>OX352761.1:2847512-5332845 GCA_947095585.1 Nephrocerus scutellatus | reverse complement strand
ACAACCAATACTCTGCTAAATAATTATTCTGTTTTCTGTTTCCTACCACTCAATATTAATCCCTAACCATTTGCGATTAAAATTTGGGCCGCATATCCCAGCAATTAAAACTTCAACCAACAGTCGAATTAGTTGTAGGAAAAGCCAAACCGTATCCTGACCTCGTAGGTCAGTCAGAAACTATACTGTTTTGTATAATCCTTTTTTAATTAAATCAGCTCACAGCAATCATTTAAGTTAATTGGTCAAAGCAAGTTGAACGTTTTTTGACAAACGATGTGGGCAGACAAAAGACATACGAGCTACTGGTGAATGTTGCCAAAAAGTTGAAAACTTTTTTAATTATTTCGGATATGGAAATGTAGCTTTTACTGCATTCTATTTATGACTGGTAGTTGTAATCATATTTGTTACTTCGGTATTAAGAGCCACCTGAATCTGACACTAAAACTGCTGTTCTTTGGAGCATAGCCAACACATCAACATTGAGAACAATTTAAGTGAAACTAAATGTCTTAGCTACAATAGCATAATTTTTATAAAAACTCATCATTTAAAGTTAAGGTAAAATTAAAATCCCATCATCAGTGGATATTTAATAATAAATAATATTCGAGGGAGACTGCAAATTAAATTAATAAAATATAGTACCGAGCTCATTGGCTTTCAAACTTTAAATCCTTTTTCGACCTTAAGTGCATCAGCAGAAAATTACAGACTCAAAATAATCAATTTCAGAGTGCAACATCATCATTTTACATTTATCCCGTTCAGATAGCTCAGCGGAAAGTTGTTGTCCCTTCATAGTGCGTTCTGGATTTTAAGTAAAATAAAGTCACAGATACAATGTCAGCACCAGCAACAACAACAAATACACGAGTGCATAAATTTAAATTTTATTTCAGACATAAATACGTTGGTCACCATGAGCTTAAACCGTAACTGTCGATTATGATAGCGCTGTCAATGGCGATGACGATGGCGATGATTGCGTAATATTTGCACGTCCTTTGCCATACATATTTCAAAACTGTGTCAAGGTTTTTTCGGTGACTCGTGACAATAATGATCCTGCTTTACAAAAACAGTCACCTTCTATAGACACAATGCAATGGACACAGCCGAAAAGGGATAATTAAAATTTAAAAATTAAATTTCAATTCGGTGATGTCTTGTTATATTAATTAAGTCACGTTTTTTTAATTACAAGATAATAATAATTATATGCAAAAAACATTGAGATAAATTGCAACGCATGTGCTTCCAATCAATCAGGTTTATTGCTGTGAGTGCATCAGCTCAAAATCCAACTTCACTTGGAAAAACAAGTAACTGAAGTTTTTATTATAACATTAAATTAAGACTTAACTCTTCTAAACGACTTATGCTAAAGTTGACTCTTCAATCGAAGAGGAGATGGAAATTTTTAAAACAACTTACTTCCATAGAAGGGAACTAAGAGGTGAGTGAGCTGCTAGAATGCCCGAGAAGGGAGGGCCGCGAAGTGATCGTTTATGCGGATGACGTTACTATTGTCGGCTCAGGAAAGCACCTTTATACCTTAAAAGAACTCCTACAAAATGCTCTCAACAAGCTAACAAGTAGAGCAGATCTTGTACTTGTCCTCTGTTGTAGGAAATACAAAATCCCACTGGTTGACCCTTTTTCTATTAAATGTACAAGCTTAGCTTTCTCTGATAAAGCCAAGTATCTAACTCTAATTCTGGAGAGAAAGTTAAGCTGGAAACCAAACATACAAGAAAGACTTTGTAAAGTGGCAAAGTGGCAATGCAAAAAAGCCATTGGAAAGAAATGGGTCCTTCAACCCTGTATCACCCATTGGCTATATACTACGGTATTAAGATCTACACTTTTATACGGTGGGACTATATGGTGGACTGTGATTGGGACAGACGGGATAGTTATATTCCATACGGCCTAGAAGGTAGCAGATGATAGGGTTCGATGTTCCGGACGATGTGCTGCCAAGGCAGTACCCACGCCCAGGCACTCATACTGAACGAATTGAGTCCCTTGATGTCAGATTTCATCAAGGTTGCGATGTTACCGCGGGAGTTGTCCGTGCCCACAGACAATAAGGCCGACCGTTAGGTTGACCGGTCTGAGGACAACTTTGGTTGAGGACCCAGCTCGTTCTGGGGATGAAATGGCTTACGGTTTTACGAGAACCGCTAAATAGACTTAGTTTATGAGCATGCTTAATGGCGAAAGCTAGGCAAGCTAGGTTCGTCCCACTCAAAGTATGATGAGTAGACAAGTAGCCACTAGCGCGGCTATTCGCCTCAATGCAATCTCCCAATGAACCGAAAATGAAATCGCTTACTCCTCTATCCTAACTTTAGTTAGGATTCCACCAGGCAACAAAGACAACACCGTTCCCCAACTCCAATTCAACAAAAACTTCCGAGTCGCCATCCCCTTCAGATCATTCTGGGAAGAAGGAGCTTAATCGGAAGATGATGACATTATTTTTTACACAGACGGATCAAAAACTAATGACGGGGTTGGCGGAGATATTTTCTCAAAAAGGCTAAATCTTAGTCTCAATTTCCGTCTTCCTAATCACTATAGTGTTTTCCAAGCTAGGCTGAAATTATGGCGACTAATGAAGTTTTGTCTTGGCTGAAGAGAAATTTCATATCCGCTAAGGATATCCACATCTTCTCGGATAGCTAGCCGGTGCTGAAATTCCTATAATCAGTCTCTACGAACTCCTCATATCTGCTCTCTCTCTCTCTCTCTTTATCCAAAATTCCGATCATATCTCACGGAGATGGCGGAGCAGTTCAACATTCACTTGTTCTGGATGCCGGGGCGTAGAGACGTTCCAGGAAATTGTAGAGCTGACGAACTCGCCAATCACGGAGCTAGACTACCCTCTCTAGGCATGCCAATCGCTGCATGCAAACTCATGTTAAATAGGGATGCTAACGATAAAACTAACGGAAACCTTATCTGGCGACAAAGCAGATCTGGTACAAGCTGGATCCGAAACGCTCCAAGTGTTTGATCTTTCAAAGAAGAGTGCACATCGGTGCTAATAGAGGTGAACACTGTCTCATAGGCAAGCATGCAATAAGGCTTAGCGTCTTCTCGAGCGACTTTTGCAGAAGCTGTATGGACGAAGAGGAGGAGGAGGAGGAGACCATTCTCTATCTTCTCTTTAAGTTCACAATTTATATTAGTGATAACTTTGAATGTACACAAAAACACTTATTACAACAACACTTGTACTTCACAATAATTCCCTTAGGTGGTAGCTTTATCTCTTTGCAAGAACTTTCTGAACTTTACTGGTTGAACTCTAAACCATGAATAAATCACTGCGACAACGCCGTACTATTTATACTCATTGAAATGTTTTCAGAAACTTCCAATTTTATAGACAGGAATATCCAGAAAATTGTGGTAACTTCCCTTATTTACAACTAACCATATGTAATGAGTCCTCTTCTAAAAATAAACTACATGTCCAATCATGTACTAACACAAAAACCGGGCAAACCGGAAAAACCGGTTTGACTACATTTTTGACCAATACATAATGATTTAAACTTACAGTCGGTTATTTTTAAAAAAATCTAATTAATCTTACAGCCTAAGAATATGCAATTCTAATTGCTCGCATTCCATTATCGATCGGGGAATGCATAATTCCTTTTATACATTATAGCGACATCTACTATTAACTACTTTTCGTAACAATATATACAATTAATCAATATATCTGTATATTTTGATTTTGCAAATTTTGTAACCGTTATAAGAAGTGTACCCTATTTTGTTTTGGGTCGCATACATGTATTTATAAAACGGAAAGTAGGTATCGTATGTTCGGAAGTTACGCCCAATTCGGTTAAGTATACAAAAATGCTTTTAGTACATTTTGGCTCGAGTTTTTCACTCTTACCTCTGGTAATATCAGTTGCGGCATGAAAAGTATAGTTGCAACACGCAACACACTATGGACATTGTGGACTTTTTTCAGGTAGTGTTTTGGTAATGGATATACGCTATAAACGCTAATACCGGCAGCGGCGGATGTTAGTCCCACTTCAACGAAGATTACAGGACCTAAATATATAATTCGCTATAGAACATGCCCTGGGAGGCCAAAAAATAATAATTATAACGTAAGCCTCGTGCATGCACCAAACACAATTTATACATAAAATTACTTTTTTGCATTCGATCGAAAGATACACATTGCGGCTGGCTGGTTTTCAAGCGTAAACTAACAATTAATATGCATACGAGTATAGTGAACACATAGAGAACACATAAAATAAATATTAATTTGAAATCTTGCCAGAAAGACTGTCGGTGGGGCGTATGATTTATTCTTTATTATCATATCCATGCCCAAAGTGACGTGTAACATATTATAACATGCTGCCTGCAATTCTGTCCCGCCGCCTTCAGCATGACAGGAGCTTTACAATAATGATGCAATTAGGAATATCGTTTTCACAGTGGTCATGCTGTTGTAGAGTATTACTTCCAGCTGCTTCTTCTACCACATGATGATGTCGATTGTTAAACTTGATGCATTGACATCAAGGATATAAGGATGCCGACTGACCTCATCTAAAAACTAATGAGAACGAAAGGAAAATTGCCTTTTCAAGTTGCTGCTTGCTCATTATTGGAGAGCAAAAGAAGAATGACATTTTCACAGACTGCACTTTTTATTACTGACTGCACATAAATTGTCCAAAAATACACATTCAATCCAAAATAAAGAAGAGGTTATGATTAGAAAATAAATTCTGTCTTTGCTTGTTGCTTCCAGATGCCAGATTAATATTCGATGGATTTTTAACCAAAATCCTTTACTTAGTCTTCTTGACACACACAACAAGAAATAATTTCAACAAGGATATGGAAACCAAAAGTGACGATGTAATTAAAAACTCTTACACACTCCTACGCCATGTCATAATACTCGTACTTTAGCAAAATCGATTACGAGAAAGGGGCAAGTTGACCTACATTACAGTTTTTGATGACTATGTCCAGCAGCATATGTACATACACAGTATACACGAATTATGCTTGTTGTTAATTCCATTGTCGAAAACAATGAACAATTTCATGCTCACTTTTCTTCTTCTTGCAACCGCAATTGTCTGAAACGGAAAATGTTGTTCTGAATTGTCCTGTCGGTTTGATGCTAGTGCACACCCAGCAAATATCTAGCACACAGGCGGCTTACATTATGCTCGAGCATGACTTAATAATAAAATGCAATTACAACTGAAGACGTACCAAAACGTTTAATTGTTTTGCTAAAATTAAAATTTAATTTCATGAGCAGCATGAATTCGACTCAGTTGTATTATTGCACCTTCTATGTACAAAAATACTCACAAACCAGTCGTCCTATTTGCCTATAGTACGAGTTACGGTTAGATTTTGGCCAAACAATTTCTTAAAATGTGGACGATAATCATTGTCTTCAGTTAGTGGTGAAACTTTGTGGAATTCTCCAGCATATACTCGTACATACAGCAAACAGCCCTATTAAAAATGTAAGGATTACTCCCTTTTCGTTAAACTCTATTGCTTCAGGCTTAACTTATGTTTAACAGTCTAATAACGATAGCGGCTTTGACCACCATACCACCCAGCTCCATTGTCATTCAATTAATTTGCGCCAGCGGAGACGTTCCGCTTGCCGTTCATTTCATCGCCCGCCCCTTGCGTGAAACCCTGCACACAATCGTTATGGTGTGGCTCTGTCGGTTGACATATGGCATACCATCATTTGATACTTCCCACAGCCACTAGCACCAACTCTAGCGGCGAAGTGATTGTGTACACATCAGGATCCGGCAAGAGAAACGCCAAGCGATGTGCCAAAGTGCAGGGACATTAATTTAAAAATAACAAAACCGGTACCAGGGTCTTGCCGATCTGGGCCGGGGAAAAAAAATTAACGAAGACAAATTTAGGGTCGATTTAGAGGCCGTAACATTGTTCAGCTCTGTCGCGTATAGCACACGGCCAAGATTAATTGGCGGTTGTAAGGATTTCTGTGTTTCTTAGTTTATTTTCTTCTCTATAAACATAAACTGAATAAATATTTATTTTCTAACTTTGGTTTTTTGTTCAAAACATGAGTAGCATTTTACTGCATTATGTAGAATAAAATAATAATAATCCTACAATTAAAGAAATTTTGATAAGCAAACATTTTTTATACATTTGCTGTCTTCTATTATGCGTTTTTAGTACAATTATGTACTTGATTGTAGGATTTAAACGAACTGCTGTATTTAGATTTCAAAGGAGAATATAAACAAGTGCAGTTGATTGCGATTTGGCAGCTTTGTGAAAGATAGCGTAGCTATGTTATGTGACGTGAGAATACGAAGAAAAAAAAAGTTGAAAAACAACCTTTTTTAAAGGTTTTTAAACCGCACACAGTAAAGAGATTGTATAACGTTAGCGAAGTTAGGAAAAGAGGATAATATCTATGCACATGTGTCTTCATATGTCATCTTTAGAAAAGGAAATATGTTGTATCAGAAGAATGAGTTAAAATTACGTTTGTTTTGTGTGTTTGTGTTTTTTACGCGACTTTCATCATCATCGTATTTGGCTCTACAGCCAGGGTCTCTCCACCGGTCCCGATTATGAGTCAATGTCATCCAGTTTTGCATCCCTAAACTCTGGGCATCCTGGTCTACGCCAATATTCCAGTGTAGGCCTGCCTCGCGGTCGTGTTCCATAAATCCTAGCGCAAAGGACTTTCCGAGCATGATCCTATTCGCTCATGCGAGTTAACTCCGAACAATACTGGTCTTGACAGACTACTAGTCTGTTAGCTTTGTTAGCTTTGAGCCACCGTGCGCGTTTTTCGGGTCAATGCTGTTATCGGCTGCCACAGTTGATCCGAGATAGTTAAAGGCTGGCTCTAATTAAAATTCGCGCTCCACTATTTTAAATGAGGGACAAATGTTGGATCTTCTACTCGCAAACATGGTCACCATATACTTTGTTTTGCTCTCATTTATGGGCAGCCCCAGATTTCGTGCCGCCTAATCGATCTGGATGAAAGCTTAATATTCAGCTCTTGGGTTTCTATGGTTTTTACCAACGATGTCAATTTCGTCCGCGCTGGCCAGTATCAGAATGGAACTATAGAGGATTGCTCCTCTCGCCGTTACGTTAGAGTCTCGGATCACTTTATCCAATGCCAGATTGAAGAGGACGTACGCCAGTCTATCCCCCTGTCGGAGCCCGTTATAGATATTGAATGGGATTGATAATGATCCGAATATTTTTACTTGGCTTATACCATTGGTCATGGTCAACCTACATAGTCGTGTCAGTTTATTTGGGATGCCGAATTCTCTCATGAATTTACGAAGTTCTACTCTGGCTATGCAATCATATACGGCTTCGAAGTCTGTAAAGAGATGGTATAGTGAGTTTTGAAACTCTATAAATTTTTCCATCACATGCCTAAGGCTAAAAATCTGATCAGATGTTGATTTGCCTGGGATGAAGCCCAGGCTGATGACTTTGGCGTATGGGGCTATCCTGTCTTGTGGGATAGATGAGAAAATCTTATACGCGATACTCAACAACGATATACCACAATAACTGCTACATGATGTGACATCTCCTTTCTTATGTATGGAGCACAGGATGCATCTTCGTCAGTCTTCTGACATCGCTTCTTCCTCCCATATTTGCACTATTATTTCATGAATAACTTGGTGTGTTGCGCAGACTTCCTGTTTAAATCAGCTCCGCTGAAATACCATCTGATCCCTTGGCCTTATTATTTTAAAGCTGATTTATCGCACTTCTAACTTTGTCTATGCTTTGTAGCGACATTGTGTGGTCTTCAATCATTGGTAGAGCCTCCAATTCCTCAGCTAGGTGGCCATTAAGCAACTCATGAAAGAACTCTTCCCAGCGATCAGATTATCCTCATTTTCTTTGCAGTATGTGCAACCCGCGGACTCTTCGGTAGAACTTCCGCGTCTAGTGCGGTACTCTCTCTCTGTACTGTTCTAGTTCACGGACGAGATTCTGCTTTCTTTCGCAGCTGAACTGTTTTTTCATATCTTCTGAGCTCTACTGAGATTGTTGCATTGCTTAGTTCGCAATATTCTTACGATGAGTCGCTAGCTAAAATTCGTCATCAACCCAGTCGTTCCTATCTCTACGTCTACTGCCTAAAATGGAGTCAGCAGTACTAAAGTACTATGACAGTATTCTTAAGGTGTTTTCTTCTACCGACACATCCGGACTTACTCACCAAGCATTTAGGGCGAGTCATAGCGCTTGACCGTAGTTGTTTCTGGGTTCTTCGTTGCGAAGGGCAGCGTGTTGATTCGAGTCTAATTCGGACAAGCAATCCGCGCTCGTAGTACCATACCAGCAAGATAGTGGTCCGATTCGACGTTGGCACCTCGTTACGTTCGTACTGTCATCAAGTTCGGGTTGTTGCGGCGGTCTATCAATACGTGGTCTATCTAGTTGCGAGTGGCTCCAGCAGGAGATACCCAGGTAGCTTTGTGAATATTTTTACGCGCAAACCTTTTACTCGCAACGACGAAATCATTGCTTGCTGTCATCTCTATGACTCGTTGCACATTATCATTAGTGTTCATATTTTTTTAGACACCACCGCATTTCCTGAAATGCTGTTATGTCAGCATTATATTTGGACAGGGTATCGGCTAGTCGCTTTGCAGCTTGAGCTGCATGCATTTAGCGTACGTTCCATGAGAAAAATCTTAAAGCATTTAGCCGTTTTCGTTGGCGTGGTCGTCGTCGTTCATCAGTGTATTCGAGGCTGATTTTGGGCTCCGTAATAAAGTTTTTTTTATGGGCGAGGTTATTGGCCTCGCGCCAAGCTTAAATTGACGGGAGAGATAGTTGCGACAACCTGCAATTCTGATGCATTTTGTTGCCTTTAGGAGATTTTTTTACCTTTTACATTGCACTTGTAGGTTCATTGCACCCACAACAACATTCTAAAGAGGCAAGCCAAGTAACCGTGTAAATATTTTCTAAATGTTACACAACAATTATACTTCTTCTTTCACTCGTCTTACTTCGATCCCCCTCACAACAGTTTACAGTTTAATTATCTTATCAGTTAGCTTCAATGCAGGGAGTCCAAAGAGAAAAGCTATAATTTATCTTGAATGTATCCAAGACGTAGAATAGAAAACCCACTGAAATTTTAATGGCCAATTCCCAAAGCAGAAATTTGTAATAATTTCGTAAGAGCCAACGGTAGCGTGGATACTAATGAACTCATTTGTGTAGCGTTTTATTACAAGAGTGTCGTCGTGAGAAACCCGGCGAAGACAAAATAATCTGTGTGCGATTATTTGCATCCAGTAGGATGGATTAGACGAATTACCAGTGGGGTAAAGATTGATTGGTCTTTAGAGAGTTGATACAGTCATGCACGCAAGTACGGAACACCGTTAATGAAACTTTATTGAAGGCACAAAAAAACTCATAATAAACCTAAAACATAACAAGTACACAGTTTACCAGCAAGGGAATTGTACACATTAATACAAGAATCATACCCACGCTGCATGTTGTCTGCTGTGCATTAGTGTGGTCGGGAAAATTATGTTTTCATCTCTTTTAATTGATAGTGGTATAGATAGTTTTTGGAGATAATACGAAAAAGGCAAAGCATTTTTTGTAAAAATAACAAAAAATGTATAATTTAATGTCCTTTATAATGGCAAAATATTGGTTTTAACTTTCTGGTACCGGATGGTTGTTGCAGTTTATTTGGAAGAAAAATAAGACGTTCGATAAATGCATTTGTTAATACTATACAGCAAGAAATTGAGAAACATGGATAACCATGAGCGAGGCTTATACTCTTATATATAAGGAAAATTTGCACTCGGCAATAAAAACTCATTCATTAATTAATTTTTAATACCTATATTTGATATAAAACAAAGTGAGATTAGTTACACAATTTATAACTCAAGAATTTATCAGAGTAATTGCCATGGAATGCGTCAGCAATCGCGAGTATAATAATTGCGTCCCTGTGTAGTATCAATAAGAGATACTTGCCATCGATTGCTATTAGCTCTTGAATTACCACGGCGTTCAATACACAATCTATTCGAAAAACCAGCATCTGACAATTACACACACACGAGGCAGATGATGAGGCTTTGAGTGTAAGGATTATCGTCAGGATGAAAACATCAAACCAAACATTAGAGAGTGGCAACGTAAGCCAGTACAGTATTCTCCTTGGTGTATAACTTACGAGTAAAACTACCAGTATATGCAGTACATTCAAAGATGTATTTGTTTACACGCACTTACATTTACAGCTAACGGATTTGTAATTGAAATTAATGACAGTTTTGGCGTTACGTGGTCGTCGTTCGTAAGTCAGAATCTGCGGTCAGGTCACTAAGCCCTCATAATCAATGGCGACTAAAGCACTTCGTACGATGGTGTACACATACACACACAGAAGTCAATCTATTGAACAACTGCCAGCTGTCGACTTTGGTTTTACTCATTGAGGAATCATTTTCTGCTACAAGTTGGATTCGAAATACTATTAGCACCAATCGATGTCATTAAATGGGTTCATTTTTAAAAGAATTATATGGGAGTTTTTTGGTCCTGGGAGCCCCTCAACCGATCACTCGGGTAAGTTTTTTAAAAAAAATTGTATCCGAAATTATTAATAGAACGTGTTGTCACCGGAAATACACATGTGTGCAAAGTTTCAATAAAATCCGGCTTTGGGAAGTGGGTTAAAAATTGAACGCAAGATTTTGCCACCGAACGAACGACAGAACCATGCCTACGCGAAGTGAATTAAGAGAATTTAAAATTTTTCGGGCACAAACTTTTATGTATACACGCGTCACATGGGTCAGACGCGCAATACGTGTCACACGCACCACACGAGTCACACTTGTTAAACGAGTCAAATACTCCACACGCATAACATTCGCTACACGCGTCTCACGAGTCACATGCATCAAAAGCGAACAAAATTTCAGCTTTCTAGAACATGTGAAAGTTGGTTAAAAAGAACTTCAAAGAAATCGGAAAGACCACTTTTGCACTCATCATACGCGTCAGACGAGACTCATGACACGTGTCACACGTGAGATCTCAGAAAAGTCCCTATGAAACTAATGAACAACAAGGTCAAATTACTCATCGGTGCTTTTAATAAAGCGCTTTCTGCTTCATGCCCTCTCATTTGTCCAAGAGGCAAGAAGGGGCCACATTGGTGGAACTCGGAGTTGGGGCATTTCAGGAACAGCTGCAGAAAGGTATACAACATAACCAAGGCTACCAGATTAGAAACTGACTGAGATGCTTACAAAGCATTACTAAAACTTATTAAAAAAGAGTTAAGTACAGCCAAGCGCTCTTCTTGAAGACCCTTCTGTGGTAAAGTAGAAGAATCTTCTGAGGCATCTAGGCTTAGAAAAATCATCACAACCAATCCAGTAATGCCGAGCTGCCTGAAAAAACCAGATGACTCGTGGACTACCTCAAGTAAAGAATTGCTCAAACTGATTTTAAATACCCACTTCACGGGCAGCTCCCATGTTTTAAGTAATGTCAACCTTGATAGGGCAGACACTCGTACAACTATCTCCAATGATCTGATAAATAAGGGTAAATTCCTTTGGGCGCTACAATCCTTCAAACCACACAAATCTGGAGGACCTGACGGCATAATTCCAACCAAGCTATAAAGGACTTTAAATATTACCCTTCCTTTGCTAGAAACAATTCTAAAGAGTTGTCTCGATCTGGTCCCCATATTTCAGTTTTATGAAGAGAAGTAAACGTGGTCTTCATACCCAAAGCCGGCAAATGCTAATCCAAAGGTTCTCAGACCGATCAGTCTTTCATCGTTCCTGTTAAAAACACTAAAATCGATATTTACATACGAAAACGGATTGACAAAACACTCCTGTCTACAGATCAGCACGCGTACTGTAAAGGCACACAAACGTTCTATTGAACATTCCCTTCATCACAAGGAGTACACAGTATAAAAGGTATAAGCTTAACATTCTCTGATAAATATTTGTGTCTTATTTTGGACCGAAAGCTAAGCTAAGTGCTCTTCTTGAAGACCCTTCTGTGGTAAAGTAGAAGAATCTTCTGAGGCATCTAGGCTTAGAAAAATCATCACAACCAATCCAGTAATGCCGAGCTGCCTGAAAAAACCAGATGCCTCGTGGACTATCTCAAGCGAAGAATCGCTCCTTCCTTTCATTGGAAGCCAAACTTACAAGAAAGAGTTCATAAAACCACGGTGGCACTCTAATTATGCAAAAGCCATTGGTAGTAAATGGGGTCTTTAACTTCATATAACCAAAGATCAGCTAGTCTTCGCCTTACTTTCGACCTTACACTACTCGACATTTTCAGCACGCAATTAACTGCTAGTTCAGCTATAAGCCTTAATGCTATCTCCTCGTCGACTAGAAATGAAATCAGTCACTCCTCCATAGTGAATTAAGTCAGGATCCCAGAAAACTACTAGGTCATCTTCCCCTCCAGGTCATTCTGGGACGAGGACGCTTTCATTTTTACACAGACGGGTCAAAAACTGATGACGGAGTCGGCGGGGTTGTTTTCTCAAAAAAGCTAAATCTTAGCCTACCTTTCTCCTGTCTTCCAAATCACTGTAGTGTTTTCCAGGCTGAAATTATGGCAATCAGTGAAGCCTTGTCTTGGCTGAAGAGAAACATCATATCCGCTAAGGATATCCGTATATTCTCAGATAGCCAAGCTGCACTGAAATCCCTGGAATCAATCTCTACAAATTAAATTCTAGCCCTTAACTGCAGATCATCTCTCGTGGAGATGTGTTGGGTGCCGGGGGTACAGGTGTACAGAGTCATTCCGGGTAACCTTATGGCTGAAGAACTCGCCAAGCAAGGAACAACACTACCCTTCTTACCTGAATATGGTTCTATAGGCGTACCAATAACTACATGCAAAATCTTGTTAAAGCGGCATGCTTATGTAAAAACTGTAGGTGGTCAAACGGTACAGGATGTCGGTGGAGATTAGGGATTGAGCCCCGTGCTTACCCGGCTTTCGCCATTAAGCATAATCCTTAATTACATATCGCTCAACAGGAAACCCTTTTTAATATACCGTGTATAAGTCCTGCAACATAACTGAGAATATTATGCTGCAATTGGACCCCTACGTGGAATGGTCAAACGGTACAGATTGCAAAGCGACAAAATAGATCTGGCCCAAGCTGGATTCGAAACGGTCCAAGTGTTTGATAATTTAAAAAAGATCGCACATCGCTGCTATTGTAGGTGTCATCACTGGACACTGTCTCATAGGCAGGCATGTAGCAAGACTTGGAGTCGACTCGAATGATTTTTGCAGAAGCTGCATGGATGAGGAGGAGGAGGCGGAGACCATTATCTATCTTCTCTGTACTTGTACAGCCCTCTCCCAATAACGTAAACTCCATATGGGAGTTTTCTCCTATAGAGCGACACTAATGATCTGATCAAGATGGACATGAGCATTCTCCTACGCTTCATACGAAGCTTCAGCGGGTAGGTGGAAAAAGTTTTCCTGATCCGTGTGGTATCACATTGCTGGGTAAGTGTGTCGGTTTTCACTGACAGCCACCTTAACCTAACCTAACATAATCCTATGTAACAAAGCTACTCACAAAATTTCAACTCTCTAGGACGTTTTAGACGTTGGGTAAAAAAGGACCTCAAAGATATCATAAAACACTTTTCCACGCATCACGCGCCACGCGCTACATGCGACAAGCGATACAAACTTTTATGTATACATCGATGCACGTCACATAGTCCTTTTATTTTTACATTGTAATCGCCAAATTATCTGTTTTGAAGGTGGGGCTTATTTTAAATTTGCCCACTTTTCCACGCATTACACGAGCGCCATGCGACTCTCGGCACACGTCGGACGCGGGATTTTAGACACTGAGCTAATCACAAAATTACAGATCTCTACGTCGTATGAAAGGTGGTTAAAAAGGACCTCAAAAAGTCGAAAATATAGACAAACAGGGGTCAAGTAAAGTTAAATAAAAATATTTTAAAAACCGTCTTTTCTATGTGCATTTCATGGCTCACTGGTTAGAACTCTGGATGGAGGTTAAAGCGCTCGTTAATGTAGAATAAAAGTATGAGGTTTAAATCTGCCCTGAGTAAGTTTACTTTCAGTACCTTTTTTTCTTTCTTGGTTTGTGCAAATGCATAGGCACAGGTAAGAATCTCACTGAATTAATTTTTGAACGATTTTGGTTTTGCACCTGTTCGTTCTTCCGATCCAGCTAGAAACACATTTCTTCGACGTAATTCCATATGTGCCTACTTCACATAAATAACATAAAACAATATTAGCGCTGCGAATAGCTATTACACATCTTCCTATGAACATTATATACCGTCATTATGCATATTATATGCACGGATATGAAGGGAATATTGAAAATCCTTATGCAAAGTCCTCAAGTCGTCTGCACAGCACGATGTGCTCGTATTGTGGTCTTGTGTGGGTAAAAGCTGCTTCACCTACGAATGGTACTCGCTGATGGCAAGTTGGACTGCGAACTGTTAGACGGCGAACTGAATTTAAAAGTTTGATTTATAAAACGGAATTTTTCTTACAATATCGCAGCAATGTCCCAGCACAGCGAAGCTCCATATTCCGCATAAAATAAATGAGACTTTAATGGCATCGACGTGGCAAGTGCATTACATAAGACTAAGGAATTAGGAACTAGGTACCAGAGAGATATGTATATGGTAGCCTTAACCTTAACTTCACCTGCCGTCGTTGTTGAAAGTTTTAGCACTTTGAGTTCTCTTATTCGCAGTCGCGTACATAATAAGGAAATGTAGGTTACGGCTATGATGGCGGGGTTAGCCCAACAGAGGAGACTCTTACCCATTCTTATGTTAAGCCGGTTAGCTTCATAAGCGTTGACAGGTCGTTTCACACAGTCGTTTTACAAAATATACGCAAATGCAAGTTATCAAGATCACAGCTCTACGACGCGGAGAAACGAGCCATGATGGATTGTTGGCTCAGCCATCAGCGAGTGATTTAAAATCAGCAAGTGCAGCTGGAATTGGAGCTTGTGATAGGATCTCTTTTATGGGTTTTTTTCCATCTGGAATTTTTTTTACAATTTGTTGCTAAATGACCATTGCGTCAGAGATGTGCAAATCTAGGGAAGTACAGCGATGATGTTTTTAGGTGGCAACTAAACAGTGGTGTTGTTAACGATTTGCTGGTGCGGTAGACATTGCGTCGTCAGCCTACGATAAAAATCAACCCCAAAGGCATTCATAAAAACGTTGAAGCTTTGAAGGTCTTCGAGTTTTATGTAACACACTGCGACTTACAGGCAATAAAACATTCGAATCATCGGGGATATAGAAATATATGACTGTTGGTTTTGTTACTCTTAACGGAGCATAAATCGTATGGTCGGTAGATTATGTACTTAGCATACACATTTCTACCACATACAGAGCTACTTTCTCTTCCGTCCGTATATCTTGAAAAGATTAGATTGACATGTTAACTGGCGACAAGTCATTCGATAGATGTCTGGATGGATAACTTTTGTAGGTGTGTATTATTTGTAAGCGCGGTTATATGGAGCTTAATGAAGTCAGCTTTGTATGTTAATATAAATTCCGCGAATTTGTCGTGCAACTATTCCTACGGTGAAGTGTTTCATAGAAAAATATATAACAGTAAATTGTACCGTTATCTTATATCGATCTGTTTCGGGCCAAATAGATTTCCATGCTCTTTCGGGACAGAAAGAAGCCAAATATTTGAATGTACCTAACATTTAACTAATTTTTATACCAAAATCTCCAAGATTACCTAAAAATAGGAAAGCTGTAAGTTTGTAACTGTAAAACAGTCTATAAACGTTGAATTGCTTTCAAATTATTACCAAAAAAGCAGTGGTTAGAATATCTCCTGCTGGCAAAAGTGGACATAACGATGCTTTCAGGACCCTTTTATAACAAAACCCATTTGACCTTATCTACTAGCCACACAAGGGGTCTTGCAGTCAATATCGGAAAACACATTGACAAACAAGCTCTTTGCCGGCGAACACATTTGTTTGACGCTTAACTCCGCACCATTCTCATGTATACAAATATATGAGAATGTGTATGTGATTGTTGCCGCAAGTCGCTCTGGGGTTAATTCAAAACCTTCTCTATAGAAAGCCCAACTGTTCCGATCGTACACAGATACATGCTTAGATTGAGACCAAACGTATTTGTATTAGTAATCAACTAAAGAGCAAAATTCATATAAAATTTTTCTGTTTCCTACTACCACATCTTACGTTTCTCGCTCTTTGCGACTACTTATTTTTTGTACACTGTATTCACATCCCACAAACACACATGCGTTTGGTCTTGGTTTACAGCATTAGTATGCGTAGAGTTGGGCTTTCTATAGAGAAGGTTTTGGGTTAATTTCAATTTAAATTTATTGAATTTCCATCAGCGATCGTACGAGTATTTGTGAATAAAATGTAAAACACAACCGCGAGTATCCGCATGGGAAAAAATTGGTTGCGGTTTTGAATGGATTCTAAATCTAAATCACAGAATAGGAGGACATTTCCCCCTAAAAAAATGTTTTTGCACGCACTTGCATAAAATGTTTAAGTTAACAGTGATTTTACAATTTTAATTGAAAATTAGATTAAATTTAACATACTAATTCGCACATTCCCGCTAGAACTGAATCCATTCCATAAAAACCTTCTACATGCATATCTCTTGTAAGACGTCGTGCTCGGTTGTGCTGCGTGCTGCGCATCGACCCTCGCGTAAAACAAAAATATTTAAGAACAACAATAATTGCTAAAGTAAACAAAAATAAAGTAAATGGTACGAACTTTTATGTAAACACCACACAGTCCTTTATTATTTGGTAATGATCGTCAAAATATATATTTTTGAGGTCTTTTCCTTTTTCCACGCATCACACGCGCCACACGCGACTCGCGACACGCGGGATATCAAAATTGGTCCCTGACATTGATCTGCTCACAAAATTTCAGCCCTCCTAGTCATGTGAAAGGTGGTTAAAAAGAACCTCAAAAAATGAGTAAATGGCGGCATTTCCAGCTATCGTCCGCGCCACATAAAAAATACGACACATGTCACACAAGGAATAGAAAACATGTTATTTTGAAAGTGAGTGCAAAAATATAAAGGCTCAACACAAAGAAGCTAGGCCTTGGAACGCAATGGGTCTGTCGCTTCGAATATTATTATTATTATTATTTTGAACTTAGATACTCCCTCTAAGTTGTGTGGAAGTTAGTTAAAAAGGACCTCAAACTGAAAGGGGTCAAGTCAAGTTATATAAAAGTTTTTACAAACCAATTCGCGTGTGCCGATTTTTGTTAGTGCATGCAAATTGCAGTGTGGGTCCGTACATCCAATCCTCAACAGTTCAACTAAAGAATTTGGAGAATTATATTGTTGCAAGCTTGCATGAATAGTGTTATAATCTAATTCTTTAGTAACCAACTAACGGAATTTAAGTGTTTGTTTCTTCTGGTGATTTGACTAATTTTGTCGTGAAGGTATAACACTGGCGACAATTTGTGTCAATAATCCATTGTGATACAACCACTTCTCAATTCGGTTTAAAGAAGCGGTAAGTTGTGTTTTGTGTATTTGGTTTTGTAGTTATATGTAGTTTCAGAGTGGACATCAGCCACATACGTGGGCCATATAAATGCCCACAGTCTAGCAATTCTGGCACTGAGTGACTCTTATGATATTAATATTCGCGCGACAGACCGTTGCGATCCAAGGCCTAGCAATTGCAAGAATTGTCACATTAGATGATAACACTGAAACCGTCCTTGCGGGAGATTTCAGTGTACACAATTCAGGATGGCTTCGCCATTCTGGCCTGACAAAACCCGAAGGAAGGTGTGTTGAGATGAGTTCAATCACCTTACTCAGCTTGTAAATTGCAAATCATTCCGCGAACACCCTTGATTTGTTCCTTACCCCACGTCTTGATAAATACTCCGTCAATATATTATCGCCCCTCTATGCTCATCAGATCATTGTGTAGTATCAGCTAATTTCTCGTAAATAAACTACGCAGTTAGAAAAAAGCTCCCAAAAAACAGTATGGCAATACTTTCACTCCCTTTGATCTTGCTACTATCTTCAAGGCTTTTATTCGCCCTAAACTTAAGTGCAATTGTCATATCTGTTCTGGTGTTCCTTAAATTACCTTACATCAGCTGGATAGAACACAAAACCGTGCGATAAAGCTTATCAGTGATGAAAAAATTGCGAAATCAATAGATTCGCTTGAACACCGCAGGAACGTTACCTACTTGTCATTATTTTATCGCTTCTTCCACCAACGGTGCTCAAGAGAAATAGCCGGTTGTATGCCACCTCTCCTTGAATTCAACCGTAATGCTTGAGGCGCTCTAAATGCTCATCAGTTTACCCTTAAGCCCATGTTCAGACGTACAGTTAACTTCAGATATTCGTTCTTCAGCCGTTCAACAGATATCTGGAATGCTCTATGATCCACAGGCATTCACATCACAAGCTCATAGACATCTCCTCTTCTATCCTCCTTTTCTTTAATTTTAAGTGTGCGAACCCCTTTAACCGGGCGCGAATTATAGAAAAAAAATCTGATTTATTTCCTATTCTTAGAGATACAACTTGTACCTTTCTGTAATCAAAACTCTCTATTAGAGAGGTATTACATGATAGATTTTTTATAGTAATTTTTTGCATTAAATGAATACATATATACATGGATTCAAAAACTAAATTACATGGCAATTGCAACTCCATTATTTATTCGAAGAATCGATGTCAATCACAAAATCATATATAAGTGGCTTTCAGGGAAATACGAGTACGACAAAAGAACAATGCTCCTGTGATATGGTGATTTCAAATTTCATATTGTCAAGGAGACTCGTTAGTCTTTGAAGTCTAATCACTTGCAGCTACCAGTAGAGGCAGTGAGGCTGGTGCCAGTGCTTCCAATGAAAGGATCTCACATGTCACGATGACACCAACCTATGCATACAAATGTAGTTTTATCTATGATTCCATTCTTGTGTCGCCGTTTTTTTTTTTTTTTTTTTTTGCTTGAAACCAAAAGTAGCCTGTGAGAGCAAACCGAAAAGGAATATTTCGCTGATGTTAACATTTCATTATGGTATTGTCATTCATTTCATTTGCTATACGTATTCACAGAAAATTCCCATTTCATTTGTAAAATAATAGAATTTGTTTTGGCACCGAGTCATTTCGTCGTCTTGCGTGTATGTCCTTTTTGCCGGCACCGTAGTCTCTACATCATTTGTGCTGCTCTTTGTTCCTTTCTGTTCAAGTTTATTTGAGAAAAAGATTTTTTTTACCGAATGAAAAAATTTGCGCTAGCTACTCAGGGTTAATAAACTAAGGTGTATTTATTATTCAATAACGAAGCTATAGTTCGCATTTAAAAACGTTTAATGGCTTACTAAGCGTAGCAAATCAGCAATTGTTGGCGATTTAATAGAAGATTGGTACTTTTCTTAAATTTAAAATTTATCCAATAGTTTCTAAGGATAAAAATATTTTCCATTTATATCGAGCTTTCCATTTTACTACTAATGATCATTGGCACAAAAAGCAATGTTTCATATTTTGTGGAAGAGATTCTTATGAAATTGGTATTGCTACCTATTCAAAATGTATTACATTTCATTTGTGCTGCATTAAAAAAAATTACCAAACTGAATTATCCTGTTCGTAGTTTGTACAAAACAATAGTATCTGAATGCAGATACGACCTGTACAGAGTCGATGCGTTGGAGAATCCTTCATCGTTCATTCCATTTGAATATTCTTTGAAATGAAAACAGTACTCATACATGTTTGTCATTCCACGTTGGCGGACATGAATGAATTTATTGCTTGTTCCAATAATTGTATTATGGCCGAATTGAGCACTCTTCCGAACAGTAACTTTGCTATTTCGGCATTGCGACATTGTTGGCGTTAATTCCGCTGAAGCGAAACTCGTATCACATTTTTGATATTCGCGTCGTTTCTGCAATTTATGTGTGAAATGTAGAATTTCGAATTTCCACTGGTGTACTATGATCATGTAGAGGCTTCTCTAAATCAACTCGATTTACAAGATGACGACAACTGCACGCTAACAGTCTGAGCAGCCATTGTAGCATGCAAGTTCGTACAACTCCATACCTTTATGTCACATTCAATTATTTATTCGCCTGATAGATTTTTAGAATCATTGCTCACAAGGATTTCTGAAAATTCGTTTGGTCGTTCAGCTGCTCATTTATTCAGTCGTTCATTCAGTCGTATGTGTACGAGTACACGTTCGAATATTATAACATTATTACGGATAGAAGGTGATTCCGATGGACCAACTCAACCCTGCGACCCAGTTCGATGTCATCAACTAATAGCGAGCAAAACGCTGGCATTGTCTCTCCTAATTGAGAATCCTATTGATTATAAATATAATAAATGGTTGTTTACTTGAGGTTTCTATGAATGTTCCACATCCAGCACGAGGTTGTTTGTCCTCAAGTATAGACGATTTGTAAAAGTCGTTCTAACTGTGGGTCTATGCTTGCTTCAATTTAGTTGTTGTTAGCATCGTACGAGTATAATGTTTTATGTCACGCTCGGGCACATAAGCGGACTCGTGACTCGAATGAGCACTGCACAAATTTTAAGATGTTGTCTTTAATAACAAGAGACAAAATTTCTTGCATAATATTTCAGATCTGAGCGATGTTTTTCACTATAAGCAAAGATTCAATATTTTGGGCAAACATTCAGTTAAACTTTTGGCGATTATTAATTAATTTCTGGGCGGTTTTTTGGCGATTTTGGGCATTTTCTTGTTTAGTTTTGGTTTTTAGATGATTTAAACTTAGATTAACCTTGGCGGTCAGCTATCAGCATAATAGGGAAAATAACATAAAATGCATCAGAATTGCAAGTGGCCGTAACTGTCTCTGACTGGTGGAAGTGCGATCAAACCTCCAATCAATTTTCCTCCAATAGAGGATATGCTGAATGATCGAGCTAGACCTTCAAAGTAAGGTTGGCGCTAGGCCAATAACCTCGCCGTTAAAAAAAGGACTATTTCGCAACCCAAAACCATCATCGGATACACTGATAAACGACAACGACCACGGCAACGAAAACGGCTGAAAGATTTGAGAATTTTCTCATTGAACGTCGCTCCCTGTATAAAGCTCGAGCTGCACAGCAGCTGGCCAATAATAATAACAACATTAGGCGCGACAGACCATTGCGGTCCAAGGTCCAGCTTCCCGCGACCATTTGTGTTGCGCATGTATATTTTTGGACACAAATCGAAGGGACCTACATTTTAAGGCCGGATCCGAACGGCGAATTGATAAGCTTTCTGTGACAAGTTTTTACTCTCGGAACGTTTGTCACCCATTCGCGACAGGTGGGACACCGTGAAAAATACTTTTGGTGTTACTTGGATTCGAACCACGAACCTCCTGCTCAGTAGCCATGTGCCTTTCCACTGAGTCATGGCGGCCAAATAGACGATTTTTTCCTCTGTCATTGAAGACAGAATAGCCCCATATGCTAATGTCTCAATTGGTGCATCCCAGGAAAATCAACAACTGATCAGATTAGCACCCTTAGGCAGATGATGGAAAAATGCTTAGAGTTTCAAATGTCACAACACCATCTTTTTATAGACTTTAAAGCCGTCTATGATATCATAGCCAGAGTAGAACTTTATAAATCCATGAGAGAATACGGCATCTCAAATAAACTGACACGACTCTGTGTAGGTTGACCATGACCAATGCTATAAGCCAAGTAAAAATATCTGAATCACTATCAAGCCCATTCAACATCTAGACAAGGACATGGACTGGCCTGCATCCTCTTCAACCTGGCGTTAGAGAAAGTGATCAGAGGCTCTAACGGCGAGAGAAACAAGCCTCTATAAATCCAATCAAATACTGGCTTACGCAGACGATATTGACATCGTTATTACAAGCAAGAGCTGTACATGCAGCTTTTATTCAGATCGAGAAGGCGGTGCGAAATCTGGGGCTGCACATAAATGAGAGCAAAACAAAGTACTTGGTGGCCACGACGGTGAATAGAAGATCCAAAATTGCTCCCTCAATTAAAATAGTGGAGCGCGAATTTGAAGTAGTGCAATCCTACAACTATCTCGGAACAGCTGTAGCAACCGATAACCGTGTGGAACCAGAATTACGCCCACTGTTGCTTAAAGCTAACAAAGCCTACTATAGGCTGTCAAGACTCTTCAAATCCAGGAATCTAACCTTAACATCTGCTGCTGGTTTATAAGATAATGGTCATACCAGTACCGAGACTTGGGTGCTTAGCACAAATCATTCTACCTCTTAGCCGCGCTCGAGTAAAAAGTCTTACGGTGAATTGTTGGCCCAGTATGTGAGGAAGGACGATTCCGGAGACTCTATAATGATGAGATCTACGAGCGTTGCCGCAATGTCGACATCTTGCTCCTGTGAGCAGGAGTGAAGAGGATCCTGCTCGGAAAGTCCTTTGCGGTAGGATTCTTGGAACACGATAGCTAGGCCAGCCAAGTCAACGCTGGAAGGATGGCGTGGACCAAGAGGCCCAGAGTTAGGGATGTAAAACTAGATGACATCGGCTAAATAACTAGACCGGTGGAGATACGTTTTGCAGGAGGCCAGGACCGGACCCCTGTTGTAGAGCCAAATATGATAATGAAACTTAGATGATTATTCTGGTAGACGTTATAACTACATCACTACAAAATTTCTAGTGCCTAGAATATTATGGTACTACAATTTGCCTTTTATTAAAAGAAAATTTCTTTTGTCACATCTTCCTCTCCGTTGGGGACCAATGATTTTTGTGGAGCAATGCCAACATATCTCACTCTATAGACCGCGATATTTGAAATTTGTATAGAGAGGAAAACAAAAAAGGAATCTAAAAAACAAAACAAAACAACAAACCGAAATTTATGCGAAAAATGTTCTGCCGTAGTGCTGCGAGACAGGCATACTTGCCATGGCGCCCTTTTATACACACCACGCCGGATTGCCCCACGTATTCTTATCAATTATTAGAAATTCAATCTGAACTCGAGTATATATGTACCAACAATGATATAAAAAATAAGTGATATATTACATAGAAGGACATAAGAACAACAAACCACAACGATGGAGTAGTCGAATTACAAAACATATCATAAACAAAAAAAGAGGAATCAGAGAAAAGGACCTTTTTCGCTGATATGCGATGTCGTGTAATAAATTTGTCCAGAGTTTAATTCTCCCGCACGATAGAATCCGAAAAGACAACAAACGCAAACAAATGAACAAAAAATGTCCTCGTCTGCGGTGGATAAAAATTAATTTCTCCTTTTGGATTTATGCAGTCATTGTCTTTGCTTACATACGCCGGGTACATAATTTACGCAAGGTCTTTGAGAGGTCGCACAGATGACGCAGTACGGACCAAAGGGAGCTTTTTAAAAAAAATTAAAGCCCTTAAAGTTTTTAGTTTTTTAATAAACTGATTCATTGCAAATTATATTCTAGCTCTAAAACTTTTAGATATTTCTTATTTCTGTCTCGGCTTTCACTCAGTCTCAGTAATTTTTGTTGTTTTTTTTTTTTTTTGCTTCAGAATTACCTAGAGTGCGAATATAATTCGACAAAAACTTTGTATATTGATTTTTTTTATTAAAATGTAAAAAAAAGGCATAGCATAGCGCGTTCATTATCACAGCGACTTGAAATTACGCAAAAAAGAATAAAGCATCCGAGTGTAAAAAGACAAATGTAGAACCTTGCCTTGCTACCTCGATGCTTGATTATATTTTTTATAAAATGAAAATGAAACATTCGTGTCACGTTTATATTAAATGAATATAAAACCCGTTTCCCTCCCATTAGATTCTATTTCAGACAGGAAAAGCATTACGAATAAAAGCCTTTTCACAAAAACTGAAAGGCCTAAGCGCTTTCCAGCAAAACACAACATGGATAGCTTTAAAATCACTTAATAAATTAAAAAATGTGGCATGGAGTTAAAAATACCCAACAATACCACTTTCATTAATTAATTTCAATTTTGCAAATTTATTAGAAAAAGTGTTTGTAATGAGGAGTTTGTAATACATATCTATATATTCTTTATAGCCAACCAAATTATATTATCGAGCGTGCCCAAGACCAAAAAAAAGCCCTTATCTCCAAACCAATCCCAATGACGACCTTAACGCGTTGTTGTTCCTACCCGCATTCATTCGCAGTGTACTGCTCACTTCCGCCTAAGTATGATTTGCCGGAAGTTTTTTATGTACTTAGTCGTAACAATTATGGAGCAACTTTGAGATTAACCATTTCTTTATCGTCTTCACCAATGATGAACATTGCGGAAAATGTGAAACTTTTGTCAAAATTAATACTGCCAGAAGCTGTTGGGATCCGTAAAGTTAACTTTCGCTAGACCATCTGAGCGCCAAGTGCGAATAAGGAGTTCCAAGAGTATTCAAAAACTTCACTCGCACTTGTCTTATGAACTATGTTAGAATAACCATCGGAATTTCGCCCCCACACCATTCGCTATTCGAAACGGAAAGTAGTCTGCCATTTGGCCAATTCGTTGCATAAATAAACTTCAAGATGTTCGTTTGTGGTCTATTAACCTACAGCATAGCGATAAAAGCATACAGAATATGCTTATAGTAAGAGTAGATTGGTGATGAGAAACGTAAAAGAGAGCAACGCAGTGCTTAGCACGGATTGTCTGTCAGCTTCAGCAGTCCTTTCTATACCAAAAAGTAATTCCACCAAAAATTACGTATTCTCACAGAATTTGACTGCTGCACGCAGCATAAGAAAAGGGAAAAAGTTTTGTCGGTTACTTATTAAAATTTACAAAATGAAAACTTCAAGAAAGTAAATTACAAGAACAAATAAAAGTATCCACAAAACACATAACGGCAGTAGTTTCTCAGTTTTTTGGTAGAGAATTCATCAAATAAGGCGAATATAACTTTTGAAGGCTATGGAAATTTCCAGAATTTTTAAAGGTATTACTAACATTTGGGTTCTTGTAGTCAACTGCACAAATATTTGTCGGTCTTTGGTTTTATCCAAAAGCGCTCTAAATACTGGTAAAAATTACTATTAAATTCGTTAAGCTCCGATTTGTTAAGCTACCATAGAAATATGTGAGTAAGGCATATGAAGGAATATCTTAGAAACCTGAGTTTGGCAGGTAGTCTGCATTCATCGAAAATTAGCGATATTTCATGGATGGTAATCTTCACAATCAGTTGACGTGAGAGCACAATTCCCGAATGTTCTTAGTTTAAGTGAAACTTAGGTTTCTTATATGGGTATTGCTCCGAATATTAATCCACTTTTCAATACTTTATGGATTGAAATTGAAATTTCAATGTTTATATGTTCCCTATATCGTAGTCCCAACATGTCACCTGATAACATTAGTATTGAGTTTGACTATCTATCAACAACTATAGACTATATACCAGTTCTCACCAACATCGGAATTGGTAGTCTTGGGCGATTTCAATGTCCACAATAATACTTGGTTGATCTTTTCGAATGGTAAAGATCGAACAGGTGAACTATTTTAAAATATTATTCTTCCTACCCAACTCGTCAATAAGCCAACTAGATATCCCGATACTTCTGGTCTATCACCTCATCTTATAGATTTATTTCCAACTACTATGCCAGAGAAATATTCAGTTGACTTATCTGCTCCATTAAGACTTTCCGATCACGCTCTGGTAATAGCCAAATTTTCAATTCCCCAGCCGTTGTAGAACCTATTCGTAAACTGCTACTCTGGCACTTTAAAAATGCTAACTGGGAGCTCCTGAATCAATTTTATAGTTCATTTTATTGGTCCACCTTTTTATTTTTCTTTCTTTCTTTTCTTTTTCAACAATAATGCTGATGAAACATCTCAACTTATCACGTCAACCATTTTGCTAGGAATGAACAATTTTTTCTTTCGCCTTTAAGAAAAGCAATATTTGTGAGAATAAGTGGTTTAATAACAATTGCAGGTCAGCAGTCGCTACTAAAAAACAGCTCGTTTCGACTACGTTAATTGCCGTTCCGAAGAAAATCTTGTTAAGCTTGGAATAGCCAGGAACAGAGCAAACGCCATTATAAACAAGTCCAAAATAATAAATTACCAAAAGATTCGGGATAGTATGCGAAAAATTTTGGATTCATATTCAGACAGTCGAAGCTTTTGATCGTTATCTGCCTTCTCATGCAAAAAAGCCATTGGTAGCAGATAGGGTCTTCAACCCCATATAATTCATTGGCTATATACAGCGGTAGTAAGACCTACTCTTCTATACGGTGTGACTGTATGGTGGACTGCCTTAAAGAAAGAAAATAAACCTGGACAAATTAGAAAATTCCAAAGATCAGCTAGTCTATGTGTATGAGCGGAGCACTTCGTACAAACCCCTCCGCCGCAATGGACATACTGTTCGACCTTACACTACTCGACATTTTTAACAAGCAAGAAGCTGCTAGTTCAGCTATTCGACTTAATGCTATCTCCTAGTGGACTAGGAATATAATCAGTCACTCCTCTATCCTGAATTTTGTCAACTCCATTTCAACAAAAACTTCCAGATCACATTCCCCTTCAGATCATTCTGAGAAGAAGACGCTTACCTGGAGGATGAACACATTCATTTTTACACAGACGGGTCAAAAATTGATGAATCGGCGAAGGTGTTTTCTTAAAGAAGCTAAGTCTGAGTCTTCATAATCACTGTAGTGTTTTCCAGGCTGAAATTATGGCGATCAGCCTTGTCTTGGCTGAAGAGAAACGTCTTTTCTGCTAAGGATATCCGTATATTATCGGATAGCCCAAGCTGCACTGAAATCCCTGGAATCAGTCTCTACAAATTCAATTCCAGCCCTTAACTGTTGATCATCTCTCCTGGAGATGGCGGAACATCCACCTGTGTTGGGTGCAGGGGCACAGAGACATTCCCAGTAACTGTATGGCTGACGAACTCGCCAAGCAGGGAACTACACTGCATTTCTTACCTGAACATGCTTCCATATGTATACCAATCTCTACATGCCAACCCTTGTTATAGCGGGATGCCAATGCTAAAACTAACTGTAGGTGGTCAAACAGTACAACTTGCATAGCGACAAAACAGATCGTGTCTAATCTGGATACGAAACGCTCCAAGTGTTTGATCTCTCAAAAAAAAAGTCGCACATAGGTACTATTGTAGATGTCATCATTGGACACTGCTTCATAGGAAGGCAGGCAGCAAGACTTGGAGTCTTCACGAATGACTTCTGCAGAAGCTGCATGGATGATTGTCCATCTTCTTTGTAGTTGTCCGGCACTTTCCCAAAAATGTAAACTCCATATGGGAGCTTTCTTCTACAATGATGATTCTTCTAATGATCTCATCAACATTGACATTAGTAGTCTATTACGCTTCATACGAAGCTCAAATTGGTTCATCGAAAAAGTGGAGGGAATTTTTCCTGGTCCGTGTGGTATCAAAATGGACCATTACTGGTCTAAGTGTGTCGGTTTCACTGACAGTCACCTTAACCTAACCAAGACTGACCTACTCCCAACGCACGTAAAAAATTTCGCTTCAAAAACAAATACAAAAACGTTCTAAGCTTGATGGTATTGAGAAGAATGATGAAAGCGGGCCACATAGGCAACAACGATAACAATGATTAAGATACTTTTTAAAATTTATGTGGTGCAGCAGAAGTGGTATTTCAAAATGCAATTTAGGCGCAAGTGATTATGCGCCTCGTTGTGTTAGTATTGGCGTTGGCGGGAAAATGACCCTCTCTGTCACTGTTGTTCGTAAACACCGTCCCTGTACTACTTACTATCCATGTGGTTGGCTCTAGGATGGTGTGCGATTCACTCATTCACTTGCTTAGTTCATAAAAGTCTTTCTCCGGAAGAGACCATGGCCGCAGCTAACCACTGTTTAGCTGTGTGAATTAAAACAATTCAAAATGGCTTTTATGAGCTTAGTACTCTTCGTTCATTCATATGGACGAATAGCAAAGCCTACCCTCTACTAATGCTTGATGAGGAGCGAACCAACAAGATGCCGTTGACTATGTGATGGTATTCATTCGACCGTGGATTCAAGGAGTATGCCGCGTATGGCTTGTATATGCATATATACTATGCCCACTTTGATGCTGGTGCATTCTACGAACATAAACTAATTTTGCATAGTTCCATTCGAATT
Source organism: Nephrocerus scutellatus (assembly GCA_947095585.1). Classification (NCBI taxonomy): domain Eukaryota; kingdom Metazoa; phylum Arthropoda; class Insecta; order Diptera; family Pipunculidae; genus Nephrocerus; species Nephrocerus scutellatus. The sequence goes on along the minus strand of OX352761.1, from coordinate 5,304,411 downwards.
CATTTTAATATAGCTGATGGGGGAACGCACGGTCGAGAATGGGACCGGATAAATAAATGATGAGGCTAAACGTTCTGGTAGAAATACGAACTAAGCTATATCCGTACAATAATAGAGTTTGCCAAAGGTCAAATAAAAGCTTATTAATGCAAACTTGGGAGAAATGCATAAATGTAAAATTTATTATGATTCTATCGTGTAGGGCGTGCATAAGATAACAACTAATAAGTGCAATTTTAATGCTTGTAGTAGGTTTGGCTGTTCAATTAATTTTCCAATAAGATATGTCCATTCGGGATAATTCTACTGGTTTTAAATGTTATCTTCATATTTTCTTAGTTTGGTTTCACCCTACACATCATAACATACCATACATACTCCACCATTCTTATTTGTTCGCTATATAGTCATAAGCTGTTAATGTTATCATCTGGAGAGTATTAAGAAGAAGATCAGGAAAACAACTGCCTATTCCTGTACTCAAATTTAAGTATATAAGTCCGTGCATGAATTGAATTTTAAATGGGCCAAATCCACCCCGTCAGCATTCTCTTAAAGTAGTACTTGTAGTAGTTTGAGGGATATTTTATATTATTAGGTTGAGATATTTGTAAAAATTCTTAACACGTACGGTATGCCAAGGTTGGGTGGTGTGAATTTTATAACACATTACACACGTTCAACAAACCTAACGCTAATAGATCAATGAGGTTGTTTATTTTTTGTAAAATATCACATGGAATTTGACCTTGTCACAGAGTCACATACGCATTCACACAGTCATTTACAAAGTGTAAAGATTTTAAATCCGAGGACGGTCTTGTTTTAAGGTTTCCTTACGTGTTGGTATGTACATTTGAAATCTCCAGGCAGCTTTTATTACAAGCCATAGAAATAACCATAAAGGCCATCAGCTGGTTTCTTTTTAAAATTAATATCATAATAACAATTCAATATGTTCGATATTTTTCAAAATTGTATGCTTTATTAAAAAGAGTTAGCTTTCTTATTAGCTAAAGAATATAAATTTATTCAAATGGATGCCTCGGCTGGCTTCGTAGTAGCACATCCTCTGTATCCAATTTTCTTATAAATTGCCCATGATTTGAGGCCCTATTTCACGAATAGGTTCCGATCGTGCTTGAACGCCTGAATCTTTTACGGCAGATTATACGATTATTGAACTTAGTATTGTAAAGATCGATAGTTACACGAGTTGTTTGGCATGTAGCACCTTCCTGATGGAACTAAACCTCGTCAAAGTCTTATTCATTATATTTTGACCAAATAATTGGTTCTCATGCCTCTGTATCGCTCTTCGTTGATCGTAATGGGCCATCTTCATATTCGAAGAAAAATGGATTAAAAATGTTGCCATTCAAAAACCACACCAACTTACCAAACTACTCTGGAATTGAAGCAAAATGTGCACAGTTTGCAGTTCATGGAATTGCGGTATTATTGTCACCAATACCTTAAAATATAAAGATGGTAACATTACTAAAATTGAGGAATTGTTTATGGTTCCTGCAGGATGTCATACAAGCATGCAAAAGTCGATAGCTACAGTTAGTTTGGCATTTAAATATGATCATCATCATACTTGGCTCTACAACTGATGTAGCAGCCGATAACAGCATGGATCTATAAATACGCGCACGGTTGCCCAAAGCCAACAGCGCCAACTTTAATCTGTCAAGACTCTTCAAATTCAGGAATTTAACCATACCCATACTTACATATGGATCCGAAACTTGTGTGCTAAACAAAAAGCATTCTGACCTCTAAGCCGCGTTCGAGAGAAAAGTCTTACAGAGAATTGTTGGCCACGTATGTGAGGATGGACGATTCCGGAGACTCTATAATGATGAGATCTACGAGCGTTACCGCGATGTCGACATGGTGAAGAAAATTAAGCTCGGTAAGCTCCCGTTGACAGGATACCTAGCTCGCATGAGCGAAGAAATTCCTGCTCGGAAAGTCCTTTGTGGTAGAATTTATGGAACATGACAACGAGGCCGGCCAAGCCTACGCTGGAAAGATGGCATAGATCAGGACGCCCAGTGTTTAGAGATACCAAACTGGATGACATCGGGAGATTTTTGCGGGAGGCCAGGACCGGACACCGGTTGTAGAGCCAAATATGATGATGATGATGATGATGATGATGATGATGATGATGATGATGATGATGATGATGATGATGATGATGATGATGATGAAAAATGGGTTAAACGAATTCATACGTGCAGGCGTTTCCATGGAATACATTTTAATAATGTTGTGCTTCATAATTAATGGCATTCAGCTTTTTTTAATAACATAACAGGCGCTCTTAATGAAAAACAGCTTTAAAGTGCTATTTACTGGAAGATATATTCTTCATATCCGAATGTAAAGTAAATGATCTCTTTTACGCGAATATCGAAAATGATTGAAGATCGCCTTCAAAGGATCCTTAAAATACTTCTAAAAATACTACCCCAAAAATACCCCCAAAAAGACCACAAAAGACCGCAAAAAGACCCTCAAAGGAAGATATATTCTTCATATCCGAATGTAAAGTAAATGATCTCTTTTACGCGAATATCGACTTTTTGCATGGATTTGCATTCAAGAGCAATATTATAAGTTGTTCTTAATCGTATTCTAAACATGTAATCAGCACTCTTATATACCATTTTTACATTAAGACTCAATAACCCAAAATTTTAACTCAAATGACTAACAAACAGAAAGCATGAAAGTGGAAAATTACATTGATTTGATTCATTTGATTACCCGCACCATGATACCGCATGGGAAATTAAATGAAAATAAATTACATAAATATTCCTACCCACTCTAAGTGTGTCTCGCATTTGCACTTATTCGCCCCAGCTACACTACTTCACGACCGAACGGAGCACGAAACTCTTGTTCTTATACATTATTCGGACAATTATGTTAACCTTTGTGTGACACAAATATAAATATATTGTTTGCCATTCCTGCAAATAGCGATTGACTGGCGATGATAAGACTCGTAGTTAAGTAAAATCCACAACAGTGAAAGGAAATCGATTTATCTGGCAGAGTAAATGAAGCGCGTTCGTGCATGTCCTTGAAGAAAACTCATCGAATCAGCCCATACTTGAGGCTTATAATGGTTGACCTCTTCCTCTTCCTGGCTCATCGCTGGACGCTTTCACTCGAAACTAGGAAAGTCTCGGCAAAACGCAGAGCAGATTGCTTGTGTAATGATTCGATGGCAATTCCGTTTCACATTTAAGCTAAAGCGATAGCACGTTAGAAATCTCTGCAGATATTCTTGTTGTTTTGTTTTTAGCTGCCTACTCGTATTTCATATATTATTTTCTTAGGATTGTATCATCAGTTTTACTTGAAACAAAAAAAAAACATATTTCGCTAAAGCGTTTTACTTTTCAACAACTGTGCTTCCAAGCTCTTATACCCATAATACTTGTGGCAACGTGCACCGCAATAGGAAATTCCAAAGGCATACATTTTCATTTTGTTAGTTTTGGATTATGCCTTAGACTCCCTTTGAAGTTGGATATATTTTTGTACTTCTGCACTTACACCAACTATCATCATCATCTTACGTAGCATGTGTAGTACAATGTGATGTTTGCACACTCAAAAGTTACCTCCACTTGACTTAAATCCTTTACTCATCACACCCGTGCATGCTTGTACCCTACTTGCAACGAAATAACATTCCCATGTACGGGTTTTTAGTATAAAGCCTCAGCGTCGTACATCATACAAATCCCCTGAAGCGGATGCCAAATTTATTCGTCATGAAATTAAATTAGTTCACCATTGTTCTTGGATGGGCAGCGGATTCCAGGCAAATACCACCAAGGAAGTGCTGGTGCCCGGCTCGTTGCAGGATATAGGTTAGTTTCACGCTCTCACGCACAGACATTTTGTTACGATTGTAAATGGAGCATATTTTTTTTCTAAAAAGTTGTTATATTAATTACATAATATATAAAACTCATAATTTTTAATAAGCTTGTAGTGTACTACTGGTTTTGAAAGTTTCAAATGTCAAAAGTTGTTCAATTTATTACTTTCCTTTGTTAAATATTGTGACAAAAACTCTAAGTATTCAGGGTAGAAACAATAATTTCATAATGAAAACTGTAGGATGTCAAATTGCTCAAAATAGTAACATAATACATACCATTGCTTTTGAGTATCCTATAGAAGAAGATGACGGTCAGCCATCAGCAGAATAGTGCGAGAAACACAGAATGCTTCAGGAATGCAGGTGGACGTAACTATCTCTGACTGATGGAAGTGCGATCAAACCTCTACATGGTGGCCGCTGGTAACTTTTCTCCAGTACAGGAAAAGCGAAACCGAAAGCACAGCAGCTAGCCGATACCCTGTCCTAATATAATGCCGAAATAACAGCAATCAAGGAGATGCGGTGGATGGGGAATGCTGTCTTAAAAAAATAAGAATATGACATATATTACAGCTGCCATGCAAGACATCATGTGCTCGGGGTAGGATTTCTAGACAGCAAAAGAATGAAATCCACCGTAGTCGACTTTAAAGTAGTAAATGAATGGCTATGCATCCTTCACGTGCGGCGCAGATTTAAAAACACAAGCCTCATAAATGTTCACGCAGAGGATTCTGCAGATGATGGAGAAAAAAAAAATTCTTTGAATCAGTCGAACGCGAACTCCATGCCTGTCCTCAGTATGACGTAAAAATCATTCTGGGGGATATGAATGCCAAAATAGGTAGGAAGCCAGTATTCAGGCAGTACATTTGCAACCATAGCTTACACGAGAACACTAATGACAATGGACAACGAGTCATAGAGTTGTTAGCAAGCAATAATATGGTCGTTGCGATTACAAGGTTTGCGCGTAAAAATATCCACAAAGCTACCTGGGTATCTCATGATGGAGCCACTCGCAACCAGATGTTGATAGACCGCCACCACAACTCGAACCTGATGACGGTAGGAGTGTATCAAGGTGCCAACGTCGACTCTTGTTTTTGTGGTTCGAGCGCGGATTCCATCATCAAGAAAGATATCCGCGAATCAGATTCGAGTCAACACGGCTGCCCTTCGGAACGAAGAGACCAAAAATAACTACGGTCAAGCGATAGGACTCGCCCTACATGCAGGGAGAATAAGTCCTGGGTCTGAAATGCCGGGCGTAGAATAGAAATGGACACGCCTTAAGAATACTGTCTTAGTACTGCTGACTCCCTCTTAGGCAGTAGTCGTAGATTTGGAACGACTGGTTCGATGACGAATCTAAGCTAGCGACTGAACGTAAGAATGTTGCGTACCGAGAAATGCAACAATCTCATAGAACGCGGGCACATGAAGATGAATATAAAGAGCTCAGAAGATATAAAAAAGCAGTTCACATGCGAAAGAAAGCAGCCTGGGAGAAGAATCTCGTCCTCGAACAGTACAGAGTGCAAGGACAGCGCCAGGGGCGAAAGTTCTACTAAAGAGTCCGCGGTATGTCGCAATATACAGCGCGTTGCACATACTGCAAAGACAAAGAGGGTAATATGAACGCCGATCTCAAAGGCATCTTAGAGCGATGGGAAGATCACTTTCGTGATATGCTACATGGCTAGCTCACTGAGGAATTGGAGGAATCACCAATGACTGAAGATCAACCTATGCTGCCGCCACCAAGCATAGCCGAAGTTAGCAGGGCGATAAATCAGCTTAAAAATAATAAGGCCCAGTGATCTGATGGTATCCCAGCGGAGCTGATTACAACAGGGGGCCCCGCAATACACCAAGCAATTCATGAACTAATACTGCAAGTATGGGAGGAAGAAGTGATGCCAGTAGACTGGCGAAGAGGAATCATGTGCCCCATAAGAAAGGAGATATAACAACCTGAAACCTTGCTTCTCGCATGGTTTGTTGTTGTATCAGCGTTGTTTGTTTACGCCGCAGATAACAAAACAAATAAAAAACAGTGCGTGTAACTTTTACGCGCAGTTGAATTGAAACTTCTTTCATTTCTCCTAAAGACCCTCAAAAAATCACAAAATACCCTCAAAAGACCCCCAATATACCCCCAAAAGATCGCCAAAAGATTCCCAAAAGACCCCCAAAGGCCACCAAAAGACCCTCAAAAGAATCACGAAAGACCGCAAAAAAATGATTGAAGATCACCTTCAAAGGATCCTTAAAATTACTTCTAAAAAGACCCCAAAAATACCCCCAAAAAGACCACAAAAGACCGCAAAAAGACCCTCAAAGGACCTCCTAAATACCCACATAAAACCCCCAAGAGACTCCCGAGAGGACCCTCAAAAGACCATATCGGTTGAGAAATGACTTAGTTCCTAAAATTTAAAAATGTAACACAATAATGTGACTCAAAATCTCAACACAAAATTATTTTTGATACCGCAAACATCTCACCGCCGATAAAATATTTTCAAATGATTTGTTTCGATTGGTTTGGTATGACATTGCAATCGAAATCGAAATGTAAATAAAACACCTTGAGATTCATTGTGATTTCAAAGTTAATGAAAGAAAATTAATCATTTGGTTGACGTTTTGTTCTCATTTTTACTTTAATTTGGTTTAATATTTCTTTTCGATCACAAAGAAATTTTATTGAAAGTGGGACAGGTCAACGTCTGTCTGGTCAGCGAGTTTATTAATAAAATTGAGAGAAAATACTTTCGCATAGCTAAATTGTTCCTTATTTCTGCACAATGTAGGAATATGTATTTACCCATTTACCATATTTACTTCCTCTCACCGGATAAACGCTTTTTTCCGATATTAATAACATACTAGTGCAAGCCTATAATTATTACCTTACGGTGAGGAATAAAAATAAAAGGAAAGCACCAGCGAAACTACAAGCAGAAAATCGTAAAATGTATTCCTCTATGCTTTGTCTGCTTCTGAAGGATAAAGAACATGCTAGCCAATAAAGAGGCAAAGTCAATGACAAAAACATTCCCAATGGATAATGCTTCCCTGAAGACTGACTTCTAATTATAGCCTGAGGCTTAAGAGGCGTAAATCGTATTGCGCTGTGACATCATCGAAAGAACTCGTGGCATAAAATGGAATCATCTTCCAACGGATCTACACGCAAAAATATAACACAGAAGATAAATATTTTCATAACATTATGTATAAACGAATTGAAAAAAAAAAACAAGAACTAAAACTATATATACATTGAAACATGCCACACAGTCGTTTATTATTTGGTAATAATCTCCAAAATATCTGTTTTTGAGGTCGGAGCTATTTCAAATAATTTTCTTTTTTCTACGCTTCACACGCACCACGCGTGACACTCGCGACACGCGTCAAAAGCGGATTTCAACTCTCTAGGTCATGTGGAAGGTGTTTAAAAAAGAACTCATCACACGCGCCACACGCGTCATACTTGGAATATAAAAAATGCTATTTTGGATTTAGACACTCACAGAATTTCAGCTCTGAAGGTCGGGTGGAAGGTGGTTAAAAAGGACCTCAAAGTGGTCGTAAATACAGACAAAAACAAGTTAAACCAAAGTTTTTAAAAACAGATATTCAGAATATTAAGCAATCTATATTAACCTAATCGTGTCGCGCCAACTGGGCAAACATTCCGGCGCTTAGCTACTCGACTCGAACAGAATGGAAACACAGGAGACCATGCAAGGCGTGGCCGCCACCGGACTGATCGCTCGGTCAAGAATATCGCGGATGTGTCTGCCGATGTCGCTGATAACGAAAAAACATCACCCAGAGGACGGGCCACGCAATTGGGCATCACCAGACGTACCCTACAGCCAATTTTAGTGAAAGACTTACACATGTTCCCGTACAAAGTGCAAATAGTGCATCAGTTAATGCCTGTTGACGGTCAGTCGCGAGTGAATTACTGTCAAGCCGTCCTAAAGCTCTACAACGAAGAGGACGATTTTGTGTCGAAAATCATCATGAGCGACGAGGCGCATTTCCACTTAAGCGGTTACGTCAAAAAGGAAAATCTTCATTTCTGGGGCACTGAAAATCCGCATGTGATGCACGAAGAGCCATTACATCCACTTAAAGCTAATGTGTGGTGCGGCGTTCATGCGGGAGGAGCGATTGGGCCGTATTTTTTTGAGGACGCCATTGGCAATACGATCACTGTTACTGGCGAACGCTACAGGGCCATGATAAACGACTTCTTACTGACGGAATTGTATAAGCGGTGCGTTTCCTCGTCGCGTAAACTCTCGTTTTTGGCGATTTGGCATGGCCAGCAAGATCGTCCGATTTAACCATCCCAGACTTTGGGGCTACTTGAAGTCGCGGGTTTATGCCAACAAGGCTCAGACAACCGCAGCCCTTAAGGAGAATATTCGACAGGAATGCGGATAGTTATCACCGGAAATCTTGCGGAAAGTCATGCAAAATGCGATAAAACGGGCACAAATTTGTATCAACACTGGCGGCAGCCACTTGACGGATATCATCTTTTCCACTTAACAGAAAACAATTGTAAAGGTGCAAATAAAGATTTCCATCACTGAAAATCATTTCTTTTTTATTTAGTAAAAAAGGACGTAATTCAAAAACAAAATTGGATGATTAATTTTGCGCCACCTTCTACAAGGCTTTGATTCGCCCTTAACTTGAGTACAATTGTCATATCTAGTCCGGTGCTCCTAAAACTTGCATCAGCTTGACAGAATACAAAACCGTGCTATAAAACTTATCGTTGACGAAAACATTGCTTAACCAATAGATTCGCCTGAACACCGCAGGAACGCTTCCTGCTTGTCACTGTTTTATCGCTTCTTCCACTAGCGGTTCTCAAGCGAAATAGCTATATGCATGCCACCTCTCTTTGAATTCAACCGCAATTCTCGTGGTGCTCTTTATTCTCATCAGTTTACCCTCAAGCCGTTCCTCAAACGTAGAGTTAAGTTCAGTAATTCGTTCTTTAGCCGACAACACATATGTGGAATGCTCTGCCAAGCTCTGTCTTTCCACATCACTATGATCCACAGGCATTCAAAGCACAAGCTCCTAGTGATCCTCTTTGGTGGGGTCAGTGGGATGGGGCAGCCGGATATAAGTTTGTAATATTTTCTTCGTCAGGGTTTTTTGTAGTTTTCCCTGACCATGATCCATTGATTTAAGCACTCGCGTCGTCGAGAAAACAAATTGAAACTACAAACGTGAGGAATGTGATGATTACATTCCTTCGCTTTTTTGTAATTTTAATAAAGAGCATAGCCCACCTTATTTCCGTGGCGCGTAAGTCATTCAGGGAGTTCTTCCTCTTGGCAATAGGTTAATATATAAAAAAATATATAAAAAATTATAATAAAATTAAACAAAACTTAAATTCAGCGTTATTTTCCCTTACAGCATGTTGCATAGATTTGTTAAGCAAAAAGATCATCGGAAACAAAAACAAAACATATATATATTAGATTGAATATTTTTCGACTGTAATTGAAACAGAAGGCGCAACTTGTTATTCATCTCTTAGTCGGGTTTCGTGGAATAAAAAAAACCCGCAAAAAGCACCTCCAAATATGTCACGACAAGTTTCGCTTTGTTTACTCCCCCACCCACTAATTCTCCGTTTAGCTTCCTTTTGTGCGAAAATAACAACTGAAACGACACACACAGTCGGAGGTTATGTCGGCTTCAGCAGCGCGAGTCAGAAAACCCGGACGCACTTAACCAACCAATATGAGTATATCAGCATCCAACAGCCGCATCCGCTCCTAATAACAATGATCAGGAAATCTAAACGATAGGTTGACTCGAGGGGGCACTTTCTGTACCAACACTTGACTGGGGTCGAGCAGTTATTCTTTGTTTGTTTGTTTGTTTCATTGTCATTACCAGAAATTTATGTACGAGTTACGAGTACACCAGAAAATCACAACAAGGAAATTGGTATAACGAAAGGCGACATCGACATCCAGCATCAAACGAAAGGAATTTAAACGCAAACGGAAAACAACGTAAACGATAGCCATGTAAGCCATTTCCCTGTCTTGCAGTAAATTGAAGGATAAAGTTAATAAGAACTTTTAGTAATTGTCACCACTTAAAAGGAAATGATATGGAGAAGGGAGGGATCGATGTCACCACATACGAGTACTTTGACGCGTATTTTATACTTTTGTGAGCATCACTCGTATTGTGTGCCATTTGCGTTTTCAATTTATTTCGTAGTTCAATGTATTATTTGTATATAATTGTAATGTTGTAATTAAAACTTAATAGTAATTAATAATTGGCGCCGTGACTTTGGTTAATTACATGGATTTCAGGGGCGTTCGTGTTTCGAATCCAAGGAAACATCAAAAGTATTTTTCACGGTGCCATCTCCAGCGAATGTCACGGGAAGCTTCTGAATTCGCCGTTCGGATCCGGCATTAAATTGTAGGCCCCTCTATTTGTGTGCAAAAATATGCAAACTCAACACAAATGGTTGCGAGAAGCCAGGTCTTGGACCGCATGGTCCATCGCGCCGGTATTATTAAGCAAGAGAGGCACCCCGTGCCCCATATATAAGAAAATAGATATAACAACATATCTCGATTCTAATGAAGCAGCCGATAACAGCATGGAACCAGATATATGCGCACGGTTGCCCAAACCCAATAAAGCCTGCTTTAGTCTGTCAAGACTATTCAAATCCAGGAATTTAACCATAACATCCAAGCTGCTGGTGTATAAGACAACGGTTGTACCAGTACGTACATATGGATCCGAGACTTGGGTGCTTAGCAAAAAACATTCTGAACTCTTAGCCGCGTTTGAGAGAAAAGTCTTACGAAGAATTGTTGGCCCCGTATGTGTGGAATGACGATTGCGGGGACTCTATAATTAAATAATGAGATCAACGAGCGCTACGAATTAAGATCGGTAGGCTCCGGTGGGCAGGACAAGCTCGCAAAAGCGACGATGATCCTGATCGGAAAAGTCCTTTGCGATCGTATTTATGGAACAAGACAGCGAGGCCAGCCCAGAGGGAGCCATATGAAGAAATTGTTTTCCATTCTTAAATCGGAGACTCAAACCTTCACAATAAATAAAATTTCCAGAAAAATGTTTGCCATGTGGCTTATTTTTTTGAGTTTTTATAAATTTTCTGTCAAATGGCTTGAGCTTTTAACACAGTATTTTCGTCAACTAGCAAGTTACGATAAGAGGCTAATAATTTATTCACAATCAGCACTTAAGTTCTTCAAAGTGTATGCAAACACGCTTTGATTTACACCATGCATTATGCGCATATTTTAAAGGATTGTTGCACAGCTGTATGCTGAACACCAAAAATGTTCAAATGTCAAGGTTTGGCAAAATCCATACGTGGATTTACGTTTTTCTGCCAGTCTGCCAATAAACAATTTTTTGTTTCGTTCGTGAGACATATTCCTTCAAAGGAGACAAAAGTCTCGCCCTATACTAAGCAGTATAATAAAATGGTTTTGTTTTTTTGTTCAGCACTCGTCAAAATACCAATCCTTCCAACCATTTACTTACGAGTATTTACGTCGCATTTTACATCATGTCTACAGACAGATAAAAAGTGAAATGCTGGCGAGAAATGTGTGGAATCCGACGCGGTTGCGGATTGGGAAACGGACCAGACAGGACGATTAAATTATTCGATTTTACACTTGACTTTGAAAATAAAAAAAAGTTCATGTTATCCATTTCAGTTGAGATTTGAGAATTTAAAGAAACATTAAAACCGTTTTTTATACTTAACTACACCGCGGGAGAGTTTCTTTGGACTTCCAACTTCGTAAACAACTACAAATTTTAAGTTCTGATCAATATAACAGTATGAATATAAATAATAATATAAATATTATAATCCTACAGCTGCTAACTAGGTTGCTTAAGCTACAACAGCTTTGATGTATATTTATTTGTTACGTATTTTCCCGTACAGTAGACTCTCGATAGCGTAAACATTATGAAACTAAGCCAGTTCACGTTTCCAAAGGTTGAGTTTTAACAAAAGAATAAGAAAGTAACACAAAAGTTTTTAATTATAACTTTCATTGGATTTACGACAAGATTTTATTTTTAAATCATTTAAAGTTAAAACTAGTTACAAAGGAACATAAAATAGTAAAAAATCTATACTAATATCCCAACAAGAGCGCCGGATTTGCTACTTTGGACTTAGACACTCACAAAATTTTTGCTCTCTGGGTCGTGTGGAAGTTGGTTTAAAAGGACCTCAAAAAGTCAAAAAGAAAATATTCAACGCATCGCACACATCGCACGTGACAAATGTAAAAAAAAATCACCGTACAACTCGTATTAACAAAATGGCGGCAAATTTAAATCCGGCGCTCTTGTTGGGACACCCTATATTATAAAAAGGTAATGTCGGTTTGTGTGTAGGAGGTAGTATTCGGTTCTTTCACTAGTATTTAGAATGGACTTTCAGCCTAAACATAGGCTATGTATTATCCTTTCAAGATGACAAATTTTGTACCTAAATAACTAAAGTCGACGGCGGTCGGGCATCATAATGACTGTGTGCTGTGTGTTGCATTTTTCCCTGGACTGCTTCCTGGGATTTACGAACATCATGCCATATAGCGGCATCATAAGGACTATGTGATATATGCTTCGCTGCTTTGTATGTTCTATAATCAATATATACATATAAAAATGAATGTCGGTTGGTTTGTAATAGGACACTAAAACTCAAAAACTAGACAGCCGATTAAGGTTAAACTTTCGCAAAATATGCGCCTTGGGTGACAAAAACATTCGTTTTTTGAGGAGATGTTGACGCAAAAAACAAAGCGCGTGAATATCTTATGAATGAATACTCGTAACAATTAATGTAAGCGACAACTAGGAACAGGCCAACTAAGGTACGAACTGACTAGCAAATAACGGAAAACTGTACAGACACGACGAGATATGCATTACGTATTCTGAACTTTAAAGTTATTTGGAGTGGAAATTAATGTTCACGATGTAATGTTAAAAAAATCGTTTCATGTTATCCAGAGTTCACATTAACCGTTGTACATGTTATCGAGAGTCTACTGTATATATTTATATTTATTTTTACGTGTCATAGACTACGTTTCGAGTGCTAGGTGCTAGGTGCGGTGCTTGTTTTTAAGAATTAAAAAGCATAATTAAAAATATATTTAAATAGTTTTGCATTGATATTTGTTCAAAGCAAAACCTTAACTATTAATATTAATTAATAACAATTTAGCACGGGCTACGTGACCTTGATCTTGGTTGGTTATAATTGCTGTTTAACTTTTGCCTTTCATGCTGAACGCGTGCGGAAATTCTGCTTAACTTAATTAAACTTTCGAAATATACTTACCGCATGCCAGCTGTGCAACAATTATAATTTAATTCGTCCACCTCTACGACATAATAATCAGCAGCTAAGGAATGCAATTTAATTAGCATGCTTTTGAGTGCTATGAGTAAGTCGGTCTACTAAGTGATACAGTTGGAGTTCTGAGAACCTGTACACCTGCATTATAATACATTCTTCAGAAAAAGCAAAAGTCAAGGACATACCTTAGAAGGTGCCAGCTACTAGCAAACAAAACTAAAACACAAAAGAGCTACAATGAGAGAGAGGACAACCATTTAGGTTGCTTTCGAAGAAAATTTAAAAGAATTCGTTCAAAGTAAATTACAGCGGATGAGTGTAATTGAAAAGATTAAACTCGGTTTTAATTTCACCCGCCGAAGGATTGGAGCTTTCACTTGTACTTATAACTGATGCAAAACATGAGAATGCAGTCTCCGACTGACGATCTTAAATATGATCAGATCATGTTCTCAAAGATGATGCAAGTTGCGGAAAGTGGTTGGTACACATTCTTGATAATTTCCAAGTTTTACCTTTATCGTGCAGTGGAATTTCTCCATTTGTTGTTGAAAGTTTTGACGTGTATGCCTCTGTAAATTTAGAGTACCTACATAGCATTCCAAAAAACCCAATGTAACAAAATATGAGAAGAGTTTTTGTGTTGTAACTCAAAAACTGTTGTTTACATCGAAAAACAAATAACCACATAATAGCTAATGAATCAGAGAATTTATTTCAGCTAGTAGTGTTTATGAGGCCCTGTGACTTATATATACGACAACATCCCCAAACGACAGGTATGACACGTTTATGTCGGCAACAAAGATTTAACTCTAAGGAAGAGTTAAATTACAACAAAGATGACAAAGATGAAAAAAAAAATAGTTGAACAAACATAATGGCATTTTTATAGAAGTAACCAACGGGCTCGAGTAGAGTTTTCCGTTGATCGTCACGTCAATAACATAAACTGTAAATTTTTTAAGAATAGAATTAGAGTTGTGTTTAAGAAAAACGTTTTTTTAATTATCTGCTCGGCTAGTTATTTATTTTACGAGGTAGTAGTGGTGGCGCCCTGCCATTTTGTGTTTGCTACGCAATTATTTTGTTTTGAACCTTGGGCATGTGGGATTGGTGGCTTGGGCACTTCGATTTTGGGGATTTGGGGCTAATCATCATAACTCTTATTAACCGTCAACTCCAGGCGTCAACATTGTACACGTATACAAGTCATCAGTGCTTAGCTACGATACAGACACACGCACATTTTTTATACCAAACGTTGCATCGATTTTGCTTAATTCTGATCTATATATAGAGAGAGGAGTTTCATTTATCCAACATAACAACATAACGTATTATTATGGGTCTCATCTTTTGCTGGGATAAAAGTATGCATCTTTCAATAGATAGGAAGGCATATAAAAGGCAACAATTTTTTTGACTAAAAACACAAATATAGCGTCACAATTCTTTTTAATTCCATCAGATACTAATATATCTCAACGATCTCTATGAATATTCTTGTTTCGCTTTTACCATTATCCTCAATACTTTACTTTGGAAGTTTTCAATGTATATTTTTAATATTAGATATATTTGCAAAATCTCATAACTGAATGCCATAAAAGCATGATTGGTCTCCAGACTTGGTTATATAAAAGTAATTTATTTTTATTGATAGTTCTTACTTTGTTCCTATGATAAACAGGCTACCATTCGATACCAATTATTAAGCTCCATTGCTTCAGAACAGAATTTACATGAAAAATTTTTATGGGTTGTTTTTTTAAAAATCATCTTACCTATAGGGTTGCCCTATATTAGATACATGTTTAATACAGTGGTGACAACAAGTAATTTTCCTACAAATTGGAAACATACAAAAGTACTGCCTGTCCTCAAAACACCTAAAGGGGATGAGTTTATGCCAATCTCCATTCTCCCATTTATATCCAAAATGTTCGAAAAAATATACAAAAACAAATAAGTCTATTCCTCTTCACCCATAACATCTTAACGCCTAAGCAATCTGGATTCCGGCAGAAACATAACTGCATAACAGCCGTAATAGGCATATCAGATGACATACGTTATTATCTAGTTGAAGAAAAAGTATTAATCTATTTTTTTCTAAAGCATCGACCACTCAACTCTATGCCAAAAGCTATCTCGACATTATTATTTCGAACCAGGCACTGTTAATTTGATATCTTCATATCTAACAAGCAGATTTCAGGCAGTCGAACCTAATAAGGTCCTGTCAGACTTTCTCCCTACCATCCATCACCTGCCTAAGTGTGTAAATCTGATCCGTTGTTGATTTTCCTGGGTATGGACCAATGATGACTTTAGCGTATAGTGCTAAACAGTCTTGAAGGATAGAGGAGAAAATCGGTAAAAAGCGGTACTCAACAACGTTATACCACGATAATTGCTGCATTTTGTGATATCTCGCTTCTTATTTATGGATGCCTCTTCGCCCGTCTTCCATGCATAGCTTCTTCCTTCCATACTTGCACTATTATTTCATGAATTGCTTTGTATAATGTGGGGCCTCCTATTTTTATTAGTTCCACTGGGATCCCATCAGATCCAGGGGCCTTATTATTTTTGAGCCGAATTATCGCTCTGCTAACTTCGTCTATGCTTGGTGGCGGCAGCATAGTATGATCTTCGGTAATTGGTGGAGCCTCATGAACTCATGAAAGTGCTCTTCCCATCGCTTTAAGATGCCTTTGAGATCGGCGATAAGATTACCCTCTTTGTCTTTGCAGTATATGCAACGCGGTGTATATTGCGTCATACCACGGACTCTTTGGTAGAACTTCCGCTCTTGGTGCGGTCCTTGCTCTCTGTACTGTTCTAGTTCACGGACGAGATTCTTCTCACAGGCTCCTTTTTTTCGCCGGTGAACTGTTTTATATCTTCTGTGCTCTTTATATTCATCTTTGCGTGCCTGCGTTCTATGAGATTATTGCATTGCTCGGTACGAAACATTCTTACGTTCAGTCGCTAGCTTAAACTCGTCATCGAACCAGTCGTTCCGATCTCTACGACTACTTCCTAAGAGGGAGTCAGCAGTACTAATGATTTTTAAAGCGTGTCCATTTCTCTTCTTCGCCCGATATCTCAGCTCCCCAGGACTGACTCTTCCTGCATTTAGGGCGAGTCCTATCGCTTGACCGTAGTTGTTTCTGGTCTCTTCGTGCAAAGGGCAGCCGTGTTGACTCAAACCTGATTCGCGGATGCAGTCTTTCGTGATGATGCAATCCGCGCTCGGAGCACCATACCAACAACATAGTAGTCCAAGTCGACGTTGGCACCTCGGTACGTTCGTACAGTCATCAGGTTCGGGTTGTGGTGGCGGTCTATCAACACGTGGTATATCTGGTTGCGAGTGGTTCCATCCGGAGATACCCAGGTGGCTTTGTGGATATTTTTACGCGCAAACCTTGTAATCGCAACGACCAAATTATTGCTTGCTGCCATCTCTTTGCCTTGTTGTCCATTGTCATTTCTGTTCTCGTGTAAGCTATTGGTGCCAATGTACTGCCAGATTAATGGCTCCCTACCTATTTTAGCATTCATATACCCCGGAATGATTTTTATATCATATTGAGGGCAGGCATGGAGTTCTCGTTCGACTGATTCAAAACAAGTACGTTCCATGAGAAAATTCTTAAATCGTTTAGCCGTTTTCGTCGCCGTGGTCATCGTCGTTGATCAGTGTATCCGAGACTGATTTTGGGTTACGTAATAATAATTTTTTACGGACGAGGTTATTGGCCTCGCGCCATTACTTTGAAATCATTCCGCTTTTCCTGCATTGGAGGAAAATTACCGGCGGCCACCACATGGAGGTTTGATTGCACTTCCACCATTCAGAGATAGTTGCAATTCTAGTGCATTCTGTGTTGTTCCCCCTATTCTGCTGATGGATGACCGCCCACAAAGTCAATAATTAAATAAAATAAATATTTTTTTCTTCATAAGAGTAATTTATGTTGGAATTTTATGAACGAAAAACCCATTTCTAAAAGATAATGACTTACAGGCAAATTAAGGATATTTTTTTTTGTTTTATGCTTAGCCAAATAGAGTTATTATGATTGAAAGTTTCTTAATTTCCTCTTTTCTATAAGTTGTGTTTAAGGAGTAATTAAAAAAATCACTAATCTCTGCTGACATAACATATCCCCGTACATGTAATGCCGCCTGCCAATTGAATTGAAAGTTCAGTTCAAAGCGGAAAACAAGCTAAATACCACATTCTGATAAAACTTATTTAGAACTGTAAATGTAATTTTTGCTATCTGCAGTTGTTCCGCAACATACTGCAGTGAAAATATCGTTTCTGGCAAAAACAACTCAGGACATCCGCATTTCAATATTTCATAATATAAGATAAGCCGCCAGTTTTCTCTTTGGTACAGCCATCCTAAGTGTCTGGCTGATGATGATGATGATGATGATGATGACGATGGAATATAAGCGTGAAACAAGGACAATGACGTTATTCGTTTAAGCTTTCTCCGTTGACTCTGGGGAACATCAGTAGAAATGCTATTTATGTTTGCATTATCTTAATGGTCGTAGCCGATGCGATAAAGCCCCAGCACTTATTTTGCGCGCACTTAAACAAACACTACAACACTGAAATATCCATCGTCCTTAGTGTTGAACGCCATTTCTGGTTTCCTGGACACAAGTAAAACTTTTGCTTCGCATTCCGTTTCCTTGCAGCAAAGTTCTGTTAAGAATTTTTCATTGGTACACAATCAGTGGACAACGACGACGACCAGAGCCTCTAAATTTTTTGAATAGAATTTAGTTAAATGTATTTGTTATTTGTTTTGCTCTTACGGGCCTCCATCCAGATAGCCAGCCATCAAAACCTTCACTGACTTATCTAGAGAAGGATTATCATGAAACTGTTAGCTTCGCTGAAGCAGAAGTAAAAGCATTTTAGAAAATGCATGATCCTTAGAATAAATTTGCAATACACAGAGGAAAATGGAAACGGCGCGCGATGTAAAAAAAAGGGGAATTTGTAAGAACTGTGTGAGCCAAAAGTAAAGAAATCGGAAACATAGATTTACAAACGGAATATTAGAATAAAATGCTTCACATAGAGTACGAGTATTCTAATATAAATGCATCAACGGCTAAAACTAGTGAACGGAATCTGCAGGATATCTGCAAGCAAATCCAAGCAGTAGTGCTGCTGGTACATAGTGGTTTGTTCTCTGCATGTTGGTATGTCAGAGCGCAGTGTGCACTCTTGTCCTGATTGCATTTGCGTAGCAGGACACCGATATCCAGCTGCTGCTGGCTGGTGTGTCAGTCCAATTAGGAATTTTCAACCTTCTAAGTGTGTATGGGTTTTTCACCTCCGCTTGCTCCTGAGATTAGATTTCATTTAGAATAACTTTTCACATTTATTTTTTTTCTTTGTCTTGGCATAGGTGCGACAATTTCTAGATAGCTCATTTGCACTCTCTTTCATGACTGAAATTGGATCGCACTCTAAATTAACATAAAAACTTTGGAGTGGCTAAATTAAATATGGTGGAATTTGGGCCACATGTGCAAAAACATTTTATAAGAACTGCACTCGACTCTATCTGTGATCAAAGGTCACAAGTTCTTTACTAATGTAATGTAAGGCCGACCTACATTACATTAGTCCGAAAAATAAGTTTGCCATCAACGGGTGTTTGCTATTAAAAAACCAAGATATTTGCGTCTTTTTCAAATTTTATGTTTTAATTAGCGGAAATACCCAGCGTTGCCCGGCTACCCCCACCACACTATCCCCACACAACTGATCACCAAGACTCACTCCAAGACACACCTTAAGATACCCCAAAACCCCCTCTACCCTCCACCCAGCACATATATCACCTCTATCTATCAAATACACAGTCTTCGAGTCAATCTCATAAAAACAATACATAGCCACCCACCACATCAACCCCCTCAACACCATCACCACAAACATCCTCTACAATCATCCACCCCAACATCAGCTATATCCGATGAACAGTCTTTGAGTTAATCGCGAACAGACACACAGACAAAGTTTCATTTTAATATTTTTCGTTTTAATGTTTAAATAAATTGCCTAGAAATTGTATATATAGTACACCTCTTAAATTTGCATACGAATATCTACCCATCATATATAGGAACTGGACCTTAGGTCAATGGACCCCAATTGAATTCTCTAAATATAGAGAATAGAATGAGAGCACGAAGTGCGCTTAAGCAGTTGAACGCTCACTATTTGTGCGGATAACAAAGCACCCCGAACAGCTAATTTCATCTTCTATGTTCTATCTACCATCTAAAAATTAAATTGTGTGCCGTTGTTCTTTATAGAAACTCACATTTACCCACCGATTTTTATGAAATATTCACTGTATATTACTGGCATGTGGGGGAAGGTTATAGGCTAGAGTACACCACCCTTGTAAATTTTCAATGTATATTACTGGCAGATTCTACGTTACAGTGAACCCCCATCTGTGGGCGCCGTGGCTCAGTGGATAACTGGATGGCTGCAGAGCAGGAGATTCAAATCCCAGGAACACCAAAAAGTATTTTTCACTGTGTCCCACCTTTTTCGAATGTCTGACAAACATCTGAGACTAATAACTTGTCACGGAGAGCTTCTGAATTCGCTGTTCGAATCCAGCATTAAATTGTCGGTCCCCTCCATTTGTGTGCAAAAATATACATGCTCAACACAAATGGTTGCGAAAAGCTAGCCTTTGGACCGCAATGGTCTGTCGCGCCAAATATTATTATTATCATTACAGAGAGCAATCGAGCTCATTCGGCCGGGTTTGATTGCTTTATTTAGAGCCAGCTACAACAGGGTTACATTCCGAAACCATTTACATTCCTGGGGAAAGGTAGACGTAATTTTTATCCCTAAACCAGGCAATAGGCCAAGTGAGCTGCTTAATCATACAGACCTATGTTCTCAAAATTATGGAAGGACTCATTGATGTTCTTATTAGAGACTGGCTAGGACATCAAGATCTCTACACTTAGTTTAGTTTGCATACAGAAAAGGTAAAAGCACAGACGGCGCCCTTCACTATCTAATTAAAAAGATAGAAGGAACTTTTCGTTCCAAAGAAGTAGCTGTGTGTGCTTTCCTTGACATTGAGGGTGCTTTCTAAAACACTGGCTACGACTCAATATCAAGAGAAATCAGAAGCAGAGGTATCGAAGAGTCGACCAATGGATAAAGGGCCATGCTTGAAAATCCCCCACAGGGGGAGTGTCTGTGTCGGTGACTGCAGCTAAGGGCTGTTCGCAAGGAGGTTTCCTTTCTCTTCTTCTGTGGTCACTCGTCATTGAAAACCTGCAAGCCGATCTTCATAGATCAGGCTACACCGCCATTGGCTATGCTGATGAATAGGCGATTTTAATTAGCGGTAAGCACAGCACGACCATTAGAAATATTATGCATGGTGCGTTACTTCACGTCTTAGAATGGTGCAGTAGAGAATGACTTTCCATTAATCCTTGCAAACCTTTCTAGTGCCTTTCACGAAATAAAGTTGGGACCTATCATCGTTTGGCGACCGAAGGTTCTTGAACCGACAACGGCAATTAAGCTTCAGACGCTACAAAGAATTGCCTGTGTGCCATGCGCACCTCCTCTACGGCTGCATTAGAAGCTGTTGTAGGGCTTTCACCCCTGTCAAACTCAATTCCTGAAAGAGACATGTTTTGCACCATCCCCGACACCATTTATTTGAGGTAATAATATTGCATTTGATCTAATGGTGTTCCAGCACTGGTCGCTACACAGACGGATCGAAGATAGAATATGGAGTAGGAGCTGGTGTTTTCGGATCCAACACCAAAGTCTCGATGCCAACGGTTTTCCAGGCGAAATTCCATGCCATTGAGGTCTGTGCTAGGATTAGCCTTAGTAAGGGCACAATCGCCGCTATTATTTATATTTTTTTAGACAAGGATAGCATTCGAAAGCAGGTGAGCTTTCTCAGGGGTCACTGTGGCTTGCGATATAACCATAGCAAAATTAATCTGGGCTCAGACACGAAATTTAGGTCCTGCTCGGAGGATAATGAATTATCCGGCACATTCTCTGTGATTGTCCATCATTAATCTGCTTAAGGAGACGTATTTTCCATTAGGCAATTTGATCGGTTATAAAGCATGAAACAAAACAATAAAATGCCAGAAACTATACAACAGAGCAATCAAACATTTTTTATATCAAAAGATATCTAATCTAATTTTATTCAAGGCTTTGGCATTTTATAGCGAAAATAGCGCAACTCGCAAGTAGCACGGAAATTAGATCGTTTTTATATTTACTTAACTTTCTTCCTGTTTACTATGGCATCCAGTATCAATTCCCAAGACGATGATGTTGCCCCATCTTTTCTGGATTTTTTACCATACTCATATCACATCCACGAGCTACACTTCATATCCGATGGTCTTCTTAATAAACATGAACGTCTATATCCGTCCGATCTACAAACTGTTACGTCTCACGTAAAATGTAAAAATAAACAAAAACTCCAAAGAATCAAAATAAATAGAATATACGGAAAAGGTATCGTAAAAGAAAATTGACATGTTTCGTTCCACCCCGTCGGAGTCGGGTGACTATGATGGAGATATAGTCTAACGCGATGGGTATTTCCAGTTCTTTCATTTCAGCAAACAGGACAGATATGACTTCAAATCAAAATATAAAAAAACTAAAAATAAAGTCTGTTAACTTTGACGGTTCGGATAGAAACAAAATTGCACGTACTCGTATTATCTAAAAAATCCGAAAAGGATATTGCTTGCGAGTATGCTAAATTCTTTATTAAACGGGTTTGTCTGTTTTCCTTCAATACGGTATTGGTGTGCTATGCAGCTCATACTTTAAGTTAAGTGAAAATAAAGCTGACTTAAGATATATGTAGCTAAGATAAATTTTCCTATCTGTTGCTGTGTTATTATTATACAGAACTTTCTTGTGACGTCCGAAACAGACGAGGAGCCGAAATGGGTATGGTACGGGATCATGACCTTATGGTAGCTACTGTCCAGTTACGTACTGCATCAGTTCAAAGAATCCGCAATATCATCCGAATGCCTAGGTATAACATTCACCGGCTAAAGATCCCCTCAATACGCCAAGATTTAAGGGATCATTTTTCGCAAGGAGTGGAAGCAATCAGCAGTTCATTGCCGGCAACCAAGCAAGAATATTCGAAAGCTGTAGCTGTTTGGTAGAAGCCAGACAAGGCACAACACATGGCTTACCGAGTGGAACTGGAGGCGGATTGAAGAACGTAAGCTACTTAACACTCGTAATGTAGAATTCGAATTCGCACCTCAACTCCCAGTAAAGATGAGATCGCTACCGCGATCAACGCACTCAAGAACAACAAATCGGAAGGACTAGATGGTATACCCGCAGAGCTTCTGCGTGCCGCTCCAACGACATCTGCAGAGCTTTTATATCCTCTTGTAGAAAGAGTTTGGGAGGCAGAAAATTTCCCCGACGAGTGGAAGAAGGGAATAATTGTCAAGCTCCCCCAAAAAGGTAGTCTTATGGAGTGCAAAAACTGGAGAGGCATTTGCGTTCTTTCTGCAGTTGCAAAGGTAATAACCAAAGTAGTACTTGAGAGAATTAAGGAACATCTGAAAGATACACTCGATGCCGAACAAGAAGGTTTCCGCACTGGATCCTCCTGTGTCGACCACATCAACACCCTGCGGATCATTATTGAACAGTGCGTTGAATTCCGGTCACCACTTCACCTGCTGTTCATCGATTTTGAGAAGTCGTTTGACAGTGTCAACAGACAGTTTATCTGGCTCGCCTTGCGCGGGAGAGGTATACCCGATAAACTAATAGCTATTATTAAAGCAACCTATGAGGACTCTAAATGTCATGTGCTGCATAGAGGAAAGCTGTCAGAGGAATTCGAGATCCTAAATGGAGTACGACAAGGTTGCATTCTATCGCCGATTCTTTTTTTGTTGGCGATTAGCGACGTGCTTCGCGCAGCTTTATCTACCGGAAATGGAGGAATTCGTTGGACTATTACATCTGAACTCAAACATCTGGATAATGCTAACGACGTTGGGGAAGAGTTGGAGAGAGCTTAGGCACATTGCCAGGAACCGCACGTGATGGCGTGTAGGCGTAGTAGAGGCGCTAGGACACACAAGGGGATATAGGACATACGAAGAAGAAACGAAAAACTGACCGTCGTAATCGTAGTACGGCCTCATTTTACTTTTTGGAAACATATCGTAAATGCATTTTACGTATTTTGTTTTGGTAACCAATTCTACCAGCAATAGCTCACGTATAGTAGACACACAATTTTAGTCTTACGGCAATAAAGCCGTTCAATTGGCCTTTATCGAACCATTTTCAGCGGTATCTGTAGCTATTTCTCAGTATTTATATCCAATGGTATTAATATAATCTAAAATTTTACTCTATCTATTTTTCCCCCTTATGTGCCCTCGCGTCCCTTTTTGCAAACCCCGCGGACAGATGCCTCTTTCTGCAAGTCGACTTACTACTCATGCATTCAGTTTTTGAAATAACGCAGAGAATCAAAGCGGAAGTTAATTTCGTCTATTCAAGTGTCCAATTGGGTGAAATGTTTCATTTCTCATGATATCTTTTCCTTGTTATGATAGGTACGTTTTTGTTCCCGTAGCATAAGGAATATTGGTTAGCAAAGTAGAAGCCTTGTTCGTATTGTCGTTTGTTTGCAGTTTATGGCGTTACGGTTACAGCTGCACTAGGTGTATGGTGCGTAAAGTGATGGTTGTGATTTCATGCAGAATAGGAATGTCTGTTTTCAACAACCACATTGACATTTGATATTCTGACATAATGATGTCACAAGATATTGTGTTGGCGCGCCAAGTATTACTTTTGAAATGCTAATGGAATCAAATTCAACGCGCACTGAATGCCTTTAATGACAGGAGCATAGCGGTGAGACACAGCGGTTATGCATTATGCGATGTTGAGTGCTTTTCCTGATTCAAATATTATGTTCCATTGTAATGTCGGCGATGTTCATGACACTCGTACACAAACATATAAGCATTGTAGGTAAGTGAATTAATGGGGAAAATATATTTAGACGAAATGTCTAGTTTTGTATTAAATCCGAAGTGGTTTCAAAGGGCGCCAGCAGATTAATGTTTGCCAAATTCGCTAAACAAAAAGAAATTAAAGGAAAAATATCAACAAATCATACACACTTTAGTGAAAAGCGTCATTCGGCGGAAGTATTGCCCTTTGATGATTGAAAAATTAATAAACTTGTGTTGTGTTTTATTTACAAAATCCTTTACGAACACGAAAGCTTAAATTTCGTAACATTTGATGTCAGAAGTGGGATTTTGCAAATCGTGAGTCAGTGAAATGTTTAAAGCCCTAATGAAACAAATGAAGCCACAAAGTTAACATAATTGACAAATGTATTCAGAGTTAAGCAAAACGTTGAAACAGCATGGCCAAGAGATGGAAGAAATACTTAAACAGCAAATACAACGGATGCGCGATATTTTTAGTCTCCTTGCGGATGCAAGAACAAGATTTCAAACTAACTCAACAAAGCAGGACCGGTGTCATTCCAGAATCTTCTAGAATCCAGAAAAGCATTTTGAAACCTCCTACTGACGTTGCGCGGCATTGCAGCAGGTGTACTACAGATGATTCCAGATGCAGAGATGAGTTCCGAAAGAATCCACTCACACACCCGAAAGTAGAAGATCGGAAAGCCGGAAATGCTCAGTTGTTTCACGAATCACGGTTCACCAGATGAAAGATCATTTGACAAGAGTGCAGCTTAGGGAAGACCAAGAGCAAGATGATTCAATTGATCCATTACTTCGATGGATGGAACAAGGAGAAATACCGCAGACAAATTGAATTGAGCTGTCCAAAAGATAGCTTCTAAGCCAATGAAACAGAGTTTTTCATCGACTCCATAAGCACTCATTTTGGACAAAAGGCATCAACGTTGATATCGCGAAATAATAGCGACCAGTTAATACTCCCAAAGAAGTTGTTAAGACCGTCCCAATTGGCTTCCTCGTATTGCCATACTGTTTTTTGGAGTTTTTTCTCGAACTGCGTTTCATTAACGAGAAATTAGCTGATGCTACATAATGATCTGATGAGCCTAGGAGCGATAATACATTGACGGAGTATTTATCAGGACAAGAGGTAAGGAGCAATTCAATGGTGTTTGCGGAATGATTTGGAATGTCAGGTATTCTTGTAGGCTCATTTACAAGCTGAGTAAGGTCATTAAAATCAGCGAATATCTCAACATCCCTTCCTTCGGGTGATGTCTGGATTTTTTTATTAGAGACATAATGGCTGAAATCGGAATGATCCCTTCTGTACATATGCATACACGCTCTTAGTCATATCCTCTCGAAGGCGCGCGAATTTTGCCATATATGATGGGCTAATATTCCACCATATTGGACACGCATACGTCCGAATTGGAATATAATAAATGCCGCTCTTACTTTTTCTACCGCCTTGTTAACGTATTCATTGTAGTACAAGAATTGGTCCAAATGAACACCCAGTGAAACGTATGTTATTTTCATTAGAGATAATACTAAGCTTTACTATGACCAAATCAAGGTCGATTGTTCACTAAACTGTACTAAGTGTTACCTGTAGAAATCTCCAACAATCGTTCCATCATATTGTTTAATATTTTTTATTGGTAAAGTTCACAAAGATGTCGCTTGATATTACGACTGCTTTTTCAAAGCTATTTTAGTACAATGCAGCATAAGGCAAAACGATAAATTTCTTTAGAAATCCAACACACAATTTTCTGTCATGCAATCGTCCGTTGACACAGAAAAAAATTAATTAAACTCAGAAGTTGAGGATACTTACTTCGTCAGGGGAAAACAAAACTTGTCAGCACATACCTACTGGTATAGTAGTAGAGATACAAGTAAATTGCTGTATGGTAATAATAGAGCAGTAATTTTTCCAGCACTTACGTTTCCTTAAAATGCGCATTTCCTCATGCATAGGGTCTCGTTCGGAAAACGCTGATGCACCGTACGACGACCTCGACGAATGTGATAATACGAGCAATATCTACGACTTTTATAGAAAATGAGTGAAAAATTTCGTGTTGTCATACACGGATATTATTATTTGTGAACGCGCAATTATATCCTGATACACGGAACGGAAGTCAAAGCTTAGTGCAATGAGGGCGCATTGTGTGCCATCTGAACAACATCGTGCCAGATTAATTCTTAACGCAGTGCCGTCGTGCGTCGTCGCGTCACGTCGCGTTGTGACGAGTTTTCATCTAATTGTTCATTCACGTTGTCATATAGTCATTCCAGCGCAGTATTCAGTAGTAGTTCTCGGAATAACTGCAACAATCTGGTATTTGTTGCCAAAATGATTGCAACCGATGATGACGAGAAGAAAGTCAGTAATCCCAATCCCCGGGGCATTTATGTATGTTGCGAACAATCACTGACTAAATGACACACTTTAATACCAACACTTATGGAATGCATGTTGACGGAAAATATGAAATGCTCAGGGCTCATCTTGCATGTACTATGTACGAATAAGCTGAGAGCGTTCATTTGTGCCTCGTACAGACAGCAACTCAAATTACTGAGCGACAACTCTACTTCCAAGATAGCATGGTGCACTTAGTTCTTGTGCTAGAACAACATGTAGAAAAGGTTTTATACAAATTCGGTACGTATGATTTTTTGATTTAATAACATAATTAAAATAGAATAAGCCCACAAACACACAGGGTGCTACTTAAAGTATTTCTTTTTTCTAAGCTAGATTGTTCAATAAGCCTTGCCAAGCGTTTTAATCTCATTACGCCCAGTGGCTTAAAATGTATACAGATCCACTAACTTTAAGAGTCTTACATGTTATTTGTACAAAAATACAAACTCATCACCTTTAACGAGATTCCGGTATCCTGTCATTATGGCCATTTTCATTTGCCCTTCACAGCAAAATAATCACAATAAGGATTAAATCCTATTCGTTTACGATTTTGTGGTTAAAGCTTTTCAACGTTTTCACCGCATCATGCTTAACAAACACAATCGTTCAATATCGTAAAATAAACTTTGAAAATCCATTGAATAAAATGAACTGAAATGACCTTCTAACATTCACACATGACACACTATTGACCACCAATACTCTTCTTCTCTTCCACATACTGTATCCGTACTTCGAACTGAACGACGGAAATATTATGGGTTTCCGATTGCTTTTTTGTAAAACCATCATGCAGCTTTTGTAAAAAGTTTTCATCTTATATATAAAAATGTGCTGTTATACTAAACATCAATATTTGTGAATTGCTTGGAGTCGTGAAAAGTGTATAAAATAACTATTTTTTGTTTCAAAAACAGTAACATTCCATTTGTAGATTCGAGTTAATATTTTTTTGGTTTTGGTTTTGCCTTCTATTTGGTATTTCTATTTTCTATTTTAAATCGTAACCAAATCAGTATATATAGTTTAACAACTCATCCATAATTAAGTGATTAATCATACCTTGTTTAGTTGAAATACAATACTTGCTTATTACTATTGTTTAAAATACAATGATGTCATTCAAAGGGGGATAGTTATTAACTACATGTTTTAGCAAAAAATGAAAATGATGATTAGGTCTGTATTCCCGTGAAAACAAAGGGATACCTGAAACAATGACAGTTTTCCACATTACTGATAAAAACAATGAACTTCATCTACTAATTTGATGAAAATATTTCCCTCAAAATACGACCTCATTGTGTGCACTGTCATCCGGTGGATGATGGAATGAAAGATTGACATTCGTTTATTCAAATATGACCAGTGCTTTAGCCAATAGGACAATGGCAATGGCTCCCTATTTATTCAAAAATGTCGTTGTTCAGGAGACGTAAGGTAATAAATTACCAGATAAACTTCTGCAATTTGAGCTTGATGCAAGGATTCTTAAGAATTTAATCCAAGCCAAAATTATGATGCGGAAAAAATTAGGAGTTGAATGTTGCAAACTGAAGTTCAAAAAACTATCTGCTATCATTGTGTTGGAATAATTGGATGGCATCAGAAATTAGACAAAGAGATGGATAATTTTCTTTAAAGCCGTAAGAAGAATGTGTAAAATATAAGGGATTGTGAGTATTTATTTCTTCTGGTGATTTGACTCATTTTACCGTGAAGGTATAACACTGGCGACAATAATCCATTGTGAGACATCCACTTCGCAATTCGGTTAAAAGAATCGGTAAGTTGTCTTTTGTGTATGTATTTGTTTTTGTAGTTATTTGTTGTTTCAGAGTGGATCTTAGAAACGTACGTGGGCAGAGATCGATTTTATTTTTGGCTTTGTTTGCCCATGTAAATACCCACAGTCCAGCAATTCTGGCACTCAGTGAAACTCAGATATTTGATAACTCCGATACCTCGGAATTAAATTTGGGTATAGCTCTCGGCGTGGACTCGCAACTTATGTCCGTAGTGATGTTCAGCTCTTGCGCTTCCATTCATCCTGAATTTAATTTCACATGGCTCAAAGTAAAGGTTCAAGAGCGTCACATACACTTTTTATAAAGAAGCACCAATTTGGACAATGTTTCAACTTAGAGCGAGTTTGATGGACTGTATCATTCATTTGCAAGAATTGTCACAAAACATCGTAAAACTGAAATGGTTATTGCTGGTGATTTCAGTGTATACAATTCTGGGTGGCTTCACCATTCTAGGTAGACAACACCTGAAGGAAGGTGTGTTGTTGCTCAGCTTGTAAATAAGCCTACAAGAATAACTGATATGCCAATCATTCCGCAAACATTCTTGACTAGTTTCCTACCTCTCGTCCTAATAAATAATCCTTTAATGTATTATCGCCTCTCGGCTCATCAGACCACATTGTTTAGCATCAGCTAATTTCTCGTCATAACAAACCACTAAGTAGAGAAAAAACTCCCAAAAAACAGGCAATACGAGAAAGCCAATTGGGATGGCCTTAACAAGTTCTTTGGGAGTATTAACGAGTCGCTATTATTCGCGATAGCAACGTGTATGCCGCCGCTGATGCAATCACAAACTTCATTCTTATTGGTATGAGAAAGTTTATTCCCTTCAGGGATAAGTCTATTAAGCCAAAGGAAGATGAATGGTATGACTCTAGTAGTAAAGAGGCTTACAGAATGAGAGAGGTATGCTTTCGGTTTTAAAAAGTAAGCTGATGAGAAAAACCGAATAAATTTAAAACGAGCCAGAAATGATTGCAATGCGAGTCAAATTCGCCCACGACCAAAAAGTTAGGCAAAAGATACTATAATGTCCCAAAGGTAGTAAACATTTTTGATCATTCGTGAAGAAAATCATAAATACAGCCTCGCCGTCGACTCCAACGCTCATTTATAATGAAATACCAGTTGTAAGCCCTATGGAGAAGGCCGATCTGTTTGCTGCGCAATGTGCAGCTAGCTCCACGCTTCCAGATTGTGCATTGCTGCCGCCTATACCTCAGAGTATTGAACACTCCATGGGATATACATTTATTCGTACTCGTACAGTTGCTGGAGTTTTAAACGACCCAACAGTCATAAATACGCTGGGCCAGATAGTATTTCCTCATTAGTTCTGAAGAGGTGTTCTCCAACCTGGTATTACTATTGCGTAGGATTTTCTATCTATCCTATTCTTCTGGACTCTTCCCGAGAAGTTGGAAAACTGCCTATGTCCAGCCCATACCCAAAAAAGAGCCGTCGTCTGCTTTCTCGTACCGACCCATAGCACTTATATTCATTCTTTCCAAGGTCATGGAAACGCTAATCAGTTTGTAGCGCATTAAATATCTTGAAATCAACGAAATCCTTAGTGACCGGCAGTACGGATTTCGTAGGCAACGGCATACTGGTGATTTGATGGTGTATCTCACCGAACAGTGGAACCGGTCCTTAGGTCGTTACATCGATTTGGTGAAAGCAAAGCTGTTGCTCTTGATATTTTCAAAGCATTTGACAGAGAGTTTGGCATCAAGCTTTTTTGTCCAAAATGCGTGCTTATGGAGTCGCTGAAAATCTGCGCCATTAAATTGTAAGCTATCTTTTCGACCACTCAATTCAATTTGTATTGGACCGTTTCAAGTCTTAAGTACATCACTTAAATGCTGGCGTTCCCCAGGATTCTGTTTTGTCCCCGACACTTTCTCATTTTTATTAAAGGTTTCTTATCTCCGACTGCTAATGCAATTCACTCTTTCGCTGGCGACACCACTCTCAGCTTCTCATATAAGTATGATGAATGTCCCTTAACTTCTCATGTGGAACGCAAACAACTACGTATGTTAAAGCATGTTAAATTCTGACCTGACCAGCATAATAAAATGGGGAGAGAAACGCAAGAAATATTTCACTCCCTCTGATCTGGCTACTATATACAAGGCTTTTATTCGCCCTAAACTTGAGTACAATTGCCATATCTGGTCTGGTGCGCCTAAGACTACTCAGCTAGATAGAATACAAAACCGCGCGATAAAACTTATCGGTGACAAAAAAATTATGAAATCAATAGATTCGCTTGAACACCCCAGGAACGTTTCCTGCTTGTCACTGTATTATCCCTTCTTCTACCAGCGGTGCTCAAGAAAAATAGCCAGTTGCATGCCACCTCTCCTTAAATTCAACCACAATACTCGTGCAGCTCTAAATGCTCATCAGTTTAACCTTAAGCCGATCTTCGGACGTGCATTTAAGTTCAGGGAATCGTTCTTCAACGTACAACACGTATGTAGAATACTCTACCAAGCTCTGTCTCTCCACATGTTTATAGTCCACTGGCATTTACTCTACCGCGCTCTGTCTCTCCACATGATTATAGTCCACTGGCATTTAAAACACAAGCTCATAAACATCTCCTCTTTTTTCCTACTTTTCCTTAACGCCCACGCTGTACCAAGCATATATCCAAATACACAAGGAGCGTGGTGCAAGTAAGCAAGACACTGAAAACGTTTGTTCCTTATTACCTATTGCGCGTGTTGAAAGTTTTTTATATATTAAGCGGCTTCCTTTTACCTTAACCACTAGTAGCAGAGGGTTTAAATTATCTCTAACGTATATTATATTATATTAGTCACAAACATTATAATTGAGAACTAATAAAGGGTGTCCCAACAAGAGCGCCGGATTCTCTTGTATTCAAATTCAAATTTTTGTGTATAAATTTTAAAGAAAAAAAACATTTATTTTTGAATTAAGCAAACATTCTCCATATCCTTATCTTATCGCGTGGTCTGTACGTGACAATTGTCAAAAAAAATCACCGTACAACTCGTATTAAAAAATGGCGGTAAATCCGGCGCTCTTGTTTTAAGTATAAAGATTTGGAAGCGTTATATTGTACTCTGTTGTGATCTTCTTAATTTATTAAACTGTCAAGGTGAAAATTGTTTGAGTTCCACTTGCGAAGAGGAAGTTTGTCAAACTTATAAGTGAGGCTGAGAGTGCTTTCGTCAGCGGCGAAAGAAAGAATTTAATTAGAAGTAGAAGACAAGAGATCATTAATAAGGATGAGAAAGACTATCGGGGACTAACGGACCCGTGGGCAACGCTAGGATGTATCCGGTGAGTTACCGACTTAAAAACGTCCAAAACAACTTGGATTGCGCGGTTCGAAAGATAGTTACAAATCCACTGAAGTAGTTTTTCATCGACCTAATAAGCTTGAACGTGTGAATATCAGTGAATATCTCAACACACCTACCTGAGGGTGCTATCTGGCCAGAATGCTAAAGCTAACCAGAGTTCTGTACATTGAAATCGCACGCAAAAACAATTTCAGTATGGCGATATTTGGTGACAATGCTTGAGATTTAATCAGGCAGTGCTTTAAAAACCGAGCTTATGTAGCTGAATCAGAAGTGTATGTCTATAACTTTGTAGTTTGACTTTAAAATTAAATTCCGGATTGAAAAATTGCCCCAATTCAGTTTGAAGTTGAAAAGTAATACCACTACAGACATACATTGCGAGTTCGTGTCGTAACAAAATAGATGGATACTAGGTAATACTCGTATCCATGCAAATTTAAATCCAAAACATCGGAATTCTCATTTACGGTAAAATGTAAAATTTAACTTAGTTACTTTAAAAACAAAAAACAAACTGGACAATGGACAAATAAAGTTTGTACCTGCACGAACAAAAGTCCTTGGGGATACCGTCGTATGTACTCGTATTTCCCCAGTTTGCACTCTGCGTATGGTGACTATCGATCGAACAGAACGGCAAGATAGAAATTAAATTCACTTTAAATGGCCAAACGTACAAGGGTGCAACTGCCACCCATCACCACTTCTCGAGTACGTATGGTGTAGATAGTGAACATTATTTCCAGGTGTTTTCGAACTGCGGAATGGCTCAAATGTGATCGCGAATGCCGAATGCGAATTTCGTTGTACATAATTGGATTTTCATTATGTCTGAAAATTCTTACACCAAAAATGTACTGTAGGTACATGTATCCTGCCGCATGACCGCCGACTTCCTCGAATGTGGCATCATCAGCGGCGCTGTTTTTGAATGCATGCAACAACAAAAAAAAGGTGTAACCTGCCTATCCGACGCAAATGTGGTAAATTTCATCAACGCTAGGTGTGCAAATTACGAAATGCACAACACGTCCGGCCTGAAATGGATTAACGTGCTTGACAGAATCCCACTTGACCCCAGGAATTTGAAGATATTTTCAGAATATCAATTATTAAAGAAATGTTTTACATGTGGTAATCAAATACACATTGGCAGGAATATTTTTAAGTTTAATTGTCTCCTCCCGTCGACAATTGAAAAGACTTAATGTTAGTTACGGAATGAAGTGAATGCAAATTATAGTTCTGATTATAATTTCCCAATATTTGATCTTATATGTTTTCATTTAATTTTAAGTGTTAATTTATTCAGATCAACAATTTACCACATGAAACACGATTCAGTGGTGTCAAAGCGCAACACAATTAATGTCGATTGAATTGAATGATTTTTGAAAATGAATTTTTATTTTTATTTTGTTGTCGTTTTGTGCACAACGATGCATTATTTTAACATTGTATTCTACCCAAAGAAACTTATAAAGTACAGCTGCAGTTTGTTGATTTAATTTAAGATTATTTTTCTTGTCTGAAGAGAAACGTCATATTCACTAAGGATATCCACATCTTCTCGTATAGTCAGTTTTGAGATCCCTAGAATCAGTCTCCATGAATACGAACTCTATCGTAGCCCTAGACTGCCGATTATCCCTTAGATAGATGGCGGAGCAGTTAAACATTAACCTGTATTGGGTGCCGGGGCAGGTTCTAGGGAACTGCAGGGCCGATGAACTCTCCAAAAATGGTACTATGCTGCCCATTCAACCGGAAAATGATTCCCTAGGCAAACCGATTGCTACATGCAAACTCATCTTAAAGCAGGATGCCACTGACAAAAACAACCTTAGATGGACAGATAACTTGTGTAGCGACAAAACAGATCTGGCCAAAGCTGGATGCGAAACGCTCCAAGTGTTTGATCTCTCTAAACATAGTGCCATAAGTCCTACGATAGGTGTAATTACTGTGTACTGTCTTATAGGCAAGCATGCAGTAAGGCTTTGTGTATTTTCCAATCACTTCTGAAGAAGCTGCATTAACAAGGAAGAGGAAGAGAGCATTCTTCACCTTCTCTGCACATGCACAGCTCTTTTTATCTAAGGTGTAAGCTCCATTTGGAAGCCTTCTGTTACAACGACCTTAACGATTTTTCAAACACTGATATCAAAAGTCTTCTAAGCTTCATTCCAACTGGTTGAAAGAGTAGGCCGAAAAATCCTCTGGATCCATATGGCATCACAATGGACCATCTATAGGTGTAAGTGAGTCGGATTCCTGCCGACAGCCACC
This sequence comes from Nephrocerus scutellatus, assembly GCA_947095585.1. NCBI lineage: Eukaryota > Metazoa > Arthropoda > Insecta > Diptera > Pipunculidae > Nephrocerus > Nephrocerus scutellatus. The sequence goes on along the minus strand of OX352761.1, from coordinate 5,270,051 downwards.
CTAACCTAACTCACCTAACCTATTGATGGTGCCTAAGTTATGTACATCATCATATTTGCCGGAGTCCGGTCCTGGCCTCAAGCAAAAAATCTCTCCACCGTCCCTGATTTTAAGCCGATGTCATCCAGTTTGGCATTCCTAAACATTGAGCATCCTGGTCTACGCCATCCTTCCAGCGAAGGCTTCGCCAACCTAGCTGTCTTGCGTTATAAATCCTACCGCAATGGATTTCCCAAGCAGGATCCTCTTCACTCATGCGAGCTAGGTGTCCTGCCCACCGATATCGACATCGCCTAAACGCTCGTAGATCTCATCATTATAGAGTCTCCGGAATTGACCTTCATCACATACGGGGCCAACAATTCAACGTAAGACTTTTCTCACGAACGCAGCTAAGAAGTCAGAATGCTTTTTGCTTAGCACCCAAGTGTCGGATCCATAAATGTGAGTACTAGTATGACCATTATCTTATAACCAGGATGTTATGGTTAGATTTTTTGAAGATTAAAGAGCCTTGACGGACTAAAGTAGGCTCTGTTGGCTTTAATCAACCGTGGCTGTATTTTTTTTTTCAGGCTGCTACAGTTGACCCGATATAGTTAAAACATTGTACTACTTCAAATTCGTGCTCCACTATTTCAATTAAGGGACCATTGTTGGATCGTTTGCTCGCAGACGCGGCCATGCTCTCATTTATGAGCAGCCCCAGATTTTGTGCCATTCGCTAGTATGCGGACTCCGAAAACCTGGTGACCTTCGGTTTTAATTAGCCCTCGCTTTGCTTACCGGGCTCTGACAAAGGTGACCTCCTTTTCAGGTTTCTCGTGGGTTAAAATAGAGAATATAATTAAAAATTATGAGATCGATGCGTCTCAAAGCACATCAATCTAGGGTCCTGCTGTAACCCATTGTATCCCGAGAAGCTGGTGAGCTCTCGAAGGTCTGGCCGCAACTGTACGGTCTGCTGTTTCTGTTTAAAAGCGGGGAGTTAGTGCCAAGGGCGGCCTGCTTGATCAGTTTTCCAGGCGAATCTCCATGCCATTGAAATCTGCGCCAGAATTAATCTTACTAAAGGAATTAAGGGCGCTATAATATATATCTTTTCAGATAGCCAGGCAGCACTTAAAGCACTGTCGTCCAACTTAATCAGGGACTAGTACAATGCACTGCAATCTCTTGCCAAACACGACAGAGTGATAATCGGTTGGCAGACGAACTAACTAGGACTGGCTCGGAATCTGTGTTCATAGAACCTGAAGCCTACTGTGCTGTCAACTGGGCTGCCGCCAAAGCACTAATAAATTGTTGGGAACACCAGTTTCGTCTGGTCCACTGGGATAATGTCCCGGGGCTGAGGGAATCCAAAGAATTAATCAGGCCCTTTTCTTATAAGGAAATCCTTAATTTAAATAGGGGCTAGCATTACGAAGGTGGTGGTCATTGTGGCTTGCGATATCACCTTAATAAAATTGGTGTGGGCTCGTAGATATGTCTGTTCTGCTTGGAAGATATTGAGTCATCCGAGCACATTCTCTGCGAATGCCCAGCAATACTTAAGGAGACGGACTTTTCATACGGAAATGTGGTCGACAGCCGATTTGAGAAATTCTGCTACTAAGGACATTCTAGCCTTCGCTAAGACACAATAGATGTTTAGGTCGCAGTGTCTCCCAAAAAATAATCGTAACTATATCTAGGTAATCTTCTTCTTGTGTTGGTTAAATTATAAGCTAAATAAATAAACATACAAGTTAATATTAAAATCATGGAAAACAACGTTCTATAACAACTTATCTTTGCTTGTGTGGCCATACAATCCTAGAAAATTCCCTTTAAAGAAAAGGAAAGAAAGAAAGAAAATAAAACTTAAACATCTCTACGCATTGTTCAACTTAAACAATTTCCTTAAACTACAAAATGCTTTTTCACAAACTTTTAAGCCTAAAATACCCTTTTCGAAATAACCAAAATGCAACGTAAGCGCCTTCAGTTACTCGTAAATCAAACTCAAATGCATTTAGCATCAGGATCACGTTCCTTAAAATTCTATTTTTCATTAGAGCTGCTTCCTTTGGGTCGCTATTGTGTTCGCCTTTTTCCTTTAAACTTCTCGCAATGCAACAAAAGGCGTACAAAAAATGGATAATCAATCATCCGTATATCATCGTAGCTTCGAGTAGAAGTCATAATATGACGGAAAAAATCCAACGTTTCATTGCGGATCAAAATGTGCGATTTCAGTTAGGACAATAAAACCGTGGGACAAACGATATAAAACAATGCAGTGCTTAGCAAACTTACACGTCATTCTGTTATAACTCTTGGACTTTGGTTTTCCTCATAATTCAGCTGACATATATTTTTAACTTAATTGCTGAGAAACTTAATTCAATTATAAAACAAAAGACTTTGATGGCCAATCTCCTATTAGCCCATTGTGTTCGACGAGAAAACTCGTGTTCTGCTTTTTCTTTTGGTTGTTCCGCATTGTCCCTGCGGCGAATTTTTTTCCGTCTTCTTTCTGGCCTTGAGCAAGCAGCAAGTCTTTCATACCTATAACATTTTGACATGCATCTACATCGTACACCGGAGATGGCATCCATAATAAAGCACATGGAGTACGGAAAACACATGTTTCAATTGAACGCTGACCCAGTTAGGAATTAAGTTTCTTCTCAGTTTTCTGGCATATGGATCTCATTTGGAATCAGCAGTGCCGTTAACACGACCGTACGTGAGCGTGTGTTAGTGTGTACGGGCTATGGACGTGCACCGGAATCTCAAATAAATAGACGCTCTACAACAACAACAACAACAAGAAACATGCGAAAATGTCATCGGTAAACATCAGACTGGAGAGATGCTAAATGGATCGAGTGTGGCATGATTGTGTGGATGATTGTGCATTGTGCTACTAGAAAAGAAGAAAGTAATATAATCTCAAATCTATGAGGGAGTGCATTTCCGACTACTGTCGGAAACAGCAATAAAATTATCGTACCTACGAAGGGAGCAGGAGGTGTCCGACATCGCGCGACACAAAAGCGTCAGTAATCATTTCTAATAAAAAAAACTAAATTACCGCATGTCCTCCGATCTAGTCCTCCATTCTTCCAAGCAGACCTGAGCAGCATGGCCAACATGAAATCACCGAATCAGAGCTGGATTCCTGGTCCGATGGCCACACGAACAGTAACCATAAAAGCTACAAGCGCGACTTTGGGATCTTTTGGAGCGCCAATTAAATTGAAATTTTGTCTGCGTCGAATGGAAGAATAAGTCCCCTCTGCTGCACTCACTCACTCACTTGGACCGCACCATAATTGTTTAGCAGACAGCATCAGAATTTCAAGAGAAATTGTGTGGCTAGAGAAGGAGATGAAATTGCAAACGATAAGGGAAACCACCCGCCTCCTTCTGCATTCATTACGATGCGAATGCCGATGTTTGTTGTTGTAGTTGTAGTTCTGAGCAATATCTTTTTCATCCAATTGAAATTTAAAATAACCTGCAAAAATGTACTTTGTGGCCAGCAGCAACATCAGACAAAATAATGATACGACGATGCCTTTGCCAAAGCGAGATTTGTGGTTTCTGTGTTTGGGTAATTTGTTATTTTGCTAATGGATTTTTGGTCGTCTTTCACATTGTTGTTGTTGCTGTTTCTATTCGGTGAAGGCCAAAGTGTTAGCAACAGCACCAAACAATAGCAAGTTAGCATTATTCTCTAAAAAATTAAAGATTTTGTTGTTGTTATTTTTTCCTCACTTAAAATGCGGTCCGTATTCGCTGCAGTGTCCTGCCGTGTTGTGTTTTAGCCCCCAAAAACAAGGAATATAAAATAGCATTGTTTTGTGAACCATACGGTTAATCTGCTTAATGGTGTTAAATAACAAAATTTCATTTTGTAAGATTGTGGCCAATAAGTTATAAAACATAATTTGTGCAATAAGTTGCTTTTTCAATCAGTACTACAGTACAGACTCTCTTCTCAATTCGGTAAAAAGAAGCGGTAAGTTGTGTTTTGTGTGTTTGTTTGTTGTAGTTATGTGTGTTTTCAGAGTGGATCTCAGCAACATACGTGGGCTGAGAACGAATTCGTTCGCTGTGTTTAACCATGTACATGTCCACAGGCCAGCAATTCTGGCACTGAGTGAAACTCAGGTATTTGATAATTCTGATGCATCGGAATTTAATCTACCTGGGTATAGCTTGGTGCCATTATTTTTCCCTCGACGCGGACTCGCAATCTATGTTCGTAGAGATGTTGCGTTTCAGCTTTTGCCTCAATTTAGCCAAAGTTCCAATCCGGAATTCAATTTCATTTGGCTCAAAGTAAAGGTACATGAGCGCAACATCTACTACTGTTTCCTTTACAGAAGCCCCCACTTAGACAGTGTTTCAACTCAGAGCGAGTTTGATGCACTGTCTGATTCCATCTTAAGAATTGGAAATCGTAAAAATGAAATCGTTATTGCGGGCGATTTCAATGTACACAATTCTGGGTGGCTTCGCCATTCTGGCCAGACAACACTCGAAGGAAGGTGTGTTGAGTTATTCGCTGAGTTTAATCACCTTACTCAGCTTGTAAATGAGCCTACACGAATACCTGACATTGCAAATCATTCCGCAAACACCCTAGACTTGTTCCTTACCTCTCGTCCTGATAAATACTCCGTCAATGTATCATCGCCCCTAGGCTCATCAGACCATTGTGTAGTATCAGCTAATTTCTCGTTAATAAACCACGTAGTTAGAGAAAAAACTCCCAAAAAAATAGTATGGCAATACGAGAAAGCCAATTGGGACGGCCTTAACAACTTCTTTGGGAGTTATAACTGGTCGCTATTGTTTCGCGATAGCAACGTGGATGCCGCCGCTGATGCAATAACAAACATCATTCTTATTGGTATGAGAAAGTTTATCCCTTTTAGGAATAAATCTATCAAATCAAAGGAAGATGGATGGTATGACTTGAGCTGTAAAGAGGCTTCTAGGATTAGAGAGGTATGCTTTCGGTTTTACAAAGCAAACCCTTCCGAGGAAAACCGAAAAAAGTTTAAACGAGCAAGAAATGATTGCAATGCCCATCTTCGGCAAGTCAAATTCGCCTACGACCGAAAATTAAGGCAAAAAATACTACAATGTCCCATAGGTAGTAAAAATTTTTGGTCTTTCGTGAAAAGAATCAAAAATTCAGCCTCGTCGTCTATTCCAACGCTCATTTATAATGACATTCCAGTTGTCAGCTCTATGGACAAGGCCAATCTGTTTGCTGCGCATTTCGCAGCTAGCTCTACGCTTCCAGATTGTGCATTGCCGCCTCCTGCACCTCAGAGTATTGAACACTCTATGGGACAGATATTTTTTCGTACTCGTGCAGTTGCTAGAGTTTTAAATGATCTTAACACATACAAATCCGCTGGTCCAGATGGTATTTCTCCATTAGTTCTGAAGAGGTGTTCTTCCAAGCTGGCATTACCATTGCGTAAGCTTTTCCATCTATCCTATTCTTCTGGACTCTTCCCGAGAAGTTGGAAAACAGCATTTGTCCAGCCCATACCCAAAAAAGGCGAACCGTCGTCTCCTTCTTCGTACCGACCCATAGCACTTACATCCATTCTTTCCAAGGTCATGGAAACGCTGATCAATTATCAGCTTAAGAAATATCTTGAAACCAACGTAATCCTTAGTGACCGGCAGTATGGGTTTCGTGGGCAACGTTCTACTGGTGATTTGATGGTTTATCTCACCGAACAGTGGAACCGATCTTTGCATCATTTTGGAGAAAGCAAAGCTGTTGCACTCGATATTTCAAAGGCATTTGACAGAGTTTGGCATCAAGCTCTTTTGTCTAAAATGCGTGCTTATGGTGTCGATGATAAACTGCTTCAATGGATTAGAAGCTATCTTTTGGACCGCTCAATTCAAGTTGTTTTAGACGGTTTCAAATCTGAATTACACCACATAAATGCTGGCGTTCCCCAGGGCTCTGTTCTGTCCCCGACACTCTTTCTCATTTTTATTAATGATCTCTTATCTGTGACTTCTAATCCAATTCACTCTTTCGCTGACGACAGCACTCTCAGCTTCTCATATAAGTTTGAGGAACGTCCCTCCACCTCTGATGTGGAACTCAAACAACTTCGTATGTTAAGCACGTTAAATTCTGACCTTGACAGCATAATACAATGGGGAGAAAACAATCGAGTAGAATTTAACGCTTCCAAAACCCAATGCTGTCTCCTGTCGTCCAAGCGAATCCTAAACCCCATGCCATTATCCATGAATGGCACTTGCATCGAGGAAACTGAAAATCTCGCAATTCTCGGTATGTGCGTTAACGACAAGCTTCGTTGGCGTGACCACATATTTACCGTCGCTAAAAATGCTGCGAAATGTTTAGGTTTTCTAGCCCGGTGCAAGAAATATTTCACTCCCTCTGATCTGGCTACCATTTACAAGGCTTTTATTCGCCCAAAACTTGAGTACAATTGCCATATCTGGTCTGGTGCGCCTAAGACTACTTTGCATCAGCTAGATAGAATACAAAACCGCGCGATAAAACTTATCGGTGACGAAAATATAGCTAAATCGATTGATTCGCTTGAACACCGCAGGAACGTTTCTTGCTTGTCACTGTTTTATCGCTTCTTCTACCAGCGGTGCTCAAGAGAAATAGCCAGCTGCATGCCACCTCTCCTTGAATTCAACCGCAATACTCGTGGCGCTCTAAATGCTCATCAGTTTACCCTTAAGCCCATCTTCGGACGTACAGTTAAATTCAGGGATTCGTTCTTCAGCCGTACAACTCGTATGTGGAATGCTCTGCCAAGCTCTGTCTTCCCACATCACTATGATCCACAGGCATTCAAAACACAAGCTCATAGACATCTCCTCTTTTCTCCTCCTCTTCCTTAACGCCCACGCTGTGCCAAGCATATAGCCGAGCATTATAAGGGTGCGAACCCCTTGAAGCGTGCGCGAATTATAAAAAAAAAAAAAAAAAGACTCGATCATTCGAACCAATAGTAATCTACCTCAATTCAAATGACGTAAGGATTCTAACTACTGAATCCTAACCTTTATTGTGGTAGGAACGTTGCTTGAAAAAAGTATTTGATAACTTATTAAAAAAATTGAGAGTTTTTTTATATTGTTACGAAATTTAGGCTTTCGAGTTCGTAAAGAATTTTGCAAATAAAACACAACACAAGTTTATTAATTTAAAAATAACAACCTCTTAATAAACGGACAGTAAAAATAATACAAATTCACAATTACAATTGGTGATAACTAAACTACTTATTTCAACAACACTTGTACTTCACTATAATTCCCTTAGGTGGTAGCTTTGCAAGAACTTTTACAACTTGACTGGTTGAATTCTAAACAATGAATGAATCCAATGCAGCGAACGCCACCTTTTATTCTCATTGAAAAGTTTCTAGAAACTTCCAATCTTATTAACGGAAATATCCAGAAAATAGTGGCAACTTCCCTTATCTACAACTAACAACTAATACTCTATAAATAAGCTATATGTACAATCTTGTACTTTAACAAAAACCGGACAAACCGCACAAACCGGTTTGACTACATTTTCTACCAGTACATAATGATCTAAACTTACAGGCAGTTGCATTTCAAATAATTTAATAAATCTTATAAACGGTAACCGGCCGATTCCACTAGACACAATTCCACTGGACACAATTTCACTGGAACAATTCCACTTGGCACAATTCCACTGACTACATTTCGTAGCAATACATTTTAACTGGTTGTACTTAGTACAAAATACAAAATTACAATTAAGTTTAAGTTTACTGCAACTAGGTGGGCGCCGTGGCTCAGTGGACATGACATGACATGACATGACATGCACATGGCTGCTGCGCAGGAGGTTCAGGTTCGAATTCCAGCAACACCAAAAGTATTTTTCACGTCTCATGTCTCGCGAATGGGTGACAAACGTTCCGAAAGTAATTAATACCTTGTCACGGAAAGCTTCTCAATTCGCCGTTCGGATCCGGCCTTAAATTGTAGGTCCCTTCCATTTGTGTCCAAAAATTAACATGTGCAGCACAAATGGTCGCGAGAAGTTAGGCCTTGGACCGCAATGGTCTGCCGCGCCAAATATTATTATTATTATTACTGCAACTAGTCGATGTGACTATTGTTTTTTATTTCTACCCTAGCTCTTATGGCAAAATTACAATTAAATTTAAGTTTACGAGTTCCTCTTAGGAGACCGAGGAACTTTTTCCCATTGGTATCGAGAGTTTGGTGTTGGGTCCAAAGACACCAGCTCCAAAATCAGTATCCATCTTCCATTAATCTCTGAACCAGACCAGACCTTTAGCATCCAGTGCCGTAACACAAATGCGCCAGTTTACCCGGTCCAATATATCTACCTCGAACTCCCTTCCGAAACAGTGCTTCCTGACAATAATGTCGGGGATAGTGCAAATTGTGTCAAGAGTTTCCACGTGACCCATATAGTCGCCCGGTGTGTACCCGTATTCTAAATGCAGCTTAATAGCGCATCTAGTAGCTGACTTCCTGATGAACATTTGCAGGGGTTAAAGACCTAGAACAGCTTCTAGTGCTGTCGTAAGGCATGTGCGCAAGGCACCCGTTATACCTAGACAGACAATTCTTTGTAACTTCTGAAGCTTATTTGCCGTTGTCCTTTCAAGAACGGCTACTAAAAGATCTAATTTAAAATCTAATCAAATCGAACACTCTTCTTTTCGAACGGTTTTGCAAAAATTGATGGATATGTCTTCTCCGCTGCACCATTCTAAAACGTGTAGTAAAGCACCTTGCATAACACTGGTGATAGTCGTGCAGTGCTTACCACACAAAAAAATCGCCAAATCGTCCGTATAACCAATGGCGATGTAGCCTCATCTGTGAAGATCGAATAGAAGATTGTCAATGACTAGTGACCTTAGAAGGGGAGAAAGCATCGACTTTCAAGCATGGCCCTTATCCAATGATTGGTCGATACCCCTGCTACTGATAGTCCTTTTATTAGAGTCGTAGTCAGTCTTATCGAAAGCGCCCTCAATAGCGAGGAAGGCACACAGGTCCACTTTCTTGGAACGATAAGTTCCTTCTATCTTCTTTACAAGATGGTGAAGGGCATCTTCTGTGCTTTTGCCTTTCCTTTACGCAAACTGACTTGAGTGCAGAGGTATAGACAATTCTAACCGGCCTCTAATATGAATAAGTCTCTCCATGATTTTGAGGGCCAATGATGTTAGACTTAAAGGTCTGTATGATTTAGGCAGCTCGCTATTCCTATTGCCTGGTTTGGGGATAAATATTACATTTACCTGTCTCCAGATAGTAGCTGGCTCTAAATAAAGCAATCATATCCGGTAGGATGTAATAGACTGCCTTCTGTAAAAGTGCTGGAAAGATCCGATAACCGCAGGCAGCTTTGAAAGGATTAAAAAAGTCTACTGCCCTTTTATCTTTATCCGGACTGAAGAATTTACCGGATAAACTATTTACCCTACTAGTGTTTTTGGGTACGTGTATGGTACACGAGTAGACGAACCTTGGAAATGAGCCTGGAGTAGGGTTCTGATTGTATCCTCACAGTCCGACGTGTAGGTGCCATCGGCGTTTTTAAATAAGCCTACAGGTTGTATGATCCTTATCTAATGCCTTGTGAATTCCTGCCACTACTGGCAGTTCAACAATGTTTTCGCAGCATTTCCTCGATGTGGCTCGTTTGGATCGTCTTAGTTCAGAGTTGTACTTCGTATATTCGTTCCAACTCTTCGTACGTTTAGCAGCGTTGAAGAGATTTCTAACTATCTTCCTAAGCTTAGCTTAGGTCGTACCACCAGGGAACCTTACGTTTACACAAACTGGTTTTAAGGACACAACTGTCATTATAGGAAGTAAGTAACACATCATTTGATTGGTACCCTGCCTCATCTAGATCTCCTGTAGACTCTATATGTATGAGAGGACAAGTCCGCGATACAGATTCCGTAGAATTAGAATCGTATCTAGAAGAAATATTTGTCAGTTTGCCGGGAATGTCAAACCTGATGTGGTGATGGTTCGTCAGACACATGTCAGTTTTTAACTATGTTAGAGACAAATGTACTGGCGAGTGTGAGGTCAAGTACCTCTTCGCGGATCGCATTTATAAATTTAGGTTTAAAGCCCTTATTTAGGATTTCTTAATACTAATAATACTAATAAGATATTGTAAAAGGCACTCACCCGTTTTATTTATGCCCCTGCTGCCCCAGACCTCATGATATGCATTGGCATCGCAACCAATGAGGTACTGGAAGTTTCTGCTCTAACAGTGCTCTATTAGCTCCTGTACCTTAGTTGGGGAATGATATCGTCGTCGCCGGGGAAGTGTGCCGATGCACTAGGATATTATGAGTTCTCCTCCCGGTCTGAACTTCCAATTGCAGGGCCCCCAGGTCCTTTGTTGTGAATTCTGAAATTGGAAGAAATTCTCGTACTGATAAAGCAGGCCACCCTTGGCACTAAGTCCCCGCTTTTAAAAATCAATTTACTTGCCTGATTCCGTAGATCTCTAATAAGTCCCCTTATAAACCAAGGCTCTTGGATGAGACCAAGCGTCTCCCGCTTGCTAAAGGTAGCAGACGCACCCTTCGCGTGATGCAGACTCGTCTGTAGTACCCTTATGGTGCTCATAAGTTCTCCCTGGATGCTTTAGCTTGCTGGAGTAATTGAGCTTTTTTCAGGCCCTTTCCTCAACTTTAACAACTCATAAGAATGCTCTTCCAATTGCTATATTAGAGAAAACTTTGTACAGTTGTACGATGGTCGCAGTATTTTTCATCTCAAACCACAGAAGTGTATTACACATTTCTTTTAACGGGTTGTTTCACCATCAGCTGGTGGTTTTTCACTTTCCACATCATGGCCGTATTTGCCACGTAAATAAGTTATTCTATAAGTGGCATTACTTCGTGCACTATATCTAACTATGGAACTAAATGTTTGTATTTTATACCATTCTGGTAAAAATATCCATTAGAAAGTGGAAAAATTATCACTACATGTCCCACCCATGAAAGCTAAAAGCTCTTGTATGCTCTTGTATGCTGCTAAATAACAGCTGCGTTCACTCACATATCCAAGGTAAAGTTGCAGGTACTCCTGTATTCTGATGATATGCAATCCGCCACCAGCCCATGTGCTGTGTACAAATAAAATTGAAATTGAAATGTGAAACATTCACGCCAAATAAATACGACTTCTAACAGACACAAACCACACATAAAATCAAATTAGATTTGTCAAACTGTCGCGTCGCGTCGGTGCTTCGGTAAATTCCTGAAGTCTGCATAAGGAAAACCCTAATTAGAATAACTCATCCTTTGATGTGTTATGTTTTGTTCAGTTGTGGATGATATGTTTCCACTTTTCTTTATTATATTACGATTGTAATATCTCTCAGTTACAAATTAGTTAGCAAATTACCTTAAGTGAAAGATAATGCTTGTAATACACTCTCAGAAGCTGTAGTAAAAAATTCATTGTGCGATAAACTATAGAAAAGGTGAATTAAGAACAGGATTTAAAGGACGAAATTATAGCAAAATATTGGTTGTTACTTCCTAACTGTATTACAAACACATTCATTATGAAATAAATATTAAATCGTAATTCTGTACAACTACCAGAAGTAAATAGATGGACAGGTAGTCTCGAAAGTACGATAATCTAACAGAAGGTGAGTCAAGCAAAAGTAACATAATGCTGCAATTACAACTAAAGCGACCTTCTGTATGCGTACATTCTTCTTGAAATTAATCCTTATATAAAGCATCGCTTAGCTTTATATGGGTAGTAAACATGTCCTAGGGTTGTTCTTAATACCACAATGGCATCTGTAAAAATTAATTTTAATTCTGACATCCGAAATTGGGAATGGTTTTATAAAGAAAATGTGTTCATATTATTTGCGGCTGTGGCTGTATATGACATAATGGCTGTTAATGTGGCCACGTAAATCTAACAGCAAAATGGCATTATTATTCCTGGTATTATGGTTAGAAATAAACGTACCAAATATTGTTCTTCAAAAAAAATTTATTTTTTTTATCCCTGCAGCACCTATTTCCTATCAATTGCTTTTAAGAACTTAATGATATATAGTTGTTTCTGAAAATGCCGCTCAGACTCCGATATTGCGTGAGATCCAACATGGATTCTTTTTTGTCGGATCGTTGATCCGTATTCGTTAAGAAGATGCCTCCGGTATAATCTGCGTTGCCATGCTGCTTATCACGCGTTAAGAGGTATCCTAGCCACAGAAAGGTTCCGATTCTACTAGCGGAGTATCTGCTCCTTGTTCTTGAGCTCATCCGCTGCCTTCTATACCGATAGGTTCCGGCCATGCATAAATATACTTTGTTATTCTCGTCAAGTTTGTTCAATTTTGACATGCACTCTTCTCTACCAGCCATTTGTGTTGCGCATGTATATTTTTGGACACAAATGGAAGGGACCTACAATTTAAGGCCGGATCCGAACGGCGAATTGAGAAGCCTTCCGTGACAAGTTATTACTTTCGGACGTATGTCAGAGAGGTGAGACACCGTGAAAAATACTTTTGGTGTTACCGGGATTCGAACCACGAACCCCCTGCTCAATAGCCATGTGCATTTCCACTGAGCCACGGCGCCCACAGAAGTTAATATAGAACATTTCAAAATACATCGCCATTAAGGAAAACCTCTATACAAACAACAACATAAAAGGTAATTTAGTTGCTATGTAATATGCATACATGCATACATGTACTTTTTCTATTAACTCATGTAAAGCAGTTGACATATGTTATATGTAATTTAAATAGCATACTACTAGTATTATGCTTCTAAAATACAACAACTGACAATTATAAAATACATATGAGTACTCGAAATACACATTATCGCATGTATTGCGATTTTATTAACATGCAATTGGTGGACAAATTCGAGTACTATGCATGCACAAATATTGGCTTAGTCACTTTTGACTTTTAGTATAACAGCGAAAAACGCCTTAAAATAATTAAATAATTTCAAATAACATTTGCGCCATGTTGTTCTATGTATCTGCTGTTGTTCATTTTAAGTACCAACTGGTTTTCTTCCTTAACCAATAATTAAATGTCCATCGGTGCGCTATTGCTAAGCGCTCTAAGTCTAATGGTTGTTCAATTGTCTACCGGTTCATTATAATTAATTACATATCGTATGTTAAAAAATAACAACACGCTTTTAGTAACTATAGTACAATACATGGATATTGTGATATTATTGCAGTCTCATTGCCTGGTCTGACGTAACGTGTCAGAGTATATGATGTAGTTGTAAAAGAAAATATAAAGAACGAAGTGGTTTTTACAGATAAATGCTCGATGGCAAAAATGAAAACATATTTTCCTGTTTTAAAGAAAATCAGAATATATACCATCAGAGTATACACCATACAGTCATTATGTGCGTAAATATGTTTTTCAAGAGCCATTAAAATTAATCGCTCTTGCGGGAGAGATTAAATATGGCCGGGGTGTATTAAGGGCTTACGTTCTGGTACTGCATTTATGTACTGAAGGACTGCAGCGCACAAGGCGACCACACTGATATAATATTAATTATTATATCTTCACGCAGCTACTAGTAGAGTAGCCACACATATAGCGAAAGACAATAAACGAGCTTTGTACATTGCACAGATGCAGCAGAGTACATTTTATTCCCAGAATGGTCCTAGCCAAAAATCCTTGATAGGGATAATAAGTACATTAATATGCAGTCGACTGAAATCTATTCGTCGTCCTTACATACGTCCACATATAAAAACTTTCATCCGTTGTGCTGCAAGAGCTGCAAGTCATCCTTGTCCATCGAGAGTTGTGCGGCGCTGCTCAGCCCACTTTTTGTATCTCCTGCTCATATACGCGACTCGTGTCCCGTACTTCTATACAAAGGGACTTAAAAATATTAAAGTTGCTCAGCCCGAATGCGGGATTTTCCGCACAACATGTCAATACATATACTCGCAGTACAATGCTGCCGCAGTTGTTGCTAACAACATCGATTAAGCATTTCAAAGTTTAAGCTAAAGTTTAATTCTCTTGATTTTCGTTTGCTTTTTAAGACCATTGCCCATATGGCCGAAACTGCGACCTGAGAAGATCATTGTATCAGGTGTGACTAATGGAGTAGCAGAGTTTCTCAACTCGGCTACCGTACGTATTTCTTTATGGAATTGCTGGGCATTCACAGAGAAAGTGCTTAGATGATTCGTCATCCCCCGTACAGAACCTACATTCTGTTTCTGAGCCTAGATTAAGTTTGTTTATGTGGAGTCCCAAGTCACAGTGACTTATGAGAAAGCTCACCAATTTTCTAATGCTATTCTTATCTAGATTAGGGATTTCCTTGTAGAAAAGGGGCGTGACCTATTATTTGGATTGTCACAACCCCGAGACATTTTCCCAGTGAGCCAGGCGAAGTTTGTTTTTCGCTGCGCTGCTGCAGCAGACCAGTTGATACACAGTAGGGTTCAAGTTCTATGATTGTAGTTCATCTGCAGATTCGTTGCCTGCAATTCCTTGATGACCATGGACTCATCCATTTGGTATTTCACTGATAAAGAGTCCATTTAGTTGGACGACAACTCTTTAAGTGCTGCTTGCCTATCTGAAAAGATATTATGTCCTAGATTTATAAAAGGGCAGATCCCAATGCAATGGAGTCCAACCTAGAAAACCGTGGGACTCATTCCCATTGGTATTGAGACTTTGGTGTTGAGCTGCAGGACACCAGCGCCAACTCCAGATTCCATCTTCGATCCACTTGTGAACCAGACCAGACCTCTAGCTCCAGCAGTTCCGGAGCATTATTAGACCAATTTCAACGGTGTAATATTTCTACCGTAAATAACCTGCCGAGACTAGTACTTCCTGATCATAATGTGCAGAACATGTCTTTTTCGAGAATTGAGTCAAGAATTTTCAGGTGTCGCACAGGGTATGTACCTGCATCTACAGCTTAAATGCGCATCTAGTATTGAAGATTTGTAGGAATGAAAGCCCTACGACAGCATTTGAAGCTATGCAGGTACGCAAGGCACCCGTGATACCAAGACAGGCAATTCTTTGAAGCTTTTGAAGCCGTTCCGTTTAAGAACTTTCGGCAACCAAACAATGGTCAAATTATACATCCAGTGTATCACTTTAGGATTAGGCGCGTTCGATGGCGGACTTGATATAAGAATTCCAGCTTAGCCGTTACTCAAGGATGACGCCGAGATATTTAAATCCGCGTCTTTGAAAGGAAATGTCTAAGATCGTGTATGAGTATGTATAGAAGCGAACATTCCGATTATAGACGTTATAGATGATAGTGTTCATCTGGATCTTACTGGGAACCATTTCGCTCGGTCAGTCTCTGTCGCAAACGACTTTATTTCGGGAGCCTTTAACCCTAATCCGTAGTACTTCGAGAGAGCATTGGAGAATGATCCATGTTGCTAGAAGGGCAACGGACAAACGCATCTGACATGCTTCAAAGACTTTGGGTAATCGAAATGCTAACTGGAGATACTGCAAGAGCATACCTAAACGAGACCGTAATAAAAGTAATGCAAATAGATACTGGTGGCTCGACTGAGGTGTGGCTGAAATTCAGTCATAAGGATAAACGGGGGAAGCCTCTCGGGTAGCCAGCACGATTGGTATTATGGAGTTGTCATATTGGCAGCTCTGTGATGCCGATTGTGCTGGGGGCTTGGAACGCTGCCAATGAAAAATTAGTGAATAGTCGTTTTTATGTTTTTGTTATTATTTTCTTTTGCAAGGATTGATGGATAGTCCTTCTCTGCTGCACCGTTCTAAGCTAGATTTTCGGTTTAGAAGATGGAAAAACTTACGGGACAGACTTATTCGACTGTAGGTTTCTAGATTTGATGCGAAGTTGTGGTGGTACTTGGGTAAGTTATGCCCATACAAAGGCAACACCTGATAACAATAATTAATAAAAAAAAAAAGAGTCTTGAAAATTAGAACCTGTGTTCACACATACGTATTTAAACGTAGCAGTCGCTTTACAAATACGAGTATTACGAGTATACAATTAGAATATAGGACGGCGCACAGACACACACTGGTTATCTTTAACGCCGTACACGCCCTTGATGTGATTAATACGAAATATGCGCAAAAACGGGAAAATACGTGCTTTGCTCGGATTTAATTTGCTGGAACGACGGATGAGTTTGTCATGCGAACTCAAATGAATATCACATTTTCGAATTTACAGGCAATTAAAGCAGCACGTGTCTGAGGATATTTGTAGCCAACATAAAATATGTCGAGAGCGCACATGTAACCCACACGTAACAAAAAACCTAAATTATAAATCACACGTGTCTCCTGCCGTTGTTGCTTAAAACAGAGAAAAATAAAAAGAAGCAAAGTCCAAAACAGAAAAAAAAAAGTTCGTTTTGCTATTACTACAAGAATTGGAATGTACTCGTAGAATGTTGACATTGCTCCGTTTTATACAGCAAGAGCTTTTTACTCAATGAAGTACCAAAGTAACTGAAAATTCTAGCCCACAGACTTTTTTTTTGTTTTGGTTTTTTGTCTGTTTGTTTTGTAACATCCCTCTGTTGGAAACGTACAAACGTTTTCCAAGTTCTTATGAAAAAAATAAACTCTACATCCTGCAAAACTTTTCTAATTAATATTTTAAAACACGCTATGAAAGAAAAGATACTTGTCATATTGGAGGACTCGTAGAACGAGTCACCTTTTCAGCTCAAATGAACCGCAGTTACTTGTATGTTGGAGGAAAAGTTTTGTTGAGGAAAGAGAATTCCTTTTTTTTGCCATACAGTTTAGGTCAGTGCGACCTAGCTAGCTTAAAAAGATTCAAATGTCCTGCATGTCGTACCCTCGCTCCTCTGGCTGACACCAAAGGCACGATAAGAATTGGATGAGATCACAAAACCCTTCGAGTCTACAAGAACGATGAGCTGGAGGCAGGTTCATCCCTCAGGCTCGGAGCTCTTAATTCCCGACCCTGGAACTTTTGTCACGATTCCATTGATAGAAGACACTACAAAAACTTCAGTGACCATGTCACAGTCGTCTATCTCCCTGACCGATCCTCTATCGAATATGGAAACGGAGAAACCCTTCTGAGAATTCTCCATTGAGGACGTACTTCTCAGTTCGTCTTCAGAGAAAGGGAAGTTCTGTAGAATACAGTGGTGGAGGTTTCTCTGCCTGATTGCAACAGAAATGCTGCAGTTAGTCCAAATAACCCTCCAACACTCTAAAGAGGCCTCGGCTTTCCTTTCACTCCGTCTACTTAAAGGCGTCCTGATCCAACAACCATAGATTGTTAACAACCTGGTTTGCGGACTAAGGACTCCTGGATACTACTCGATATATGTAGCAGTTAAAGGTAACCCTAGATCCTGCATATTAGTGAAACGTAGTCTAAAGGTATTTTTAAATTCTCTATATTAACTTCGCTTGCCCGTGGCACGTCCGGATGCCAGTCGGTCGGTTTGTCCTGGAATCTTGCGATCAATTTTTAACCCACTTCCCAAAACTCTAAATAAAAAAGTAAACTTTGAGTCCAAAGATCAGCTAGTCTATGTATGAGCGGAGCACTTCATACAACCCCTTCTGCCGCATTAGACATTCTGTTCCACCTTACACCACTCGATATTTTCAGCAGGAAAGTGGCCGAACTAGCAGCTATCTCATCACATGAAGCGATGCGACTATTGAAATGGGGCTGAAAGACCAATTATAAAAGCACCAATGCAAGACAAAGACTTAGATATCATGGTCAGAAAAGTTTGCTCATCGCTAGAGCAAAAATAAGTCCAAGGCATTTCTAGTCAATTAAATTAAATTAAAATGGATTCTTTGATAAGAAGATAAATTTGATTTTTTCCGCAAACTCATTCATTCACAAAGGTACACATTGTCCAGCTTAATCTTACCGAAGAGCAAGAAGAACTATGATACTCCTGGATACAAAGAGCAAAAATGAAAACTCATCAGAAACCTGCCAGAACAGTAATTACACTACATGTCAACAAAATGACAATGCTCATCTCATCGAGTACCTAACTCGTACATCTTTTGTTCCATTGATGTGTTACTAATCTTGTTTCCATCAGTTCTAGTCAGTTTCCTTCTGTGTGATGTGCATCATTCGTGTTGAAGTTGACATTTCTGTGCGGCTACGATGCATTCCTGAAAATTATGAAATTTCAAAATTTAACCATTTTAGAATGAAAAGGACACGTTACACAATATCCTGTTTCAGCGTAAAATGGACGAAGTTCGTCAAAACATTCCGCTGACTATGTAAGCTTTTAGATGGCCATTATAAGAACGTTTTCTCTTTTAAACCCAGTGCACAATGCATACAATATCGCTACAATAAGTCACTTGTATTCGATTTAATGGAATTCTTTGCTATACAAAGTTGATGTTCAGCGTGAAAAAACGATGGTTAAGAGCTTTAAAAATTATACAATCGAAAGTGGATATTACGTTATTGTTCGTTTTTGAGAATTTTCAATTTAAGTTGCGGTTCACAGGTAGACGCTAAAAGTTGTATTCCCATTTCGCAAGTGCTAAGTGTTGCATATCTGCAAACAAACAATAAATCACATAAAAACGATACATTCAATTTTCAAATTAGATGAACGACAGCAAACACAAAACTTGCCGAATAGAATGCCGAATATTTGCAATGCCCCTAATTACAGATCCATTTTCGTTTTTCATTTTTGTTCTAGCACACCTCTAAGCCTGTCGAAATCGAACTTCTTAAACTTTTTTAGCTCGTATCCAAGCAAAAGTTCCCTTACTCAACACATGGATTTGACTGTGACAAATTAGTCCACATCTACAGTCTACCACATTCACATTTTCAAATAAGCTGTAGGTTAGGTAATGTAATAGGAAGAATATCGACCACTCCCTGAGTGTTATGGCCAAAGTTTTGAAACTTTTTCAATTAACTCTCATAAAATGGAGTCAATTTATTGCCTTGGCACAGTGGCATGATGCGGGAACCGATGACAACGCAACTAAGGAGATCCAAAATTCAAAACAAACAACTTCTGACGACACGATTCGGCTCTGTGTAAGGTTCCCTAGGCAGTGCCAGAGCCGGAGTTGACTTTCGCCATGATGAGTCGAACGCACGTACCATTGAAAACAACTCAACCGAACAATTCAACTTTTCGTTTAACAATTACGGTAATCGTTAAATAATTGTGTATCAGTCCCTTGTCCTTGTCCATTATAAATAATTGCAGGTAGGGTGGATGACATATTGTTCCCAAAAGCAATATTTCGAGCTTTGTTTTTTTACTGAAAATAGAAAAACAATTTATCCAGAGATTAGATATAGGAAAGATAAAAAGGATAAATTGGATAACAGAGGTAAATAAAGGCAAAATCAAGTCTCAAGTAAACGAAAAATATGTCATCAGTACGAAAGTCAAAGCTATGCTATACATACTTTTACTCCGTTTCACTATTTATCTTTTTTCAAATAATTCATGCAACATTAATCCATTAATATTTCTTGGTACACAAATAATGAATAATGCAGCGTTTTGGATTTTTAGTTTACTACTTCTTTTGTGGTTAATAGTAGATTAGAACATAGGCGGTCAGCCATCAGCAGAATAGGGGTAACAACACCAAATGCATCAGAATTGCAAGGGGCCGTAACTATCTCTGACTGGTGGAAATGCCAAGTGGAAGTTGAAGTTCCTCCAGTACAGGAAATGCTGAATGATCGGGCTAGTCCCTTCAAAGTAAGGTTAGCGCGAGGCCAATAACCTCGCTCGTAAAATAACTATTATGGAACCCAAATGAAACCACCGTTATCGGCATTAAAGCAGTAAATTAACGGCTATGCACCCTTCGCGTGCGGGACTGATTTAAAGACATAAGCCTCATAAACGTTCACGAACCAACAGAGGATTCCCCAGATGATGAAAAAGAAGTATTCTATGAATCAGTCGAACAGTCGTCAGTAAAAATCATTCTGGGGGATATGAATGCCAAAATAGGTAGGGAGCGAGTATTCAGACAGTACATTGGCACCCACAGCTTACACTAATGACAATCGAAAAGAGTCATAGAGATGGCAGCAAGCAATTATTTGGTCGCTGCGAGTACAAGGTTTGCGCGTTAAAATATCCACAAAGCCACCTGGGCATCTCCTGATGGTGCCACTCGCAACCAGATAGACCACCGCCATAACCTAAACCTGATGACGGTACGAACGTACCGAAGTGTCAACGTTGACTCGGACCACTATCTTGTTGGTATGGTGCTCCGAGCGCAGATTGCATCATCAAGAAATACTGCATCCGCGAATCAGATAAGAGTGAACACGGCCCTTCGCAACGAATAGACCAGAAACAACTACGCTCAAGCGATGGGACTCGCCCTAAATGCAGGAAGAGTAAGACCTGGGGTTGAGTTGTCGGACGTAGAAGAGAATGGGACACGCTTTAAGAATAGTGTCATTAGTACTGCTGACTCCATCTTATGCAGAAGTCGTAGAGGTTGGAAGGACTGGTTCGATGACGAATGTAAGCTAGCGACTGAACGTAAGAATGTTGCCTACCGAGCAATGCAACATCTCATGGAACGCGGGCACGCGAAGATGAATAGAATAGCTGAGAAGATAAGAAAAAACAATTCACCGGCGAAATAAAACAGCCTGGGAGGAGAATCTCGTCCGTGAACTTGAAAAGCACAGAGAGCGAGGACCGCACCAGGCGCGGAAGTTCTACCAAAGATCGCCGATCTTAAAGGCATCTTAGAGCGATGGGAAGAGCACTTTCATGAGTTGCTAAATGGCCATCTAACTGAGGAATTGGAGGCTTTACCAATGACCGAAGAACACACTATGCTGCCGCCGCCAAGCATAGACTAAGTTAGCTGAGCGATAAACCGGCTCAAAAATAATAAGGCCCCGAGAGCAAATGGGATCCCAGCGGAACTGATTAAAATAGGAGCTCCCACAATACACCAAGTAATTCATGTAATAAAAGTGCAAGCCATGGCTCAGTGGAAAAGCGCATGGCTACTGAGCAGGGGTTCGTGGTTCGAATCCCAGTAACACCAAAAGTATTGTTTACGGTGTCCCACCTTTCGCCAATGGGTGACAAATGTTCCGAGAGTAATAACTTGTTTCTTAATTCGCCGTTCGGATCCGGCCTTAAATTGTAGGTCCCTTCCATTTGTGTCCAAAAATATACATGCACAACACAAATTTTCGCAATAAGCTATGCCTTGGACCGCAACGGCCGCAATTAAAATAGTGGAGCACGAATTTGAAGTAGTGCTATTCTTTACTATCTCGGGCCAACTGTAGCAGCCGATAACAGCATGGAACCAGAAATACGCGTACGGTTGCTAATAGCCAACAAAGCCTTCTATAGTCTGTCAAGACTCTTCAAATCCAGGAACTTAACCATAACATCCAAGCTGCTGCTATATAAGACAATGGTGATACCATTACTTACATATGGATCCGAGACTCACTCACTTAAAATCTGATATCTTAGCCGCCTTCGAGAGAAAAGTCTTACGGAGAATTGTTGGCCCCGTATATAAGGAAGGAAGATTCCGGAGACTCTATAACGATGAGATCTACGAGCGTTAACGCGATGTCGACATCGTGAAGAGAATTAAGCTCGGTAGGCTCTGGTGGACAGGACACCTAGCTCGCATGAGCGACGAGGACCCTGCTCGCAAAGTCCTTTGCGGTAGGATTTATAGAACACGACATCGAGGCCGGCCGGTGGAGAGACTTTTTGCGGGAGGCCAGGACCGAACCCCAGTTGTAGAGCCAAATATGATGATGATGAAAATAATAAATAACCTCAGGATAGCAAGCGATAATTTTTAAATCCGATTCAAACATCATCAAATATGATTATGATGATGACTAAAGAATCGAGCGCAAACAATAAAAAATAAAGTAGCTAGCGTAGTATTTATTTAAACCAATTAATCCCCTATTACGAATTTAGTCAAAACTTCCTTCAACCCTTTGAAATTGATGTTCCCGACTTTTCCCAACACATCACTTACATACCTTTCAAAATGCCACTCACAAAAAGTGTGTGACTAACTATGAAAATAGTTGGAGCATTTGTCAAATTAGTTGCTGAACTTTAATTCCTTAAAAGTTTTTAGAAATAGTTTGCTTGTGACAAAAGTTAAGACCAAAATCAACATACTGCATATGAGGACGCCCCACTGTGTGACACCATCTAATATTCCTTTGTTGCCATTTGCACTACGAGCTGCAGAGAAAAAGTTTAGGTGAAAAAGTTATACTGCTCCGCCATCGACCGACCGCATCGCTAATGATAACGAAAGGATAAGAAGACGACCCCCGGATGAATAACTGGCTTTTCCTTGTCTTTGCAAATAGCAAAGCACAACACACACATGAGTATGGATGTGCGGTGCTTCCAGCAGTTTAGTGTGACTATCTCTGCTGTGCAAACAAATTCTCGCTTTGTTCATAAATTTTACTTTGGATTGCACTAATCCTTGACACAAATCGAGCTTTAACTTTACTCTTTCTCTGAGACTCCGCGGCAAATACTCGTATTTATTTTGTCTTTGTGGAATATTTGTTTTTGTTTTCACTCATCGAATTGGAAATTAAAAGTATTTGCTTCGATCTCGAAGGAGTATAGTCTCACTCACAAAAGCAGCAGAGAATCATTATAGAGTGTGGAGTTCGATGTCAGCAAACGGTTAGGGCGAAACCTTTCCTTCGCTAAACTATTTACAATCTTCCTTTTCTTTTGAAACTTACAGTGAAATGTGACAAAGACTCTATATGTGTGGCAATTGTGTATCACCTAAATGATATTAAGGAGTGTGTGGAAAGAAACCTCGAAGGAGTTTTTATTTCTGATAACCTAAATGTATCTGAAGGTTATGTTTCCCTGTCGCTTTATGAACAGTTTTATATTTAGTTTCCACGTTTACACTAGCCCTTATTACAAATATAATTACTGGTTTAATTTGTTTATAGATTTAGTTTACCACAAGGCTTAAAATCGCTAGAAGCTGCCTCCGTAAAGTTCTATTTAAAACTCAATTAAAGGCAATCGATATGGAAAGGAAATTAAATACCAACATACAAGAACAAAAGTTAGAAGCCAACTATGCTTAGCGTATTAAAAAGTCAAATAATCGATTTAAAGTTGAAATCCTATTAAAGCGATAAGGGCCCCAAAAACATATACAACAACTACACCAAACTACACGCAAAATCAACCAAAGAGAATGTTCTTCCCGCCCACATACTCGAACGCTAAGGGTATATTGTGTTATTTATTTTGGGCATTTACCGCTATAACCGCAAATACAACACAGAAATTCGCATCAGCGTTAGATACATATAGTATATTATAATATTAAAACTTTCCAATCCGTTCGAAAATGCGAAGGCGAAACTTATTCGTCGACAAACGATTAATGAATGAACTTTATTTTTGGGGGAGACCCCCGAACACGTCAACATGATTTTTGTCCGCAAACGCAGAAACATACAAACTGGGGATCCATAAGCATTTTCCTAATTTGAAAGTTTTCCAAACACTACTATAAGACAACGTGATTTGCCGCCAAGAGCAGCCGCCGTAATGTCAGAGCGGAAATTAAGTTAAAATTTTCTTCTTCATAAAGCAAAACTTTGCGTTGTTCCAGTGCAGGCCAAAACGCTAAAGATTACACGTACTCTTGCCGGCGTCAGCTCAGCTGCTTTCAACAGCAAATAATAATTATTTTCCTTATCAATTTAATTCAATCGAAGTTCGCCGCTTTTCTTTGGACAGCTCTGTTCTACAAATATTTCTTCGAGCTCTGTATGCCGACAAACAATTTCATTAATAAATTTGGCCAAAAATTTGATTGTTTTGTGTGCCAATTCTTAACGAAATTTGTCACGTTTCGGAGGACGTCATAATGACTACAAACGAGAGACAACACAAAATTCAGTGAATTGTTGGTGATGACAAAGGGTCAATCATCAGAACATATTTTTTTTTGCAATTAGGTTTCACAAATGACTACCATGATTTTTCTTTATATATATCTAAACTTATTGCCAAGGGATGACCTAAGAAACGTAATTATTAAAATTATTATTATCATCATCATCATATTTTGCTCTACGACCGGTGTCCGGTCCTGGCCTCCCGCAAAAAATCTCTCCACCGGTCCCGATTTCGAGCCGATGTCATTTAGTTGGCATCCCTAAACTCTGGGCGTCCTGGTTTACACCATCCTTCTAGCGTAGGCTTGGCCGGCCTCGCTGTCTTGTTCTATAAATCCTACCGTAAAGGAGTTTTCGAGCAGGATCCTCCTCGCTCATGCGAGCTAGGTGTGTGCCCACCGGAGCTTTGAGCAACCGTGCGCGTATTTCTGGTTCCATGTTGCTACAGTTGACCCGAGATAGTTAAAGGATTGCGATACTTCAAATTAGCGCTCCACTATTTTAATTAAGGCACCAATGTTGGATCTTCTACTCCCAGACGTGGCCACCATGTACTTTGTTTTGCTCTCATGGATCTGGATGAAAGCTTCCTGTACAACTCTTGGGTTTCCAGCAACGATGTCAATATCGTCTGGGTAAGCAAGTATTTGAATGGACTTATAGAAGATTATTCCTCATTCTTTTGTTGACTAGAAACCCCACCTCGAGCACATGATGTCTTCAATGACAACCATTGCTCGTCCACCGTAACACCTGAATTGCTATTATGTCAGCACTATATTTGGACAGGGTATCGGCTAGCTACTGTGCACCTCGAGCTTTATACAGTGAGCGTACGTTCAATGAGAAAATTCTTAAATCGTTTAGCCATTTTCGTCGCCGTGGTCGTCGTCGTTCATAAGTGCTTCCGAGGCTGATTTTGGGTTTTTAATAAAGTTTTTTTCCGGGCGAGGTTATTGGCCTACCGCCAAACTTACTTTGAAGGGACTAGCCCGATCATTCAGCTATTTCTCTATTGTAGGAAAATTACCGGCGGCCACCAAGTGGAGGTTTGATCGCTGTTACACCAGTCAGAGAGAGTTACGGCCACTTGCAATTCTGATGCATTCTGTGTTATTACCCCTATTCTGCTGATGGCTGACCACATATTGCCTTCAGATTATTCGTTATTTTTGTCCAGTTCAGCTACTGTACATGTATCAGTACAGGAAAGTAACATAACCCACCCCATCTATAGTTAAGTTTCTCCTAAGAATTCTCACTAAATGACATCATTTAGTAATCAGTTCTTCAACAACTGCTATAACACTGATGAAACCCGTTTGCCAAATCCATTCGCATAAAGCTTCCAATACTTCTTGGCTATTTGATTCGTGGTGTACATTGGTAGCGGAAAAGAACCCTGCTCAAGCGTACTGCTTGTTTCTCTCCTCGTCAGAAACACACACACACACACACACATCACACGTCTTCAAATAAATCTCAATAAATTTCAAGTGGTAACTTTAAGTACGGTCAATAGAGTATAAGGTACACAGCATATATCTACATTTAGTTGACCTATACAGTGCATCACACTCGGCTACTTGAAAATATTTCACATTCTATGGATCACCGAATGGAGGGAAGCATCGAAGGATTTGTTGATATTTTTGCCCCTTTTATGTCGGATTTGGTTCGAACGAGTTTTGTTGATTCTTCTCTAGAAAATTGATTAGTCCGCCAGAATGGCGGAATGTGAAAAAAAGCACGAAACTTTATAAGGACGAGGAGGAATTTGCCCATTGAGTGAAATGCGTTGAAATAATGGGATGAAATACTTCTCCGACTCATCCGATTACTGCTTCCTTGATGGTTTTACGGAATACAATTTAAATAAAACGGATTTAATAGATTTTACGCCGGGGAGTCGTTTTTTTATAACAGTCCTGTATTCCTTCAAGGAGAAGCATCTGTCATTCTGTGCACAACACAAAAATGTTCACAATAAAGCTACTGATTGGCTTCAGTTTTATTTTTCAGATAATTTTATTGAATCAGTAATTATTAAGAAACGTTATATCGTTCGATTGAATTTTATTAAGCAAAAACGAAGAGAGAAGATGCACATTTGAGGTTGTCAACTTTTAAACCTTCAAACTTTAGACACACATATGAAATACGAAAGAACAACAAACAGCCGGACGTACTAATAATCCAATTCCTGAAAAACATTTTTCATCCTTTGTGTTTCTTAATTTGTTTGCCGAGAGTTGCTCTGGCTCTAGTTTTATGCCAAACTTAAAATCGGTCGAAGGACAACTGAATCTGAATCTGAACCAAATACTCGTGCACAAAAATGTAGATTGCAGTTGTAAATTGTAATTCGGTTTTTTGTGATCGACTCCGCACAACACAAACAACGAAAAATCGAGAAAAAAAACATCCAAAAGCAAAAACTTTTCTACTTTCTCCGTTGGTCTGTTAATTTTTATCGAAGGGAAAACTTGTAATCCAAGCGAAAATCCCTAAGGTTTTTTTTGTCCTCAGATGTTCTGCTTGTATTTATTCAAAAATGATAAATACAAAAAAGTTTCGTTTAAATCCGGCTATAATTTTGCACTAAGCTTTCGCGGCAGTTTTTCTCTCCGGTCTGCTCGTACTTTCAGAATATAATTGAGGAAATTTAAAAAAAAAAATACATACACATTTATATATATATGTACATACAAACACTATACTAGACACTACACTAGACTATATAGAACCCTGCACCTAGAGACAAACTTTCAATTTATTGGCCTATTTCCAAAGGCATTCTTTGTTTCTTTTAATTTCATATGAATCACAAGCTTAAAAAAGGTACGCTCAATAAATTTTGTGAGTAAGACACAAATTGCCATATCGAAAATCCCAACATTGCTATACCGTACCGACCAATATCCAACCCACCCGCCATTAATTTTAATGAGCCAATGAAGTTGATTTTGCGAATAAGTGATGATGAGTAAGAATGCCCGCTAATTTGTTGTGTGTCGTCGTTAATCCGTAGAGATAAACAGACTGGAAACGTGAGTTGTGTTTTGTGTGTTGGTTTTTGTGGTTATGTGCAATTTCAGGGTGGATCTCAGCAACATTCGTGGTTTGATTTTTCGGCTGTGCTCCCCCATAAACATGTCCCCGCGGGGGAGCATAGGGCTTCTACAAACGCCCGCCAACGAACTCGATTTATCGCCTGAGGTTTAAAGAGACCCTCTTTATTGTCCTTTTATTGTCCTTTTCTATGTCTTGCTAGGACGGCCAACTCGAAGGCTTCCGTGTGGATTCCAGTCTAGCGTTAGTTTTGTAATATCGTCCGCTGGGTTTCTTAAAGTGTAGCAAATCCAGCTCCATTTTCGTCGTCTGATGGTGATCGCGATTTCTTTCTGCTGCGTTACTTTCCACAAGTCTAGATTGGTGATAATGTCCGGCCATCTAATTCTCAGTATCCGCCTTAAGCACTTGTTGACAAAGACTTGGAGGCGCGTCGCAATTGACTCTGTGACTTTCCACGTTTCAAGAGTACTGAGATAACGTTAGATCTGAAGATCGTTAGCTTCAGATTCCGGGAGATTTCCAGATATTATTTAGTATAAGATAGGCGTGTTGCGCCTTGTTTACACGAGAGCACATATTCGAGTCAGCACCACCATTTTTTGACATCCAGCAGCCCAAGTAACAAAACTTATTGATTTCCGCTATCTGATGTCCGTCAATCGAGAAATCACATGTTCCACTAGCGTTAACGCAAAGTAGTTTTGTTTTTGAGACGTTAATTTTTAAATCCACGTTAGCGTGGAGTTCTTGTGAGTTTAATTTTCGCACCATGTTACCTAGCGATTGTGATACAAGACAGATATCATCGGCATAGTCCAGGTCTTCTAGGCGGTGAATAACATTTCATGGCAAACCCGATGGAGTACGGGTTACTATTTTGATCACCCAGTCGATGACAAAAGCAATGGTGAGAGGGTGCAACCTTGCTAGACTCCTGAGTAAATGTTGAAAGGTGAGCCAAGATGACCGTTATGAATGACGCGGCATGCGGAAATATTGTCGAGTACTTCCATAGTGGAATGAATTTGTGGCATCTTGGTCCCAATGTTTCTGCTTCTACTCCTTTACTTGTTTTTGACCCATCAGTGAACCATGTTTGAGAATCATCCCTGATCCAGTTTAGCTTTGAATTTCACTTATACCTTGTGGGAATGATGGTTTCATAGTTGTGTTTGAAATTTATTTTTGTATTAGTTTGGTCGCTGGTTCGGGTGAGTTCTTTTACGGTTTCTACCTTTTCAAGTATGCTCAGATGCCCTTTGTCGTCTCCTTGTTGTAAGTTGTATAGCTTATGAAGGGATATAGCTTGTCTGGCTGCTTCTTCTTTGATGGCAATGTGTAACGGGGTTAGATTTAATAGAGCTTCTATACCCGCTGTAAGTATTGTTCTCATTGCCCCTGTAATGCTTATACATGCTAGTCTTTGTATTTTGTTAAGCTTTTTTGCTTGCTGTGCAGGACTGTAGAGTTGTGACGCTCGCCTCTCGCACCAACGAGCTGTTTCATCCCACCTCTGTATACCATACCACTGGTCCGCTGAAGTTGTTGTTCTCATTGCTCCTGTAATACTTACACATGCAAGTCTTTGTATTTTGTTTAGCTTTTTTATTGCTGTGCGTTGTTCCGTTTTTTCCACCATATGACCGACCCGTATAAAATACTGGGTTTGATCATTTGGGTATAGATCCAAGAAGTCATTTTTGGGTTTAGTTTTTCCCATGTGAGTTTTCTATCTAAGATGATTGCTAGGAATTTTGTTTCCTCTTTGAGATTCACTTCTGTTTCTTTAATTTTCATAGTTGGAATATTTATTTTCCTCCTTTTGGTGTATGTATTATTGTGGTTTTTGTAGGGTTGATGGATAACCACTCTTTTTCACACCATAGCCATGTTATTTTAAGGGCATCATTTCACCGACAGTTTTTTCAGGCTTGCTTTTAATGATTACCGTGATGTCGTCGGCGTATCCTATTGCTTTTAGTCCTCTATTGTTGAGTTTTACCAGCAATTCGTCGACTACTATAAGCCACAGTAGAGGAGAGAGTATCCCTACTTTTACTGTTTTAATAGTTACGTTGATTTCTCCTAAGTTTGCTATGATTCGTCTTTGTTCTAACATGGTTTTTATCCAATATGTTATGGTTGGGTTCGCTCCTATTATATTTCTTTATCCCTTTCAGGAATAAGTTTGTCGAGGTCAAAACAAAGGAGGATGGATAGTATGACCAGAGCTGTAAGGAGGAATACCGAATAAATTTCAAACGAGCCAGAAATGATTGCAATGCTCATCTTAGGCGAGTCAAATTCGCTTATGACCACAAACTGTGGCAAAAGGTACTACCATGTCCCAAAGGTAGTAAATAATTTTGGTCAATTTACGCAAAGCTGTTGCACTTGATATTTCCAAGGCATTTGACAGAGTTTGGCATCAAGCTGTCATGTCCAAAATGCGTGCTTATGTAGTCGATAAAAAACTGCTTCATTGGATGAAAAGCTATGTTTTGAACCGCTCAATTCCATGAACATATATATAAAAAACATGTAAATGAACATATAAGATAGCCTTGTCCACCTAGACCATTTTTTTAGTGACTAGTGTAACTAATTTTATTCGATTACTCGGTTTAATTAAGGAAAGTGCTAGCGTTAACTAATCCAATTTAGGAGCATTTTCCTGCATTGCTATATGACTTGTTTGAAATTATCCAGGTGCATTAAAGTGATGTTGAATGTATGACGAAATAATAGCAAACTCATTCAAATACATTCCTTCCAAGCTCAAACGTGGATAGCTATCCACTGGATATGAGTGGCTGTGGCAGCGCCTGCTTCTGCACTCATCCGAAATGCTACATTCATTATCCTGAATCAAACTCTGGAATGTGGTGCTGTTATTCTAGTATTCAAACTTCAGTTGTGCAAAACGAATTGAATCGGAGGGCATGAATGAAGCCACAGTCGACGAAAATGCTTCAAATAATGCAGCGTGGTTCGAACTATGAATTTCAGCCGATCGTATGTCGCTAAAATTCGACAGATGATAGCAAATGTGTGAATAGTCTCGATACACTGCATATCAGAGTAGAGATACATGTGTCAGAAATGAAGCTCTGCAATTTTGAAGCACACATTTGACTGAGCTAGAAGTCCAACAATTCTGCATTAGCTCAAACTCAAATGACCACGGCTGACTACGACCTACGTGAAGAGATTGATACCGAGGACGAATTCCGTTCGGAATTTCATTGCTGATGTATCCATCGCCATGAATACAGATAGAACTTAGTCGAATCACGATTAACCATCGATAATTTGAAAGTAAAAAATAATTGCTCACGTGTATTTTGTGAGCATCGTACTGTAGTTTCCCGACAACACTAGTGAATGTTTGTTTTAACGCCAATTCGATATGAGACAAATTTAAACAAAGAACTATGATGTCGTTTATGCTGTGCAATTCAAATCTTTGTCGCCTGTTGGTTGCCTATGATTACTGTTTGGGAGCACAGGAATTCGTAATTGCATACAAAGTGCCCCTTACAAACCTAAAGAAACACCTAGGGGAACATGAAACACGAAAAGCACTTTGAAATCGTTTTCACACAAGTGCCTAATCCATCTTCACCAACGACACCACTAGATTAATTATTGCAAGCAAACAGTTCAAGAACAAACCAAACATATGCACAGTAATCGCATGTTCCCTCTCTATGACAGAACAAACATCGCCTGTCGTCATCTACTCGCTTGTGAATGCATTATTTGTCACTCAACTGTTTCCAAAGCAAATTTACACTTCTGATCGCTAGCGAAGAGGTTCGCGAAGCACCATCGCATTATAATTAAGTACACTCTATTGTCGCAATGTAAAGTTAATCTGCCGTTGCCAACACGCCCAGATAAATCCCAAAACTGAACTATATGTATTGTGGTTTGCGATTGTACACCCTCCCTCCTGCTCACAACTTTTCATTCAAATTACACTGAATTCAAATTTCTTCGATTAATCCTGAAAGCAGTACAGTGACACCACATCGACAGCATTAAGTCTCAAAGAGTTTTTCCTAATACTCGTACATCCCAATGAAAAGATACGAGTAGCAACTACATCGTAGCCATTTATTGTTGATGTATTAGAAGGAAGTACATGGAGCCAACTTAAGAGACAGATGATGTTTGCTGTCTTTGCATTATTAAATGAGTTGTTCTTGCCCCCTTAAACCATCAAGGGTTGGAATGACATTTACGAGTACCAAGCAAACACGCAAACACACACACACATCTAGGTGCCAGCCAAAATTCACAATTGTCTCGTGTGGGTCGTGTAAGATTTTGACTTTGAGTGATTATTGTCAAGGTAAAATGTTGGGCCTTCTAACTCCCACAAGAAGATCTGATGACAACGACAACGACGACTTAATTAGCCCGACTACATCAATAACAGGGGTTTACATATATACGAGTATCATATCTTTACTTATATTGTAATAAATACTCATTTTCCATTGGTAAATATGTACAGACACTGTATGTACACGTATATTCAAAGTTAAAATTCACCGTTGTATATATGTAAACAGTACACATATAGGAACGGACAGATTCCTCTAGAGTCTAGACCGTGCATTGTGTCTTCTTGAAATTTAGCACTTGTGTTTGGTATTCCAAGAAAAAATGTTCGGACAACGAGGTCTAGGGGATTCGACCTGCACTTTTTTTCAAAAACTTTTGTTTTGAGCCGGTGTTTGGTAGCAAACGCCCCGATAAACTATTTTAATGATAAAAGCAAAAAATGAACAATAAAAGCTTTAAAATATGAGAATGAGAATGTGAATGAGAATTACATATACTTGATGTTTGCGCTATATGTGCCGTGGCACAGATAGACGTTTCGGGCACAAACTTTTGTTTAAGTTTCACAATATAGGTCCCATTTTTTGCAATTGCATATAGGCTGAGTATGATATAATTATGTATACCCCGTAGGTCAGTGGTTAGTGTCTGGACTTCTGAGCAGAAGGTTCGAGGTTCGAATCCCAGAAAACACCAAACGTATTTTACATCGGAGAGTAATAACTTGTCACAAAAGCTTCACAATTCGACGTTCGGGTACGCCATTAAATTGTGGCTCCCTTCTATTTGTGTACAAAAATATACGGCACAACCACAAAAGGTTGCGAGCAGCTAGATCTTGGACCGCAATGGCCTGTCGCGCAAAATATTATTTTTAATCCCTTCTAAGTAAGGTTTGCGCGAGGCCAATAAACCCGCCCATAAAAAAACTTTATTACGGAACCCCAAATCAGCCTCGGACATACTGATGAACGACGACGATCACGGAAACGAAAACGGCTGAACGATTTAAGAATTTTCTCATTGATCGTACGCTCACTTGATATCTCGTACCCAGATAGACCACGTGTAGACCGCCGCCACAACCCGAACCTGATGACGGTACGAACGTACCGAGGTGCTAACGTCGACTCGGACCACTATCTTGTTGGTGTGGTGCTCCAAGCACGGATTGCATCATCAAGAAAGACTGTATCCGCGAAGATAAGAGAGCGATAAATTGGCTCAAAAATAATAAGGCCCCGGGATCAGATGGAATCCCTGCGGAAGTAATTAAAATATGAGGCCCCACAATATACCAAGCAATTCTTGAAATAATAGTGCGAGTATGGAAGAAGAAGCGATGTCAGAAGACTGGCGAAGAGCCATCCTATGCCCCATACATAAGAAAGGAGATATCGCAACATTCAGCAATTATCGTGGTATAACGTTGTTGGGTACCGCTTATGGAATTTTATCTTCTATCCTTCAAGACAGGATAGCCCCTTAGCGTCATCATTGGTCCATACCAGTGTGGCTTCATCCCAGGCAAAACAACACGTGATCAGATTTACACCCTTAGGCAGTTTATGGGATATTGTCTACAGTTTCAAAACTCACTTCACCATCTTTTTATAGAATTTAAAGCCGCCTATGATAGCATAGCCAGAGTAGAACTTTATAAAGTCATGAGAGAATTCGGCATCCCAAATAAACTGGCAAACATAGTCGTGCCATGTCGGTTGACCATGACCAACGCTATAAGCTAAATAAAAATATCCGGATCACTATCAAGTGCATTCCACATCTATAACGGGCTCCGACAAGGAAATAGTATATTACAGAACGAGCAAGGAAAGTGGAGTTTATCGTGCGAGGTCGGCAATCTAACGAGCACGATGATCACTTTTCTGCAAGTCATGTACGATATTTTTCACGCGTCCAAACCGGTTTTTTTTGCTAAATCGAGAGAGAAGCATAAATGTGAGAATTCGCTGTGACTGCAGTAAATAACAAAGAAATGAATTTTTCACGCGTCCAAACCGGTTTTCCTGCTTATTCGAGAGAGAAGCAGAAATCACAAACGACAAACAAAAGAGAATTCTTGCTCATGCGCAATGTGTTCGCTGAGATTGTAATAAATAACAAAAGACGTTTATATCATAACATAACTAGTGTTGCTATGGGCTACTTTCGAGGCTAGTTTATAGCGTACGAAACAGTCACTTTCGTCTATGGGCGTGTGAAAAAGAACTAACCTGCGTCCTTTTTAACCTGACGTTGGAGAAAGTGATCAGAGACTCTGACGTTAGTGCGAGAGAAACAATCCTTTATAAGTCCATTCAGATACTGGCTTACGCAGAGATCATTGACATTGTTGGCAGAAACCGAAGAGCTGTACAGGAAGCTTTCATCCAGATCGAGCAGGAGGCACGAAATCTGGGCTGCACATAAATGAGAGCCAAACAAAGAACAAGGTGGCCACGTCTGCGAGTAGAAGATCCGAAATTGGTCCCTTAATTAAAATAGTGGAGCGCGTATTTGAAGTAGTGCAATCTTTTACTTATCTCGGGTCAACTGTACCTGCCGATAACAGTATGGACCCAGAAATACACGTACGATTGCTTAAAGCTAACAAAGCCTACTTTTGTCTGTAAAGACTCTTTAAATGCAAGAATTTAACCATAAGATCCAAGCTGCTGCTTTACTTCGGAAAGTACTTTGCGGTAGGATTTATGGACACGACAGTGAGGCTGGTCAAGCCTACGCTGGAAGGATGGCATAGACCAGAAGGGATGCCAAACTGGATGACATACGTTCAAAATCGGAACGAGTACAGGGATTTTTTGTGGGAGGCCAGGACCGGACACCGGCTATAGAGCCAAATATGATGATGATGATGATCGTGGCCCATGGTCAGGGGGCTCTCCTACAAATTTTTTTTTTAAAAATGTACTCGATTTGCTTCAAATTTTCTACACATGGGTAATTCCGATTAGAGAATTTACATGAAAACTTTTACAGTTTTATGGGTTGGTTTTTATATTTTTATTTGTAAGGGATTGATATATTTGACAATTTCCTTGGAGATTAACATTTTCGTGTACTGCTTAACCGTAGGCTAGTCTTTATTTATTGTATTTGACCAGACATGTTATTGTATTTGACCAGACATGTATGTATATTTTTGGTTCATCTACAAGCAGCATTCCGAAAAGTATAAAAGTATATAAAAGAAATAACAGCCTAACCGTTTACCGGTAACTGTTGCAAAAACAATTAAAAATGTTACAATCAATTTTAAATTAACTAAATTAACGTAACATCCTTATAGCTTAGAATAGTATCCTTAAATATAAGTCTTTAGCATTTAGTGTCACAATTGTAATTTTATAATCATAAGTAGGACTAATCTGCTCGTTGTGAACTGAATTTTGAATATATATTTCATTGCAATGTTCGACTTGATTCATACTATTCCAGGGCTTTAAATGCATCGTCGCCAAGCTATGAGCTTACTATTATTTAATTATATCGGGCCGGTGATTAACGGCAATGCACTTTGACTCATGTAAAAGCAGATACTCGTATACAAAGCACAGACACTACGAGTTTGCTGTGGACGCTAGAACAAGACTAATAGCTAATCTAACCAAAACACGACATTAACTACGGTGATGACACTACCAGCCACTTCGGCTTCATGGGAACATTATAAACTGTCGGCAGCGAGCAAACAGGAAGGTTTTCTGGAATGTATAGCTTAGCTATGAGTAAGTACACTGTCACAGGACATATTTAATAATTAGATTGTTTGCAAGATGTTTAATAACATTGGGCAGATGACTGAAATTTACTGCTTGTATGGTTCACACCAGGACATACTGTTACGTGAACCCCAGCGACTTGTTTACACCGTGAACTGAAGCAGTTTCATGGTCGAAAACACACGATCATGAAATCCCAACAGGTATTCGCAGTAAATCAATACAATTTAGCGAATTAGGCCCAGTGACAAAATTAGTGCTTTGTCATGGTTTATGCTTGCTTTAAGCCCATTAGCTGGACATTCCTTAACTTATTTACGATACACCATAGAAGAGTTAAGTGTATCTATATGTATGTATATATTGTAGTTGTGAACAAATTTATTTATTTTTGTAAAACTTATCTTAAAATGATGTGAAAATAACAAAGGAACTGATGGTGCACAAAATTATTACTCCAAACAACCGAATGTAATGGGCAAATAGGTATCTTCTTAACAATTTGGTTAGGGCATCAGTCCATTAAACTTACGCGTATTCACCTATATGCCATTAAAGTAACTTAGCAACCTAATGATGATATTAAATCACTCGGTTTATATCTAATAAAACGTTTTTTAAAAAAAAAAGTAGCTCCGGAGTTGGTCAGATTTTCTGATCAATTTTTAACCCACTACCCAAAGCCCGAAATGCACACATGTATATTTTCGGTGACAATACTTTCTGTTAAAATTTGAGAGTGATCGGGCCGCGGGATCGCGGGGTTCCCATACAAATTTTTTTTCCGGCCTCATGAAATTTTTTGAAAAAAAATTAACTCGATTTTCTTCAAATTTTATACACATGTGTACCTCCAATGGACAACACTTATTGTAAAAATTTTGGAGACCCCGGCATCCGGGGTCGTGGGGCCTCATACAAATTTAAAATAATAATAACCCGATTTTGGTAAAATTTTATACACATGTCTATCTCCGATGGACAAAACTTTTTGGACTTTTGAGCGAATGCGCCCTGAAGCACGAGGGGTGCCCGTATACATTTTTTAAAAATTATCCCGATTTCCTTCAAATTTGAAACATATGTTTAACCCGATGGACAAAAGTTTTTCTTAAATTTTTGGAGCGAATAGGCCCTGACGCCCGAGGGCGGGGCCCCAAATTTTAATAGAAAGTTTTGTCTCCGGAAATACACATATGTGCAAAATTTCAATAAAATCGGCCTTTGGGAAGTGAGTGCCACGGGCACGCGAAGTTAATATAGAGAATTTCAAAATACAAATCGATTAACATAGTTTGATACCATAAGCCATTCACTGAAACCGCCGCACCAGTGCCATTTTCAAAAAATACGGCCCAATTATATCGCCAATCCATAATCGCTATTCCATTATTAGCCTCAACTAGAACGAGCAGCATATCAGACCATTTTTCACGTGATCCTGAAAAGGATTAGCAAAGTACATTGCGCGCTTTACGTAGTGCTGCTAAAAACGCGAGAGAGGAGAGTGCTCATCTCCACATTTATTCAACGGAGTTGGTGACGCCAAATAGTTCCACCTCACCTTTGTATGCAGGCAACACGACGTCCGTCGCCTTAATGAGGAGTACATACTATCAACGCTCTAACTGTGCGTTTATTCGCATTTATTAATAATTAACCTTTCAATTGAGATCGCCGGAGATTAGCTTTCAATGAAGAGGCGATGAGTTGTCTTCCTTTGTGTGCGTCCGTTGGAAGCGATGCCGCGCTCATGAAGGATTAGGGGAAAGTGCAAAAACTTTGAGTGTGTATGTGAACCTAGGCACAAGCATTGCAATGCTTCTCCTGAACACTCCATGTCCAAGCAATTAATTTCATAATAAATATTTAAAGCGGTCAGTTTGCAAATATAATGTGTGCTTTGGTCAATGACGCGCAGGATGCGACCATCTGCCAGGTGGCAACATTTCATTATTCCACGTTATTTTTAATACAAAATAAAGAATTTTATTCAAGCACAGGTTTAAAAAAAGTGGTAAACATTTTTTAAATACATTTTTTGGTACATACATAGAGAAGAATCTTTTATCGAAAATATTTTCTATTCGAAGAAATGTATACCAAACGCATAATATAAATATCAAAAATTAACTGTATGAACCTTTAATATACATTTGTTTAAAATTAGCCACTCGTCCTCGCCTACTTACAGAGTCGCCCTCTGTCGTTTCTGCAATGGGTAGTCGCTGGGTATTAGTGGTGAGCTTCCGAATTTATTTTTCCTTGTATATAACGTCAGCAGCACTATCAATTAAGTTTTTTTTTTCGCAAGGAAGTTCCCATCGTTCATGCAGATTTGTTCCGTAAATTTCTAAACGTATGCCACTATGCAATGTGCTTCTCTCTGGGACTGCGTGAATATGTGTATGAAATTAAACCATAATCCAATCTATATAAGAAATTCAATTAAATGCACACTGAGTGCATAATTTCTCGCATCTGCATGTGCATCTTCTTTGCTGGTCCCTGGACTCCTTCTATAGTATGAAGTCTGCTCAGAGCATGCAGTTAGAGACCAACGAGAAAAAATCAGCTCGGCAATTAAATGTTAGCATATGTTATTTACAGGATAGATACATATACATGAGTATGATGCTATGTGAATAAGAACCAGGGTAATCGTTGTCCTTGGCCGTCAGGAACAAGTAGGGCTGGACGGAATCAAAACGGTAGAAATGACAACATAACATCGTTTTTACTTGGATGCTGCCTAAGCCGTACTCATTGAATAACGAACCTAAATAATTCCCTCGGATATTCCTGGCAATAAGGCTAACCGCTACCACAATTGCACAATCCTCGACCACACATATATATAACTAATTTGTTATCTTTGCAATATCATCATCTGGACGTGTGTGCGGTGTAGGGTTTGTGCATTCAAAGGTTTATCCATACCTATGAGAATATTTCCATTGCAAGTCTGATTTTTTACCGGAGCAAGCTGTTTCGCTTTATTGCTTCTTCATAGTTGCGCGGAGCCACCCTGAAGAGTGTGTCTCTCGATTAAATTTCCTGGACGGACGACCGAAGGAGCTACTCGAATGATGACTCCGACAAGAACTACAAACAAATGACGCCAAATAAATATTTATGCTCACATTTAAGGAGCAGCACGTTTGTGCTTTCAGTTTACGTGTTTGGAATTTGCTTCTAGAAAATGCGTTCGACGATGACGACCACGTGGTGCGCAAGGATAACTGATAGCATCCTCGCATGTGGTACTCGTATACCACTTTTCTGTATCGGATCGGAGTACTCGTTTATGTTTGAACCACAGACAAGAAACTGAAACGACGGACATACACCTGTCGCATACGGCACACTGTGCTTAGAAAACATATTAAATACTTCATAAATTTAAAAGGAATTATTCACACACACTATAGTAAATACAACGCAGGTTGCTTGAATAGAAAATGTGAGGATCTAATGGAATAACTCAACACCCGTATTAAATAATACAATTCAAATGATTTTAAAGCCCATCTTGTAATTTTTGAAGATAAAAACCTTTAAAGTGACAAACAGTAGCCGGTAGTTACTGACAATTAGATCATCCGTAATGAATTAGAGGGCTTAATGAAGAAAGGTGAGTATGTGCTCATAATACTCGTACTTCAAAAAGCTGCCCATACACATGGTGTTAACATGGAATAGTAACAAGTTCGCCACTTACAAAATTCTCTAAATTAACTTCGCGTGCCCGTGGCTGGCTGGCTAGCTGGTAGAATCGTGTGATCAATTTTTAACCAACTTCCGAAAGCCCGATTTTATTCAAACTTTGCACACATGTGTATTTCCGATGACAACACTTTCAATTAAAATTTGGAGCCCCTCGGGCCTCGTTGTCGGGGGGGTCCCATACATAAAATAAAAATTACTTAAAACTACACAGAATCGCTGATTTTGTGGCCAGCGATGAAGAAGAAGTATAACGCCACCAAACTCAGCGGGTTACAGCGGGTTCCTGACATATTTATCAAGTATGTTGCGACGTGCAGTGCAGAACGACTCAGAGAATCTGGGTGGTTTGCTACTAGACCTGTATGGCACTGCAATATACTTCAGACTGATTACTGCATCCCTAAACTTAGCGTCAACTCCTCGTTTAGCGTTGAATTTCCTACCAGGGGAATCTGGAAGGATGAGACAGTAGCAAGGCAATATGACGCAACAATATTCACTGACGGATCCAAGATGAAGGACGGAGTCGGTGCAGGTATCTTCTCAGATGATTTAAATCTGTCAAGGTCTTTCAAGCTACCCGATTAAGCTAGTATCTTTCAGGCAGAGATTCTAGCAATTAGGGAGGCCTGTAGAGCATTATGGCTCAGAAACGCACACAGCGGAAGGCTTGGTATTTGTGTTGATAGCCAATCTGCCATAAGGGTGATTTATCCGACTACAATCAACTCGAAATAAGTACAAAAGTGCCAAGAAGAATTGGCCTCGATCAGTCAATTCCTGGTAATCACCATAGTATGGGTGCCGGGTCACAGTAATAAAGAGGGTAATGAGAGTGCGTACGAATTGGCTAAGATGGGCGTCGCTATGGATATTGGCTCTATGGAGAAGGTTAGCTGTCCAATGAGCTCAGTCAAGGAACAAATTCTCTCCTTCTTTAATACTAAGTCAAAGCTCAGGTAGCGCAATCTGTCGAACTGCACTATATCAAGATCAATATGGCCATCATACAGCAAAAAGAAAACCATCGAGCACTGGCCACTGACCAGTGGTATCGGCCATCTGCTGTGCAGCTCGAGCTCTATACAGCCAGCGTACGTTCCATGAGAAAATTCTTAAATCGTTTAGCCGTTTTCGTTGCCGTGGTCATCGTCATTCATCAGTGTATGCGAGACTAATTTTAGGTTCCGTAATAATAACTTTTTACGGGCGAGGCTATTGGCCTCGCGCCAGCCATACTTTGAAGGAACTAGCCCGATAATTCCGCTTTTCCTGCATTGCAGGAAAATTACCAGCGGCCACCACGTGGAGGTTTGATCGCACCTCCACCAGTCAGAGATGGTTACGGCCACCTGCAATTCTAGATCATTCTGTGTTATTCCCCCTATTCTGCTGATGACTGACCGCGCAATGTACTTATACATTGAGCTATTATAAGATCTATAAATATCATACATGAGTTCGTCTTTATTATTGACATTGACTAAGATAGTATACAGGCATTTTTTTTTTGTTCCACAAAAGTCTGGATAGCCACAACTCACTTTTTTGGTTATGTAGAAATGCATCGTTTTAACGACTTAAGTCAAAGAACAACTCATGTTCAGCTAGAAACTTGATCACCAATACAAATGCGTAGATAACCAATGAATTATTTATTTAAATACTGATTTCAGCTGTCCACCTTAGTCGTTTTA
The DNA here is from genome assembly GCA_947095585.1 of Nephrocerus scutellatus. Lineage (NCBI taxonomy): Eukaryota > Metazoa > Arthropoda > Insecta > Diptera > Pipunculidae > Nephrocerus > Nephrocerus scutellatus. The sequence continues at coordinate 5,229,356 of OX352761.1, read as the reverse complement.
AATCCTAAAAAAGCAATAAAAAGCAAAAAACATTTTATTCTTCATTGCAATTATTTTATGGGCGGGCTTTTTCGGATGCAAAAAGAATTTCAAGAGGGATTACAATCAAACTGCGTCATATAAAGTACGCCTAATCGACCTAAGCAATGGTCGGAATATGTATTAAACCTTATGATCTTTTCGACAGAATCACAAAGACAAAAATTGTCGACAAAGTCTCACAAACGAACCAATCAATGTCGTGCGATGAGCAGAAAATCCGCATTGCCATTTCGTCGATGGCGATCCAAACCGCAGTGTAATCGAATCCGCAAGCACAATATTGTAAGGAACACACTTTTACCCTGTAGAAGCAACAAAATCTCTTGCGCTTCAAACGAGATGAGACAAGACAAGGTATGGGTGAAATCGGACGAAATTGAAGTCAGAAAACATTGTCCGCAATTCAACGGACGAGGATTGAATTCATAAGCACTTTAAGCAGCGAAAGAGACTATAAGCGACAACCTTAAAAAGAAGGTTTATTTTATCTTTTGGACGACTCTCAGTAGCGTTAGTAGTGACTTAACGATGTTGGGAATTGGGAACCCCTTGGAGTAACTTTGGTGAGCCGGTGAACAACAATCAATAGAACGATGACAGAGAGATTTTTGGTGTTTTTCTTATTATACGAGTATTAGTATACAGATGGTCGAATTTTCTGTCGTATTTACCATCGATTCTAGGTTTTCACATTTAGGTAAGATTTCATTCAAATTTCAATGATAACTATAGAGTCTTAATGTAAGCATAGGTTCCAAAATGGACGTTTTATTGCGGCCTTATGTTAACCGTATACTGCTCCAATCATAAAAGCCAAACATTTATAGAAATACAACGATTTTGTTACTAAGGGAACTCCCTTTAAGCGTAAGCTCCACGTAACAATGGAAATAAAGTATTGAAGATACAATAGCCCTCAAAAATTCCAGAATGCGTATCATGATGACGCTCAAGTGAGCATATTTTGTATTTATCACGATAAGTTTGAGCTTATTGCGGATATCAAACTGCAGGGTCCATATTATTACCATTGTTGTTTCCTTAAATTAAACATTTTTTTACAATGTCCAATCCACTGTTAACGTAAAATTAAAAGAATGCTTGTGAAGATCCTTTCACAGTTATCAATATTCCAATGAAAAATTACATCTCAAAAATTCGCCAACTAAATATCCGCTGCATTAATTGGATCAAATTACTTCATTTATTCGATGTATCAATAAATTAAAATTGCAATCAAACCGATGCGGGAGCGCATGTGAATTGTTATTCATAAAACAACCTACACAACTACGTGACAAGTCTGACATCACAATATTCAGAAATATTCGATGGATCATTAGGATTATACACAAAAGCTGAAGCAGTTCTTTATTTAAATCCAGGATCAGTGCTAGTATTCAAACCGTAGCTGCTTGTTCCAGTTGCAGATTATTAATCCATCGATGAGGAGTTAGATCGCCTTGATAAAATTGGTGTTATCGAGCGAGTCGATTACGCATATCGGGCAGCACCCGATAGACCCTTCAAGACCAACCTTAAGACACATATAACAGTACTACTATTATTATTATGATTATTTTAATTTTAATTTTAATAAATGGTATAGCTCACCTTATTGCCGTGGCGCAAGTCATTCAGTGATTGTCGCTTGGTAGTAAGTTTATGGTTTATTTAAAAAAAAAGTTCATGGGTTTTGAGTAAAGCCACCCACCACCATCCCATCAACACCATTACCACACTAACTCCTACAAACATCCAGCCCAACCGTCCCAACCACATCACAAAGTTTCAACTATATCGGATGAGCGGTTTTCGAGTTATGCGCGAACAGTTATACAGACAAAGTTACATTTTTAAATTCTCTATATTGACTTCGCGTGCCTGTGTGTTTCTTTCTAATGGAATCTAGCGATCAATTTTAACCCACTTCCCAAAGTCCGATTTTATTAAAAATTTGCACACATGTATATCTCCGATGACAACCTTTTTCTATTAAAATTTGAGGACATCGGGCCTCGGGGTCGGGGGGCTCCCAAACAAATATTTTACGAAATTTACCCGTCTATCTCATGTGTTACATGTGTATCTTCGATGGACAACAATTTTTGTAAACATTTTGGAGACACCGGTCTCGGGGGTCGTGAGGCTTGTGTATCTCTGATGGACAGTTTTTGTAAAAATTTTGGAGACCCCGGGCCACGGGGTTGTGGGGCCCAATACAAATTTTTTTAAAAATTAACCAGATTTTCTTCAAATTGTATATACATGTGTATACCGATGGACAACACTTTTTGTACATTTTTTGGAGTGACCGGGCCCTGAGGGCCCTGAGGCCCATATAAATGTTTAAAAATTAGCCCGATTTTCTTCAAAATTTTCAACACATGTGTATCTCCGACGACAACACTTCCTATTGAAACTTGGAATTGATCGGGCCCTTAGGTCGGGGACTCGGCTATATGCTTGGCACAGCGTGGGCGTTAAGGAAGAGGAGGAGAAAAGAGGAGATGTCTATGAGCATGTGTTTTGATTGCTTGTGGCTCGTAGCGACCAACAGGAAACTTTCCTGTGGTGATCAAGTGAGTCTATTGATTTCCCTATATTTACGCCACCGATAACCGTATTCTACCTAGCTGATGCAGGGTAGTTTTTGGGGCACCAGCACGGATATGACAATATATACTCAAGTATAGAGCGAATAAAAGCCTGTTTTCCAACTTCTCGAGAAGTTGGTTTCAAGATATTTCATGAACTGAAAATTTATCAGCGTTTCCATGACCTTGGAAAGAATGGATGTAAGTGCTATGGGTCGGTATGAGGAAGGAGATGATGACTCGTCGTTTTCTAGGTAAAGGCTGGACAAGGACTGTTTTCCAACTTCTCGAAAAGAGTCTCGAATAATATGATAGATGGATACGCAATTGTAATGCCAGCTTGGAAGAACACCTTTTCAGAACTTTGGCATAGCGAATTTTTGAGTGTTGACATTGTTTTAAACTCTAGCAACTGCACGAGTACTATAGAGTCCTACAGAGTGTTCAAATCATTTGTACATAGACTAGCAAAACTCTAAGAGAGCATCTTCAGTAATTTCTTATGCATAAACAAAGCTCAATAATGATCTTCATAGTATGTTAGAATTTTAACCATATTCGTGTGCCGCTGATACTTCCTCAGAAAAATAACCAGAAATCTTATCTGGAAGCAAACAGAACAGAAATCCCCAAATTTTGCAATCCATACAACAATACATATTTATGACGCACAAATGTGTGTACACAAGGTTTTTTTTAGCGCAATTGATATATTTGTATATTTAACAACTACGCAACAGTATGTGTGCGCCTATATATTGGAATATTTCAATCTGCTTCTGTTCAGATGACACCAAATAAAAGCATCGCTATTGCAAAGTCAATTCATATATTTCGCAACACTTGACGGAGCCACACAATCTAATCGCAAAATGAAACTCTTTGGTGTATTTTTTCTGTTGATAGTCTCAGCAATTGTTACCTTCGTGCGAGCGGACCTTCCTCTAGACAGCGGCAGTGATAAAAACCAATCTTCTACCAGAAGCATTTATCTGGATTGTTATCAAATTTGCGGTCGAAATTGGAAGCCAGTTTGTGGTAGACGCAATGGGAAGCCGATAATTATTATGAATCGCTGCACTTTGGATAATTTGATCAGGTGTTCGAAATTGAAGCAGCAGCGGGGGACCAGCGGTAAGTGTAAAATCTGCTTTGTTGTCAATTTATTAGACTTGAACCATCGATAATTTCTCTTTGTTATAAGAACATTATTTTGACAAACTATTTTTCTGAATTATTCGTTTAATTCTATTTCAGATGATGTCTATGAGTATACCCACGATGGACCTTGCTGACAACCAAAAACGTCTTTTAACAACTGTTCGATACTGTTTGCTTTTTGTACAACTGCTTCACTTTTCACTTACAAATAAATTGAATCAAAAGTTTTGAGTTTAGGTTTGCATCCTAACAGTTTATTGTTTTTTTGTAATCTTCTAAAAATGTTGCGTTAACTCTAATCATCTTACTTATGCATAGTCATTTAAAGTTTTAATTACAACAAAATATCCACACTTGAACAAAATACAACTATACATACGACCGACGATTTTATTCAAAAAGATAAACACTGAAGATACACGGTATTCTCTTACTAGGATCGTCATATGCTCTTTCCGTTAACAAGGACGACAATCGTTATTTTAAAGTTTGGTATCATTCCGGAATGATTCCGTCGTTTCATGTACAATTAAAAATCACCAGCATGCACCAGATATATGCGTATTCACAACAAACAGCTAAGCTACAACTTTTATTGCCATTAGACAAGGATTCTCATCTTAGCATAGCGTACGAGAGCGACTATTAATTTATTCCACTTAAAAATAGATCGAAAACAACGCAGTTACCAGAAGAAAGCGAAAATTTTCAAATACGTACACTGCAGATATACCTACATTAAAAAATATACTGTGTAGACGATACGCACAGGTGGTGGTATAAGGTATAACAACATTCAAAGAAAACTTTAGCTAACTTTTCCCGGAGAAGAACCCTTTAAAATCTTGAAGATACTCGTTCTATTCAACACACAAAACAAAAGATTTCCTTAGACGATTTTCACATTAAAACTTTATCCTTGCACAGCGAGTGACAATTTCATAGTACATTCGACATTTTCTTTGCGCAGACAGAAAAGTTGTTGTTAATTTCAAATCTGAAAGTTTAGTTTCGTGTACGAGTCGTCTAGGATGAGGATAAGTTTAAAAAAATATATATAAATTGAGCAATAAATTTATTCAGGATAGCCCCGTAGATACACTTTCGTTATTTGACAAGCAAATGTGGTAGATTTTTTTTGGAAATATCTATTTACTCCTGATTGTGAAGATTAAATCAATGATCTGTTCACATGTTATTATAGTGAGTAATAAGCAAACGCAAGACCAAGAACATGGCATCTCGGTATTGATCGTGCGGGCAGTCTTGGTATCTCATTGGTGTCTATAGTCTTGTATTGATCTTGGTCTGATGATTTTGGTTATTGCTTATAATGTTGATAAGTAACTCATTTACTCGCACTTTATAACTGTTATAGGTGCTATAAAATGATATGTCTTAAGCACCTAAGCACATCGTCTAAGTGAAAAACAAAAAAAATTTAAAGATTACGTACTCTACTCTGGCTATGCCATCATAGGCGGCCTTAAAGTCTATAAAAAGATGGTGTAGTGAGTTTTGAAACTCTAGATATTTTTCAATCACCGGCCTAAGGGTATTAATCTGATTAGGTGTGATTTGCCTGGGATGAAGGTACACTATTATGGACTAATGATGACTGCAGCGTATCCTGTCCTGTCTTGAAGAATGAGGAGAAATTCTTATACGCGGTACTCAACAACGTTATACCAAAATAATTGCTGTTGATTACTGCATTCTGCAACTTCGTTACCGGTCATACGGAACTACTTGTCTGGCGACAAAACAGATCTGGCCCAAGCAGGATCCGAAACGTTCCAAGTTCTATCGTTTCTATAATAGCACCGATGTGCAGTCTTTTTTGAGAGATCAAACAAGACTGTACATTGGTGCTGTTATAGGTGTCATCACGGGACACCGTCTTATAGGCAAACATGCAGAAAGGCTTGGCGTTTTTTTTGAACGACTTCTGCAGAAGCTGCATGGACGAGGAGGAGGAGGAGACCATTCTCCATTTTCTCTCTCCGTGCACAACCCTCTTCCAAAAACGTAACCTTTTTTTTTTTATTCTACGACCTTAATGATCAAAAAGATACCGACATAAGTATCTTGGTATCTTGCGCTTCTTACGAAGCTCCAACTGGTTCAACGATTAGGTGAGACCGACCGCCACTTCAACCTAACCTAACCAAACCCCGGCGGCGTCTATGTCGACAGCAGGAGGAGTAATACATAAGTACTCATTCTAGCCTATGCATAATATTTAAGAATTAAAATGTTGTCTTGCTTAACAAAGCCTTTTATAATCGTCTCTTTTTTGTAAACTGTATTTTTCACGTTGTCCCACTTCTCGCGAATGTCTGACAAACGTCCGAGAGTAATAACTTGTCACGAAAAGCTTCTCGATTCGCCGTTTGGATTCGGCATTAAAGTGTAGCTCCATGCAATTTTTGATCGGTCGGTCGCGCCAATTATTATTGTTATTATTATTGTTAACCCACCGAGAATGTCACGAGAGTGTGTCACCCTCAACACTTATCTGATAAACTACAAACGATAAACTAGTAAAAGGTTGCCAGTGTGTCAAGGATATAAGTGAGTATGCGGCCATATTTTTTCTTTTAAGTGCAAAAAAAACTTCGTTTTGGAGCACAAAATGTTATTAAACAGACCACACGCTAATCGCGTCTGACGCTCATATATAGTCTCCTTTTAGCTCGATACACTTCATCAAACGTTTCTCCAATATGTTCGCCAAATTATTTGTTTTTGAGGTGGGCCTATTTCACAGCTTTCCCACTATTGCACGTATCACACGTGCCATTTTCGACTCACGTGGGGCCTCAGAAATGGCAGTTAATTCTGAGCGGCTCGCAAGTCCTCTACGTCTTGTTGAAGGTGGATTAAAAGGACCTCTAAGAAGTCGAAACTAACAGACAGGCAGACAAAGTCAAGTTAAATTAAGTTTTAAACAAGGAAATGTAAAAAAACTTCGTTTTTCGAGTACAAACGTTTATGTATAGATCGACGCACGCCACATGCCATACGCTACACAGTCCTTTTATTAAATTCTCTATATTAACTTCTCGTGCCCGTGCGTTTGTTTATTTGTTGTGGAATCTTGCGATCAATTTTAAACCCAGTTCCCGAAATCTGATTTCATTGAAACTTTGCACACATGCATATCTCCGATGACAACACTTTCTATTACAATTTTGGGACACTCAGCCCTCTAGGTCATGCGAAAGGTGGTTAAAAAGGACCTCAAAACGGCAAAATGACAATACTTCCACACATCGCACGCGCCACATGCGAAACGCGACACACGTTGTGCGCAGAATAGAAAAAATACTATTTGGGATTTAGACACTCACAAAATTTTAGCTCTCTAGGTTGTGTAAAAGGTGGTGGCTCAAAGAAGTCGTAAAAAAAATGTCCACGCATCACACGCGCCACACGCGTCACACGCGAAATTTTAAATTGCGATAATACAGACAAACAGGAGAGGGGGGGTCTAGATAAATTAAATTTTTAAAAAAAAAGATGCGGCGAAGATGATAAAATCGACAACGTTTCGGAAATCATTATTTGAAGTTAACGAGGTGAGATATACTCATCCGACGAATTCATTCCTCCATAACCGTAATTCTCAATAGAATTTTGAATTGGATACTTAACACAAACACAATCGACACATAATGAGTACTGGAAATTGTACTATCTCTATCTTTACTACCCTCGGCGTAAAGAATAATTAGAATTGTAGCCGGCAAATAGTTCACTAAAGCCGTCTCGCGAATGGTCATTCTGACACCGTATGGTGCAATTAAAACCCTTCACGTGAGTGGCGCTGCACGCCAACGGCAGCACATTGTGAATGTGAATGTAAAGAGAACATTTCCAGGTCAAACACAATATAACAGGGGAACGTGGACTTGATTACAATTCCACTCTATACACTTGGTTGGCGAGAAAACACTTGCTCGTTCCTCGAAACTGCATAAGGCATGGTTAGATGAACACTATTTCGGCAATCTCCTGTCCATCCAATTGCACTGACTGAGTGACATTCGCCTCTTTAGATTGCACATCTTAGGCATTATGCCTTGGATAAACGCATTTCGTAGAGAAAAAGCAATTCCCAACCCAATTTGTTTGATGGCTATCGTTTGATTAAATGTTTTCGAAGGATGCGCGCTACCCAATCGACAGACAGACAGACAGACAGACCACCACCTATTGCTGACCGCACAAATCCAGTAGCAGTGCTAGTGCGAAGGATAACTAAACTAACTCGCAAACATGGTTACCACAAATGCATGAAAGTCCGATTTCATGTAGTACCGAACGTTCCCGTAGATATTTTCAAGGCAACAGCGATAGCGTGTGTGTTTTGGATCTTAATTGCTCGCTACGATATTCAGGCTTGGTCCTTTTGGTTGCACATCAGCGCCAGCACGTGCATTCGTTCATTCGTGAAAGATCACGTCGTTACGAACTGAATGATGCTAGGAGTTTGGAATTTAGAATTTGGATTTCTTTATCCTTTATATTCGGTGCAAGTTTGCGGTGCGGTCGCTTGTTTTAGTATCAACTTTGCCTAATGTCTGGTGGCGAACTTTCGTTTCTGGATGAGTGCGTTAAGTTTAACATTTGGTAACTTCAAAGTGGTAATTGGTTATCCCTCAAATGATTTTTGTCCCTCGTTCAGCTCTCTCGCCATCTCCCCTGAGGAGAGAAATGCAATTCAGACGAATAAGATTACAGCAAGTGGATAGTTACAAAATGATACATCTGAAATAGTTGGATACTCTAATAAATAAAGGTCGATTTAAAGTTTATGTAGATTCTTGCAAGTGAAACGACAGCAACAAATACAGGGTGAGCCATCTGTTATTTTATTGATAATGAAAGGTGGTTCTATGCCATTTATGTATGAAAAAAAATATCATTCATATGCCCACCACGGCCTCGTCTACAGGCCTGCATCCAAACATCAAAATTTTCGATGACTTTTTCCAATAAAAGCGGATCAATGTCCTCAATTTCAGCTCGAATGTTGTTTTTAAGTTTGTTTGTGGGTGCTTACCATACACCTTACCTTTCAAATAACCCCACAAAAAATAATCAAGTGTTGTTAAATTCGGGCTTATTGGTGGCCAAGGAACTTCACCATTTCTTGAAAATATGCGATCAACAAATTTTGATGACAATAACTGGATTGATACATGACTTGCGTGGCATGTCGCTCCGTCTTGTTGAAACGGCAATTCATTCAATTTGTGCCACAAAAAACCAGTTAACATGTTGCGATAACGTTCCCCATTCACGGTAAGGGCATTTTCCTGTTCGTTTTCAAAGAAAAACGGCCCAATGATGCCACCAGCCCATAAACCACACCAAACAGTGACTCTTGGAGGATGAACTTCTGCTTTTTGAATAACATGTGGATTCTTCGCTCCCTAAATTCGACAATTCTGCTAATTGACCTACCCATTAAAATGAAAATGAGCTTCATCGCTAAAGATGATTTTTAAAAAACTTTTATTTAAATTGACTTGTCCCCTTTTTGTCTGTGTTTTCGACCACTTTGAGGTCCTTTTTAACCACCTTCCACACGACCTAGAGAGCTGAGTGTGTAAGTCAAAAATAGCATTTTTATATTCCGACCATGACGCGTGTCGCGTCGCGTGAGTGTGTAAGTCCAAAATAGCATTTTTTATATGCCGACCATGACGCGTGTCGCGTGTGGCGCGAGTGATGGGTTGAAATCGCGCCATTTTCTCGTTTTTTGACTTCTTTTTTTACCACCTTTCGCACGACGACCTAGAGGGCGGCTTAATTTTGATATCCCCAATTCGACGCGTATCGCGAGTCGCTTGTTGTGCGTGTGAAACGTTGAAAACAGAAAATACTTTGAAATACCTCAAAAACAGATATTTTGGCGATTATTACCAAATAATAAAGGACTGTGTGGCATGTTTCGATTTATACATAAAAGTTTAAACCCAAAAAACTAAGTTTTTTTACATTTACTTCGTTCAGGTTCAGGCTCACGCATCGTCCAGATTCACGCATCGTTCAGGCTCACACATCGTTCTGGCTCACGTTCAATCAAGGCTCATGCAAGGCTCACAAATCGCTCAGGCTCTCATATCGTTCAGACTCACACATTGTTCAGACTCACGCATCATTCAGGCTCAGACAACGTTCAGGCTCACGTTCCTTCAAGGCTCACACATCGTACCGACTAACTCATCATTCAGGCTCACACATCGTACCGACTAACGCATCATTCAGGCTCACGCATCGTTCTGGCTCACGCTTCTCACCGAGGATCACGATCTCTTCAAACGCACGCAAATCAACGTCTCGTCTGTCCGGCTAACGCATCAAAAATAAAATATGGGATAACGTTGAATACACTTTCTATGAACAAATAAAAAAGTTTAAGTCGAAGAGTCACCAAATTATAAATTTTATTTTAACGACTGCTGAATTTACACCGGCTTAGAAAACTCCGTTACAATATTGATGCAGACAACATTTGATTTAAACGAGACTGTGCCTAATCCCATACACAATCAATTAATTGAATGAGATGTTTGTTGAATTGATTATCTCGAGAAATGGACTTGGAAATTGGCCACCAAACGATTACCACAAAACACCATCAGACTTTTTTATGAGGCTTTCTGCAGTCATTGCACTCTAAGCCAACAAGCATCGCTAAAATACAAACTGTTTGGGTAATAATACAGGTAAACGCGGGCTAACTGCTCCCTTTGTCAAAAAAGGTAGAGGTTCTTCTTAAGTTAATACGACGGGCGTTCAACAACTTTTAAAAGGCACTACCAACCTTAGATACCGTAAAAATGGCATTAACTTGTTTCTTCTCTGCCTTCTGGGTTGCCTTTTATATTTCGGGGTAAGAGAACAAAAACAAATAATTGCGAGCCCGAAGAGCTAAGCTTATATTCAGAGGACATTCATTCAGCGCATTTTCAAACCGATTTGTGCGGTTTGCCCGGTTTTTGCGAAAGAACAGTACATGTAGTTTATTTTTGGAAGATGACTCTTTACATATGAGTATCGCTAATTGTAAATAAGGGGAAAAGGCCACAATTTTCTGGTCTTTTGCTGGATACTTGTGTTTCCGGAAACTTTTCAATGAGTATAAAAGGTGGCGTCTGTACGTTTGTACGTTTGTAAGTTTGTACGTTGTTTGCCCTTTCGTATATCTCGTTTTCTACCAATCAACATTTGATGGGACTTTTTTAAAATAATTGGCTAGCGCTCGGTTTGCGGTGGCGTAATTTTTTCATTAACAGGGGTTACTACACCTGAGGAAACTGAAAAAATACTCAATCTACGCATCGCTATCGATTTTTTTAAGCCCGAAGGTTTGCAAAGTTAAGTTTGGTTTTTTCAATCTATTTCAGAAATAGCTTATGACAGAAGGACCTATTGTTGTACTCGTATCTTTGAAGATAAGAAGTTCTACAACTGTTAATGGGCTTACCTGTTTTTAACGAATTCTTTTGTCCAATTAAATAAAAATCGAAAGTTTTACATATATTTTAAAATCTATTCAATAAATTGTTTACATCGAGTTAATAGTTTACAGTAGTTTTATTTAATGTTTAATAACTTAACCTTTAATTTAACAAATTATTTTAAGTTGCACTTCGTTTATGATTTAGTAACCTTTGCTTTAATTAAGCAAATTATTTAGAGTTGTAATTTATTTAATATTTAGAGTTGTACTTGGTTTAAGATTTAGTAACTTTTGTTTTAATTTAGCAAGTATTTAGAATTGTATTTTATTTAAGATTTAGTAAAAATGACTGATTATTTGACTGACTCTGCACTGCACTGACTGCTGGTACTTTAAAAGACTCACTATATGGACTGCTGATACTCTATAAGACTCACTATATTGACTGCTGATACTCTATAAAAGACTCACTATATTGACTGCTGATACTTTATATAAGACTCACTATATTGACTGCTGATACTCTATATAAGACTCACTATATTTACTGCTGATACCCTATATAAGACTCACTATATTGACTGCTGATACTCTATATAAGACTCACTATATTGACTGCTGATACTCTATATAAGACTCAATATATTTACTGCTGATACTCAATATAAGACTCACTATATTGACTGCTGATACTCTATATAAGACTGACTATACTCTGCCTCGGTTCCAATAACGAAACCTCGGTATTGGAGCTACTTTACTAGTTAAGCTATTATCAAAGATTCCTATATGAAAGCTCACAACATCAAACTCAACACTTTTGAGCTTTTAATACTGACCTATCTTAATGCGCGAAAGAGGAAATCAAATTCATGTACGCGGTTGTGACCTACATTTGAATCATCAGCATAAGGTGTCGTACGGCAACGCATCAGTTTGATTTGGGATTGCGTAACTATCACTTTACAACACTTTACAACGCTTGTGAATGAAAGACCTACATTTGACGTTGCATACTATTTAGACTTTTAAGATAAGATACGCGAAACAGCGAAAACAAAACAATAAGAAAAACAGAAGTCAAAGATAAATCGAGAAATGAACCAACACATTATTGTGCTAAATTGTATTTCAAGCGATAAAATTATTCTTTGCAATGTATGAAATATAAATTAGGTAATCCTGAACCCCACCTACACAAACACAACGCGTCAGTGTAAGTCTGCTTGACTACTTAAGGCTCCCTGGTTAAGTCTAAACTTTTTTGAAATGCCAATAAGAGTTCTCCAAGGGCCAATTGCGAGTACAACCGCCCCAGTCACCAAATGGCTTCATCATACATTAATACGTGCTACGAAGAAAACAATTTTTTTTATTAAAATGCAAATATCTATGTTTATAATTAGCTACTTTTGATTTACAAATTAAAAATAACAATTTGATTTGAGGGAATGGAATGGAAGGAAGTAATAAGCTTCAATATACAATACACATTAAGAGATAACACGAGGGATTACAGCTGATCCATGTATCCCATCCGATTGGCATGTCTTATCACATCCATAATCCTCCGATTGCATTCATCTCCTCCAACTTCAATGAATAAACTACGAAATTCGTCACCATGCATATTAGTTTCAAACAGACGCGACAGCCCGTCACACTCCTCCTCTGAACAGCATTTGAATGGCAGAAAATGCATGCATATCAAAGCGCCATAGAATGCATACTTGGTAAAGTGTCCATAAAAGTTATCGAATCTGTCGCCACGACGTCCCATGTTCAAAGTGAATAACAAAAATTATGCCGAAAAGAGAAAGAGGGGGGAAAATATATGAATTCAAATGCGAGTATGTAATGGATTCACGTTAGACAAGTAGTTATAATATACAGGAGTTCTGAATAGTTCTGCACTTATTGTAGGAGCTACTTTTTGGTTTTATACATTAACTACGGAGGAGTGTAAGAAAATCCACTTACGAGTAATTCTTGAGAGCATCTGACATTGCTTTCTGATCTTCGCCACCATTCGACAAGATTATGGACGAAAGTGTATCAAACATTGTATCATGGTAATATTTTAACAGCTCCATCCAGAAAACGTCCCTTATATCTGGATCCATGTTCATGTACATAAAAAAACTTAAGTCAATTGCCGGGGTACCATAGCGAATCTCCTGCGGATAATAAAAACAACAAAAAAAATGTAATTATAGGCCGTCTAGCAAAATCCAGTGTCACCTGAAAATCAATCATTTTAGCATCTTTAGGAAGTTCTGGGTTTTTGACGTCTCCTTGACAAGCCTGACCAGCTTTATCTACATATCTAAATAGTACATTGTTCCGATTATAGTCTCCGTGAAGAATCGCTGAAAATCTTCGATCAATTTCATCATTATCGACATTCGTTCGAATGAACTCTAGCAAACGTGTCGGTTCTTTAAAGTACTTCTCCCGTATTCTGTTGAGATTTGGAATTAGTCGTGGATCTTCATCGGAGAACGCATCACCTCCTGTAGATTGCCAGCGGTCGTAATATCCGAAAAATCTATCAAATGCCAATCGATAGAAAACCTTAAACAAATTCGTTTTATCATCATTAGGATTAGAATCGTCGCAAAATGGCAATGGTATTATTCCTTGAATAAGTTCAGTTAGCCGTGGATCTTTTTGTATACGAAGGACATAGGTGAATGCATGATATTCGGCAAGTGGCTTTGTCATTGCGAGGAGGTGTTCACGATTCAGGTAGAGATGTGGTCCAAGAGTGTAGTGCTTTTGCTTGAGATTTTCCAAAACCAAAACAGATTCGCGAGACGAAGTAGCCGTATCGTTTAGTCCTTGGCGGATGGAAAGAAAACATTAGAAAATATAATTTTTAGTTTTTTTTTTTAAATGATTACCATTAATACAGCCAAGCCGTGCTGCATACACCTCTGGCACCCAGTCCTCGACTCGAATTGTGGACACACCCGATTTACGAATGATTTCTTTGTAATATGGTAGAATTTTTTCATAAACGAACACTTCGTTTGCGAACTGAACATACGATTTACTTGATTCCCGGAATGCAACGTCGCCCTTCATGAACTTCACGATCAATTGACGCTCCTTTTGTCTGCAAAAATATATTCAAAATTGATGTGGGCAGCATATTAGGAGCGGTTGGGAATGAACGGCGGCTTCGATTCGGTTGCAAAGCTGACTTTTTCAAAATGTAGATATTTGAATCGAGTTCGATTCGTGGTCAATTGTGTATGTTATGAGGAAAAGAAAATGAGTGTTCATTTTTACGGCAGGAAGGGTAATGTTTTTAACAGTCGATGTATTTTTGATTTATCTATGTTCCTAAACTACTCATCCGATTTTGATGAATGATGATGATTTTGATTTGTTATTGTGGGTAACATAGCTTACGTCGGTTAGCTATCAGCAGAATAGGGCGAATAATACAGAATGCTTAAGAATTGCAGGTGGCCATAACTGTCTCTGATTGGTGGCTAAATGAGCGGGCTAGTCCATTTAAAGTAAGGTTGGAGCGAGGCCAATAACCTCGCCCGTAAAAGAAACTTTATAGAGGAGACACAAATCAGCCTCGGTTACACTAATGAACGATGACGACCACGGCAACGAAAACGGCTAAACGATTTAAGATTTTTCTAATGGAACCTACGCTCACTGTATAAAGCTCGAGCTGCACAGCAGCTAGCCGATACCCTGTCTAAATATAATGCTGACATAACAGCAATTCAGGAGATGCGGTGGACGGGGAATGATGCCTTAATGACATGTATTACAGCTGTCATGCAAGACATCATGTACTCGGGATGAGTTTCTAGTAAGCAAAAGAATGAAACCCACCGTTATCGGCTTTAAAGCAATAAATAAACGACTATGCACCCTTCGCGTGCGGGATATCTCCTGATGGAGCCACTCGTAACCAGATAGACCACGTGTTAATATACCGGCGCCACAACCCGAACTTGATGACGGTACGAACGTACCAAGGTCTATCTTGTTGGTATGGTACTTCGAAATTAACATCGTGTTGGGAGGTCGCCCTCCCGCTATACATCTAAGCGAGGAAAACCTCCCCAGACAAACCAGATCAACCCTGGCACAACTGAGATCAGGATGGAGCTCTTTTCTGAATAGCTACATACACCGCTTACGTGAAAGCATCATCGATCAATGTCCGGACTGTGGTGCATCACCACATAACACAGCTCATCTATTCAGCTGCCCGTCCCATCCGACGTTACTCACACCGCTATCACTTTGGACACAGCCTGTCGAAGCAGCCGCATTTCTGGGCCTGGACTGTTCCGAAGGCTACACAAACACTTCAACTCAACGTTTGGACTAACACGAATTAATAGTTGCTACTACAACAACGGTCAAGCGATAGGACTCGCACTTAATAGAGGAATAGTAAGTCCTAGGCTACGATGTCGGGCGTAGAAGAGAAATGGACACGCCTTAGTAATACTGTCATTAGTACTGCTGACTCCATCTTAAGCAGTAGTCGTAGAGATCTGAACGAATGGTCGTTGAAGAATGTAAGCTAGAGACTGAACGTAAGAATGTTGCGTACCGAGCAATGAAAACATCTCATAAAAGGCGGACACCCGAAGATGAATAAAAAGAGCTCAGAAGATATGAAAAAAACAGTTCACCGACGAAAGAAAGCAGCCAGTGAGAAGAATCTCGTCCGTGAACTATAACAGTACAGAGAGAAGGACCGCACCAGGCGCTGTATGACGCAATCTGATCGCCGATCTCAAAGGCATCTTAAAGCGATGGGAAGAGCACTTTCATGAGGTGCTAAATGGCCAGCTAACTGAAAAATTGAAGGCTCCACCATTGACCGAAGACCACACTATGCTGCCGCGACCAAGCATAGACGAAGTTAGCAGAGCGATATATCGGCGAAATAAGAAATAGGCCCCGGAATTTGATATTATCCAAGAGGATTAAAACAGGAGGGTAATAGTGCAAGTATGGGAGGAAGAAGCGATGCTATAAGACTGGCGAAGAGGCATCCTGTGTCCCGTACATAAGAAAGGAGATATCACAACCTACAGCAATTATCGTGGTATAACGTTGTTGCGTACCGCGTTTAAGATTTTCTCCTCTATCCTTCAAGACAGGATAGCCCCATACGTTAAAGTCATCATTGGTCCATACCAGTGTGGATTCATCCCAGGCAGATCAACAACTGATCAGATTTACACTATTAGGTAGGTGATGGAAAAATGTCTAGAGTTTCAAAACTCACTACACCATCTTGTTATTGACTTTAAAGCCGCCTATGACAGCATAGCCAAAGTAGAAAAGCCACGAGAGAATTCGGGAACCCAAATAAACTGACCCGACTAAGTAGGTTCACCATGACCAATCTTATAAGCCAAGTAAAAATAACCAGATCACTATAAAGTCCATTCAATAACTGTAACGGGCTCCGACAAGGGGATGGACTGGCCTGCGTCCTCTTCAACCTGGTGTTAGAGAAAGTGATCTGAGACTCTGACGTAAAGGCGAGAGGAACGATTCTCCATAAGTCCATTCAGATACTGGTTAACGCAGACGACATTGACATCATTGGTAGAAACCAAAGAGCTGCACAGGATGCTTTCATCCAGATCGAGCGGGCTGCACGGCCACGTCTGCGAATAGAAGATCAAAAATTGGTCCCTCAATTAAAACAGTGGACCGCGAATTTGAATTTGTGCAATCCTTTAACGGTGGGCGCCGTGGCTCAGTAGAAATGCGCGTGGCTACTGAGCAGGAGGTTCGTGGTTCGAATCCCAGTATTTTCCCCAAAAGTATTTTTTACGGTGTCACCCCACTCGCGAATGGGTGACAAACGTTCCGATAGTAATAACTTGTCACGGAAAGCTTCTCAATTCGCATTTACAATATTCGCATTGTTTACATTTGCAACCAAAATCGGCAAAAGCGGTATAATGTGCCAATTTAATTTATTTGGTTCTTTTTTTAACAAAACTAGCGGAAAGCGAAATGTCATTCTCCTAGCAAATGCTTAAGCATGAATCATAATGGACATGGGCAAGCATGAGCACGCATGGGCGAATTTGCCAACACAGAGAAAATGTATTGTGCGATTATAATGGAGTTCAGCTCCGAATCGTTAAGTTTTCGTTCACTTTCGCGCGCATGGACCCGAGCGATTCAGGTCGCTCTTTGTATGTGTAAATTTGACATTTGTCTCTTTGATACGAAAAACAGAGACATATGCTAATGCAGGCAAAATTTCGTTATAATCATTTCTATTTTATTATTATTATAATCGGCCCTAAGTTTGATGCGTTTTATTTATACCAATTAAAGCCTATGCTTTTTCGGACAGAGCAATTGCTGAAATTAGTTTTGTTTTTCATACGAAACTAAGCACATAATACAAACTGTCACTTTTTTGAACATTCGCTTTATATTTTTGCAAAGTCGGTTTTTATTCACACCACCCAATTCCTTTACTAGCTAGTCAATTCAATTCTTAAATGTACTCTTAATTTTCAAAATAAGAATAAAAATTAAGAACTATATTAATAAAGTGGAACTAGACACTTTGTACTCACTCTTGTGTCTTAATATCCACAGTCCGTAAGGTAATGTTGTACAAAGCCGACATGAAACCGTCCAATCCGCCTGATTCCTTTACATCATAATCAATTAGCTTTTCCCCTTTAAGTTTTATCATAATCTCTCCAACTAATGTGGAGTTGATATAATTAAAATGTAAACTTTTGAAGGTCGCCATCCCTGTTGTTAATAGTGCTGGTTTGGTTGTTGCTGTTGTAAAAGTTCGAACTCAAGTGACTTTGCTATTGGGTTCGTGTATATGCTGCAGTACAAATCGCAGTCACAAGTCGGCCAACGCTAAGCAAATAAGAGATAAGATTTGATAATCTGAAATGCATACATATGTGTTCTTATTTCAACAACTAACAACTACTTGTCATCTATAGAATAGAAAGAGGTACTTAAATTTTCAATTAAAAGTGCCAAAAACACTTGCGTTTAGTGACGTTAATGAAAAATGCATTTGAACTTGCAGCAAAGTAAGTTCGCACCATAAAAGTAGGCGGCCGGCAATGACGGTTGCTCCGATTGTAAACAAGCGTCAACGTCAACCAAATGTCAAATTTTTGTACACACAAGACAGAAGACACAATTGCTTCGTTGTTCGTTGGATTGCCATAGCTGACGACAATCGAATGAATTCTTGAATTTATGTTCGACTAAAACTAAATTTAATTAACGGCTTTTTGGAAGAAATCCAGCGCAAGTATCATTTTCTATCCTTAAAGTTGAAGTGGAAGTACTTACCCAATGAAACAAAAATGGGATGAGCATGAGACAATCAACATTTCATCACTATGCACACACACACATCAAACTTCAAGTTCACAATGAAGACTGAACTTTGAGCATGAACACTGAAGTGCTGAACGAATGATGATAAAAATATTGAATAACAACTGACACTGGGACTGGCTTTAACCCTGTGCTGTTAAGAAAATTTCTTAGGTTTGTTCATATACTTTTGAAGTAAAAAATAGGATTTCATCATGTTTGTAATTTTATAAACCTGGTTACAGTCAATTCATATGGAAATATATCGTTAAATAATATTCGGCTCGAAAGGCCGTTGCTTCACGCGACCATTTGTGTTGTGCATGTATATTTTTTCACACAAATGGAAGGGACCTACAATTTAACTCGTTGTTCCCACCTCAAATAACAATAATGCTACAGTAAAATCATTTGCTTGTTGTGGGGTTATCGCTGAGAAAACACCCATGGCAAAAATTTAAAAAAAAGTTTAGAACATACTTTATCATATATAGGAAAACACATGCTTGTTGCATCTGTATCATAAGGTAATATGCGTTATAAATATTGAGTTTGGTAGTGCATTAGTGTGGTTTCGTTCATAATTTCGGTGATCACAGCTACCAATTTTAACATCCACTAATATATTTGTTGTAAATGTACTCTACCTGCGTCTCGGTGTTTGCAGCGCGACCCTTCTCTTTAATTTCAAATTTTGCCATTTTTATTTGTGCTGGCCGAGAAAATCGCTGAAATAAATCCACAACATTTTTCTTTCAATTCGGCTCACATTTATTGTAGCATTATTTGAAGCCCGTATACGTGTACGTGCACACAAGCAAACTATTTTATTGCAACATTATTGTATTTGAGGTGGAAACAACGAGCTATGCCGTATCCGAACGGCGAATTGAAAAGCTTTCCGTGACAAGTTATTACTCTTGGACGTTTGACTGACAATCGCGAGAGGTCGGGAGGTGGGACACTGTAAAAAATACTTTTGTGTTACTGGGATTCGAACCACGAACCTCCTGCTCAGCCAGTCAGCAGTTATCCACTGTGCCACGGCGCCCGTTAGATCATATTTATTTACTTCTATAGTATGTGAAAAAAAAATTCTCATACTAGCTGAAATACCCAGTGTTGCCTGGGCCCTACCACACTACCCGTCCGCCATCCAACTGACCACCAAGACCCTTTAAGACCCACCCCCTCACCTCATATATCAGCACTATTATTATAATTATGTTTATTTTAATTTTAATAAAGGGTATAAGTCCACTTTATTGCATTCAGTGTTTCAGTCATTCAGTGAGCTGTCCATTGGCAATAAGTTTAGGTATAACTAAAAAAAACAAAAAAAATGCACGGTCTTCGAGTCAAGCCACCCACTACGTCAACCCCCTTAACCCCAATACAAAACTAACCCCCTATAAACACCCTTAGCTGTTCCCACCACATCACAAAGTTGCAGCTATATCGAATGGATGGTTTTCGAGATATGCGTGAACAGACGTACAGACAAAATTTCAATTTTAAATATTAAGATGATAATAATACCAGCTGAGTAGCTGTGCCCGGGCGTTTCGCTACCAGCACAACCCATGCCTTTCTCTTACCACCACGGTGCTGAGAGTAACATTTAATATTTTCCCCAGGGATGGTGTAGAGGGGTGTACTATAGCCTATATTCAAAAATATGACAAAACTTATTTCACAACTTTGTGAAATGAAAAACTACTAACCAAACTAATGAGACTTTCGTGAATATCTTTAATCCAGCGCCACATACGGGGTTAAAAAAAAACATAAATTTATCGGAGTACCAAACGAACATATGGTGTTACCAACGTTTTAATACCTTGACTCAAGCGCCACCTACAGAGCTTAAAAAAGGTATAAACGTTTAGGAGCCCAATCGAAAATATGGTGTAAATTTGGCTTTAATATGTCAAGTGCTTTGGGCGGGATGCTTTTACAAATATGTGCAGCGCTACCTATCGGAGCACCAAACCAACATATGGTGTGAATATAGCTTTAATATGTCTAGTGGTTTAGGTGTGATGAGGTTACAGAGATATGCACCAACGGATCAAACAAAATTTTCGAAAATGTCTCAATTCCAGCGCCACCTACCGGGTCAAAAAAAGGCAAAATTATCGGAGCATCCCCGACCATAATGTCGGCAACAGTGCAGAGCATGTCGTTTTGTACCTGTATTCTAACTACAGCTTAAAAGCGAATCTACCGGTCATCTTATGTGGATGGTATTCCCGCTATAGTTTTGAAAAGTTGTTCTTCCACGTTGACATTTCCACATTTCTCTTATACTTCTGGAGTCGTTCCTAGGAATTGGAAAACAGTCTTTATCCAGCCTGTTCCTAAAAAGGACAAACCGTCATCTCTTCTCATCTCCTCGTACCTACCAATTGCGCTAACATCCATAGTTTCTAAGGTCATGGAAACGCTGATCAATCGCAAGCTAATGGAATACCTTGAATCACGTGAAATCCTTAGCGACCGGCAGTATAGTTTTCGTAGGCAACGTTCTACAGGTGATTGGTTCCACTTTTCAGTGAGATAAGCCATCAGATCTCACTGAAAAGGGGAACCAATCTACTCACAAATTTTGTGAAAGCAAAGTTGTTGCAATCGATATTTCCAAGGCATTTGACAGAGTCTGGCATCAAGCTCTTTTGTCGAAAATAAATGTCTATGGAATTAATAAGGCCCTGCTTGCTTGGACTAGTAACTATCTTTTTGCCCTTTCAATCCAGGTCGTATTGGACGATTTTTAAATCCACTGTCCACCGCATAAACTCCGGTGTTCCTCAAGGCTCTGTTTTGTCTCCGACACTCTTTCTCATTTTCATTAATGATCTCATATCCGCTACTTCTAATCCAATTCATTATTTCGCTGACGACAGCACTCTTAGCTTTTCATACGAGTTCGCACTCTCTCCACGACCCTCTTCATCACAAGTGGAACTTGAACAACAACGTATGTTAAGTACGTTAAATTCTGACCTTGACAGCATAAAAAGGTGGGGACTACACAAGAGAGTAGAATTCAACGCTTCCAAAACTCAATGCTGTCTTCTGTCGTCTAAGCATAATTTAAACTCCCAACCTTTATCCATCGAAGAAACTGAAAAACTCGCAATTTTCGGTACGTGCGTCAACAACAAGCTTCGTTGGAACAACCACATACATACAACAACCGCCAAGAATGCTGCAAAATGTTTAGGTTTCCTTAAACGGTGCAAGATGTACTTCACTCCTTCAGATCTGGCTACTATTTACAAGGCATATATTCGCCCTAAACTTGAATACAACTTTATTGTCTGGGCAGGTGCCCCCAAGACCACATTGCATCTACTAGACAGAATTCAGAACCGCGCGATAAAACGAAGTAAATATCGCGAAAACAATCGAATCGCTTGAACATCTAATGCTTTCCTTAAATGAACGTTAGGGAGTTTTACACGCGTTTCATGAACATTTAGATCGGCAATCATTAATACCTAAACAAGATCAAGTACATTTAACAGGGGTTTTCCCGTAAATTTTAATCCAAAATTCAAAATTCGAGCAACTATCAGTTGAATTGAAAAATGTCCGTTTTACAATTAAGCAGGATTTACCATTATAAGGTTTGCATTTTGTTTTATTTATTCAGTTTCAGTTTTGATCACTTTTGATAAAAATAAACGAGTATTTCAATTGGCTTCTTTAAAGAATAAAGTTTGAAGAGTTTGTACGAACAATGTGCATTGTTGTATAAAGATAAAAAAAAGGATAAATTTATACAAAAATATAACAGAAAATCAAGAAAAATAAAAATATAACACATATTCTTGATAAACAACAACGTTTTCTGTGCAAACGAAGTGAATTTTGTTTCAACATCTTTTACTAATAATAATATTTTCAGAAACATTTAAGCGACAATAACAACAACATTCACGAAGTTTGCTTAAGTTTTTTTTTTAAAGAACCTATTACGAATGTTATTGTAAGTACACAAAAAAATAGTTATTATTAATACACAGCATATATTAAATATATGCATTTTTCATTATTTTCATAAAATGTCTTTGATTCTTCAATAATAATCACATACAATTACTAAGCAATATGTACATACATATGTTATCGTTCAGGTAATCTTAGTCTTTCGAGATAGTAAAGTAATTAAGATACAAAATAATATGGTATCAAAAAACGATTGATGTTAAATTTTACAATAGGCATAAAGTAACTCTATCACAAACCTAGAAATTACACTTTCAGGGGGCTTACTAAGGAATAATTTCAACAACAAAAAAAGTCAACTCAATACGTTGCATATAAGTTTCGCGTACATTTTACTTTTAGTGACCTTACTTAATAGTTTTAATTCAAGTGTTTGAGAGTTGACTAAATTGTATTGTTGTGTGATGTAAGTTGATTAGTTTGGTAGCCTGTAATATATCTACCTGGGACGGTTGGCGAAAACTGTGATTTTCATAATTCTTCTTAACATAAATTATCCATAATAACAGTTTTATAATTAATTTTAAAAACTCAGGGAATGTGTTGTGAACACAAATGATTATTTCAAAAATTAATCAAAATATGAAGACACTACCCCACCCATTACTTTGCAATATGCCACACAGTTATTGGCACAGTTATTGCACCGCAGCAAAATATAAAACTTTGGGTACAAAAATGTGTGCAAAAATTAAACTTTTGCAGAAACGAATTTGATTGGTGGCAAATGCAATAGCAATGCATTGGAAATTATAGTAATTTTAAGTTTAAATTCTTTATGCGTACATACACATATAAGTATACATGTAAAAGAAGTTATCTATCTAACCTATACTTGTGTATACATATAAACAATATCAATAAATATTCTTTATTCAAATATAAAAGAATAAAGAATTAACGACGATTCTTTATGATTTCATTTGATGGTTTTTAACCAAAAAGATAAAAAAAAAACGAGTACATTACAGATAAGCTTATTTCCCTATAAGTCTTTTTTTTTGTATATATAAATATAACAACTATAAAAACGGTTAACCGAAATAATAAATTTCTATTGCTGACGTTGGCCAAAATCCGACAACTGTTTGTGCGTCACATAACCATAAATGATTTTATTGCCCCCTCCATCATTTGGAGGACAACCATTTTGCTGGACATCTTTAAGGGTGTGCGGCGCTGTAGCGTTTGAACATCTTTGAACAGTTTGAGAAGCGGTCTGAGAGGATGGTTCTCTCATAGCTTCAAGTGTTGTGTAACCACTAAATGACGACTCTACGGGCTGAGGTAGAAAATCGGATGAATATATTTGCTCAGAATACATTAGATCATTTCTTACCCTTTGCAATGATTGCGGCAAGATGTAACCTCCTCCAACAGTGGTGTGTGGTGCAGGTGGCATCATCACAGCGGCCGGTTTAATGTATCCATTGTTGGAAGAGTGTATATTTTGTTCAATTGCATTGGACAAAGGTTGTTGCATCTCATTTGCTTCAATATTTTGCTGACCATTCATAATAGGGCTCTTTGATAGTGACGTATTATAGGAGCTGTTGATGTCATTGAGTTCCATCGAGTCGGTGCTTTGTGAACTCTGATCGCTGCTTATATAGGAATCAATTTGTTGGGTATCCGTGGTTGGAACACAGGCATGTCCACCACCGTCAACAGCGCCAACTTTATTCAAATATGTTGAAGGGAGTAAGTGCTGTTTTTCCTTCTGATAGAATAACTCATTGCCTCGTGCAAGTTCGGTGTCCTTCTCGATCGTGTTGTCGAAACCCATGCATCCGGGAAGGTGATCAGCTAACCCCTCCGGCATCACGACACCGATGTTCTTCATTTGTATATACTTCTTGCGAGCCCAGTATACGAGGATAGTCGTGGCAAGTAATAGAAGGATTATAACAGCAGTTACAAGAGTGATCTCTTGCGTATGAGGTGCCCCACAGATAAACTCTTTGCCCTTTTTCCAATTTGAGTGAAACAGCTCTTTGAAATCGCTAAATTCCCACAAATCTACAGTCTGTCCGATACACTTGAGCTTTTGCGTCTTTCCATCTGCCTTCATCGTACCAATTGTCTTGGCCATAAAGAAATTCTCCCGTTCATGTCGTCCCTGACGCATTCGTGCATCGCCGCGATCTGTAGTGACATGGTATTCGTACGTTTGCAAGCCTCCGACAACTGCAGAACTTATTTCCGCGTTTGAATGTCGTCGTTTGCGCTTTCGCCCCAAGAGATTTTCGTCAATTTCATTGTGAGCTGCCACATTTACTGCTCGAACTTCAAACAAATGCGAATATTGTGGATCGACGCATTCTGGTCGATTTGTCGCACAGGAAGTTCCTTTAACGCGACATATTTTCTTTTGAACTTCTACGTTGTTCCGCAATACCGTCATTGCCACTTCGTAAAACTCTACACGTCCAGAGGGAACAAGTGGCTCATCCCACTGGATATTCACCGAGCTACTGTTGTATGTCACGTTAATATTCAATGGACTTGAAGGCTCTAAAGATGAAAAAGAAATATAATATCTAAACATAATGTATGCCAACTGAAAACCTACTTCCTATCAAGGTCTTAAATTTCACAACATTGCTTGGCAATGAGGCCTCCACGGTGTGCGCCTTCACAAACACTTGGTATTCGGAAAAGCTGCTTAGATTTTCTAACTTGAATTTAATAGCGGCTTTACTATCATGGTTGTCGGTGTTGTTGACAGTTTGCTGAAGCTCATTATTTAACCTGGATGAAGAGACAATTAATTAAGTGAAATACAAACAAATTCGATGAAAATGCAGTCGTTCCTACCAAATAGAATAATACATCATATTGCCATTTTTCTGCTTCGGCGGTAGCCAGGATATATTTGCTGAATTACTTGTAACACTACTGAAATCCAAATTTCTGGGAGGTGTGGGTGCTGAATTTGGAAGAATAAGATGGAGGGTGTTGTTCTAGTCGAATGCAACCTTTATACACACCTTCTTCGTTTGTCATTGCCAAAAACGGCTCACTGGTTGGCCCTTTTTTAACCGCAGAGAACATAAATATACTAATCTTATACGTTGAGTATGGTTTAAGGCCAATTATTTCATATTCTTTTGCTGTTGTCGTAACCGTAACGGTAGTGACGTTTCCTCTATCCAAACAATTTGCCAAATCCACAGAAACATTATTAGCCACTCGACAGTATGTCAAATTGTATCCCTCTAGAATTGATGTGTAAATGCATTCAGAGCTCCACTGAACCTTTATAGATCTTGAAGATGTGGGGTTTATTTCTGGATCTAACTTCATCAGGTCACTGGATATTTCCGCCGTGCACATAGCCCAATGCATTCCAGTACTGTAATCAACATAATTCGCAGATATTGCCAAATTTAGCGTGTGATTTTGTGGCTCTGTCGTAAAGTTCCTTGTGTTCTTATCCAAATGTCTGAAGTTGATTGTACTCTGCAAGTAAAATAACATATATTTGAGTTTTAAGTTCCAAACTAAGAGCTCTCCTTAATACACCTTGCATTGGTTTGGTGATTCCAGCCTGGAAATGCACCAGAAAACCGTGTAATTAATCATATTGGCAAGATTTTCCGGTGGACTCCAGGACAGTGTATACATTCGATTATGATAAACCTTTCGAATCCACTGTGGTGTAAAATTCCAACGATCTTTCTTCATTGGCGAAACATGAATGAAGCTGCTTTTGAACGACTCGCCAAACTCATTGCGACTTCTGATAGCGAACTCGTACGCAGAGTGCTTATTCCATGGAAAAGTTGCTGATATCCGGTCGATTTCTGTTGGCAATATGCTCCTATTGAAGCAAATGACATAAATCATTTATAAAATTGCTAATGTTATGTCTCACTTACAATGACTTTCCATCACGCTTCACATCGGTCACAATGTAACTGAAATTAGGACCGTTCTCGCGATACTCGGGCAACTGCTGCCAATAAAGGCTCAAGTTTGTGTCTGCTGTATTAATGCAAAAACTGCTTACATCTGTCTTCGGCGGATTATCCGGACGGCGTGCTGCTGTACGGAAAGTATCAACAAACGGATCGCTCCACATACTGCCATCATTATTAGCCGTTTTCACTTTCGCCCTCACAGATATGTTGTACGATCGATAGGCATAATCCAGATGTTCAATCCTTACCAGGTTTGTTTCGTTGTATTGTAGACCATAATCAGTTACATCTATCCAGTCGAAACCAAAAGGTCGCACTCGAATCTCATACTCCAGTATATCCTTTCTGTAATGGCCAAATTTCAGAACCTTCCAAAAGAGACTTAAGCTATTCGATGTAACATCCATAATCTTAACATCAGGTCTAGCCGGAATAACTAGAAACATTAAAAGAGAAATTAAGCCAGCCACATGCGTTGTCACTCGCTTAACTTACTGCTATTTTGAAGATTTATAATAAAGGATTGCCTATTCGAGCCTAATGAGTTTTTGCCAGTTAACGTGAAATTGTAATATTCAAAAATATAGCGGATGCTCGGCTTGGTCAGGTTACACATCAACAGAAAGTGGGAGTAATTGTTTCGTTCGAACTCGCACACATTGTAGTAATTCTAAAAAAAGAAGAATGAATTTGTAAGAAGGAAACCACTTTGTGTTGAAAGTAAATCGGGTGCAACAACTTACTGTGGTGTTCCATGGCGCATAAATTAGTTGGTATGTTGTGTGAATCATGTTTCTCGGTTTTGTGAAACTGCAGGCTGTGTACTCGTAATCCAATCCTCTGCAGGTGAAATCAGTTATGTTCATTGGACGTGTCCCTTGAAATAGTGGAAGCAATGATCAGTGTTAGAGCATTTTTGAAAGTATATTGTCGATTAATCGATTTATTTGTCTTAACTTAAAAGCAATTTTAAATGTAAAGCAATTCTTTACTTGAAATGCACTAAATACAGGGGTGGATCGACATTTCCCCAGAGAAGTTTGACATTTCCAGACAGTGCATAACCGTTTCTAAGGGTTTTTTATTTTGTTTTTTTCTCTACGCAGTGTTACTTTATTTCGCTACCATTCATAATAGGGCTCTTCGACAGTTACGTATTATAGGAGCTGGTGATGTCAATGTGTTCCCCCGAGTCGGTGCTTTGTGAACTCTAATTGTTGCTAATATAGGAATCAATTTGTTGGGTATCAATGGTTGGAAGACAGGCATGTCCACCGTCAACAGCACCTCTGTTGCGCCAGAAAACATAAATTGCTGTGCGTGCGTGAGCTGATACAGGATGATATCATGAAACACAGTCGAGCCGAATTGCGGATAAGTTAACAATATCCGCAACAACGAATTTAGAAATTCTTCCCGATCATCTCGAGATGTCGAAAGTCAGCGCATGGTGAATGCCCAGCAAGTTATTAGCAGCTTTTTAAATTCTCATTAACTTTGCGCCGTGTTTCTGTGGTGGTGGAATCTTGCGATTAATTTTAAACCCACTTCCAGAAGCCCGATTTTATTGAAACTTTGCAAACATGTGTATTTCCGGTGACAACTCTTTCTATTAAAATTTGGCAGGGATCGGGCCCCAGGGTCGGGAGAATCCGATACAAAAATTTAACAATCATGCCATATAGTGGCATCAGATCACGCCATACTATAATGAATGTGTGCCTAAGTGCAGCGCTGCTTTAAGATGTTAACCACAAAAGCACGCATTGCTTCGCATGTGTTTTTATTTTTCAGAAAAATTTTAAGGGTTCAAGTATTTAGGTTTAACAAGTAAGAAGTCCTACACACAGACGACGACAATCGACAACACTATGCGAAAGTCAAATTAAAAGATGATATAGTATTAGGACTATTAGACAGTGGTGCATCAGTAAGTTCCATAAGAAAATGGGGAATAAAGTACATTCAAGATAACGGCCCCGCAATACACCAAGCAATTCATGAACTAATAGTGAAAGTATGGGAGGAAGTAGCGATCCTAGAAGACTGGTGGAGAGGCAACCTGTGCCCCATACATACGAAAGGAGATATCACATCATGCAGCAATTATCGTGGTATAACGTTGTTGAGTACCGCTTATAAGATTTTTTTCTCTATCCTTCAAGACGTGATAGCCCCATACGCTTAAGTCATCATTGGTCCATACCAGTGTGGCTTAATACCAGGCAAATCAACAACTGATCAGATTTACACCATTAGGCAGGTGATGGAGCCAGAGTAAAACGTTATAAAGCCATGAGAGTATTCGACATTCCAAATAAACTGACTCGACTATGTAGGTTGACCATGACCAATGTTTTAAGCCACCAAGTAAAAATATCCTATCACTATCTAGTGCTACTATCACTATCAAGCCCATTCAACATCTATAACGGACTCCGACAAGGGGATGAACTGGCCTGTGTCCTCTTCAACCTGTCATTGGAGAAAGTGATCAGAGTGATCATCGATGGTAGAAACCCAAGGACTGTACAGGAACCTTTTATCCAGATCGAGCGGGCGGCACGAAATATGGGGCTCGGTAGGCTCCGGTTAGCTAGCTCGCATGAGCGAAGAGGATCCTGCTCGGAAAGTCCTTTGCAGTAGGATTTATGGAACACGACAGCGAGGCCGGCCAAGCCTACGCTTGAAGGATTGCGTAGACCAGAAGGCCCAGAGTTTTGGGATGACATCGGCTCAAAATCAAGTGGAGAGACTTTTTGCGGAGGCCGGACCCCGGTTGTAGAGCCAAATATGATGACGATGATAGTGAACAAACTCATGGAAAAATTAGACTTAGCCTAGATTGGCGTAAAGTCAACCCCGTAACAAAAAGGGACGAGTACCCTTGTCCCACATAGAAGCGTTGTTGAGCCGCCTACAAGACACTCAGTTCATTTTGGGGATTGAACAGAAATAGGCCTTCTGGCAGACCCCATTGGAAAAAATACGGGGAGAAAACAGCCTTCACAGTCCCTGGGAGGTGGTCTCCCATATGCCGTTTGCCCAGAGAATGTGCCGGCTTATGGACAGGGTGATACCGTCAACGCTTAAAGACAATGTTTTTGTATGCCTTGACGAACTTCTTGTCTACTCTCCGGACTTCAAAAGCCACATGGGTTTGTTAGAGGACGTTGCTGGATGTCTTCATAAGGCTGGCTTCACTATAAATGTGGAAAAAAGCAAGTTGTGCTACAAAGAAAAAAAAATACCTTGGATACATTGTGGGCGACGGGTGCCCTAGGACAGACCCAGCAAACTATGTTACCTACGACTCAATATTAAACTATGGTTCATTATTATGACCCTGAGTGAAAGCAGGATTCAAAGAAAGAAAGCGTAGAAGAGCGGATCCAGCCGTCAAGTAGTTTTACGGTCGTACCATCGGCTGGGAATATTATGGTTACATTGCTCTAGGACTTACAATGAATCCTGTTAATAGATTTCAAAAGTGACCAAGTGGTGTGGATTTTATGCGGGAGGTGTGATTGAAGTCCATGAAAATGATCGCGATGTTACGAAGTTCGCTATCTTGCCATGTTGCCATGTTGTTTTTGGCCAGAACTGGATGGACTTGACATCATTGATATGTGGTTCCAACAAGATGGTGCTACCTAAATACCACACAGCTGGCCAAACAATTGATCTATTGAAGAGTAGGTTCGGTAATCGTGTAATCTCAAGAATTGGTCTAATGGCCAGCACGCTCTTGCGATTTAACGCCGTGGGACTAATTTTTATGGGGTTACATTCAGTCGTTGGTTTATGTCAACAAGTCAACAACATTAGAGGAGAGCTCAGAGAGAAATTGCCAACGTTCCTGTCGATATGTATGGAAGAGTGGTGGAAAATTGGCTCCAAAGAAACGATCGCTGCAAACACTATACCAGTCCGATATCTCAATTAGTCTGTGTTTTATTTAAATACAAAATTGTTATGTCTCGTGCGGTACGCTGTCAACATATTATTGTTATTAATATTTACAAGTTCTATAGAAAATGTCAACTTCTACAGAGTTATGGTATTCTTCTACGCATCGATTACAAAACAAACAAATTCTCAAATGTTTATCGAATCTAGTGTCGCCCTTTGCGACAAGCTTCTTGTTTTATGTGACTACTTAATACTACCGCAATATGTACGTACATATTATAATCCCATTCCACATGGAAGCTATTAACTTACCAACGTAAACATTCGTAGTGCCAATGGCCAGGTTATGACTTCTGCATGTGTATTTATTACTATTCTGTTCGGTTGCGTTGCGAATCGTAAACAGAATCGTTGAAGCGTTGAGAATCTAGAAACGAAAACAGGAATTAAAAAAGAAGCACAAGCAGAAAAGCCATAAAAATGTGATGTTCAACTGAATTGATGTAAATTAGCAGTTAGCAGTAGCAACAACAACAGGAGCACACACACACACACAAATGCACGACTGCTGAATTTCCTTTTAAATTCTAGATGAGAGAGTTACTTCTCAAAAACGCTCCTCAATTGAGTGATGATGATTTCACAGGAAAACCGCACATGTATGTTTTGTACGTATTCTAATGGGAAAAACTGGCTGGCTACCTTCCTTCTTGTTGTTGTTCTTTATCGAGATCTGTTTCGCTTCTTCATTTATGGCTGTGTGGAATGCATAAGCGATCAGATTCAGATCACAGTCAACAAGCAAGCGAAGGCGCAGGCGCAGCAGGCTTACGACGGACGAGCGACTCCAAACGACAATTATTGGTATTAAGACTATGTACATTTATGTATATCTTACGTACTGTTATTTGTTGCCTGGGAACCGGCACCATAGTGTTCTCTTCGTAGAATCCAAGACTGGAGCTGGTGTCATTTAGAGAAGTTGTGTTCATGTGGCAATGTATTCTCGCTGTGTCTCCGATTTCGATCTCGACTTTTTGCGGTGTAGTTTCTAAAAATTGGATAAAAGAACACACAAAAAACAAACAAACAAACAAACAAACAAACAAGTAGGGAATTTGTAATTTATTGTTACACATAATATACGAGCGTGTAGGCATAGGTGTAATATATATGGAAACTAGAATTACGCACGACAGAAACAAAATGCACCGCAGGTGAAATGTTGCCAAAGCAAAAAGCAAATGACAAGACAACCAACCAACAACTGAACGAAAAGGTGTGAGACTCGCCGCGACAAGTGGTCAAATACTCGAAACATAACTTAATGCACCTTTGTGTTTAAGAGGAATTTCTAAAATTCCGCAGAATTCTAAAATTGTACAGTGATTGTGTTGATGTTGTGTGAGTCTTTTATGGACTTACCTCCAGGAGACGCAGATGTCACTGAAGAAACTGGTACTGCCACATGCCACACTGTCACAAAGAGCGTTATCGTTTGCAAATGCCTGAAAAAGAGTTACACAATTTTATCATTTATTAAGGTACACTTGCAGTTAATGTATGCCATTTAGGACTTTTGGACGACAAACGATCAGTAAGCATTAGCGATTATTTAAAAATAATAACAATAATAAGAAATCAAGGAATAAACAAACCAGACTTGAAATATACTACGTCTAAAGCTTAAAAACTAATAGTGCGTTGCATGCCAGCTACAACTGGGGTTACATTCCTACTATCTGAAGAGACAGGTAAATATTATATTTATCCCCAAACTAGGCAATAGGCCTAGTCAGCTGCCTAAATCATTCAGACTTTTAAGTCTAGCATCATTATCATATTTAGCTCTACAACCGGTGTCCGGTCCTGGCCTCCCGCAAAAAATCTCTTAACCGGTCCCGATTTCGAGCCGATGTCATACAGTTTGGCATCCCTAAACTCTGGGCGTCCTGGTCTACGCCATCCTTCCAGCGTAGCCTTGGCCGGCCTCGCTGTCGTATTCCATAAATCCTACCGCAAAGGACTTTCCGAGCAGGATCCTTTTCGCTCATCCGAGCTAGGTGTCCTGCCCACCGGAACCTACCGAGCTTAATTCTCTATCATTATAGAGTTTCCAGAATCGTCCTTCCTCACATAATTATCCCTGAGACTTTTCTCTCGAACGCGGTTAAGAGGTCAAAATGCTTTTTGCTAAGCACCCATGTCTCGAATCAATATGTAAGTACTGGGATGATCATTGTCTTATATACCAGCAGCTTGGATGTTATGGTTAAGTTCCTTGATTTGAAGAGTCCTGAAAGACAATATTTGCTTTGTTGGCTTTAAGCAACCGTGCGCATATTTCTGGTTCCATGCCGTTATCGGCTGCTACAGTTGACCCGAGATAGTTAAAGGATTGCACTACTTCAAATTCGCGCTCCACTATTTGAATTGACGGACCAATGTTGGATCTTCTAAGTCTAACATCATTTGTGCTCAAAACCATGGAGAGACTTATTAATTTTCATATTAGAGGCCGGTTAGAATTTTCTACCCATCTGCACTTAAGTCTGTTTGCGTACAGGAAAGGCAAAGGCACAGAAGGTGGCCTTCACTATCTTGTAAAGTAGATAGAAAGAACTTTTCGTTTCAACGAAGTGGCCCTGTGTGCCTTCCTTAGCATTAAGGGCGCTTTCGATGACACTGGCCACAGCTCTATTGCAAGGGCAAACAGTAGCTGGGGTATCGAAGACGTCGAGTCTTCATTGGGATAAGGGTCATGCTTGAAAGTCAAGATATTATTTCCTCTTCGGGAGGAATGTCTGTGTCTGTGTGGAGGAGTGCTTTCTCCTCTTCTATGGTCAGTAGTCATTAAAAAACTTCTAGTCGATCTTCACAGATCAGTCGACATCGCCATTGGTTATGCGAACGAATGGCTGGCTTGCTGGCTGGTCAGATCTTGTGTTCAAGTTTTAACCCAAAGCCCGATTTTATTGAAACTTCCAGTGACAATACTTTCTGTTAAAATTTTAGAGTGATCGGGACGCGGGGCCGGGAATCATAGGACCTGAACCCTACTGTGGTGTCGACTGAGCTGCCGCCACAGCAATGATAAATTGTTGGGAACACAAACTTCTTTTGGCCAACTAGGAAAGCCGGGCAAAGCAAACAATTAATCACTCCCTTTTCCTACAAGGAAAAAAACAAAGGCATTAGGAGGATGGTGAGTTTTCTAACTCGTCAGTGTGGCTTGCGAAATCAACTTAACAAAATTTGTGTGGGCTCAGAGACAGAATGCAGTTTTTGCTCGGAAGATGACGAGTCATCCGATCACATTCTGTGTGAATGCATTACTTTGGTTAAGACGACGCATCTTTCACAAGAAAATGTGCTCGACATCGGAGTTGAGAAATTCTGCTACTAAGGATGTGCTATCATTCATTAAGGAGGTGGTACGTCTCTTAGAGTAAAGAAAACCTAAGATACAATAGATCTTTCAGATTGCAGCGTATGCCATATGGGCTAGGGTAGAAATAAAAAAAAACCTAGTGCGTCACCAAAAACCCTTAACCGAAGCTATTGAAGAGACAGCGTTTTTTATGGTATTGTGGTAATGCATTCAAAAATTAGGACGGCCAGAACTGCGAATGGCGCCCGCTAATGGACTATTTGCTGCCTGAAATTGAAACCCTTGAACTCGACAACATTTATTTCCAATAAAACGGCGGTACTTGCCATACCATATTCTTATTGAGAAATCAATTTGGCTAGCAGTTTATTTCACGCCTCGGACGGGTGAATTGGCCGCCTAGATCGTGTGATATCACACCTCTAGACTTTTTCTTTGGGCCTTCGTAAAGTTCAAAATCTGCGTGGGTAATCCAGCTACGCTTGAGGCATTGGAAGCCAACACTACCCGCGTCATTCGCCATATACTTGAAAGAAATTTTATAGAAATAATCTTTAAAAAATTAATGTCAAGAAATGTTTTACCGAGTCATAATGAAGATTTCACGATTAAATTAAATTTTTTCGAGTTTTTTTAATTTCTGCAAGGATCATCTCTAAATGAATCCCTGGCGAGTGACATATATTCGACAACGAGATATGGACACCAAACTTACTTTCGAATACAGAAAGAAGGTAGCTGCTTTGAAGGAAGTGTTTGGGGCAGCCTCAATAGTATGAAACAAATTTCAGGAATGTTTTCAAAAGGATCCACCAAACCGTTTAACTATCCGTCGACTGCATGAGAAATTTGTGTGTACCGGGTCTGTGCCCAATGACTGCAAAGAAAACAGTGGACGTTCAAGAAGTATAACATCAAAAATGATTAGGAGTCCAAGAAAGTCAAGTACGAGATTAGCATTGAAAACCGAAATCCAAGCTTCCAAGTGTCTTTAGAATTCTCCACCTCGATCTTGGAATGAAGCCGTACCATATTCAAATTATACAGGCCCTTTCTGATGCTGATAAAATTGCTCCTGTACGAGCTTGAGAAGTGTTATTAGAAATCACGCACTTAGACCCTAATGTTGGGTTCTTTATATCAGACGAAGCCACATTTTATGTCAACCGCAACGTGAATAAGCACAATTCCATCATTTGGAGTACAGACAATTCCCATGAAATAAAAGAACACACTCGATCCTGTTCGAAAGTTTACGTATGGTGTGGTATTTCGAAGATTCGGGAGGTTTTCACTTATATATATTGCAGAATTCCCCTCCGTATCCTTACAACAGGTTACTTTCGGCAAGATGGTGCACCACCATCCTTATTCCTTATTGGTTCGACATTACGCTGGATTGGAAGGGGTGGACAAAGGTTTCGGTCAGAACGGTCACCAGATTTGTGATTTATGGCTATTGGGAATGGTAAAATAACGCGTGTATGTTACAAGACCTACTAACTTCAATGACGTTGAAGAACGCATAACAACAGTTTTCCGCTCTATATCTTTAGAACAAGCTATGACCAATATGGTGAAAAGACTTCGCACATGCATTGAGAACCAAGAAGTACAGGTTGTGTACATAGTGCGTGTAATTATGTTATTATTAAAATAAATAAATTAAAGACAATCCCATTTAAATGGAAACATCTTTTTGGACACTCCTTTATATCTAAGTAGATAAGACAATATTTCAAATTAGCATTAATGAGACAATGACTGAAGGGCCCACCACATAGAATCCATTGCGTCCGTTGGGACAGATCGACGAAATACACGCGTTCTTATGGGAAATGTCCCATGAGCAAAGCATGTGACGGAAGCGACGCAAATAGTTGACATAGTTCTCCAGCAAACTCTCTCACAGTTCTCTCTCACAGCAGTTTGAAGTTTATGTTGGCATTTGTTTTTGTTTGTCTGTACATTGGGTCACATCTTTCCGTTACATTCGGTAACGTCAACGAATACGTCGACGCAACTGACGAAACGTATTCTATGGGCTGGGCCCTTGAGGGAAGTAACAGACGCATTTGTCCGTGTATTTTTATACTACATACTTCATCGAGCAACTAGATTATGTATTGAGTCTTTAAAACAACTGTATGTTTCAAAATTGATTTATTGTTTCTCCGTGAAGATTTATACACTTTTGCATCCGGCTAAAATAATCGTCAAAACACTTAGCTGACTTAGCATTCAATGAGATAATTCTAGATCTTGACGATCTACCTACCTACCTAACATTTACAAGAGTGAACTATTCTGTCTGTAGAATCTCACGATATGTTAAACACCAATATTTCTTGGGCAGTTCTTAGTTCTGAGCACCACAGCGTAATGTTTAATTTTGCAAGACAGCTAATTTTTGTCCTCGTCAGCCAGTAAAGGACTATTCCACGATGGAATTCATTGAACCATCGAAATACATAATACTTTTGCATATAAACGGGGTTGGAGTTGGAGTTAGAGTTTCAGCACATGGGTTGAAAGATTCAAGTTGGGTTAATTTGATATGCAAGAGGTACATTATTGCTGATATAAAGTTTCGACTTGACTTCGCTGAGCGAGTGTAGTCGAGTCGAGTCAAGCTCTTCCGAACTCGATTTGGGTTTATATGGTGTCGAAAGGTAGTTCAATCTAAATGCAACTCCTCATATAATCGTAGTAACAGTGGATTCGCCAAAACGCATTGAGGTTGCTCCATTATTCATTAATTACATTAATCTTACATGGAAGCAATGCAATAGCCTGAAGCGAATAAAAATGTAGTATTGACATTTACAAATAGATTTTATCTGCTATAAGACTTTATGTTCTGCCTAAATAAAATTCATTTCCTTTGTGACTTATAAAAAATAACAAAATTAATTTTGAAATTTTCAAACCTTTGATAGATTATGCGATAAAGTTGGCTAGAAAGCTAAAGATCCCTAAGAAAACACACAAAATACACACAATGGTTTCAAAAGATTTTTACAAAATTTCGCGGGCATTTCTTTGACACCAGAAAACAAAACGAAACCGCTTTGATTGTTCTCGTTATCTCGAATGGCCATTGTTCTGGGAGAACAAACAAAACGAACGCACAACTCATACCTACATCTACATACAGACAGGTAGATTCTGGCTTCGACTGAATGACATCCAGTTTTTTTTCCATAGGGGCAACAGCGAGTTAAAAAGAAGGACAATAGGGATACGAAAAAGTGATCTTGAATTCCGATTGTAAACATGACAACAGCTCATCCGTGGTCCACCTATTGCCTACAGCGAATTTTAGTTTCTTTCTTGGAAAAAACTAAAAAGCAGAGATCATAAGGCATACGAGGAGTTCAATGCGCTCAATTTACTAAGAAAAATTGAGATATCTGAGAATTTTTATTCTGACCACAGTAGTGGCGCGGCATTTGCTGGATATCCGGGCCGCTGTTTTTTTTTTATAGATTTTCACTGTGAAGAGGAATTGTAGGCATTATTCGGGCATTTCAATCAAGTTATTTAGTAAGAGTTGAAGAAGCCTGCATGAGACAAAAACGAAATCTTTTGCAAATCGTGCAGAGACCATACGTTCTTGTATTCCTTCAACGAATGCTTGATGAAAGGCATATGCGAGCTGCTCAAAGTAGCATCGCCATTCTCTAAAGTCTAGAAAATGACTCATTTCACAGATTTGGCAGAAAACTTGTCTTGTATTCTAATATGTATAGGATAGTAGTGCAAGATTGCCAGATTCTTTAAATCTACAAAAAGGTCTCTTAAATATATAAAAATATTTTTACAAAAAAATGTTTCTCATGGTAGAGCTTTGTTTCATATTCTGTGTAGTTGCAGAAGCTTGCTAGTGACCAAAAAGTTTACCTTTTTGACATCCAATTTATTTACCAATTATTTATTAGTGATAATGGCATTATAATTACAAAATAATAAAGTTATTAGGAAGCTGTTGCAATGACGGCCTTAAAAATGTTTTAAAGGAAAACATGGCAATTGCAAACAAAAGCGGGAAATGCGGCTACGCGACTTTATGCTGTTAATCAGTGGGAAAGCAGCCAAAAGGTACACTCCACCATATTTAAAACGCTAAAGCAAGAACTTAGAATACCAGTGTTATGCATCGGTAAAGATTTCTGGACAACAATATCAACCAGTGAAGCATGGAAGAGTGAATCCGGAACCGATATGGTAAGAGGGTAAGAGCACAGTATATCACGGATGGCTCTAAGCTAGACGGCTTAGCCCAACTTATTGCCGTGACGCAAGTCATTCAGGGAGTCCTCCCTTGGCAATGAGTCTCTATATATATATAAAAAAAAAAAAGGAGTCTTATGTGGTGACAGACTGAAAGTAAGGCTGAAGTGATAAGATTGAGGAGGTTATGAACTGGTTGAAGCATAATGTACTATCTTTTAGGAAGATTATGAATCAATAGATTCGCTTGAACACCGCAGAAACATATCTTGCTTGTTTCTCTGTTATAGCTTCTTTCACCAGCGATACTCAAGAGAAGTAGCCAGTTGCATGCCACATCTCCTTGAATTCAACCGCAATACTCGTGGGTCGTGGCGCTCTAAATGCTCATCAGTGTATCCCCCCCCCCCTTTCGGACGTACAGTTAAGTTCAGAGATTCGTTCTTCTACCGTACAACAGGTTTGTGAAATGCTCTGCCAAGCTCTGTTTTTCCACATCGCTATAATCCACAAGCATTCAAAACATATGGTCATAAACATTTCCTCTTTTATATTCCTTTTTCTTAACGCCCACGCTGTGCCAAGCATATCATTATCATCATATTTGGCTCTACAACCGATGTCCGGTCCTGGGCTCCCGAAAAAAATCTCTCCACCAGTCCCTATTTCTATCCGATGTCATCCAGTTTGGCATCCCAAAACTCTGGGCGTCCTGTCTACGCCATCCTTCCAGCGTAGGCTTTGCCGGCGTCGCTGTAGTGTTCCATAAATCCTCCTGCAAAGGACGTTCCGAGTAGGATCCTCTTGCGAGCTAGGAGTCCTGACCACCGGAGCCTACCGAGCTTAATTCTCTTCACGATTTTGACATCGCGGTAACGCTCGTAGATCTCATCATTATACAGTTTCCGGAGTATCCTTCCTCACAAACGGGGCCAACAATTCTTCGTGAGACTTTTCTCTCGAACGTGGCTAAGAGATCGGTATTTTTTTTTTGCTAAGCACCTAAGTCTCGGATCCATATGTAAGTACTGGAGTGGTGACCATTGTCTTATACACCAGCAGCTTGGATGTTATTGTTAAATTCCTGGATTTGAAGAGTCTTGACAGACTAAAATAGGCTTTGTTGGCTTTGCTGCTGTTATTAGCTGCTACAGTTGACCTGAGATAGTTAAAGGATTGCACTACTTTAACACGTGGTCTATCTGGTTGCGAGTGGCTCCAACAGGAGATACTCAGGTGACTTTGTTGATATTTTTACGTGAAAACCTTGTACTCGAAACGACTAAATTATTGCTTGCTGCCATCTCTATGACCTGTTGTCCATTTTTATTAGTTTTCTTGTGTAAGCTAAGGGTGCCAATGTACTGCCTGAATACTAGTACACATGCCAAGCATATAGCCCAGCATTATAAGACTGCGAACCTCTTTACGCCTGTGCAAATTATAAAAAAAAGGTCATTTATGTGAACAGTCGGGCGGCCATTGTTTTTGGAAGCAGTCTCACTGACATCAAAGGACCCCTGGGTCGTTGTAAGGGGCATCCATACAAATTTTAATAAAAAAGTACCCGATTTTTTTAAAATTTTATACGCATGTGTATCTCCGAGGGACAACACTGTTTGAAAAAATTTGGAAGAGATCGGGTCTCGATGTCGGAGGGCTTCCTAACAAAAATTTGTAAAAATTTACCCGATTTTATTCAAACTGCACACGCAAAATTTTAATTTTTTTATGGGTTGTTTTATTAATCTTAGACCAAGCAATAGTCCTTATTATAACCACCATAACAGCCGGTGTCCGGCCCTGGCCTCCTGAATCCTAATATTTATAGGATTCGGGTAAAATAGTACTAAGTTACGTGAATTACAAAACAAAGTTTAATAATCTGTGCAAAAATGCAAACAAAACTTACCACAACAGCGTTATCCGATTTAAAAAATTTAACATTTTATATTTATATTAAATTATCGGGTGATACAAATGGCGTATTTCAATAGAAGGAGTAGAAAACTTTTATACGGTTGGGTCTAGGTCTAGGAATGTCGTTATTTTCTTTTGCCATCAGTGATGATCCCCATTTGAAAAATCACGATAAGAGAGATTCACGGAACGTCGATTGCCAATACGTAGTGTAGTGCTCAGTGCACAACTTGCAGCAAATAATTTCTAGAAATTGTTATTCGAAGAATTTAATATGAACACAAATATACAT
Source organism: Nephrocerus scutellatus (assembly GCA_947095585.1). Lineage (NCBI taxonomy): Eukaryota > Metazoa > Arthropoda > Insecta > Diptera > Pipunculidae > Nephrocerus > Nephrocerus scutellatus. Next base: position 5,189,017 of record OX352761.1, on the reverse strand, counting down.
ATTGCTTATGTTTCGCCCATCTGAGAAGGGAATTGGAAAAAATATTGGCTCTTATCAGTTGAACTGCCCACATATAAATAAATTAACCATTTTTTTGTATTAAGTTTACTTCACTAATCGGAAGACTGGTTCATAATTGGCGAAGTCTCGTAGAAATTGTTTATTGTATTTGTTGTGACGGGGGGCGGTTGGCGGCTTTGGAAGGATTCTGGCCCGAGGAGCGGCTGGTTTTGAGCAAGTGATGAGATATGATATGATGTATGGGATAATACAGAGGATGTAATTTTACAACAGGTTTTATATTAATCGCTGCGTAGCACGTACAGGTGTCAGTGCACTTTATTACACAATCAAAGCGGGAAAGTAAAACATTTAAAACAAAAAATAATAATGACAACTGACACGTAAAATTAATTACGTGTTACATCTGAAACCGAAGAACCGAACCAACCATCACTCGCGATACGAACTACGAACTAACAACTAAATAAATAAATAATTTGGAACCGCAACTATTTCGGAACTTCGATTTTATGCGTGCTGAGAACGGCGAAGATTGAATGTTGACTGAAAAAATTTCAACAAAAACTATTTCTTATGGTCTGGCTTCCCATTTCTATCATTTTTCTTTAACACTTCTTTTATTTACACACTCAATATTTCAGATTCATTGAGTTGAGAAAAATAAAGTTGTGTGAACGTCAAATGTCAATAGTCTTTACAGAGTGTTTTCTTTATATCATTCTGAACAATATTCCGAATATTCAGAATTTGTCATAAAACGTACATTTATTTATTCTTAGTATTCTATAACTTTTTGACTATTTTTTAATTTCTTCAGAATGTTTAGAACGGATTCTTTTTACGATTGATTTATATTTGTGGCGTGCGAGAAAAAATGAGCAGGACGGCTGTTAAATTGAAATTGTAGTTAGCCTGACGAGAGAAGAAGTATATTTTTCAATGTTACCATAATGCTATAGATAGATAACATTTCCCATTTTACTATAAAATAACTATAATATTCGCGTAGTGTTAATAGTCTTCTGGCTAACCACAACTTCAATTTAACTATAGTTGGCCATAAGGCTATAGTATAAATTTTCCATTATACTACATCGATAGGTAGAATAAACATTCTTTTGTCACGTAATTCTTCTTCTTTCTGTAGAATGAAATAAAGAAAACTTGGGAGTGTTTTCAGTAAACACACAAAAAATTAAACAGTGAATTTCAATCTCTAAACACCCAAAGGCGTCTTCTTTTGACCATTTATATTTTTCGAGAATATTCAAAGACCTGCGAAAAATTGAGAATTCAAATTAATATCAGATTTACATTGGAAAAAAATGTTAGAAAAAATGACAATGAAAGAAGAAAGATGGAAAGAAATACAGATACAAATGAGAAACTTATGAGGGAGTTCGATTTATGAACATTCTTAAGTCTCTTTCGATTTGCTGAAACCATACCCGACACCATGACAACAAATAAAATATCAACGTAACGGGTTTTCGTGGTTTCCAAATAGAACGCCAAATCGATACCAAATTTTACACTTTTATTTAGTCTGCTTGCTCTCTCTTCGACAACTTGCTGAGTAAACTATACCTTACCGTCGATTGCCGACGGCTAGCAAAGTTACAGCGTTGGTAATAAAACGTAAAACCAGTTACAGTTTGCTAAATAAAATATCAAACCAAAACCACGAGAGAAAAGTAAACTATACCCTGCAAATCAAAACAGATATAAGAGAGAGTAGTAGACAGCTGCACTCAAAAAAAAAAAATTTTCAACAGTTCATTATACCAATATTTTAGCGTTATTATAACATTATTGTGTTATTTAAATACCAATAAAAATACAATATTTCGCCAAGTCACAAAATTAAACTAAGCATGGCGTAGCCTAGTTTTTTAGGACACACAAAGTTACTTAATACTGCACATGCACAATCAGCCAACTCAAGTGTTTGAAATGATGTGAATACAGATTTTCTAATTTCGTTCATTTTTACTAAGAGCGTGGCTACACGATCATGGGAATGAAAGTCATGTCCAGCGAAACATGTAGTTGACTTTCGGTGGAATCAAGCTTTCTCTTTCCAATTCGCTAAAGCCTGATTCCACCGATAAAAAGATAATGTGAATTTGATATCGTTTTTTACTTGACATGGTCCGCTTGGCCGACAAGTTATTCCATTTTACGCTCGCTTTTGCTACAAAAACCTATTGGAGATGGCGACCGAATTGCGCTAATCTGTATGTATCGGTGAATTTATAGGTCGTTTTATGTCAACTTATGTCATTTGGCTTCGCGCGTGGCACAATTTTCTACACACATTACACACACATGTAACAAAAAATATAAACAAACCTGAATCGGTTTTAACGATCAATTCACCGAGACAATCACCGACCAATCGTCCAATTGCAAATTAAACTCGACGTAACATAACAGCGAAATGTATTATTCAAATGGTATCTACCCATGCGTTGTAGATACCAGATAACTTTTGTGTAATGGTTACCATGGAAGTGGAAAGGTATCAACATTCAAAAAATCTTTCTTCAATACAAAATATAGTATAATATATTGTGTGTTTTAAAAAAATTATACCTTTTTATTTATGGAAACTGCAAGTTTTTTTCATGTTTTTGTTACGGGACAAATTGAATCAGCCAGGTTTCCACTCGGACCAGACTGTTCACAAATATTTTGTAGATACGAAGTCTTTGCGGGACCCGATTGGGAATTGATATCTGGTACAAAAAACGGAATAAGCCAATCTGCTGTGGTTACCGATGAAGGTAACTTTAATGGAGACATTGTATTTAACTTTCCAATAGAAGTAACTTTAAAGAGCACGATTCCATTCGGATGTAAGAGAGATACATAATTCGGGGTTTTAAAACATTATTAAATGTGATTCAAATTTTAAAGGGCCACAAATAGTTATTAGCATTTACGGAAAAAATCGCTGGGCTTTGGAAAAGGCATTAGGTTATTGCCGCCTTCATATTCCAATTGGTGGAAATAAGTCCGGTAGTAGAATTTCTGTTCCCGTTTTAATTCCAAAATGTACGACATTTCTAGCTGAAATATCAAGTTGGCTCTCTGGGAAAAAACCTGAACTTAAAAATCGTCAAATTTTAATTGAAGGAACAAAACACAAAGGTTTTTAAAACAGCATTTAAATATATAAATTAACTGACAATAATACATTTTACTTGTCATCTTAGGCCTTGTTACGGAATCGTATGGAGAAATGATTATCTACCTGCAAACAATTTCAAGAGGCATTAATCGTATGGGATACGACTGGGGACATGAGAGCAGTTCATAAAACTATTGGCCTTAACAATATGGACACTCTACAGTATTTCGGGTTTTAAAAAACATAATTTAATTATAATTAATTTTGATTTTAATTTTTTTGTGTTTCGCGTCAATTGTTTATATTTGCAAATTGACACATTGTGTTGGTGCAAATTAAAATGGAAGAAAAAAAGACACTTCCACTTTTTTGATGTACACACATGTTTATTGTCATCCGAAAAGTTAACGTTTTTGGGTATGTACATAACTTTCTTTTTGTCTGAAAGATCTCGACATAACTGTCAGGAAGTAGCCCTACAACAAATAAACAATTTAATCTATTTAACTTTCTTATGTCTTTCGGTTATTTTTCAAAAAAATAAATTGAATATTAACTGATAAAAAGGGATTTATTTATTTTCACCAAAAAAGCTGCTAGCCGGCTGAAAAAAAAATGTAAATGAATTAAATTTTCAATGCCAATTTTATACCTTTTCGCTTTGTTGTCACTATTGTGTATTCACTCGCACCTACTGAGACTCTAAATATAAAATATATCTTATTGATTCACTTAATTTTTATTGAAAACTAGTGGATAAACGAAATAGCACGATCCCAAAAAAAAGGTAGTGTCATAACAGCTTTACTGATCTAGTTTTATTTTCAATCCATAGGAATATAGCGAAATGTGCTGTGTTGCTTTGGCAAAACCAGCTTGGCTTACAACAACAATCGTATAAGTATAAAACCGAAGTTTCTTTAATGTAAAACCAAAAAATTTTCTGTTTTAAGGAAACTAAAACCATTTATAGTTATGGTGCTCACCGTAAGACGGTGTTGTTGCTTTGAGATATTAAAGTAAAACCCGCTTAGCTTTACCAAAACAATAGCTGTATTGCTTTGGCAAAGCCAGCTTGGCTTACAACAACAATCGCATAAGAATAAAGCCGAAAGTAAATCCAAAAAATTTTTACGATTAAGAAACTAAAGCCATTTTACAGTTATGGTGCTTACCGTAAAGCGATAAAACCAAAAGCTGTTGCTTTGAGATATAATGTAAAATCAGCTTAGCTTTACTAAACGTATACAGCTAATATAGCAGTAGTGTCATACGGTCGTAAATCCTTCTATTATTTCGTTTCCATGTATAGAAAATTAGGTTGAACCAAGGATAGTGCTCATATACCACGTTTCCGTGATTGAGTTTCATTGAAGTTAATCCAGGTTTATGTGAATAGAAATCTAATTTAGAGCTGAGTTTCGTTAAACCTGTATCATTTGATAAGAACGAAAGTTTATTTTATTATTAAGAATATGTATTTATTTATTTAATTAAATTATGGTACAATAAAATTCGTACTGTCTTATTAATATTTTAAAATGGAAGATGGAAGAATGAATAATTTTGCTTTAAATCACTCCGCTTACATTCATTCAATTCAGGTCCTCAAAGTCCCCGTTCACATTCAAGGTTGGTTTTTTTTATGTTACAAAACCCAATAAACTCGACGAAACCAGTGCGATTGAGTTGAGTTTGTCTGACATTTCATTTTAATGTTAGTAGAAACTACAATGCAACTGTCAAAATAACTATATTCAACATAAAAACGCTACTAGTTAGCACCGTTTTAACTCTTCATACTCTGTCATTAAAACATATACATATATCGTTTCCATGGTTAAAGACATTGAAAACAAAGTTGAATAGAGTTTTTGTTTAAATCAGTTTGAACTCAAGAAAAATATATAAGTTGAGTAGAGTTGAAATTAAAAATGGTTTATTATTAGTCGTAGTCGTCAGATTTTGTTGTCATTTTTTTCATTCATAGGGGTTACAACCCAATCAACCCAACTCATTCTACGCAACGCTATCGATGTTATTTAAGCCTGAACGTTTGCATAGTAAAATGCGTTTTTTTTGTCAGTCTATTTCAGAAATCGCTGAAATGACTGAAAGGCCTATCGCGTATGAATGAAAAACCTACATTTTACGTTGCTTACTATTAGGTTTCTAAGATAAATTAGTCTTTAGACTGAATTACAACTAAATATACATACACGGGTGTGTGTAGTCACTCGTATTCAAAACCTTCTCTATAGAAAGCCTAACTGTTCCGATCGTACACAGATGCATGCTTAGATTTATCCCAAACGTGTTTGTATTAGTAATCAACTAAAGAGCATATACAATTTTTCTGTTTCCCACTACCAAATCTTACGTTTCTCGCTCTTTGCGACTGCTTATTTTTTGTACACTGTATTCACATCCCACAAACACAGATGCGTTTGGGATGGGTTTACAGCATTAGTATGCGTAGAGTTGGGCTTTCTATAGAGAAGGTTTTGCTCGTATTGCAGAATACATTGGCTCGTGTGTCAATAGTAGAGGAACCTTTTTGGTAGGAACTCGTGTATCTCGGCTTCTACGTCAGAATATAATAGGACAAGTTTTAAAATAATTGTAACGCGTGTGGCGCGTGTACAAAAAATTGAATTTATAAAAGATTAAAAAATAAGAAAAACATTTTTTTTGTCACAGAAAAAAATTCCCAAAAAAATTTGTTAGGAATTTTGTGAATTAAATTACTATTGGGCTTTTAAGATAATTCAGTGTTTAGACTGAATTACAACTAACCATATGTCGAGCTGAGAAGCTCGCTTTACTATCTTAAGTTTTTATCACGTTGAATATAATTAATTTTATCACAAATTAATAAAAAAATAATTTTAATTACAATACATAATATTAATACGCTGGTGATTGTGAGAATACGATATGAGACCTTGCTGGTTTAGTGCGTTTTTGGGTTGATGCAAAAAACTGCATTATCCGCGAAATTTATATGCAGTGCAGTGAATTGACTACTTAGCAGCAGCAGTGACATCTAGACGTCAATATAGCACGTTTATCGTCAGCCATTTTCTTTAACAATGGCATCATTCGAGAGTCCACTTCCTTTGCTCGTTCTTTTCATTGTTCATTCTTCTTCTGGCAGTCTGTGAGTAAAGTGGTTCGCGCGAGACAGTGAGATTTTAATTAAATAAAGTAATTTATAAAGAAGAATATTTTAAACAAGATGGCTGCGGTAGCTAAACCTGAATCAGTAAATGGAGTCGCTCCCTTACCGCAAAGAAATCAAAAAAACCAACCAGGCAATAAAAAGCAAAATCAGCAGCACATCCAAAATCAAACTCAGCAAAAGCAAAATGATGTAGTGGATGGTGCCCCGGCTGAGAAAAAACCACGTTTCAGTGGAAACAACCAAGGTGGAAATTTCCGCCAAGGCGGACAAGGCGGTCAAGGTGCCCAAGGCGGTCGAAACTTTGGTGGTAACCGCGGAGGAAATCGTAATAACAATAATCGAGATCGTGGTAACAGAAATAATAATAAAAATGAGGTAAGTTTTTTTTATTCATCAAAAAAATGTATTCCGTTCGGATTTTGCGCTTCCAAAATGGCGGATCCTGTACGTGATGTAATTAATTATTTAAAAGGATTTTTGAGGGTTGAAATTTCCTGCAATATCTGACTAAGATGCGCAAAATAGTGGTGTCGCGGTGGGTAATTTGTAATTTTTTACGAATATTTTATTTCACATTATATAAAAATAGGTATGCGGGCATATTTTATGCTATTTAGAAAATCTCTCAACAATTTACTATTGCCTCCATTATCTTTTTCTTTTTATTTTCTAAGGCACCATAGAAGTTACGTCAAAAATTTGTTCTTTTTTTTTTTTTTTCTTAAGTTTTTTCGCTCTTTTCTATATTCTGTAGTTAGTTTGCATATGAACTTACAAATTGTTGAAGCTGCTTTGAAAATGTGTATTTGGCACAAAAATATTTTTTCTAATTGAAATTAAAATGTAGGTAGATATCGATTTTCTTCAAAAAATTCAAGATGGTCGCTTCTTAACAAATAATATAAACAATTGAAAGAATAAGATAACTAGTTGTACTAGTTGCACACATGAAATATTTCAATGCATTTTCATTTTTACTGGTGCGTTCCAATTTAATCAAAGAAGCAGTTACCTACGATGAGATATCAGATGTACTAGAGAGGGAGGCAAGCAACTGATTACCCGGCTAACTTGCTCTCTTCCAGTCACTTCATTACTGTTATATATAACTTACAACAACAACAGGGGTTGATTTTACATACATGATGCAGTCTTCATATCTTCGATAACTTAGATCAATGCTTATCCACTTTTCAATTTGACTTTGATTTATCCAAATTACGATTTTTTTTTTTTGAATGAATTTTTCAAGTGGTTTGATGGATGTTAGTGGTTTAATTGGTATCATATGAAATTTAATAAAAATACCTTTCATCTTATAAAAGCCAACCCACCAGAGTTAGATCCAAAAACGGACTTTCAGTAGGGAGCTTGTTTAAAAGAGGATAGGCCTAAATATTGGTGATAATAAATTCTACACAGCCATACCTTTATAAAGGCATGGCCTGAATTTAACGAGCTTCTTAGATCATGGAAGTAAAAGTTTTGCTCGCCAGAATATACGACTTGATTTTTAGTTATTCCAGGTCATGTGGTCTTTCTTGAACTGCAAGCATTTTCGTGAGGCAATAAGTGGTAGGTTTTTCTTCAACTTTAGTCACTTGAGGTGTTTGGCACTACGAATCACTACACAACGAATGGTAAGATTTACTTGCAGTAACACCAGCAGCTTCTCTGATTTCAGCAGCTGTCAGAACAGCTAATGGTGGCTAATCTGACATTTTTCCGTTTTTCCGTTGGTGTGCAAGGGCCGTGGAAACATTTCCTTTCTGATCCTTTTAATAATTACCAATAGCAGCATGCTCACTCTGATTGATCTAGCAAGCAATAGCACACTTCCAAGCCTTCCAAGTGGTAAACATATATTTTTTCTTCTCTGACAATTTCAAACAACTTTTTTACCCATTCCCAAGGCAAACCTTACTTTTTACAGAATTAACTTTTTCTTCAAACAAAATAAACCACTTCACAAGCAACGAGTGTACTTTGACTACTTCTACTCTTATGAACCGATTTAAATGCATGCCTATCTTACTAATAATGGGCGTCGTGGTTAGTGCATGAATTTCTGAGTAGTGGGGTTCATAGTTCAAATCACAGAAAACACCACGGTCCCACCTCTCGCGAACGTCTGACAAACGTACGTGAGTGTAATAGTTTTTCACGGAAAGCTTCTCAATTCGCCGTTTGGATACGACATTACATTTAAGGTCTCCTCCATTTGTGTGTAAAAATATAAAACGCACAACACGAATCGTCGCGAGAAGCTAAGCCTTGGACCGCAATGGTCTTTTGTTCCGAATATTAATATTATATTATGACTCATTCATTTAAATTTTATAAACCATATTGTTTTTTATTTTCACTCCCATATAACGGGAGAAAGATCATTTTTACTTCTCAAAATTGCTTGCTTCTAATTTAATGAACTCTGCAGTGTAAAAATCGGGCCTCTAGTTCGTATTTGTTTCCCGATTTTTATATAAAAAGTTTGAGAACCACTGAAAAAAAAAATGCATGATTGAAATAGATTATGGTTTAATTTATTGCGCTCACCCTACCTAGTGCATGCATTATAGCACCCCCTCCATACCAACAGCTCTTATAAACCTAATAATATGGTGTGGGTTCAGTGAATGCCTTGCAGACTCGTAGATCGCGTGAGTTCTCCTCTGTCGGATCGTTGCTCCGCATTCATTGAGAAGGTGCCACGGGATTCCCTCCTCTTCTCCACAAAGCCTGCAGCTGCCATCATCTTCTAGTTCTATTTCCTTTAGGTGTCCCTTCAGTCTACAATGTCCCTGTCAGGAAACAAGTAATGATTTTTACATTACTTCTACTAAGTTTCAAAACCGAGAGAGGCCTCTTTGGGTCATAGTTCCCCATCTTTCCTTTGCTTGTCGTAAACTTGGGAGATTTTGCCATCTTATGAAAGCAGTTGCTTCACCTATGCGGTACCCTATGCCACAGAATGGTTCTGGCCCTAAAAGGCGAGTTTTTGCTACTTTGTTAGCGAACATGTCCGCTGCTTCATTGCATTCTATGTCAGTGTGTCCTGGAACCCAGTACCGTGTCTGTCTCCTCCACCAGTCTTGAAGTAATGTGGAATGCATCTAGGGATTTTAGCGCAGCTTGGCTATCTGTCATGATGGCTATTTCCTGCCTCAAGTTGTTTCTCTTCAGTTTAAAGTGAACACATCTTTCGATGGCATGTACTTCTGCTTGGAATATGCTAGGCAGCAGGTACTGCCCCTTTAGAGTATTTGGTTCTTGACCCATTGACTTCCGGACCCGTGCCCTCTGCTTTCTTTGATCGATCCGTATATCATATTATGGCTCCCAGATGTATCTGGTATTCAGATTCTGATCTGAATTCCTTCTTGGTGCTCAGTTTGACATTAAAGTTTTTCTTGGATTCTTGTTTTCGTTGATATTCCACTAATGCCCTTGCCCTAACGTCCGTGAAACAGGCTACGTTGCTCAAACGTAACTTGGCAGGTTCTCGTGGCCCCTGTAATTAAAACATAGGCCAGCCTCTGCACTTTTTCCAATTCCCTTCTCATAGCCAATGCCACTGGTCCATAAGTAATTAATGGAATAACTATTGGAAGGATTTTCCTGCCACCCTTCTACACGCTCTTTTTGATTTTTTCACGGCTGCTTTTTGGTGCTTATTCCATAGCAGTCTATTATCAAATATCAGTCCCATGTATTTAATCCCTTTGCTGACAACCCCTGGAGCCAATGCCAATGGAGCCTTCTATTGGTGAAGGGTACCAGTGTGGTTTTGTTTGGGTTCACCCTAAGTCCCACTTAGGCACCATCTGCTCGTGATGGTTAATCCGTTTTGGATAAAACTACACAGAACTTCCCTTTTGCCACGATGACTATATCGTCCGCGTAGCCTTAGGCATAAGTTCCTGCAATAGTATATAGATAATAACATCACATCAAAGTTGAAGTGCAGCAAAACCCAATATAAAATAAAAAAATGTTTCGTATTTCATTACACAACTTACCCTAATATAACTCGCGTATTTTCTATGCAGCCAAATGATACTAATCAACAAGGTTCCGGAGATGATAAAGACGTTATAATAATAAGTTCCACTCTGGACGTTATAAATGAAGCCCCTGGTCCTAACAATCGAGGAAAAGATGGCCCGAACAATCGCGGGAATGATGGTCACAACAATCGCGGAAATGATGGTCCTAACAATCGTGGAAATGATGGTTCTAACATTCGTGGAAATGATGGTCCTCACAATCGTGGAAATGATGGTCCTCACAATCGTGGAAATGATGGTCCTAACATTCGTGGAAATGATGGTCTTCAGCATCGCGGAAATGATGGTCCTCACAATCGCGGAAATGATGGTCAACATAATCGCGGACCTAACATGAATAGAGGTGGCAACATGAATTTTAATCGTGGCGGCGGCGGAGGTGACCGTAATGACCGTAATGATCGTGGTGACCGTCGCCACCGTGGTGGTGGAGGAGGAGGTTTTGGGCGTAACGAAGATTTCTTTATTGCTCAACGTATACGAAGCATTGGGGGACCAACACATGAACTACCACCAATAGAATGTGCAGAAACCAAATTCTCTGGTCGGAATCGTCTTTATATTGGTAATTTGGCCGGTGATGTCAATGAAGAAGAGCTTCGGGAACTTTTTAAGCCATACGGAGAAATTAACGACATATTTGCTAACAGTGAGAAAAACTTTGCATTTCTCAAGATTGACTATCATACAAACGCAGAAAAGGCAAAGCGTGAGCTTGATGGATCGCTTCGCAAAGGACGAAACTTGCGAGTTAGATTTGCGCCAAATGCAACCATAATGCGCGTCAAGAATCTTACACCGTTTGTATCCAATGAGTTGCTCTACAAGGCATTCGAAGTATTTGGTCCGGTTGAGCGGGCCGTTGTCATTGTTGACGATCGCGGTAAACACACTAACGAGGGAATTGTCGAATTCGCTAAAAAGTCGTCTGCAAGTGCATGTCTCCGCTTATGCAGTGATAAGTGCTTCTTCCTTACAGCAGCATTGCGTCCTTGTGTTGTAGAACCATTTGATGTGAATGACGATAATGACGGTCTGCCAGATAAGACCATGAACAAGAAGACGCAAGAATTCCACCAAGAACGTAATGTTGGTCCGAGATTCGCTGAACATGAAACATTCGAACACGAGTACGGAACAAGGTGGAAGCAGCTATATGAACTTTACAAAACAAAACAAGAAGCGCTTACACGCGAATTGAAAATGGAGGAGGAAAAATTAGAGGCGCAAATGGAGTATGCGCGTTATGAGCATGAGACGGAACTGTTGCGTCAGGGTGAGTTTATCAAATATCTACAAATATGATACGTCCGTTGCTAGCATATAGTTTTTATATATCAGAATTGCGCAAGCGCGAACAAGACAACGAGCGCAAGAAGATGGAATGGGAAATGCGCGAAAAGCAAGCTGAGGAGTTGAAATTGCGCGATGAGGAGAATCTACGGCGACAACAAACTGAAATGCAAACTCGCATGTTACGCCAAGAAGAGGAGATGCGTCGTCGCCAACAGGAAAACACTCTGTTTATGCAGGCACAGCAATTGAACTCGTTGCTCGATCAGCAAGAGGGCAAACAAGGTGGCAATATCACTCCAAACTGTGTCCCAAATAATGTTGGTGGGGGCAATAATTTCGACAACTTTGATCAGTGCAACCAGAACAGCACGGCATTTGATTTCAGAGGTACAATATTTGCACCAATAAATTAGATCTTCTAACCAACTTAATTAGATGCCTTGTCGGTCTTTGCAGGAAATAATTTGGGGGGTAACAGTGGACCTAACTCTCAACAGGTACGTTCATTTTTTGATTTGTTTAGAATGCGGACATATTGAAATTTCTCCCTACTATGATGCACAAATAATTGTTGTATGATATTATTGTTCAAGTGATTTAATTTTTTATCAGAAATTTTTGAACTTGCGCCACAAACACCATAATGTTATCATGGTCCAAAACGTTTCACTGAATATCAATATTCGGCGAACATAATCTTTTGTTACTCCTAGTTATAAAAATATATAATAATATGTTTATACATGCAGCTTCATTGAAAACACTAACAATAAAACAATGAATTTTACTGTAAAAATTTAGAACGTCTTCTCAATGAGAACATGAAATGAACAATTTGAAAATTTTATTACAAATGTTTTGTTGTGTTGCGTTTTCGTGTTCTCTCTCACTAGATAGAATATTCTTCCTACGAAATTTTATTCTTTTTTCATATTTTTCTACTGCCGTGTTGTGTAGCTGCAATGCTACTTTTTGATGAAAAACTTTAAAATTAAAAAAAAACTACAAGTTATTACCTTTTTGGTCAAATGTTTCTGATGACTCCGGTGAATTATTGCTTGCATGGATGGTGGTCGTTGGCATTCTGGCCAAATGTCAGCGGCATATTGTGCACTTAAAATACAGTTTTTAGCGTAGTTGGTCAATGCCTTGGGCTGGCATTGACATACGCTTAGAAATTGTAGGACTTAATCTACACGATGATTCTGACATCGCTGACTTTTTATTATTCTATGAGTTTCCAGAGAGATGGGTAATGCACAAGGAAGATGTTTTGTTTTTGCCGAGCCGCCAAGTGCGAATTTTTGGCCCATGACTTAATCGATGTTTTGAAATGACTGAGAAATTCCATCAGTTAAGGCTGCCTCAAACTGTACGTAAAGTAATTAAGTTTTACTGTGCTTCTTCTGGCCGTGGTTGGCGCAGTCGAAATGCTGTAGAAAAATAATGAAAATTAAACAGTTGAGTAGCTGAAGTCGACAAACAAGGGCACGACCAGAAGTTGTGAAAATAAACAAAAGAAGATCCTTAAAACTGTAATAATACAGAAAGAATAGATTACAGTTTCTTGTTTCTTTGTTCGAATTTTTTGTTGTTTTTTGTCGAAATCATCTGGACTGCATCTGTACACGAACTGAATTTTCATATGCTATGCTTAGGCTTACCAGATAAACTTTTCCGAAAAAATACGTACAGAAAATATTAAAAATTAAAAATCAAATAGAATAGAAAATACGAATAAATTAATTAAATCGCAATCGAGAAGTGTTACTAAATCAAAGGGCTGTCATTTTTAAGAGAATGTTAATAAAATTTTATGACAAATACGTTACTGATCGATATAATAGCCAGTCACCTTTGGCGCTGATGATTTCGTCGAGTCTCGTAACGAAGGCATTGCTTAGATCTGTTGCTATTTTGGGTCATTCTCTACGAAGAGTTGTCTTTAATGCGTCCATACTTTCATATGTTTTTGTCGACAACTTTGCCCCACAATGGGCCATATATGGGGAAGTGCATTGGATTTAAGTCTGGTAAGAGTAGTGACGCCATGGCGTTTGCGAATAATAAATAAAATTTGGAATGTGACTTTGTAAAAAATTGTTGTGTCAAACGAGCTTTATGTAATGGTGCTAAGTTCTGTTGGAATGTCCAGCGGTTGTTACCGAATTTTTCGTGTGCCCATGGTAGCAACATCTTTAAATCTTATCCCGGGGTAGCTTGACGCCCTGATCGACAAAGACTAGAGGAGAACAACCATATGCAGTTACAGTTGCCTAAACCATTCCAGAAGAAGAAGGCGCTTGTTTGTGAAGGGCAACTCGCTTGTCCGAATTGTCGTTAGTCTCGCCCTCTAACTAACAATTCACGATCATTTTGTTTGTTTATGTACTGTTGAAGCGTTAATTGTTTTTCATAAGAAAACACCAAGTTGACGAGATTGTTACGTTCGTTCAGACTCTGCAACTTTTAAGTCGAACTGCCTTTGAGCCGTTGTTAAATCTAGTACTTTTTGTATCTTGTGTACGGCTTCAATTGAATACATTTTTTAGTATCCGTCGGATGCTTTTATCGAACACGTGTACTTTGTCGTGGATTTTGATTAATTCGTGCCGCCTTAACTTTGTGAACCATTTCTGGTGATGTTGCCGTTTTTGGAAGGCCACCTCCATGCCTTTTTGCAATGCTACCAGTAGCAATGTAATATGTGAAGGGCCGACGCACAAACATTTCGTTCACATTCAAATTCTGGAGCTATTTGACAATAGCCGTTTGTGACTTTTAAGCCAAAAACTGTGTAATAATCACACTGTTTTGTTTGAATTTCATTCTGAATATTCCTTTCGTCGTATTTGAAAGGAATATTCTAAATGAAATTCACGACGACGTATATCGATATGATTACGTAGCCTTATATCGATATGCTTACAAAACCTTATATTTATATGCTTACGTAGGCTTGAAAACAACATAACAGGCTAACGTTTATCAAAATATGAGTGCGCTGTCGCCAGCCGTAAAGTTAGTAACTCTTGATTGCCGCACCCCGTACTTGCGCATTAAGCGAATAAGCGAGTGAAAGAAACAAATTTAAAAAAGTCGACGACTTTGAAGTAATCCATGTGGAAATTAATATGGAAGTCAGCGACTTGGAAACATCGTGTAGATCTGGTCTAAATAAGCTAAACTAAGCCGGCAGAAATCTATTTCAAGTCAAATTTATAACATGCAATAGAAAATGTCTATTACGTTCTATAACGTTCGCAACAATATTTGCGCACATCTTAGTTATTTTTGTGTTGCAATTAGTAGCAAAACTGCTTATATTAAAGAGCGGGGCTAGTCTTTTAAGTTCACTATCGTAGTTTAAGATCTTAACAAAAATGGAAAATGTATTCTGCATGCAAAAACAAGCAACAAATGTAAAAACTCAGTAAAAAGTCACTCTTCGCTAATGCAAATTATTTGTTGTTTATGTGGGTGGGTTAATAGCCGCCTACCTCTTTGTAAGTTGGTGGTGGGACAACGAGAATTTGTTTTGAACCGACGGATGTATCTTGGGGAATACATAATTATGTAATTACGTTTGCAATAGGAAAGTGGTACTAATTTTTTAAAAAAATAAACTTAATACTTTAATCTAATGTTGAGTTGGAAATTGGCCACACAAACAGGTGTTTGTTGTTGGTTGTTAATAAATGAGTTACAGATTGATCTCTTGGTCAATTCAAATTCATTAAAAAGGGGAATAACGATAGTATGTGTACATTAACAATGTTGCAAGATGTGATTTTGTTTATAGGGTTACGGTTAAGTTTATTTGTATCATGACCAACAAGTATGTTTGGCATTGCTCATATAAACTTGCTTAGCTTTTAATATTTTCTTGAATGCAGATTTTAAGTCTTATTTCAAAACCTATCCAGTGGTACCTTTTTTGTACTTATACTGTTATACTGTTTCAACAAAGTGATTTTTGGGGTCAAGATCTGAAGTATACGTTTTTTGTAAACTTGTCCGTCAGCATGCAAATTAGTGAAAAATCAAATTAAAACATGAAATTCAGCAAAAAAAAAACAATAAGAAGTATTCACACCCAAATGGAGCAATATCTATGGCTTTTTCAGCTCGTCCCACTTTATTATAGGCATGAGCATTATCCTGCATGAACAGGATGTTTTCAGCAATAAATCGGCAAAAGGTACGACGTAGTCCCTCGAGTATTTCCTCAATGTACCGTTGAGAAGTCAATCCTCTTGATTGATGGCCAGTATTCGCTCCGGAGATGAACACAATATCTGTCTTCAACTCCAGCGACATGCCTCTCAAGAACATGTACGATCCTGGATCCACCGCCGTACGAGACACTTTTTTCAATGCAACATTGTACAAATCGCTCTCCCCTTATGTTTTCCACTTATGTTTACTCTTCCTCGTCTATCGTTGCCATTTAAACACATCACATTTTACAAAATCAAATTCAAAGTTGGCAAGGTATAAGTACAAAAAAGGTACTACCGGCTGGATAGGTGTTGAAATAGACTTTGAATGTGCATTAAAGAAAGTTAAACATACATTAGATTTTATGATACTTTTGAACTTTTGTTGAAAATTAATCAATGTGCAAATTTTTTGCACCCAAAGTGTATTTAGGATTATAATGCTATTTCGAAGCATATTTTAAAATTTTTTCTTAAATTTTTTACTACGAAACTGTTTCCTTTTTTTTGTGTTGGAAATAAAACAAAAAAGACTCGACCGATCGTTTCTGGGGACTTTTGATCACACTGAAGCCGGAAGCCTTCGAAAAAAGATCTCATTACGAGTTGTCTTAAGTGCAATAGAAATTGTGTATAACCAATTAACAATTTTAAAGTATATGTACTCTTATAAATCCATGCACACAGGCTTATTAAGAATACTTTTAAGTAATCTATAATATAACGCCTTAGCTAGGTGGTGATATAGTTTTATATCGCGCTCAGAACACTAAAGTCGTAATGACGGCCGTGGCCAATAAATTAATTTTTTTACGGTGATATATTTTGGGATTTGGGCTTGGGTTCGTTCTTTTAATTTGCACCGTCGGCAGCGTATTACTTTGAAAGCTTAGCTTTTGATAAATTTAATCTAATAAAATATGAAAACAGAAGACGAATGTACCCATGTCCACGCTAGCACGCTATTTCGCGCTGTCTCTTACTACTGGCCATTTGAGACTTTTGTTGCTTCGTCGTTTCGTGCTTTCCACTTTTCAGGCGGAGAAGAGAACTGCACGGGAAAAAAAAGAAAAAAATACCTTTTTAAATTAAAATATTTAATTCTATTTAATTTCAACTCTCAACAAGCCCGCTGTCTTCAGCTTGGCTGCGGCTTATCTCTATAGCATATATAGCGGCTTCTTTTATATCCAAAATTCTGGGTTAAAACTAAGTACAATTGGGCTGATTGACCAATCGGATCGATTTATTAGTACATATTCGTTCAATTATCGACCAATAGTATTGATCCTCGAAATCATTTCTCCTCTTAGCAAGTGCATCAAGAACAATGCAGCTGTATTGTACTTGTGCTACAAAGTAATTTGCCGTCGTAAAGTAAATACAACAGGCACTGCACTACATAATAATCTTTATTTATACCTGAAATACGCTGCATATTGCTTGCTTGTTTGATGTTCTACTAGGAGGCAAGTGATAAGGCTTGTGTAACCCCAATACATCGGTTAGGTTTTTCACGAGATAACAATAGAACACACTATAGAGATAAAGGCTAAAAATGCCCTGTATTGGTTTTTCGTTCCCATACAATGGCAATTTCCGAGAATTAACATACAAGCGAACAATTAGCATAACAATGCTAGCTTGTATCGTTAAGATTAAGTTTATGTATGGATTTTGGTTTGCATTACTGAATTAATGAAGTGTCAAAACCACACGTTGAAAAATTACTATTTATGCGGAAACTTTGTTATTTGATTTGAAATCTAAAAATTGAGTTTTGTTCATTTTTGTGCCAACAATAAGTTATTGTACTCATTTATACAAAATGAAGACTTATATGTATGCTTTTTTTAATTCTCTATATTAACTTCGCTTCGTGGTTTACGTGGGTTATTGGACTTCTTCTCAGCAGGAAGTTCGAGGTTTGAGTCGCAGAAACGATAAAAAAGTATTTAACGGTCTCATAGAAAGCTTCTCAATTTGCCTTTCAAATATGGCATTTAATATATGTAAAATATTTTATTTATACTTTGCACACATGTGTAAATTTATTTGAACATTTAAATTTTTATCGTTTGGTGTCGGGGAGGTGGGAAGCCCTTAGGTCTTTACCAACTTTGACGCCGGCCGGGAGTTGCTGGTCGTATCGACGCGAAAAACGATCGATGTAGTAGGGAGCTGCCACACAGCTCGAGAAACCTTTCAAAATGTATGCCAGGCAGTTCGAGAAGCTGATTTAAAATTCATCCACTCGAAAATTAACTTTTATAGCACTTGAAGCGTTCGATTGAAATGCAAAAAAGCGTAGTATAATAATAAAAAAGTGTTACTAAAATAAGATAACACCGTGATTATATACCAAGTGTTCAACAGAGATCTAAAATAATAATAATAAGGGTATTTAAAACCCAAACAATTTATGAAGAAATAAATAAAAAGCTCTGCACTGCACTTCAAAAGAAAATTGGGGGAATTTTTGTTAATAGCTTAGCTGCACAGCAAAATCTCACCAAACACTTAACGCAACATGCAAAGAAATTTAGCGTAGCGGATATTGCTTACTCCTGCATTTCCCTGTTCCAAAGAATGGTAAGACGTATTTTTTCAGAAACTTTTACAGATCTTATGGACGTTGCTTTTGTGCTGTTTATATCGTCGGTATGAGTATATTACAAAAACTAGCTTAGTGGATCAATTCAGAAACGCTTCACGGTACAGTAGAAATCGCTGCAACATAGCATCACGTTCTAAAAAGCATGTTGGTTTAGAAACTTTTACAGATCTTATGGAAGTTGCTTTTGTGCTGTTTATATCGTCGGTATGAGTATATTACAAAAACTAGCTTAGTGGATCAATTCAGAAACGCTTCACGGTACAGTAGAAATCGCTGCAACATAGCATCACGTTCTAAAAAGCATGTTGGCATAAATTGACTCATGTACGTCAGTCATTAGTATCTGCATAAGATGATGCTATCGCGAATCAATAGCTATGCGGCATTTACTGTACAAATTATGAACGCTTATGAACACATAGCTCGCCTTACTGTAAATTACATAAACGAATAAATTGAACGTAATTATATAAGAAACTGCAAAGCGTTTCTTTCTACATAAATGCATAATTATATTAATTTGATGGATGATGAAATTAGGTAGGATAATAGAGTTAGTTGTGTTGATACTACATATATTGTTTTTATATTACACTGATCTCTGATGGTTAACACACTCTACCCGACGCTGTATATAAGCTGTCTAAGTTCTACCTGACCCGTATGTTAATTTTTAGAGCCCATTGTTTGTGAAAAATTAATATTCTTTTTGAATCTTCAAGACGTACGAATATTTTGTCAAAACTGCTGATTGTTTGTTTTAATTTGCATTACGAAGACTATGAGCTTATTGAGTTTTGCGGCATGAATACATTTTCCTCAATTTTCTCAAATTTTATGAAGCTATGTTTTTAAAAAACTTATATTCTATATCTATATAGAGATTAAAAATATTTATCTAATCTGAAATTCTCCATCACTTGTTTTTCAACAACACCACATTCCAATTATTGTTGAAAAAACGAAATTCTTTACTTGCATTTATCATCGTTAGGATCAATTTCCATTTGAATTTGGTGGTAACAATCAGCAAAATCCAGGCGGCCAGAATAATCAACGTGGTGGGAACAACGGCGGAGGAAATAATAATAATAAACCATGGGAACGCAGAAGACGTTTTTAGGATTAAAAACAGTGACTAAAACACAACATAAAAAAAATATTCATCTTTTAAAAAAGTTGCAATGCTTGTAACAACAACTCTATATATTATCTAACAACGATAAAAGTTAAAAAAAAACACAACCTTAACGTATATAAAATTATATACACATATGATGAACAGCAGGAGGAGCTATGCTTTGTCTCGAGAGCGGAAGCAAAGCAAAGTCTATTTGCTACGATTCTTCTTATATATTCATGTGGGTGGTGAGATTATCTGGAAAGGAGATAATGACAATTCAAATTTTAAATGATATTCAACATTAAATATATAATTAATATATATATTTATACATACGTTTATATATGTATTAACAATTCAGTTTGCATGAGTTTGCAAACTATAGTTGTTCCCGAGCACACACACATATCTCGGTGATTCTCATGCAATTGCTTAAAAAAGTGACAAAAAAATTTATATATAAGCTTAGAGAAAGGCATTAACGACCTATCTATCTATACATACCTTAAAAAAAGCCGTTTCAAAATTTTGATAGATTTAAGAATTTTTATTAAGCAAGCACTTAGCAGCACTTCATTTATACATTCTAACCATTTTAGTTCTTAAATATGTTTCATTTTTAAGTTAAAAAAACACACTTGATTATGAAGTAATATGTAAATTGCTTGAGAATTAATTAAGACATTACTCTAACTCTTAGTATTACTATAATTACAAGTTTTAAATTATAACCAAACTTTAAAATCGTATTTTTAATTTGTTTAATCGGCGGTTCGTTCTGTTGTCTGTTAATAAACTGGTGACGCTCAATGGGATATTTTCGCACACAAATATTACAATTAAATAAAAGTTTTTAAAAAGAGATAAAGTATCTAGATTATTCGGTCTAATCGTCGGAGTCTATACCGGTTAATTACGTGTTCGGATTATCGGATTTTTTTCTGCATTAAAATAGTGGGCTGCGGCCGTAAGTTTGTCAAGTCAGGTGCTATTTTATTTTACATTTGCCTAAACTTTCGGTTTTTTAAATTAAAATTTAATTATAATTTCGGGAGTATAGTGTAAAATAACCTTTGAAACATCTCTAATAGTACAATGGTACTGAATTTTGTATCATAGTACATATTATAAAAGTTGCTACAGCTTTTTATAATTTACTAGTTGAAATGCCCGGCGTTGCTCGTGGCTTCATTACCCACCCCATCGCCCACCCATCGGCCCCCATCATTCCATCATTCCATCATCCCCATTAATATTCATAGCCTCACACATATTAACCCATCGCCGATTTTCTATCCACTACTGACCCACTTCCCAGCGACCACCACCCTGACGATTCTCCGTACCCTTCGACCATCACCACCATTAATACTCGTAGCTCCCAAGACTTACCCCATCGCCCGCCCACTTCCCTCCTCGCTAACGATCATCAACAGCCCCCGTCATAACACCCCCAGCCCTAAAAAAAAAGAAAACCCCATAGCGATAAACTATTTTCATTCAATCAATTTGTTTATGCGCAAGTTTTAATACCTAAATGCAACAATTCTACTAAAATATCAACAACGAAATAGACCAACAAATACAAAATTGGACGCCACCTATCAGAATTCACCATAGTTATAAACATTTCGATAATTATAGCCAACATCATATAAGTAAATGGAGTTTTTCGTAAATATCTCGAATCCAATCCACTTATTCACTTTTAAGAAACGTATTTTGTGAATTTGAGCCAAATCGTTCTATAAATACGAAAAATGCAAATATCACGACTACAGCTCCACCTATCGGTATTAAGAGAAACCTTCTTGCAGACTAAACTAACATATTATCCAAGATTTGTGTCAATCGGTCCAGCGGTTCTCTAGTTTTAGACGAACGAGGGTAGTCCCAGAAGTACCCGACCTAACAAAAAAATGTTGGAAAAAATATATACTTTTCTACATAGTCTCCTTTTAGTTCGACACACTTTTTCAGCAATGTTCAATAGCTTCGATACCCTGTTTATAGTGAGAATCGTTGAGCTCCATAAAATAGCCATCAACCATGTGAGTAATCGCGGGGCACCTATCCTATGTTATGCACACCTTTCTCATGTCCAAATTATCAGTCAAAATGCGATGTACTGCACTTTTTGTAGTGCCTCCCATATCTGCTAGCACTTTCAGTCGACGGTCATCCAATTCCATTTTGTGGATTTTTTTTTCAAAATTTCAGTATACTCACCCTATTTTGTCGACCACTGTAATGTTTTTCTTGGCAACTCCTACGGCCTTTGGAATGAGGCCTTTCATATCAAAGTATTGTATTACGATCCATTCCATTTTTAAAAATTCATTGAGAACATTCACTATTGATGGCTGCCGTTCAAATACTCAACAACGTAGCGTCGTCAAAAGTCAAATTTAAGCTGGTAAATTTGGGGTTGGTACATTCTACCACAGTCATCCTTTTTAAAAAACAAAACCGCTATCTATACGTCAGGTCGGGTACTTTTGGGACTACCTACACTGCCTTGTATAAGTGCATGATGGGGATATATCACTTTTTTACAATAAGGTGTTATGATTTTCATTTTCATTATAAGTGTACAGTAATACAAAACTGTTTTTTAAGTTTATTGAAGTTGGTTGAATCCTGATGTTTTAAGAGATTCCCAAAGCATCGAAAAGGATTGAATTACATTTAGATTAGCAGAATACGTTAACGGAAATTCCAAGCTACGTAAATGGCTATACGGATGAGACGATTGGATCCGTACCATAAACACCAACAACTATTGTTTATCAAAAAATCTGTGAATTCGCGTATGTTTCAGAGGCGATGTAGACGACGGGCTCGACCAGATCACAGTATCTCAGTGCATTTTACGAGCTACAGATTTGGAATTGTGTAGTAATGCCTAGTTAAAGTTAATAAGTGTTCCAATTAATATTGACGTGAAAAAAAAACAATCATTCATTAATTAATGAGAGAAATAATTACTTTTTAAACAACACAGGCTGCTCTTAAAATGCAATTTTAATTTTTATTTAATAAATTTATAGCTCCGGTATCTCCGAATATGAAAACCCATAACGTTTGCAAATACATGTACGTAAAAATATGTAAGCATTTTTAACCAGCAATGATTCTATCAAAAAAAAAATCTGCAGGGAAGAGAAAAATTGGAGCGTGTGCTTCCCAGGGCACCCAAGAAAAGTGTAATTTTCTTTTGTGACTATATCAAGAATAATACCTACGTGAATATACATAATTCAGTCATTGGAGGACCTGTAGTTGTTTGGATTATCGATTCATCTCTACTCACGAGATGCTTTATTTCTTAATCAAAAGCTAAACGTTTTTAAGAAAAAAAAATTAATCAACGTATTACATCTTTCAATTCATAAAATATACAAGTTTTAGAAACTGTATTGAAAAGTGATCTTGTAACTTTTAGAGCTAACAGATCAAGTAAGGGATTTTATTTTCCCCTATCACGATTTTCACGACGAGTCTTCGATGATAAGCTGTTTTCGTCGACACCCTTTAAATTCATTATCATCGAGAATGCCATAATGTGAGCGCACTCAATTATTGTCACAAACAAAAGCATTTAACGTCGATTCAGCTGACTTGACATTTATGTATGAAAAAAAAAAATTTAATTTATTATTTACTTAGATTGTTTTTGGTACAAAGACAAAAAACACGACTACGACTGTCACTGTTGTTGTATTGACAACAAATGTCAATCGAAAAATGTGATCTGTTTGACGGTAGTTTTGTTTCTGTTTGACGGTAGTTTTGTTTGTTGCGGAAAGATATCTCGTGTTTTGTAATCCCAGAATTCACGATATTGTGTAAAAATTGTTCCGCGGCGAAAATGATGATAGGGCGGGCACCTCATGTTTAACATATTCAACGAATTTGTTAAATGTAAATATGTACAGCCTGCCCATGCGAAGTTGTAGAACACTAACTAGTAACTAGCGTGTCTTTTGTAGAAGACGAATTAATTTGCAAAAAGCGAAAAACGCTAAAACTTCATAGAAAGATAGACAGACAGACTATCGGGAACAAAAAAAAGAGTAATTACAGTGTTGCGGGTACCGACTTGGAGAAATCTCTCTCACTCAAAGATTAAAAATGCATAGATTTTCGGTAAATTTTAAATTGCTTCATACTTTTAATACTCTGGGCTTATTGACATTTATTTAAGTTTATTTCTTAGTTTTTTTTTGTCAACGTGCGTAATGAAGTTTTAGTTCAAGTTATTGATTTTTTAAAAAGTATCGACCACAAAGGGTGTAATCACAAAGCAAAGTAAATCGTGTTGCGTATAAACTCTTGATTATTTTTAAATATTTAATGAATCTGCAATTTGCCGCGTCGTCAACATTTAAAAGTATTAACAGCCCTATTCCCATAATCGCATCGCTTTATTTGATGAGATAAGTGCCGAGTTTAAATTGGTTTTCTTTAATGCGATACGATAAATGATAGAACCTATAATCAACTGGCCAGCACTAAAAAAATGTGCTTTATGCTATCGATAATTGAAAATGTTGGTTAACTTTTCATACGACTAATACGTCAAGCAATAGTTATCCCACCATACGATAATTGTCGCTTCAATCGACTAACAGAATACCAAAATGTGATACATAATACATGAAACGTTCTGCTTTTAATTAACACTACCGACACATAGCACCTCCGTTTTTTCGAAAGTCATGGAAACTCTAATCAATCAAGCAAGCTCTTTTGTCTAAAATGTGTGGTTATAGAGTCGATGAAAAGCTACTTCATTGGAATTTTAGGATGGTTTCAAATCCCGAATTCATCACATAAATACTGGTGTTCCCCAGGGCTCTGTTTTGTCTCCGTCACTTAAAGAGTTTTTTTATTTTTTTTTTATTAATGATCTATTTTGTCAATTACTTGTAATCCATTTCACTCTTTCGCTGAAGTTAGCACTCTGAGTTTGAGGAACGTCCCTCCCCTTCTCATGTGGAACTCAAACAACTACGAATGTTAAGCACGTTAAATTCTGACCTGGACAGCATAATAAAATGGGGAGAAAATAATTGAGTACCATATAACGCATCTAAAACCCGCATCTAAAAAACGCATCCTGTCGTCCAAGCGAATCATAAACCTACTTGCATTAAGGAAACTATAAAACTCAATTTTCAGACGTGCGGCTATGTAAAGGATCGTTAGATTGACCACATTTTCTACATTGCTATGATTTCGCTCTAAATGCTCATCAGTTTACCCTCAAGCCCATTTTTAGACGTACAATTAAGTTCAGAGATTCGTTCTTCAGACGTACAACACGTTGATGGATGCTTTGCCAAGCTCGGCTTTTTCGCGTCGCTACAATTAACAGGCATTCAAAACACAGGCTCGTAGACATCTCCTTTTTCCTCCTTATCTATCCTTAACTTCCAAGCTGTGCAAAGCATATTACATATTATATATTGCCGAGCATAATAAGCGTCCAACCCCCTCCCCCCCCCAATGCGTGCGCGAAATATAAATAATCATAAGTGGAAATGTAACACTACTGGTAAATTAATTATATTCAATCGTACGTGGAAGTGGCACAAAAAAATGTGTTGATGGAGTAAAGGATTGGACCCTTAAGAAGGGTGTAATATTTATCGAATGGATATTTCTTTGGTTTTTCGCGATTATCGATATTTTACAAGAAGTGTTCAAAAGACATGTGTTGATATACAGAAGAAGAACGCAAAACACTAAAATGTATGGCACGCGCGCTACCGCTATTAAGGTTATAGTTTTTCAGACTCGACAAAGTCAGGTACTGCATATGTGCACAATCGTTGTTCTGTTAGTTTCAGAACAGAACAACAACATGTAATACAGTCTTACAACTAAATGTTATAAGAATTTAATGTATACTATTTTTTACAGATTTTTTTTTTCAAATGTTTTAATTATTACTTTTTGTTATCATAATTAGTTTTGTTTTGAAAACATAGTATGACTTACGACTGACATGGAACAGAAGAACTATTATCATTGAAGAAATTCAAAAAACAGTAATTCTATTAGTAGATCGAATTAATTTAAAAAAAACTTGAATTTTACGTTGAAATTTTTTTGAATTTCGAAATTTTTGTTCAGGTAAAGACATAGATTTACGAGTATTTATGTTCGGATTTAATATTATACCACAATCAGAACATTAATTTATTGGTTTTTTTTTCTACTCAATTCGATGAGAAAACATAACAGTTTGAACCACTGCACACGCGTACTAGCTTGCTATGCATAAATAGATATGGATTACGAGTATACCATAATCAAAACGTTAATTTTTTTTTATATAACTGATGACTCGATTCGATGAAAAAACTCCACGAAAGTCCTTGCAGCAAAAAAATTTCAACCACTGCATACGTATTATACTAGCTTACTATGCATAAATAGATATGGATTACGAGTATACCATAATCAAAACGTTAACTTTTTTTTTGAAATAACTGATGACTCGATTCGATGAAAAATCTCCGCGAAAGTCCTTGCAGCAAAAAAATGTCAACCACTGCACACGCGTACTAGCTTGCTATATATAAATAGATATGGATTACGAGTATACCATAATCAAAACGTTAATTTTTTTTTAAATAACTGATGACTCGATTCGATGAAAAATCTCCGCGAAAGTTTTTTCGACAAAACAATTTGAGTCACACACGACGCATACTAGCTTGATCTATTTACAAAGTAATGTATTTTAAGATTACTTGAGTACTAACCTCAAGGACAGACTTTTATTCTATATGATGATGTGTGATGTACGTGTAAATGGAAATGGAATTAAAACTTTGGTTCGATGAGAGAAAAAAACTGAGATTATACGTGTGACCACCACTGAAGCTCTACCATAGTCTTCATAAAAGGACGCGAGATCAAAGTAATTCTCTTCTTCTCTATCTAGATTGTGTCATCTTGAAGCTATTATATATATCTGCTGTTTAATTCTATGTGTTTTATATGAAAAAAATATTTTCAAAGGTTTTTGTTTCGTACAAATAAAATTAACTGACATCTAAATTGTCGCGGTTTATCACTGGAAGGATAATTAAATCTATGCTGCTCATATATATAGAGTGAGGTGCATAGAGAACACATTTGATGAACTATTCGTTTTGCAGTCTTTATGAAAGCGGCTCGCGATCTGCTCTAGCGTCTGCTAGCAAACCACCGCACTGCTATTACTGCTACTACTCATACTACTACTATATGTACCACAACTACTAAATCATTGTGAGAATTACTGAACAAACGAAAATTGTTGTTATTGATATAACAGAATGGAGGTAAGAAAATATTATCATTAATTCGTATTCCTTTTTAAATTATGTACTTTATTATTTGTATTTTGTCACTGTGTTTATTGGTGTGGTGATGAATTTTTACTTTTGTCGGCGAAGAAGTTTTTGCTGGGATGACGACGACCATCATGGTTTCGGTTTATTGCAGATTATCATTTGCGTGTAAATTAGTTAGTCAATACAAATTTTATATACTCGTATACATACTTTACTATGTATAAAACATAATTTTAGATTTTATTCCTTCTAATTTTGCGCCAAGCAGAGAATTTTCCTATGCGCGCTCTCAGATATGCCACCACTTATTTGATGCTCTGTTTGGGAGAACCAACCTGCATTGTAAGGTTAATAACAAAACTATTCTTTATAGATACAAGTACTTTATTTATGCTAGATTTTTTTTAGAAATATTTGGCGTAAACAGAATTTTTTGTCTTGGGTTTGGGGTTATTCTGAACTTCTTGCTCTAAATTAAGGACGGTAATATAAAAACGTCTCCAAATTGTATGTTTAGCAGTGGGAGGATTTTTCTTATGTGTACAGGGGTCGTCGATCGAAGTGTTACTAAATCCAAAGGCTGTAATTTGGTCATCTATTGTGTTGTGAAGAAGTTGTCTATCGTGATATTTCTCCCTGTGCCCCTGTAGCAGGCAACTAGCTCCCTCACAACCCTTTCGCCTTGGTTGACTTGGTGCCTGACGTTGTTTATTTTACCAGTATATATTTGGCGTTGTACATTTTTATTAAAAATTGTTAGAGAATGTTTTAAACATTGAAAATTCTATGAAAAACCCGTTACTGCTCGGAATGAAGTCAATTGCATGTTGCACGAACGTGGTGACCGTGACCTGTTGGTATTTTGGTCCATTCTCTACGAAGAGCTGTCCTCAATGCATCCATACTTTAACATTTTTTTTTTTTTTTTCGAAAACTTGGTCTCCAAAATGGAAGTCTATTAGATTCAAGTCTGGTAAGTATGGATGCCATTGTTGCGTGCACCTTTTTGAGTATTGTAGGTATCAATTGAAGTTCATTTTTCAGTATCTTTCGGAAGATTCTATGGGACACGAGCAGATTTTTTGCTCGTTTGTGGGCACATTATTCGTGCCTTCACTGCGAATAATTTTTGGCGATGTTGCTATGTTTGGAAGGCCATCTCCTCCCCATGGCGTTTTGTGATGCTAACAGTATCTTTGTAACGTGCGATAGTCTGATACACAAACATTTTATAAAAAAAAAAACAATGCGATCACAAACTGCTGTTACGTTTGAATTTCATTTTGAATACGACGTATATCGATATACTTCCGTATATTTGTAAACATCATAACAGACTAGGTTAGTTAGGTTTGATTTGGTGGCTGGTATTGCACACTTAGACTGTTTACGTTCCATTATGGTACCACAGGATCACAAATCTTTTCCCCTTTTACTACAAAGCTCATTCTGTGATTTTTATGAATTTTAGAATGTCTCCCACTTTACAGTCCTAGACATCTGATAAGCTGTTCAATGTGTGGTATCCCAAGTGTTTAGCCTTTTGATTGCAAGAGCCGGACATGAACGCAGGAAGTGGGATACTGTTTCTTCCTCTTCGGCGTCATAGCAACTTCTACAGAAGTCATTAAACTCACGGTCCATCCTCCTAGCATGTACAACAAGGACACAGTGCCCTGTTAAAATACCTATAGTTATTTTCATATCCCTTCTTTGCAAGGATAGTGGTTTAGAGCGATCCAAGTCCAGTCTATGGCAAACCTGTTTCGCTATAGTACATATGTGGGTCAGCGCCCACATCGCTTTTGTTAATGCATCTTCCTCTTTCCGAAGCAAAAGCTTAACCGCTGATGCCTGCCCTTTCCGGTTTGCGCCATTTCTAGCCACTTCGTCTGTGTTGCAGTTAACAACGATATCAGAGTGACCGGAGACCCAGACTAAGTGGATGTTGAAATACTCACTGTGTCATTGAGAATGAATCCAGCGATTTTATAGCCGCCTGACTGTCTACATAAATTACAATATCGGTTATCGATACTATATTATGTCTCCGCCAGGTCATTGCCTTCTCAATCGCTGGCACCTCAGCCTGTCACACGCTGCAATGGTCCGGGAGTCGAACGGAAATGTTTACGTAAGGTTTTTCACAGTATACTCCAGCGCCGACTTTACGGTCAAGCTTGGAGCCGTCGATTTAAGAATTTTAATGCAAGAGATTCTTGTGGCGAGCCATCCCCCTCCATTGTCTCTTGAGGGATAGATGGCCCGATAACCCGGCAGTGTGTAGTCTACGTTCGCCAGTTCTGCCTTTAGCGAGTTATTGAACGTCGAGTGTCCCGTTTGAATACATATCTACTGAGATATTGCTGACAGTCGCGCGGCCGTATTGGCTGCACTTTGCCTGGCTTATATATCAACAGGAGTCAGGTGCAACATTACTTTTAGGGCGCGTGTAGGTATCGTCTGTAATACCCCACTAATGTGTGAACAGGCTGGCCTTTGTACCTTCTCAAGAGTTTCACGTAGGTGGATTTTGCTAGAGCCGGTCACCAGAAACTTAGATAACAGAATAACGTTTGTCAAAATATTAGCGCGCTGTCATCAGCCATTTGGCGGTTATAGCAGCGTGAAGTTAGTAACACTTTGATCGCAAGAACCTGTATTCAAAAAAAATTTCGGATTTGGAAATCATTGCCTATTTATGCGCATATTATAAGTTTTTTAATAATGCAATGTACTGTACAATATAATTGCTGTTTCTATTGATGGCAGCAGGCACGCATATCTGAGGCATATCTTTTTAATACAAAATTCTACATATCTACTGATTCTATTCGAATATTCGAAAAATATCTTTACTGGATGAATAATTTTGATATTACTCGAACATATTTGTTTTTTAAAAATCAAAGAAGTTGTGAAGCACGGAAACGTTTTTTAAATATAATGGATGTGGGAGCAGGACATTGGCTGTCTGTGTGTGTGTGTATAAGACGTTAACTTGCGTTAAGCTTTATATTCACTTTCTCTCTTTTTTTTTTAAATAAAAAGTTGTTAAAAGCAGCGCTTTTAGTATCTCATCGTTTAATAATTAGCATTGAGCATAATAAGACAGGTTCTTTCACGCCGAATAACCAAAATTTGATAAGATTTTAGGATACCAAGGACGGCAGCCTCGCCCCACTGCTATGTTCAACGATGACCAGCAATATTTTGTCGATTAATAATCGACTTTTTTTTAAATTAAAGTATTACTTCATTCTATTTATTCCGACCATCCGTGTTGTGCGAAATTTTATGCACACAAATGGAAGGAGGGACCCCAGGCTGTATTCTAAAAGCTGTATTCGAAAGGCGAATTCAATTATTACTCTCGGGGACGTTTTTTTTTTTAGACATTCGCAATATATGGGCCCTTGAAATATTTGATGTTTTTTGAACTTCGAACCTTCCGCTCAAATATTCTCACACTGACATTGATTCTTTTGCTTACCACCAATCTCCGACTTATTCGACTCTACCATCGATTGTCATCGTTGAACATACTAAGGGCCAAACTGTATTTTATTTTTAATGCAAAACTTATATTGCAAAAAAAAAACATTCGTTTTGATTGATAAACACGCTGCTGCTGGGCCTGTACCCTACGTAACGTAACTTACACGTAGAATAAACTTTATTTACTGCTGCCACACGCCTGTGCTAACGAGATTTTCAATTTTTCAGTTTCCCTTCTTTCCATGGTAACCCGAAAGTGGGTTGAATTGACGTGCTTTTTTGATATCAATGAATTAGTAAGTATTGATGCTCCTACGATAATATATTATGTTATCCAAATCATTTAAGTGTCGATTAAGTTAAAAGTTTCTAAACGCTCTCGCTTCGCTTTGAGGTTCTTCAATGTAAATAAAAATACTCGTAATTTAGAAGTAAATTAATAAGTAGTAGTTGTAGTAGTAATATCAACAATTTCTTCTTGTTTTTGTTTATACTACTTACAGGCTATCTCGTGAGTTGCTGGAGGGAATGCATTTCAAGTAACAAAAAAAAGTCAGAGGTAATTACATTTTGAGATTTTTATTCAATTATGTACTTTAATGATGAAAATGTGAATTACCGGCTGATTTCTTTGATTAAATTATTGACGGCTGCTGTTTTACAGTTCTGATATATGTACAATACAATCTTCGACGGAATATTTAAACAAAAAATGTTATAGCAATTATTTTGTTATCATTTCAGGATTTCTATGGATTGATGTTGAGGATGCACTTCAAGGAACAAAATCAGGAGGTAATTACCATTTGAGTTTTTAATTCAGTTAATATATTGATGAAAAAGTGAATTACCGCCTGATTTCTATGATTAAATTTTTTTACGGCTGCTGTTTTACAGTTCTGATACACAATATACACAACTTGGACAAAATAAGCAAAAATTTTTGTTTAAAGCAAAGCAACTCTTTTGTGTTTTCCTCTAGGCTATCCTATTGAGTTGGGATGAAAAAAACTCTGTTTTGCAGCATAAATTCAGCTTAATAATAGGTACGTACTTGTTTTTTATTTTGCGATTGTAATGTAAATATTATGATGATTCTCTATATTATATTGTCTTCTTTTCCCGACATACTCGTAATATTTTGATGAAGAAAAAATTTCTGAACTCAGTAGAGTATTTCTAGTTTATGCATTTTTACAACTATGTTAATAACTAAACACTTCTTTTAGGAGCGCGCGGGAACAGCAGCATCGGACACCCAACATTTCAGTGTGAAAACCAGAGTGAGTATTATTTATATACCTATACAAGTATATTGGTACAGTACGACCAGGTGTAATAACGCAACTCAACCCTGAATTAACGACACTAGTCGAATAATGCGACAGCGACACTCACAAAGTTCGACGACATTGTTGACTCAACTGTGGTGTATTTTTTTCTTCATAATGTTAAATTGTGTCTGGATTTTTTTTTCTTATAAGCTTCAAAAAGTATACAATGTGTAGTATAACATAGTTTGCACCGTCTTCACAAAAAGGAAGAAAATAACTCGACCCACACTAAGATTCCAAAGCAAAACTCTCCAAACAATGCAGAAGTCAAGTACCTGGAAGTAATGTTCGCCCAAAAACTTACAGGGAACTCTCATATGTCATAAATTACTTACAAAGCTAGTAAAGAAAGCTTACTTCACTTGCCAACGCATGTTCAGCAAAACGTGGGAAATAAACCCGCAAATGACTCTATGGCTATACCAAAGCACTATCAGACCAGGGCTCTCTCATACGCAGCCCTGATATGGGGTGGCACGCTCAAAACTAAATAAAATACTGAGACTACGAGGGGTGCCGTAAAAGTAAAAAAAAAATATGTAAAAGTAATAAGTGATAAAAAATTGCTTTATTGCTTTTCAAAATATTCGCCTTTGCATACGCTAAAACCATTTATCGAAACACTTTTTCCATTCCGAAGATGATAGCTCCAAAACATGGTTTTTGAACGCCTCAAGCGATAGAAATCGTTGTCCACGCATCTTATCTTTGATTGTTGGGAACCAGGAAGAAGTCATTGGGTGCCAAGTAGGGGCTGTAAGGCGGATGACCCATCAATTCGATCGTTTGAATGCTCAAATAGTAGCTTGTTTGATGTGATGTGTGTGAGCTCGCATTATAGTGATGCAAAATGATTCGCCTTTTTGGGCTGTTTTCTCTCAAAATTTGTTGAAAACCTCAGGCATACAAATGGGGCGTATACTAAGCTGAATTGACTGTCTTTTGATTTTCAAGAGTCACAGTAGCCACATGACCGCTTTTCGTGAAGAAACGCGCCCATTTGCTTCCCAACGCTCCGAGCTCGCACAACTTTTGTTGGATTTTTTTTTCGAACTGGACTGGAAGACTCAGACAGTCGATTGTCCTTTTCTTTCCAGCTCATACGCAAATATCCATGACTCGTCACCTGTCACGATCTTGTATACCTTTCAAGCATTTGGCGGCACCAATAGACACGAACCTTTTTTTGTGCGATTGTCAAAAAATGAGGAATCCAAGGTGCACATAGCTTCCGCATCTTTAAATGTTCATGTAAGATCGTATATACGCTGGTGTTATCAATGCCTAGGCATGCCTCGATTTCCCGATAAGTCACATGACGATCCTCTTCAATCAGTTTTCTCACAGCATCGATGTTTTCTGGCACAACATCTGTTTTTGGACGATCATCACGAGGCTCGTCTTTCAGTAAACTTCATTAGCGTTTAAATTCAAGGATGGTGCTTCGTCGCCGAAAGTCGATTGTGATTTGAAGCACTGTTGTTAAGCTAGCACCCTTTCGAAAATCGTAAAAAATCCACCAAAAATTTTCACGCGATAACTCGATTATTTCACTGAATTCAATTTTTCAAGTTAATAAAAAACAATGTTGCGATACGAACTGACAGATTACTTTTGAAAAAAATAACCTCCAACAATGTTAAACTTTTTCACTGACAGAGATTTGCATCGCAAAACACTAGTACATATTACCATTTTCTAAAAACATTTACGGCACCCCTCGTACAATACAATCTTCCACAGAATATTTAAGCAAAAAAATGTTATAGCAATTATTTTGTTACTATTTTTAGGATTTCTGTGGATTGATGTTAATGGGATGCACTTTCAGGAACAAAATCAAGAGGTAATTACAATTTAAGTTTTTAATTCAATTAATCTATTGATGAAAAAGTGAATTACCGGCTGATTTCTTTGATTAAATTATTGACGGCTGCTGTTTTACAGTTCTGATACACACAATATTACATTCCTCGAAAAAATAACAAAAATGTCGTTATAGCAATTATTTTATTACTATTTTCAGACTTTATCTGGATTGATGTTTGGGGATGCACTTTAGAGAGACAGAAACCAAAGGTAATTACAATATGGGTTTTTTTTTTATTCAACTAATTTATTGATGAAAAGTGAATTACCGCCTGATTTCTATGATTAAATTTTTTTACGGCTGCTGTTTTACAGTTCTGATACACAATATACACAACTTGGACAAAATAAGCAAAAAATTTTGTTTAAAGCAACTCTTTTGTGTTTTCTTCTAGGCTATCTATTGAGTTGGGATGAAAAAAACTCAGTTTTGCAGTAAAACTGGATAAATTCAACTTAATAATAGGTAAGTACTTATTTTTTATTTTGCGATTGTGCTGTGAATATTATGATGATTCTTTATCTTATATTATCTTCTTTTCCCGACATCCTCGTAATATTTTGATGAAGAAAAAATTTCTGAAATCAGTAGAGTAATTGTAGTTTATGCATCTTTACAACTATGTTAATAACTAAAAACTTTTTTTAGGAGCGCGCGTAAACAGCAGCATCGGACACCCAACACCAAACATTTCAGTGTGAAAACCAAAGTGAGTATTATTTATTTTGCTATTGTGATGTGAATATTATGATGATTCCCTACTATATATATAATATATATATTGTCTTCTTTTCCCGACATACTCGTAATATTTTGATGAAGAAAAAATTTCTGAAATCAGTAGAGTATTTGTAGTTTATGCATTTTTACAACTATGTTACTAAACTTCTAAAAAAAACTTCTTTTAGGAGCGCGCCCAACATCAACATTTCAGTGTGAAAACCAGAGTGAGTATTATTTATATATCTATACATTATACAAGTATATTGGTACAGTACGACCTGGCGTAACGCAACCCCACCCAACAAAACCCTGGGTATGAATTTTGGTCGCAAATGTGCCAAACTCACATCTTAACCGCAAGTTCCTAGTATATTAGTCGATGTTGTATGTGGGGTAGTATGATTTTTGACGCATGCGCATAATTAAATTTTTCCTTAATGTCAACAGCAGTGTTACTCGTTGTTTCCACCTCAAATAACAGTAATCCTACAATAAAATAATTGGCTTGTCTGAGTAAAATTATGAAGTTTACGCTAAAATGCATTCATGACAAAAATAAAAGAATAAATTTAGAACACATCTTACCTTACCGTATATGAGAATACATCTGTTTTTGTTGCATTTGATTCTTTAGGTAATATGTTTTGTAAATGTTGAGTTTGGTAGTGCATTAGTTGTGGTTTAGTTCATAATTTCGGTGATCACAGCTAACAATTATAACGCCAACTAATACTTATGTTCTAAATTTTCTCTGCATTCGTCTCGGTGTTTGC
Source organism: Nephrocerus scutellatus (assembly GCA_947095585.1). Lineage (NCBI taxonomy): Eukaryota > Metazoa > Arthropoda > Insecta > Diptera > Pipunculidae > Nephrocerus > Nephrocerus scutellatus. The sequence continues at coordinate 5,153,803 of OX352761.1, read as the reverse complement.
AGTGCAATCCTTCTCTTCAATTTCAAATTTCTCCATTTTGATTTGTGCTGACCTTGAAAAACGCTTAAAATAATCCTACGACATAATCCTTAGGCCCACATTTATTGAAGCATTATTTGAAGCCCGTATACGTATACAGGGAAACAAGCAAATTATTTTATTGTAGCATTATGGTTATTTGAGGTGGAAACAATGAGTTAACACTTTTTGGTGAGACTCTCACATCTCACCTAGTTTTGACGCGAGTTGTCGTCTACATGAGACAAATGCGAACCGATTCACAATTTGTACTCGAATATCCAAGTACAACACTTTATTAGAAATTTCTAATAATTCTTATTGATTCTCAGACTCAAACAAAAAAATGTAATGAGCTAATACTAACTAATACTAAATAATACACAAAAAATAACAAATTTGGCTGCCCATTAATAAGAATTCATTTGCGACCAAAGTCGTACTGTATTTACAATTTATTGAAATTGAATTTTTAGTGATGATATTAATTGGTCCGTGTTTATGAATTTATTTTGATTTAATTCATTTCCAATTACTGATCAATTCCTGGCTTGTTGTTTTTTTTAACAATAAACCAAATCAAATCAATGAATACATTTCTCTCTTTTTGTTCTTTTTGCAGATAATGATGTGTTGTATTCTTCCCTATTATCGATTGTAAAAATTTTTAAAAATAAGGTAATAATTGAAATTTATAAGGGATATGATAAAACTCGAAATAAGTTTTCAAGAATAAAATAAAATAAAGCTTCCAAGAAAAATATAACTCATTTTGAGTTTAGTTTGTTCAGTGTACTATAATATATGATGAAATTAATTGGTCCGTGTTTATGAATTTATGTTGATTTAAATTTCTATCCAATTACTGACCTTCAAGTAGTATGCCAGCAATTTTTAAAATTATTCATAAAAACTAACAGTGTTTTATATGGATGTTTTTTCACATCGTTCCAGTTGGTCAAACTCGTTGGTAGATGAAAGGAAAACAACAAGCCAGCAAGCTGTATAAAATGATGAGCAATTTATTTTTTACTTGTATTTGAATTTAAATTGAACAAATAAAATAAGTTTTCTCTTAAATCAATAATAAAATGTCTTGTGTGTTTTATTACATAATTATTTAATACTCGTACATACTGGTTTTTTTTTCTCTTTAAATATTCGATTGATGTTTTGTGAAGAAGAAAGCAGTAGGACAATTTGTATTGCAGTAGGCTTCGAAGATTACCTCCTAGACACAAACCAACATTCAGCCTTATCGGCAATTCCGTGGGAGATATGCTTCTTTATGGTATTGGTATGCCTATGGAACTATATTCAGGTAAGAAGGGTTTCGTAGTTCCTTGCTTGGCGAGTTCATCAGCTATACAGTTACCCGGAATGTCTCTGTGCCTCAGCACCCAACACATGTGGATATTGAACGGCTCCGCCATCTCCACGAGAGATGATAGGCAGTTACGGGCTAGAATTGAATTTGTGGAGACTTCCAAGGATTTAAGTGCAGCTTTGGCTATCCGAGAATATACAGATATCCTTAGCGGATATGACGTTTGTCTTCATGCAAGACAAGGCTTCACTGATCGCCATAATTTCAGCCTTGAAAACACTACAGTAATTTGAAAGACGGAAGATAGGCTAAGATTAAGCTTTTTTTAAGAAAACACCTCCGCCGACTCTGTCACCAGTTTTTGACCCGTCTGTGTAAAAATGAATGTGTTCATCTTCCAGTTAAGCGTCCTCGTTCCAGAATAATCTGAAGGTGATCTGGTAGTTTTTGTCGAAATGGAGTTGCGGTCTGGTGTAGACTGTTGTCTGGAATCCTGAATAAATTTAGGAGCAAGGAGTGACCGATTTAAACTTTCTTATTTAAGGCAGTCCACCATATAGTCACACCGTATAGAAGAGTAGGTCTTACTACCGCTTTATGTAGCCAATGGGTTATATGGTGTTGAAGACCCCATCTGCTACCAATGGCTTTTTTGCATGAGAAGAGTGCCACTGTGGTTTTACGAACTCTTTCTTGTATGTTAGGTTTCCAGTTTAGCTTTCTGTCCAAAATAAGACCCTAATACATGGCTCTATCAGAGAATGCTAAGCTTATACCTTTTATAGAAGGATGGTTAATATTTTGTATTTCCTGGTGAATAGGACATTTCTCCGTTCAAATTCCCTCCACTCTGAATTCCCGATCCCGATCGTTGTATTAGTTGACTACACTGTTCACCATTTCCCCCCTTTAGAAAGTCCGATTTCATACCGTGTTCCTTTCGAATAAATTTTCCGTTCTTGTAGTTGAATACGAACGTAAATCATTATTTTTTTTTGTAGTCTAACAAGTACCTCTGTTCTGACCACGTTTTACTTGATAGCTACACAAACTGGCCTTGTTTTGCAAGAATGATCCACATGTGCGAACCGCATATTAGCTGTAGCCTAGCAAATACCTCTGTTTTGACCACGTTGTACTTCGATCGCTACCCCGAGTTCCACTGGATGATTCCATGCTCACCGTTCTTATAGTTTCATACGCATTTTGCATGATTGTACGAGTAATAAGTATCAATAAGTTTTAAATGAACGCCGTGGTATTATTAAGAAAATCAAGAAAACGACAACTTGAAAGTAAAACAATCTTTTTAAATTTTAACGAAGGAAGAGTGGATCTGTAACCGATAAGCCTGGGCGATTAATACAGTTTTTAACGGAAGGCTCTAAGCTAGACGATAAAGTAGGAGCAGGAGTCTTCTGGGACAAGCTGAAAGTAAGCATCTCTGTCCGTCCACCTAAACGCTGCAGCGTATACAAGGCTAAGGTGATAGCGATTGAAGAGGTTATTAGTTGCCTGAAGCAACTTTCTTCAAAGAAGATTTTCATTTACGTGGACAGTGGACAGTCGCTGAAATCTAAGGTGGCGTTGAGCTGTCACTCCTCTCTTAACGAGATGAGTGAGCAGTTCAATATAAGGATCATTTGGGTCCCGGGCCACACAGATATTAAGGAGAACTGTAGGGCGGATGAGTAGATGTGGTACGACTTTCCAGCTCCAACTGAAAGGGCAGAGGTAGGGACTCCTATCGCGACACTGAAACTTGAGCTTCGGAAAGAGGCAAAAACAATAACAAATGTAAGGTGGGAAAACACCGACATTTGTAATATTTCAAGAAAGGTCTGGCCGAAGCTCGACTTGAAGCGTTAAACTGCGCTTATTTCCCTACAAAGACGTAAACTAAGAACAGTTGTAGGGATAATGACAGAAAGGGAAACACGCGAGAAGGATGGGTGTCAAATATAATGACTTCTGCAGAAGCTGCATGGACGAGGAGGAGGAGGAGACTATAAAACAGTTTCTCTGCTCATGTCCGGCACTAATGCAGAGAAGGCACAAACACTTAGGTAAGCGGTTAATGAATAACCTATCAGATCTCGAAAACGGCAAAGTGCGAGGTATACTTCGATACATTAAGAGATCTGAATGGATCTTCTGAAAAGGGGAAAGGTATATAAGATCCTGTGGTAACACCAAGGACCGCGAATGGTCTAAGTGAGCATTAGCTGCCACCAACCTAAGATGAGAAAGAACAATGTTAAGCGTATTTTTGACCAAACCCCTGGTTATGATACAGATATGAGTAAGCAACTGTTGTGAAAAATAATAATAAATAATAGCGTGAAGGGTTTTCTAATTCTTTTTCTTGATATACGCTGTACAAAGTACGAAAGCACTAAGCTTGTTCTTTTCAAAAAAAAAAAAATGAGCTCTGATAGAACAGCACTTTATGCGACATTTTCGATTTCTCTCTTTTCCAGTTGGGTACATGATGGTTCGGAATGCCTAGGCTTTTTTTGCAAGTGCGTTTGTAATATCATGAAACGTTTATCTACATTACATGTAATGTCTAATCGGAATGGCCCAAATTCGTATAAGGGGATTTTTGCACATTTACTACAACATAATATGTTGGCATTGCAAAAAATGCACAATACATGTTATGTACACACAAACTATGGGCATCCCTGGCACTTGGTAAACTTCTTAAAAAGTAAGATGTCGCAGTAAATTTGGGCCATAGAATGAAGTGTGAACAATCGGAACAAAAATAATCCCTACATTGAAAATCTTCTTGTATAGAAACTTTTTACTTGTTAAGTGCATTTTCTACACACTTACACCTACATACTTTCTATCCCTTCAACCAACAGTTTTACATTTCTTCCCTTAATAAATACACACTCGTGCGTCTAATTCTGAATGGCAATGTTTTTCATTAGTGTGACACATTAAAGAAGTAATTTTCTCCCACACGCATTCAATTGCAAATAGGAAACAATACAGAATTGTTGAGCACAATTGGGTCACTAAACTTTTACAATGCGTTGTCGCATTATGTGCTTGTATACAAAATTAAAGGTATAGGATAGGAGGCTCGTAGCATATCCACTTCTGTGGATACATCAGCAAATTATAGTAACGATGACACACATTTGACATACACACGTCGATCAAATAAGTTGTTAAAAAACCTGTTGTTTTGGGCCAAGTGTTTTGATGACTTGAAATATTTGGTTTGGGTTTAACACGTCCATTAAAGTGAAAAGGATATTCGCTACTCCACAGAACAATGTGTTAAGTGGACAATCGTTGAAAACGCCTGTACTACATTCGAACGATACCCAGCATCGTCGGTTCAAACCCGACCACGGCCAAAATGGAAAAAAATGAGTGCGCGTAACCTTTACAAGCGCGGTTAATGTGAAACTTCTTTGACGTTGTTGGCCGATATTACGATTAAATTAAAAGGCAAAAATAGTCCTACATACCGGAGGACCCGGACCGAAGAAATTATTCGCTCATACCACCAATATGGATAATGTTTGTGATTGTATCGGCGGCGGAATCCACGTTGCTATCGCGAAATAATAGCGACCAGTTAATACTTCCAAAGACATCCCCTCATTTATCGCAAGGAGTGGAAGCAATCAGCAGCTCACTGCCGACAACCACCCAGGAACATTGGAAGGCTTGTGAAAATTGTTTTCACATCTGGAGCGGAAAGTATTGTGTTGGTAAAAAGCCATGCAAAGGCACAGCACGTGGCTTATCGAAGATACCTGGAGGCGGATTGAAGAACGTAAACTACTTAAAGCTCGTATTGTAGATATCCCAGCAGCAGCGAGGATCGAGTTAGAGTCCATGTATCGAAGAAAAATGGGAGAAGTGCAGCGTAGTGTAAGACGTGACAAGCATAACTATATTAACAGCCTGGCCTCAGAAGCGGAGGAAGCAGCGAGCAAGTGCGATAGCAGAGCCGTTTACAGAATCACCAAAGAGCTAACAGGTGGTCACCGCTCTAGCCAACATACGGTGAAAGGCCTAGATGGTGCCGTACTCGTTTCAGATAAGGATCAGCTCAAGCGATGGAAGGAGCATTTCTCTACGGTCCTTACCCGTGTATTTGCTAACGATATGCACCCAAATCAAACGGAGCTGCCGGAAGTAACAATTTTCCCGAATTCGCACCTCAACTCCCAGTAAAGACGAGATCACTACCGCGATTAATGCACTAAAGAACAACAAGTCGGTCGTTGGGACTAGATGGTATACCTGCAGAGCTGTGCTGCGTGCAGCTCCAACGATATCAGCAGAGCTTTTATATCCTCTTGTAGAGAGCGCTTTGAAGGTAGAAACTTTCCCCGACCAGTGGAAGAAGGGAATGATTGTCAAGCTCTCTAAAAAAGGTAGTCTTATGGAGTGCGAAAACTGGAGAGGCATTTGCGTTCTTCCTGCAGTTGCAAAGGTAATAGCCAAAGTAGTACTTTAGCGAATTAAGGAACATCTGGAAGATACACTCGATGCCAAACAAGTAGTTTTCCGCACTGGATCCTCCTGTGTAGACTACATAAACACCCTGCGGATCATTATTGAATAGTGCGTTGAATTCTGGTGAATTCGAGAAGGAGTTTGACAGTGTCAACAGACAGTTTATCTGGCTCGCCTTGCGCAGGAGAGGTATACCCGATAAACTAATAGCTATTATTAAAGCAACCTATGATTGCTCTAAATGTCATGTGCTGCATAGAGGAAAGCTGTCGGAGGAATTTGAGATCCTAAGTGGGGTACGACAAGGTTACATTCTATCGCCGATACTTTTTTTGTTGGTGATTAGCGACGTGCTTCGCGCAGCTTTATCTACCGGAAATGGAGGAATTCGTTGGACTCTTATATCTCAACTCAAATATCTGGATTACGCTGCACCAAATGGCAACAAATGTGGAGATGAAGGCAAATTTTGCGGGTTTGAAGATTAATGCTGCCAAAACAAAAATCATCAACCTCGGCACTAACTCAGTAACTCAAGTTAACATTGCTGGACAGCCGGTAGAGAGAGTAGAGAGTTTTCAATATCTTGGTAGTATATTGTCTCGACCGAAGGTGGAACCGAACAGGACATTGTCAACCGAATCGGCAAAGTAAAACCAGTATTTGGAATGATGTCCATGATATTGCGAAGCAATGCGATCAGCTTAAACACTAAGCTACGACTGTTCCGTTCAAATTTTGAATGGGTGTAGGTAGCACTTGGAAGGTGACCGCTACTATCACAAAAAGATTACAAACGTTCGTAAATAGGTGACTACGGAACATCTTAAGGGTATCTCTAACGAACAACTTTACCAGAGAACGGGTCAGGAAACAATAGGCACAACCATCCAACGACGGAAGTGGCAGTGGATTGGTCATACACTCCGAAAAGGCGACAGTTCCAAAGCAAACTACGCAATGCAATGGAACCCGTTATCTCAGGATGGTAGAAGAACGGCTCGTCCGAGAAATACATGGCGCAGAACAGTTGAGGAGGAGTCACGGCAATTGGGGAAGAGTTGGAGAGAGCTGAAGCTCATTGCCAGGAACCGCACGCGATGGCGCGTAGGCGTAGTAGAGGCCCTAGAACCCACAACGGGATATAGGACATAAGTAAATAAGTAAGTAAAGAAGTTTTTAAGGGCGTCCCAATTGGCTTTCTCGTATTGCAATACGATTTTTTGGGAGTTTTTTCTCTAACTGCGTGTTTTGTTAACGAGAAATTAGCTGATACTACACCATGGTCTGACGAGCGCAGAGGTGATAATACATTGACGGAGCATTTATCTGGACGAGAGGTAAGGAACAAGTCAAGGGTGTTTGAGGAATGATTTGCAATGTCAGGTATTCGTGTAGGCTCATTTACAAGCTTAGTAAGGTGATTAACCTCAGCGAATGTCTCAACACACCTTCACCCCCAAACGACCGCCTAGCCGGATCTGCGTTCAACAGAAGTTGTAGAAATATTTTAAATCACACCATTGCGTCTTTATTTATTAATAAATTAAAAAAAAAAACAAATAAATGTTCTGATAAATTTATGAAGTAGTTTTTTAATTGTTTTTTATTTAAACATCATTATTTTTGGGCATTAGTTTTTATTGTGTTATATTTTTGGTTTAATGTACGTTATGTTGTTTATATGTACCTATATGAAGTATGTAAATGTTAATATGAACGTTGTTTTACATTGCATCTATAGTTGTATTTAAATATTATACTTAAACAGGTAATGATAATGATGAAAATATTATTAATACTTGTAATAATAATAACAATAGTAGTGGTGGATATGTTCGAAATGTTAAAAGTTTATTGTATCCTGAACAATTTTTGTAATACATATACAAAATGTATGTATTTGTTTTTTGGTTTTGTTTGCAACAAATAAATCGCAGAATGTTATTGTTTTTAACTTAAATTGTATAACTCGATTCATCCGTTTAATTAATTAGTAATTTGTTCTATCTAATTGAAATGTTGTCCTTTTCCATTATATAAAAAACATTTCATATATAGGTATATATATATTATAATAAATTGTAAAATGATATTATATTTTCGATTATATACAAAACAGTTTACTTAAATATTTAGATTTAAAACATAATCTAATAGATAATAAACAGATGTTGCAACAATTTTTTTTATTTAAAATAAAATTTTGATTTTGGTTAATTGTAGATATAATTATTTTTTTTTTTTTGCAAAAATTCACAGAGTTAGTACGCGGCTCCGTCATTGACGTTTCACATTTTTTGTACATTTTTCACGTAAAGAATAAAAACGATGTATTGATTTCTCAGTTGTACAACATTAATAGATTTAAACATTAGGTATAATTTTTGTTTTTTGTTTAATTTTCACTAATTTTGATTAAAGTGTAGTACATGTATCTAAAATGTAAAATTTTTCCTGTATAGTGTGTTCCTTTATAAATTTAGTGTATGATGGTTCTTAGCTGCCCGCTATAGCTACGATTTATGAAAACAATGAGTATTAGAATAAAAAAAAAAGGAATGGTTGCTAAAGGTGTAAGATCAGAAAACAGTTCATGTTTTCTTTGAAAATCAAACACCTGTGCTGTGCATCCTGATCCTAGAGTCAATGTGGGAAAAAGTAAAGCGGAATAAAGGTCAATACGTGCCGCCGAACCACGATAAATTAAAAAATGTTCCAATCGTGATTAGGGTTGCACAACATTGAGTGAGTTCACTGCGCAACAAAATGCTACACGAAGTTACTTTTTTGACATTTTGTTGTTCACTGAGGACAGTATGTTACGACAACTTGTTGTTTACCTCATAAGTTGTCGTCGACAGAAAGTAACATTTGTTAAAAACAGTCGCGACTGCTGTTAGTTGATCTCTTATGATTCATTTGATAATCAGTTGGTGTGTTGTGACATAATTGACACAAAATAACAACATGTTGTTCACTGGCATAGGTGTCGATGTCGATATGAGTTTTCGACTTAACACCACATCGACGTCACTTTTTCCCAGTGAACACAATCATTGGCATGCATTTTCATGCATTTGGATGGTATAACGAAATTCTTCTTAGCGGCCCAGGCAAATCAACAACTGATCAGATTTTTACCCTTAGACAGGCGATGGAAAAATGTGAGTTCATTGACTCACTACACCACTTGTTTATAGACTTTAAAGCTAAGCCGCCTATGACATAGCTAGAGCAGAACCAAACAATTCGGCATTCCGAATAAACTGACACGACTATGTATGTTGAGGTCGAACATGATCAATGTTATAAACGAGAAAAGATGTCCTCATCACTATCAAGCACATTTCAATGTCTATAACGGGGGATCGACAAGACAGACGATGAATTGGCCTGCGTTGAATAAAGTGATCCGATCCTAAATAAGGGCTCTAAGCCTACCTTTATAAATGCGATCCGCAAAGAGATACTTAATCTCACATTCGCCAGTCCATTTATCTCCAACATTGTTGAAAACTGGCATGTGTCTCGCTGTCAGAGATCTCAGGTTTGACATTCCCGCCAAACTGACACATTCTTCTTCTAGATACGATCCTAAGTCTACGAACTGGAAACTGTATCGGGGACTTGTCCTCTCTAAATTAGATATACTAGTCACGTCTATAGAGTCCACAGGTGTGTTACTCACTTTCTATGACAGTTGTGTCCGTAAAAGCATTTTGTGTAAACGTAAGGTTCGCTGGTGGTGTGGCTAAACTTAGGAAGAGAGTTAGAAAACTCTTGAGGATAGACGAATATAGGTTCGCCCTTACAGAGTGCAACTCTAAATTAAGACGATTGAAACGTGCCACATGGAGGATATGCTGCGAAAACATTGTCGAAATGCCAGTAGCTGCACGAATCCATAAAGCATTAGTTAAGGATCAGAAAAACTATGTAGGTTTATTAAAAAAGGCCTACACGTCGGACCGTGAGGATACAATCAGAAAACTACTCCAGGTTCATTTCCCAGGTTCGTCTACTCGTGCACCATACACGTACCAGAACGCATCTGACCAAAGGTTTAATAGTTTATCCGGTGAAATCTTCAGTCAGGATAAGGTTAAATGGGCAGTAGGCCCTTTAAAACCTTTCAAAGCTCCCGGCGGTTACGGGATGTTTCCAGCGCTTCTACAGAAGGCAATCGATCTCATCTTATCGGGTATGATTACTTTGTTTAGAGCCAGCTACAACTGTGGGTACATTCCTACTATCTGGAGACAGGTAAATGTGATATTTATCCCTAAACCAGGCAATAAGCGTATTGAGCTGCCTTAATTATACAGACCTATAAGATCAACATCATTTGTCCTCAAAACAATGGAGAGACTTATTGATGTTTATAACGGGTGTTTTTTTAAGAGGTTGCCGATTTTTTTTTTGAATAAAACACATATAAAATTATGAAATGACCAAAATTTTTTTTTATTTGGTAGATAATTTTTTGGCATTTAACATTTAAACACAATTTCTGGCATATGGCTACCACGACTATTTTTCACAAATGTCATTCTGGAGGTCCAATTTTCCAGCACTTTTTCAAGCATTTGAGGGCGTATGTCAGCAATGACACGTTGAATATTGGTTTCCAAAGCGTCAATCGATTGAGGTTTATCCACATAAACCAATGACTTCACGTATCCCCACAAAAAGTAATCGAGTGGCGTCAAATCGCACGAACGCGGAGGCCAATTCACCGGACCATTTCTCGAAATAATGTTGTCGTTGAAAGTTTCTTTCAATAAGTCGATTGTTTCACGTGCTGTATGGCAAGTGGCACCATCTTGTTGAAACCACATTTCATCCATATCCATATCTTCAAGATTTGACAACAAAAACTCATTTAACATGGTTCTGTATCGATTTCCATTCACGGTAACGCGTCGTCCTTCCTCATTTTTAAAGAAATATGGACCGATGATCCCACCAGCCCATAGACCGCACCAAACAGTACATTTATCAGGATGCATTGGTAATTCTTGAACGGCGTGTGGATTATCTTTGCTCCAAATGCGACAATTTTGTTTGTTGACGTATCCATTTAACAAAAAATGCGCCTCATCACTGAAGAGAATTTTACGGTAAAAAAATGGATCTTCGTTCAATTGATTTAACGACCAATCACTGAATTCACGGCGCAAACGATGGTCGTGTGGCTTTAATTCTTGCACCAATTGAATTTTGTATGGCACCAAACCCAAATCTTTACGTAAAATTTTCCATAAAGTCGATGGACAAAGTCCAATTTGCTGAGCACGACGACGAATCGATAAATTGTCGTTTTCTTCGACACTGGCCTCAACGACAGCAATATTTTCTTCTGTACGAACTCTTCTCATTCTTGTCGGTGGCTTGGCATCCAAAAGAGTGAATGTAGACCGAAATTTGGTAATTACGTTCTTTATGGTGGTCTCTGACGGACGATTATGTGCACCATAAAATTCACGAAGTGCTCTATAAACATTTTTAATTGAACACTGATTTTGAAAATAAATTTCCACGATTTGAAAACGTTGTTCTGGAGTTAACCTATTCATAATGATTTGCCAAACAATACTGAGTAGAAATGCCACTTTGAGCTGTCAAAACAACTGTCATAAAATAAAACGACATCTATCGGAAAAACAAACCTCCTAAAAAAACACCCTTTATTAGAGGCCGGTTAGAATTGTCTACCCCTCTGCACTCAAGTCAGTTTGCGTGCAGGAAAGGCAAAAGCACAGAAGGTGCCCTTCACTATCTTGTAAAGAAGATAAAAGGAACTATTCGTTCCAAGGAGGTGGCCCTGTGTCCCTTCCATGACATTGAGGGCGCTTTCGATAACACTGGCTACGACTCTATTGCAAGGGTAATCAGTAGCAGGGGTATCGAAGACTCGACCTATCATTGGATAAGGGCCATGCTTGAAAGTTGAGATATTATTTCCTCCTCGGGAGGAGTGTTTGTGCCTGCAGTTAAGTGATGTCCCCTAGGAGAAGTGCTTTCATCCCTTCTATGGTCACTAGTCATTGACAATCTTCTAGCCGAACTTCACAGATCAGGCTACCAATGGCGATGGTTATGCGGACGATTTGGCGATTTTTATTAGCTATAAGCACTGCACGACTATCAATAATGTCATGCAAGGTGCTTTACTACACTTTTTAGAATGGTGCAACAGAGAAGAAGCTGTTGTAGGGCTTTCAACACTGCCGATTTTCATTAAAAAGATGACTGCTAGATGCGCTGTTAAGCTGCAACTAAAATACGAGTACAAACCGGGTGACTATGTGGGTCAGCTGAAAATTCTTGACTTAATTCCTGAAAGAGACATGTTCTGCACTATCCCCGACGTTATGGTCACTGAGCACTGTTTCGAAAAAAAATTTGAGGAAGAAATATTGGACCGAGTAAACTGGTATACTATGGTGTTCCGGCACTGGACGCTAGAGGTCTGGTCACGTTTACAGATGGATCGAAGATGGAAACTGGAGTTGGACCTGATGTCTTTGCAGCCAACACCAAAGTCTCAATACCAATTGGAAAAAGTCCCTCGGTTTTCCAGGCGGAACTCCATGACACTCCATGAACTTAATGAAGGAATTAAAGGCGCTAGAATATATATCTTTTCAGATAGCCAGACAGCACTTAATGCGCTGTCGTCCAATTTAATGGACTCAATATCAGTCAGAAACTGTTACGATGCACTGCATTCTCATGTAAGACACAGCAAAGTCAAACTCAGTTAAGTCCCTGGGCATCAGGCAACGAATCAGCAGATGAACTTGCTAGGACTCGTGTCGGAATCTGCGTTCATAGGACCTGAACCCTACTGTGGTATCAACTGGGCTGCCGCTACAGCACTGATAGATTGTTCGGAACACAAACTTCGTCTGGCCCACTTTGAAAGCGTCCCGGGGCTTATTATTATTATTATATTAGGTGGGGCTAAAAAGCCTTGAGCACTGCGACCTTTAGTTCTATTGTGCGTCCCTGATGTTTTACCACATTATGTGATTGCTCAGTTCCTTCGTGAATGCCACCACATCTGACAATGCGATTAGTCTGGCGTTCGGCCAGGGAACTTTGTAAGCCTTGAGATGTTTTATTCTTTTCTGGGTGAGGGCTACGCATACGAAGAGTAGAGAAGAGTCCCGGGGCTTATGCAATCCAAACAATTAATCAGGCCCTTTTCCTTAATGTTAATAGGGATAGCATTAGGAAGCTGGTGAGCTTTCTAACAGGTGATTGTGGCTTGCGATGTCACCTTTACAGAATTGATGTGGGCTCAGGGTAGGGTGAATGTAGGTTCTGCTCGGAGGATGAAGAGTCATCCGAGCACATTCTCTGTGAATGCCCAGCATTAATTTGGTGTTAGGAGGAAATATGCTCGAAAGCGGAGTTTAGAAATTCTGCTACTAAGGGTGTACTATCGTTCATTAGGGAGGTAGTACGTCTCTTAGAGTGCAATAGATCTTTCAGGTCGCATATGGGCTAGGGTATAAATCCAAAAAAAATACCCACTTTGGTCCTAGATAAACATTTGATTTTAAAACAGACTCATGTCTACATAATGGAAAATGTGTTTTATATACTAGTGATTACATAGATAGTTGGTTTTTGGTATAGTGATGTACATTTACGTAGTATGTTGATTAGGATAAGTTTTTTTGTTTCTCTTTTTAAACAACTGATTTAAATAATATATTTGCTATATGAATTGATGAGAAAAATTGTAGTATATGTGATATTTTGTACGTATTCAATACTTTTTCTCGATTATGACACTTAATTTAGTCCACATAGACTTTTTATGCTGCAGTTGTTGTTTAGTACATAATATAATAATTAACAGGTTTTTTACAAATGTGTATATGTGTAGGTATAAGCCCAGATTAATATTTTTCAAAGGAAAACAACAATAGTGTTAGTGTTTATCTCACGGTAATAATTAAGTTCTTATAGTACTTTTTATATTCGCAAATAAATTGAAACTCACAGCACTGCGCTAGAAAGTTTCTCATATTTGCACTTTCGATCTAATCGAACGAATAATAACAAGAAGTTAGCAATCAGGGCCAAACTGTAAGTCACTCTTTAAAAGAAGATGGCTTTTCAATAATAAACTAATCAACAAAATTGTTGGGCACTGTGAGAAATATCAATAGAGTTAAACATTCATTGTAAAGAACACTTAAGTCTGAATTAAAAGTCGTAATTTCAAAAATGTATACTCCTTTATAAGCCGTCGGTGCCTTTTGTCTTTACAACAAAGCAGAAATCACCGTAAGCTTTGCAAATCATTGTAACAGAGGTTGCTTTTTCGAGTCTTCTCTATTAGTGTCCTGTTTTTTTGGTAAATCTCGACTCTTCGCTTCTACTAGTGCTTCATTTCAATTGAGAAAAACCTAAAGCGCTTGATATTTACCAAATCTAGGTCTTGGTGTGACTTCCGAACACCGCTTAACCCAGCCTGAAGCGTGCCAAGCCGCTGTTATGGTGAGAAAACCCGTAGACTCCGCAGCAGTGTTGCCAAGACATTGGCTAAGCATTCGGCTTGTAGGGCCAACTGCCCTGCACCTAGTGGTCCAATTTGAACGCCAGCTAACTCGCGAAAACTTGAGGCTACATCGTGCACTTTAAGGACAATGTTGCGAGTTTGAAGGGGCGCCGAATTATGCCTGGTCATGTCTTGTGTTAACTCGGTGATGCGACGAATCGCCGTTAGGCATGATGTCAGGTGCTCAGGTAACATAGATAGAGTCATGTCGGACATAGCGACGACTAGAAGCTTCGAACTGGTAACCAGAGCTAATGTCTGGTCTGTGAGTTCGTTGCGTGCTTTTTGAAATTTCTCCTCGTCGATTTCGGAGCCGCCACCAGCTGCTTGAGCTGCCGTGCATTGGGCGGCCACTTGATCCAGCTTCACAAGCAGACCAGCCATTGCGATGTCCGTTTTGGAGAGTAATGCCTCGCCATCGATAACATAGCCATTCTTCATAATGAGTTGTTTCTCACTGATACCGCTGCCGCCGCCATTCGGACTATATGATTGGAATTTGCGTGACATTTGTGGCGAGCAGAGTAATGAGAGTTGAGGGCGATTTTCTGGTGCTGGGTTTTTCATACAAACTGGAGGACAGTCACTATTTGAGCGGTGATGTCCATTCGAGCGAGGTGACTTAAGGATTGCCTGCGTTGTATTAAACGCATTATCAATATCGCGATAGGCATTAAAGGTTTGTTGCAACTGGGGTGATCTGACTTTGAGCGAAAGGCTGCCATCATTAACAGAAACTTGAATTTGCTTGGGAAGTTGGGGTTGTGCGCTCCGAAGAATTGGTCTTGCTGCCATTGGGGGAAGTGGTGGTTTTTTCGGTGCAACACTCACCATTGGCGAGACGCTTCGATCGTTGTCACCAGCACAGCGTGGAGGCAGTAATGGCGGCCGACTATCTGATGCGGAATGTGGCGAACTATTGTTTGTTTGGTGATAATCGGCGACGAAGCTAATCTGTTTCTTTGGTGAGTATCGAGACTGGAGATCGACACTTTTTGGTGGCCGGGCTGGTGGACTGTGGCTGTCTGATTGCTTAGATCGTCTTGGGGGAGGACGCAGCTCTAAGCTTGGGTTTGATTTAGGTTGGTTGCTGCCATTTGGTGTCCCATCAGCTCTCGTTACTTTGTCTTCGCGCTTGCTTTTGGAACAGCATGAGAATGTACCCTTCCGCTCAACTGTAGCATACTCAATGACGTGCAGGGCTGATGCATGGTGTTTTATTGAATCGGCTGTACTGCTTGAGGCACCGCTAGAGTCTTTAGCGGAGCTGCGGCTATCAAAAGAAATACTCTTTGAGTTGCTGTAAATGTTGTCGTCGTCCCCAGTTCGATGCTTCGCTGGTATGTATGCTGCAGATGGACTCTGCTCTTCAAATTCATTAATCTCTGTACTTCCTTCAGTTTTTTCCAGATTTGGTGGCGGTGGAATTATAAAGGACATTATTTCCTCGGGAGTCAATTCTTTTGCTGGCGTAGCCTTCTGAGTCGGTGGAGCTACAATTACCTTTGCCAGAAAGCGATCTAGATCACCATCTTCTTTGATACCTCGATATGTGCTTGTATCACCAAATCCTCTGGGTGCGGCGTTTAGAATCGACAATGAATCCAATTCGTCTGGCGTTTGTGGCGGTGGAATCGCTCGCAGATCAATAAGGTCTGAGTCAGTCTCAATGAATGTGTCCTCTCCTATTTCGAAGCCGTAAATCTCAGATAACTTTTTCGCCGCTAGATCGGTATCTTGGTTACTGCTCTCAACTTTGCTAATTTCCTTCAGTTGCTTTAGGTATTCTTTTAGGTTATAGTCCTTGGCATCCGGACCCATAGAAGTGCCATCTGGACTATGTAGTCCGAAACTTGTGCGGTAAACGTTCTTTTGCTTGCGGTCTCTGCTTTTTCCTCCATTGAACGAAGGAGGAGTATCTCTGTGCGTGGGTGATATGCTCGGCGATTGTACTGACTCTGAATCGCTTTCACTTTGCGAGAAGTCATTGCCAAGTGCTTGTAAGTCACTCAGCAGTTGGCTAAGACCATTAACCTTACGTTGCGGTCTTGGTGTCGTCGTTGTCGTTAAAGTACTCGTATCTTGATGACTTTGGCTGTGTGGGTTAAAAGTGCTACTGCATATACTCTCCATTGCAGTGTTTGTTACACAACTTTTTGGGTCCTGCGGCGTCTGCCGCTGCACATGCTGATTTCCTCCGATTAAATTCAATCCCTTCGTAATGCCCGTAAGGTCCTGATTTATTGCTTCGGCCAGCAGAACCAATGAGTCACTATGTTTCAAAATACCCGGTGGCGGAGCGTCCTCGTTCGATGACATCTTGCTGCTATTCAGACTGTCACAATCGCTGTCGAATTCGAGTGTTCCGTTGCCATTTCCGATAGAAGTCCCATTTTGCCACGCCACTAGGCCACGGAAGCTGCCACCATTTCCTTGTATTGCTAGCTCGCACTCGTGAATTAATTCCCCGTGCTCATTCAAGTACTGTTCAGAGTTTTCGACCATCTTTTGCATTTCCGCCACTCGACGCAGCACTCCTTCATTCTTAGTCTCAACGAGCCCGCCACTTGCACTGGATGAATGACAGTTCCGTTCGGAACAATAGGCTGCACTGCTACTACCTCCCCCACTACTATCACTAAGGCCGGAATCTTTCGCCTCCTCCAACAGCTCCATGGCCATCACACTGTGCATGTCTAAGTCGAGGGTACGGTCGCTGACGTCCCTCTCCAATATCGATTTGTGATTATTGTTAGCCACGTTCGTTAAGTTCATATTGCGGTCGCATTGATTACTATGAGGTGGCTCAACAATGCTACCACCACCAATTGCACCACCCATCGTCGAGCTTATGGAGTCTGCTGAAGGCGTCGTCATTGTTGCTTGTTGTTGCTCCTGCTTCTGGTCGTGCTGCTGCTGCTGCTGCTGCTGAACAGGCTGATAATATGGTGGCGTCAAAAAGTTTATGCTATGCGCACGGTTGTGATATGGCAATAGATAACTCCAGGCAGCTGGAAGCACAGTATGTTGGGCTAGATACGAAGGAGCATTATCCTCGTCGTAATTCTCCCGCTCCCTATCGACTAGAAGTTCTTTGCCTGTTGTCAGTGAAATGAAAACGTGAGAAGATGAATGAATTCGGTATTGTTTGATTGTATACGTGTATGCTTACAAAAGCGCATATTAGAGATAAGTCACCACGGCCAACGTACTTACCCGTTAGCAGACGATAATATCCGGCCAGGACCAATGAAAATTCACAAGCATCACGGTCTTCCATTGAGAATTTTACGACTCGGTCTGCATGCATGAACACTCCAACGCTGCAGGTGACATCGTCCTCACGATTTACAATCACTCGACTCAAGTCTTCGATTGCAGTTATTGGCTGGGGCTGCAAATGAATAAACCGACAATCAATTTTTTAATAGGGTGGCAAGGGAGTTATTAATAGTAACGTTATAGACATGGTACGCGTCCGCACATGAACAACCGAAAGTTTATCTTCAGTTCAGGTAAAGTCTTTCGCTGTGACTCACTGATTCTACATGAGGAGAAAATACCTACTTTTGACCTTACACCACTTTACACCCTGTAACTCTTGAACGCTTCTAGCACCATGGTCGCTGTTGGTCTTTTTTGATAGAAATTTCTAAGGTCAAACAATGTACATTTTTAAATTCTCTATATTAACTTCGCGTGTCCGTGAGTTAGTGTGTGTTGTCGTGGAATCTTGCGATCAATTTTTAACCTACTTCCTAAAGTTCGATTTCATTGAAACTTTACACACATACATATCTCCGATGACAACAGTTTCTATTAACATTTGAGGGGGGTCGGGGGGCTCCCATACAAATATTTTACAAAATTTACCCGATTTTCTTCAAATTTTATATTCTTGTGTAACTCCGATGGACAACACTTTTCTTCGGCCCTGAGGACCGAGAGGTGCCCATAAAAAATATTCAAAATTGGCCCAATTTCTTTAAATTTTAAACACATGTGTATCTTCGATGGACAAAACTAAAGATGAACCCAATTTTCACGCATTATATGCGCCACCGCGACTAGCAATACATGTCACACACACGAGATCTCAGTGTGCCAAAACCGTATACACGGCAATGCCTCTTCCGTCAAATTCAATAGCTGTGAGAACTGTTGTCATCTTAGAGCCTACTCTGGACTTGATAACTGTCGTCAATGAACCGCCAGCTTCTTAGCTCCATGCTGGTCAAACCAAACTCTTCAGACAGCCCTGCAACCTCATACTCCATCCACAACCAGTCATTACCCAATAGACAATGTCAACTCGATTATCAACACTCCACAAACATCTATATACTCACCACTTGCAAACTAACAACTAACCCAAAATGCGTGGAATCGATAAAAAAAAACTGCTTCATTGGAATAGAAGCTATCTTTTGGACCGCTCAATTCAAGATGTCTTGGATGGTTTCAAGTCTAAAGTACATCACTTAAATGCTGGCGTTTCCCAGTGTTTTGTCCCCGACACTCTTTCTCATTTTTATAAATGATCTTAATTCCCTTTTTAACTGACAACAGCATTCTCAGCTTCTCATATAAGTTTCCAATTCTCATGTGTAGCTTAAACAACTACGTATATTAAGCACGTTATATTCTAACCTAGACACCAAAATAAAATGGGGAGAAAACAATCGAGTAGAATTTAACGCTTCCAAAACTGCAACTTCCAACTGCATGCCACCTCTCCTTGAATTCAACCGCAATACTCCTGGCGCTCTTAATGCTCATCAGTTTACCCTCAAGCCTCATCTTCGGACGTACAGTTAAATTCAGAGATACGTTCTTTAGCCGTACAACACGTATGTGGAATGCTCTGCCAAGCTCTGTCTTTCCACATCACTATGATTCGCAACCATTCATGGACATCTCTTTTCTCCTTCTTTTCATTTACACCCACACTGTGCCAAAAATATAGCCATAAGGGTACCCCCTTTGAGCGTGCGCGAATTATAAAAAAAAACCAACGGGCTGTCTCACTCGTCGCAGGTACTTACCACTGAATTGCGAACCCCGGCTATTTGACTTAGTCCAAACCGAGGGCTCACCAGGAGTACCCGTTCAACTCCTTCTCTTTGGTTTGTGCTGAAACATTTGGCGCCGTAACTGGGCAGACTGGAAATTATATCCAGATAATGGATTTTAGCCTATTCAAATTAAAAAATAAAAGGTTATTATTACATGATATACGAAATACAAGTAGGAGCATATATAAAAAATTTGTTCATTTATGTTAAATGGTGAAAAGTCTAAAATGACATTAGTATTATTATTTCCGTTGCATATTTCAGTCTAATTCTAGTACTACGAGCCTAGTTAAGTGGCGTAGTACACGTAAGACAACGCTTACATACTCGTAGCTAACAAATTAATTTAAATAGAAAGAAGTCTTATAGTCGCATATTAGTCCTACATTCTGAACTTTATGAGAACCGCTTGAGAATTTGCTTTGTTCCATAATTTCCATAGAAAGTAGTCTTATAGTCGCATATTAGTCCTACATTCCGAATTTCATACGAATCGCTTGAGAAATGGCTTAGTTATCAAAATAGTGACATTTAACAGTGTCTCACTTAACAGTGTGAGCACTGTATACATAACAGTGTGAGCACTGTGTACTTAACAGTGTAAGCACTGTGTACTTAACAGTGTAAGCACTGTGTACTTAACAGTGTGAGCACTGTATACTGAACAGTGTGAGCACTGTATTCTTTACTGTATTCTGTATTAAGTATTCTGTTCTCAAAATAGTGACATTTAACAGTGTCTCACTTAACAGTGTGAGCACTGTATACATAACAGTGTGAGCACTGTGTACTTAACAGTGTGAGCACTGTGTACTTTACAGTGTGAGCACTGTATACATAACAGTGTGAGCACTGTGTACTTAACAGTGTGAGCACTGTATACATAACAGTGTGAGCACTGTGTACTTAACAGTGTGAGCACTGTGTACTTAACAGTGTGAGCACTGTATTCTTAACAGTGTGAGCTTAACAGTGTGAGCACTGTATTCTTAACTGTATTCTGTATTCAGTATTCTGTTCTCAAAATAGTGACATTTAACAGTGTCTCACTTAACAGTGTGAGCACTGTATACATAACAGTGTGAGCACTGTGTACTTAACAGTGTGAGCACTGTGTATTTAACAGTGTGAGCACTGTGTACTTAACAGTGTGAGCACTGTATTCTTAACAGTGTGAGCTTAACAGTGTGAGCACTGTATACTTAACAGTGTGAGCACTGTATCACTTAACAGTGTGTCACTTAACAATTTTAGTTTTTGAACATGCACCCCCTTGTTGTAAGACGTTGTCACGTTGTCAAGGATTAATTAACTAGTACCTATATAGCATCATCATATATAATCATGTGAGCTAAGCCAGCTATGTATGTCTGAATCTGTAGCTTAGTTATTTTGCATAGCTAAGTTGAAATGTAAAGCATGAAAACCAATTATCGATTGATCAAAATAAAAGAAAATCAAACCTTTACTTTCCCCCGTGATGTTAATCTTCTTAGAAAGAAAATTGACAAAAATGAATAAATTTGCACTTTTAGTACCTATGCATCCCTTCGTTACTACCCTTTTTACATAGCGGTTTGTGCCGGATATACGTACTATGCTATGTTAGTAGTTTGCAGTTGTTGAAACTACAACTATAGCAGCTTCTGGAGTGGAGTGTTTACGTATCGTCAAAAAGGATCGTTAGTTTATTTTTATTATGCATTTTTTTCAAACACAAAAGGAATGTAACGGCAATATGCACATGCAAACAGATATCAAATATAACATATATAGCCTGTTAGAAGATTTCGACTGTTGCTAGTATGTAAATAGTGAATAGACACGCACTTACCTGTAGTTGCGTAAGCATCTTTGTCGAGGATCCTGTCATCTGAGAATTTAATTTAAGGAAATGTGCAATCAGACGTCTCAGTTCCTTCCGTTTCATTCCCTCTATTAGAGATGAAGGCACAAACCGTTCCAGACCAAATTCCCGTCTACACAGACACGGACAAGATGCAAAAAGCGTAGCAGTGCAGAAAATAAAACAGAGAATTATGCAAATGCGTTTGGTAATAAGCCCGTATTATTCAAGCAACGTGAGAACATTTCTCCAGGACAATACATACTCGACTATTTTCACTGTTAGCTTTGCCGGCGAAACATTATTCGCTAGGGAATGCTGATGCATATGTAATGCTGCCAACCGCAAAGCAACTTCGGGCTGCAATTCGGGGGCAAATCGCTCCTGCGTTACATCATTGCAGCACTGCATATACAAGTAATCTAAAGCGTTAAGATCCTTTTGGGCTAATCCCGCGGCTGAAATCGGCACAAAAGTGACTCGGAAAAGGCAACGTAATTTATGAGCACCAGGTCGAGCAGCTATCTGTAACGATAAAATGTTAAAAGTTATTATTTAAATAGGAAACAAATTATTACAATAAAGTTCGTTAGCAACACAATGATACGAGTATGTATAGTAGAGCGGGAGATTTAAAGTTCGTATAAGTTCGAATCCCAGAAGAAGAAAACCCAAAAAGTTTTTGAAGTGAAACTTCTTTAGCGTGGTGGGTCTTTAGGGGGTTCTTTATGAGTCTTGAATGAGAGTGTTTAGGGGGTCTTAAGTGGGATATAGAGGTTTTAAGACGTTCTTAAGGACATCTTAGGTGGAATTTTTGAGGCCGGTCTTGGGTGGTCTTGGCGGTGTCTTGACGCGGTTTTAATAAGGTCCTCAGTGGGGTCCTAAGGGGGTTTTGAAAAGGTCTCCAGTTGGGTCTTTTGGGGATCTTTAGGAGCTCTTGAGGGGTGTCTTGATAGGGTTTTGAGAGAGTTAGATTTTAAGGAGGTCTTAATAGAACCCTGAAGTGATTTTGAGAGTAATTTTTATAGTATTTGAGGGAGTCTCGAGGGCGTCTTTTTGATGGTCATTCAAGGATGTTTTTGGGTTCCTTTCGGGGTCTTTTGAGAGCCTCTTAAGGTCTTTTGAAGATATTTTTCGGATTCTCTTTGGGGTCTTTTGGAGGTTTCCATATGTTCATCCCACTGAAAATGCATATACATATTTTATTAAAAAATAAAAATAAAAATACAAAAAAAAATTATAAAGATCCTCTTCGCCAGTCTTCTGGCATTGCTTCCTCTCCCATACTTTGCTATGCTAGGCTACGCTTAATATGAGCTCTAAAAATAGCACACAATGATAGACCAAATGCCGCAAAATGCGAATGTACATCATTAAGTATAACATTGTATGCCTTAAAAGCCTCGGCTACGTTATGCTGTGCTGTGCTTTATAATATTATATCTAGCCTTATAACTGTTCTGAGATACGTTCTCAGTTCGCCTTTCGTATGTGGACCACAGAGAAGGTAGACTCTGAACCACAACGGTCTGTTGTGCCAAATATTATTATGATTATTATGTCCTAATTGGAACCGAGCTTGCTTTAGAAATGATAAGGAATGATCAATGATTAAATAATAAATTCCGCAATTGTAAGTAAATTGCTTTAATTATCCTGCAGTCTATTATGTAATAACAAAATTACCAAAATAGTGCTTTCACATATATCATTCCAACAAATTAAGTCTGTTTAGAAATTATGAAGAATCTGGCGCTAAATAATATGAAACGAAAATTTCACGCAACATCAACAGAGACGGAAACGGCGAAAATGTTACATTGTCCATGGTCCAAAACACACACACACACACACACATTTGTACTTCCGTACGAATTGTTCGTGAAAAATAAAGCTCTACGATGAAGCAAGGAACGTTTTGCTGGCACTTTACGTCTTTCCGTTGCTCTATAACAAGGGGATGGGATCTACATTTTACATTTATATTCCTTTCATCGACACATACGATGCCAGATAGAAAACTGCCTCTGAAGTGAAGAGTTTTAAAGTTTCAAGAAAGCAATTATTGTTGGTTGGAGTTTCTATTGTTGGTCTAGATGGATTTCAGCGCGCTCTTGGCAGCAGCTATGTATGTGGTTTATACGAATCCACTTGAATTTGAGTGCTGTGCTTTGATTACAGCAGATACATACTCGTACTTATTGTTTGTTGGTTAAAATAGCGACAGATGAAAACACATCAAAAAAGAGTGCCTATTATGGCACTGAAATTCAGAATTTTTGACGAAAAGGTTTTTCTATCGAAATTAGGTTTTCAACCCAAGTTCTGTAAGCATGACAGTATGTATGCTTGCTCACTAATCATTTTATCATCGCGTAATGAATACTTTATTTAGAGCCAGCTACAACTGGGGGTGCATTCCTACTACCTGGAGACAGTTTATATTTATATTTACGAAATAGGCCTAAATCATACAGACCTATAAGTCTAACATCATTTGTCCTTAAAACCATGGAGAGACTTATTGATGTTCATAATAGAGGCCGGCCTCTGCACCTAAGTCAGTTTGCACACAAGAAAGGCAAAAGCACATAAGACGCTCTTCACTATCTTGTCAAGATAGAGTAGCAGAGGTATCGAAAACTCGACCAATCATTAATTAGGATCATGCTTGAAAGTCGAGATATTATTTCCTCCTCGGGAGGAGTGTCTGTGTCTGTGAATGCAGTTAAGGAGTGTCCTAAAGAAGAAGTGTTTTCTCCCCTTCTATGGTCACTAGTCGTTGGCAATCTTCTATTAGATCTTCCCAGAACAACCTACATAGCAATTTGTTATACGGAAGATTTGGGTTTTTTTTTTTTTTAAGGTGGTAAACGCTGCACGACTATCACTAGTGTCATGCAAGGTGCTTCACAACACGTTCCAGAATGGTGCACCAGAGAAATACTATCCATCAATCAATTTGGCACCTATCATCATCAAAGGTACCACGTTAGATTATTCCAGTGAGGTTAAAATATGTTGGCGTCATCCTTGATAAACGGCTTAGCTGAAATTCTCAGATCACGACCACCATCGAAGGCACTACTAGTGCCTTGGGGGCCAGAAGAAGCCTCTACGGCAGAACTTGGGGTCTTAACTCCTAAAATTATGCACTGAATGTATACAACGATGGTGAGACCCACTATCACGTACGCGGCCCTCTTTTGGTGGCCGAAAGTTCTTGAACGGACAACGGAAACTAAGATTCAGAAGCTACTAAGAATTGCCTGTCTTAGTATAGCGGTTGTCATGGGTGTCATACTAGAAGCTGTTATAGGACTTTCACCCCTGCAAATCCACATCAGGAAGACGGCCACTATGTGCGCTATTAAGCTGGAACTAGAATACCAAACCAGGTGACTATGTGGGACACCTTATAATTCTTAACTCAATTCCCGAAAGAGACGTGTTCTGCACAATCTCCGACATTACGGTCGGGGAGTACTATTTCGGCAGGTTATTTCAGGTCGAAATATTGTACCGGACCAACTGGTGCAATGGTGTTTGTGCAGTGGATGCTAGAGGTCTGGTCACGTTTACAGATGGATCGAAGATGGAAACTGGAGTTGGAGCTGGTGTCTTTGGATCCAACACCAAAGTCTCGATAATAATAATTTTCGGCGCGACAGACAATTGCGGTCCAAGACCTAGCTTTAGCTTTAGCGCAATTATATTTTTGGACACAAATGGAAGGTACCTACAATTTAAGGCCGGCTCCGAACGGCGAATTGAGAAGATTAAAGATTAACCTTAGTAAAAGAATAAGGGCCGCTAGAATATATATCTTTTCATATAGTCAGGCAGCACTTAAAGCATTGTCGTCCAACTTAATGGACTCGTTATCAGTCAAAAACTGCTGCGATGCACTGCAATTTCTTGCAAGACACAAGAGAGTGAAACTTGGTTGGGTCCCTGGTCATCAGGGAATTGCAGGCAACGAATATGCAGATGAACTAGCGGGGGATGGCTCCAAACCTGCGTTCTTAGGACCTGAACTCTACTGTGGTCTCAACTGGGCTGCCGCCACAGCACTGATAAATTGTTCGGAACACAAACTTTGTCTGGCTCACTGGGAATACGTCCCGGGGCTGAGACAATACAAACAATTAATCAGGAACTTTTCCTAATCTAAATAGGTATAGCATTGACTTTGACTTTTCAAACAGGTCATTAAGGCTTGCATTATCACCTTAAAAAAATTGGTGTAAGCTCAGAGACAGAATGTAGGTTCTGCTCGGAAGATGACGAGTCATCCGAGCAGATAGAATGTAGGCTCTGCTCGGAAAATGATGAGTCATCCAAGAATATTCTCAATGCATGCCCAGCATTACTTTGGTGACCAGGAGACGCATTTTTCATAAGGAAATATACTCGATGGCGGAGTTGCGAAACTCTGCCACTAAGGATATACTATCCTTCACTAGGGAGGTGGTACGTCTCTTAGAGTAAATTAACCCAAAGATACAATAGATATTTTGGGTCGCAGTGTCCGCCACATGGGCTAGGGTATTTATATAAAAAAAAAAAATTCGTGATACTTTGACGTCAGACTAATACTTTCTGTGGATACATATATTCCACACCAACTATAACAACACCCTTTAACACTTCCATACCTAAAGGTAATAAAACAATATAAATTCTTAAATATAAAAAAGGTATAAGTTTAGAAAGAACGAAAAGGTCATAAAATTGTAGTGAATTGTTTTTGCTTACCCTCGCCAATGTTTCCTCAGGGTCAAGGAGTGTAAGTTTATTTCGTTTCAGACTTTTTACATGCTCGAGAACAAGGCTAAAGTGTTCCACAGCCAAAAAGCACAATTTATCATGAAGTGATATGACGACATCCTGTTGGAGATAACAATTTGTTAACAAACCATCTCGAATGATAGAAGCTTACATATATATAGGAATATACTTACCATAACCGTTGTCGTTGTATCGTACTTAAATGATTTGGTCTGTCCATTTTCAAGGAACACTTTCAGGACGTTTGCCATCGGCGGAACGCAAATATCACCCAAAGAAAATGCAGATGTCTGCAATATGGTAATAGTGTATATTATGGCTTTTAAGTTTATTAAGTTAATTGAAATCGCAGTAGAATTTGTTATGAACAGGACACATAATGTATTCAACAAATCAGTTCTGCTAAAAAATAAATACCATTTCAATGTAAGGAAATAACACATGAAATCTTCTTGTAGACAGGGTGCCCCGAAAATTGTCTTCACATGTTATTAAGTAACCTTCTAAAATCAGATTAATCGACTGCAAAATTGTGGTCACATATCTGTTCGATAAAGTATTCGTAAAAAGGTAGCTTCTTTGGCATTTTCAGTTTTTTTTTAAATGCTCGGCTATATGCTTGGCACAGCGTTAAGGAAAAGGAGAAGAAAAGGGGAGATGTCTATGAGCTTATGCTTTTAATGCCTGTTGATCATAGTGATGTGAAAAGACAGAGCTTGCTAGAGCAATCCACATACGTGTTGCACAGCTGAATAACGAATCACTGAACTTAACTGTACGTCGGAAGATGCGCACGAGGGTAAACTGATGAGGAGAGGTGGCATTCAGCTGGCTAATTCTCGAGAGCACCGCTGGTGGAAGGAGCCATAAAACAGTGACAAGCAGGAAACGTCCCTGTGGTATTCAAGTGAATCTATTGATTTCTCCATGTTTTCGTCACCGAGAAGTTTTATCGCACGGTTTTGTATTCTATCTAGCTTATACAGGGTGGTCTTAGGTGTACCTGACCAGACATGACAGTTATACTCAAGTTTAGGGCGAATAAACGCCTTGTAGACAGTAGCCAGATCAGAGGGAGTGAAATATTTCTTGCACAGGGTTAGAAAACCTAAACATTTCGCAGCATTTTTGGCGACGGTAAATATGTGGTCATTCCATCGAAGCTTCTCGTTAACGCACTTACCGAAAACTGCAAGTTTTTCGGTTTCCAAGTTTGCAAGTGTCATTCATGGATAATGGCATTGAATTTAAGATGCGCTTTGACGACAGTAGACAGCATTGGGTTTTGGAAGCGTTAAATTCTACTCGATTGTTTTCTCCCCATTTTACTATGCTGTCCAGGTCAGAATTTAACGTGCATAACATATTCAGTTAATTGTGTTCCACACGAGAAGTGGAGGGATGTTACTCAAACTTATCTGAGAAGCTGAGAGTACTGTCGTCAGCGAAGGAATGAATTGGATTAGAAGTCACAGACAAGAGATCATAAAAAAAAATGAGAAAGATTGGTCGGGGACAAAACAGAACCCTGGGGAACGCCAGCATTTATGTGATGTATTTTAGATTTGTAACGGTCCAAGACAACTTGAATTCAGCGGTCCAAAAGATAGCTTCTAAACCAATGAAGTCTTATGAAGTCGATGAAAAACTGACTTCATAAGCGAGCAATTTGGAAAAAGAGCTTTATGCCAAACTCTGTCAAATGCCTTGGAAATATCGAGTGCTATAGCTTTGCTTTCATCAAATTAAACGAAAGAACGGTTCCACTGTTCGGTGAGATATACCATGAAATCACCAGTAGAACGTTGCCCACGAAATCCATGCTGACGGTCACTAAGGATTTTATTGGTTTCAAGATATTTCCAGCAAAATTAAAAAGCTTATCTTGATGGGATGCTTGAATACATTTTGCGGGTATGACCTCTCGCCATTGCTTTTTTTTATTTGGATTTCTTTATTACTAATGAATAAATAATATTATTCACAATTTAAATGCTTTTCTTTGGCAAT
Source organism: Nephrocerus scutellatus (assembly GCA_947095585.1). NCBI lineage: Eukaryota > Metazoa > Arthropoda > Insecta > Diptera > Pipunculidae > Nephrocerus > Nephrocerus scutellatus. Next base: position 5,125,664 of record OX352761.1, on the reverse strand, counting down.
TCTATGACAGGTAAAAATTTGAAAAATCAAGTTAGGTCGATTTTTATTCCTTCAGCTTGATTTTTCAAATATAATTCTTAAATATGAATACATTATTTTGTGGCACCCTGTATTTGTGGAAAAGCTAAAACTAAATTTGTGATAGGATTTTTTCTTTTATCTTTTATCTGATTTTCTTTTTTACCGGAAACAATGGCGCCCCATTAACACAAACGCTCTCCGCAAAGCGCACACGACTTGGCCTGGTACGAAGTTTTGCCCTTTTGCCAGCCGAGAGTAGTGTTGATTTCTTTCCCGGGCCATAGTTGTTAGCTGGTTGACATACTAGTAGGGTTACTTGTGACTCGCAGGCACGTACTAATTGGATTACATGGTCCCTTGGGGCTTCTTTAACATCTTCACCGTTTACGGCGAGAATTTGATCGCCTGGCTGAAGCTGAAATAAACACAAAAAAGAAAACAATGCAGATAAATAAATAAATGCAATCAGTTCATAGTAAAAGTGACGATGAATTTGTTTTAGTACTGTGCGTTGATTTCAATCAAAAAATCTGTACAAAATAGAGTGGGAATTACAGGTAATAATATCGAGTAAACATTCAAAATACATACTATAATTAATAGTGTTGACTCTATCTCGGCAAGAAAGAAACAATGAGTTTGATTAAGATTGCAATCTTTTATTTATATAATTAGCATACGCTCAAGGGACTTGCACTTGCACTCGTTAATGTTAATGACGAGGTCGTTCAAACATTGGATAGAAGAAGAAGTCAACACAAAACTTGTGAACATGGTATTGTGTAAAACCATACAAAGTGGTGCATGATTTTAGAAAGCACACAAAATTATTGCCGAAACCACTTTGCCAGTTTCAAAGGAATATACCTAAGAACTACTAAGTTTTCTTAGCTTAGAAAAACGAGAATACCGTTTGTGTAGCTTTTTCTATATTAACTTCGCGTTGGCATGTGTTTGGCTGCCTCTCGGTGGCTGGTGGAATCTTGTGCTCAATTTTTAACCAACTTCCTAAAGACCGATTTAATTCAAACTGAGCCCACATGTGTATCTCCGATGACAAGACTTTTTGTAAAAATTTTGAAGTGTTTTTTTTTATTAACCGCTAAACTTGGCCAGCCAAGAAATTGGCCGAGAAATTGGAGGATCCACCAATGACTGAAGACCACACTATGCTGCCGCCACCAAGCATAGACGAAATTAGGAGAGCAGCTCAAATATAATAGGGCCCCTGGATCCGATGGTATCCCAGCGGAGCTGGTTTAAAAAGGAGGTCCTGAAACACACCAAGCAATTCATGAAATAATAGTGCAAGTATGAGAGGAAGAAGAGATGCCAGAAGACTGGCGAAGAGGCATCCTGTGCTGATAAACTGACACGACTATGTAGGTTGACCATGACCAATGTTATAAGCCAAGTGAAAATATCCGGATCACTAGCAAGCCTATTCAACATCTATAACGGGCTCCGACAAGGAGTTGGACTGGCCTGCGTCCACTTCAACCTGGCGTTGGAGAAAGTGATCCGTGACGTAACGGCGAGAGGAACAATCCTCTATAAGTCCATTTAGATACTGGCTTACACAGGCGCCGTGGCTCAGTGGAAGTGCACATGGCTGCTGAGCAGGAGGTTCAGGTTCGAATCCCAGCCACACCAAAAGTATTTTTCACGATGTCCCACCATTCGCGAATGAGTGACAAACGTTCCGAGAGTAAAATAACCTTGTCACGGAAAGCTTCTCAATTCGCCGTTCGGATCCGGCCTTAAATTGTAGGTCCCTTCCATTTGTGTCCAAAAATTAACATGAGCAGCACAAATGCGCGAGGCCTTGGAACGCAATGGTCTGTCGCGCCAAATATTATTATTTACGCAGACGACATTAACATCGTAGGAAAAAACCAAAGAGCTTTACAGGAAGCTTTCATCCAGATCGAGCGGGCGGCAAGCAATCTGGGGCTGCACATAAATGAGAGCAAAACAAAGTACATGGTGACCACGTCTGGTCCTCAATTAAGCTAGTGCAGGTCGAATTTGAAGTACAACATTTGAAAAACATTTCAAAACAATGGTGGGAGTCATACAATATATACTCTAAATAAAATTTGGAACTAAGACTTGGGACTTTACCAACTCCTGAAAGGTGATAAATGGAAAAAATATATAACAGTTGACGAAGCTCTGTTTCATTTAAATGCCGATGGCCAAAGAAGTGTGCAATACTTGAGTCGCGAGCAAACTAGGGCGTTACTTGCCTTCGCAAAACTGTTTAAAACCACTTATCAAAAATTCGAAAGGTTTATATTAAAGTGATAATGGATATTCCACCAAGACTCGGCTGCATCACATATGACAAAGAAAACACTTGACTTGCATTTCTTTAACAAAACAAATTGCCATAAAGCATTGATGAAGTAACCATAGCGATAACATAATAAGCCCCCGGGATCAAATGGGATCAAAGCAGAACTGATTGAAATAGGTGGCCCCACAATACACCAAGCATTTCATGATATAATAGCGCAAGTATAGGAAGATGAAACGATGCCAGAATACTGTTGAAAAGGCAACCTGTGCACCATACATAAGAAAGGAGATATCACAACATGCAGCAATTATCATGATTCTAATTTATGTACTCCTTGATCACCAGACTTAGCACCATCCAATTATTTCTTGTGGGGCTACTTAAAGTCACAATTGGCAAAATATAAAGTTGATAATATTGCGCAACTAAAAATATTGATAAGGCGAGAGATGAAGAACATTCCTAACGCAATGATTGAATGGGCCGTTAAATCTTGGTCAAGTCCGTGTTTGACTGTTGATAAAAACAAAAGTTTACATTTAAAATAAAATTACATTAAACATAGCCGTATAAATTATTATTTCAATTCAAAATCATTCCTTTTTATTTTTGATGTACCTGTATTTTGCACAAATATTCGACCGTATGACGCATTCCAAAGGCACTTTAAGCAATTGGCTGTTGAAATACCCATACCAAAATATGACGAAAGTTAAAATCGAATAAATATATGAAAATACTCCAATTTTCTTCAATAAATTACCTTATTTACACTCGGGCCGTCTTCTGTAACAAATCTGACTATCACAGGTCGTTCACTTCCAGCAACAAACCCAAAGCCCATTGTAGAACTTCGTTGAAGCACAGCCAGTCGCGGTTCGGGAGGATTCTCATCCCATGGTATACAGTCTGGAGCCTCATAAGTTGACGTTTTATTTAAATGGCTGCAAATGTTAAAGAAAGTGTATCAAATACTATGTGTGTGTTTGTGTTTAATCACGACATTCTTCTGATAAATAAGCAATGTGTGCATTTGTGTCTTTCTTAGTTGAGCGATCTGACTTGGGGCGGCAAAAAGTCCGATTTGAAACTACGCACAAACACTATTGTCGAAAAAATTCAATATCTTAATGGCTGCGAGCGCTATTACTCACTTTATAAAATATGGACGTCCTTTGGAGTCGACGGCTCGTTCCCAACCATATGGTAACTGCTCGCAATGACTCCAGTTTTCGCAGGCGGGGAGCCATCCGGCAGTCAGTGTAAAATGACTGAAAAATAGAAAAAGGGGGATAATAAATTTATGCAATATGCCAGAGAGTATCTAAGTAATGTTAAGTCATAAACTGGAATAAAATAACAAGTTACGTGTTTAATTCATTCACATAATTTTAATTTATTATATGATTACGAACTGACTTGCTCTATGTTTACAAGAAGAAGAAGATTTAATAATTAAATAGCATAATAGCATTATACTAAAGCAACGGTGATTAACTAAGCAACAAGTGCCAGCCAGCACCACCCACAAAAATAGAAACTCAGATATTGGTACTTTGCGTTTGCACATTTGTATCTATTACCTAAGTGACACGTACGTGACACCGTTATATTCAATACGTAAATACAGTGATTACGACAGACAATAAAAGTGAAGATTTCCCAGAGTTACAGTTTTTAATTTGGTCTTTTTAGATTGATTGTTGCTATAACACCACTAAGGCAACGACCAAGAGAAGTAACACAGGCTTAGTTCGGCAAGTACTTATTTGCACTTACTTCGAAATACTTGGCCCATTAAATGAAAGGTCATTGGCCTACTTACTCAATATTATGGTACAAAGTGGTGGAAATACTTTGATAAAAAACGTTGCCATTATTTCAGTCGAGAAAATGCTTATAGAATCCCTCATTTAATTACGAAATAGTCAACAAATACTTAATCCTTTTTTCTGCAAAGTAGGGTGGGGTCGTTAATACTTGTAGCAAGCATTTGCATGAGCATGAAAATAATACCTGTGTACACTTATAATATATATAATAATAAAAAGCAAAGCTTAAAGTTGCGATTTTCACTACGAAAAATTTTCTTCCTTTTCGTAGCAGAAAAACAAAGTACGAAATAGAAACAGAATAGAGCTTTAGTTGTGTATAAAAATGTAATTCTTTTAACATTGGTATACACATATATGGCTTGTCCACATGTCCTACTTTACGATCATTCATTCAACCATTATTTAAACAACTTTCAGGACATCAAATACCAATATCGATATCAAAGACAAGAACACTTGCAAAAAGCATTGCGACCAAAAGGAATGTTCTTTTTCGTTCGAAGTTTGAAGTATTCAATTCGTATCGAAGAAAGAAGCGATCGAATAAGGAAGAATTTTTAACCCTTTGTAAACAGAGTAAAATATTTTATTAAATAAAAAAAATCGCGTCAAATCTCAGCTCCGCGCAGGCCAATTGACATCTCCAAAACGGATGATTTATCGGTTGCCATATTTGGCGCGAAGGATTGTCAGTCGGCTTCTGTGGCATGCTCAACAAGCTAACTTGCTGGGCAGATCGCTGTGGTTTACTGAGCTTGTCCTATTCAACAGGAAATACAAAGTTCCACTTATTAAACCTACTTCCATAAAATAACTTAACTTTCTCTGATAGAGCCAAGTATTTGGGTCTTATTTTGGACGAAGCTAAGCTGGAAACCTAATATACAAGAAAGGAAAGAAATATTCGTAAAGCCATAGTGTCACTCTTCTCATGCAAAAAAGCCATTGGTAGCAGATGGGGTCTTCAACCAAATATAACCCATTGGCTATATACAGCGGTAGTAGTACCAGGCTCTAAATAAACCCTTTCCACACTCCTTTAAGTATTTGTCACGCATTCAGATACACTCTATGTCTGCATAATACACAAAACAATTGCATTTCATTTAAAATTATTGTAACAAAGACATTCGAAGCTGGAATAAAAGTTTAGTTTTCCTACAAAATGCATAATGTGCTAAATTTAAAAAGCCGGTTTCGTCCTTTTAAAGATTTTAAAAAGCATTTTCTTTGGACATTTCTAATCCAACTCAAAACAACTAGACGTACATTGTTCAGGATTCAATTTTAAATAATGGAACGAACATTTGATGTATGTAGATACTTGTATAGCTGTACGCGTATACATAGTGGTAGGTACATGAAGCACAGAAGGAATTTTACATTTTCTTTCAATAAACACACACAGGAAAGAATGAGCAGGGTATGAAGCTGATGGTTTCCGAAGTTACGCAAACAAACACAACGAAAAACAACAACAAAGAAATGGTGTACAAATTGAAAACGAGCATATCGACGCTTGGCGCTTGTAAAACTTTTCATGCACACCGTCAGGACACTTCAATAATTTACATTCATCCTTACAACGGTGAGTTCCATCAAGATTGTGGCTGGTTGTAATCAAACAGGCCAACTGTAAAAATGGCAAACAAACGAAAGGACCTCATTTATAAACAAATGGGAAAATTATAAAACGTTGGGAAATAAGTAACGAAAGAACCGGGAGAACGGGATATGACAAGGTATTAACTATAGTTGTTGTTCATCAGTAAACTAGAACCAAGAACAGGGCTACAACAATTTTACATTTAGTTTGAAACAAGTTTCGATTCTTTTATTATGCCTATAAGAGTACTTATGTGGCGTTTGCCTTTCTGGCGGGAGTTGTTCAGTTGTTAGCTTAATACTCAGTTCCGTTACGCCCGGATCTGCAAATATTTTTCAACTGCATAGATACTCCCGACTTTAACACTTTGGTTGATGTATGTGTCAATGTTTTAATGTATCTCGGCTATGTGATCATAGCAAACGTGTATGCAAATGTTTTGTGGTTATAATATATGGTAAGTTTTAGTTTTTAGAATTTAAGTCTTTAAGGACATATTTACTCGCATGCACGAAATATGAATTACCAAACTATACACTTCACTGCTTCGCTGCTTTTGTATATGTATTAATATTTTCAAAGAAATTATTTATATAAATATATTAATGTGTGGTAAATAAGTGTACTTAGCCTTATATACTGCTTTTGAAGTGAGACTTTTTATTTCCGTAAGAGGGTGATGCCACGCTCCTGATGACACAAGACAACGATTAGCTTAGCCACATTTAATTGGGAGAATATTCGCGTTGGAATACAACATTTATGTTTATACGAAAAACAGATGTGATGTATATAAACTCCCTATTTAGTTTAATTATATCCGTGATGTATATAAACTCTCTCTTTAGTTTGATTATACCCGAAACCGAAACCCATGGAAAGTCAAAGTGACAGGGGTTTGCGGGTTTTGCGGGTTTTAATTTTAATTTTGGTAGGGGAATTGCCCCCATTTAATATGAGAACGGAAGTTTAGTTCCGAGTCGCACAATATGCCGAGGTCACGAAAGATTGCACGCGGGATATGGGAGAAGGTAATGCCTGGGAGAGGGCTTGTTGGACTTACGTGATAGGGTAATAGATTGGCATTAGGAGATTTTGAGATCCAAGCAATTTTTGCGGCAACAGGTCGAAAAATTGTATAGGTCTTGTTGAAGGAGATAAAGAGATAGGAGTCTTGTGGGGAAGAAATGGGTTTGAAAAATTTGGTAAATTGATAGGGCGGAATATTTGAAGGCAATTATCAAGATCATTTATAGTTAGGATGAAGAGCAGGGGGCCTAGATGGCTTCCTTGTGGGACTCCAGAGGTTGCCAAGAATGGGGACGATAGGACGGACCTGAAGCGAACACTATTAAAGACGGTTTTCCAGATTTGGAGATTTTCGTGGTGAACGCTGTGCAAATGGAACGCCGAACCGTAACCAAATTGGAAATTAGTATTTTACTATGTTACTCTATGAATTTTGTAAGCGAAACTACTTTATCGTGAGGAAAAAATTTAGCACGGTATCAAAAATTATTTTGAGTTACGATATTGTGTGGCGATTTTGCGTTTTGATTTTGTGTTGTGATTTTGTGTTCATTTTTTAATTCTTGTAACTATGACATTTCTCAAGCGATTTCTATGAAGTTCGGTAGGCACGAGTAATATGGAACTATAACATTTTTTCCTATGGAAATTCTTGAATACGGTCATTAGGTACTGGAATTTCGGGAACTAAGCCATTTCTCAACCGATTATGAAACCGACTATGAAATTCGGTGTGGACGTTTAGGTGCCTTTGGGGTTCATTTGAGTGTCTCTTGAGGGTCTTTTGGTGGTCTTTTTGGAATCATTTAGGGGTATTTTGGGGTTCTTTTGATGGCTTTTGAGGCTTTTTTTAGGCGCCTTTGAGCGTCTTCCCTTGGCAATGAGTCTCTATATATAAAAAAAAAAACAGATTGCACATAGGTGCTACAATAGGTATCATTATTGGACACTGTCTGATAGGCAAGCACGCAGCAAGGCTTGGTGTATTTTCCAATGCCTTCTGCAGAAGCTGCATGGACGAGTAGGAGGAGGAAGAGATCATTCTTCACCTTCTCTGCACATGAACAGCTCTTTCTTAAAAACGTATGCTCCATTTGGGAGTCTTTTTTTACAATGACCTCCATGACTTGTTTAATACTAGCATTATAAGTCCCCTATGCTTCATTCGAAGCTCCAACTTTTTCAACGAGTAAGGTGAAAAATCTTTTCGATCCATGTGAGATCACAATGGACCATAACTGTATTGCATTAGAATGAGTGAGAAGTACTTAAGCTGGTGATTCATTGGTTCATTAATAATAATCATATTTGGCGCGACAGACCGTTGCGGTCCAAGGCCTAGCTTCTCGCGACCATTCGTGCTGTGCGTGTTATATTTTTTTACACAAATGAAAGGGACCGTAACCGCAAGGTGAGTTGAGAAGTTTTCCGTGACAAGTTATTAATCTCCGACGTTTGTCAGGCAGAGGTGGGACCGTGTTTCTGGGATTCGAACCTCAATCCTCTTGCTCAGAAGTCGAACGCACTAACCACTAGAGCCAAGGCGCTCAAAATAGGTTAATTACGAGTAAAAAATCACGTAAGAGGAGACCATTATCACCGCCTGCGATGCAAAATTTTCGCATATGGGCAAGTCTGCAATCCAAAGCAATTCACGAAATTCCATAAACCCCACAAAATCTGACTGTTTGGTGTGGGTTTTATACTGGACGAGTTATTGGTCCATACATCTGCTTTAATGATTCCAGCAACGCAGATGCAGTTAATGGAGATCACTGCCGGACCATTTTAACCGGATAATTTTTGGAATAAAATAAATGAGATTGACTTGGAGCACATGCGGTTTTCACAAGTCGTCGACAAATGCCACACAGCTGGCCAACCGATCGAACTATTGAAGTCGAAAGTTTAGTGACCTCGTTCGCCTCGTTCGTGTAATTTGAAGCCTTGGGACTTTTCTCTTTGGGGCTGTGTCCACGGTCAATGCCAATTAGCATAAGCAGAAACAGCATCGAAAGCGAAATTGCCGGTCGATCGATTTATGCGAAAAATTGGGTTCAGTCATTTATGTGGATAATGTTTGCACTTTTGAACGGTGTAGCTCGATTTAAAATTATGCTCAATGCATGTTAAAATATACTTACATATTTAAACACACGTACTTACAAATTAACAACTTAACATTGGTTTAAAAACCTGCAAAAATTCTTAAGGTAAAAAAAAGTTAACTCACTTGCAATAGTATAGTCGCCCCTCTGTGCCGACATGAACCGTCCAACCTTTTTTAAGCTTTTCTTGAATAACATTAAGATGCCTCCCAATGTCTTCCCAGTTGCCTGGTGAAGTTGGCAACACTGTACGTGCCTTTCCTTCGGCAGGTTGTGGAGAACTGCCTCCAATTCGCAATTCTCGTCTATTTCCAACTCCAGGTGACGATGACGATAATGACGATTTTGACGTCAAGCCATTTTCGATTTGAAAGGACAAGGATAATGTTGTTAGCTGTGGCTGAGATTGCGCTGCTGGTTCTTCATCGTTAGTTATATGCCCCGAAGGCAATATCATCGTTATGGCACATTCGCGTCAAATCTGCAATTAACAAAATTATGATATGAAACATCATACATATGACAACACAGTTCTATAAATTCGCGAACGTCAAAATCGAAACCAATGGTAAACAAAAAAAAAACAACTGCCTTTAAAAAATCTCAGCTCCCTGCTAAAATATAACTCTATTCTGCAGAGTTATATTTTAGCCTTTATATAGAAATAATAAAATGTTTTGCCGGAAGACAATTTTTTCTCCAGCCAGACGCCACACGCTTGGGTTATCCTAAAGAGTTGTTCCATGAAATTTTAAATATCAGCACATCAGATCTTTTTCCACACCATCTAAAATATCGCCAAGAGCTAAACGATTAAGTACGAACTAAAAAGGCTATTGTTAATTGTAGCCGCATTTAACTATCCATTCATAAAATATTTTATTTTTTTGCTCTCATACCCAGGCCAACGCATATTATTTAGTTCATATCAGAGGAAACAAAACAAAGAAACAGAGCTTCTTTCTATTAATCCTTTTTATATTTATTTAACTGTTGCAAGCAATTATCAAGGATAATAAGATGAAATAAAAGAAATAACTTAAAAAAAATAGAATATTCGATTTTAAAACCACGTAGTAACTCTGTTTTGGTTAATTTTACAGGAGGGCATAAGGAGTTTGCAAACTAAAATGCTAAGCACAGCATGGTCGTTAGAAAATTAAGGCGGGATATGTAGGTAGGTAGAGTGGTTGACCGCACTGTACTTGCGTGGTCCTCAATTAGCGCTAGTGTGTGCCATTTTGATGCCACAAATCTCGAGGGACCTAGCATGGATATTTAAGTGGTTTAAATCGAGCCTTTAGCATTCAGAAACGAGATCAGCTCGATGATCCTGTAATCTGAGAGCTCTTTCAGATTGTGAATTTTTTTTACCTAAAATGTGGGGTCTTGGTCCTGCTAAAGCCGGACAACTGCAGAGGAAGTGCATGAGAGTTTCTTTCTCATTTTCATCTTTGCAACTTCTTTAGAAGTTGTTGTGCGGTATACCCAACTTAGCAGCATGGCTATGCTGATAGCCACAACTCTAGCAATATCTTTCCGGGTTCTAGATAACAACATGGTGGTTTTCCTTTTGCTGTAGGATGATCACATCAATTAGCGCAGTTCGACAGACTGCTCCACCTGAGCTGTGTCATAGTATTAAAAAAGGAGAAATTTCGCTCCTTGACTGAGCCCATTGAACAGCTAACCCTCTCTATGTAGCCGGTATTCATAGCGACGCCCATCTTAGCTAATTCGTACGCCCTCTCATTACTGTGCACCCATACTATGGTGATGTCCAGGAATTCGCTAATAGAGGCCAATTCTTCTTGGCACTGTTTTACAATTTTTCAGTTTATGGTGGTCGCATAAATCGCACTTATGAAAGATTGGATATAAACGCACCCTTCCGATTTGTGCGTTACTGAGCCTTAGTGCCCTAAAAGCCTCCATAATTGCTAGGATCTCTCCTGAAACATGCTAGCTGAATCGGGTATGACCTTGACAGATTTAGGTCATCCGAGAAGATACATGCACCTACGCCATCCTTCATCTTGGATCCTTCAGTGAATATTGTTACGTCAAATTGCCTCGTTACTGCCCCATCGTTCCAGTTTCCCCTGGTAGAAAACTCGACGCTAAGCGAGGAGTTGAAACTAAATTTGGGGTTGCAGTAGTCAGTAGATGATGGAATCATCCCTTCAGGTACTGTCTGCAGTATATTACAGTGCCCGTATGGTTTAGTAAGAAACCACCCAGATTCTCGGAGTCGTACTGCACTGCACGTCGCAACATACTTGATAAATATGTCAGGAGGTAATAGGTGCAAGATGGTGTTAAAGGCATCAGTCGGACAAGACCGAAGAGCTCCTATGATACCTACTGCTGCTTAACGCTGTAATCTGCAGAGTTTGGTGTACAGCCAGGGAGTCATCTATGGTTGAAGACCCCATTTCCTGCCAATGGTTTTGCTGCTGGCATAGAGGGCCACGCCCGCTTTCTTAGCTTTGTTCTGTTAGCCATCCAGCTCAGCTTCCTGTCCAGGATTACTCCGAGAGATTTGGATAAAGGTCGGAATTTTGATTTAGTGATACAGTCTTCCCAGGGTTGATTCCAAGGCCACAGCTTGCTGCCCAGGAGCTGACATTACTCAGGCCCCTTTCCATGACTTCACTGATCACGGCAAGGTACTGGCCAGATACCAGTATTACCACGTCATCTGCGTGCGCAACTACCTTCGTCCTATCCTATTCAAGTTTTAGTAGCATTTTGTTAATTACCATCAGCCACAGTAAGGGAGAGATGACCCCTCCTTGGGGAGTTCCTCAGTCGGCTCATTTGGTAATATTACAGCTGCCAATGTTGGCATGTATAATCCTGCTACCGAGCATTGATTTGATCCATTGCCTAAGGAATGATTCCACTCCTGACTGGGTCAGAGCTTTTTTAATGGTCTCAATGTGCACATTGTTGAAGGTCCCTTCTATGTCTAAGAAGGTGGCTAGCGTAAACTGGTTGTAGTTAATCGTGTGCTCAATCGTGGACCTGCCCTTGAGATATGCGTGTTGAGATATCGATGCTTGATGATCTACAGCTTCGGGGGAAATTACTAAATAGGAGACAGGTTCTGCAAATCTTCATTAGACAGGAAGACGACAGCTTCAGTGATTTGTGTAGCATAATCGGCTGTAGAATCGGCAGGCCAGAAGACTTATGGGCCCGAAAACTTCTTAAAGCTTATGATGTTATCCCAAAAAAAAATATCACTTGGGAGGACAAAGATTTTTAATGAATGAATAGGTCCAAACTGCAGTAAAAGTATTTTTTCGATAAAACTTTTCTCTAACTTGACGTTACACCTTTTTGTCTGTATGTTCACTACTTTGAGATCACCACCTTCCACACGACCTAGAGAGCTGAAATTTTGTGAGTGTCTAAGTCCCAAATGACAAAACAGATCTGGCCCATGCTGGATCCGAAACGCTCCAGGTGTGTGATCTCCCAAAAAAGACTGCACATCGATGCTATTATCGGCGTCATCACGGCACAATGTCTCATAGGCAAACATGCAGAAAGGCTTGGCGTCACCTCGAACGACTGCTGCAGAAGTTGCATGGACGAAGAGGAGACCATTCTCCATCTTCTCTGCACGTGCCCAGCCCTCTCCCCAAAACGTAGGCATCATTTAAGAGCTTTTTTTACAACAACCAAATGATAATGATCTAAATGATACGGACATTAGTTCAACGACTAGGTGAGAAAATGTTCTCTACATAGATCCACGTGTATCACAAAGGGCCAGTACTGGTGTGATGGCCTTTAGACCGACAGCCACTACAACTTAACCTAACCTAACTTAAGTCCCAAATAGCATTTTTTTAATTCTCCGTGTGACGCGTATCGCGTTTCTCGTGTAGCGCGTGTGATGGATGAAAATTGATTTTTTTCAACCTCTGTGAGATCCATTTTAACCATCTTCCACACCACCTAGAAAGCTGACATTTTGTCAATGTCTTAATCCCAAATAGCACTTTTATATTCTCAGTATGACGCGTTTCGTGCGAGGCGCGTTTGATGCGTAGAAAAAAGAAAATACTTTGAAATACAAAAACAGATATTTTGGCGATTATTATAGGTACCATATAATAAAGGACTGTTGGGCGTGTCTCGATGTATACATAAAAGTTTGTACACGAAAAACGAAGTTTTTTAACATTTACATTTAGTTTTAAAATCGGTTTAATGAACTTAGATACCAGATGGAAGAAGTGCACTGAGCTTAAGGGTTATTATGTTGATACATAATAAAAGCATTTTGTAAACTTCTTCTTCTTGTTTAGGACGCAAACTTTTTAATCCACCTTCGTATTGAGAATATTGGAAATGTGCTTCTCTCTAAACACAAAAATATTGTCGACATCGATTAAATCGTTTCTGTTTCTGACATACGTTGCCTTTTCCTACATGCATATATCCAATATAAATCCCTGTTTTATATGAGTTTCTTTTTTCTTTTGATACTGAGACTATATGCTCAAGTTTTAGTGTTATTTAAAAATTATCAACTGCCAAAAAGATTACGTAAAAACGTAATACAGTTTTGAGCCAGCTATATACGTAACTTATTTCTATTAAAGTTACGTTTACCTTTATTTCACAAATAATGTAAAAAAAATTTCAGTTATTACATAAAAGCATGCCGTTTAATTCTTTGCAAAAAGTGCAAGAAATATCGCCTTTCTTCCGGCTAAAAAAATGTATAGCAATTTGTTATATTAGTTACTATCCTCATACGTATTCAATTCCTGTACATGTATCTACATACTGTGAAATTTGCTATAATGGAATGTTAGAATATGTATTTCTGCGGACATTCTTATCTCTTTATTTGCATGCATTAACCTCACTCATCTCAAAAGGATAATTTTTTAATAAGGATAACGACAGGGAGCAAAATTTCTCATAATATATGAAGTGTGCACGACGGCAGTTCTGTGCGTCAATGTAATTTCTTCATAAAGCCAACACAGAAGACGGGTTATAGATATTTCCAAAGGCTTGCGAACCATGCAAAAATATGAAATTCCGAAAGTAGTGAGAGAAAGAATGACATGACATTGCTGTACTATTTTATCCTGACAATAGTCGTATATAATCGAGCTCTCCACACACCCCCTAACAGACAAGAATTCAAAATATAAATTACTATACGACCTAGATACTATGGTTAAGTGATATTATGTTGGTATGTATCTACTCGTATTTCGTATATATGTTTTGTAGATTTTATATACATATATTGTTGCAGTGAAGAGATTTAAAATACGAGTATATAACTTATGACGTAGCGAATACAGAGATTTAACTCACAAAGTGTTAACAAGAACAAGTCTTTGCATTCAATAAGAATTGCATTGCAATATTGTTTATAATTACATCATTATACATAGATTATGTGACCTATGGATGGGCATCTTAATGTTATTGTGTTTTATCACTAATACGAGTATAGTAACGACGTGGGATTGCATTAGGACTTGATGATTGTCACTCTAAGAAAGACTTACAGAGTGCGACGAACGAACTTAACGTAACTTTTTTTTAATGCAAGTTATATAAAGAATTTTGTGGAGATTTATGATAGCTATCTATGAAGTGCAACAAGGTGTCAAAATTGCTCACACAGCCAGAGCAACAATGGATCTTTTAAAAAAAATTGATGAGCGACTTATCTCAAGAAATTTAGATTTTGCTTGGCCTCCCCGCTCATCTCACTTATCAGCACCAAACTTTCCCTCTTGGGTTACTGGTGTACGCCAACAAACCAGTAATAATTGAACAGCTTAAGATGAACATTCTAGTTGAAAACATTGACGCCAGGAACTTTGAAATCACCAATGCAAAATTCGTCAGAGAGAGAGCAAGATGTTATATTCCACACGTAGTTGACAAAAGTTATTCGCGTTTTACGTCATAACATGTCATCTTTGTAAGCCCACCCTGTACTACAATCTCTCTGTTAACCGCAAGCGTTAAGGAATGTGCGCTAAGCTCATATTGTGACGTAAGATTCAATTCTAATAACAACTATACCAACTGCTCTTCGAGATACTATATACAATTTTAAGACTATGGCATAGAAAAAAAGAACTAAGTAATTTTTTTTTGCATTTTTGCATTGTATTGTTATAAATATCCCAACCTAAGCGACTCGTAATAATACATTTACATCGTCTACCGCAAATGTCTCCAACCAAACACAACTGCATCCAAACAAAAGACGAATAAAAAGTGAAAGTGCGCGAATTTTTTGCAATTTGTAATACGATGTAATAATTTGCAAAACAGCAGTGAGTTTGCAAAAGAAATAAAAAACATAATCGTAACTATAAGCTTGACAGCATGACAGTGTTTTGTAAAGATGGGACGTGCGTGCGTGAGATATTGTTAGCGACACACGTAATCGCGAGTATCTGTTACTTTACGCATGGGATATTCATTGGAAGGAAGGCGCAACTAATAAGCAAGCAAAACAAAATTGCCACCAAAAAATGCACATAAGGCTATACTCTTAATCAGCAAATCAAGAAGGAAGAGAAAAAGTAGACAATTTCCAAAGAAAAAATTCAAGAAACATACTCGTATTAAGCATAAAAGCTACCCTTTTGTTTCATTAGTATGACAAGAACTTAACTCCGTCTTGTTACGATGGTAAGATGCCGGTCCCAAGCCCGCGTAAAGAAGGAGGGTTTAAAGCAACTGATTTCTCATATCCTCAGTAAAAGCTATTCGCTATACAATATGGAACAGCGTACGCCGATGGATACATGACTAAGAGGGAGCATAGTCGCTAGTATGCGGACTCCGAATACCTGCGGTGACCTTCGGTTTTAACTAGCCCTTCCTTTGTAAATGCGGAGAGCCTACTTGATCGGCACGAACATAAACTTTCTTCCTATTCCAGAATTCATAACGAAAGACCTGGTGGCCCTGCTGATTGAAGTTCCGACCGAGAGGGTGCTTCAGCCTATTTCGCCGGCGACGACAATGGCTTTCACCCCTACAAATCTTGATTAGGAAGACGGCAGCTATATGCGCTATTAAGCCGCAACTATAGAATACGGGTACAAACCGGGTGATCAATTACTGAAAGAGACATGTTCTGCACTATCCCCGACATTATGGTCACGAAGGACTGTCGTGGACGGAAATTTGACGTTGAAATATTGGACCGGGTAAACTGGTGTTTGTGTGCGCCGTGGCTCAGCGGAAAAGCGTATGGCTTCTGAGCAGGGGTTCGTGGTTCTCTCTCGCGAATGGGTGACAAACATTCCGAGAGTAAAACTTGTCACGGAAAGCTTCTCGATTCGCCGTTCGGCCTTAAATTAAGGTGTGTCCATTTTTCTTCTACGCCCGACATCTCAGCCCCAAAACCTAATCTCCCTGCATTTAGGGCGAGTCTTATCGCTTGACCGTAGTTGTGTCTGGTCTCTTCGTTGCGTAGGGTAGCCTTTTTGACTCGAATCTGATTCGCGGATGCAGTCTTTTGTGATGATGCAATCCGCGCTCGGAAAACCATATGGTCGACGTTGGCACCTCGGTACGTTCGTACCGTAATCAGGTTCGGGTTGTGGCGGCGGTCTATCAACACGTGTTCTATCTGGTTGAAAATGGCTCCATCAGGAGATACCCAGGTGGCTTTGTGGATATTTTTACGCGCAAACCTTGTACTAGCAACGACCAAATTATTGCTTGCTGCCATCTCTATGACTCGTTGTCCATTGTCATTAGTATTATCGTGTAAGCTATGGGTGCCAATGTACTGATTGAATACTGGCTCCCTACCTATTTTGGCATTCATATTTCCCAGAATGATTTTTACGTCATACTGTGGACAGACATGGAGCTCCCGTTCGACTGATTCAAAGAATTCTTCTTTATCATCATCTAGGGAATCCTCTGTAGGTGCGTGAACGTTAATAAGGCTTATGTTTTTAAATCTGCCCCGCACGCGAAGGGTGCATAGCCGTTCAGTTACTGTTTTAAAGCCGATAACGGTGGGATTCATTCTTAGGCTGACTAGAAACCCCACCCCGAGCACATGATGTCTTGCATGACAGCTGTAATATATGTTATATTCTGATTTTTTTAAGATATCCATCCATCGCATCTCCTGAATTGCTTTTGTGTCAGCATTTTATTTGAACAGGGTATCGGCTAGCTGCTGTGCAGCTCGAGCTCTATACAGTGAGCGTACTTAAATCGTTTTAGCCCGATCATTCAGATTTCCCTGTACTGGAGGAAAATTATCGGCGGCCACCACGTGGAGGTTTGACCGCACCTCCACCAGTCAGAGTTAGTTACGGCCACCTGCAATTCTAAAGCATTATTCTCCCTATTCTGCTGATGGCTGACCGCCGTAATGGGCCCACTAGATCATTTTATTTAATTACATTTTTCTATGGTCATTAAGGGGCATTATTGACATCTGATTTGGATAGAAAATGTCTCATTCGATTTATGTTAACTTTGGCTTTCTAGCTGTAAATGACAATGGAGCAATCTTCGGCTAAAGCGACGTTTTCTATGAACGGGATAAAAATTTCATTGCATCATCCATGTCATCCCGCAAGTCACATCATCGTCACAGCGAAGTCTTAAAACCCAGGACATTTTCTAGTCTCACGAATTCTTTACTATGACACAAAGACTAACTTCCACACTATGTAAATGTATGTCATTTAGTCTAACATTATGTTTTTAACTTTAGGCCACTACGATATATAGAGCCAGAAAAACAATGTAAGTTGAAAACAATAACTTACTGCAAAGATGAAAAAGTTGAATGTATTTCGAGTTTACTTTTCTTGAAAGTAATTTTTTATGCGCTTTTTTTAAGAAATACAAAAAAACGGACAATTTGAATGATCCTATATGTATAGGGACAAAGTTTCATCGGGAAGACTATGAGAAGCTGGTATCGCGGTCACCAACGTTATATTAAATATAATTCATATGGAATAATGTTGTTAGCCTGAGGCTCCACCACAATTTAATCCAACGCTCTTTTACTCCTTCAAACAAGAGAGGTTCATTTCCATAATTTTAACAATTTTAATGAGTTTTTTCCTTGTATCGTTCGTTATTCGTTGCTGTGCCTTTTTCATTCTTAAAAATGCGAGTTTATGGCTAGCTCTACGAAAGCGCACAAAAAAAGATTTTGTCTTTCAAATTGGAATCATCATCACCATTTCTATCTGTAATGTAAGTGAGGAGTGCAGTTGCGGATTTCATAGTCATATGCGGAACGATAATGGGTGCCTTTTTACCTTATATGCAGTCTTGTCGACTGGCTACATGAGTTTTGTATAGAAGCTGTATTTCTTTGACAGCAAAATCAGGTCACTTGAAGACAAAATGCACGTGGAACAAATAGTAACAAGATAGTGTGAAAATAATATATTTAATACAATACATAAATATATAGCAAATAACAAAATATTTGACTGTATAAATACAGGAAAGATTATAATTATATTTTACCTTTTAGTACGGGCTTTTAATAATATTGTCATGTGCGCTATTTTCACCGAATCTTTTTAATGTCGGTAATATTTATATACATTGGATTACAGTAGATTCCCATTATTCTAAGCTATTGATTTAGATATCAATACAGTAAAATTCCCCCATAAAGACATTAATCATAATTAATTATCATTAATTTTTCCATACAAAAATAATTCCTATAGCCAGCTGTCCAATAACTGGACCCGGACACTATTTTTCATAACCTTTTTTTTACATTTTTGGGTATTTTGAGGGACTTTCGGAGGTCTTTTTGTGATTCTTTTCGGGGTCTTAGGGGCCTTTTGATGGTCTTTTGGGGTCTTTTGGAGATCTTTTTGCCCACAAAATACAAAAAAGAAGCTGTCAAATTTGCTAATTGTCTTTCCCAGGACTATAACGAACAAAACAAAAAAAGAATTACGCTAATCCATCGTTCGAATCTAGAGTTATGGTCGCGAGTTCATACATAAATCCTATGGAAAACAGCACTTTCAGTTTTTTTCGAATTTTACAATTTTTTTTCTTCGCGTAAACCTTATTCTGACTATGGCGAACTTATAAAATAAAAGTTAGCCAAATCGGTTCAGTCGTTCTCAAAAGTTTTTTTTTTCACCTAGCGGTATGAAATATACTTTACGACCTATTCTCATACCTCCCAAATATACATAAAAAATTTCATAACAATCGGTCGAGCCGTTTTGGAGCAGTTGGAGGACAAACACCGTGACACGAGATTTTTATATATAAAGATTTAATAAAAAAGGGGACAACTCTCATAACTGGAGAAAAACACTGCGACGGTGGGTGTCCGGCTATGGAAAATTTCTCTGTGTATGAAATTATTTTATAGCATACTTATTTTGTATTTAATACATTCCCGTGGTCTAGTGCTTGGGGCGTTATGCTTCTGAGCCGGAAGTTCGAAGCTCGAATCCCAGAAAACACAAAAAATCTTTTTCGCGAATATCCGATAAACGTCCGAGAGTAATAAACTGGCACGGAAAGCTTCTCAGTTTGCCGTTCGGATACGTCATAAAATTGGAAGCCCCTTTTATTTGTATGTAAAAATATAACATGCACAACACGAATGGTAGCGAGAAGCTAGGCTTTGGACCGAAATTGTTTATCGCGCCAAATATTATTACATTTCCTCAATTATATGAACTTTGATTGCATGAACCTATTGCCACACATTAATTAGTTCATATTACCAAAAGTCTGCTGTACTTTAATCTTTACCTCTTTTAAAGTTTAAACTATTTTTGAATATCTGTTTTTTTTTTCATTTCTATACAATAGATCATATATCGCATTTTTGTACATATATTTTACGTGCATTTCATGTACCACAACATGTACTAGCGTAAATAGAAACAATCGTGACAATCCTGTAATAACTCTTCTATAACCACTGATGGTCGAACCAGGCAACCTAACATAAGAAGAGATCTTAAAGAAAATATATAAATACAACATAGTAACAACGAAACTTTATCCCAATTTTAAAGTGCGGCTTTAGCAGTTGGAACCTAATCCACGTTGTAATTGAATATAAAACCAACTGCAATGAACAGCCAACGAAACGAAGTTCAACGAATGTTCTATTAAAAATACCTAATTTTGTATTCATGAGGCGTGTAAGAAAGGTTTCACCGACTTCTTTGGCAACGGGTTCGTCAACCGCATGCGGGTTAGCTCGAGATTACATATTCAGTACACGTTAACTTCATAATGCAATAAAAGAGATATAGTGAAGATATCATAAAGAAAACAGACAAAACATTTTTGAAATATTTTGAAAATTTGTTAAAAACTGAGTTGTGACTTTCTTTTACGGACGGGACCGGAATCTTCAGTAAATGTATATCATATTTATTTATTTTTTAAATTTTTTTAAATTTTTTTTGTTATTTTTTGTTTAAATTTCTTTTGCACATATATTTCTCCTAAGTGGTATACTTTTTAAGTTATTTGCAAAAAGTCGAAAAACTGTCTAAGTAAACTGTCTCATCCGGCTGTCAGATTTCCGTCAAAATCATCTGGCCCGTCACAATTTATGTAAAAAGCTTAAATATTAATTTTCATCCCGATAAGTTCAGCCGTCTGGGCTTTAAACACAGACAGACATACAGACAGACAGAGATTTTTTTTCTGACTTAGGAGATACGGAAATGGAAAAATCTGCAAAAATACCGAGTTCAAAAACTTTCATGATTACTATATGTACTTCTTTTCACTATGTAAACAAAAAGGGTATTTTAAACTTTGTTGACTGCTATCATCGAGCTGACAAATGCAATTAAAATAACAAAGGAACCCTGCCATCGGCTTGGAAGATCAGTAGTTGTTTTTCTTACCCTCTAACTACCTTAATTTTGTTCGTTTGTTTTGAAATTAGTTCTATGTTTCGAGTTACATTTGCCTTTACAGTATAATTTGAATACCAGTAAAATAACTATAACAACCAAGTAAGCAAATGAATTTTATGTAGATAATTTTAACATTTTCTTCAAAGCAAGTAGAAAGTTGAAAACTTTGATTTGTGTTAATAAATTCTCTTTGTAGCAGCAATTTTCACCCACACATAACATTAGAAAGCATTGCAGCATATATGGTGCTACACGCGCTTTAATGTTGTAGCCGCTTTGATTGTCATCACCAACAGAGACGATTAAAGTTCATATTCAGAAAATTTTGGTTTGTTTCCTTAATTGAATTAAGGCGGGTTTTTGTATCCGATCGGATTAATTGGTTTCTGTGGTTTTGTGATACTTTGTTAATAGGGGCCAATAAAATATATTCAAATCAAAATAGGCAAACAATAGTAGGATATGTAGGTAGACCACTTTGATGAGAGTTACTATTAATATTGTTGTGGGTTGCGGATTAAAATAAAGCTTCATTATACGAATGACTATACAGAGTAACGCTGTAGTATTTACATATACATACAAGAATCAGTGGTCAGACTAATTTACATGCTCCTGGCCTCAGACTAAGAGTTTTTGCCGGGCTCGTTGGCGATAATACTGCTTTTGTGCTGGTTCAAATGCTCACAGTCCAGCTTTAGTTAGGATTTCAAAATAAAAGAAACTTGCATGTAAATTCTCTACAAGGAGATACATATGTGTGCAAACAATTTGTATGAGAGCACCTTGGGGCCCGATCACTTCCAAATTTCAATAGGTCATCCAAAAATTTTACAAAAAATTTTGTCCATTGGAGATACACATGTGTTTAAAATTTAAAGAAATCGGGCTAATTTTAAAAAAAAATTGTATGGCCCCCTCGGACCTCAGGGACCGTTTACTCCAAAAATTTTACAGAAAGTTTTGTCCATCGGAGATACACATGTGTTTACAATTTGAAGAAATCGGGATAATTTTTAATTTTTTTTTATTGGTACCCCTCGGGCCCTACAGCCCGTTCACTCCAAAAATTTTACAAAAAGTTTTGTCCTTCGGAGATACAGATGTGTATAAAATTTGAAGAAAATCGGGTAAATTTTGTAAAATATTTGTATGGGAGCCCTCTGACCCAGAGGCCGAGGGGCCCAAAAATTGTATAGAAAGTGTTGTCATCGGAGATATGCATGTGTGCATAGTTTCAATGAAATCGGAGTTTGGGAAGTGGGGTGGCTTAGGTAATGTCCTCACATTACACAGCGTGAAAGCACAGCGTTTCGCGATCACCTCAGTACATGTGAAGTGATTGTTGACGTTAGTTGAGCTGAAATTACTTCAAGAATGAAACAAGAAGAAACCGCACACTTCATTTATTAACTTTTCTACGCATTCCATCATTTTTACTTTGTGATAAAATAATATTCGGCGCGACAGACCATTACGGTCCAAGGCCTGGCTTCTCGCAACCATTTGTGTTGAGCATGTATATTTTAATGCCGGATCCGAACGGCGAATTGAGAAGCTTTCCGTGACAAGTTATTACTCTCGGAACGTTTGTCACCCATTCGCGAGAGGTGGGACACCGTGAAAAATACTTTTGGTGTTACTGGGATTCGAACCACGAACCCCCTGCTCAGAAGTTCATGCTCTAAGTAAGATCATTGAGGTTTGATATATTTCGCGACCATCGCTCAT
Organism: Nephrocerus scutellatus; assembly: GCA_947095585.1. Taxonomy (NCBI): domain Eukaryota; kingdom Metazoa; phylum Arthropoda; class Insecta; order Diptera; family Pipunculidae; genus Nephrocerus; species Nephrocerus scutellatus. Next base: position 5,103,111 of record OX352761.1, on the reverse strand, counting down.
CGCCAGAGCGCAAGATCGCTGTCAAACTAGGACATAGCCTTTGAAGGACCGAAAAGCGATAATCCAGCGAAGTTATATTTTTTGGCCTTACTAACGCCTCTCAAATTTTTGTTTTTTGCACTAACTCCAAGCTACTCTTAACTGCAAATATATATATATAGATATATAAATATATTACTACGGCCACAGCTCCTATGAAATTCTGGGATCTGGCCAATTAGGTCTGGAATTTTGGGAACTAAGCCATTTCTAAAGCGATTCGTATGAAACTCAGAATACAGGACTAAGATGCTACTATAAAACTTGTTCCTATGGAAATTCCATGCCATTCTCAAGCTAATCGTATGAAATTCGATTTGTAGGATATAATTTAATCGTAATGTCAAAAAAGTTTTACTTCAACCGCGCGTAAAAGTTGCACGCAGTCTTTTTTATATAAAACGTTTAGTAATTAATCCAATTTTACTTGATTGAAAAGTCGCAACAATGCCTTAGCGTACCTAATGATAATAATATAGGTAATGATAGTTTTTACAAGAGGTTCCAATTTTTATCAGAACACTGCCACCCTTTATTGTTTTCATTTAGGCATTCGTTTACTTACCAGCGTATGTATGTATAAATGTATATTGCGTGTTGAAGAAACCTAAAAATAAAAACTGGTAAGTGAAATACTAAATAACATTTGCAATGATAAATATAAATATAAATCGATTTTAGTAGGAAATATCACCGCACCCAGAATTTTGTTAAATCTTAAAATTTTATTGATGAAATGATATTAGCATTATGGCTTTTGGATTTATACAGGAAAGGGTAAAGGTTTTTAAAGTTAATCTTTAGAAAGATAATAGAAAGCTTCTATTGAATAATCATAAACAATAAGAGAACTGAGCCAAGTCCCTGCAGCTAGCAGCCTAATACTTTTGACAGATCTTGACTCCAGCACCACCTACCGGTGTCAAGAAAGAGATAAGCCTTAAGGAGCACTAATGGAACGTATGTTGTGAATATGGCTCCAATATGTCTAGTGGTTTAGTCGTGATGAATTAACAAAGATATGCACCAACAGACCAAACGCCAAACCACATTCTCATAAATATTTCACTACAGCGCCAAACCCGCCTAAAAAAACATAAACTTATCGGAGGACCAAACGAATGTATGGTTTGATTATGGCTTCGTCCGGTGACAAACTGTGATGATAACGCGATTATAGACAGTCATGTCCTAAGCCTCTCGCATCACAACTTATCTTATGCGTCCACGACGCGTCACTGGAAAATCTGCCAAATCAAGTGAACGATTTCGGTACCCAATCCGATTTGTCGGGGCTAAATAAGAAGGGAACTTGCCTTGGTCGGCGGCGCTTCATGTCCAATAACCCCTCAATTAAATTAATTGATCCTTGGAACTAATACAAGCCTCGGATACATATCGAGTTTATCAACAATGACCTTTGGCACACGGAAAAGGACACGTAATGGACATGGAAAAGGACAATAGAAGAGGAAGCAAGATCCCAGAGGACAGAGTGGCGTCTCTTGAAACCTCAGGATAAATAGAGTTCGTTGGCGGACATTTGTAGAAGCCCTTTGCTACCAGCGGGGTAAAGGAATGAAAGAAAGATGGCTTCGTCCACTGGTTTAGTTGTTACACGATTATTTGTGTGCGCCACGTATCGGATCGTAATCGCACTATGTGGTTTACCGAGATTCACATTCTGTGAAAGTTTCAGCTCAATCGGCCGTTTAGTTTTTGAGTTTTATTGTCGTATTACAAACCAACAGACATTCATTTTGAAATTCTCTACATTAACTTCGCGTGCCCGTGTGTTTGTTTGTTTGCCGTGGAATCTTGTGATAAATTTTAAACCCACTTCCCAAAGCCCGATTTCGTTGAAATTTTGCACACATGTGTATTTCCGGTGACAACACATTCTATTAAAATTTGGGGCCCTCAAAGCGAAGGGGCGCCATATAATTTTTTAAATAGCCCAGGTTTTCTTCAAATTTTTACACATCTCCGTCTGAACAACACTTTTGGAACAAATTTTGGAGACCCGTTTTTTTTTTCAAATTTTATGCACATTGTATCTCCGAGAGACAACACTTTTTGTAAAAATGTTGGAGACCTCGGTCCCGCGGTCGGGTGCCCCATACAAATTTTTTAAAAAATTCACTCGATTTTCTTCAAATTTAATCAAATTTAATGTGTATCTCCGATTGACAACACTTTTTGTAAAAATTTTGGAAAAATCGGGTAAAAATTCAAGCCCATCCTTTGAGAGTAATTTAAACGATAAATGTTCGTTTTTATGTGTTGCTTTTTTATTTATATGTGTAACAAATAACAATAATCTTTAGTATAACAACTTCATATTTAAGTAATTAAATTGTAAATTTTCTTTTTCCAAGACACGGGGCGCAAGTACACCCGCTGGCACCTCGCTTTTTGATCGACTAATAAAAAATTTCCATCAAGTGTCAAAATGAGCTGTAGTGAACTCGTTCAAAAGCGATAAACGAGTTCAGTAAACTAGTTTTGAATAAACGAGTTTCGCAATAAAACGAGCAAAGGGACTCAAACTTGTTTAAGTATGCCAGTGTGTCAAGGGTAAAATAATATAAAAATACTAAATATTGGCACAGAAACGGGTTCCAATTCGATGAAAGCGATGGTCGAAAAATCATAAACCATTAAACTACGAGGCTTCTTCATGAGGAAATTATGGAAATTTAAAATTCAGCTAAATATGCCCACGATTTTGATAGTGACTCCAACCGGAAGTCAATTTGAATTTGAAAATTGCAGTTTAAAATGCAAAAATTACCTAAAATACGCCAGATCTTATGAAATCACATTATGCGGGGTCTTGGCTAGGTCTTGGCTCTTTTACACACGAGAACAAAAAAACTGTTTCTTACTTTATGAACGTCAGGTTTTTAAGTCGAGGTAAAATCCAAGATGCAGACGCCATAATGCTCGATGAAAACAACATTATAAATAATTACATCAATTCCAAAGCACGCATTTTCGATAACACCGTTCATGTTTGTATGCTTACTTCAGAAGCATTCCCAAACTTGTACAATGATTATATGTACAATAAAAACAGTACTACAACACAGGTATACAAACATTTCTTTATAAATCACACTCCCGCTACTAGTATTATATACAAAAACTACACAATGGAAAGACGTGAGTGGGAATCAAAAGATGAACGTAAGAAGATTACGTAAAGAAACTAAAGTTCCAACGAAACGTAATCGTTTTAGTAAATCAAGTTTCTCCTCTCCGTTTCCACTCATTCTCATCTTAAACACTGATGATACTCATTCGCACGTTTAAATGTCCGCTGCGCCACTGGACGAGAGTAAAGCCGTTTTAAAATTTGTCGACTGCAACTGCAGCAAAAGAACATCACACAGTGGCGTAACTAGAGTGCGGGACGATCTTTCGATGACAGTCGTGTGATACCGCTTCTAGTCGACGTACTCAAGTTCAGAGACGTTTCGAAGAAATTTCATCGCATGTACAAATCACCAATGTCTGAATTTAATGGATAAGTTTGGTTGCAGCGTCTAATTCTGTAAGTTCGTTAATATTTGTTGGCACAATTGCACAATCCAGGTGGGGGGTGGTGTGTTAGAGGAGACGTTGTTACGGTGGTAAACAGAAATTAGTTAGTGACCCAGGAATATAAAAGAAAGAAAAAATCAAGGTGCGATGATGCCTTTAAAAACTAAAAAAAAAACCAATAAGAATTAAAAATTTAAAAGTAAATTCTATATATGCTTCATACAGACTTTAACCCACAACTATATTCATTTTTTGTGGGCGCCGTGGCTCACTGGTTAGTGCATTGACTTCTGATCAGTAGGTTCGAGGTTCCCAGAAAACACTAAAAACTATTTTTCACAGTCCCACCTCTCGCGAATGTCTGACAAACATCCGAGATAAATAACTTGTCACGGAAAGTTTCTCAATTTGCCGTTCGAATACGGCATTAAATTGTATGTCCCTTCAATTTGTGTGCAAAAATATACACTTGAACCGCAACCAAGTGACGCGCCAAAATATTATAATAATTATATTCATTTTACCTTGAACTATTATCAAGCTACTATTGACTCCACCATTAGGAGTATTCAATGGTAGTATTCGTGGATATTGAAGGCGCTTAAAACAAAGTCAACACATCGGCGATCGCAGCTGCCCTGTCGGCCGTGAAGGTAGACGACTCACTTGGCGAACTAATTAATATCCTGCTTACAAGTCTGATCACTAAATCAAAACTGGATGTGGCTTCTGACAAAAGATCTGTCTGCAGTGGAACGCCGCAAGGTGGAGTTCTATCCCCCTTCTATGGAATTTAGTGGTAAACGAGCTGCTAATACCTGAAAAGGGAGGGCTGGAGAGTGATTGCCTATGCAGGTGACGTTGATATTCTCGTCTCAGAAAAACACCTTAATACCCTGAAGGAACTCTTACAGAATGCTCTTAACAAGCTAACAAAATGGGCAGATCGTTGTGGAGTAACCCCCACAAAATAGAACTTATCCTCTTGACTAGAAAATATAGAATTGCACATGTTGACCCACCCTCTATTAAGGGCTCTGATCAAGCTTAATATCTGGGGCTCATTCTGGACAAGCTAAGCTGGAAACCTAATATACATGAAAGAGTTTGTAAAGCTTGCACTGTAAAAAAAAACCCTTGGGTAACCAAACGTATTGGCTTTATATTTCGGAAAAAAGACATACACTTCTGTGCGATGTGGTCTGGTGGACTGCCTTAGACAAAGCAATAAATCGCGACAAGCCAAGCAAAGCAAAGCATCACCTCTATAAATATCCATAGCCTGACACATATAGCCCGACCGCCAATTTTCTATCCACTGACTCATTTCCCGCGACCGCCACCCTAACGATTCCGTCCCCTTCGACCACCCAACACACCGATTACCACCCATCACCCCCATAAATACCCGTAGCACCAAGACCAAGAATACCATCGCCCATTTAAAAACGAAATCGACCAACAAATACAAAAGTGGGAATACAGCGCCACCTATCAGAATTCAACATAATTATAAATTTTTCAATAAACTTAGCAAACGTACATCCATTCTGATATCAACAAATATCAGTAAATGTAGTATTTCGTAAATATCTCGACTTAACCGCCACTCTGCAAACTTATTTATATTTAAGAAATTTATTTTGTGAATTTGAGCCAAATCGTACCATCGCGACTACAGCGCCACCTATCGGGATTAAACTTAAGAGAAACCTTCCTGCAGACTAAATTAATTTTTCAAGCTTGATGTCAATCGTTTCAGAGGTTGTAGAGTTTTAGACGGACGTACCCGGAACAAACATTTTTATACATATATTAAGATGCGATCTTACGGATGTAGCGGTTGGTATATATGATATGAAATTAGTTTGTATTAACTACCTTATCTTTGCGATTTATGCGACATCTACATTATATTAGGAAACTTAATTGAAAATTTAATTGTGAGCGAACTACAAATCATTTTATTGCGGATGGAGCGACTGGTGTATATGAGCGAATTCTAAGAAGAACTCACGAAATATGTGAAAAGCTGGATGACATTGGCTCAAAATCAGGACCGGTGGAGCGATTTTTTGCGTGATGCCAGGACCGGACCCCGGTTGTAGAGCCAAAAATTATGATGATGATGAAACTCCTGAGAGAACTACGAGTTTTTCTTGTAAATTCTCTAATTGGTGATACATATGTGTGCAGTTTGAATAAAATTAGGGTAGTTTTTAAAAAATCCCTTCCAAATTTTTACAAAAAGTTTTGTCCATCCGATTTATACTCGACTCAAATACCGTGCGTTTTATAGATAGAGGAGATATATCTTAGGGAAATACGTTGGGCGTTTCTTAAAGTGGGTCTTGGATGGTCTTAATGGTCAGTTGGGTAGGGTTAGCGTGGTTGGGACAGAGTGGTGGGGTTAGCTAAGAAACGCTGTGTATGTCAGCTAGTTTTAAATATTTGTGGAAATATTAGGTAAAATATTTAAAACAACATTAGATACTCTTCTTCGATTCCTCTAAGAAGTTTTAAAATTTAGATGTTATGTGTTACGTTTTCCGAGAATACATTTAGTGACATATTTTTCATCTTCACAAATGAAAAGTACTCGTAAATAAAGAAGATATTTAATGCAAGATGTCAACAACAGTCATAGTTCTAAAGTTCTTAAGCAGTTCTGCAGATGCATTACAGATTTATTTAATTTTTCTTTCTTTTAATCGAGCTTATAAACGCGTTTTAAGTCAAACTTCTTATAAAAATAAAGAGTTTATTAGAATATATAACATGGAATACTTAAGTACTTTACTTTATAGAATTAATATTTTATTATGTCATATTTATTTATAGGTAGTATTTGTTAATGTTACACATTATATATTATATACACCTAATACTCTATCTACTTGACATTCAATGTGCTGCTTTGCGTGCTCGCTTTTTGTTAGGCGATATGCATTCTCGGCAAATCGTAAATAGCAAATAAAAAATTATAAAAAAAAACCTCTACCAGAAAAATAGCGGACACGATAACAGCTAATGACCTCACTGAAACAACTGAAACTGTTTAGAAACCACACTCCAAAGAAAATTTCCGTTTTGCTCACGTCTATATAAGAGTATGTGGTCCGCAGATTGGTAAAGTGTCTAAGCCACATTGCGTGCATTTTCAAACTTAAGAGTACCAGCATGTACGCACCGCATTAACAACATTTAACTGTAGTTATTAAAACGTCCCCCCAATCCATACAGACCTGGGAGAAATCGTCGTACCGTATACGGCCTGCTAGTACGAGTACCTGTTGATAATTTCTTCTTTATGCCTTTTTAAATTATCAACCATAGGCTAAAGAAGCTCGCACACCAGAACTGTTAAATCGTCATCAGGTAGGTATACGAATGGCGTCCACATTGGTCACTGGTAGTGCTAGGTGGTGCTGCTGCATGTTACCAAAAGGGGTTAGAAATACCTCTGCATACCCAAAAATGTTTGTGTAGATAAATGTATAAGCATAGAAGCAAATGCGGAAAGTTGCAATACATTCATCCACAAAAGTTGCTTTTGCCAAAGAAAACGCCATTCCAAACACCATGTATATTATAGGACGTATGTGCAGACAGTGCAGTGGACTTTGACAGACATATTATAAAAGAGAACTATGTAAGGTGAAAGCATTAGCACTTGCAGTAGTAGCATCAAGTCATTTGATCTTCATTTGAGACACGTTTGCTTGAATAAATAAATCTGTTCATTTGGAATGGTACCCTTATTTTTGGTGGCTTTAATGGTAACGCTTAAATAACAATCGCAAATATATCAAATGAAAAAGCCTATATTATAAAACTGCCACAGCTTCCGTATTTTTATATTAATTCTTATTATATATTACCAGACCTGAAGATATTAGAGGTAAATAGGCGCGAATTAACTTTCAAGGCTAAATCGTTGGAATACAACGTCTTGCTATCGTTTCGAATGCAAAACGTTGGAATACAGCGTTTTGTTTACCAGCATATGATTTGCAGTGTTTGCTAAGCAATATTTTCCTTGCAACATTTTGATTGCTTTTCAGCATGTTGCTCTTAGACGTGTATCGCCTTTTACAATGAAGTTTACCCTGTGATAATCGAGAATCGAAGCAATCTCTTTATCGTAAACTTACAACGCTAGACTTATTTCGTATTTTCTTCTCGCCGAGCTAGCCGAGTGCGGCAATCTAACGAGCATTCGAGTTATGCATGCTATTTTTCACACGACCAAAAAAATGTTAGTACTGAAACACAATAATGTCGTTGTCGTAGTCTTGCTGTCAAAATTTCAACAGAATATTCACAAACTGGCGCAAGCCATGCCCGCGTCCATAGCAGCGGATCAAGTGGGGCAGATGCTTCACAACGAACCCTACGAAAGACTCAGACCTAGTCTGAGGGGCTTTTCCTCTAGGCTAAGACTTGGCGAGGGGGAAACTTTGTTTGTCGTCCCGTCAACCTGAGGGAACGCCCAGCACCGATTCTAGGCCTATTCCACTAGCACAATTCCGCTAGACACAATTCCACTGGCACAATTCCACTTGGCACAATTTCACTGGGCACAATTCCACTTGGCACAATTCTACTTTCTCCAACACCACCCGACGTGTAGGCACCTAGTAGCCATCACCCAACACACTGTAACAAAAACAAGCGAGCTACTCTCAGGAAATTGCACAGCCTTGGCCACGACAACGTCCCACGTATTCTACTTCCCTCCGAAGTAGAATCAGCTATAAACAGTACAAAACAGTCCAAAGCCATTGGATCGGATGAAATCGCAACGATTATGCTCAATTATCAAGGCTCAACAGGTATCACAAAAAGTTTCAACCTTTCACTTCTAACATTGGACATCTCTGACCCTTGGAAAGTAGGTAGAATTATTCCCCTGCTCAAGCCCGGTAAACAGCTAAACCAAGGATCCTAGTATCGTCAAATTTCCCTCCTGTTGCCTGCGAAAATACTTGAAGCTCTACTACTTCCTCAGCTTCATTCTAAACTCCAGTTAGCCGAACAGCAAAACGGCCTCCATAGGCATCACATCACAACCACGGCCTTTTCGGAGTTAACCCGATTTTTTTCAAATTTTATATACGTGTGTATGTCCCATGGACAAGATTTTTTAAAAAAAATCAAGCCAACTTCCTTTAAATTTTATACACGTGTGTATCTCCGATGGACAACAATTTTTGTAAACATTTTACATTTTAGAGACCCCGGGCCCTGGGGTCGAGGGCACCATACAAATTTTTAAAAAAAATTAATTACTTTTAACATATGTGTAATTTTTTTACACTGTTGTAAACAGTTTTTATAAAAAAAATTTAAGGGAAGGAAATTTGAATTTGAATTTTTATGGGTTGTTTTTTTTTACCTGATGACGTAAATTTAAATGATTAGCTTTAGAAATATCTTAAAAAACTAAACACCTAACAAATCGTTCGAAACGTAAGATTTAGATTTTAAACAATTTGTTATTGTTTTGGGTTTAAGATTGGATATGGATTCCGACTCTATAAAAGGAAGATTGAAAAACCATCACATAATCATTTTTTAAACGAACAAACAGTTACAGTTACATAGGTTGTTACAATTGCTTATAACTGGAGTTCTTTAATTTACTTATAATTATATCGTGTTTGAACTCTTCTGTGTAAATCGTACTCAGTAACTCAACTATTTTAGCAAGTATATGTGTGTATTTTGAAAAAAGACCCTTACAATAATAACACTACCGCTCGGGCGGTAATGTTAGCCAGCCGATCAAAGATTTTTATAAAACACCGCCGTCGTGAATGTAGTAGTACGAGGACATTCTGCATATGCGCGTCAGTAATTAATATGCACGGGCTTATGTTACGTTCGAGTGTCCTTATACTTATAAATGTACCTGTACCCTACCCAACCAACTATCAACTATACACATATGCGAGGTATGTAATTAACGGCTTCGCTAAGTAGGCAAAAGTGTTGCGGTGCATAAATTTAAGATTTCTGTGAGCAACTCTTTATACGTACAGTACAGTAAGCTCAGCAAGCTTTTCTCAAGTTTTGCAAACATGCGGCGACGAAATCCCACATCAGGCTCTTGAACTACTAAACTCGTTTTATTTATAGTAGAATTTTCCAACCAGCAAAAAACAACAAAAACGGCCAAGAATACTCATGTTCTTGTTCATAACTGAATAAGGTTTTGTAAATAGAAATAACCTGGAGGTATATAAAGAAGCTTTGTAAATATTGTACCAACTGTTATAAATATGTGTTGCGTATAGCAATGACACTAGTGATTTTAAATGAGAAAAAAAGTTGAAAAATGTAGAAAAAAATATCAGCAATCAACTTATAAACTTAAAGTACATAGTAGTTGTAAAAGGTTATTCAAAATAAGATTTCACATCGTTGAATGATAATCAGCGGGTGATTTTTCTACCACGCACAATCTGAGTTTTCTGCGGCGACATTTATTGCCATGAATGGATGTTGGCAGAACCACTCTACAACTACGTGTAGGGGGCAAGGTCCGATCCCACACACAAATTGACAATTTACGTTAGGCATTAGTTAAAAATTCGTTAACAATATTTACGAGTCAATTCAATAATTTACTCCTCGCTCTTCTCGATCGAAAAATTCGACTTCCATTTCGTTTTTGTCAAAGTATTGCTTCTCCGTTTCAACCAATTGAAGTGTGCGTGTACTTATGTTCTCATTGTAATGACAACCCACTTACATGTTCGTTGAACTTAAGGCAATAAAAATGCAAATTAGTTTACTACACATTCGTGCAAACAAAGTTTCGTTTCATTGATTACTGCTCGAGGTAGGTTTGCTTCTGAATCCCTCTTCATATAAATCTGACTAATTTGTTAATTGGTTTTCCACGAATTGCTCTTCTGTATCCTATTATACTGTTTATCTTCAGTATTTAAGCCAGTGGCTGTTTGATTGTACAGCTAACAAAATAGCTTTTTTATCACATAGAAGTATATAACAGATAGATTAAGATAGTAGGGCGGAGCTTCTCAGCTCACCACCTGTAATTCAGACTAATTAAGCTTAAAATGATTTTATTTAATCCTAGCTGAAATGTCCGGCCTTGCCCGGCTGCCCCTACCCCACTCACCCAACTGACCAACCACCACTCACCCTACACAATTGACCACCAACCCAGTCATCTCCCCAGACTGACCACCACGTCTCATCAAAAAAATGTAGCCTATAACCTCCGAATCAAAAAACTCTCTACAATGGTTAAAACCGGATCAAAATCGGTTCAGCCGTTTCTAAGATTAGCGTAGTCTATTGAAAGCTCAAACTTACCTTTTTATATAATAGTGTTACGAAAAGTAGTTAGTAACGCAGATAATGGAATTCTAATTCTAAGATAAATCGCAATGTACATACTGCATACTAAAAATATGCATTCAATTAGAATAAAGTACTTTTGAATACCATACTTTTAGGCTGTAAGATTTATTAGATTATTTGAAATTTGAAATGTAACCACCTGCAAGTTTAAATCATGATGTACTGGTCAAAAATGAAATCAAACCGGTTCATGCGGTCCGCTTAAAATAAAGTTCTTAATGTGTTGTCATATTTGACTCTTGAACAATTTTACCAAAACTTATATTTAACTTGGGAGTAGTACTGGAAATCGTTTCTACCAAAAACTTTCCACTACTATACACATACGAACTAATGTATTCTCTAATGCGAGTGACCACAAAATCGCACAAAAGTCACAAAAGAGCACCTACACATACGAACTGATGTAATAGTTAAGCGAGTTTCTGAGGTCGCATTATTAGTTGTAATTCAGTCTACACTGAATTATCTAAAAAGCCTAATAGTAAACAACGTTAATCACGTTTCTGTGATAAGCGATTTCTGAGATGGACATTTAACATTGCATACATTTAGACTTAAAGAAAATCGATAGGTAGATAGCGTAGATTGAGTATTTTTCTCAGTTTCCCATCTAATACCTCTTCTTCGCCTACAGGCTCGCAATCATCATATGTGGCCGTAAGCCCGGGGCAACAAGCCTCTCCAGCGTCCCCTATTTCCAGATAATGTAAGCAGTTTGCCATTTCTGCACCCTGGTCGTCCTGGTCTACGCAATCCTTACAGAGTAAAATTGGTCGTTCTCGCTGTCCTGTCCCATAAATTCTACCGCAAAAGGCTTTCCCACCAGGATCCTCTTCGCACACCTGCTCACCGGAGCCTACCGAACTTAATTTCGATGTCAACATCGTCGGTAAAGCTCGAAGCTCTCGTAATTACAGTCTCTGGAATCGGCTTCTTAATTTTCGAGGCCAACCGTTCTCCGTTAGACTAGAGGAGCATCTAGGAGATGCTTTTTGCTAAGTAACTTAGTCTTGGATTCATATGTAAGTACTGAAATGACTTTGTTGGAGACTAAAGTAGGCTTTGTTGCCTTGAAGTAACCGTGCGCCTATTTTCACCCTCAAGGTTCAAGTTCAAGACTTTAAAGCCGCTTTTATTATATAGCCAGTGTAGAACGTTATAATGCCCTGAGAGAATTTGGCATTCCAATTAAACTGATTCGACTATATAGGTTGACCATGACCAATGTTATAAGTTAAGTTAGTCAAGTAAAGATTTCCGAATCACTATCATTCCCCATTCAACATATATTACGGGCTCTGACAACGGTAAATGGCCTGCGTTCGAAAAAGTGATCCGACTCTGATATAACGTGATCTGTAAATCTATATAGATATTCAATTTAAAAACGTCATGGTAAACTACCAGCAATTGCACACGTACTTTGACATCTTTTACACAGGAATTTAATATGTAACATTCTTTTATTTTATAAAGAACCCTATGTACGAGTAGATATCCTGAAAAAATCTCCGATTTTTGAAATATAATATTAAAGTGCATGTTCACACATAATAGAATTTTTTAAGATTTTCATATTAAAACCAAGCACGAACAGTTCACTAACTTCTTCTTGGCTGTGGCGACGTGCTCCGTTTACGTTTTCGTCTGCTAGCCTCGTTTCCATGTACAAGCACCCATGTAGGTATCCACTCAATACTAGGAGTAAATATCAAAGTTATATTTTCATTACACATTCACTGAGCTCAACAATGTGAGCACTGAAGTACGTAAATATGTCAACGAGCAACAGAAATGCGCAAAAATTCGTGAGGGCAATTTCTGTGTGTGCAGCAAAATAAAAAAAAATAAAATATATTAAAAATTACTCTGTAAATTTAAATAAATGCGAAGAAATGAAACAAGATGAGGTTACCGGGTTAAAAAAGAAAGGAATCCAATCTTCTGAATGGCGATGGTGACAGAACAAACATAGCTGCTTTTTATTGACACAGGCACAAGAATAGGATTTAGCTTTTCCAATAAAAGCTGCATTTTATGGGTACCGGAAAGGAATAAGAATAATTTTACAATAACAATGCCATGAACTTTTTATACTTTTTTATTATATTTAGATGTAATTCATTTTAAAGACTTATTTATCTTAGAAGTATGCAACGTTAAATGTAAGTATTTCATTCATAAGCGATAGGTCATTCAGTTGTCACCCATTTCTGGAAGACTGAACAAACAAATTTAACTTTGCAAACGTGTAGGCTTAAAAAAATCGATAGCGATGCGTAGATTGAGTATTTTTTCAGTTTTCTCAGGGGTAGTTACCCCTATGAATGAAAAAATTACGCCATCGCAAACCGAGCGCTAACCAATTGTTTTAAAAGAGTCCCATCAAATTTTGACTGGTAAAAGCTGAGATATACGACACGACAAACAAACGTACAAACGTACAAATGTACTCACGTTCGCTGAAAAATGTTCATGTCCTCTGAATATAAGCTTCGCCCTTGGGTCTCACAATAAAATACTGCGTTCATACTGATAAGAAAAAAATCATATTGGTGGACCGCCATCGACTTTCTGAGCCCTTAACCAAAGCTTAATATATAGATATAAAACCAATATATATATATATATATATACATATAACCAATGATATCACAAACTGATGAAGTATACCGTAAATCTACAAAATTGTAATTATAAACGAAAGTGCACGGTATCAGTTTATGTGTTATTATCCGATCACCATAACCACAAAGAAATCCGCATCTTTTCAGAGTATAGTAGAGGAAACCTTGCAGTTGCATGCAATCGGAAAATATTAAAGTTGCCGTAAAAAACGTCTACCATGCAAATTTACCGCAAGTTTTTGTCACATGATCTGTCTGCATAGTGATCGTACAACCAAAATGAAAAAGAAATATCAATCAACCAGAAGATCGATGCGATCGAAGCGAAAACGACAACGAGTCTTTATATCGCATGAGAGTATCTACTTACAAACGTGAAACCATAAAACTAGAAACAAGCTCAATTAAGCGACTTCGTATCAACAAAATAAGTTGTCCAGGAATGATTTTTGTGCAACAAATTTGCACTTAAAATATGCTGACCTTTTTGATTTTCAGGGTTTTTCTTTTCAACATGTCAATTGCATAGGTTTGTTTTTTAATGTTGGAATGCACTCTTATGAGATAAACCAACATTTGATTTGTAGCGTTTGGAATGTTCCTACTTGCTTTTACGCATGTTGCAATCCAACGTTTTGCCTCTTCAATGACGTAAGCGCGAAACACGCTTTTTTTCATAAAGATACAACACGAGACTTGTTTCATTATCTTTTCTTACTACATCACCTACTCGTTTGGCAAAAATTATGACCATAGTCAGTCAGTCATGGAAGCAAAGCATATACATAGCTACATTCAATATTGACGTCATTTTCGTATATAAAAAAATAATTAAGTCCAAGTTTTATTTGCATAATATGATGGGCATCTTTCGATTCCCACTTCAAGAAGCGAATTACCTAAAAATCGATTTCATTTTCCATTCATAAAAATCAAGATCTTAATTGCTTGAAATTAATAAGTTCCCAGTCAGAACTGCTCATGAAGAAAGTTGCAATGATTTGTTGAATGGTTTATCGTATATTTGGCAGAAGAGTCTCGGAGAATTCCATTTATTGAGAAACAACAAATACCATCCGTCAAGAAGGCGCAGTTAAAAGTTATCGCTTATATTTTCGAGGAAAGTATGTGACAAATTAACATTTTGAAGGTGGATTGAGAGAGAACTTTTTCAACAAATTCTGATATGGAAATTTTTATTACGTATCTAATTGTACGGACATTAATTCTTAATATAACAATAAATTTGGTTTCCTCTTTAATAAACCAAAGAATTGTTTCTTGAATCAAATTTCTTTATAATTTTTGATCAGTAAATGTTCTATTTCATAAAAAATATCATCAGCATATTTGGCTCGACAACCGGCATTCGATCCTAGCCTCCCGCCAAAAACCTCTCCACTCCACTCTCCTTACGAGCCGATGTTATCCATTTTGGTTTCCCTAAACTCCGGGCGTCCAAGTCTACGCCATCTGTCGTGTTCCATTAATCCTACCGCAAAGAACTTTGCAAACAGGACCCACTTCGGTGATGCAAGCTAGAGGTCCTGCCAACCGGACCCTACCGAGCTAAATTTTCTTCACAATGGCGATGTTGATATCACTCGTATATCTCATCATTGTAGAGTCTCCGTAAACGTTGTTACTCATTTACGGAACCAACAATTCTACGAAGACTTTCCTTTCGAATGCGGCCAAGAGTTAAGAATACTTTTTGCTAAGAACCCAAGTCTCGGATCCGTATGTAAGTACTGGTATGACCTTTGTCTTATACACCAGCAACTTGGTTAATTTCCTGAATTTGAAGAATCTTGACAGGCAAAGATAGGCTTTGTTAGTTTACAGCAACCGTGCGCGTAATTCTGGTTCCAAGCTATTATCGGTTGTTACAGTGGACCCGAGAAAGAGATTAACTACTTGAAATTCGCGCTCCACTATTTTAATTGAGAGACCAATGTAAGCCAGTATCTGAATGTACTTATAGAGAATTGTTCTTTTCGCCGTTACATCGGAGTCTCGGATAACTTTCTCCAACGCCAGGTTAAAGAAGACGCAGGCCAGTCCATCCTCTTGTCAGAGCCCCTTATAGATGTTGAATGGGCTTGATAGTGATCCGGATATTTAACCTTGGCTTATAACATTAGTCATGGTCAGCCTACATAGTCGTGCCAGTTTATTTGGGATGTAGAATTCTTTCGTGGCTTTATTAAGTTCTACTCTGGTGTAGTGAGTTTTGAGTCTCTAGAAATTTTTCTATCACCTGCCTAAGGATGAAAATCGAATCAGTTATTGATTTGCCTGGGTTGCCACACTGAGTTTATGACTTTATTGTATGGGGCTATCCTGTCTTGAAGGATAGATCGATAGTACGCCTCTACTTAACATCGTTATACCATCATGATAATTGCTGCATGTTCTTATGTATGGGGTGCAGGATACCTCTTCGCTGGTCTTCTGGCATCTTTTCTTACTACCATACCTCCGCTACTCCAGCTCCGCTGGTATACCATTTGAGCCCGAGGCCTTATTATTTTTATCGCTTCGTCTATGCTTGGTGGCGGGAGAATAGGTGGTCGGTAATTGGTGGAGCCTCCAGTTCCTGGGTTAGAAAATCATGAAAGACCTCTTCCCATGGCTAAGATGCCTTTGAAATCAGAAATTATATTACCCTCTTCGTCTTTGCAGTATGCAACGCGATGTAATTGAGTCATTCCGCGGACTCTTTGGTAGAACTTTTGCGTCTGGTGCGGTGCTCGCTCTCTGTACAAATGAGCATTCTTAAGGCGTGTCCATTTATCTTCTACGCCCGACATCTCAGCCCCAGGACTTACTATCCTTGCAGTTAGGGCGTATCCCATCGCTTGACCGTAGTTTTTTCTGGTCTCTTTGTTGCGAAAGTGGGCACCGTGGCTCAGTGCATGGACTTCTGAGCTGGAGGTTCGTGGTTCGAATCCCAGTAGCACCAAAAGTATTTTTCACGGTGTCCCACCTCTCGCGAAAGTCTGACAAACGTCCGAGAGTAAAATAACTTGTCACGGAAAGCTTCTCAATTCGCCGTTCGGATCCGACATTAAATTGTAGGTCCCCTCCATTTATGTGCAAAAATATACATGCTCAACACAAATGATTGCGAGAAGCTAGGCCTTGGACCGCAATGGTCTGTCGCGCCAATTATTATTATTGTTATTACTTTGTTGCGAAGGGCAGTCTATCAACAAATTATCTATCTTGTTGCGAGTGTCTACATCAGGAAATAGCCAGGTGGTTTTGTGGATATTTTTACGCGCAAACCTTGTACTCGTAACGACCGAATTTTTGCTTGCTGCCATCTCTATGTAATCGTGTAAGCTATGGATGCCAATGTACTGCCTGAATACTGGCTCCCTACCTATTTTGGCAGAATGATTTGTACATCATACTGAGGGCTGGCATGGAGTTTCCGTTCAACTGATTCAAAGAATTTTTTTTTTCATCATCTTGGGAATCCTCTGTAGGTGCGTGAACGTTTATGAGGCCTATGTTTTTAAATATACTCCGCACGCGAAGGGTGCTGCTGCTTTAAAGCCGATAACGGTGCGTTTCATTCTTTTGCTGACTAGAAACCCCACCCCGAGCACATGATGATTTGCATGACAGCTGTAATATATGTCATATTCAGATCATTCCCCGTCCACCGCATCTCCACGTTTACGTTATCTCAGCATTATACATATTTAAACAGGGTATCGGCTAGCTGCTATATACCTCGAGCGTACGTTCCATGAGAAAATCATTAAATCGTATAGCCGTTTTCATTGCCGTTGTCGATGTCGTTGATCAGTGTAGTAGGCTGATTTGGGGTTCCGTAATAGAATTTATTGGCCTCGCGCCAATCCTATTTTGCAGGGACTAGTCCGATAATTTAGCTTTTCTTGTATTAACGAAAAATTACCGGCGGCCACCACGTGGAGGTTTGATCTCACTTGCACCAGTCAGAGATGGTTACGGCCACGTGCAATTCTGATGAATTTTACGTGTTATAATATAAAATATACTCCTACCTTCATAACCAGGATCGCATAAAAATTTTCGCAATGGAAATGGTCGCATTTTCTAGGGTACTGGTATACCGTAACACCTATTAAAGCCTTAATCACAATTCACAATGTTAATGATATGCATCTAACTTTCATTTGTGAGTCGAGTTTTATTACGCAACCGATGATCTAATTATTGCTCTCAAGAGTGTAATTAAAAATTCCCACAATTGTTTCACTGAAACCCCGACATGCTAAAAGTTTGCATAATTTCCATCTTAAAAGCGAAATTCTCTGCATTGTTTTTACTCGTAGTTTTTTAGCCTTAGGTCTGTTCATAGAAGTTATTTCCTCGGCCCCCATTCACATAGTTTTTGTTAATTTACAAAAGAAAATTAAATTTTGTTTTAAATTGTTATTAATATTTGGGAATTTTTTAATGTAGGAAGCTATAAAACAAATACATACCTACAGGAAAGGTACAAGTATCGTGTGGCAAGTTGTATGCTTTTGACAAAAAAAGCAATGTAAACAAAACCAAAAATTCATCTGCAGGATGTAAGATAAATTAACTTCAACTCTAAATCACTTTAGTCAACTAATAGGGAAGATATTCATATACTTTATACTATATCTGTATATTACGTCGTCCTGACAAAGAATCTAAGTTATTTCGTCAGCATTAAAATGGATCACAGACATGTGACGATATGGAATATTTGCTGACTTCTTTTGCGCACCCGCTACACAAACGTTTAATAAATTTGTTGTTTTATAACCTTTAAAACAAGTAAACCTATACAAGCAGCGTGTACTGCTACTGTACAGGGTGGAGTAATAAGAACGAAAAAAAATGTAGAAAAAAATAGAAAAATTTTCTATTTACTGCAAAGTAAAACATCAAACAATTTGCATTTTATTTTGAAATATACTATTCGATTTAAATGTTAGAAAAGTTCAATGAAATAATATAACAAATTGAGGTGTGGGCACAACACGACTTTCTTTTACGGACGGGGCCGGAATCTTCAGTAAATGTATATTCGTATATTCAATTTTTTTCTTTTTTGTTTTTTGTTTAACTTTCTTTTGCACTTAACAGATTTCTCCTAAGTGCTATACTTTTTGAGTTATTTGCAAAAACTCGAAAAACTGTCTAAGTAAACTGTCACTTCCGACAGTCAGATTTCCGTCAAAATTATCTGGCCCCTCACAATTTACACAGAGTGGACACAGATAGGCAGACGGAGATTTTTTTATTTTCGCTTTTTCTGACTCAGGGGATACGGTAATGGGTAAATCTGCAAAAATTCAGAGTTCGAAAATTTTCATGATTACTATACTTCCTTTTACTCTGTAAAAAAAGCCAAAATTCTATAAAAATTAAACAAAAAATGTATTATATATTTTAAGTGAATATACTAAAATCTTCTTTAGTGTGAAGTTTTATTTATTTGCTAGGTCGATTTCGGAACATAAAGTTCACTCTTTAGTAGTTAATAAATTATTATTAATTTATCAACTACTTATCGCCTTATAACATAATTGCCGTTGTCTATTTGTTTGTCTGTATGGATATAACGCTTTTATGTCGCCTCATCCCGCCTAAACCACTATATCTATCGAAGCCATATTTACACCATATGATCGTTGGGTACTCCGCTAACTTTAAGTTTTTTTTGGACCCGTTAGGTGGCACTTGAATCGAGATATTTAAGAAAATTTGTGTTTATGATTGGATTTGGTTCACGTTCACATCATATGATCGTTTGGTGCAACGATAAGTTTAAGTTTTTTTTAAGTGCTCCGATGAAAAATCGTGAAATGCTTAAGTGGTAAAAAAAGAGCAGGGTAGACTGTGTTGGAGACACGTGGGTTTGGAGCGTGACAACGTCTGCCCGGGACGAAATAAAAGAAAACAAAGATCTTCTTGTCCCATAGTTCCCAAAATTCCATACCATAATGACCATATTCCAGAATTGCCATAGGAACAAGTGTTATAGTCGCACCTTAAAATTCCAGACCCTATTGGACAGATCCCAGAATTTCTGGTGCAACAATTCTTATAGTCGCATCTTAGTCCTACATACCAAATTTCATGCGAATCGCTTAAGAAATTGTTCCAGATATTCCAGGCCATAATGATCATATTCCAGTATTTCCATAGAAAGAAGTTTTTTAGTCGCATCTTAGTCCTACATTCCGAATTTCATGCGAATCGCTTGGTAAATTGCTTAGTTCTCAAAGTACTGACATTATAATAATAATATTCGACACACCTTTGCGGTCCAAGGCCTAACTTCTCGCGACTGTGTTGCGCATGTCTTTTTGGACACAAATGGAAGGGAACTACAATTTCCGAACGGCGAATTGAGAAGCTTTCTCTATTTTACTCTCGGAACGTTTGTCACTTTAGTTTTGGTGTTACTGGAATTCGAACCACGAACCTCCTGCTCAGTAGCCATGTGCATTTCCACTGAGCAACGGCGCCCACCTAATTAGCTCACCTAAAAGTGTGACATTTAACAGTGTCTCACTTAAGAGTGCTCACAACAGTGTCTCACTTAACAGTGCCCACAAGAGTGTGACATTTAACAGAGTATCACTTAACATTTTACTTTTTGAACATGTTTCCCCTTAAACCTTGTGGTGAGACGTTGTCACGTCAAAAAGATTCCGTCAATATTGATAGGTTTTCACCTAGACGTACTTTTAAGCTTACATAACTTCACACCCTGTCACTCTTGAACGCTTCTAGGTACAAGGTCACTGTTGGTCTTTTTTGAAAGAAAATTAAATTTTTAAGGTCAAACAATTTACATTTTTTTAAATTCTTACAACCATTACCGATATAAACGCCGTCAAAATAAAAAAATAATTTTTTTTTAAATATTATTTTCAAACGCGATTATTTCGAAAAATGCTCTCGGATAATTTTTTTTGACAAATGCAGTGTTCAAGACTATTAAATTTTCTACAAATCCACCGCACAATATTTATGCATTGGGTCAACAAGAGCAGAAATAAAATTAAAACAGGGCTACGTTTAAATTGTTTCCATCCAAAGTTCAATTTATGGAAGAGCTAAAGACAACAGATTACCATCAACGGCGCAATTATGCAATTCGTTTACGTCAACAGCGAATTATTTCAAGAAACACAGATTTTATCCTCCTGATAACTTACGTTAGAAAGAAAGAATAAAAAGGTAAACACATTTCAATACGCTGAACAACACTCTGTCCTTAATAATCATATAAAATGTGAGCATTACATTCAGAAATCTATGAATTTTAATAGATTCATATCTTTGTCTTATTCGTTGTGAGTTTAAAATTAGGGGCGAATTCGTTACCCGAGTATATTGCATAGCTTTGGAAGATTTATAGGAAAAGTTCTCAGAATCTTAGCAATCTTTTCTAATCTAAATTATTAACCTTTTTGTTACTCAACAATTATTTAATCGAGTATTGCGTTTTTGGGAAATATTTAAATTTATAAAATCTCATTGGAAATACAAAAATTATACTTTTAAACCGCTTCGCCACCCTGTGGAAGTGTTATGTGTATGTCATCAGAATTAAAAATAGTAAAAAAAAAGCAAAGAAAAATGCTAATTTTGTCGTTTTCATTTGGCGTATGCCTGGCCCCTACGCCCTACATCCACTTAAAACAAACTTTATATAAATAGAATGAGAATCTCGTCTACAAGGGAAGTGAATTTCAGTGGAAAAGTAAAACAAAATTAATATCCATGTACGACGTATATGACGCGGATTTCAATGTGAAGATTAAATTATGAAGAATTATTATTAAAACAAACTCGAATTTAAAAACACAGATATAGGTTATTCATTGAGATGAAACCTATGCTTCGCAAGTCCGTGATCACCGTGAGCGTGACTTAGCACATACTAATACATATTTATGATCAAGTGAACAATACTCGTAAATCAGCTTTACACGCACCAACAAAGTAATAAACATCTAGATATTATTAATTAGTTGTGCAAATAATCATTTAACTCTAACTTTTCTTCTTACAGAATCCTACAGACTCTTATAAAAGAAAAATGGGAAGCTGTTGTTATGTTTCTCTTAACATGTAGAGGCAGTTAAGACATAACTAATCTAATAACTAATAATATACTAATTGCCGTTGTCTGTTTGTTTGTCTGTATGAATAAAACGGTTTTATGTCGCCTCTTCCCGGCTAACCCGCTATATGTATCGAACCCATATTTACACCATTTGATCGTATGGTGCTCCGATAAATTTAAGTTTTTTTTTACCCGTTAGGTGGCGCTGGAGTCGAGATATTTACGAAAATTTGTGCTTGTTTCAGAAGATCCATTCAGAGCTCTTAATGAATCGAAGTATATATCGCACTTTGCCGTTTTCAAGACCTAATAGGTTAATCATTAACCGCTTACCTAAGTGTTTTTGCCTTCTGTTCATTAGTGCCGGACATGAGCAAAGAAGTTGTTCCATACTCCCATAAGTTTTTGGGCGCAAAAGAACGTAGATTTCTTTTTACAGAAATCACAGAATGAATAATGAAAGTCGAGAAGAACGCAAATTTCGTATGAATCGTGAGCGACAGAAGAGATGGAGAGATCTTCAAAGTCAAGATACGATACAGGGCTTGGCACAACAGAATATAAAATACAAACATCAGCGGTGCGCACATGAAGAGCCTGTAAAAGCTAAAGAACATAGAGCACAAATTGTAGATCAAGTTCGACAACCAAGATGTAAAGAATCGAAGGAGCAGGCTGCACAGCAAGTCTCTTTCAGGCTTCTCAACAAAGCCAGAAATCAAGAACCAGACAACAAGTCGAATAATCTGAAGAGCAGGCTGTAGCACGTCGTCAGCGAGAAGTTGTCAAGTTCAGCAATCAAGAGCCACGCGAAAATCTCAATCTCAACAATATTCCAAAGGCAACGATTGTGAAATCCTAGATAGTGAAATGGAAGATTTCCAGTAGTTCCTACTCATGCCTCATTCAATGAAAGTGATGTGGCTATTCACAGTTGTGGCTCTATGGACCAAGACTGCATATCCATTGTCTATCTCTGAATTTTTCGCGGATTAATCAACAGACGGTACATTTGATTACTGCTGGCACAAAGGTACTGTTTTGTTGGATTCTGAATAACAGCAAGGACGTATTTTTCCGTCAAGTCAGGCCTTGGACCGAATAGTCTGTCGCGCCGGTAATATTATTATATTATTATTTAAATAGTAGCCAGATATGAAGGAGTGAAGTACATCTTGCACCGTTTTAGGAAACCTAAACATCTGGCAGCATTCTTGGCGATGGCAAATATGTGGTCGTTCTAACGAAGCTTGTTGTTGACGAACATATCAAGAATTGTTAGTTTTACAGTTTCTTAAATGCAAGATCCATTCATGGATAAAGGTTGGGGGATTAAATTACGCTTGGACGACAGAAGACAGATTGAGTTTTAGAAGCGTTAAATTCAACTCTATCGTGTAGTCCCCACCTTGTTATGCTGTTAAGGTCAGAATTTAACGTGCTTAACATAAGTTGTTGTTCAAGTTCCACTTGCGACGAAGAAGTCATATGAAACGATAAGAGTGCTATCGTCAGCGAAAGAATGGATTGGAATAGAAGTAGCGAAAAGGAGATCGTTAATGAAAGGAGAAAGAGTGTTGGAGACAAAACTGAGCCTTGAGGAACACCGGTGTTATGCGGTGAACATTGGATGTGAAACCGTCCAATACGACCTGGATTGAACGGCCAGAAAGATAGTTACTAGACTAATCAAGCAGGGCCTTACCAATTTCATAGGCATTCATTTTCGACAAAAGAGCTTGATTTCAGATTCTGTCAAGTGCCTTGGAAATATCGAGTGATAATCCTTTAACTATCCATGGAACCAGAAATACACGCACCGTTGCTTAAACCCAACAATGCCTACTATAGTCTGTTAAGACTCTTCAAATCCAGGAATATAACCATAACATCCAAGCTGCTGGTATATAAGACAATGGTCATACCAGTACTTACATATGTATCCGAGACATGGGCGCTTAGCGAAAAGCCTTCTGACTTCTTAGCCGCGTTCGAGAGAAAAGTCTTACGAAGAATTACAATGACATTACTTTTGCATTGCAGTTATTTCTCCACTTCCTGGCCATTCACGTGAAATGAACAGCCTCGCCATAGTCGTCATCATCTTTCTCCGAGACTCGTTTGAAAAGTGCTTTGTTGTCCGCGTATTTCCTTTGGTAAATCTTCATTTGAAATTTGATTATATGAACCCGAAGTGCAAATTTTAGAGGGTTGACTATCAGTGGAAATACATAGTCGAACTTTAGTACAAACATTTTGAACTACCTTTGACCCTCAAACTACACAATACACAATGAAAATGAAAAACTTGTTCATATTGTTTAAATAAATGAATAATGTTGTTGTTTACTACCTTTAGCATGCATGTAGTGACATTTTCTAGTTTGCTTGCTTTTCTAGCAGTTAACCTTCTACATAGATACGCGATTTGCACCTTTGTGCATGAGCTTGTTGTGACAGATAAAATATCGCACGTAGCACGACAGTAGATAGCGGGGATATGCTTTAAAAATGATTTTCGCAACAAAAAAAAAATACTCGTACATACATAGTATGTATTTACTTGCTTTTCAACACTCATCAATGAATGCAAAACAAAAAGCGTTGCATTTGCAAGGGTGTAAGTTTAGAAGACTACAACTTTTGGTTCTACTATTTTGCCTGAAATCATAATATCCACGTATATGTCTAAGAACAGCGTTCATATGTGTGTCCCTATTATATAATATTTATATAAATACATTTAGATACATTAGTATCAACTTATACGTGCGGTGTGTGACTACTACCGTTCAGCAAATGAGAAGATGAGGAAGCGCGTATTGTAATACATATATAAATAGACTTTTTAGATACGGATACATGCAACAAAACAAAATCAAAATCTTTTCCTAATCTTCGCCTTAGACTTATGGAATTAAAACAATCATTGCAAAATAAAGTGGCGACATATGAACGACTTTATCAGGGTTCGTATTGGGGTGTATTTTGGGTGAAATAATTCACCGATGAACTGTCATATTACGTCATTTTAGACACAAATTGAATTTCTTTGTTAGAGTATGTTTCACACAATCACAAAGAGCATTTCATGGAACATCATTCAAAGTTTATGAAACAATGGATAGATAAAAGTTTAATGTACAAGCAGATGGCAAAGATGGATAACAAAGGTTTAATGCCATTCTCATTTATAATTTTAGTTGCTTTTTATATGCTATTTAACAAACATCAAAACTTTTATATAAATATATAATTATATAAATGACATAATTTTTAATGCATAGCGTGGGCGTTAAGTTAAAAATGAGGAGAACGGAACCTGTGACCCGGGGTCGTGGGACCCCAAAAACTTTATTGCAGACTAATTTCTCAGTTTGTTTTTGACATTTTGGTTGGTTTTGGTTTGGCATTGTATTTGCAAAGCATTCGCCCCAAAAACCATTAAAACTCTGTTACTTACTGTTACATCTTAAGGGACCTGCCCATAGAATCCGTTGTGTCCATTGGTGCGACGTATGCAACTGACAGATCGACGAAATATACGCATTCTTATGGAAGTGTCCCATAGGAAAAACATGTGACGGAACCGACGCAAAAAGTTGACCAAGTATTAACTTTTCTCTCCGGCAAAAGCTTTGACAGTTCTCTCTCAAGGTAGC
This sequence comes from Nephrocerus scutellatus, assembly GCA_947095585.1. Lineage (NCBI taxonomy): Eukaryota > Metazoa > Arthropoda > Insecta > Diptera > Pipunculidae > Nephrocerus > Nephrocerus scutellatus. Next base: position 5,077,723 of record OX352761.1, on the reverse strand, counting down.
TTGAAGTTTATTTTGGCATTTGTTTTTGTTTGCCTGTACGACGAGAACGTATTCATTGGGTCACCTCTTTGCGTTACATACTGATGCAACGGATTCTATGGGCTGGGACCTCCTTGCTGGCATATAACTGGAGAAATATCAATTTTATCCCCAAAAATGATGTGCTTCTAATTTAGTGAACCGTAGTGTATGTATTCATTTTCTGTCATTTGTTATTTGTTGTTTAGACGTGCAGCAGATTAACTCATATACATTGGTTTTATTATTATTATCATCATCATATCACATGTTATATTTATAAACTGTTTCATATTGATACTAATCAATGTTGGCAGCAGTATTTAAAATAAATATTCAATGGCAAGTGTAGCAGATACAGACTGCATTAAAATGCCATATTAGAGTTGCCTCGTTATCTTTCAGCATGAAAGCTTTTTGTGTCGGCGTTTACGAGACATATTCATGTGTAAAAATTCTTTTAATTCGTTGTTAACCACGATTTAAGCATTTGAATATTTCTAATTACTGAATAGTAGTTATACCATGTAGGTGTGGCAAACAGTAGGTTAGATTCGGTTAAGTTGCGGTGCAGCAATCGTTCACTTAGACTAAGCACTTAGCGGTCCTGTGTGTTACCACATCTTATATTTTTTTCCTTTTTCAGAGGATCCATTCCAACTTCTTTATGAATCGAAGTATGTTTCGCACTTTGCTGTTTTGGAGATCTGAGAGGTTGTTTATAAACCGCCTACCCATAAATATTTGTGTATTCTGCATAGTAATCAAAACCTTCTCTAGAGGGAGCCCAACTGTACGCACTCGAATGCAGTGAACAAATACTAAAATCAGCTGTATTTGAGATGTAAATACTATGTCAAAAAAATATACAGACGCATTTATGAAACGCGCTAGCTGGTGGTGGGAAAAGAGCGAGAACCGTAAGTTGTAGTACTGAGAAAAAGAACAATTTAATTTTTCTCTTTTGTTAGTTACCAACACACCTGATTTGGGTATTTGGGCTAAGGGGGTTTGTAGGGAGATAAGCATAGTTGAGCGCTTCAAGTCCAGCTTTGGCCAGGCCTGCCGGTGTTGGTGTTTTAAAAGCATCTGCCTCGTTCCGAAGCATAAGTTTTAGAGTCGAAATAGGCCTCTCAATCCCTGCCGTTTTCGGTAGCAGTTGGAGAGTCGTACCAAATCTATCGAATTCGTCCGCATTTCTGTTCCCTTCCACATCCGAGTGGCCAGTGACCTAAATGATCGTTATGTCGAACTGCCCAACAATCTCATTAAGATTGGAGTGACAGCTAAACGCCAATTTTGATGTCAGTGAGACAGCTTCCAATGATTTTATGGCCGCCTAACACTGTTCACTGTCTTTTATAAAAAATAACTAAGCAACGCCAAGCGTTTATCATGGGGACTGTTCTGTGGAAAAATAGAAGAGTACTCCCAGGCTTCAAGGCTTATGAAAGTACTCTCAACCAATCCCATAATGCCTAGCTGTTTGAAAAAAGTAGACGGCTCGTGGACTACCTCCCAGACCTACCTACCTACCTTACCAGAAAATATAAAATTGCACATGTTGACCCACCTCCCCTTTATAAATAAAGGGCACACGTTTATCCTTCTCTGCTAGCGCATGCTAGCGCGGCTATTCGCCTCAACGCAACCTCCCAGTCGAAAAGACATGAATTCGTACACTCCTGAATTCATTTAGGTGGTATAGAGTATAGACGGAGGTGTTTTCTCAAAAAGGCTAAATATAAGTCTCTCTTTCCGTCTTCCCAATCACTGCAGTGTTTTTCAAGCAGAAATCATGGCGATTAAAGAAGTCCTGTCTTGGCTGAAGAGAAACGTCATATCCAATAAGGATATCCGCATCTTCTCGGATAGTCAAGAAGCTTTGAGATCCCTGGAATCAGTCTCTACGAACGCTATTGTAGCTCTAGACTGCCGATCATCTCTCAGCGAGCGGAGCAGTTCAACATTCACCTGTATTGGGTGCCGGGGCATAGGCATTCAGGGAAACTGTAGGGCTGATGACCTCGCCAAGAATGGTAATATGCTGCCCCTTCTACCTGGTTCTTCTAAATGGTTCCTTGAACATACCGATTGCTACATGCAAACTCATGTTAAAGGAGGATGCTACTGACATAACCAACAAATGGATAAATGGTATAACATGTGTAGCGACAAAACAGATTTGGCCATACGCTCGAAACAATCCGAAACGCTCCAAGTGTTCGATCTCTCTAAACAAAGTGCACATAAGCGCTACGATAAATGTGTAATTATTGGGCACTGTCTTATAGGCAAGCATGCAGCAATGCTTGGTGTATTTTCCAATGACTTCTGCAGAAGCTGCATGGACGAGGAAGAGAACATTTTTCACCTTCTCTGCACGTGCACAGCTCTTTCTCTTAAGCCTAAGCTCAATTTGGGAGCCTTCTTTTACAACGACCTTAACGATTTGTCAAGCACTGACATCAAAAGTCTTCTACGTTTCATTCGAGGTTCCAACTGGTTCAACGAGTAGGGCGAGAAATCCTCTCGACCAATGTGGCATCACAATGAACCATCTATTGGTCTAACCCCAACCTAACCTTAGGCTAACAACTAACAGACGGAGATGCTTTTTAATGTCGTTTTTTTTTTTCGTTTTAGAAATATGCGAGCTAAGATTTTCGGCAATTAGAACACGAAAGGCGAGAATCTTTTGTTTACATTGCTTTGTTGCATGTGTTGTTGTAAATCACCCAAAATATACAGATCTGTTAGAGGGGAGTTTCGATCTACCGTAGATTAATTTTTAGAGAAAACGAACAAATTGACTGCCAAAAAATCAATCTGCGCCAGATTTTTATAAAAAAAACCACATAAACTAAATTAGTCCTAAATCATGAAACTTTTATATCAATGGGTTGACTAATAACGAACTTTAAACATTATCAACAGAATAAAGACACACCAACCTCAGAGACACAGTGACAATCTATGGGTGAAAATTAAATAATTCAATCATGTAATGAGGAGGCAAGCTGCAATTATTATCGGGAAATGCACTTGGCATACCTACGAGTATGCACTCGTATGTACTCTATATCGACAACGTGTTGTTCAATGGGGGCGAGTCCTAAGGAAAGTATATACTGATATTAACATTGAATACAGATGGGAAAACTGTATTCCATTTTGCACGCTCAACTAAGTACTCGCAATAAATTCTCCTCGCAGCTACTTTAAACCTTTCTCATGAGCATCTAATACTTTTCGGGACAGATATACAAACAAATTCTCTTTTAATATTAAGAATAGTAAAACGTTTATGTCAAATGGAAAATATATCGCCTACTTTTGCGCTTTATATAAATTGTTAAAAATTACAAGTTACATTCCTTTTATCATTTACTCACACCTCATAACTTTTTTGGGCGGCATAATGGAATACTGCAAATAACCTAATACATTTTTATTACAAGTTGCACCTAAAGCGAGTGGTTAGTATTGCAAAACCTAATATTTATAAATAGTATACAAGCAAAAAATAAAAAAAAAAAATCCAGTTAATTGTATTTTTTTACCCTTACGCACTTCTGTATACGAACAATTAAAAGCAGGTATCGTCATCTACAAACTACAACACACGTTGTCCCAGGCAGGCATTGGGAAACGGAAATGAATGACTGGGGCTGCTACTGCTATTAGGGCGGAGATGAGCTAATCAACAGATGGTGCATACCGGGAGAATAACCGAGAATAAACAAAAAAAAAAATTGACAAAACAGTGAAATAGTTGGGAGAGAGGAGGAGGGAATAGTAGGCGAAAACTTCCATAAACAAAAAAATAAATATTAAGTACCACATACTTAAAAGTACTCAAACGAATTTTCCTTTGCTTTTGTTCGTTCAATTTGTGTGCCTGCCTACATTATATCCATTAATACACATTGGTGTGTGGGCAAGACGAGGGCGTCGGATAGGAAGCACATTACACAGACACTTTCCAGTTACAAAGTACTCTGCCTGAATTTGCAAAACAACCCACGTCACATTGTTGCTCATTAAATATTAATTTGTAACTTCACTGGCAAACTAAACTACAGATGACAAACGAACAATTCACAACAAAATTACATAAATTGCATCACCGCACTGACATACATATAGATATTATTGTAGATAGACGAACGGAACACTGTAAACACTTTCATCAGTAGCAAGCAACTCGACGGGTACACAATCACGAACGACGAACCACAACGCAGCACTCTTCTTAATCGACTGACTTGTTTGTTCCGTTGTTTTGCTAGTGAGCTGTTTCAGATTTCAGATCGCAGTCACTGCTGTTCACTCTACTCGCTTGGCTATCGGTTTTTCTTCTTCCGTTTTAGTGCGATTTTTCATTTTCCAACACTGTATAGTCAGTGTATACTTTTGACTAGGCGTAAATTTTACTGAATACTAGATACCACATAGCCACACTTCAAAGTTCAAACTAAACTTGGTTATCGCTCTCGACTTAATATTTACTACCTTTCCTGTCAACACCCAGCATTCCAGCAAATCAAAGAACAAGAGAGAATATTATTTCCAATTGGAAATTCTTTAATAAAGGGTGATTCAGTAAGAGCTTTACGATTCAATAAGAGAATAGGTGTGCAGTAGAAAAATATCAAAAATCAGGTGGTGCTTTGTCGGGGCGTACGGCCGTTGGATAACGTAAAGCGGCTGACAGACTATCGAAGCTGGCTGTATATTATAACTTATGTCAGTTTTGAATGATGTGCCTTGCGGCCAGATTAGTAGGATGGTTTGACAGTCAAACCAACAGTCAAGCTCTAATTTTCAAACAGGAACCAACAAAAACCTTGGTGGTCATTCTAGCGATCCGCCGCCGTTGCCTTGTATTTTTTCATAATTGCCATCAATTTGCGATAAACATATTTTTTTTTCACGTAAACAGCGGTTATTTTTGTAGACGCACACAAATTCTTCAAAAAATCGGCTGTCTTCATCCATGTCCATTACGTCCTTTCGCGCCAAAAATTTACAGCTGACTGACGAGTTTGTGTACACATTATCGATCATAAACAAACATGGCCGCGGACTGAGAGTCAACCACAAACCTTTTTGATAGCGATCAGTTACGAGTGTCAGTCAGTCAGGCGTTCACACTACTAGTTTTGAGGGATGTCGATCAAAACTTACAGTCAAGTTCTATAGTCTGTCAGCCGTTTAAAACGTTTATATCAGCGAGTTGCTTTTATCGTATTGGATTGAAATGAAAACGACATCGTCGGGAGTTTGTTGGCATAAAAAAAATTCCGCTACATTTTCGCCGAGGAATTTAATCTGAAGAAGCTAGCAGAGAAATGTTACGAGTTTTCGCCTTCTTCAAATGTACGTCAAACCAAAATCAGTCACAAACGCTTCGAGATAAACTGTGTTTCCATGAACCTGGGTTGAGTTGGGTTGGGTTGAAATTTATTTTTGTCAAACACGAAATGGCTTCACACGTTTCCATGTAATCAGCTTAAAACTGAAATTGAAATTTTGACAAAATAATACAATAATTGAACTCTACTTACAAAATAGTAATAATCGCAATTTTGAATTTCAACTGTACTCAACCCAGGTATTTTCGTTGAGTTCAACTGAATTTAACGAAAAATCAACTCAACCCTGTTTCCATGAGCGCTAACCCAGGTTTAACCCATATCGGGTCAATTGCAGCAGCCGATAACAGTATGGAACCAGAACACGCACACGGTTGCTTAAAGCCAACAAAGCCTACTACGTCTGTCAAGACTCTTCAAATCCAGGAACTTAACCATAACATCCAAGCTGCTGGTATATAAGACAATGGTCATACCAGTACTTACATATTGATCCGAGACTTGGCTGCTTAGGCGAACGGAAGCTTGCACAAAAGAATATAGAGGGTTTGATTCACTCAATTTGACTTTGTAAGGGCCACCGCACGTTTGGACCGTTTACCGTTTACTTCCGCTATTTATTTTTTAAATTCACCTTTTTTGTTTCTGAAAGTATTGCGTAGCGCAGTTTTACTTATTTTATTATATTTGTGAATTAAAAATTTTCATGATTGATTCTTCAATCTGGTAGAAACCGCTTTTTTTAGACATCAATATTTTTCACATTTCATATTTCAATTTCCGAATTTGACATTCTCTTCCTTTGTTTGTATGATGCACCACATTTGAAAAGTCACTAAAAACAAAAACAAATTTTTAGTCCCGCACCGCATCCATCAGCGAGGTTCCGGCCTTTTACGCCAACTTGCAATTAAGTTAATAAATGTACTTTTTGTGTCGCATAAGACCTAAAAATTTAAGGAAAAATATCCTTTCCGAATTGTGATTGATTTTATCGAAATATGGCATCAATCTGTACACCCTATGCAGCGTGGAATTTTATTTAAATTATAAAATTTTTGCTGTAACCTAGTCCTTTGTCTGGAATAACTGGCATTTTGATGAACTTCCATGAGAGTCCAGCAAAGCCAGGAAGACATTTGTCTGATAATATATTTCACAAATTATTCCCAATTTTAAAATTTATTTTATAAATCAATATACTTTGAATTTTTTGAAGTTTTCCATCGTGCACCTCTTATTGAATCACCCTATATATTCGTATTTGATGTGGTTTTTAGCAACAATCCGTCTAGCACCAAATATCTCTATACTTTAAACTAACTATAGTATAGAGTTTACTGTGTAGAATTAGATTGTCATCTCTCTAATTTCTCTCTGTTAAGCATGCTGGCGGACGACCACATAAACGAGACTCTCCATTATCGAGTCTTGATTGGATCATGGAAGGAACTTGGAAATTAAATATATAACCAAAAACGTACAGTAGTACCCTATCAAAAATGGAAACATTGTGCTGTTTTTAATATGCGTTAATAATTAAGTACTAGTTTGTAGACGACTAATGAAACGAATAATTTAGATTTCAAAGGGAAATATAACTATAGATAAACAAGAGAATTTTAAGTTTAGTGTATTTTGCAAGCTTATTGGAAGACAGCATGTTTTTTCTCGTATGACAGTTATTTTGTTGTTTCATGCCTAAAACACAATCTCCAATTCCTCAGTTAGCAACTCATGAAAGTGCTCTTCCCATCGCTCTAAGATACGTTTGAAGTCGGCGATCAGATTACCCTCTTTGCAGTATGCGCAACGCGGTGTTTATTGCGTCATACCGCGGTCGCTTTGGTAGAACTCCCACGCCTGGTGCGGTCCTCCCTCTCTGTACTGTCGCGCTGTGTACTGTATTCAGGCTGAACGAAAATCACCAAGTAATGCCTGAAACATAAACACGCTTCAGCTTCGCCTTCGTTTACGAGTTCAGCGAAGCCGAAGCTGAAGCATGTTTGTGTTTCGGGCATTGGCTTCGTCTTCGCTGCGTTACGATGCAGCCGCTTTGAATTTGCAAAGCAAATGTTCAGCACTTTTGAACTAGAGCTTCCGTTTGTAGCTTCGTTACGTAGCCGAAGCGACATTGTGATAGGAAGCATTGAAATCGTATGGCTGAACTCGTAAACGTCAGGCGAAGCTGAAGCGTGTTTATGTTTCAGGCATTACTTGGTGATTTTCGTTCAGCCTGAATACAGTACACAGCGCGACAGTACAGAGAGGGAGGACCGCACCAGGCGTGGGAGTTCTACCAAAGCGACCGCGGTATGACGCAATAAACACCGCGTTGCGCATACTGCAAAGAGGGTAATCTGATCGCCGACTTCAAACGTATCTTAGAGCGATGGGAAGAGCACTTTCATGAGTTGCTAACTGAGGAATTGGAGAGTTCCTGCAATGCACCAAGCAATTCATGAAATAATAGTGCAAGTATGGGAGGAAGAAGCGATGCCAGAAGACTGGCGAAGAGGCATCCTGTGCCCCATACATAAGAAAGGAGATATCACATGCAGCAATTATCGTGGCATAACGATGTTGAGTACCACATATAAGATTTTCTCCTCTATTCTTTAAGCCAGCATAGCCCCGCCCCGTACGCTAGTCATCATCATAGACAAACGCTTCATCCCAGGTAAATCAACAACTCATCAGATTTACACCCTTAGGCAGGTGATGGAAAATGTCTTAGAGTTTCAAAACTCACTGCACCATCTTTTTATACTTTAACGCAGCCTATGATAGCATAGCCAGAGTAGAACTTTATAAAGCCATGAGAATTCGGCATCATGACCATGACCAATGTTATAAGCAAAGTAAAAATATCCGGATCACTATCAAGCCCATTCAACATCTGTAACGGGCTCCAACAAGGGGATGTACTGGCCTGCGTCCTCTTCAACATGGCGTTTGAGAAAGTGATCAGAGACTCTGACGTTACGGCGAGAGGAACAATACTCTATAATTCCATTCTACGAGCGTTACCGCGATGTCGACATCGTGAAGAGAATTAAGCTCGGAAAGCTCCGGTGGGCAGGACACCTAGCTCGCATGAGCCAAGAGGATCCTGCTCGGAAAGTCCTTTGCGGTAGGATTTATGGAACACGACAGCAAGGCCGGCCAATCCTACGCTGGAAGTATGGTATAGACCAGGACGCCCAGAGTTTAGGGATGCCAAAATGGATGACATCGGTTCGAAATCGAGACCGGTGAAGAGATTTTTTGTGAGAGGGCAGATCCGGACACCGGTTGTAGAGCCAAATATGATGATGATCATTTTAGGCGTTAGATCCAAAGTTCTATTGTAAAGGCTTTTACTGGCCCTAGTGCGTTCGATGGTAGATTTGATATGAGAATTTCAGCTGAGTCGCGTATCGAGTATAACTCCGAGATATTTAACCTCACTGGAATAAATTAATGTGGTGCCTTTGATAGGAATAGGTCCTAGATTGGCCAATCTTCTTTATGTGAAAGGCACTTCCAGTACTTCTCTGCTGCTCTATACCGTGTAGTAAAGATCCTTGCATGACAGTGTTGACCTCTAATAAGAATCGTAAAGTCATCCGCATAACCAATGACGATGTAGCCTAATATTTTTAGATCGACTAAAAGATTGTCGATTAGAAGTGACTATAGCTCCTTTGGGAGCTGTATTGTGATGCCACATGCAGCAAAGGCAAAGACAGTGCTAAATTTAATATCAACAAAGGAGTACGACAAGGGACCGTTCTCTCACCTACACTCTTTTTGATTGTCTTAGATAGTGCGCTGAAGCAAAATTGATGCGCCAAATGGAATACAATGGCGCCCATTTCAGAAGCTGAATGATCTCGATTGAGCTGATGACATCTGCCTGATAACACCTACTCTGACAAACATTAAATTGAAGCTGGAGTTACTGATCTGTAATGCACAGAATGTCGGACTGAAGGTAAAATCAAACTGCTGAGAATAGGAACCAGAGTCCTGTCTATAATAATAATATTTGGCGCGACAGATCATTGCGGTCCAAGGCCTAACTTCTCGCGACCATTTGTGCTGCACATGTTAATTTTTTGGACACAAATGGAAGGGACCTACAATTTAAGGCCGGATCCGAACGGCGAATTGAGAAGCTTTCCGTGACAAGGTATTACTCTCGGAACGTTTGTCACCCATTCGCGAGAGATATACTAACAATTAATATCTTAAATAACGATTCACCATTAATTATGGTGTATTGGGCGTCGGCGGACGAAGGACGGCGTACGCAGATGACGTGACGACAGTCGTATCTTTCCGTGATTTATTTTTATAATGTACACACGCTCAAGAGGTTTAAAACCTTGATATGCTTAGCAGTGGACGCCGTGGGTCAGTGGAAATGCACATTGCTATAGAGCAAGAGGTTCATGGTAACACCAAAATTATATTTCACGGTGTCCCACCTCTCGCGAATGGGTGACAAACGTTCCGAGAGTAATAACTTGTCACGGAAAGTTCTCAATTTGCCGTTCGGATTCGGCCTTAAATTGTGGGTCCCTTCCATTTGTGTCCAAAAATATACATACACAACACAAATGGTCGCGAGAAGCTAGGCCTTGGACCGCAACGGTCTGCCACGCCGAATATTACTATTATTATTATTGATGGTGTAGACGAGTCTTGCTACCTAAGAAGTGTGATAACTAAAGACGGTACTGAACGCTTAACAGCAGTCACTGGCACTCCTGCTGAGGAGGAAGTAATATCTCGACTTTCAAGCATCTCTGCTACTAATTGCTCCACGCACATAAGCCTGAGTTAACACAGCGCTAACTCGATTATCGAAACGTAGGAACAGTCAGACTGTTATAGCAGTTTGCAAATTTTCTCCTGTATTTTTGTAATAAACAGTTCATCTATATATAACAAAAAGATCCATCATCCATTCAAATAAAAGACATGCGGATTAAGTTATTGAAAAATGTCGTTTTGAGTAATAGCTTTAAGCCGCTACTCACTTTTGTTGGTTTTTCGTTAAGTTTTTATTTTGTAGCTTAGTTTTACGAATTTGGTTTTTATAGTTTTACTGGTTTCTATTCTTTATATTATTGTGTTGTTATTTTATTAGACTTATTTTTTTGTCATTTTTTAAAATATATTTCGCAGTTTCTTTTGTTTCTTTTTTTGTTCTTTTGAAGTAGTATTCTTGTTCGCTTTTTTTTTGCTGTATCTTGTTATGTTTAATTGCATGTATCTTTTTGCAGTTTTTTTTTCATCCATATATATGCTAAATATACAAATACATAAAATATACATTTTCATATACATTTTAATAATAATAATAATAACAGAAAACAATATCCGAAGTTGTGTGTATGCTTGTAGTGGTAGTAGTACATAATTTAAAACATACATAGAAAAAACTAGCACAAAGGATACAATATAGTTGCTATCTCAATCTTTTTGCTGTCCTTTCTTTCCATTGCCTCACTTGGTTATTGGTTATGTTGGGTAATACTTGTAGCCTAATATTGATGTCGTGTTAAGAAAACGAGAGTAGAGTTATTCAGTGAAAACAAAGTTTGCTTATAACAACAAGACAAGCTTAGCCTTTCAATTATATGTCAATTTTTGAATTTTTTATCAACTCATTTACAAGATAATTGTCTGCACCGATAATATTCTTAACAAATCGACACTAATTTTAGAATTTTACCCAACACATGCCCTTAATACATTTGTTTCTTTGTATTGCCAAAAATAATCGCAATAATATTTTTATTTTTTTCTCCATTCTATCATATACAATAATAACTACATAATCATTTTAGATTTTAGTACAAACCTATTATCATTTTTTGTAAATTTACATTTCCTGTTTGACTTGGATTTTTTTTTTAAATAATTATACTATTTTCAAAATCTTTTCTAAATAAAGTATATTTATAATATACATATTTATATTTAATAATTATTGTTTTTACAATACATGGTTTTTTCTTATAATGTTTCATGCGTGATAGTTGTGTTTAAGATAAAGTGTTCTCTTTAATGTCTTCCATTTGTTATAAACTATTATTGTTTAAAAATATGTATAAACTTTTAAGGAATCTCTTATTTAAATTTTTTGTTTTATTTAGTCATTCATCTGGCGCCATCGAGCCAAAGGGGTTGCGTTGCTATTTTATTTTTATTGATAAAATAATTTTATTTTTATTGATAAAATAAAATAGCAGCGATGATGACATTTTGTTGCTGTTCATTAGTTGTCTACGCTATCAACGGCGCCACGATCGGTCCTCTGATTCATCTTCTTCTTCTTCATCCTCCAGGCGCAATTCAGGCAGGGTGTCTGTGGTTTCAATGTCACTGTTGCTGGCGGTCTTGTCATTCGCTTTGAACTCATTGTTGCTGGAGCTAATATTTTCTGCTGGTTTTGGTGGTAAATTTGGGGTCGGAACCACGGGTGCCCAACAAATCTATTGATGATGATTAAAAGTTTTTTTAAGTGAAATTTCAGAGATAAAAATTTGTAATAATGACTTGGATGGCCAGCTTAATTGATAATTGTAACCAACTAACAAAATATATGCAAATTTATTGGTTAATTGAATAAAACAAAAATAAAAGCAAAAATTTCTAATAAAAGACAAGCAAACTGTCATAATTTGGGAGCACTGTTTTCAGAATGATATTGACAGCACTGCACAGAAATGATTGACAGCTTTTGGTAGTCATTTTAGTTGTGGTTAGAGCTGTTTATTTGACAACAAATTCTAAAAAAAGCGGCAATGAGTGCCAGAAAAAACACAAGTTTGTCTATAAAACAAAAATTAAAACTAATCAATGAATCTTAAGAAAAAACCGAACCGGAATTGTGTGCAAAATATAAATGCTTAAAAGTACACTCAATAGAGTTTTAAAGAATGCAAAGGAAATCTGGGGATCTGCATTGCGATTGATTGGGAAACTACTGAATGCTCAAAACTTGGTTGTTCTTCAACTGGAACGTGATTTTTTTCGATATAATTTTGATGTATAGGGGGAGGGCGACCACCCAACATGATGTAATTTTGATGTATAGGGGGAGGGCGACCACCCAACATGATGTTAACACTATATAAACAAAGTAGTGTGACAAGGGACCATTCTCTAACCTACACTATTTTTGTTTGTCATATGATGAAGCAAACTAATATTGATGCGCCAAAAGGAATACAATGGCGCCCATTGCAGAAGCTTAATGGTCCCGATTGCGCTGATGGCATCTGTCTGATAACCCCTACTCTGACAGACATTTAATTGAAGCTGGAGTCAATTTACAATTAATATCCAAAATAACGATATCATCATTGACCTAGAGGAGTCTTGCTTAAGTGTGATAAGTTAAGATGGCGGTACTAAAGCCGCTATATCGTCAAGCATTAACAAAGCCAGGTATGCATATTTCAAACTAAATTAAATATGTTTAATATATTAAATATTAAATAAATCATAGAAGTATGCGAAACTTGAAGAATGACACAAGCATCAACAAAAAACTCCAAGCTTTCATCAAAAAAGAATATGTGGAATCTTTTGGCCCAACCCTATTTCTCTATTGTTTTTTTGTCGGCTTATTTTTCATGCACTTACCTGCAAACGTTTGTCCTTAAAGAGTTTCCCACGAAGAACCGCCTGCTCAGCATTCAAACGTGTCGCATACGTTATGATTAATTGCGGCTTAGTTCTGTCTGCATCATGTTTCGTTATCTCACCAAAATGCTTGGGAATTAAATAAAAAAAAATGATAACTCTTAATATTTTACTCTTCGATACAGCAGCAGCACATGGCCACATGGAAACTTACCTTAAAATGGCCTAATACAAAATCACAGTCTTCACTCGCAAATCCTGTGATAACAATCGATTTTGGCCGCCTATCAACACTAGTAGAGCCTATTGGCAGTGTAGGTCGCACGCGATTGTTTACCCTATTGCTGGGGAAATGCGGCTTACCTCCACCGCCGCTGGCATTAGTTCCAGCCGAGCCACTCAACCCACCCGGCCCGATTCCCAAACTCCGCTGAAGATCTTCCAGACGTTTCTGAATAGCAGTCGTATCATTACCCTCCTGCTGTTGGGCAAACAGTTCCAACTCAATATCGAGCAATTCTTTCTTTTGCTGTTCTTTTGTCTTTTTTACTGGCGGCTGTTGATTCTGGATCTGGGCCTGAATTTGTTCTTGTTCGGCGGCGATCTCTTTGCGAAGTTTCTCAATTGTTTCGTGTAGTACATTAATTGTGGCAACTGTCTTTATACGTTGTGGGTCTGTTGGCTCACAGCGCTCAACCAATTCAACTGCAGATTTCATTTGTTTCAAATAACCCTGAAGAAGTTCGTGCTTCCGCTTGCGTAGTCCATTGGCCAACTGGACTACGGCTTTAGCTTGATCCTCTTGCTTTTTGCGAATAATGGCGTTTGTAGCACCTGGGGAAATACGCTGGACATTATTTTTAAGACGTAACGATGGAGGAGGAACATGAGCTGCAGCTACAATTTGTGTTGGTGCATTTGTCGGTGAAGTGGCACTGGATAGCGATGCTGCTTGAATTCCACTTACTATTGTTGTACCTGTTGCCGCCACCACTCCAGTAGTTGCAGCTCCGGTCGCGTTAGAATTAGCTAAACCAGATGCTGCCAGTGTTAAATTGATCTTCGCGGCATCAGCTGTTGGTGTAGGCACGTTAGGAATATTATTTACGTGGTATTGGCTGTTTTTGCGACCGTTCAATGGACCGCCGCTGTGTCCAGTCTGTCCGCCTACATCGTCTTTTAATAGCGTCATTTGTGCGTTTCCACCGGCGCCTGCTGTACTTATGTCTTGGCTATGCCAGAACACTTTAATGAATCGATTGTTCAGCACAGCCTCTGTACTTCTGTATGCCACGTTGGCTTCGGCATGCGTCGAGAAGGTTACAATCGCAGCCTCCGGATCGCCATCGTAGGAAATCTGTATATTAATTATTTTTCCGAATTTGGCAAAGTGATTGTTCAGATGAGCAATGCTGTTCATTCCACGCGGAACTTTACGAAGTTCCAGCGAGCAATTATTTTGAATATTTGTAATACGCGATCCAAGACGACTGTTCATTGGCAATTTGCGTTTTGTGGGTCCTTCGGCTATGGCAACAGAATCTTCTAATTCAAAACGACGCTTCATTGGTTGATTTGCACTGATGTCACCACCAGTGGAATTTGCGTCGACAACTGGGACCGGAATTAGTTCACGCTGTAGCGGGGTGACTGCTGCAGGATTAAAAGGGAATTGAATTATAGGCGCAGTGGGACGAAAACCACCAGCTGTGCGTATATATCCACCAGGTAGCCCATTTCCATTTGCCTTTCCACTTGTAAGTCCGCCATGCTGGAAATTACCGCTGCCGCCGCCGCCGCCGCCGCCGCCGCCGGCGCTAATATTATTTCTTGTAGTTGAACTGAATGTATCTAAAGCGGAATTTCCAGCACCAACACTTCCTGTAGTACTAGAACCAACGCCGCTGCTTACTGGGCCTATCGCTCCTCTAGTGCTACTCATTGGAGCTCCTGGAGCACCACGTGTCCACAAATCAGGTGCATCTGGATTGTACTCTCTTAAGGACATACTGATGAGAGCTGAGTTGTTTAAACCCTCAAATACTACCGGGTTTATTCCATGATCCCAAGGGCAAGTTTCTCCGCGAACGCAATAGCCCTTTTCATCGAAGTCGCGGCATCTTTGGCGTTTATGGTTGCTATCGTGTTGCGAGTGGTGTCCCACGCCAGGCCCAGCTGATGGGGAGCTTTTGCGGCCACGCTCAGCCGACGGTGATCTGCTGCGAGAGTTGGAACGATTTAATCGGGGTTTTCCACTTCCTGTACCGCCGCCACCACCAAATCGAGGAGACCTATCAGCAACCTCTGAGCTGTTCATTGCCCCACCACGACGGCGATCCACTCCCCCGCGACGACCATGTCCATGACCAAAAGATGGCGGCGACTTGTTCCGAAATTGCCTCTGGTTTTTCTCTCGATCAGTTGGCCGACGATCCCGTGACCTTGATCTTCTCGACATACGATCGTTCGACCGCGATCGAGTACGTGATCGCGACCTAAGCGATGCGCGCCGTCTTCTTGATTCGCGGGGTTGGTTCTCCTTGTCCGAAGTTGCTTTGAAAGGACTCATACTTTTGGCAGCTGGAACAACCGATAACGGCGAGGAGACAGAAGCAGACGCACATGCAGCAGTCATGACTGTGTCAACGGGCGAGGCGGTTAGTACAGTCATTGGTGCTATTGCTGTGTCCAGCGCACTGTTGATCTCATCTGTTTTAGAGTATATTTCTTTGGTTTTGCTCTAAGAAAAAAAAACGGACAAATTTAGTCATCTATAGTATTTTTTTATTATTAATTTTGTTGTTGCTGCATAAACTTACATCATCTAATGGCGGTGTTAGTCCTTTGTCGACACCAAAACTTAATGTAGATGTCTCCGTCGCGGTCGTAATCTCTGACAAGCCAGTTTGTTGTAGATCGACAACTGCTAAAGCTGCGGGAGCTGGCAGATCTTCCAAAGAAGCTTCAACAGTTGAGGTTAACATTAATGGTGATATATCCGTCGTCGCGAGATACTCCTCTGAGACGATCGCATTAAAGAGCCTCTCAACAAACGGTTTTGTTTCTTCGGCTAAAAAGACATCAAGCTGTTCGATCATAACTTTTTTAAGCTCCTTGACGGGTTTTTCTTTCTTAAGCAATGCCAAAACATATCGGGCCAAAGCAGACGAATCAGCATCGCAACTAAGTAAAACAAATAAAAGAAACACATCATTTATTCAATAGCATTAGGTATTATTAAAAATTTCAAGAGAATATAATTCGATTAACTTAATGAAATATTTGTTTACCAAATGTTATGTTATGATTTTATTTTATTGCGAGCCCAAAGGTCGAAGTTTATATTAATGTACACACGCTAAAGGGATTTGCATTCTTATAATGCTTAGCACAGCGTGGGCGTTAGGAAATTATGGAGAGGAAAAGATGAGATGTCTATGCACGTGTGTCCCAAATGACTGCAGATCATACAAATGTGGAAACACAGAATCGGACAATTCGTTCCACATAACTATTGTTCGGCTAAAGAAGGAATCTCTGAGTTGGTTAGTACGCCCAAAGATAATGGCAGACCCATTCCAGTTGCTCGTCGAGGGACGTGCAAAAAGCGTAAAATCGAAAAGCTAAGAGTGCTTTCGTCAGCGAAAAAATGGATTGGATTAAAAGTAGCGAATACGAGATCGGTTATTAAAATGAGAAAAAGTGTCGGAGACAAAATGGAGCCTTGGCTCCATTCGTTTTCGACAGAAGAGCTTGATGCTTTAGCTTGGAAATATCGAGTGGAACAACTTTGCTTTCACAAAAATTTGTGAACAGACTGGTTCTAGTGAAATAAGCCATCAGGTCGCCTGTAGAAAGTTGCCTACTGGTGGTCGCTTAATTCAAGATATTGCATAAGCTTACGATTGATCAGTGTTTCCATGACCTTAGAAAGAGATGATGCCAACCGTCTTCTTTAGGAACAGGCTGGATAAAGGCTGATTTCCAATTCCTTGGGACGACTCCAGAAGAATAAGAGAAATGGAAAAACCTGCGCAGTGGCAATGCCAACGTTGAAGAACACCTCTTTAAAACTATAGCGGGAATACCAGCAGGGCCAACACGTTGAGATAATTTAATACTCTAGCCAGTTGACAAGTATGAAAGTAAATCTGTTCCATAGGCGGCAAAAAGCAAGCATATTGACCTTGTCTATAGAGCTGACAGTTGTAATATCATTGTGAATAAGCGTTGAAATTGAAGACGAGGCAGTATTTTTAATTCATTTTACGAATGGCCAAAAATTCTTACTGCCTTTGAGATATTAAAGTATTTTTTGTCTGATTTGACTCCTCTAAGGTAGGCATTGCAACAATATCTGACGTCTAAATTTGGTTTGGTTTTCCACAGTGGGGTTTTCTTTATATAACCGAAACCGGGGCCTAGTAGCCTTTTTGCATAGAAGGTAACGAACAAGCGGACAAGCTCGCAAACAAAGGGGCAGGTACTCCGCTTGTAGGGCCGGAACCCTTTTGTGGAATTGGGTACCGTATTATGCGTGAAGAATTACGCAATATAGGTAAAGAAACCGCTTCATTAAGATGGGAGGAACTCCCAGGTCTACGGCAAGCGAAAGAAATGTTGGGTGGCTATAACCCAAAGAGGTCCCGATCAATAATGGGACTAAGTAGGGGTAATGTTAAAATCATTACGCGGTTCCTAACAGGGCACTGCAGGCTGAAGGCACACCTTGTTGTCAATAGATCCACAACGGTCGCAGTGCCATTGATTCACCCCCTTAACATCATCATCATCATCATCAGCCTTTTTGCAGCTTAAATCATACCAACCCTTTTCCTTCGGTTGATTACTCTTTGTCCTGAAAGGGACAAACTGTCTCATACCATCCTGGATTACGTTTGTGATCGTATCAGAAATGGCATCCACACCACGATTGGCATTAAGTGGCCAGTTAATGCCTTTTGGTGATGTTAAGCCTGAATGGCGAAGCCAACTAGAATTGTGTACATGAAAATCGCCCGCAATGATGATTTCAGAAAGTGTAATAAGCGATAAAATTCTAGTAATCGAGTCAGTCAGTGCAACCAACTCATAAGAAGTTGAGATACTGTCTAAATTAGGGGTTCTGTATATAAACTTTGAGCCAAATGAAATTTAATTCTGCGTTTGAAGAATAATTGTACTGTGCTTGGGTTTTATAAGCTACATATGTACAAAGATGGCGCTGGTCAACTAAAATCCGAAACGTCGGAATCAGCATTAACCTGGCTTTCTGTTAAAGCCAGAATAGCACAATATATTTAGCTATAATTTTTCTTCTTTTTTTATAATATACACACGCGTCAAAAGCGGGATATCAAAATGGACCCCTGACATAGAGCCGCTCACAAAATTTCAGTCCTGTAGGTCGTGTGAAAAGTATAGTAGGAGCGCCCCTTAGTTCAGAACTCATCTTATGGAAGATACATAACAAGCTACTAATATATAAACAAAAATTAATACCAGTATGGACATACGGCATTCAACTCTGGGGGTGTTGGTTAAAAAAACCAAAATGGCGCGATTACAAACCATCACACGTGCCACACGCGAAACGTGACACGCGTCATACGTGGAATATAAAAATGGTATTTTGGACTTTAATACTCACAAAATTTCAACTCTCTAGGTCTAGGTGTGTTTCGAAAAAAATGAAACCCATCACACACGACACGCGTCATACACGAAATATAAAAATGCTATTTGGGACTTAGACACTCACAAAATTTCAGTTCTCTAGGTCGTGTGGAAGAGGGTTAAAAAGGAACTCAAAGTGGTCGAAAATACAGACAAAAGAGGATTAAGTCATGTTAAATAAAAGTTTTAAAAAACAAATGATGGTAAAATGTTTTAGAGTAGTTTGTGGTTAATACAAAACTAAGTTTTACAAAATATTCAAAACAAGATAAAGGTTCACTAGAGATGTTTTTGTCAAATGACTCAGAATGGCATGCATTTAACATTAGGAAGAACCTTAAAAATGAATGAAAAAAATTCTGTTTTTAGTTTTTTTTTATGAAAATTAATTTTTTGTTTTTAATTCATACTCCTTATATAATTTTTAATAATGAGTAGAACCTTTCCTTTCCCCTTCCTCAGTTGTACAATGAGACCAAGTAATCGAGTGAAATCTCATTCCAGGTAAGTGTAACGGCATCCTTGTCATCGTATTGTTTTCCACCTTCCTACACTTTTCGTTCGAGACATTTCCTATAATGTTATGGTCTGGCAAATATGGTGGCCATGGTAAAAATTCAACATTTAAACGGGCAACAAACGATTTAAGAACGCGAGCGGTGTGTATAGCAGCGTTGTTGTGTTGAAATATCCATGGAAGTGGTCCAAAGAGATTGTAGATTTTCGGAAAAGCTTATTAAAACACCGCTTTGTAGCTATTTCCTGTAATTGTTGAGCTTGTTACCACTAAGTCAATAGTGCCATTATAAGATATTGCAGGGCAAACCAATATTATCCCCTCTCTGCTAGGATGGCGGTTTAAAAACAGCTCCTCTTTTCTAAGATCGTGGAAGTAAAAGCTATAGTCATTCAATCCAGTTTACTATTAAAAAGGCGACATTAAAAAGACGAACCTCACGATCACGCACGCATCACGCACGAAATAGGTCGCCTTCTAGAAGGTCGCTTTTTTTATGCTCGTTTTTTTATTCGCGCGTCATTATGATGGTCGCCTTTTTAAACGCGCCTTTTACTTTCTTTTACTATTAGTAAAGGTAAGTATAGTAATCATGAAAATTTTCGAACTCGGGATTTTTGCAGATTTACCCATTACCGTATCTCCTGAGTCAGAAAAAGCAAAAAATAAAAAATCTCTGTCTGTGTGTCTGTGGCTCTGTGTCCACTCTACAGCCCAGACGGCTGAATTGATTGAGACGATTTTGGCGGAAATCGGCCAAACGGAAGTGGTAGTCGTAGTAGTAAACTACTATGAGAAAATTAAAAAAAAAAAAAAAAAAAAAAAAAAATTTAATATACATTTACTGAAGATTCTGGACCCGTCCGTAAAAGAAAGTCGTGTTGTGCCCACACCTCCATTTTTTAATAGGATATCATTCGATCCAACTAAATTGAACTTTTTTTTCGACGACTAAAAAGACTACTTTTCCCAGTTATTCGAACTTGCTCCTTGTTGCACACCCCCGGTCATGTGGATTTTCGGGAATTGAAAGCGTTGAATCTTTCGCGAAGCATAAAGAGGTGGTTTTTTCTTCAGCTTTAGTCGCAAACAAAACAACTCAAGTTTGGCACTACAAATCACAAGACGAACGGTAGATTTACTTGCAGTAACACCAGCTGCTTCTGTGATCATAGCTGTCGAAACACCTGAATTGGATGCTTGTCTGACAATTTTTCGTTTTTCCGTTGCTGTATGGGCCGAGAAAACATTTCCTTTGTAATTTTTCCCGTACATTTTCGGATTCATTATATAATTGCCAACAGCATGATAATTTCAACTGATCTTTCAAGCGGTATAACGCTTAGATATGTTTTCCGAATGCTTGACATCTACATATTTTTGCCTTCTGTGACAATGTCAAACAATTTCTTTCACCAATTCCCAAAAAAGGCAACGCCCCGTGGCTCACTGGATAAGTGCATGGCGTCTGAGCAGGAGGTTCGTGGTTCGAATCCCAGTAACACCAAAAGTATTATTCACGGTGTCCCATCTCTCGCGAATGCCTGACAAACGTCCGAGAGTAATAACCTGTCACTGAAAGCTTCTCGATTCGCCGGTCGGATACGGCATTAAATTGTAGGTCCCTTCCGTTTTGTGTGAAAAAATATACATGCACAACAAAACTGGACGAGAAGCTAGGCCTTGGACCACAACGGTCTGTCGCTCCGAATGTTATTGTTATTCAACTTTTTATATAGAAAAAAAAAACAAACAAACACCGATTGAACTTTGATTGCTTAAAATCTTATGAACCAATTTAAGTGTATGCCATTCTGACTTTCATAACCTTTCATAAAACTAAAGTTATACCCTTGACACACTGGCATACATGGAATTAATTCAAGTCCCTTTTCTCGTTTCGTTTTTGCCAAACTAGTTACGCAACTGGTTTATTGAAATAGTGTATAGTTTGTGGAACTAGTTTATCGCAATTAACGAGTGCAATACAGCTAATTTTGACACTTGGCGACAAAATTTGATTTGTTGAACAAATTAAGTGGGTGCACTTGCACCTGATACTACTCTGGGGGAGTCACCTTCTTCGTTTACAACAATAAAATATTGGGTGTCAGAGTTAATGCGAGGCCTTTCGAGTTCACAAGACGAGTATCACAGTGGCCGATCAAATGAGGTGAGTACAC
The DNA here is from genome assembly GCA_947095585.1 of Nephrocerus scutellatus. Classification (NCBI taxonomy): domain Eukaryota; kingdom Metazoa; phylum Arthropoda; class Insecta; order Diptera; family Pipunculidae; genus Nephrocerus; species Nephrocerus scutellatus. The sequence continues at coordinate 5,056,307 of OX352761.1, read as the reverse complement.
CATAAATGATGAAAGATATCCATAAAATGGTATTGGATGACCGACGACTGAAATGCGTGAGCTAGCAGATATGGCAGGCATTTAAAAAAAGTGCTGTTCATCGCATTTTGACTGATAATTAAATACCTCACATCTCTAAGCATGCCTTTTTATTCCTTTCACTCGCTTTGCCCAAACCTAATTTGGCTCCCACTACTTTCCACTACCATGATTATTCCAAACTGGACTTAAACTCATTCATTCTTAACTATACTGATTAAGATTTATTTTTCGAATTATCCGATATCGATTCTCAACTCGCCGTACTCAATTCATCATTGTTGACCTAATTTAATCTCCCGGTCCCTATCCGCTCCCGTAGAATACCACCTAAGCCATGCTCTTGGATGTCCCCCGCCATTTCTCATGCCATAGTTCTTAGGCATCTCTCTTATCGTTCTGATATCCGTAAGAGGACTTACTGTAAGGTTACGTCATTAGACGCTCTAAGAGAAAGTTTGGTACTTCATTCTTTAATACCAACCAACATCCAAAGCTTCTTTGGCGTAAAATCCGTAATATTGTTATTGTCACTGATCCTAATTCCAATCTATTTAACCTTGCTCCCGAATCCGCCAATTCATACTTTGCTTTCAAACTTAAACCCCTTCTCCAATAGTTTATTATATCGACCTTAGTAGTAAATCGCAGACTCATTCTTTTGGCAACGTTAGTCTTGATGGGCTATGACAAGCAGTATCATCGATTACATCCAACTCCATTGGCCTAGACGGAATCCCAATAAGATTTGTGAAATTAGTAATTCCTTTCTGCTAGACACCTTTTGCATATTATGAACTTCGTACTCACTACCTCTTCTTTTTCATCAGTTTGGAACATATCCCCAAAAAAATTCTTTCTCGAACATCACTGATCTTATGCCTATTAGCGTCCTTCCAGTCTTATCAAAGATATGTGAGCGCCTTATCAAAGATCAACTTGCTACGCTTCTGAAGAATAGAACTTACCTTTATGATTTTCAAAGTGGATTTAGGAAATTTCAAGGTACTACCTCTACAATGCTAGACATTACCGAAAGAACTACGAAAGCAACTAACCAAAATGTCATTATTCCCTTTAAAGTTAATCTCCTCACCATCCCCTTCTCTTCTAATATTCATCGTCTTAAACTATGCTTTATTGCTTGTATACGATTCGTTCACTCCCTAAAAATACGTAATCACATCTCTAACCCTGCGTTTGATTTCTTGGGCACTTGCCTCCCGAACTTCCTAAATCTTAGGACCTTAAACTTCCTTTTTAAAATCGTTAAAAGACTCTCACCTTATTATCTCTTCTCTAACCTCAAATTTGAGCTCACTTCCAGGACCAAACACCTTTTTCTTCCCTCACACTCCCATAACTCTATGGAGCAATCTTTCATCATAAGAGCCGCTCGTCTGTGGAATGCCCTTCCTTCAAACATAAGAGAATTATTTTCTTTTCACCTTTCACCAACCAAATGGTAATTATCTTAACTATAGTCATATTATGCCTATTGATCATCCCGTTTCTCATTCATAATCATATAATTACTATAACCAACCTAACCAACTACTGATTTACGATATTCTCCACTATTAGGGTCTTACTTCCAGTTGCCAGACGCCTACACTGTGAAGCTGTCGCCACTACCTCTAAACGCATTTAGTTTCTCTCTTATTTTCAGTTGATGTACCGCACCGATCCTACACACTGTTTCTTTCTTTCTTTTCTTGTTTTTTTTTTCTTTTTAGTAGTTATAACTCTTTAATCCTGTTGTAATCACATTGTATTTATTTTAACTCTTGTTCTCCAATCTAACAATTGTACAAAAGACCTTTGGGCTTAAAATTTTATTTTTACATCAATAAATGAAATGAAAATGTAGTTCAGTAACTAAAAATCTAAAAGAAAAACACATTTTTAAAAAAAATATTTAACTACTTACAGGGGTTCGAGTATGATGATTAACCAACTTTTCAGCGAGTCTGGATTATTTATTAACATTCTGCTTCTTATCTGCCGGTTTGTTGATTTGGAGTATTATCACTTATCGTAGTTATCGTATTTCCGCAGAAATTGATTTCTATTATGGCTGAAAAATTTGTACTACTAAAATGCACGTTGACTTTTTCTGGATTTTTAAATTTGATGATTATTGTTTTTTGAGAGCTAGTTGAGTTTTTGACATCTGAAAAAAATTAAAATTTTGATTAGAATTTCTTTAGTTATTTTCAGAGTTTCCCCCGAAATAATTTTCAATTAGAAAAAATTAAAGACAACAAAGATAAAATCTATTTTTACTATTATCTATTGACACTAGGTCAGGTCATAAGAGTAAAGAACTTTTCAATAGCCATTGCAATCGCGTAATGATGCTTTACTGATAATTTGAAGCAATAATAACACCAAGTTGACATTAATAAAATCGACAATTCGCTTTGGCATTGCGTTGGCTCGACCATTGAGGGGGTATAACTATTTTTAGAAACTAAACAATCGAACGTAGTGTTCGATAAGTGTCTATTGAAATCCATCTTGTGTTAAACTGAAAATGTATTAGCATAAATATGTGCATTGGTCCAGTTAGCAAAATGGTTATTTGTTATTTTTAATTAGAAATATATTCCAATTTAAATTTGATCTTTGATTTGTCTTTGCATTAACTTTTCAAAAATATTCTTCCTGGCAAATATAACCTCGAGTTATTAAAAGCAATACAGAACAGTATCGAAATCACTCAAATTGTAATTATTGTTTATAAAGATCGAATTAAATGGAGTGGCCAACAAACAAGATTTCAATTGGTACTTGTTAAATACCCAAAAGCCTGCTCTGAAAAAATGAACTGAAGTTGACAAAAACAGAACCTTAAAAATTCCACTTATGATTTTCTTTCAGACATTTTTCCTCACCACCACTTTTTATATATTTTTTAGAAAGTTGTATGCTTCCTAACGTTTCCAACACACACAAAAGGAGCAGTCGAATTTAGTTTAATATGCAAATGTTTGCTAAAGGTTTGGAACAAGAATATGCTTTTAAAATCCTGACACAGGAGATGGTTCAGTGAGGCTCCGCTTCGTGAGGCGCTGCAGCACTTAACACGATTTTCTTGAAATTTCGCAAATGTCAAACTTAAATAATGTGGACTATTGCTTCCTTTACTCACGTAATTAGTTTTTAAACCATTTACTTATTTCTTCAACGTATATAGTTTAAAACAGAAATTATTTTTATTTATCTATCAAAAAATGGTTTTAAGAGCAAGTGTTCCTTCTAATTTACTTCAATCAAAATTTTAGGAAAACAAAGATGGCGAACTACCAGAAAACCAACGAATCAAAAAAAAACAAATACATCACAATCATATATGTATTCCAATTTGCACACAAGAGTAAACTCGTTGGGTTGAATTGCAAAGCAGCAAAAAAATAAAACTCAAATTTAAAGCTCATGTATTGAGATGTATTTATGCACAACCAATAATGAACGCTTAATTTGCATGCGACGATAGGGCTATGATGTCGAAGAAACAAATCTAATTATGCGTGTATTATAAATTCAACTCTATTATTAAATTATATTTAAACATTGCAACTAAAAGCAACCGGTTGGCATTATTTGATAAGACAGAGTTTCTTCTTTGACAACCGCCATTTTAATTCAATAACACTGCTGTACAATAGGATTCAAATTATATATTTAATTGAAGTATAATTGCTATTAGCAGCAGCTGAGCGTAGGGAAAATTATTACATGCTGACCGAAATTAAAGCGCTACTAACATTTTTAGTTCGTTAAATAATGCGCTGCGATTTTTGACTACTCACATTGTTTTTTCTATTTACTTATATTTGCAATTCTAATTTAGATTCACTTTTTTTATAATTATTTGAGAAAAGTTTATTTAAAAGCAAAGTTTTACGGCAGCTCGGTGACGATATGCGTGAAAGAAAACATAAAACTAATCACTGGAGACTGGAGCACTGACAGTGTCAAAAATCACAAATGACGTAACTTACCAGAAACCAATGCTGCCAAATTCATAGAAAACAATATTTATGTAGTATATATTTTGTATATAAATAATTTAATTCTGTTTCTTTATTCAATTCGTAACAATTTCTTCATTATTCTTAATACTGTTTATTTATTTAGTTTTTCTAGAAATACGGATTTCCAGGTGTGATTAGGACAGTAGATGGTACGCACATTTGTATTAGGAAACCAAGCAACGAGGTGGGCATACATACTCAAAAAACGTACAAATTGTAAATGACCATATATATATATTCTTGTAATTTTTTAATTTTTGTTTTCCATTAATGGAACTGGAACTGAAACTGTGAAATAAACAAAATAAGAAATAAATAAGTATAATAGTTTTGTTGCGGTAATATTCTAAAATAATTACTGATTCTTGGCAGTTTCTAGATGATGCTCTAGAAACGCAACAACAAATTATTTTTGGGCAGTTGTCGCGTATTAAGAGACCGATGCACACTCAATTTCAGAAGCTATATAAAAAACAGACAAAATATGGTTTTATTTTAATTAAAATATAAACAACTAAACATAATTAATATTTATAACATACTAATTATTAAAAATTAACAAAGTATACCCAGTTATACAAAAATTACAAGAACCAAAAACACCAAAAACTAAATCAATGACAATTTTGTTCGATCTGTCATTTTTTGTGACATTTTGAAAAAGTTACATCATCAGAATCGCATTTTATAACTCACAACAAGTTGAAATTTAAGTACAAAGTCACATTTGTCATTGGTCATTTGATTAGAATCTAGGCCCTGACCACCATGAATTCTCTTTTAAAATGAAAAGTTTTATAACTGGATGATAAAATTATCTAAGACGACGGTGCAACAAGAAAAAAGTTTGAAATATTTTGAATTCAAGCCTTTTAATCCTCAAATGTACATATATTTAACGAAAACAATATGCTGCGCGAACAAGTCGATCGTCTAAAAAAACAAAAAACGACATCAGCTAAGTCGACACGAGAAATGTAAGAAATGACGGACACAAAACATAACAGGAAAAATTGGGAGCGTTCAGCAAATTGAAAACTTTTTCCCAGCTGTACTAAATTACATGTCGTGCACACTGACACAGAATTAATCAGAGCGGTCTCACAATGGAAAAACTTAATAACTGCATTTTATTGGCACAGGAATACGAATAGGATTTAGATTTCCCAATAAAATGAACAATAATTGCCACTGTAATTTGCGCCAGATTTTTTTTTTTTTAAAACACCACATTAGTTTGTGTGTAGGAGGTACTCTTCGAACCCACTGGGATGATTTCAATAAATCTTTCACCAATATTTAGAATGGACTTCCTGGGTGAACATATTATCCCGTTTAAATATAAGGGCCGTTCGTGACGACCAATTTTGTAACTAAAGTCGAAACGGTCGAGCGAATGCGTTTTGTATGAGCGGTGAGAGATAAAAAATTGCTTTCCATACAAAAGTTGTAGAACTCAAAAACAACAATCGATGTTGACATATCTCTACATGTTAAAGTTAATACACAAATTGTTAAAATATGACTAAAACATATATTTAATATTAAAGCGGCATCATAATGACTGTGTGCTGTATTTTGTACGTACTTTAATCTATATATATAAAAATGAATGTCTGTCTGTTGGTTTGTAATACGATACTAAAACTCAAAAGCAGCCGATTGAGCTGAAACTTTCACAGAATATTCGTCTCAACAAAATCTCGGTAAGCCACATAGTGCGAATACGATCCGATTGGCGGCGCTTCGTTTTGGTTAAGGCAATAGTACACCCCTCTCGTGGTAGTGAGGGCAAGGCGGTGATTCATGTGTGCGGGTAGCAAAGCTCCCGGAAACATCTAGTACTAAATAATACCATTTTCGGACGTCCTGAAAAAGCTTTCTGAGTGGAGCATGAATCAATCAACCGATCTCGTACTTGAACGCAAAATCAAGCTGGATCTAAAACCACAGCAACTTAAGAGCACTGGGATCAAAATGACGCACCCAAGTGCTAATTGAGGAGAACTTGTTCCGCGTCACAAGGTTCACTCTATCTACATATGAAGAGTTTTTTCTGCATATTTTTCAAATGTCTGATGAATTTATTAAATTTGATTTCCAAGGCAAATTCGTGTGCAATATTAAACAAGAGTATTCAATATGTTTATTCACAAAAACACTTTATTAAAATACATTCTTGTAAATATGTGTTATCTATTTGCTTTAAAATAATTTGTTTAATAATTTAAGTTTTTTTTGAGGATCAAAAGAAAATAATTCTCTAACTATTTTGTGGGTTTCTTTGTTTTCAAATTTAACTTTCGCTGTTTGCTTCAGTAGTAAGATACTAAAATTGAAGCTCTTTTTAGGTTTGTTGAATTATTCTGTTACATAAATACACCATAATAAATATAATAATTAAAGCATCTTATCACTATTCACAGTAACTAGTTAATATTTTGTCATTAAGGGTTCTAATTAGTAATATACTAGATAATAGATTAAAACTAAAACTTTATATAATAAAATCGATTAATTGAGTTAATTGTAATCGCAAACAGCAAGGAAAACATTTAAACATTTCTTGTTCATGCAATAGGTATATCTATATGCTTGATATTCTAAAAAAATTACAATTTCAATTTGTGGTTGGATGTTAGAAGTATCTTTTTGTGTCGTTTCTGTTTTTAAATAATTAATAATCACTTATTAAAAAAACTCGATACCTACAGCTATTTACATTGAAACCAGCAATTAAATGTATAACTACATAGCGGGCGAAAACAAAAAAAAAAGAACCTGTTAAATTTTTTTTTTAATTTGTACATCTTCTGTGTTAAGCGAAAATGTTTTTTTTTTAGCCGGTCAACGTAGGAGGAAATGCCTCTCGTTACATAAAACAAAGTATACAAAATATCGTTTTGGTTTAAAAATTAATTAAAAATTACAATTAGAATATTATACAACAAAAGAGAGGGGGTGTTTAGTATAAGTTTATTTCATTTCGATTCGTCCGGCTCGCAGCTTCGCTCGTGCATTCAAGTATTCGGGATTCACGTACTGTGAGTCGAGCTCTTGATCCTGATTCGATGGATTTAACTGCTTCTCGAGCTTTTGTGCTCGCTCCATAATGACTCGGTTAAGCTCACCCTTCAGGCCAGATTCGATTTTTGCCTCATGCTTTTGCTGGTGTTGTTGTTCGAGAAAAAGTTGCCGCTCTTTCTGCTTTTCGAGAGCTCGTTGCAATTCAGTTTTTTGATTAAGGACACTCTTACCACTGTAAAGGGAAAAAGGAAATGGTAAATTGTGTTGTTATATATCATGTATCATCCATCGTTCGACAACTTACATTTTATTGTTAAACATTAATTCGCGATGCAGGTTTTTTCTATCGGATGACTCCAGACATGGATTTAAAACTTTCTTCGGAAGTATCAGACCGTCAGAGTCGGTCTGTACGCCTGGTGGAGGAGTCGACATCATCATTCTGTTTGGCGCAGGTCCCTTGCAAGAATGCTCCGCAAGATCACTCCTGCTACTTCCGCTACCTTCTGAATCCTCTTCACCGTCAACCGTTTGTGAATTTTGATCTAAAAAGACAAAATGTGTGTTTGTTATCTGAGTTTTGTGTTTTATTTGATATTTTTAGTAGCTTGTGTTTATTTACAAATTTGACAGTTCACAAAAATAACTTTTTAATCAACAACAAAAACCGAAATTGAGTGTAGTAATAAGGGTTGTGGTAGCAACAATAACCTCTCGCTCTCTTCTAGTGTTCTTTTGCATAGTAGAAGATGCGATGTCGTAAGACACTAAAAATGTCGTTGTTGCACGGGCTATTCCAATCCAATTACATTATTGATTAATTGCAAGTTTACCTCTTACTATTGCTCAAGAGCGGCACTGTGTAGTAAAACTCGCAACTATTACAAATTAGGCGCCGAGGCCGTGTTTTGTAGAGTAGACATTATTTTGAAATCTAGTCTGTTACCATTTTAGCGTATAGCCCACTTTGAATTAAGGTTAACAGCTTTTCTGTTAGGTTCTTTGAGGGATTAAAAACTTAACATACTGAAAAACGAACGTTGCTGTAAAACTAAGATAAAAAGAATGGATAAATTAATCAAAATATAATGGACTGCGTATCAAAAAGATAAATTATGGCACGTTCATCACAATGCACGTGACGTTTTTGGTGGCAAGTTAATATACAAATAAACCAAAATATGCAAATACACGAAATTGCTGCTGCCACTTTCAAAGTCATTCATCGATTTACGTAACAAGCGATGTAAGTAGTTGCGCAAATTTTAAAATTTAGAAAATTCAAAGAAGCGCATATATGCCGAAAACATAAAGTGACAGTCGTGTATGGAACTTTCGGAACTATTAGAGGAAAAAAGGGAAGTTCTTATTAAGTATTCAGTAGAAGCTCTATTTCAAATTTCCGAACAAAGTACTAAGCGAGAACTATCCGAGGCTTTTAACTTCATAGACCTGATACATGATACATGATGAGAGCACAATACATTTTAGTTGTAGTTCGAAAATAAAAAAATATATATTTCCATATTTCCATTTTTCATGTGTAGTGAGTTTTAAAACTTTTTCCATCACCTGCCTAAGGGTGTAAATCTGATCAGTTGTTGATTTGCCTGTGATGAAGCCACAGTGGTATGGACCAATGATGACCTTAGCGCATGGGGCTATGCTGTCTTGAAGGATAGAGGAGAAAATCTTATATGACGATAATTGCATGTTGTATTGCATGCATGTTGTGATATCTGTTTACAAGGCATATATTCGCCCTAAACTTGAATACAACTGTATTGTCTGGGCAGGTGCTCCCAAGACCACATTGCATCTACTTGACAGAATTCAAAACCGCGCGATAAAACTTATTGGTGACGTAAATATCGCGAAAACAATCGAATCGCTTGAACATCGTATCGCTTTTTCCATAAGCGGTGTTCAAAAGAAATATCCAGGTACATCCCGCCCCTCCTCCAACCCAACCGAAATACCCGTGCCTTAACTCGAGCTCACGTGTCTACCATTAGACCTATTTTCGGACGTACCAACCAATGCAGAGATTCCATCTTTAGCCGCACAATAATTATGTGGAATGAATTGCCCGGAAACACAGAGTTTTCCTCATGCGTATGATATGCAGTCATTCAAGACACATGTTACCTTTTCGTCTCCTTAATGTTCGAACGCCCACGCTGTGCTAAGCATTATAAGGGTTTAAACCCCTTGAGCGTGTGTACATAATGTATGAAGCACAGGATGCCTCTTCGCCAGTCTTTTAACATCGCTTCTTCCTTCCATACTTGCACTATTATTTCATGAATTGGTTGGTGTATTGCGGGACCTCCTATTTTATTCAACACCGCTGGGATACCATCTGATCCCGGGGCCTTATTACTTTTTAAGCCGATTTATCGCTCTGCTTATTTCGTCTATGCTTTGTGGCGGCAGCATAGTGTGGTCTTCGGTCATTGGTGAAGCCTCCAATTCCTCAGTTAGCTGGCCATTAAGCAACTCATGAAAGTGCTCTTCCCATCGCTCTATGATGTCTTTGAGATCGGCGATCAGATTACCCTCTTTGTCTTGTATTATGTGCAACACGGTTTACATATATTGCGTCATACCGCGCCTGGTGATGTCCTTGCTCTCTGTACTGTTGTAACTCAGACGATATTCTTCTGCCGATCTGGTTTTTTCGTCGGTGAACTGCTTTTTCATATCTACTGAGCTCTTTACATTCATCTTAGCGTGCCCGCGTTCTATGAGATTGTTGCGCAACATTCCTACGTTCAGTCACCAGCTTGCTTTCGTCCCTGAATTATTCGTTCCGATGGCGAGTCAGCAGTACTAATGACAGTATTCTTAAGGCGTGTTCATTTCTCTTCTGCGCCCGATATCTCAGCCCCAGGACTTACTCTCCCAGCATTTAGGGCGAGTCACTGTCGCTTCTCGCTTCACCGTAGTTGTTTCTGGTCTCTTCGTTGCGAAAGGCATCCGTATTGATTCGATTCTTATTCGCGGATGCAGTCTTTCGTGATGATGCAATCCGCGCTCGGAGCCCCATACCAAGAAGATAGCGGTCCGAGTCGACGTTGACAGCTCGGTACGTTCGTGGCCGGAAAACCAGAATTACTCAGTTGTTTCACGAATTACGGTCCAGCAGATGAAAGATCATTTGGTAAGTGAGCAGCTAAGCGAAGAACAAGAGCAGGATGATTCAATTGATCCAGTACTTCGATGGATGGAATAACAAGCCTAAATTTCGTAACATTATTGATTATTGAGTTTTGATAAAATAATGCCAGCAGTTTAGACAAGTGTTAATTAATTCGATTGCTATTTATGTATTTAAATTCTCCATATGAACTTTGCGTGCTCGGTTATCGTCGGGGTGGGTGGGTGGCTGGCTGGTATAATCTTGTAATCATTTATTAATTCACTTCCTAAAGGCGTATTTTCCTCAAATTTTGTACACAAATGTATCTACGGTGACAACACTTTTAATAAAAATTTGGAAGTGATCGGGCCCAAGGTCCGAGGGGCGCCCACCTTCCACACGACGACATAGAGAGTTGAAATTTTATGAGTGTTTAAGTCGAAAATAGCAATTTTTATAATCCGCGTATGACGCGTGTCGCGCGTGTGACTGGTTGATTTTTTTTTGACTTCTTTGAAATCCTTTTTAACCACCTTCCACACGACGTAGAGAGCTGAAATTTTGTGTTTTATATTCGGCGTATGACGCGTGTGGTTTTTTTAGGTCTTTTTTAACCACCTTTCGCACGACCTACTGGGCTAAATTTTTGTGAGCGGCTCAATGACAGGGGAAAATTTTGATATCCCATGTTTGTTATCCACTTTTTAAATTAAAATACAATATACATAGCAAAATAATTAACAAAAAACAGTGTTTAAAACTCGTTTTAGATAACTCGAATACATATCTTTTGGTTAATAAAACTGACGCTTCTTCTTACACTCAAAACATTTGATCCTTTCCGATATGCTAGGCGATAAAAATGATTGACTCATTGCGGCCAAAGATAAATATCACCGTAGTAAGTACACCGTAATTACACCTTATTTCAAAAACATAACGATTCCAACGGTAGCATGTGAATTAAGATCTTGCTAAATAATTGAAGAATGAGAATAAGTACTATTCCGGAAGAAGTTGAAACAGGATGTCGAGAAATGAAACAAATGTCATCTCCGCAAAAATAATTGCAATATCGAATGTCAACAGCCAAATTAAAATTCAATTTTTACTTGCGACGTTTGTCGTCGTCGTCGTCAGTCCTCACCGCGAATCAATCTCACTAACTGAATTAGGGAAATTTTTTGCAAATTTATTTAAAGCAGCAGTAAGTGGCATTTTTCTTATAATTTACGTAATTTTTTTGTATGCCTTTTTGTGGGGTTGCAACTGCAGCGACAGTTGTCACGTACTTGCGCTGCACTTGCAACCTGTGAAGCATTCTGTATGTGATGAAAACAGTCGACAAGTAAAGTCTCTTTATTCACCACAGCACCATCACGTCACAAGCACGCATAGATACAATAGTACGCTTGTGCGTACTGAATTGCAGTGTAAATGCTGTTTGTTGTTTGTTTGTTTGTTTGTTTGGTTTTGGTGTCTAATACTAAAACATATTTTAATTAAATTATGTTTTCCAATAAAATAGCCATCAATACGCACAAACAGATCGTACGTTGTCTACAATCTATGAGTTATTGCTTCAGAACAACTGAGAATGATAGAAGCTCAAATAAATATGTAAATCGATTCTGTTCGCAATCGCAAACCCAAACATAGATGTCATCACGCACGACAACTCTGGTTGTGACAACCAAATATGGTTATTGCTGGATATTCTTGCTATTGAGACATCAAGTAAGGTTTCTTCCACCAGAGTATGTACTCGTACATCTAACCTAAAACAAATGGCACAAGCGTTTAAGGAACGCAAATATCGCAAACCGAATTATAGTTGAAAGCAAAGTTAATCGGCATGATGTTCCACTTTTTACAATAAATTAGGTGAGAGAGGAACACTTAATTCAAACGGTTGCAGGGTGGAAGGAAGTTTACAATAAAGAATACAAGAAATGAATTTCCTCTTAGCTTGAGTACTTAAAACTAGCACAGTGCTGTGGAAAAAAAAATTGGTTCAACTTGTACTCACTTTTTATTAAAAAGTCAATAAGTACTATAGCGTTGTTGAGAATCAGAAACAACCTTGCCCATATGGCTGACACTGCTACTTTAAATGATCTATTGTATCATCAGGGTGACTAATCTAGACATACCACGCGGATAGTAGCAGTGTTTCTCAACTCTACTGACGAACATATTTCCTAATGGAAAATACGCTTCCTTAACCAATCTTATCATGGGCATTCAGAGAGAATTTGCTCCGATGATTCGTCATCTTCCGAGCAGAACCTACATTCCGTGTCTCAGCCTAGCTTATAGACCGAGCCACAGTGACCTGTGAGAAAACAACCCAGCTTTCTAATGCTATCTTGTCTAAATTAAGGATTTCCTTGTAGGAATAACGCAAGATTATTAATCGTTTGGATTGTATCAGCACTTTGTCTGGTAATAGATTGTAGTGCATCGTAGCAGCATTATTTAACTGATATATAATCCATTAAGTTGGACGACAGCGCTTTAATTGATGCCTGGCTATCTGAAAAGATATATATCCTAGCGCCCTTAATACCTTTACTAAGATTTATCTTAGCGTATACTTCAATGGCACGGAGTTAAGCCTACAAACCGTGTGACTCATTCCCATTGGTATCAAGAATTTGATGTTGGGTCCAAACTCCAAAAACATCACTCCAACTCCAGATTCACTCTGTGAACCAGACCCCCCTCTAATAGAGTCCAGGGGCCCTATCATGATTTCCGACGCGAAGCAATTTTTACACGATATCGTGAATTTGGAATCACCAAATACGATACCTTTCCGTCGTCTATTTCGATATCAAGAAAAGTTCCGCCAAAGAAAAAAAAGGCGGAAATTTTTTCGATTGACAATTGACATTTCTTTATTGTGTTGACGATCGACAGTTTTTGTCAAGTCAGTCGTAACATTAAATGAGTGCGTCTATGACTTTAATGGCTGCGTTAATGATATTAAATAAGTGCATTTATAGTCTTTTCGATAGAGAAATTCGTGATACGTAAGTGCAGCGGGTAGAAATGAAGATATCGAAATAGTTTACGACTCGCGGAGGAAACCGCGATATAGACCCAGTGCCGGAATCTTTGTGGCTGTTCTTATGATCAAACAAGGTGGTTGGTGTTGCAGAAATCAACAAATCTTTTACCATTGTAATTTCGTTCGCAGAGGACTTGCTTCCCAATCACATGTCTGGGTCCTTCGTTGTCGTTACCTACCTTGGCATTCAAGTCCCACATCACGATGACGATATCTCCGTTCGGCGTTGCGTTGAATACAGCAGCGCTGATTGTAGAAGTTGTCCTTTTCATCCTCAGTCGAGGGATTCGTTTGGGCGTAACACTGTAAGATCGTGACGCGCCGTACTCTAGTCCGAAATCTGGCCGGTAAGATCCTATCACCATGTGGGTGCCAGCAAATTAGGCCTCTGCGTGCTGTTGGCGTTAGCAGCAGACCCACTCCAGATTCACGGGACTGCCGGAGTAGAGTAGCACGGTGTTACACGTTGGGGAGTGGTACTCTCCTGCGTCGAGCCTTCTTACTTCACTCACTCCTGGCATTTTGAGGTCCTTCACTGCCTGAGTCAAGCAGCGTCCTCACATTCCAGAAACCAATCTTAGTCCAAATAGCCAATCGCCAAAAATCGTCATTATTCGATCATTACTTATCCGAGGCGATGTGTCGGTTTCAGTAGCGGGCATTATTTGGTACAAGGCAGGGCAAGGCAAGGTCCTAACCTAAGCTAGACCGTTCGCACTTGCCTACAGCCTACTTATGTAAGGACTTATACACATAGTTGCTCGGGGACCACCACTAGGAGGTAAAGCAAGCACTGCATCACGAACTTGATTGTTGCGCTACTGGCTCAAACCAAGTTTTGAGCAGTCAGTAGTTTCCCGATCAATCGCAATGCTGATGAAAAAAAAGACTGCTGAAATTATTGCAACAGGAAGGGAAGACATTGCTGCTAGGATAAAAAAATAACTTTGAGACATGCTGTAATGAACTTAAAGTTATCTTGGGAGCAGATCCCCGCTTCCTCTATTGCTAAGTGACTTTAAATGTATACTGTCAAAATAAGATAACTGGGAAGATGAAGATTTTATTCCACTTATTCAATAACGGAGGACACTGCCCGAAACTCAGCTTCATGTTTATCTAGTGTTGAGTTCTTTTATAAATGTATAAAAAATTCCTATTAAGCACAAATAATATTTAGCATTGAGCTTGAATATTAAAAACGCTAACTACGCAGAGTCACAAATCTTATCACTCCTTATTACCTTAGCTCTGTTAGTAACAAGTTGCAACTACATACATATGACTGTAACCGCACTGAAAAAGCATTTTTCAGATAGCATTAGGCTGCGGCTGGTAGCTCATTCAACCCTAACAATCCAATAGACAACAGTGTCGTTGTAATCTTAGCTCATCGCTTCACATCACAGAGAAAGTTAGATCTGCAGTTGTTGTTGTTGCCTAAGGAAGATATTGTAAGTCACAAAAGCGACAAATACACTTTTACAAGCGGTGATTTTTTGATTGAGCGAAGTACCTACAGTTTTCTTGAGCTTATTATTCGAAATGCAATGGGTTGACACTAAACTTTGATGCTTTGTTTATATAGGTAGTAGCAAAAAAGCCATTAAAGGGAGATATACAGCTAAAAAAAATTTGCTTTTTCAGTACTGCAATGCTGCAATAGTCGTACATCACATGTACAGCATGTTTGGAAACTAAATATGATGATTGCAGGTATTGTAGGTATGCTTTATGGACGTACTACGAAGATCGTACCAGGCTCATATTGAGTGGTAATAGCCAACAACAACATAAACAAATTTATTTTTTACTACACTTGGGTGCAAAAAATTTGAACGAAAGTTCAAAAATATCAAAAAATCCAACGTTTGTTTGATTTTATTGAATGCAGATTCAAAGTCTATTTCAACCACCTATCCAGTGGTACCTTTTTCGTACTTATGCCAATAAGGTGATTTTGGGAGTCAACATCTGAAGTACACGTTTTTTTTTGTGAATTTGTCAGCATGAAAATAAGTGTTAAAAATCGAATTAAAACTTGGAAATTAGCAAAAAAACATTTTTATAAATAAGAAATATTCTCTCCTCTAGCCCGAATGACAGCTTCAATTCGATGTTGCATTGATTTCACTAAAATGTTCACCAAATATTCAGGTATCGCGCCCCATTCTTCTGCGATCGCCAGCTCCTGGAGACTCGTTGGAGCAATATCTCTGGCTCGAACTCTTTTTTACAGCTCGTCCTATAAAAGCTTGATTGGATTAAGGTGGCCACTCTCCATAACAGGCAAATCCACTTCTTGAAGGTACTGCTACACTTTACCAGCCGTATGCTACATGAACAGGAAGTTTTCACCAAAATTGACATAGTCCTCAAGTACTTCCTCAATGTACCGTTGAGAAGTCAATCCTCTTAATAGACGGCCAGTATTTTTCGCTGCAGATATGAACACAAGATCTGTCTTCGCCTACAGTGACATGCCTCCCCAGAACATGCACGATCCACCGCCTTATGAGACACGTTCTTCAATGCAACATTGTCGCCCTCTGAAGCCGCCAGTTGTTTGATATCTCTGCCACATTCGATGAACGGAGAATCGACTCAAATTTAGTTGTCGAAGCACTTCACTTTGTTTCTGAGCCGAACCAGTTAGTGCAAACACTTGAGCGGCTACCTCTGGGGTGGTATTCATTTTCTTGTTCCGGATGAAGACAGAATCGATAGAAGACCGTTCAGGGTAAGCGTTGATATGCAAATGATGACAATTCTTAACGAGCGATTTCGGGGTATGCTATTGTATTGTTATTGAATTTAGAGGTTAATGCGAAACCCAACTGTATGCATTTTACAAAATCACCTTGTTGGCATGGTAAAGAACAAAAAACGTACCAATGGATAGGCTTTGAATATGCATTCAAGAAAATTAAAAAAACATTGGATTTTTTGATATTTTGAAACTTCTGTTGAAACTTGATGAATGTGCAAATTTTTTGCACCCAAGTGTATATTTATAATACCTTTAAATAAAAAACTCACCTGATTCAGTCTTTCTGAGTGCTTCTTGTTTTTTAAGTGCAATTTCTAAGGCCTTCGCAAGTATGTCCTCAGTCTTTTCCTGAAATGAAAAAATAAAATGTCATAGGAGTTGAGATTATTAGATATATAAAATAAAAACAATAATTTACTTTTTTTTACATAGTAAAAGGAAGTATAGTAATCATGAAAATTTTCGAACACGGGATTTTTGAAGATTTACCCATTACCTTATCTCCTGAGTCAGAAAATGCGAAAATAAAAAAAATCTCTGTCTGTCTGTGGCCACTGTACAGCCCAGACGACTTTTTTTTTTTTTTTTTTTTTTTTTTTATATAGACTTATTGCCAAGGGATGACTCCCTGAATGACTTACGTCACGGCAATAAGTTGGGCTAAGCCCTTTATTAAATTCAAAATAAAATAAAAATCGAAAGAATGTGATTTACAATATATCACATTCCTCACGTTTGTAGCCGGTTTCAATTTATTTTCTCAGAATTCTCCCTGATTCATTGGAAAAGCAATACGAAAAACGAACACGAATTTAGAACGACGCGAGTCCAAATACTTTTATCAATGAATCATGGTCAGGGAAAACTACAAAAAACCTTGACCAAGAAAATATTACAAATTATAAAAATAATAATAAATAAATAAATACTGATAAACAATTTTTTTTTTTTTTTTTTTTTTATATATTAAGAAACAACTTATGAATACTTTAACCATCATCCTTCAAGAACTTGTTAACGGCTAATTTGAACGCCTGCAGATTATAAGATTCTGGAAACACGTGTTCGACCAATTGATTCCACATCGAAGATACTCTAGGAAAAAAGGAGGATTTAAAGTGTTGGGTTCTACATGAAAAAAGTTTTAAGGCAAATCTATGTTGATTGCACCTTAAACGAGTGTTTACGTTACTGAGAAAAGGCCCAGGAACTAGAGAACGGGTTTCTAAAGAACATTTACCGTTGTAAAATTTATAGAAAACAGATAAAGCTCCTACATTTCGTCTGTGCTCCAAAGTATCAAGAGACGAAGTAATGGTTACATCGTTTATCAAACGGATAACTCTATTCTGAACACCATCAAGATGAACCAAATGCGATCTTGGAGCACCACCCCACACATATGAATTAAATTCTAAAATTGGTCTAACATAAGATTTATATAATCTTAACACTTCAGAGGGAGTGAAGTAGAAGTTACAACGTCTTATGAAGCCTAAACATTGGCTAGCTCTTTTTGAAATTTCATAAATATGTTCTTTCCAAGAAAGATCACTTGATACTTTTAAACCTAACAACTTAAGTGAATCAGATCTCGCAATAGAGGTACCATTAATAACAGGAGGAACATAATGTTGAGTTGTCTTCTGAGAAAAAAGGCAAGACTGGAATTTATTTGGGTTAAATTCTACTCTGTTAGAAATGCCCCAATCAAGAATGATTTGAATATTAGACAGAATAGTCAAATTCATTAATTCACGCGAACCATTCAAGCGAGAATTGCATTCTTTTTGATTGTCAAACTCAATGGAGGCCGATAGTGTTGTATCATCAGCAAATGAATGGATATCACAGGTTGTAGAAGACAATAGGTCGTTGATATATATCAAGAAGAGCGTGGGAGACAAGGATGATCCTTGAGGCACGCCAGCATTGATCCCATGTGAATCTGAAGATATACCATTTAATACAACTTTTATTTTACGGTTCCATAAATAATTCTCAATCCATGTAATGAGAGAGGAGTGTAAATTCAGCGCACGAATCTTATTAATAAGACAATCATGCCATACTCTATCAAAAGCTTTAGCAATATCTAAGGAAACAACGCTTGATTCACCTAGGTTTTCAATGCTTCGCTCCAAACAATGAGTCATGCACGTCATTAGTTCGCCTGAAGATCGATTTTTACGAAATCCATACTGAACATCGGATAAAAGAACATTCGAATCCAGATAGTTAATTAGTCTGAAATTAACGATAGATTCCATTACCTTCGATAGAACCGACAACAAAGCAATAGGTCGGTAGTTCGTAGGTGCCGATTTATCACCTTTTTTCGGAACGGGTTGAATATTTGCTATTTTCCAAAATGATGGAAAAACACCTGTCTTCATTGAGAGATGAAACAATTTGCTAAGCGGTTTTGCCAAAGTATGATGACAACTTTTCAATACTAATGGCGGAATACCGTCGGGGCCAGTCGCTTTATTGGGGTCAAGTTCTTTCAGAATCTTTGAAACAACCCGTTTCCGAAAATAGATTTTAGACATACCTGGGCCAAGATTCGGGAGAATTGGGGGGCTTTGATTAGTTATAGGAAGAGTAGACGCACCAGCGAAATGAGAAGCTAAGAGATTAGCTTTCTCAATATTAGTTCTATAATGAATACCATTATGAAATAAAGAAGGAATAGACGAAGTATTGTCTGCAAAGTTTCTTTTAACCAATGCAGCAAACGACCAAAAGCTTCGACTGTTTGAATCAGAATCCAATATTTTTCGCATGCTATCTCGAATCTTAAGGTCATATATTATTTTGGACCTTTTCAATATAGCGTTTGATCTGTTTCTAGCTATTCGAAACTTTACAAGGTTTTCTTCAAAAGTGCAATTAACGTAGTCCAAATGGGCTGCTTTTTTACACGCGACTGCTGACCTGCAATGTTCGTTAAACCATTTATTTTTATGAGTATTTTTCTTTTTAAATGAAGAAGGAATGCAATTTTTCATTCCTAGCAAAATGGTTGACGTGATAAGTTGTGATGCTTCATTAGCATTATTGCTGGAAAAACAGGTTGACCAATCAAATGAGATATAAAATTGGTTCAGTAGCTCCCAGTTAGCATTTTTATAGTGCCAGAGTAGCCTTTTACTTGTAGTCTCTATAAGGGCTGGTGATATTGAAAATTTGGCAACTATCAAAGCATGGTCAGAAAGACCTAATGGAGCAGATACATCAATTGAATATTTATCAGGCATAGTTGTAAGAAATAAATCTAAAAGGTGAGGTGATTGACCAGTAGTATCGGGATACCTAGTTGGCTTATCAACGAGTTGGGTGAAAAGATTAACATTTGAAAATAGTTCTGCGGTTTCACCTGATCGATCTCTACCATTCGAATAGGTCAACCATGAATCATTGTGGACATTAAAATCACCCAAGACTACCAATTCTGATGTTGGTGATGATTTGTAAATCTGGTCTATTGTGTCTGATAAGTAATTAAACTCAATATTAGTGTCATCAGGTGACAAATTAGGACTACGATAAAGGGAACAAATAAATATCGAATGGTTTGAAATTACAATTTCAATCCATATCGTATTGAACATTGGATTACTGTTTGGAATATTAAAATTAGGTACACTAAAACTGATGTCTTCTCGTATAAATAAAATAACCCCACGATGAGGAACCAAACAGTCGACACGAGAATACCCCTGACATTGAAAATCATTTGGGGTACCCATATAAGAGGCCTGCGTTTCACATAAACTTAGAACCGCAGGTTTATTCGCGTCAAGATGTGCTACGATCGAATTGAAATTTCTTTTAATGCCGCGAATATTTGTGAAATGAATTTCAAAATAAGAGTTCATTTTACAAATTAAAAATACCGAACCCGTCAAGATGATGAAAATATACGTAAAATAAGATAATAATAATATAAAAAATCAAAAAATATTATAAATAACAATAATAAGAAGAATTTCTACGAACCAACCACTCAACAGTGAAAACGTTACTTATTCGTTTGTAGTACCAGGCCTAACAAACGAAAAAGGCACGCACAGCTACTGAGACAGAAAGTCAATAAAAATTCTACTTCTGAAAACTACTCAAATAAAATAAAAACTTGAATAACAATACTTTTTAACGTAACTGCTTTTTTGTGTCTGATTCTTTGGTAACGTTACGATATGATGTCTTTGTTTTGATGGTATTGCTATCAGCAGTATCCACGCTTGATGAACAATATTGGAAAACACCTGTAACCGCTTTTCGAGTTCAGCAATTTTTGTCGTTTGGATTTTATTTGACTTCTTGTGTTGATTCAGTGTGATGATCTTGTCGTTTAAATTATCCAACAGCACCAGACTCTGCGATTATTAATTGGCTATTGTTTCCGCTTTGGTAAACGACTGAACTTATCGGGATGAAAATTCATATTTAAGCGTTTTACATAAATTGTGAGGGGCCAGATGATTTTGACAGAAATCTGACAACCGGAAGTGACAGTTTACTTAGACAGTTTTTCGAGTATAGCACTTAGGTGAAACCTGTTAAGTGCAAAAGAAATTAAAAAGAAAATTAAAAAAAATGACCGTCCGTAAAAGAAAGTCGTGTTGTGCCCACACCTCCATTTTTTTTAATAAAATGGAAATAATTGTGGTGTTATTAATACCGGGAACCCGGGATTAGAAAATATCGATAACGAAAATCGTCGGGGATTGGTTTTTTTGCTTGGGAAATTAATTTTTTTTGAAAACAGCAAATATTATACTCAAAACACCATTTTTATTACTGTCATCTCATATTCAGTGCTTACATTAATTCTAGGTAAGTTTCCTTTGGTATGGTTAAGGGTGTTATAAATTAGAAATTTTACAAGGAATCACAATCACATTGACGTAAGGGAAACTCAGCTGGGATAATGCTCTTGCTACTGATGGTGATGAAACACCAAAAACCAAACACTGGCATTGAATCTGGTTTCAATGTTTGTGATTCACATCCATGAGATGTACGCTAAAGCGAATAAATTACTCAAATTCTTGGTTTTATGTCAGAATTTTTCTGAAAATATTTCAAACTAGAAATGGCCGTAAACTGGTTGGCACTCATTTATTTTATATTGTAGCGTAAGGAATTCAGAAAGTAGCGATTTTGTTGACTTGCATATTTTTGTTTATTTTGTGTATGTTTTGTATGTGTTGGGGGTGGCTAATCTTGTTATTGACGATTGACCATTTGTTGTGTGATTGTGCTATTAAAAATTTAAAATAAATTTAAGTCAACGCCTAATGTATAATGTATACAAAAAATATTAAATACATATAGGAAACCAGAATTTTTATTATAAACATTCATAACTAGTATTTTTTCAAAAATGTTTAACATATTTTAGTACAGAGGCAGCAGTCAATCCTGCAGCACTCTTCTAATTTTTTTTTTTTTAAATTAAATTCACATAATATCACAAAAACTTGCATAATGCTGGTTGTAAATAAAACCGAAATTCGCACCATTTCTTGGTTACGCAGTATTATTAATGATCATTCCGAGTTATCTATTCCAAGTTATCTATTCCAACAAATAATCGTTTCACCTAACTGGATTGAAAATTTGCTCTTATTTGCAAATTTAAAATTTTCATTGAATTCTACATGCTATATGGTAGTAAGATGACAACAAATCAAAGTAAGAAAATCACAAAAAGAGCATAGCATGTCAATATATATATATATATATATGAATGTACATTCACATTATTATAATATAAATATACAAGTGGATACACATACCTTTATTTAAGTTAACCTTGACCTTCTAGGTCAACTTAAATAAAGTCTTCGGTGTGCTCCGCATACAGTGTTGCAAGACTGTAGCAGAAGTCAAGGATTGAAAGGTCAAATGTAGAGCTATTGTATTTAGACAAGACGAAAAAAATCCGACGCCGCTAGACTTTTTTCTACGTAGTCAAACGAAATTAAAAAAAAATCGTTATTGGATAATTCAAAGCAGTATACCTGTATAGTATACTATTTGTATACGTATAGCGTATCTATATATACATATAGGTACCACTTTTCTTAATTGATGAGAATCTAATCGAAATTCAAAATATATACAGTATATACAGGGTGTATCCGTTAAGGTGGCAAATACTTAAAGGTTGGTTAATTTCGTGAAAAAAATCGTATGGGAGGGGGGTGTCTATTTTCACACCCTGCGGTGTACGTAGCGTTTCAAACAGCGTCTCAGGGTTCCTTTTTTTTTTTTTTGAACCTTAACGGATACACCCTGTATATAAACCAGTAAAGCAATCATACGAGTATACTCATTTATATTGTAAATCACTACAATATATTATAAAAAAAAAACCTGCTTTTGGAACTGTCGTAAAAAACGTTAAATTTGACCCTTATCAAAAATTGCATATACTTGTCAGATAACAACTAAAGGCCTAACTAAAGTGCCCTTTACCCCTTGTGCGCATACGGAAAACACCGAATACACTGAGCATGTTTCTTGGTAAATCTGTGCACCTATACAGTACTAATCAGTACTAGATGGCAATAAGCTTGCAAGATGTGAATTAAAAATTATATTTAAGACACCACTATGCAAAGTTCTTCATGTTGTTACCCATTAAAGCAAAACAAACAAAAATGCTACACAAACAGAAAAATGTTGAAAATTAAGTGAAACTGGAAATGCGAAACTTTTTTGTACGTTGTGGTAG
This sequence comes from Nephrocerus scutellatus, assembly GCA_947095585.1. NCBI lineage: Eukaryota > Metazoa > Arthropoda > Insecta > Diptera > Pipunculidae > Nephrocerus > Nephrocerus scutellatus. Next base: position 5,033,468 of record OX352761.1, on the reverse strand, counting down.
CGTTGATAGAATAAACGTTGAAGAGTACGAGGTTGAGCTAAATTAGTATTTATTTTAATCAATGATTTATTATTCCATTAAAATTCGAATACTAGGCTTAGTAAGTAAATAACGCAACTTACAAACTTTATTATTATATTTAAATAAATGACTAGATTAGTTCTCATTATCTATACTATCTATACTTCTATACCTATATTAAAAAGAGGTAATGTCGGTTTGTGTGTAGGAGGTTATCTTAGAAACTACTACACCGATTAATAAAATTCTTTCACCAATATTCAGAATGGACTTTCAGGATGAACATAGGCTATATATTAATTGCGGTCCAAGACCTAGCTTCTCGCGACCATTCGTGTTGCGCATTTATATTTTTGGACACAAATGGAATTAATTGCAATTAATAATCGCTCGCTTCGATTAATCGATTAATCATATGATCAATTAATCGATTAATAATTTTTTTTTGTCACACATGTGTAGAAATCATGCCAAAAAATCCATCCAGCAAATTCTTCAGATTTAAACCCCTGCGACTGTTTTCTGTTTCCAAACCTGAAAAAATGGCTGGAAGGTAAGAGATTTGGGTCTAACGTGGAGGTAATAACTCAAACAAACGCCTCGAGCCTCGAGAAAACTTTTTATTTCAAGAAAAAACTCTTTTTGATAAAAACTCCTAAAACTTAACTAAACAATTATTTTAAAACAAGTCCCATCAAATTATGGCTTGTAGAAGTCGAGATATACGAGTGGACAAACTCACAAACAAACAAACACATGCACGCTGAAAAAAATTTCCTTTGCTCTGATTTTTAGCTTCGCCATTCGGGTTCGCAATAAACTGTAATTGCTTATATCTAACAGGTAAATGATCGTTTTCAACTTAAATTATAAATTATAATCAAGTGGTTCTTTTAGTAAACCCACACAATAAATTTATTAAAGTAAATAATATTCATTCTATACTGCTACGTTTTTTTTTAAACTTTAATTTATCTTGACATGAACCTGGGGGTTGTTTGCCTGTTTTGCCTTTTTTGCGTTCCTTTATAACCAACTGTTACACGTACTTGAGAGCTGAAATCAAAGAACATTTCTGGCTCCAGCGTATGAAGCGTGGGACGTGACGCATGTGTCTCGTGTCACGTGTGACGCAAGTAAGTGGCTTTTTTCTTAGTTTCATTTTCTCCGCATCAATGAAATAAACAGAAACAGTCCCTGTCTCACACTTTAATAATCGCGCTGCAAATATATGCGACGTGACGAGAATGTCGCTTTGGCTGCAAAAAAAATACAACCAAAGTACTCATAGGTCGTAGCATGTGAATGCACGCTCTTGCACTTGCACCCGCCAAACATCAGACTGCAGCTATGAAATAAGTATCTTATTAAAAAATTAAAATTTTCAGGCAGGAGTTCTTAACAATTGCAATATAATTGTGAAGAAAACAGTTGGTGAAATCAGCCGTCACAACTGCAACTCTTTTACCCTTAGACATATTATGCAACAGTTTTATGCGAGAAATGCTAAAGCTTTTGTGCAAGCTTTCCGTCCAGAAAACAACAGTGTCCTGCTGTGTTGCGGATATGAGGTGAATTGATTAGCTCATGTATGTTACATGGGTCACCTAACACACGCTAGCGATTTGTTACGTTAGAAGTTACTCACTTTGTCTGTCCACATATTGAGCGTGTGCTTCTTCGTTTTCCCAGTTGGTATTTATAAAACTGGTAGAGTATGTACTTTAAAAGTTATAACTAAGTATATTATTCATATGTATACTGGATTAGTTACGAGTATAAAGAAAATTCTTTACTGAAAATTCGTTCGTTCTTGACATTAAAAACAGCACATCCAACACATCATAATTTTAATTTTGAAATTAAAGTAAAATCAAAAACTTTTCACTTGTATTTTAAACAACCCTTTAACGCCAATCCTTTAACAATGAATTTCTGGTTATTATTGATATTTTGAAAGTAGCACTGCTTGTGGTGTTTTTTTATTTGCACCAATACAAATGACTAAGTGTCATACAAACTCACAAACACTTAAAACACGTAGCACCGAAAATCGCACAGTCGATATGGACAGCGACGACAGCAAGAAACATGCTATCAGTTTTAACCAAGAAGTCCTTTTGCTGACTGAGGGATTCGTCTCTTTCGATCCAGAAGGAAACATAAAAACAACAACAATGTAGCTGCCATGCAGCAGCACTACATCGCGCCAATGCCAAAACAGCATGACGACGGCGCACCACATTCTCATTGTGGGTTGCCGTGCGTTTCCCTTTCCGTAGGTTTTTTTGTAAATATTGCAGAAACGAATGTTGCAGGGAGGCCAAAAGGGGAGGTGTTGCACCACATAAGATAACAACCCACGCACGCATTTCATATTATATTCCTCCCAGTCTGCAGGCACCAGGCAACCTTGAAATTGTGGTCTCCGTTATGCTTGTTTTGCGTTTCCCTTTGCATTTCTACAATAACAGTCAACTCGTTATTTTCTGCAGTATGATGATGAGGGTGTTATTATGATCTATCTGTGAATGTTACACGTTACACATAGGGCGCATGTCATAAAACATTGTTTATAAAAGAAATGAAAGAAAAAAAAAACGAATTCTATCTGTATACCGAGATTTTGGTCCAAAATGCAAAAAAAAAAACAAGTTATGTGCTGAACTGTTAATTTCTTGTTCTTAGGTTCGGAATCAAAAAGAATTTACCTTACATCTATCTATATCTTTTTATATCTATCTATCTATTTTTTCCATTACTGAGCATCTTTAAAAGCCGCAGTCACTGTTAAATAGTGTAGGTACTAATTATTATGTAGTATTTATTATTTCTCACTAGCAAAGCAAACGCCACACATTGGTCTAATTAGAATTACGAGGGCGGACTGAAAAGTCATCGGCCTATGTAATAGATTGTGCTATCAGTATCAATACTGTGGAAATGTGGAAATTGTTATAAAGGGTGTCCCTTGTGCACAATAATTCGGGAAATGATTCTTGGGTATATTCTAAAAAAAAATCGTTCTAAGGCTCTATCTCCAATGTTGACATCATTTATCGGTGATTTAAGAAAAAGCTTACTCTGGTGTACCCTGACCCATGTTAACGAAAATTTCTCTGTTAATACTAACAGTTCGTTTAGGACTTTATTTTTAAAAGAAATACTAGCCTTTTTAACTGCTTTTAAATAATCCAACTCTCCAGAATTAGCCCCATCCGACTATTATCTATTCCCAAACCTGAAGAAATGTATAGGTGGTAAGCGATTTGGTCTAATGAGGAAGTCATCACTGAAACAAAGGCATATTTTGAGGGATTTCAGAAATCATACTCGTATTATTCGAAGGGCATCGAAAAATTGGATTATCGACGCATGAAGTGTATCCATCTAAAAGGAAAGTATGTTGAGAAATAAATTGATTTTTGCCAAAAAAAAAGTTTTATTTTCTTGACTAAGTTTATTACTTTTTAGCCCGCCCTCGTACATGTGGATACTTTCTGCGCCACAACAATTATTAACGTATAACAAACAAAAGTTAAAAAAAAAAGTTAAAAAAAGTATTATTCGAAGGGCATCGAAAAATTGGATTATCGACGCATGAAGTGTATCCATCTAAAAGGAAAGTATGTTGAGAAATAAATTGATTTTTGCCAAAAAAAAAGTTTTATTTTCTTGACTAAGTTTATTACTTTTTAGCCCGCCCTCGTACATGTGGATACTTTCTGCGCCACAACAATTATTAACGTATAACAAACAAAAGTTAAAATTTGTTATTTTTGCAGTTTTAATAAAAACCAAAATTTTTAGTTCAGAGGTATCGAGTATCAACTATAATACACTTTTGTAAACATAAGCTAGTGTCAAAACGGGACAAAATGTTTCCATAAGTTCCCAAAAGTAGAACATCTGACTATAATGAAATTTGGCCAACTTAACTATCTGTCATCACCTGTGTCAATCTATTTTTAACATCGAATTATTGCAAATTTTAACATTGCGCACAGCGCATTGTCTATGGTTTACGAGTGAACGAAACCTAACGAGACAAGTGAAATCCTATTATGGCGGCCAACATACATACAATGTGTTCAGTCTTTAGTGTATTTGGCTCATTTCCGTATGTGCACTTAAATGGACTAAAGTGTACCTATTTGGTTTAAACCAAAAATGGAAACTAGTAGCTTTATTTGCTTAAGCGACATAAGCTAAGTGCTGGTGCAATCTTGGTCAAGTTTCGAGTAAATAATTTTATTTAATATCTATAGTAAATTTTTCTAACAAATTGCATGAAAGTTATGTACATAAACGCCTAAATCTAAACTTTTATAGTTCATCCAATATATTTTAAATGGAATCGAATAAATGAATCAATCTTAGAACAAATTAGATTTGGGTGTCCTACATTTCTATTATGAACGTAATTGTAAAAGCCAACGATGATTTATACATTTGGCGTTTTGCTTAATGCAAGCAAAAATGGGCTTCAAATTTGTTCGGCAATTTAGAACGATTCTTTTTTAGTTAGGACTTATTAGGACTTATCGTCTTGCGATAAATTTTTTAACCCACTTCCCAAAACCCGATTTCATTGAAACTTCGCACACATGTGTATTTCCGGTGACAACACTTTCTATTAAAATTTGTGGCCTTGAGGCCCGAGGGGTGCCCATATAAATTTTTTAAATATTAGCCCGATTTTTTTTAAATTTTAAACACATATGTATCTGCGATGGACAAAACTTTTTTTTACAATTTTTTGAGGCCATGCGGCCTGATGGTCAAAAGTTTTTGTAAAATTTTTGTAGTGATCGGGCCTTGAGGTGCCCACATACATTTTTTAAAAATTAGCCCGATTTTCTTAAAGTTTTAAATACACCTGTATCTCCGATGACAACACTTACTATTGAAATTTGGAAGTGATCGGGTAATTAGGCAGTCTTAAAGGGCTTTGAGATTGGTCTTGACTTGAGAGGTTTTAAAAGTGGTTATAAGAGGGTATTGAGTGGGGTCTAGAGGGCGTCTTCAGAGGGTACTAAGGGAGTATTGAGGGGAATTTTGAGGGGGTTTTGAGGTGGTCCTGACGGGGATTTGAGGCGGTTTGATGGGTTATTTAAGGGGTTATGAGCGGGGCTTTGAGAGAGGACTTGAATGGGTCTTAAGGTGGTCTTTAGAGGGGTCTTGAGGAGGTCTTGAGGTCTCTTTTGGGGTATTTTAACGTATTTTGGAGGTGTATATCCCATCTCAGTGGATAAGAGCATGGCTTATGAACAGGAGGCGCCTGGTTCGAATCCCAGTAACGCCAAAAAAAGTATTTTCATGGTGTCCCACCTCTCGCGAAAGTCTGACAAACGTCCGATAGTAAGGTTCCTAATTTGCCGTTCAAATCTGGCATTAAATTGTAGGTCCCCTCCCATTTGTGTGCAAAAATATACATGTTCAACACAAATGGTTGCGAGAAGCCTAGGCCTGTCTGTCCGTATTGTGGTCTGTCGCGCCGAATATTTCTTATATCCCATCCCATCTCCATTTTATTGAAATTGCATGTAATGCAATAAAAACTTAAAGTGTAAAATAATATTAAATGTTCTTTGTTTTAAACCTCAAATTTTTAGCGTGGTTTTATTAATTTATGTAATTTTTTAAGGCTCAAACATTCCAGATTTCCATTAACAAAATTCCATTTATTTTATAAGAATACCTTTTAGCGGGCTAGTTATGCTTCAAAGCATTTTTTTAATAAAAAAAAACATTTTTTTAATAAAAAATTTAAATATTATTTTACGCTTGTTCATAATTTTCTACCGCATGACACAGCATATCAAGGACGTTGACTTTAAGCCTCGTCGTAACCCCAACCCAAAATTTGCATTCAATGTAGATTCACCTTACCAGTTTTTCACAGGAGAACGGTGTTTTAAATCGTATATCCATGTACCTACATAGAAATATATAAAGCGACGCTATCTAGAGAGGGAAAAGAACGTTAAGGTAAATAAATGTATGTAGTCCTGCTACATTTATGCTTCCTCTCCATCACCGCTTAAACCTGCAGGAAATTGAATTCCATTCCAATTTGTACCTTCACGCCATAACATCACTAGAAAGCGATTAAATCGTAAGATAACATAATTGGCAACGGCTGAGGTGTCTTCAGCTTTTTTTTTTATTTACGTCCAGGCATACCTGTACACAACGGAAAGGATATAGTATCCTGTTCGGTGGGTGGGTGTACTCTTGTTGCATTTCACACCAATTGAACTTGTCAAACGATGCTCACAAAATATCGTCTGAAATACTCGTACAGTAGAAATTTTGCGTAAAATGCTTATTTTCCGTCATTTAACTTTTGATCAATGAAGTGATACATACCTATATAATTATAATGGGCGTTTATGTGTCTACGTTTGCCACGAAAGTAATGTAAACAGAGTACAGACTGTCAACACTGTGTAAGTAGTGTGTAGGTAAACAAGAACTGGTAAACAATTTACATAAATTGCAAAGATTTAAAAATTTAGTTCTTTTTTTTCCTTAGATTTTTTTTTGTCAAATAATTATTGCCATCAATAGCAGTAGGTAATATGGAAAAATCAATAAGTTACTGCGCAAAAAATACATTTTTGTGGAATACGACAACTTTACGTGTGCTAACGCCAATTTTCGGTTGTCATACTCGTCTCAATAAGCGAACAATTGTACTTCTGGTGGACGAATAAAAAGTCAACACTATCTTACTCTTAATGCTCCCGTGCCAACATGACAAAGAAAGGTGCCGAGAATTTGTACTCGTCAATCTCAGGAATTTGACATCGCTGGGCAATTTAAAAGTTTGTTTTTAAAAACGCTATGCAATAAGTATACATCAATATTTTTTGGAAATTTTTTTTTATTGTGAAAGTTGGAGTCTCCGATTTAAGAATGAAAAACAATTTCGTTCATGTAGCTCCCTTATCTTTAACAGCGTCCCATAGAAGAAAAAAAACACAACCCATAAAAATTTTAATTTTTTCGTGTAAATTCTCTAATCGGGGATACACAATGTGCAGGTTGAATAAAATCGGGTACATTTTAAAAAATTCTATGGGAGCCCCTCGGCCCTGGGGCTACTTCCAAATTTTTACAAAAAGCGTTGTAGATTGGATTAAACATGTGTCGTGTTTATAAAATTTTAAGAAAATCGGGGGATTTATTTAAAAATTTGGTTGGAGCCTTCCGACAAAATTTTTGGAAAAAGTGTTGTCCATCGGAGATACACATGCGTATAAAAATCGGGTACTTTTTTTTATAAAATGTGTATTTTTTTTTACAAAAAGGGTAGTCCATCCACATGCGTATACAATTTGAAGAAAATCGGCTACATTTTGTAAAATATTTGTATGGGAGCCCCCGACCCCGAGGCCCGAGAGGCACTAAAGAAAGTATTGTCATGGGAAATACACATGTTTGCAAAGTTTGAATAAAATCGGACTTCAGGAAGTGTATTAAAAATTGATCACAAGATTCTACCCAACAACCAGCCAGCCACGGGCACGGGCATGTTAATTTAGAGAATTTAAAAAGGCCAATTGACATTTCCAAAATGGCGGATTATTCGGTTGCCAAATTTGGCGCGCAAGAGATCGATTGTCAGAATGACATGTGGCGCCATCTGGTTGAAAGCAAAGGTCGTCCACATTTGAGGCCATACAAAGTTGGTCAGCTTGCTCTGTAACGGTCGCCATTGACGGTAACGGCGTTTCCAGCAGCGTTTTCGAAGGCAACCATTCCAAAATCCAAACAAAACTGTCGCTCTTGGTGGATTCACTCTACGATTTCGTGTGGCTGTTCCGACCCCCCCAACAGTTTACGAGATGAAAATGCAAATCGTTTTAAAAGATGGTTTTCGACCAAAATCGACGTCATTATCAAGCTGTTCTATGACCCACGCAGTGAACTGATATCGAAGCGAATGGTAATTTGCTTTCAACTCCTAAGTCATCTGGACCTTGTTAGCGAATAGTTCGATGTCTTTGTGTAGTATTCTGCTCAGGCTAGTGCGACTAGTAGCCAATTGCTGCGATTAGTGTCGAATTAAGGTTCACACTATGGGTCACAGCCGCAATATTCTCGGGCGTGCGACCTGTCCAAGCTGAAGGACCACTTCTGTTATCCAATAGCAAGCCTTTCATACGAACTTTCTTCGTATATAAGAATTCGTTATTGGCTAAGCCAGCAAGCCATTTCACCCACAAAAATTGACCTTAATCAAGGGAGATAGCTGCCGGACCATGTTGATTGACTAATTTTGGTATTAAATTGTAACAGATTTACTATGAGCAACAAGACAGCGCCACATGCCACACAGGTTTTCAAACAATCCATCTTATACTATCATACTAATTCCTTAAGAACGCTTTCAATATTATTGTGCCAATTATTTAAGTCTGCAGAAAAAAGAATTAACTTTCAATCTCATTATGAGCTATGGTTTTTTTTTTATTAAGTTGCACTTTAGCAAACGCAGCGAGGCATTTAACACAATAGCCAAAGTTCAAATGATGTATAAGCTTACTACGCACATGAAATATTTAACAATTAATCATTATTGTACAAAAAAAATGCCACGAAATCGAAAACACTTTCTACTTACGCAGGGAAATAAATTGGCTGTTCAATCACGTTTCGGACTAGAAATCAACATTAGATGCTGGTGGTGACCACAATTGGAAACTTGGCAAGGCTCGCGCGTGACTTCGAGGTGGGTCAATACCGCAACATGTACACGTACATAGAGCAGCGGTTAAAGTGAACGATCATACAACACTTTTTTTGCTCCAGTTTTTACTATGCGCTCGCATCATTTCGTCATAATGGCCTCCTCCTGGTATGTATATTCGTTTTAAATACTTTCCTTCTTTTTGTTTTGCTTCAAATTTTGCATGTATTGCAATGAACTTTTGCACTGGCACAAACAACAATGCCAATATCTTATATTCGAGCTGTAATTATACATTGTTCGTCGTTATGGTGTTAATAATGCTGAAGATTTCGCTTTTCCTAGCAGCCATTGGATATTGCAAAAATCGGTCCGCAAATCATTGCACACTATAATATTCATATAGCAGACGAAAATGCTTTAAAAGTAAAAGTTGTCAGCCCTAAGAACAAAAAATACAAACAAGGTTGGTTGTACTCAAACAAGACGAATTCTTCCGACGACTTAAGACAAAGAATTTAATAGAAACTGCAATTTATACACTTTCCAGATATGTACGAGTTACTTTCAGTTATGTTTTTTAAAAGCATAATAACGGCGGATGCGCAGAAATGTAATTGCATTTTCCATCTCCGGTCGAACAGCGCACCAAAGCAATATCGGTGTAGAACAATCAGATGGTTTGTTAGTTTCTTGCTTGGCTAAAATTAATTGAATTGGGTGGATTGCGAATAATAAATCTACAAACGAGCACCAAGAAAACATACAGATTTAAAGGAAATAAATCGATGATAAGAGTACAATAATTTGATTCTGTGAATCTAGCTGAAGCATCCGTCGTTGCCCGGCTAAATAGAATACTTTTTTTAAATTCTCTATATTAACCCGTGGCTGGTCAGATCTTGTGATCAATTTTTAACCCACTTCCCAAAGCCCAATTTTATTGAAATTTTGCACACGTGTAGCATTTATAGTTGAATTCAGTATACTTTTGGTTATTAGAGAATTTACATGAAAAATTTTAATTTTTAAATTTCTCTCTCTCTATATTAATTTCGCTTGTCCGTGGCTGGCTGGCGGACAGGCACACCAAATCTTGTGACGAATTTTTAACCCACTTCCTAAACCCCGATTTTTTTGAAACTTTGCACACATGTGTATCTCCCATGACAACACTTTCTATTAATATTTAAGGCCCCTCGGACATTGGGGTCGGTTTGTATCGACTCCGATGGGACTTGTTTTAAAACATTTGGTTAGCGCTCGGCTTGCGATGGCGTAATTTTTTATTTATAGGGGTAGTATATGGGAAACTGAGAAAAATACTTAATCTACGCATCGCTATCGATTTTATCGATAAAGTATGCAAGATTTTCAGTCTAAAGACTGAATTACAACTAAATACATTTGTGCGGGTGTGTGGTCTCTCGCATAACTGCTGTGTCTATAGTAGTGGGAAGTTTTTGGTAGGAACGATTTTCAGTACTACTTCCAAAATTCAAATCTGACAAAAGATTTGGACCTCATTTTTAATGGGACCGTATACGTTATATCAAGTCTGACGATTTTGATTGACTGAATTACAACTATCCATACCAAACAGGAAACTTTCAATTTTGGTAATTCTACAGCAAGGTGTCACTTACTCTGGGCGGTTTACGCTATGACACTATTTGGCCATACATATTTATTTAGTCATTTAAAAACAACACTGTGGAAGAGTTAACTCAAATGTTGCGACATAGTAAATATCGCCGTAATAACAAAAGGTTTTTTATAACTGCTGTAGCCAACAAACTAAATAACATACTACAAGTACAATGCAGAAAATTAGTGCCATTCTATAGCTAAGCGAAAAACTTACGTTAACATGCAGTACAGATAGAGAGCAAATGAAATAAATGTATCTATGAAGGTACGTTGAAAAACATATAATATTTTATTGTCTTTAGAGTTATTGTATTATACATAAATGGGACGACAAAAAATGAACATGTGTGAAAGTGGGTTGTCTGTCCAAAATATCTTTCTCTTGTTTTAGTATGTACTATCATATCAAGCCCTCGTTACGCTAAAAACTAACAACTGAGGTCGTTGACTAGAAATCACACGAAAATTTAACATCAAATGTTAAAAAACAAGTTGACGAATAGTATACCGTTGTAACCTTTGACTTTCCTTAACACTTGACATTTGACGGGTAAAAATTCCTGTTTCTTTACATATTAATTTCTTTTGTAAACGTTTAGATAAGATAACTATTGCAAATGAGGATCAAAATTGAAGTAAATTATTGAGATAATTATTATCAACATAAAAGTAAAAGCCATACCTCATTTAGTGGGGGTGTGATTTTTACATTTCAACCGCACGAAATACAAACCAAAAAACGTCTAAACGAAGATCGATTCGAATTTTTAGACTAATCTTAAAATACATATGTAGTTGTACTTCTTAAGATTGTATAAATATATTATATATAGAAATACAACATTTTGTCCGGATTAATTTTTAATTTCCTGATTGCTATTCTCCATATTTGATCAAAAAAACTACACCTGGTTATGCCAATTTTAAAACATAAGAAACTGGCTCAGCAGTCTTGGATGTCAAATGAATTTTTATAATGATTTCATATAAGCTAAATACAACACCGCGCACTCGCACTTCATACCGTGACAGTGACAGCAGTTGTAGGCATACACTCCACACCATCCGTGTTGTTGCACAGCTCCACAAAGTCATATGCCTAATTATGCAATGTTTACGTGCATATTTTCTTAAGTAAATTTACGTCATTTATTAATGAAATAAGACACTCTTGCGAGTATGGAGTACACACACAAAGTGCAGCTACCTACAAACTCCACCGCGATTGGTACTTCATTGTGTTACTTCATAAGCCATAACACAATATTCCGAAGTTTTCTGCTTGAAATTTGAAGTAAATTTAGCTCGTTTATAAATAATTATAAATAATTAGGTATTATAATTTCTTATAATTAATTATTTTAATTTTTTATGAATAATTACTATTATTTTTAATAAATACATAATTATGTTGTGTACTTTCTTTTTATTCTTACTTCGCAAATAACTCAATTAGTAAGGTGTATATTCGTTGCAAGATAGTGGCTCTGTGTGCATTTCTTGACATTGAGGTGCATTCGATAACACTGGCTACGGCTCAATAGCAGGAGCAATTAGTAGCAGAGGTATCGTGGACTCGACCAACTAATCGATAAGGGTCATGCTGGATAGGCGAAATATTACTTCCTCCTCTGGATGAGTGTCAGTGCCTGTGACTGCAGTGAAGGGAGAAGTCCTTTCACCCCTTATGTGGTCACTAGTAATCGACAATTTTCTAGCTGATCTACAGAGATCAGACTACATCGCCATTGGTTATGCGGATGACTTGATGATTTTTATTAATATTAAACATAGCATGACCATTTCCATTTCATAAAGGTTGATTAACTACACGTTTTAGAATGATGCAGCAGAGAAGGTGAAGGCGCCATGTGGACCATGCCGTAAAGGCGATCTTGGGTTCTAAATAAAAAAAAAACTATACACTGGATGTTTACAATGATGGTGAAGCCCATTATCACGACGGCGGCCATTGTTTGGTGGCCGAAAGTTCTTGAACGGATAAAGGCAACGGACAACGGTTGAGAAACTCGAAAGAATTACTCGTCTCAGTATCGTGCGGGTGCGTACCTGCATTAGAAGCTGCCGTAGGGTTTCTCCCTCACAAATTTTCATTAGGAAGACGACTGCGCTTTTAAGCTGCAACATAGAATACAAGTACAAACCATGTGGGACACCTTTTTTACTTTCTTTTACATGTTCACACCCGAGCACTCACAAAATGGAATATTGTACTCATAAACCGCAATCAGAGCCATTAATTTGACTAGCAACAATTCAAAACTTGTCAGGAAGTGCCAAACTAAATTTTGGCTTCAGTAAGCCAAAGCATGGACCTAACGCTAGTGTGGGTGCCGTGGCACAGCTACATTGACGGAAACGAGAAAGCGGATGTACTGGCGGAGAAGGGCGTAACATTGGACATAGAACACATGAAGAGAGTATGCTGTCCTTTGAGCTCCGTCAGAAAATGCATCCTCTCTTTCCATACCACCAAGGCACAACTAAAGTGGAATGACTTGACCAACTGCTCTAAATCGAGGGCTTAACTTCAATAAAAACAAATCCACCGAGCTGATCTGAAGATCACGGAAAGATATTTCCAGAGCCGTGGCTGTTATAACTGGCCACTCGCCAGTGGGCAGCCACGATGCCAAACTGCAGGGATGTCAATGAGAGGGAAACCTTCATCCATTATCTCTGCAACTGTACAGCCCTGGCGGGCTTCCGACTCCATAAATTTCAAAAACCGTTCTTTGTCAACCTGACGGAGCTGTCGGACTGCCGGATCACCTATCTGATCTCGTACTTGAACGCTACAGGCTGGCTATTTCAAAGTACTTATAACGTCATAAGCTATCCCGAAGTCTGTGATTACAAAACGGTGCACTCTAGCACTACAGTTCCTCGCTAAGGCAGCGCGGATCATCATCTTACCTACCTACCTACCTACCTACCTACTTACACATAAACCCACATCAATGGATCTACATCTTGATTACTTAATACATCAACTCAACCGTACATGTGAATACAGCAGAGGTCTGGTCTGCTTCACAGGTGGATCGAAGACGAAAACTGGAGTTGGAGTTGGTGTCTCGATACCAATGGGAATGAGTCTCACAGTTTTCCAAGCTGAACGTCTTGCCATTGAGACCTGCGCTAGGATAAAGGCATTAAGGGCACTAGTTTATATAGTATGATAGCCAAGCAACACTTAAAGTGCTGTCTTTCAAATTATTGAACTCTATATCCGTTAAATGCTGCTACGATGCACTGCAATCTCTTGTCAGGCACAACAGGGTGCAACTTGGATGAGTTCTTTTCATCAAGGAATTGCAGGCGACGAATATACAGATGCACTAAATAGTGCTGGGCAGAATCTCAGCTCATAGAACATGAACCCTATTGTGGAATCAACTTGGCTGCCGACACAACGGTGATTAATAATTGGGAACACAGACTTCGTCTAGCCCTCTGAAAAAATGTATAAGAGTTGAGACAATCCAAATGGTTAATCAGGCTGTATTCCTATTAGGAAACCTTTAATCTGGACAAGGATAGCATTAGAAAGCTGGTGAGCTTTCTCTCAAGCCACTGTGGCATGCGGTATCACTTAACCAAAAGTAAGATAGGCTCGGGGACACGGAATGTAGGTTCTGCTTGGAAGATGACGATTCATCCGAGCACATTTTCTGTGAATGCTTGCCAATAATTTGGTTTAGGAGGCGTATTTTCCATAAGGAAATATATTCGTCAGCAAATTTGAGAAACTCGGCTATTAAGGACATACTATCATTCATCAGGGAGTTGGTATGTCTCTTAGATAGATAACTTAGATAAGCAATTGGTGCGGCAAACCAAAACCTCGAGAGAGAAATATTAAATCTACCTTGCAAATCGAAAGAGCTATAAATATGTATGACTTTTGTGTAGTAAAACAAAACTAAAATTTAGGTAGGTGCTGCTAAAATTGCAAAACAATACAAAATTTTTAAAACGCAATATACGTCAATCGTATTGCGCGGTGCAGCTGTGCTGCGACAAAAAAAAAGCGAGTAAGCATATTGAGTTAAAATGACTATTGACGGACTTTGATAAAAACCGGTCAACGCTAATTTTTTTTCCATTGGAATGAAAAAAATGTACGCTACCGAAAGAGGCTAAATTTGAATATTTCTTTTATAACCATTATATGTCTACTGCCTTTTAAGATATGTTTGATAAATGTTATATAATATTGGATTAACAGTAATGTAATAATTAAGTATATACATATGTAGATACTTTTAGCACTTACCAATTTGTAAGTCGCGCTCACAACACAATAATAATTGTGAGAGCGACTCAATCACGCACAAACGAATGCAAAAAGATACAGATTGAAGATCCAGTCAAGCGCATAGGGCCAAAGCAGATAGCATACTGCAACTGCACACGGTAGTGTGTTGTGGGACTTGGGACTGGTTTCTCAGTAGCAGTTGACAACGAACACTACGTTAGTTTGTTTTTTATTATTATTGTTTATCCAAGAGTTGAAAATCCTTTTTGAAAATTCATAAATTGTAGATTAACCGGTTTTCACCCAACGTCCTCAGCTTCTGTTTCTTAAGCTGCTTTTACACGATGCGATTAGTTCTCCACGTTCAGTTCCTGTTTCAGTCGGACTGTCGTTTTATTGGAAGTGTAAAAACGCAAAACTGATATGAAAGCTGAAGCGGTGACGAATATGGGAAAGACCTATTTATTTCGTAAATGTTAAGAGAGCCTGAACGGAGACCGGATCGCATCGTGTAAAAGCACCTGCGTCTGCGCTTCAGTTTTCATATCAATTTTGAGTTTTTACACACAATTCGACTGAAACTAATCGTATCGTGTAAAAGTACCTTTAAACTTTACAAAGAGATACAAATGCGCAAAATACAAGAGATCTTCCAAACAAAACTGAAAAACAGGAGGCGATACGAGATATTTTGTTCACCCGATAAAAATGTTTTGCAATTTATACTTATAATATAATCAAATGCCGCATGGTCACATTTAAAATTAACTTAATTGACGGCCTAATTATAAAAACTAATATTTAAAGAATTTCTGCGCTTAATAACACGTTTTATTTTGTACACATATATCGATGAAAAAAAGCCACAAAATAAATTTTGATAACAAGATTGTGGTTGAGATTGGAATTCACACAATTTCACTCACAAAAACGCGGAAAACATTGAACCATCAGCTTTGTAGACGTAGATACTGCCCCGACGAGATTTTAAGACAAACTAAATGCGATGCATACGAAAAATTAAAATGAGTGACTAAGGCGCCACAAGCTATCAACAGTCAACACTCAACGGTAGGAAAACCAGTGCCAGTGTGTTAGTACATTATATTACTGACGATAGATAATGAGTAGTGACTATTGGAATGAGTGACGTGACTGTATATGAGATAAAGTGAGTCGAATATACGAAATACGAGTTTCGCGCTATGCTCACGTATTGGTTCATATTTCCATAGTAAATATTTACATGGTGTGCTGAAGATTTACATCAATTTAGCAATTGCTGCGTTGCTTTGGCAAAGCCGGCTTAGCTTTACAAAGCAACAGCTTTTGGCTTTAAATTTTCGATGTATTTTAATTGTGATGTGTGTTAAACAAAACACCGCCTTACGGTGAGCGCTATAACTAAAAAATGGCTTTAGTTATAAATCCTAAAAACTTTTTGGATTTATTTTCGGCTTTATGCTTATGCGATTGTTGTTGTAAGCCAAGCTGGATTAGCCAAAGCAATACAGCAAATAACAGAGTTACATTATATGTATAGCAATGTAATGCTTGCTTTACACCTTCGGTGTTCCGTGTTCGGTGCATTTGGTAGGATATTCTTTAATTCCAAATGAATAACAAAACAACACGCTTTTGGCAGTTGGCGGTTTTAGAAAAAAAGGACACATTGGACAAAAAAAATTGTTGCTGGAGAGAAGACAATTATCTCATGTTAGTTGACTGTTTAAGTTAAGAATTAAACTAAATGATATTTGGAAATATTTTACGATGTCAGAAGAAACATATATATTGTTACGAAATTTAGGCTTTCGAGTTCGTAAAGGATTTTACAAAAAAAAAAAACCAACACAAGTTTATTAATTTACAAATAACAACTTTAATTAACAACCAGTTAAAACAACACAAGTTCAAAAATTTATACTGAAGTTAACTTTAAATGTACACAAAAACACTATTACAAAACAACGTGTACTGCAGACATTCAAAACACAAGTTCATAGACATCTCCTCTTTTCTACTTCTCTTCCTTAACGCCCATGCTGTGCTAAGCATATAGCCGAGCATTATAAGGGTGCGAACCCCTTGAAGCGCGCGCGAATTATAAAAAAAGAGCACTTTTCCAAGCTAACTGGTTAAATTTCCAATTTCAAATAAGAACTGAACTACTTCGGCCAAACGCCTCTATTAATACTCACTAAAAAGTTTCCAGAAACTTCCAATCTTATAGACAGAAATATCGAGAAAACACCAGAAATTGTGGCCTTATTCCCTTATTTACTACTCATATGTAATAAGTCATCTTATAAAAATAAACTCCATGTACAATCATGTTCCTACACACAAATCGGACATACGGGGCCAACAATTCTCCGTATGACTTTTCTCTCGAACGCGGCTAAGAAGGCAGAATGCTTTTTGCTAGGCACCCAAGTCTCGGATCCATATGTAAGTACTGGTATGACATTTGTCTTATATACCAGCAGCTTGGATGTTATGGTTAAATTCCTGGATTTAAAGAGTCTTGACAGACTATAGTAGGCTTTGTTGGCTATAAGCTACCGTGCGCGTATTTCTGGTTCCAGGCTGTTATCGGCTGCTACAGTTGACCCGAGACAGTTAAAGAATTGCACTACTTCAAATTCGCGATCCACTATTTGAATTGAGTGACCATGTACTTTGTTTTACTCTCATTTTACGTGCAGCCCCGGACTTCGTGCCGCCTGCTCGATATGGATGAAAGTTTCCTGCACATCTCTTCAGTTTCTACCAACGATGTCAATATGGTCTGCGTAAGCCAGTATCTGAATGGACTTATAGAGGATTGTTCCGCTAGCCGTTACGTCTAAGTGTCTGATTACTTTCTCAACGCCAGGTTGAAGAGGATGCAAGCCAGTCCATCCCTTGTCGGAGCCCGTTATAGATGTTGAATGGGCTTGATAGTGATCCGGATATTTTTACTTGGCTTATAACATTGGTCATAGTCAACCTACATAGTCGTGTCAGTTTATTTGGGATGTCGAATTCTCTCATGGCTTTATAAAGTTCTACTCTGGCTATGCCATCATAGGCGGCTTTAAAGTCTATAAAAATATGGTGTAGTGAGTTTTGAAACTCTAGACATTTTTCCATCACCTGCCCAAGGGTGTAAATCTGCTCAGTTGTTGATTTGCCTGGGATGAAGCTACACTGGTATGGACCAATGATGACTTTAGCGTGTGGGGCTATCCCGTCTTAAAGGATAGAGGAGAAAATCTTATACGCGGTAGTTAACAACGTTATGCCACGATAATTGCTGCAGGTTGTGATATCTCCTTTCTTATGTATGGGGCACAGGATGCCTCTTCGCCAGTCTTCTGGCATCGCTTCTTCCTCCCATACTGGGATAACATCAGCCTTATTATTTTTGAGCCGATTTATCGCTCTGCTTACTTCGTCTATGCTTTGTGGCGGCAGCATAGTGTGGTCTTCGGTCATTGGTGGAGCCTCCAATTCCTCAGTTAGCTGGCCATTAAGCAACTCATAAGAGTGCTCTTCCCATCGCTCTAAGATGCCTTTGAGATCGGCGATCAGATTACCCTCTTTGTCTTTCGCAACATACCGCAACGAAAAAATTATTGCTTGCTGCCATCTCTATCAGCGCTTTCGATTTGCTGGGTACAGTGAAGATTTGGTGTCCCATTTCGACAGCGTACTCGACGAAAACCAGAGCACTTCTACATCGTGCTCTGGTTTTCGCATGGGATACCAAACCCTTACTGTACCCAGCAAATCGAAAGCTCTGTATGACTCGTAGTCCATTGTCATTAGTGTTCTCGTGTACGCTATGGGTGCCAATGTACTGCCGGAATACTGGCTTCCTACCTATTTTGGCATTCATATCCTCCAGAATGATTTTTACTTATTCATCATCTGGGGAATCCTCTGTAGGTGCGTGAACGTTTATGTTTTTAATTCTGCCCCGCACGCGAAGTGTGCATAGCCGTTCATTTACTGCATTAAAGCCGATAGCGGTGGGTTTCATTTTTTTGCTGACTAGAAACACCACCCCGAGCACATGATGTCTTGCATGACAGCCGTAATAAATGTCACATTCTGATTTTTGTAAGACACCATTCCCTGTCCACCGCATCTCCTGAATTTCTGTTAAGTCAGCATTACATTTGGACAGGGTATCGGCTAGCTGCTGTGCAGCTCGAGCTCTATACAGTGAGAAATTTCTAAAATAGTTTAGCCGTTTTCGTTGCCGTGGTTGTCGTCGCTCATCAGTGTATCCAAGGCTGATTTGGTGTTCCGTAATCTGGTTTTTTTACGGGCGAGTTTATTTGCCTCGCGCCAACCTTACTTTGAAGGGACTAGCCCGATCATTTCGCTTTTCCTGTACTGGAGGAAAATTACCAGCGGCCACCACGTAGAGGTTTGATTGCACTTCCACAAGTCAGAAATAGTTGCGGCCATATGATTTCTGAAGCATTCTGTGTTATTCGCCCTACTCTGCTGATGGCTGACCGCCACCAAAAACCATACCCACGGGTTAATTGTCAAAAGTGTCAGATTTTTCATTGTTTTTGAGAACGCTGTGCAAATGGAACGCTAAACCGAAACCAAGCTTTTTTTTTGTTTTTTTATATAAACGAAACCTTACCCGGCGAAGTGACAGTATCAAAAAGTACAAAAGTTTGGTAAATCAAACCGTACTCCAGTAGGTTGCGTTGCAAATTAAACGCCAGAGTTTAACTTTACCCAGCAAATGAAAGAGACATTACGATGCTTCACTGATAAGGATCATAAGCATATTTCCGCCAAACAAAAGCCACGTTTAGGAGGGTAAAAAGTGCATTTATAATTTACACACAAATACTTAATTAACTCGGAAAATACGTTTGTTTTTTTTTGCCGGTGGGTGTTAGTGGGATGGTGGTCAGTTAGGTGGGGGTATGGGATACGGAAAAACCGGGTATTTACGCTAGTTACTCATAAAAACTGCTCATCTACAACATTACCTAGATTGGCACATCTCGTAATTAAATTTAAAGCGTAACATGACATGTAATAATCTCATTTTATTGTTTATATTAATGATGGTTTTTTTATATTAAGGTTCTTACGTTTGATTTGTTATAATTACCGCCAATCCTACCATTGAAATTTTTTGAGGTACATGAGGACTCTTCGAGTTCATTGATTAGAAAATTTAGTTTTGATTCAGATTTTGATTTACGCCTCCCAATAATACCCAAATCACTTTGTGATGATATCGGTGCTTTTAGTGTTCGTTCGGTACCATTAATGTGTGCATCACCATGATAATGAACCTTCCGCAGAACGACATTTTGAAAGATATCACCATTTCTGGCCGCGTGGAAAACGCTTTCCAGACTTCGATTGATTGCGGCCGCCGATGATTCGAACACGGATGTGGATGCCTTATTGGTAGTAGTAGTAGAGGTAGACAAAGGCGTCATAAGATGAATGTAGTCAAAATCGTTTTTCCTGTCCGACTTTGTTGGCGATGAAGTTGATTTCAATGATGTCGGCGAAGCAGCGATCATTTGAATTTAAAATTTAATAAACTTTTGACTAATTTTTTAAGTTATGAGCAAACACATCATTTACGTTGTACAACACAAAAACTGAGGTAGGTAGTATTACGGCACAATATAATTACTAGAGATAACTGACAAGAGCACTTTTTTCCTTCAAGAAAAGGCACGCTAATTACTAAATTCGGTTATTAGTGAGGTTAATTGCGGTCACCAGTTAGCCACTAATTTTTCAATTACTAACTGGATAATGCGTAACACTTTGTACAGAGTACTATTTTTTGCAATGAACCGGGACCCACCACTTAAATATTTTTTTTTAATGTAATTATAAAAGTTTGTTAGTAACAGCGAAAGAAAACTTAAAAAATCCGTATGAGAACAAGGATACTTTTACTTGGGCGTTGTTCATTTGTTTCTGCTTTCTGGTCGCATATCTCTCGGCAATGTTTTATTATTTAGTATAAGGGTAGGTCTTAAGCCTACCCAGCACCGTACCAATCTACCAATGTAGACTACAGCACTACAGGCAATAAGGATTCAAAAAGAAATCAAAACAAAAATGGAATATGTTGTCCACTGCTTGTCTTCTCTGCTTTTCGCCGGCACTCAACTACAAGTCGGTCTAAACCCACAAGTAGAAAAGAGAACGAATATGTGAAAGAAGCTCAGCAACTCTGTAGGTGTTCCAAATAAAATGTTCCTTTACTCAATATGTTTACTTTATGTATGTTCTGTTAAACGAATTGTTTTTATTTCTTTTCGAACTATCTAAAGGTTATAATGAAATGGCTAAGTTCAAGAAAACTATTCCTTAAATATTAATTTTGAATGAAATTCATACTGCGCTCTCACAGGCGTAAGCGAATTAACAGCGAAATGAAATGACGACATACGACGATCGAAAATCGAATACCGGATTCAACTTTTTGTGGTAAGTATTAAGGTGTCTACACACTTTATTGCTACTGCAACTAATCGTGCTTTAACCCGCCGACTCCACATTAAATTATTTATATCGTTTTAGAGCTGGCGCAGATGGATTTTTTGGCTGCCAAGTTTGTCGTTTTCCCTAATAAACCAATCTACGGTAGATCGGACTTCCCCTTTAACAGATCATGATATTTTGGCAGATTTACCCCTCATTTTACTAACACTTACAAGTGATGTCATTTGCTTGTCATATGGCACAATTTGTCATTCAATTTCTGTTCTCTGAAATCACTACATTTTAAGTATTTATCTTTTTGTCTTGCAAAAATACATTTTTTTATTAGTATATAATTTGATAAACCCGTTTTGTGAAATGGAAGAAGAAAACAAAAACAGAAAATTACGTTTCAAAATTACGCATTACACACACTCCAAACAAACACGTTTCAAACTACAGCTCAGTTTCAGCTTCAGCGATGTCTAGTTTAGAGCAAAACTTAGTCCTGGAGCTGGGACTATGCACTATATCTGACCAAAACTTGATAGGTTAATTCAGAGCATACATATTTATCAAAAAGTATATCGTTTTCTTTTATTTGTTTAGAGCTTGGAATGAATTCTTTTAGTTGTTTAGAGCTTTATTATTTTCACACCACCATATTGTGTTAACATAGAAACTGCCTTTGTTATTTACTACAGTCTCAGCGAACACACAAACAGTAGTTTTGCATTGCGCATGAGCAGTTTAGCAGAAAAGTTGTTTTGGTCGTGTGAGAAATAGCGTACATTACTCGCTGAAAAGTGCTTATCGTGCTCGTTAGATTTCCGTGTCGCGCTTCAACCTTTTGACTCGCACGATAATGTCCACTTTCCAACCTCGATATTTAATATACTAATAATCTCCCAAAATATCAAGATCTGTTAGAGGTGAATTTCGATCTACCGTAGATTGTTTTTTTTTTTGGTAAAAACGAACAAATTGGCAGTAAAAAAATCCATCTGCGCCAGATTTTTTTCAGAAAAAAAATACATTAGTTATTTTTTTAGTAGTAGGGTACCACTTATTTGACAAATCCATTCCAATGTCAAATTTCTGTCAACTAACAGACTAACAGCAACAAAAAAATAATAAATGAATTAAATAACAGATTTTTGTTTTTTTCGAGAATTGGAACGTGAACGTGAATATGATCGAGATGTATTGACACAATCAGTTTGAATTTTGAAAGAATGTACCACATAAGGAAGTGTACAATTCGTTAATGAAGGCAATTAATGATGGAAATGGTGGCTTATTTATCCTAGATGCTCCCTCATGTCATTGATTTTGGCCACTGTTTGTGTGAGATCCAAAATTGCTGTAGCAGTTTCTTCTTCTGGGATAGCGGCCACGTTACTAGAACATTGCGAAATACTTAGCAATGGCCAACGTTTTGGGGGCAAGTACAATCATCATCTGGAATGAATGCACAATGGCACACAAATGCGCATTGGAAGCACTCAATCGAACTATGAAAGATCTGCGCAATGGCTCAAGATGTTTTGTAGCCGCAATGATTCTACTGTCTGGCTATTTCCGTCAAACACTACCAGTCATTCCAAGGTCGACCTCTGCCGATGAAATAAACGCTTGTCTCAAATCATCGACCTTGTGGCTCTATGTGAAGAAGCTTCGGCTGACGACAAACATGCGAGTTGAATTGCTACACGATCCATCTGCCGAAGATTTCTCTAAGCAATTGCTGACTATCGGTAATGGCCGCTTTCCTTCGATTGATTTCGTTTTCGCCGAATTTTTACAAGCTTATCAACAAAGTGCTCCTGAACATCATTGCTAATCATAGAAATCATAATTGGTTGAGTAAACGAGTAATTCTTGCGGCAAGGAACAATGATGTGGATCACTCAAACTTCACAATTCAAAATTAAATCGTTGGTCCACCGCATTCATTCAAATCCATCGACTGTGTGACAAAAGAAAACGAAGCCACCAACCATCCAACTGAATTTTTAAAGTCATTGAATCTGCCTGGCTTTCCACCGCACAATATACAACTGAAGGTTGGCTCTGTAGTCATCATGTTTCGAGAACCAACCAAAACTAAGTAACAGAACGCGTTTTGTGGCGAGAAAACTCATTGGCCATGTGATTCACGCGACGATACTTAAAGGAAAGTTAAAAGGTGAGAAAGTTATCATTCTGAGAATTCCGATGATTCCAACCGATGTGCCTTTCTAAATTAAACAAATTCAATTTCCGATTCGTCTTGCATTCACCATGTCGATCAACAAATCACAAGGACAATCCTTGAGTGTCTGTGGCCTGAGTCGAGAAATTGAACGTTTCTCTCACGATCAATTGTACGTAGCATGTTAACGTGTCGTCAAACCATCCGCTTTGTATGTTCTCGCATCTGACAACAAAACGAAAAATGTCGTATATCAGAATGTACTTCAATGTTCAATGAAGGGATTCTAACCGAGTGCAATCCATCTAGCAAACCCAAACAATTTAACAGAAAGTAGTGCAACTATACTACGCGAGTCATTTCGATTCACCTCAGTTCACCTCATGGGCGGCAGTTAAAAGAGCAGAACAATTCAAACACAGAAAAAGCCTCAAATATACTCTTGCCATCTTACCTCTAGCTGTCAATTAGCTCTAGATTTTGAAGAAAATAGGGAGCCTAGCCTACTAGACCTGCTTCACACAAATAAATAAAAATCCGAATAATTTTTAGAAGATATATTCAAATTTTCATATAAATTAAAAATCAAAAACGGTCAATAGTAAAAACCTACTGATTTCGTTTAATATCGTCACAGTGAGATGTTTGAGTTGAATTATTAATCTTGACTTCCAACTCTGTCTGTGTGGCAGAAGATTCAGCTCTGGTATCTGTATTTTTTGCTTTAGTATTTGAATGCAACATACTGTGTTCTGTGTAAGCTAGAATATTGTTAAAATGTAACTTGCAAGTATGGCATTGAATTATCTTGTTTGGAGTGCGGTAGACTCCCGAATGAGCAAGTTTTTTCTTTACTTTGTTGTTTGTCGGTGGACCCATTGCGTTTTCTGCATATCTTGAACTTTCCACTTGGGTACTACGTGGGCGATTCGAGAGCGATTCTGTGGAGCTCGATTGACAGCTAGTGTTAGAAAGATTTTTATTAGGCAACTTTGGAGGAGCCGCTGCTAATGAATGTGGATTTAGTGCTGTTAAAGCGGACGTCTCGGAAATGAGTAGTTTCTTTCTTTGTTCAGGTGGAATTTTCGTACAGTTTTGGATGAGGTGATTATTTAACGCTTTATTTATTGCGAACTTTTTGTCACAGAATTTGCATTGCTTGTCATTTGAGGGGACGAAAGAATATCTGACGGCGGGTGGAGCACTGGTTTTCCTTTTGTTATCCTCATGAAATCTTGTGTGAGCATCGAAAAGCGATTTAATACTAAACTTACGTGCGCAAATCATACATAAAAATTCATCTGTGATGCCAGTGTTCTTGGGATTGGAAAGCATTTCGGATTTTGGTAAAATACTCTTTCGTAAAGTGCCTTTTAAAGGGTCTACAGACAACATTTTATTACAAGAACTTGGAACTGATGTTTTTATTGTCGTTTTTGCTTTAATTTCTGTAGGAATCATACTCTTGCGACTGCTAGAAGGAGCTAAAAAATTATCAGCGCATTCTATTACAGCCCAGTGTGTTCTTGGTAAAATACTTTTTCTCTGTTTGTTTTGATTATTCGGAGGGGCTGCTGGTCCTTTAAGTATTGATTTACGAAGAATTGTCGTTGCTGCTCCAAGGTTAGTAGCAGATTCCACTCCAGTGTAGGTTCTTGGCAATAAACTCTTTCTTTGTTTGCTTTTATGTAACGAAGGTACTCCGAGGCCTTTAACTATTGATTTATTGGCAATTTTTCTTGCGGGACTGTTAAGTGTGGTTTTAATTAAAACCGACATTCGCCGAGTACAACTGAAAGGCATATTCGCAACAAGAGACATCCTACTACTTTTCCTTTGGCGACGATTTTCTTCTACCCTATCATTCTGAACATTTGATACTTCAATGCTCTGCGTGGAAAATCTCTTACTGGAAATTTTAACAGCGTCAGTAGTTGTAGTTTTACTATTTTTACCAACTTCAATTCTGGATGGCCGATTTGCCCTTAAATTGGGTTCACATGGTTTTAATAATTTTTTACTAGCATGTTTTAATGTGGCAGAATTGTTGTAAGCTATTTCTGACTGATGGCTTGCTCTTACTGGAAGGTTGGAAAAACGCAGTTTTTTCTCAGTTTTCTTACATTCAATGCGACTGTCTTGACCCAAATCAATATTTTTCTGAAAAGACTGCGTCAGTTTTTTTTCAATAACCGATGAAATTCTCTCGGTTGAACCAGACAATATCGAAAGATCAGATTCTGCGTTGTTTTCTTTGTTTTCATCCGAAAACCAATTATTTTTTTCCTGTGGTACTTCAAGGAATAAGTTTCCCTCTTCACAGACGTCTGAAGATCCACGAGATAGCTGAACACTTCTTATTAGTTGAGCCTTCGTTGGTGTGGACGATACGACATTACATTCTTGCAAAATATTTTTTTTTATTGAATTTTTTGGCATTGCCTGATATGTGTCCATTTCCTCAATTGGTGTCTTTAATACTGTGTTGGAATGGCTTGAATCCATTATTGCTTCTAAAGTTTTATTTTGTTGCGAGTCTGAAGTGTTCTCATCAACGTCGTCCTCAATGAAAGAAACAATTGATATGTCTTGCATTCCTTCGGTCACTTTGCTTGCGGAAGATGTTGTTGCAGTTGAGTTGAACGAAAAATACATGGAAACACAACTATCATCAGTCATCTGTCTGGAGTTATTTTCCATTATGCCTTTGATAAACCTAAATAAATGAAATAAATTTTTAATAAAAAAACATATATTTCAAAATTGTTTTACTCTTTTTGATTATATCTGCGCAAGATTATCTGCTTTACAAATAAATTCGCATGCAACAACTTTTAAATTGTACAAATATCGCAGATTTTACTTTCTCAAGCTTGCTAAGCGACGCGCTTCGAACAAAAAAAAAACAATCGTAATTCGTAAACTGACATCAATTTCAAATATTACTGCATATACTGCATTATCAACAACAAGAAGGTAATACAGTACAGTGAAGTGAACAGCAGGAGTAATCATTAATTTTGTTCAATGAGGCAGTTCCGAACAACCTGGTGCTGATTATGTATTTGTCGTATTTCGACATTCGACTTACGACAAGTCGAAATCTTCAAATTCGTAATTTCGACATATCGCAACTAAAACTATTGCTCGATAGCTCCATTTCGAATTTATATATTTTTTAGGAACCGACAAGATAAAATTAGCGCTTAGCTTGGAAGTAACACAATTCATAAAATGTTGGGGTTTTTGAATATTTAAAAATATTTATATTTTCGGAGTTAGCTTCTTAAGAATCTATTTTCATGTATAGAAAAAATCACACAAAACATTTCATGGGGGAGTGAAATCGAGTGTTAACAAATGGAGCGTTAACTTATATCGTGTTTTTTTTTAAATTTGGTGCAGATTGATTTTTTTACTGTCAAGTTGTTCGTTTTTTCTAAAAAACCAATCTACGGTAGGTCGGATTTCCCCTCTAACAGATCTTGATATTTTGGGAGATTTACCCCTCTTTTCATTACCTTTAATGCCGTATCCGAGCGGCGAATTGATAAGCTTTCCGTGACAACTTGTCAACTACTCTCGGATGTTTGTCAGACATTCCTGATAGATGGTGAAAATACTTTTGGTGTTTTCTGGGATTCGAACTACGAAGCCACTGCTCAGAAATCCATGGACTTAACAACAAAGCCACGACCCACCAAATAATGATTTGTGGGTGTGGAACCATAGAACCGTCTTTAGATCTTTGAATGTGACATTTTTCGTCCAAAACCTTTTTTTTTAAATGTTTTGCAACTTTATTTTAAATTTCTTTTACGAATTAAAACAAAAGACAATTTGACGCGTGAGAAATATATTATTTTTACATGTAAACCACTAGAGAAACTATTGGTGTCTGTCACTGTTCATATTACCGATCCCAAAAACTATGGGATCTACACTAACATCGGTTGTTTTGGGAGTATTTTTACATATCATTCCTCCCCCCCCCCCTCTTATATATATGATAAAGGTTTAAGTAATATGTGTACCAATTAACAAGTTTAGTTAAAATTTTCAAGGCGTTACAGAGTTACATACATACACACATCCATTTATATATAACTAACAAACAAATAAAGCTGTCGAAAAAACTGACTTTTTTTACAGTAAAAAGATCAAATCTAAAAATAATCAGAGCGTACAAAAACGACTCAGAGAAATACACTTTTTCTGGAAGAATGAAAAAAAAATCGGATATCTGATTTTTGACGATTAAATTATAGCCGTATTTTATTTGCCGAAGAATAAGGAATTACAACAACAATTGCACTGTCGAATTCCTTCTTTGGAATTTGAAAACCAGCTGTTTGGCTGGTTTTGACATTCGAACTCCTTATTCGGATTCCAAATAAAATACAGCTTATCTCTCCGATTACTTCAACATAAAAAAACGCCCTATATCAGATTTGCTTGAAAATGTTTGGTGTGAGAAAACCTGCTGTTTTGCTGGTTTTGACATTCGAATTCCTTATTCCTCGGCAAATAAAATACGCCTATGGTCGCTGAGGTGAATAGTGATGGTAACTCATCTTACTCCTTAAGTTAAATTTTATGTTTTTTGAAAATAACCGATAATAAAAGTTTATTGTTGCTCACAGGTTATAATTTGAACCTCAAATAACAACATTGAGTACTAAGGCATACAAAAATACCATAATTCAATACTCGTACCTATATAGACGATCTCGTTGTTGCACATTGATATTATCAATCCGTTTATTTAAATCAGGATATTTAGATGATATAAAATTTAACATCAACAGCGTTATAATGCGACAATTTATCATATATGTACGTACGTATAACACAGTTATTAATATTTTATGCGCTGTGTACTCTAGCTCCCGAAAATCTTAAATCGGTTCGGCTATAAAGTACTAATGAACTTTTCAGTGTCGGTCTGGGCATCACTTTGTTATAAGTAGTGATCAGTTCGATCCAATCATTTGTTCTGTGTGGAGCATGTTTATGTAATAAGCTTACAATTAAATTTTGAGAAATTAGTTAAAAACCATTATTTTTTTTTTGAAAAGTCGTTTTTGTTTATACATAATTAATGCTGTTTTGTAGGTATGTAATCATCATAACATCAGTGCATAGAAGCATGTAATGATTATAAGTAGAGTTTTTTAATTAAAATAAAGATTATTACGTAAATATACGCGTAAAATTTAAAAATCAATGTTGATCGCACTACGTGAGGCCGCCATAAATTGCTTTCTTCCATTATGCTTTGTTTAGTAAAGTACTTGTAAATAGTCGTAACTATAAAGCAAGTGCAGTTAAGTATAGTTTGCCAGCTTAATGGACGACAGAAAATATTTCTGTTCTTTGAACCGTTAACCGTTTAGATATCTTTTGTAACTAATGTTCTGCTTATATTGTTCTCTTTTTTGCTTGCATCAGTTAAAAACTATAAACAGAGGTCAAAGTTAATTGAATAACGATGACCTGCTTAGTGTTCGAGACTTTTGTTGTGCATGTCCGAGCTTTATGAAACCAATTAATTTTGTCTTTGCGAATGAGAATGTACATATATTTATAACTGTTTGGCTCAATTCAAGAGGCACAAATTCACACATAGTAAGGCGCAATCCAAAGAAGTATTCTACCCAATTATCATATCAAAAAAAAGAGTACATGCATTCACTTGTTATAAATTAAAACAATAACTATTACCGTCAAATCAAAACTTGCAAGCGGTAAGGTTACTATTGTTTTGCATGTGACATATACATACTACATACATGTGCTATTTTATATACTCAGAATGAGAAAAGAATATAAGTAAATATAAAAATGTAATAAGTAACTGTAACTGGTTTTTTTTATGTTTACATAAATGATGGTTTCGTGTTTAAAACACTTTATTTATCCTGTTAACAAAAAAATTATCAAAAAGTAAAACATACGATTTACGAATTGTGTAAAAAGCGTAAACTATTTTAAAATACATTAACTTGCTAAATTTACTACATGCATTTTGTGCAGTGTTTTCCTAATAAACATTCAACTTGCGATTTCAAAACAAGTGAAGTTCAACATGAAAATTAAAAGCAATAATTATTTGAATATTACGCGACCTTTATGTCATCTTAAATTGAGTCTTAAACTAATTTTCTACAGTTAATAATTATTATAGTTGTATCCATTTTCAGGACTATAAAAGATTTGCTCGTTATTGTCATATATGAATACATAATAATATAAGAAATAATGTTTCCTATTCGACTGTTACTCAACTCTATACTTTTGTTTTTGATTTCGGCAAGCTCCTCATTTGCGAACAAGCAAAATGGTACGAGTAAGCATATACACTGCGGTTCACTAGAGTAGAAGCACATCATTTTGGAAGATAAAATTGATATTTCTCCAGTTATATGTGAGGAAAGAAAAAACAAATGATGGTGAAAGTAAGAGTAGTTTGTGTTTATTATAAAATCAAGTTTTAAAAAATATTTAGAACCAGATAACGGTACATTAGAGACCTTTTTGCCAAATGAGTCTGAATGGCATGAATTTAAATCGGTTCATAAGATTAGGAGCACCTTTTCCTTTTTATGAAAATTGATTTTTTATGTTAAGCTAGCTGAAATATCAAGCGTTGCTTGGCTGCCCCAACCGCACTGTCCCCACCCCACTACCCCACGCAATTGACCACCAATAACCTTTAAGACCCGCTCCCAAACTCACCTTAAGATACCCAAAACCCCCTTCAATAGCAGTGATATATACCGCTATCTATCAAATTTACGGTCTTCGAGTCATTCTCATACAAACAATACCTAACCACCTACCAAGTCAACCCTCTCAACGCCATCACCACACTAAACCTTTACAAACATCCACCGCAAAATCCTAAAGTTTCAGCTATATCGGATTAACGGTCTTCAAATTTATTTCTTTTTTATTTAAACTGCCTTGACCCCTTTTTGTCAACATTTTCGATTACTGTGAGGTCCTTTTTAACCACCTTCCACACGACCTCACGACCTAGAGAGTTAAAATTTTGTGAGTGTCTGAGTCTCAAATAGCATTTATTATATTCTGCATGTGACGTGTGTCGCGTTTTGCGACGAATTCCAAATAGAATTTTTTATATGATGTGATGATATGATATGATATGATGATATGATGTCCTTTTTAACCACCATCAACACGATTTGTGAGTGTCTAAGTCCCAAATAGCATTTTTATATTCTGCGTGTGACGTGTGGCGCGTAGGACCTAGAGAGCTAATCTGTGAGTTTCTCAAGTCCCAAATGTCATTCTTTATATTCTGCGTGTGACGTGTGGTGCGTGTAATGGTTGGAAATGCCGCCATTTTTTCGTTTTTTGAGGTCCTTTTTAACCACCTTTTGCACGATCTAGAGGGCTGAAATTTTGTGAGCAGCTCAATATCAGTGGACAATTTATACTCCCGATATAATTTTTAATAATGAGTAGAACCACCTTTCTTCAAGATAACCTTAAAAATTCGATTTTTAATGAATTGAGGCCAAGTAATCGAGTGAAGAAATCTCATTCCAGGCAAGTGTAACGGCATAGATCAGCGCTTCCTTGATGTAATCGTATTGATTACCACCTTCGTACACTTTTCGTGTAAGTCAGCCCTAGACATTTTCTATAATGTTAAGCTCTGGTAAAAGTTCAACATTTTGATTGGCGTTGTAGTGTTGAAATATCCATGAAAGTGGTCCAAAGAGATCGTAGATTTTCGGAAAATCTGATTTCAACACCACTCTGGAGCTATTTTCTGTCATTTTTAAATTTTGTGCCACTATGTCGATGGTGCCATAATAAGATATTGCAGCCCAAACCATTACGACCTCTTCTCAGCTATGATGGCGGCATAAAAAGAGCTCATTTTTTCTTAGATCGTGGAATTTTTCGTTCTATGTAAACTCCAACATATGGACCACTTCACAAACAACGATAGTACTTTGACTGTGTCTTATGATAGCTATACACTCCGAAGTGTCCAGAAATGTATGCCATTCTGACTCATTCAGTTAAAGTTACATAAAACTACCGTTAGGTTATTCTCTTAAAATTTTGGAATTCACCATCGCATTCAACATGAAGCACCGTTTCTTTCACCATTTTTCTTTTCTCTCACTAGTGAACTACAGTATATCTATTATCATATTGCTAAATTACTTATATGTTAACTTATGTTTAATTTTTTGAACAGTTTGCAAATCAATTGAGATAAAAACCGTAAGGGATTTTGAAGACCTACGCGATTGTGATATTGTGGTTGGTCATGTTAGTATTTTAAATGTGCGCCTTACTAATCCAACACACTTGGTTTCGACGCTGCAAGAGATAACAGATTACTTACTTATTTATCGAGTTGAAGGGCT
This sequence comes from Nephrocerus scutellatus, assembly GCA_947095585.1. NCBI lineage: Eukaryota > Metazoa > Arthropoda > Insecta > Diptera > Pipunculidae > Nephrocerus > Nephrocerus scutellatus. Next base: position 5,001,738 of record OX352761.1, on the reverse strand, counting down.
AAAATCTTTAGAGGAAATATTCCCAAACTTGGTGATAATACGTGGCAAGGAGCTGCTCTTCGAGAAGTACTCATTGATTGTTTATGAGAACCGCGATTTGGTTAATTTAGGTCTGATTGCATTATTGCGAATACAAAATGGTTCTATTCGGATCGAAGCAAATCCAATTTTATGTTTTGTTGACACCGTCAACTGGGTGTACCTGATGAATAACGCAACTGTGCAACATTTTTCATTGAGGGTAAATGTATGAGTGTATATCTGCATGGAAATCTTTAACTGCTTCGCCCTCTATAGAGTAATAAATCCCCTAATGATTGTCCAGTTTGTTTGGAAAACGAGATACATTTTAGGAATGAGGTTTTTTCTAAGCACTGCTGGAATTTAAAATCATTTCAACGAAAAACACCGCAGCTATACACTCCGAAGTGTCCAGAAAAGTGTCAAGCCAATGGTTGTGATTTTGAAGAAAACTGCTGTGATCCATCTTGCTTAACAGCATGCTCCTCAGTGGGGTGTGCAATTTGTTCGGATTTAATCCAAAATGGAACATGCACTAAGACGTGTAATATACCCTTTTATCAGGTAACTATAAAAAGTTTTTTGGTATATGGTATTATTTGGTATATGCACGACAGAACAAGCTAACTTTAAATCATTCCACCTTAGTTGAACAAGCGCGAATGTTTAACAGATCAGGAATGTAGAAGTAATGCTCGGATACCCCATGGTGGCGTTTGTATAGAAAAATGTCCTCAAAATTATGAAAATGTTGTTGAGCGCGGAATATCAGTTTGTAAATTACTTTGCAACGGAACGTTTATACTGCACTCAAAAAAGGACTTGCTTCAGTTAGAGGATTGTTCCAGCATTAAAGGATCTTTAATTATTGAATTGATTGAATCCAAGTGTATGTGTAATCCCCTATTGTTTGTTTAAATACCCAATAATGCTACAACTCTTTCTTATATAGCAAGCATTATAATGGAACTAGAAAGGGCTCTTCGTAATATACAGGAAATATCTGGCTATCTTAAAGTTACTCGATCTCCACAATTGCTTTCTCTAAGCTTTCTTCACAATTTAGATACTATCAAAGGGAATGAACTCATCGACGGGAAGTATGACTGACGTTATTCTTGAATTTAAAATTTATCTTCATAATATTATCTGCTTATAGATACGGATTGTATGTTGTAGATAATTATCATTTAGAACAGATATGGGCTGCAAATCAAAAGGTCGTTCTCCTAAAGGGACATGTGTATTTTCACTTAAATCCCAAACTGTGCTATGAGAATATCATTCGGCTAGAATCTGCAATAAAAACTTCAACGAAAATTTCCATTATGGATGCTTCACCAAATTCCAATGGCGAGAGAGTGATATGTAAGTTGTTTTACGCATTATTATCTAAAAATTATTATTTATATATTTATTCTAAGGCGGCGATGCAATTAGAACCCTTAATGCTGAAGTCGAAGATCTAAATTCCACTGCTGCACGCATCAAGGTCAATCCGATGTCTTCTAGCGATAAGGAAGTTCTTCTCGGTTATTTACATCATTTTAAGGAGTCTCCAGTGAAGAATGTTACAATGTACGATGGGCGTCATGGATGTGGCCATGACAAGTGAGTTCTTTAAAATTGCATGCTTGTAACGAAAACAAAAGAAAATTAATTTGAAATTCATCAGTTGGCGAATGGATTTATCGCTTAATAGGAACGTTCGGCATGTGATATCGCATCTAAAGCCCTTCACACAATATGCATACTTCGTGAAAACACTTACTATGAATGAATACCATAATCCGATTAATGCATATTCGCCGATACAATATTTTACAACATTGCCTGGCAAGCCAGGACCTGTCGAAATGATCTATTACCATTCTATTTCGCCAACAGAAGTGGTATGTATTTATGTTAATTGAAATATATGTACTCAGCTTATAACAAATGTCTAATAAATATTTACTTTAAAAAATAAAACAAATGTTTTCTAGGTAATTCATTGGTGGCCTCCAAGGAACCCAAACGGGATAATTACAAAATATATTATCTCGTATGAACAAACTGAGCAAAGTATTAACCTGCACGATAATCAATGCTTTGAGTTTAAAACATTCCATTCATTATAGATGAAACAACCAAAGCTGTAAACCATAATGCCTTTCGACAAAAATTCGAAACTAACTTATCGAATTGTTTGTTTTCGATTAATCCTGAAAATAGTGGACCAACACCAGTAGATGAAAACTTTTACAACAAAGAGAGAATTACCTACGAGGAAGCATTGGCAAATTTTATATACGTTCCGTAAGAACTTATCGTATATTAATTATGCAAGGAGTAAATCAACTCGACATTTTAGTGCTCCAAGGCCAAGATCTCCACCACCTAAGCAGGACGAAAAAGAGATGCTAAACGCAGAAATCGATTTTAAAGAGATAGAAAAAACTTTAAAAAAACATCACGACGAAATGGAAAAGAAAGCATTTTTGGAACAGGATACGGGTATTAACAACTTTGTAATTCTAAAACCTCAAAAGATTTGTTCAATCAGTAGCCCCTCGGTCCAGTATCAAGTTGAGAATTCGTGCAAAGCACTAGAACAATTTAAAGGAATTGAGATTCCAGGACATGTTCATATGTTTTCGCTGAAAAACCTTCAGCGAGAAACATGGTATAAGATATCGGTTCGTGCTTGCGTACATGGTCTTGAAAATGGATGCGGACTTGAGAAAACAATTTTGTATTTGACTTTTAGCAAGCGAATGGAGAAATTTTATAAGGAATTCAAGGAGCAAACTTAAATTACTTTAAACATTTAAAAACTTTTAGCACTTACTGATTCATTTATTCAGACATAAGCTTTATATTAATTTAATTAAAATAAGATTTAATTTTTCTATACGCCAAATATTAATACATTTTTTTTACCTTATGTTTCAACTAAACATTTATGACATATGTACCTTTCCTGAATGTCCTGTATATTATACATCTGTTTTGGTAATCATGCAAATCCTTTGCCAGCTCACGACCAATAGGGGAATGTGGAGTTTTCTACAAAAGCCCTTACCGCGGGTTAGTGAGGTGGCCTCTGCCAATTCACGACTGAGTAGGAGGATGAGGGTGTTGGGTTCAGTTGAGCGGAAAGAAGACCTCAGCAAGATTACAACTATGAAGAGGAAAAGGGGGAGGCAAGAAAACTTACCACTGGTGTACTATAGCCAATAACCTCTCCCCATATGCCATTAGGTTTCAGGATATAGTTCAATTAATTAGAATTTAAAAAAAGAAATAAGTTTTATGATCGAGCGATAGTCGGAAATTTCGCTTTCAATATTGGCATAGACCATGGACTTGACAAAGCCCCAAACAAAAACTATAAGAGGCATAAAATCACGAGGCGACTAACTGACTGGTCATATGTATAGTGATAACAATGTCACATAACTTCGACTTCAATAACTTGATTTTGTGGCCAGCTGTGTGGCATGTGGCACCGTCTTCTTGAAATCACATATGCTCCAAGTTAACTTCTTCCGATTTGTTATGGTCCGGTAATCATCTTCATTGACTTACTGCGTTTCCAGCATAATTGAAGAAATTCTATGAGCAACCAGCACCATACGGTAGATTTTTAAATTCTCTGCCTGTTGCTGTTGCAATCGGGCCCCAGGGCCGAGGTGCTCCCATACAATTTTTTTTTTCAAATTTAACCCGACACTCTAAAAAGCTACGGTATAGCCTGTACTCGGTAAGGGTTTTCAGACATCCATCACCAGAAAGTCCCTTTAATCAGACCTTGAAAAGTTTAAGTTGAAGTTTAAGATGGGCGTGTTTAAAAGTGGGCAGACCTAGGTATTGGTATCAAATGAAGGGTGAACATTAGCTTTACATGCTATTTTTATGTGCGTGCGTGTTTCCGTTAAAAGCTATATGCTTTGAAATCTTTATCTTATTTAGCCATCAGAAAATCCTTAAACTAATAGCGAGTTCGATTGGACCGATAAAAATGAGTACAACAAATCACAATAGTTAATTGAGTTAATCTACATTTAATTGACCTACTGAGAAGAAGAGGCCAAGAAGATAAATGTCAATGTCACTCATATGAAGTAACTACACAGAGCAAAATATATCTTCAGTTAATTCAGTTGCTCAATTTTTAACTGTAGTGAAGAGTTGTCAATCGAACAGTCTCTTCACTTCTTTTTTTCAGATCTACATAGATACTACATCAGTTAATTCAGTCCAATCGAACACGCTATAAGTCCAAATTGCCGATCAATGCTGTTAGTTTTCCGTGAAAGACTCAAAACTTATCGATATCAAAAATATGGCCGTAAACATGTTTGTTTGTGTATATAATTATTTGTACACAAAATGTGCTATTTAGTTAAATATAAATGGATAATGTGAGAGCGGTGCGCAGAATGATAATATTAAAAAAATTAATGGGAAGACATTTTTGTTTGTAGATTTTATTGCGCAACAGTTACCGTAGAGAATTAACGAAATAATTTTCTTCATAATATACTTCTGCAAGAGTTTTTCTATACTTTACATCACTGTATCTGAGTTCAGCAAAGTAACGCTCGATGGCAAGAAGTCTTAAATTGACAGCTCCCAGTAAATTTTTTGTATGGAGGTATGATTTTCTTAATTGTGTATTATTCTTCAAATTTATACAAGCTTCTAGTTAAAGCAACTTATAAAAATAAAAATAATTTGATAAATGAAAATTAATAATAAATCAAAAGTCAAAATGGCAGTAAAATTACAGTTTTTTGTTGGTGTGTTTAAAACCCACATTTAGAAAATTTTACTCCGGAACAATACTCATTGCAATTTTCAAAATCAAACGAACAAAACGAGTGAAATTTTGTGACATTCAGTGCAATATTTTTTCACCCAGGATAATTTTATTTAGCTAGCACAAGCCACATTATGAGCAGAATGATTATAGGTCGTGTTTTTTTTATGTCGGAGCAATCAGAGAAATCCGAGTTCCGAGATATCCGATAATTTTTTTCTCTGATCAGAACTGTCAGATCTAAAATTATTTGCGTAATTTTTTTAATATCTGAGAATAGTTTTATTTCTCACCTGAATGCTCCATAGAAGTCGACATGTCACATGTTTGAAGAAACAATGAACTACAGCTGTTAATTTTTGGCGTGCAGTAATTTTTGGCGCTAAGCGAAAAGAAAAGGTTGCTCGCACGTTTTGTATATGAATGTGTGTTAAAATGGTCGCTCAAATGCAACGATGACGATAAGAATGATAAAAAATGTTTTTATTTTAAAACTGTGACTGTGTTAGCAATAAAATCGAGTACATTTTTGTGAAATTGAGTGTAATATTTTAAACATTTGCTATTAAAAGAAAGCCACATAGCTAACTTACTTGTGAATGTTGAATTTTGGCGTAAGGGATTTTGACAGTTTCTACCAAACCAACAATTTTGTGGTTCTATGCGCTCCCGTCCTTTTTTGTGTGAGAGAGATTTTATATCAATTTTCCCTTTAAATAACTTTTATTACAAAAAGTACGCGAACAGACCTAATGTGTATTTGCTACTGTGTACCCAGCTTAAGTCTTCTGTCATTTAAGACTTAAAAGAGCCATCTAATATAAAAATCGCAAAAAGTGTAGAAAGGCTAGAAACAAGTTCAATTGTTATTAAAAGATAAAAACGCTTTTGCGATATTTTATATCATAATTTTCAGAGGTTTTTGTATAGGTGAATAAATTATTTATTAAGTGTAAGGTAAATTACGCAAAAACTTAAAATACTTGTGCAGCATGAACTATGGATTAAATTTGAATGCATGAATGTGTTTAGTGTGCTGCCTATCAGCATATCCGAGAATGATTGCAATGGTGACTGACATGGACATCACACCTTTCTTACTGACTTACTTATGTCCTATATCCCCTTGTGGGTCCTAGGGTCTCTACTACGACTACGCGCCATTGCGTGCGGTTCCTGACAATGAGCTTCAGCTTTCTCCAACTCTTCTCCAATTGCCGTGACTCCTCCTCAACTGTTCTGCGCCATGTATTTCTCGGACGACCCGTTCTTCTACCATCCTGAGATAACGGGTTGCATTGCATTGCGTAGTTTGCTATGAAACTGTCGCCTTTTCGGAGTGTATGACCAATCCACTGCCACTTCCGTCGTTGGATGGTTGTGCCTATTGGTTCCTGAACCGTTCTCTGGTAAAGATGTTCGTTAGAGATTCGGTTAGGCCAGAAAACCCTTAAGATGTTCCGTAGGCACCTATTTACGAACGTTTGTAATCTTTTTGTGATAGTAGCAACAGCAAAGATTCAACAGTCGCAGCTTGGTGTTTAAGCTGATCGCATTGCTTCGCCATATCATGGACATCATTCCAAACACCGATTTTGCTTTGCCGATTCGGTTGACAATGTCCTGTTCGGTTCCACCTTCGGTCGAGACAATACTCCCAAGATATTGAAAACTCTCTACTCTCTCTACCGGCTGTCCAGCAATGTTAACTTTAGTTACTGAGTTAGTGCCGAGGTTGATGACTTTGGTTTTGACTGTATTTATCTTGAAACCCCCAACATTTGCCTCCCATTCCACATTTGTTGTCATTTGGTGCAGCTCCATAATTCTGTGTGAGAGTAAACAAACGTCGTCAGCGTAGTACAGATGTTTGAGTTGAGATGTAAGAGTCAAAGGAATTCCTCTGTTTCCAGTAGATAAAGCTGTGCAAAGTACATCGCTAATCACCAACAAAAAAATTATCGGCGATAGAATGCAAACTTGTCGTACCCCACTTAGGATCTCGAATTCCTCTGACAGCTTTCCTATATGCAGCACATGACATTAAGAGCCATCATAGGTTGCTGTAATAATAGCTATTAGTTTATCGGGTATACCTCTCCTGCGCAAGGCGAGCCAGATAAACTGTCTGTTGACACTGTCAAACGCCTTCTCATAATCGATGAACAGCAGGTGCAGTGGTGACCGGAATTCAACGCATGTGGTCTACACATGAGCATCCAGTGCGGAAACCGGCTTGTTCGGCATTGAGTGTATCTTCCAGATGTTCCTTAATTTGCTCAAGTACTACTTTAGCTATTACCTTTGCAACTGCAGGAAGAACGCAAATGCCTCCAGTTTTCGCACTCCATAAGACTACCTTTTCTTGAAATTAAATTGAATAGTTACAGAAATTCAAAGTAAATTAAAATCACTTGGCATGTCGTTTAGATATGTCCGTCGCCGCATACATGAATCCACGCCATTCCATCTACCACGGGAGGGGTGTACTATTGCCTAAACCTAAACAAACCGCCACTTAGATCGTACTAGCACTATGTGGTTTACCGAGATCTTGTTAAGACGCATATTCTCTGAAAGGTTCAGCTTAACCGGCTGCCTAGATTTTGAGTTTTAGTGTCGCATTACAAACCAACAGACATTCATTTTAAAACGTTTTTATTAGCTCGCTTTCGTGTATGTCTGTCTGTGCGGGTGGAATTTTGTAATTGATTTTAGACTAACTTACCATTGAGCTAGAGACTTGAAACATAGCTCAGAACCGAATAAACATTAACAAATTACAAAAAAAAGACAACAAATCCCAAAAAAATTAATTCAACGCGAGTTTGCAATTTGTTTTAGATCAAAGCAGACTACTTCGTACAATAGTAAACGTTTTTAATTAAAAATGTATTTTTATTAACTAATATGTTTATATATTAGATTATAGTAGGTACAAAGCAGCGCAGCACACAGTCATTATGATGCCCGACCGGGTTTTCGTCGACTTTAGTTACAAAATTGGTCGCTACTTTCATTTAAACGGGATAATATATAGACTATGTTCACCCTGAACGTTAATTCTAAATATTGGTGATAGAATTTTTGAAATCGGTCTAGTAGTTTCGAAGATTACCTCCTACACACAAACCAAAGAGGTAATGTTAGGTAATATAGAACATATAACATTGGTAAATGGCAGTAAAATCGAAACTCGGAATGTATTCGGATCTCGAATATTGGGCTAGCTTTGGTGCTTCCAAATTCCATTATTGATTGTCCAATTTACACCCATAAGTTTAATAAACTACACGATTTGCATTTCCACTCTTTCATTTTGTTAAATTTAATTGAAATTGTTGATTGAAAGGTACATTTATCGTTAATATAATATACTTGCCGTTCCCAGGCGCATCGCTACCCGTACTTCCGTATTTCCATCAAAATCATCTGGCCCCTCACAATTTATGTAAAAAGCTTACATATAAATTTTCATCCCGATAAAATCAGCCAGCCAAATTTCGCTTATTCTGACTCAGAAAATATGGTAATGGGTATATGTTATTTACAGGGAATTTGACAGTTTGGCATAAAGTTTTTTTGTCTTAAATGCGTACTTATGGAGCCGATATAAAACTACTTCGTTTTCAAAATAAGCTTTATTTTGGACCGCTCAATACAAGATGGTTTCTAATCCGAATATCATCAAATAAATGCTGGCGTTCCTCAGGGTTCTGCTCTGTCGCCGACACTCTTTCTCATTTGCATTAATGATCTCTTATTCTCTCTTATATTTTATCGGTCACGAAGTCAATAGATTCGCTTGATCAGCGCAGGAACAATTCCTGCCTATCACTGTTTTATCGCTTCTTCCACCAATGGTGCTTTCTGCTTGAATTCAACTGCACTAATCGGCGCTCTAAACGCTCAACAGTTTACACTCAAGCACTCAACAAAAATATTACAAATACAAAAGTGTCGATTTGGAACAAAGCCTTTCTTACAGTAGCACTTTAGGAGTGTTGAATACCTAAATTGTGTATCAAAAGTCAAAATGAAAGTCTGCCAGTTAGGGAATTGAAGTTTATCAGCAAAAATCCTATAGTTTTTGTAATCCATCTCTTTATTACTTTACAGACTTTTACCCTTTGGGAAAACAGCCACGGTTAAGTCCAATTACCAAACTAATTTACTGTGATAAATGTTGAAGTAAACTGTTACCGGAAAATACTAATATTTAAATATGTCACAAAATCAGTCATATTTCTGGAAAACTACAAGACATAATGTCTACCTACGGAGATCTGCCAAATTCCACTTGCTAATGGCTCTAACGGCGATTCTCTCTTTTTCCACGATTTGTTTAGCGGAGCTAACTGCTGACGAAATAACAGTGCCAGCAGACCCAGTAAGTGTACCCCTATTGAGATTGTACAAAAATTACATTCACTAATTTTTATTAATTTTATTTTTGTAGAAAATCACATCAGACGAACAGGAATTTAAAAATAATGTGAATGCAAATAATCTTGATGAGTTATCAAGTTTAAATAAAATTGCCATCAGCGAACCTTCAAAAGACACCAACACGAACAATTTATCGGATATGGGATTTATTCATGCATTCATTGCGTCCATTTCTGTTATTTTAGTTAGTGAATTAGGTGATAAGACATTTTTCATTGCTGCCATTATGGCCATGCGTCATCCGCGACTGACTGTTTTTGTCGGAGCCATCTCAGCGCTGGCTTTAATGACTGTCCTGTCTGCGATTTTTGGAATGGCAGCTACCATTATACCTAGAGTTTATACTTATTACATTTCGACAGCGTTGTTTGCTATCTTTGGTTTGAAAATGCTAAAAGAGGGTTACTACATGTCACCAACAGATGCACAAGAAGAATTGGAGGAAGTGCAATCGGACTTACGCAAGCGAGAAGATGAGGTAAACTACTCTTAACAATTTGTGTGCAGAAAATTATGATCTTTTAGAAAGTACATTTCAAGCAAGAAAATTATTTCTCCATATTTTGTTGTTATTCGCCGTATCTTAATTCCACTAATGATATAGTTGCTTTAAACATTTTTAAACCGCTAAACTATTACTTTTTTTGTTATTTTATAATTATAATTTCTATTATTTAACATAAATTTCTTCCAATTTGTCGATACAAAATAAAAGCTTCTTGCGGCGATCACTTCACATATCAGCCAACAAAAAGATCATAGAAAAAACAAACGTACTATAATTAAAATATCCTCGATATTTTTGCCATTATGACACACAAAATGTTAACAATCTATTTTTGATAGACATTCTTCCTTAATCTCTGCTGATTCTTTAAACTTCTCCCTTGAATGAAAAATAACCGGATAACCTATGAAAACATACGCTAAACGAGTGATTATTGTGATTACCCAAGAGAAAATCAGTTATCGTGCGCACCCATTATTAACCTATTTTTTTATTTTGATTTCATCAAAATTCACACTAATATGAAACTTTCAATTTTGTTCAAAATTGTGAAATTGTTATCTTTCTCAATCGTCAATTTTGGTTGAACTTTTAAAGATCTGACTAATATTTAACTTTGAAAATAAGCACATATTGAATGAAAATTCGACAAAACTAAAATAAAATACTTTTACCCAAGAAACAAATCAACTGCAAAAAAATGAATGATATATTTTCAATATCACCATTCAGCTCATGCGTTCCGCCCGTGTCAAATACGAAGATGCTGAGACGAAACGCAAAAACAGCAATTCCGAACTCCAAGAACCCGAGCATTCCGCTTTTATTGATGCTTCAGGTGTTAATCATCTTGCATCGAACTCAGCAATGAAGCATCGACTACGAAAACAACTAACCAATAGTAATAATAATAATTTAAGCGGCTGTGAAGACGACGACAACGGTGACGGTGACTGTAGCGAATCTGACGTTTTCTTTGATGGTAACGATGAGAGGAGAACATTAAAGTTCCACAGTAGTCCAGCTCTGTCATCGTCCGTATCAAATCAAAATAATTGTAATAACAAACCCACGGAGGTTGATATAAACAATGGCGAAATTGTCAAATTTAATAAACGAAAACGCTTTGGCGGTGATTCTGCAATGGTACACTCCTCATCGGCTGTAACAATATCTACCTCACGTTACTCAAAGGACCTGAACATTAACACAAGCACAACCTCAATAAATAGTATTAATAATATTAGTAATAGTAATCGCCTGGACGCTGCTGGACAGCCGCAGGTCGGAAATGGAAACGAACTTATCGTTGGTAATGGTGGTGAATTGAAGCAAGTTGGTGGAAAAAAAAGGGTTAGAATAATTGTATTGTATGCCTAATAAGTTTATAAATGTTACTTTTTCTTCTGCTAACAGCATTAAAATATATTCCCCACCTGCTCAGTCATTTTATCAATCACGCACAGGCTCATACATGCAAAGCAAACATTTTTTAAGAAGATCATTTTTTAAGTTAGCGGAATGGGATAGATTATATTTAAGTTTAATAAATTTATTTTTTTCTCAATACATATAATCATCTTGAACATGAGAAAACACTTTATGAGTTTAAGAAGTGCACGGTTACACGGTTATTATATTATTTTTAACCCTTCATAAACATTCAGAAACAATTCTCCCGTAAAAATGTCAAAATGCTCGTTTAGAGCTACTTCTATGATGTAATATTCGCTGGATGCCAGATCAGATATTAAAAAAATTAGGATAAGCTAATTGCTGTAGGCCACATGACTTCATAAGAACCATGGCAATTTGAGTCTTGTGAATCAGAGCGTTGGCATCAAGCAAGAGCACTCTATCTGTAAAACCCAGTCCTTTTTACTTTAATGGGTTCGTTTAACATTAGCGTATTGTTCTCCTGTCTAATGTCAGAGATTAGTTTAGGTTAGGTTAAGGTGGCTGTCAGTGAGCAAACACACTTACACCATCGCCCGGGCGCCCTTCACTATCTAGTTTAAAAGATAGAAGGAAATTTTCGTTTCAAAGAAATAGCTCTGTGTGCTTTCCTTGACATTGAGGGTGCTTTCTAAAACACTGGCTACGACTCAATATCAAGAGCAATCAGTAGCAGAGGTATTTATGGCTTGACCAAACAATGGATAAGGGCCATGGTTTAAAGTCGAGTTATCACTGTCCACAAGGAGGTGTACTTTCTCGCCTTCTGTGGTAAATCGTCATAGACAACCTTCTAGTCGATCTACATAGATCAGGCTACATCGCCATTGGCTATGCCGATGACTCGGCGGTTTTAATTAGCGGTAAGCACAGCACCACCATTACAAATGTCATCCAAGGTGTGTTACTTCAAGTCTTAGAATTTAGAGAATGGCTTTCCATAAATCCTTGAAAACCCGTCTTAGTGCCTTTCACGAAAAAAAGATTGTCCAATGTGGGACCGACCTATCATCATCAAAGGCACCACGTTTTATTATTTCAGTTCTCATATCATATCGGTCGTGCCACTATGACCTTGCGGGACAGTAGACGCGTCTACTGCGGAACTTGGGGACTAAAACTGGAAATGATACATTAAATGTATACTATGATGGACGAACAGTGAGACCTATTATCACGTACGCGGCCATCGTTCGATGGCCAAAAGTTCTTGAACGGACAACGGCAACTAAGCTTCAGAAGCTACAAAGAATTGCCTGTCTAGGGAAAGTTCTTGACCCAATTACCGAAAGAGACATGTTTTGCACTATCCCCGACACCATGGTCAGGGAGTACTGTTTCGGAAGGTTTTTGAGGTAACAATATTGAACCGTGCAATCTGGTCCAATGGTGTTCCAGCACGCAAAATGTCTAGTCTGGTACACAGACGGATCGAAAATGAAATCAGAAGTCGGAGCTGATGTTTTCGGACCCAACACCAAAGTCTCGATTTCAATGGGTATGAGTCCCACGGGTTTTCAGGCTCAACTCAATGCCATTGAGGTCTGCTCTAGGATTAACCTTAGTAAGGGTATTATCGGCGCTATGATTTATATCTTTTCAGATAGTCAGGCAGCACTGAAAGGGTTATCGTCCAACATAATGGAGTCAAAATCAGTTAAATGCTGCTACGATGCACTGCAATCCCTAGCAAGGCATAACCGGGTGAAGTTCGGTTAGGTCCCTGGTCACCAGGGTATTGCAGGCAACGAATATGCAGATGAACTAGCCAGGACTGTATCGGAATCTGCGTTCTTAGGACCGGAACCTTACTGTGGTGTGAACTGGGCTGATTAATAAGTGGGAAAATAGACTTCGTCTAGTCCATTGATATATTGTCCCAGGTCTTAGACAATCCAAACGATTAATCAGGCCCTTTCCTATAAGGAAATCCTTGATCTAAACAAGGATAGTATCAGAAATCAGATGAGCTTTCTCACGGGACCCTGTGGCTTGCGATATCACCTTAGAATAATTAATCTGGGCTTATACACTGAATATAAGTTCTGCTCATAGGATGATGAATTATCCGTACATATTCCCTGTGTCTGTCCAGCATTGATCTGGTTAAAAAGACGTATTTTCCATAACGCAATATGCTCGTCTTCGGATATGCGAAGATCTGCCACTAAGGACATACAATCTTTCATTAGGGAGGTAGTAGGCACCCTATGATCCAATAGATATTTTTAGGTCGCAGTATCAGCCACTTGGGCTAGGATTGTTTTATAAATAAAACTTCACCGCCCTCTAAAATCACCCATATTCCGCGAACTAAAAAATTACAAAATTTGCAAAATTACTACCTAAGCGATGTTTGTATATGTTTCTTCTTTTTATTCTGTAACAATATTTGTTTTAACTTTTGTTTGTTTCTTCTTTTTATTCTCTAACAATATTTGATTTAAAATTTGTTATCTAAAAAACAAAAAAAAACAAAATTTTCTACCCTTTCTTCAATAACTGTGATGTTACTTTCCTATTCCATGTATGTTTCGTTTTTAATTTTTTTTTTAATTTGGTTCTATTGCAATTTTCTGTTATAAATTTTGCATATAAATGATTGTATTGTTTTAACAAAGTCAAAAGGCAAAGTCAAAAAAGATTGAGGTACAAAATTTGCCTCCTCCTTGGTGACATTATTTAATAAAAAAAATGTTAACGTTTGTGGATAATGGCTATTAATCGTGCTTGCTTTGTCTGCTGGTTCGGTGTGAAGTGATCGTTTCCTTTTTTTTTCTCGTTTGTCTTATATGATAATTTTTATATCCTGCTTTCTCGCTAATGTTCGAATTAAACATAAAACTGTTATTTTCAACAGCTGGAACGTGATGTCTCTGCCGTATTAATTCAAGATCCTGAAAGTGGCGTCGTCAGGAAAAATACAAAACGAAGTGCTGCTTATTTAGCTTCGAGGATTCTATTTCAGGCGTTCACGATGACTTTTTTGGCTGAATGGGGTGATCGTTCACAATTAACGACAATCATTTTGTCTGCTCGTGAGGTAAACGCAATATATTTATTTCTTAACTTCGACTTTATATCATTTATATCTTTATTTTTTTAGGATGTTTATGGAGTCATTGTGGGCGGCGTTCTTGGGCACTCCATGTGCACTGGCCTTGCAGTGGTCGGTGGTCGTATAATAGCGCAGAAAATTTCAGTTCGTACGGTGACTATCGTCGGCGGTGTTGTATTCCTTGTGTTTGCATTAAGCGCCCTTTTCATTAATCCAAACGAAAACTAACTACAAACACCTATCTACCCTTTAAAAAATTCGAAGCATAAATTGTAAAATTGTAAATGACGATAAGTATTTGATTTTGTTAGGACTTAAGGCCCAACTAAAATGCACAGTTGCTTGCATAAGCGCGCGAAAAATGATTGTATATACTTGCTGTGTTGCTAAGTTTAAATAAGTACTTGTGTATAGATGATGATAGATGGAAAATGGAACGCAACTTAATAGATGTCACACTAAAATCATTCTGTTATTTTTTTTGTATACACATTGTTACACATCATTACTATTTTTTTGCATACAGATAAACCAGTATTGACATTCGACATAACATGAAAATTCACTTCTAAGATATTTAATAAATATAAATAACTAGCTGCTCCCGGGCACTCCACTACCCGTGCAAATGAACCGCTGCCTTGTTCTTACCACCGCGGGGTAGGGGCGTACTATAGTCTATAACTTTCCCAACTTGTCAATAATTTACATTGAAAACTTCATAATAATTGTTGTAAATGTGGCTTATTATAATATTATTTTTCCAGACCATCTATGAGTGATAAGGAAGGTACATTATAAGCCAGTAACCTTGTTGTTTTTCAATGTTGTTGATATTAACATTTTACATTTCCCTCACCAGTAACTAAAACCTATAACCTATAACCTTCCTCCAGGTGCCAATAATAAACATTGAAAATTTTACAAAAACGGGTTGGTAAATGTAGGTTTCCATATATAACAAGCAAACAAACTTTCATTTTTTAAAGCTTTTATTTAATTTAACTTGACCCCTCTTTGTCTGTATTTTCGACTACTTTGAGGTCCTTTTTAACCACCTTCCACATGACTAGAGAGATGAAATTTTGTGAGTGTCGTAAGTCCAAAATAGCATTTTGTATACTCCGCGTATGAAGCGTGTCGCGTGTGATGGGTTGACATTTTTTTTCGACTTTAAGAGCCGTTTTATCCACCTTCCACACGACCTTGAGAGCTGACTGTTTTTTTGTGCTTTGAACGAGTGAAATTTTGTGAGTGTCTTAAGTCCAAACTAGAATTTCTTATATTCCTCGTATGACGCGTGTCGCGTGTGATGGGTTGAAATTTTTGTTCGACTTTGAGGTATTTTTTAACCACCTTCCACACGACCTAGAGAACTGAAATTATGTAAGGGTCTAAGTCCAAAATAGAATTTCTTATATTCCGCCTATGACGCGTGTCGCGTGTGATGGGCTGAATTTGCGCCATTGTGGAGATTATTACCAAATTAGAACGGACTGTGTGGCGTGTTTCGATGTATACATAAAAGTTTGTACCCGAAAATGAAGTTTTCTTTACATATACATGTTATTTATATAGATAGATAGATGTGTAATCGACTGGACTACAAATAAACAAAATAAAGAAGTACTTTTGTTTATTTTGCCTTCCTTTAAGGAACACAGCAACTAAATATGTGGCCATAATAAATATCCTTCACCTCTGTTTCCTTCAGTGTCATTAATAACTAGGAGGCAGATTTTGGTCGGAAAATGATGGACCCTCATAAAAGGGAGATGTTACCTCGTATAGGATGAGGTATACAATTTTATTCTTTCTTTGCGCTAGTGTAATTTTAATAACACCATGTACTAAAAAATTGTCGCTGTGAGCGAATCGGTTATCTCTTGTCTCATGTAGTAGAAAATACTGCTCTTGATTAGGTGAAGTCCTTAAATGTCAAAATGGTACGTCAACTTCCAGACTTCCTGCAGACTATTCACATGCTCGTGACTGTTGAGAACCAGATCTATATTCCTCTCCTTTTATTCTATCTCTCTCTATCTTTCTTTTATTTGCCTCTCACCAAATAAGTCTCGACCATCAGTCTTGGTTTATATTTCATAGAGTAAAGTTCTGAAACAGCGAGAAAGCCAGCTGTAGCAGCACTGAAAGACCCAGATGTGAAACTGCAATATGTATCCTGCATACAACAGTCACGGAAGCATGCGTATACAGAATACGGAAGCACCCTCAACCATCAGATAGCACATGGAACACAATTCGTGAACGCCAATCCATCAGGTAGAGTTAAACGCGGCTTCGGGTGCCGAGCGAAGCACATTAGCACGGAAGTATTGGGATCTGGACCGGCAAGTTGGCCGTTCAGCTAGGAACGACAAAAGAGAATGGCTAAGCGACATCGCAACACAAGCACAGCAAACCGCTGATAGTAGACAATACAGCACAGTCTACCAACTCGCTTGTAAGCTCGCCAACAAGAAAACCCACATCAATTACCCTGTTAAGACAATAGACGGGTCTTTGATCCTTATGGAGGATCAACAATTAACCCGTTGGACAGAACATTTTAAGAATGTTTTAAATTGTACGTCGCCAGGCACATCTATCAACCCACATATGCACCCTAATAGGCTACTTAACATCAGCGTCGCTACTCCTTCGTTGAATGAGATAAGGACAACAATTCGTTCACTGCAATCAGGTAAAGCAGCAGGCATTGACAACATCTACGCAGAACTCCTTCAAACTGGAGAGGAATTACCCTGCTAAACACCATTAACAAATTGATCTCCTCTATAATAGCTAAGCGCTTACGGAATGAGTTAGAGGAAGTTTTGGGAAATGAACAAGCAGGATTTCGCTCAAACCGTTCTTGTACTGATCACATTAACACTCGCGTATAATCAATAAACAGTCAGTTGAGTATAGCTCTCCTCTGTATATGGTTTTTGTAGATTTTAAACCCGCTTTTCACAATTGTCATCGACTGGGTGAATGAAAATAGTAACCCGTACTCCATCGGGTTTGCCATGGAATGTGTCCACCGCTAGGATCATGGAGCGAAAATTAAACTCACTAGAATTCCACGCTAACAAAGTGGGTTTAAAAATTAACGTGTCAAAAACAAAATTAATTCGTGTTAACGTTAGTGGAACATGTGATCTATCGATTGACGGACACCAGGTTTTGTTACTTGGGAAGCTGGATGTCAAAAAATGGTGGTGCTGACTCGGATGTGTGCTCTCGTGGAAACAAGGCGCGGCACTCCTCGCAAATCTCCTGGAATCTGAAGCTAACGATCTTCAGATCTAACGTTCTCTCAGTCCTCGTATATGGCTACAAAACGTGCCTTCGTCAACAAGTGCTTAAGGCGGATACTGAGAGAATAAGATGGCCGAACATTATCTCCAATCAAGACTTGTGGAGAGTAACGCAGCAGAAAGCAATCGCGATTATCATCAGACGACGAAAATGGAGCTTGATTGGCCACACTTTAAGAAATCCAGCGGACGATATTACGAAACTAGCACTCGACTGGAATCCACAAGGAAGCCGCCGAGTTGGCTGTCCTAGCAAGGAAAGCAAGGACATGGAAAAGGACAATAGAGGAGGAAGCAAGATCAGTGTCGTCTCTTGAAACCTCAGGCGACAAATCGAGTTCGTTGGCGGGCGTTTCTAGAAGCCCCATGCTCCCCCGCGGAGTAAAGGAAAGAAAGAAGTTCTGATAAAATATCATTTAGCTGAGAGTCTTGGTTTATATCTCATAGAGTTAAGTTCTGATAAAATATCATTTAGTTTGTACCTCATTCGTATTATTACCGAGTTACAACAGTCATAAATTATGTTTAGTAGATGACAGATATAATTAAGTTGGCATCTTTTCGGAACTCATTGAATCATTGCTAGCTTATGTTTGCAAACGTGTATTACAGTTGGGTACTTACTAATTGTCACTCAAGTGAATTTGAAAAGCGTGATGAGCACAATGTACTATCAATGTACAATGCACTGTCGAAACATTTTTTTAAAAAGTGCCTCCTTCACCTTATTTTGTTTTGCATAGTTTTTTAAAATCCTTTCCTTTCCATCGAATAACAACAAAATTTTGTTATAAAAAAACATAGTATTTTCCCTCAACAATACAATACAAACTGACAAAGTTATAAACAACCTCATTTACTTCTTGTGTATTTTTTCGCCCTACACTTTTGGCAAAATACTTAATTATGAGAGTCATTATATTATGTTTGCCTTTCTTCCTTGCCTTTTTTCGAGTACGTTTAGGATTAAAAAAAATTTGTTATAGTGTACCACTTTGTTATCCTATGCTAAGATATTTTTGTGTATTAGGACTTTGACTTTTTCTACAATTTATTACCAAACAGTAATTCCATTATTATTATTTATGTTAATCAAACAACTTGTAAATAAAAGATAGTAAATGTTAATCAAGAGAATAATTATTTTGTGTATATTATTTGATGATTGTTGATTTGTAAGTAATGTGTTAACAAAAAAAAAATACAGAAATAAAAAACAAATAGACACAAATTTTTTGTAGACGAAATAAAGGTTTATATTTTGAATTTCATCACACATTCACTTTAAAAAAGTTATTGACGAGAAACCATATTGGGATCATTAACTCTGGTACTCCACTCCTCCTGTTAGTGCAGTATATATAATGGAACTACACTAAAGGTAAAATATTAATTTTCTTATATTTTGCTAAGAAAGGAACTTTCATTCACAAATCGAATAAAATATAAAAATATTTTTTTTTATTTAAGAAAAAACACGTACATACATATATATCATGTGTCTAATAGATACATCCTACATTTATTTTTTTAAGTAAGAAAATTAATTTATAAAAACAAACAGTGCACTGTTAAAAAACAAGTATATCTCTTAAGTTATTTTTGCGTCATTGGATCACGATAGATGCCGGTGAAGAGAATAGCTTTTGACTTGTGATCAAAAATAAGAAACAGGAATGGATGATTACATTCGAATTTTGTTGGTTCGACGGGTCGTGCCGACCTGAAGCTAAACAACACTGTAGCAGCGGCTGCTGTGCTTCCCTCCTCATCAACTTTTATTTTGGCAACGTGTTTTGCTTCGCCAAGCATCAGAGATGTGTCTGTTGAGAAACCACTTAGATCGGCTTCATGAGTAAAAATCGATTCGATTCCCATTTCTTTCAATACCTTTGTTAAATTGAGAAACACACAATGATTAGGAGAGGTATGTTACTGATTGTTCTTGTTTTTCAACTTACCGGCACTAGCTCAACATTCTGTTCAAATTCGAACTTTGGTAGCGAAATATCAATTTCCCGAGCCATTCCCTCTTTCAATGCCATGTCTAAGCTATCAGGTGTTAATTTTTTTATGACTTCATCTAAACCGTTGGGTGTGAATGGTGGTAGAATTATCACCATTGAGATTTCCGATTCCTTTTCTGCTTCATCGGCAGCCATATAGGGCATCTCGAGAATGTGAGCCTTAAGTCGTTCGTCAGTTACTAAATTATAGGTTCCCCTCTTGTGCATCATATCAACGAAAGTTTGCTTCTCGGTCGACGTATAGAAGACATCTCGTTTCGTGTCTTCCGGATCGAACTTCGATTCCCATTTCCCTTTAAAATATGCGGCATTAGCAAGCACTAAATTAGTCTGTGAAGTTATATCTCCGGCGCTTAAAATTTCTGGAATTTCGTTGCGTGTAATGCTGGCAATCCAAGCATTGATATCATGTCGACATTGTTCAGGATTCGAGCGGAAGTCCATCGCTTCCAGCTCTTCGTGGAATAAATTACTCATGCAGTCTCTTAAGTTGGAGATATTTGAAAAGAAGATTTTATCAGCTGAAGCGAATTCGATGGACATTTCCTTTTCACGTTCGGCTCGGTGGCGTTTCTCTACACGATATGCTTGGCGGACGTGGTTTTTATTTGATGCCCAATTTAAATTTAATGCTTTCACAAGTTCCGCCTCTGTATTGTTTCGAGCTCCGAAATAGGCCAACAAAAGAGCATGATAAGTGCTGTATGGTGAGAAGAAGATATTCTCATTTGGAGTTGCCCTATTGATTGCATCCAACATAGAAACCGTAAATGCCTGTTGACCTCTGTAGAGATCAGAACGAATGGTTTTTGGGTAGTTTAAGTCATCCACATCCGATAGACACCCCAGAGAGCTTTGGAGGAGAGCTCCTGGCAAGACGACGGCTGCCATAAAAACCAGGATGACAGCAAGCCGATTCATATTGGGTAAAATCTGAAAATGTAAATTATGTTTAATAATCATTGTAATATTCTTGTAAAAAATTATATAAAATCGTACAATTAAATTAAGTTAGAAAGACACGAATTTGTAAATTTAAATACAGTATGCAACTGCAATACTCGTGGAGCTCTAAATGCGATAAATACGATCCCAAATTCAAAACACAAGCTCATAGATATCTCCTCTTTTCAGCTTCTTTAATGCCCACGTTGTGTCACGCATATTACCTCTTATTACCTTTCCAACAGCCTTGTTCGTTAAGACTTTAAGGTATTGTAATCGATTTCTGCAAGGGCAGGAGTGCATATGTGGAATTCAGAATCCTGCTCAAAGCATCGGAAACTCGAGATGGGAGTCCCACAAGCGGGGGTTCTCTCTACCATATAATTTAATATCTCTGTGTCTCCCCCACAGGCGTTAAATTGATGACTTACGCTGATGATTGCTCTGTTGCTGCCTCCGGTGCTAACGTAAAACGAACAGAATGAACTCCAACCTAACAGAGCTATCTAAATTTAATAAGAAAAGGAAACTACATCGCCTCCCAAAAATCATCTTCTACGCTGTTCACCTCTTAGACGAAAAAAGTCAGGCTATCACTTGATATTCAAATAAACAACGAAATCATGCCTACAGTTAATAACCCCAAACTTTTAGGAGTCATATTCGACAACCTCCTTACCTTGTGTAGGCACGCAAAAAATATTTGCAGTAAAGTGAGCAGTCGTAATAGGGTTCTAAGAGCCCTTGCCGGAACCGCATGGTGTAAGGACAAACAAGTCCTTGTGACGACTTAAAAAGCTATTGGCCGCTCAATTATTAACCAACTGGACGTCATTTTTAAGTGACACACAATGGATTAATATCCAGTCCAGACAAAATACAGCCCTTAACATCGCAACTGGAGGCCACTCCATAACTAACCCCGATCATTTTAATGACGAAACGTCCATGCTCTCCGTCAGACAACGCAATGAACTGTTGTCAAAACAGTTCCTGTTAGCCTACCACAATCCCGCACACCCAATTCACGACATCACTGTCAGTGAGATGCCTGCACGCTGCATACGTCAAGACATTAGGTCGTACAGAGACTTCATAAACCCAGTCTTACCACCTACCTGAAATCCCACCACTGTCCGTTCAGCCTCGAACAGAATACAGTTTCTGCCGCCGTCTCCTTAAGCAAGGTTAATAGGGTCCTTGGTACACAACCACTGCCATAAATAACAGCGAAAAGTGCTTGCCCAGGTAAACCCGGACAACCCTGGCACAACTTCGGTCGGTTTGGTGTCATATACTTCAGAGCTATAAAGCTCGCATTATTCCTGGCACCAATGATATCTGCACCGACTGTAACCAAGACACCTATACTACCAACCACCAATTCCTCTGCCCTGTTCACCAAACGGATTTCGACGTTACAGATCTGTGGTCCAACTCTGTTGGGGCGGTCTCTTTTCTTGGCCTGTCAACATAACTCGATGACTGTACACCACCAAGGACGGAGTCAATCAGTCAACTCCTAGACATCACCATAGAATGGGTTCCGGGGCACAGTAATATATGATAGGGCGGACGAATTGGCTATGATGGGCGTTGCTATGGACACTGGCTCTATGGAGAAGGTTAGCTGTCCAATAAGCTCAGTCAAGGAACAAATTTTCTCCTTTTTTAATACTAAGTCACAGCTCAGGTGGAGCAGTCTGTCGAACTGCGCCATATCAAGATCGATATGGCCATCCTACAGTTAAAAGAAAACCACAATACATAACAATCCAGAACACGGAGATATTGCCAGCGTTGTGGCTATCAGCACTGGCCACTGGCCTGTGAGCAGTCATGCTGCTAAGTTGGGTATACCGCACAACAACTTCTGCAGAAGTTGCAAAGATGAAAATGAGAAAGAAACTCTCATACACTTCCTCTGCAGTTGTACGGCCCTAGCTGGGTGAAGACACCGCATTTTAGCTAACCATTTTTCTACGACCTGAAAGAGCTCTCAGTTTACAGGATCATCGACTTGATCTCATACCTGAACTCTACAGGCTGGATTTAAACTTTGTCCTTATCCATGCTAGATCCATCGAGTTTTGTGGCATCAAAATGTCGCATACTAGCGCGAATTAAAGACCTCGCACGTACAGCGTCGACCACCACTCTACATACCTACCTATGCACCACCTTTAGTTCATCTAATTAGTATAGGCACTTTTAATTTCTATTTGCTTTACCTGGTATTAGCCTATAGTTAATTTAAGTACACTGCGAAATTAAATAGGTTATTTGTTCTGATCTCTTGATCTCGTTTCAGGCCTGGAGTTGCTACAACAACAGCAACTCACCTGCGCACACAGAACACAATCATTATACCAAACTACCAAATTTTTACAAAAACTGTTATCCATCGGAGCTACACATATACACGATTCAATAAAATCGGGCTTTGGGAAGTGGGTTAGAAATTGATCGCAATGTTGCACGCCAAACAGACAAACACACGGGCACGCGAAGTTATTATAGAGAATTTAATAAGAAGTTTTAGTAATGTCCCATGGCACCTTAATGGAAAACTTTCATTGTTTGAAATTGAAATGTGGATGTCTGCCAAACGTCCGAGGGTAATAACTGTCATGGAGAGCTTTCAATTCGCATTTCGGATACCGATTTAAGTTGTAGGTCACTACCATTTGTGTACGAAATGATATATACACACACAACACAAATGGTCGCGAAAAGCTAAGCCTTGGACCACAACGGTCTTTCGCACCAAATATTTTAAATAAAGACCCGCTAGGGATATGTACTTCGTTAAAAAAAAATACCCGGCAGATGCTAAATATACATTGGGTTCTGTGGAAAACAGTCTATAGTGATTTGGTTCTTTGAATTCAAAGCGAAAATCAAGCCTGGACAACCCTGACTGTAAAGCTATAAATGCTATTGCAAGAGACAATAACAGGCGATTACGTCATTTCATGTCTGCTCCAACACCTCATCGTAGTCGTATACATATTACGCTCTTACAACTCAGCTGTTGAAGTATAAGTAGTAAATGTTATGAAAAAGCTACGAAGTGGAAGCAGACAAAGCAAAAAAAGTGAAAGTTAAATTTCTTTACACATACCCGTATGAGGTATGAATCACATTTCATGAGAGAGCAAAGGTCAACGCAAAAAAAACTTGTGATATCTTCTCTTCGATCCCTTAGACTTAGATCATTCGTTACGCATCAAGCATCATGGTGATAGCAGCAGATAAGGTCTACTAAACAAGCCGTTACATAAATGTTTACATACTCGTCTACCTGAACGCCAGATAAGGTTTTGAATACGCCTACCTACAAACATTCTCATAAATATGAATAAATGTGCACCCATTCACTTTTAATATAAAACATAATCTCTGCAGTGAGATCTGCATTCAAACTGTTGTCTTTTGTATATCGGCATTGTTGTCGGTAGCTTAGCTTAACTTTCCAAATTCAGTGCAACTGAAGTGCACCATATTAAGTTCTTTAGCTCGTCTTGTTTCGTGAACTACAAGCACTTGCTTTCTCGGAATCGATCAAGCGAAATCCCGAACTGGTGGACCATTCCCCATATATATTAAATACAGTTGAGTGTTATACGAGAGTAGTGATGGCATTAATTAACTGATGACTTGAAGCAAGGCGATGCACACTAACGCACGGTTATCAACATAGCCCTCGTATAGAGACTGGAAGGTCTGGCATCGAACAGCCAACCGATGACTACAGATACAGAGCATCCGCATTCTGGAATCAACTTAGCGACTAGCACATTTGAAATAAAATAAATCACAAATGAATGGTCATTAAAATCAGTACGCTGTGATAGGCAGGCGATGTCACTCGCATGTCTGAAATCTCGTTTGATTATGAAGTATTAGACAGAAGGGCAGAAGATAAGTTAAGATAAGATACGTTACGTCTATATGGGTTGTGTCTTTGCGTAGACTAAAATCTCGAGAGATAGGTTCTAGCACCAAATTGTCAAAGTCAGCTGTCGAACTTTTTTTAAAAACTTTTATTTAACTTGACTTGAACCCAACTCCGTCTCCGATATGATCACTGCCCGCCAATCCCAAGCCAAGGTACCTCTGACGACGACTGCATGATCAGTAAGTGTCTAAAGATAACTAATTGCTAACGGTCTCCTTCGACGCATAGGCAAGGTCGGTGGTACTTCAAATGCCTTATCGTGCTCTGTCGGCTCTGGCAGAATGGACATAATTTTCGACTTGTTGGACCTTTTTTGCAGTACAACAAAAAAAATTTTAGGGAAGAGGAAAGGACTGATCGGCCATCAGGAACCTCGTCCGAATATGATTTGTTGGCGTCTAGTCAAGAGACGGTTATGCCAGCGGATCACAGCAATAAGTACCATAGCGAGTGCAATCCATAGAACATCAGTGCTCGGCAAAAACACTACTCTACCATAAGGCAGCCGGTACTGTTGGCATCAAGCAGGACATGCTTCCCGTATGACTTCTTCCCGAGCTTGGAAAGGTTCAAAGAAGAGGTAATTGAGGTTGACTTCCTGGCTAATGAAGATTTTTAGAAGCTGTCTTCTACTAATGTATGTCCACCGGAGCTGGCGTTCGTGTGGTAGTGCGAGCGATTGAGTATTCGATTAACTACAAACAGTTTACGCTAGCTATCTTTATATGTTTGGAAGGGGATTGAAGGCCATTCACGAAGCTCTTATTCAGTCGGCCCTTCATAACGCAATGGATCAGGGTTTTCCATGGCAACTTCGGCCGCTGTAACATTACCAAACTAGCCGAGAGGCACTCTACAACGAGGAGTTGCGACGTGCAGTTCAGTATGACTCAATATACTACAGACAGTACCAAAAGATTGTTACCATCCCTTACCAACTACTAGATGCCCAAACTTGACTTCAACTATTCCTTCGGTATCGAGTTTCCTACCTGAGGACATTGAGTGATACGTGAGGGCGGATGAATTGGGCAACACCATGGACACTGGTTCAACGGAAAGAGTAAACTGTCAAAGGAACAAATTCTTAGGAGAAATCTGTTAAGTGCAAAAGAAATTTAAACAAAAAAACAAAACAAAATTTAAAAAAAATTTGAAAAAATAATTTAATATAAATACATTTACTGAAGATTCCGGCCCCGTCCGTAAAAAAAAGTCGGGTTGTGCCCGCACCTCCCATATAATATTTTTAAAAAGTAATCCGATTTTATTCAAACTTTGCTATTAGAGAATTTACACGAAAATGTTCTTTTTACTACGAAGTAACAACTAAGGTGGATCAGTCTGACTAAATGCGCCATATTAAGAACGGTACGGTCATCCTACAACAAAATGATAATCACCGACTTGCTATCACGAATCCCGAAGGATATTGCCAGAGCTGTGACTATCAGCACGGGTCACTGGACAGTGGGCAGCCATACTTCTCAGCTTGGTATACCGCTTAAGAACTTTTGTAAGGATGAAAATAAGAAAAAAACCCTCATACCCTTTGTCTGTAGACCCAGCAGGGTCAGAGGTCAACAGTACAGGATTATCATATTGATCTCGTATTTTATATTTGAGGTTGTCGCAAGTACTGCGGGGTTCACCACTCTACACACCTACCAGACCTGACCCCTGTTTTTTCGTTTTTAACCAACTTTCACACGACCTGAAAAGCGGAAATTTTGTGAGCAGCTTAGTCTTGAAAGATGAAAGGTATATCTGCGATTCCGCGTCGCGTCGGATGCGTCTAAGATTGGTTTGTTCGCCTTCGTTGGGTTCCTTTCTAACCAACTTTCACTCGATCTAGAGAGCGGAAATTTTTTGAGCAGTTTGTCTCTTAAGGCTGTTTCTGAGATTTCGCGTGTGACGCGTGTTGGAAGTCATATGTTATGTAATGCGTATGTTTTTTTTGATTTCTTTTGGGTCCTTTTTACCCAACTTTCACACGACCTATAGAGCTCAAAACAGTTTGTACCGGAAAAATGATTTTTTACTTTCTTTTACTATTAGTAAAAGTAAGTATAGTAATCATAAGATAAAAATCTCTGTCTGTGTGTCTGTGGCTCTGTGTCCACTCTACAGCCCAGACGGCTGAATTGATTGAGACGAAAATTCATATTTAAGCTTTTTACATAAATTGGGGGGGCCAGTTGATTTTGGCGGAAATCGGACAAACGGAAGTGGTAGTCGTAGTAGTAAACTAGTAGCAAAAAATATATATAGTTACTGAAAATTCCGGCCCCGTCTGTAAAAGAAAGTCGTGTTGTGCCCACACCTCCATTTTTTACATTAACGTTTGTAGTAAAATTCGTAGCTCATTTTTTCAGTTTTTATTTTCGCAGACCCGAAAATATGCAAGTCTGTGGTGAAATGATAGAAGGTTTACTAAACAACCTGAGTGAAATAATGTGTGATTACATATGCTACCAGTCAAATTAGCAAAACTTATGAAGTCGCAGCACCCATTCACATGGTACGAGTATTTATTTAAAAATTATACGAATACGTAATTGGAAAAACCCTATATATGCTATATGCTCTGCTCTGGGAAAAGATGGAATTACCCACGTATAAATATTCAACTTCGCTTGAGTACATACTGATCAGGTATATGTACGTACAGTTTTGTTCAATAGTACAGAAAATTATAAATATTATGTACTCGTACTTATAATTTCCGGCATAACAAAGCACTGTACAGTGTTGCTAATAGATCAAGTTGGTTTTTATATCTGCTCTTTGATTGTTTGAAATGCTTCTATTATCAAATTTGCTGTATTTATCAAAAGCAAAATAAACACAAAAAAAAAACATTTTCAGCTTCCTTGTTTAGCGTATTTTTCTTAGATTAACAGCTCAATATTTATATATTTTCCATTTTTAAGTGAACGCTGTTACGTACTTATTATTCCCAAATTACCAGTTTTTTTCTACATAATAGTACGTGTAGGTAATGCCAATGCGCAATCAGTCCCCAATGACGTTTGACTTCTTTATCAGTATGGAACCTAAACTAAAATAGTTTATTGAGGAGCTATTTAATTATACAAAATTAAAATAAGCCCATCTAAGTAGTCGGTCTAATCATCACACTTAAAAAATACTACAATAGCTATAAAAGAAAAAAAAAGATTGCAAAATTTGAAAACGTATTGAAGGCTGATTTATTTACATATTGCTCGTATAAAAGGTAAACTTTATAAGTAAACACGAAGGAAAGCGCTTCGCATTATAATTTTTTGTTGTTGAATTGTTTTGTGCTTTAACTTATTTTGAAGCTGGACTTGTATAGACGTACATGTAGATACGAGCAATAAGCTGTTTCTATATTTGTCCGTTGAGTTGTCGTTATAAAACTGACCAATGGGCTATTACTTATTCCAAAAACTACTTTTAGCGATTTTTGGTTTTTGGCGTCGTGTGTGACAAACAATGCATAATACATTTATGCCTATTTTAATAATGTAAACATATTCAGTGATGCTTTAATATGAACTTGAATTGAATTTAGCATTTTATTTAGACAGCACCGTGAAGTCATCATATTTATATGCAATATGCATCAAGTGCATGTACAAGTACGTGTACATCAAAAGGTAATACACTTAAAAATGATATAATATATAAAGATTATTTAAAGAAATGCTAATATGTATTGTTTTGTGCATATAGCAACCGGATTTTTCCGTAAAACTGTACTCGAATAATAAATACAGAATATAAGATGATCGACAAAAAACAAAGTGTTTGGAAATAATGATATTTTTGATATTGATGTTAGCAAAACTATTTTCAGAAATGTTGGCGATTCATATTGATGTGTGCCAGCCATATAGTTGCTCTTGCTACAGCTACACTCTGTAAAGCATAATGCAACAATGAATTTCATATCAATTAACCACAAACTTTTACTTTAATTGTGCAGTCAGTTATGTATTGCTTAAAAGCAAAAAAATTTCGAATCGGGACAATTATCCGTATTTCGGTACGTTAGAAATACAAAACTTTTATACATAATATTTAGTTGAAATCTTTAAATTATTTTAAGAAAATACTCCCGGTGATGAAACGCACTTAATATGATGCAGATCCAATTATGTGTAAAAAATATAAGGCAGTAAACACTCGCGAAGAAAACAAAAACCGGAAAATAAATATTCGCTCGACTATCGACTTTGCCACTTGGACTATCACTAAAGACTAAAAACTGATCAGTGATCACCGATTGTTTGCTTGTTTGGGAATACTCGTAGCAATGAAAGCGTGTAGCCTCGACTTGGACTTGAGCTTTGATTTTGTACCTTTACTACTGGTGTAAATTAGTTTGATGCTGGTGCGTTTGTGTGATCAAGTTGGTGAGTTTAAATTAAATTTTTGCCGCTGCTGTTGCATGTTGTATCTTATTTATATTCAATTAAAGGTAAATTTCTACAATACTTTTTGTATTTACTACTAGTATTCTCGCATTAATTTTTGTAGTGAAACTTCTACTTCTTCTAGAAAAATTCCGGTTCTAACGTTACGAAAATTCCGTTCCAAAGGAGTCTTTTGGGGACCTTTTAAGGTTGTTTCTTGGGGGTATCAGGGTCTTCTGAGGCCTTTTGAGGGTCCCTTCAGCGTCTTTTGGGGGTTTTGTGAGTATTTTCAGGGTATTTAGTAGATCTTTCGGAGGTCTTTTGGGGGTCTTTTGGGGGTGTTTTGATTGTCTTTTGGTGGTATTTTGAGGGTCTTTTGGGAAGTAATGCTTGTGCGTATTTATGAATTGGCACAGAACACTAAAATAATATTTTATCAACAAAACGTAACACATGAATTTAGTCCTTTCGTCTTTGTTATAAAGTACTTTTTATTTATTTTTTTATATGTATTATTAATTTAATCATACTATCGGCCATAACGTCAACAAAGGCTAGTAAAAATTACACGCACTCTTTTTTTGTTGTAACTACTTGAAAGAAGTAATGGCACAGTTTGGCAAAACTAATCCTCCTTTTTTCATAGAATGAAAGTGAGATATTGTATCGATGTGAGATAAGTTATATACCTCTACTTAGCACAACTGTGCTCTTCTTCATTTAATAGTTCTTCTGCGCTTAACTATTTAGTGCTTTTGATGCAACTCACATATTTGAAGTTTTAGTATGCAGTATTTACATTGCGATTTATCTTAGAATTCGAATTCTATTATATGTGCTACTAACTACTTTTCATAACAATATATATTCTAACCTTAGGTCCTCGGGTTCTACCATAGGTCTACCCTATAATCGAGTTGAATTTAACGCTTCTAAAACTCAATGCTGTCTTCTGTCGTTCAAGCGTAATTTAAACCCCCCCCCCACCATTATCCATGAATGTTTCTTGCATCAAAGAAACTGAAAAACTCTCAATTCTAGTTATGTGCGTCAACAAAAAGCTTCGTTGGAACGACCACATATTTGCCATCACCAAGAATGCTGTGAGATGTTTCGGTTTCCTAAAACGGTGCAAGATGTACTTCACTCCTTCAGATCTGGGGCCTTACCACCGACTCCGTTGACGTTCGTTGCTGATTCGCTTTTGCGATTTTCCTACTACAAAAAGCGATAATCTTAAAGAAGAACGCTTATAGGCGTAAATTTAAAATAATTTGGTACTAAAAAAAACGAACTCGTTCATTTTCGATGACAAGCGATATTATAAACGCTTTGTATTTTATGGCGTTGTTGTTCGCCTGACATAATTTGTGGTCTTAAAATGTAAGTACATAATTTTAAAATACATTTATATAAAACAAATTGTTTATGTATTTATAAAAGAATAGATCATTTTTCTTAGAAAATAACGTGTATTTTTAATTATAAACCAAACCATTTAAAAATAGTAACACTAACTTATATAGGTTATGTTATTAATTTGTTAATGCAATTTGGGGTTCAATAATAAATTGTGTAAAATAATTTTTAATTATTATATGATTAATAATGACAATGTATTTTCTACTATTAACCTTAAACTTCAACAACCTTAAACTTCAATATTTGACAGTGATAAGTCATTGAAGTCAGTGCAGTGATAACTCAGTGCCCAAAAATTCGCTTATAGCATTGCGTTGTTTGTGGTGTAGTACTAATAGGCTAAGCGGAAATAAATAAGCGAATAACAACGAACGCCGTCGGAGTCGGTGGTAAGGCCCCAGGCTACTATTTACAAGGCGTATATTCGCCCTAAACTTGAATACAGCTGTATTGTCTGGCCAGGTGCCCCCAAGATCACATTGCATCTTCAAGACAGAATTCAGAACCGCGCGTTAAAACTTATTGGTGACGTAAATATCGCGAAAACAATCGAATCGCTTGAACATCGTAGGAATGTTTTCTGACTGTCACTATTTTAACGCTTTTATGATGCATCGCGCCCATTCTTGAACCCATAATACCCGTGCCTCAACTCAAGCCCACTGTTCCACCATTAAGCCTATCTTCGGACGTACTAACCAATTCAGAGATTCGCACAATAGTGTTTTGGAATGAATTGCCTGACTCTGTGTTTCCGCATTTGTATGATCTGAGTGTCGGTGTTTTGGTTTGTTGTGCTCTAATTAGACATTTGTTGAATTAAAATGAATTATGTTATTGTATTGTCGTGTCGACAGAAACAGTATTACTTTCTTTTACATAGTAAAAGGAAATTAAAAATTTATAAAAATTACGAAAAATAATTTACGTTAGGGATGGAGGTAAAAATTTAACGTTTTATACAAATAATAACATAATATTATTGTGAGCCCGAAGGGCGAAGCTTATAAATAATTAGGACAAATGAATTTTTTTATAGCGTGAGTGTGTTTGTTCACTCGAATACTTCGACTTATAGTATTCTGAATTTGTTGAGAAGTGTTTTAAAACAATATTTTCACACGCCCATAGACGAAAGTGACTGTTTCGTACGCTATAAACTAGCATCGAAAGTAGCCCATAACAACACTAGTTATGTTATGATATAAACGTCTTTTGTTATTTACTACAATCTCAGCGAACACATTGCGCATGAGCAAGAATTCTCTTTTGTTTGTCGTTTGTGATTTCTGCTTCTCTCTCGATTTAGCAGAAAAACCGGTTTGGACGCGTGAAAAATTCATTTCTTTGTTATTTACTGCAGTCACAGCGAACACACATTCTCACATTTCTGCTTATCTCTCGATTTAGCAAAAAAAACCGGTTTGGACGCGCGAAAAATAGCGTACACGACTTGCAGAAAAGTGCTCATCGTGCAACTCCACTTTCCTTGCTCGTTCTGTAATATACTATTTTGCGTTTGGCTTGCGAAGGCGTAATTATGGGATTTTTTTATTAATATTTATTAATTAAAGTTTTAAGATGAAAGATAAAAAAGGTTTCGGTAAAAATTCTTAATTATGTCTATAGACTGAATTACTAGACAGTCTTAATATTTTTTTTTATTGAATCATTAAATAAACATCTATTATATGTATGTATTATTATACTAGTTGTTCCCGGTCGCTTCGTACACGTTTTTATTGACAACAACTTATGTGGCGTTAATTTTTTCTACACTTACTTAAACTAGTTTACTAGTTTTTGAGGCGAAGCGAAACTCCCACCTTTTGTATGTGAATTTGTGTGGAAATGGTCGGTCAAATGCCACGATGACGATAAGGATAAGAATGATAACAAATGTTTTTTTTAATGGTGGGCCCACAATGGAAAAGCTTAAGACTTACAAGACTGTATAGATTTTGGTTTTGACTAACAAAATCTTTTTGGCTCGTTATGGTGGAAATCCATACAATCTTGTAAGTCATAAGTGTTAAGTTTTTCCATTGTGAGAGCGCCCTAATATTGTAAAATAAGCACACATATCGAGTGCCCTTTTTGAAATTGTGTGCAGTATTTTGAACTTTTTTTATCAAAAGAAAGCCACATAACTAACTTGTGAATGTTGAATTTTGGCGTAAAGGATTGACAGTTTTTCAACCAAGCAAACAAGTTTGAGATTTTATGCGATTCTGTATGTTTTCATTGTTTTTTATTCTGAGATTATTTATGTTATTTATCTCTCTTCAATCATTTTTATTACAAAAAGTGCGTGAACGGACCCTTTTGCTGTCAAAACTTGACGAGTATTTTACGAGTATAAAAGAATTAGAGAAACGAAATCAATTACAGCCAACTTAAAGAAGTGAAAATTTTTCGTATGGGTGTTGGAAAGCTGTTGCTCTCTATTCAACGCAACAAAATGCAGTAAAATTTAGATAATTGGATTCGTAAATATTTTGAAATGGCGACTCAAAAGCCAGGCGAATGGGCTAATTCACTTTTAGCTCGATTTGAAGATCAGGTAAGACGAAATAAATAGAAATGAATTCTGGGAAATTCGCACATCCTATGAAAATAGGAGTCTATACAGAAACCATCGATTAGAAATTGTGCGAAGGGGACAGGTAATGTATATTGAGTGCAAGAGAAGAGTTTGTTTTGATTAGGCCATGAATGAAATCAAGTTTTGTTTACGTTTGGCCGGTTCATTGTAACCAATGAATGTGAAAAAATCCGACGGGAAGAGTTAGGAAGCTGATAATGTTTTGATGTAAATTTCTGAGGTAATATTTTCGCATAATAATCAAGTTAACGATATTCTATACGGTGGAAAGAAAAAAGCAAACATAGCATTGTCGATCACCTAAGAAGCAAATCCATATGTCAAGATTTGTTGGAGTTTGAAAATATCGCAAAATCCTGTGCTTCGTTTATTTTGTATTGTAATTTCCTTAAATATTAAAGCAGTATAATTTTTATAAGCTAAAAAATGCACAAATGGTTAATGTTACGTTTATATTTTAAGCTTCCAAACAAAATCGGTCCATATGGAACTCAGGCCAGATTGAGTCAGGACCAGCTGATAGCTTGTTTGATTCACATTTCCCGGTACAGATTCTCCTTAGTAATATCTGGTTTGACGAAAATGTTGCAACGTGTCAATGAAACGGTAAGATTACTGTTCAATAAGTGGTAAGACTACTTTGGCACAAGTTTTGTGTGTTTTGCATCTTTAGAATTTTCAAAAAAAAAGTATATCTTATCATTCTTCCAGACATTGCAATGTCGTGGCCATGAGCCAGAGCGTTGTTACTATGATTCTCTAATCATCATTTTAACAACACTCGAACGATGTTTGACAAACCAGTCAAAGGACACTGCTCGCTTTGAGGAAGCGATGAATGTGAAGTTGCTTCTTCGTGAAATTTCCCAATTCTTTGATGTGCAAAGCGACAACAATCCAAATGCTACACAATTGAAGGCACTTGCTTCAAAGGTGCTTTTTGCACTTTCGCAAAATCACTTCTCAGCCGTCTTTAATCGCATTTCTGCCCGTATTCAAGAGCTGACCGCATGTGCAGAAGAGAATCCTGACTATAGTGATATTGAGCTCATACAACATATAGACATGGATATGATAAAATTAACAAAGCTGCTGCAAGGTAATAATTATACCTATTGTCTAATTGCCTTATAGAACTTAATATTTTATGTTTTGTAACAGAAACTATAACAAAATTTCGCTCGAAAAGAGCACCACCACTGATTCTACTTAATTCATTGGAAAAGGCTATTTGGAATTGGATTGAGTATCATCCCCAAGAGTTTCAAGACTTGCAAAGAGGAGTAAATAGAGATATTTCTACGTAATATTACTGACACTTGCACAAACTACTTGCATAAGTGAAAGGTGTTATCTGTTTCAGATGTTGGGAGCCGCTGCTGGATTTTGTTGAAGCATACAAGTCTGAAAATAAAAAAAGTAAAACAACTGTATGGCCGTTCCAGATGTTGCTGTTGGTTTTAAATCCAGTAAACACGTAAATGTATGTAGTAATTTGGATCGTGCTAACTTCTTTATTTTAAGGCCTCCCTCGAGTCGACAGTTAACGACTTGCAACAAGTTGAAAAAGACAAAGAGAAGGAACGTGAAAAGGATAAGGTTCAAAGCAAAGTGCAAACATCATCACGCGATAAGGATTTCTCGGCAAAGCAATTTTTAGAAAGCGTTAAGAGGGGACTTGGCCCACACTCCCCATCCAAGCTTGTTACTGAATCATCGGCTATTGCATGTGTCAAGCTTTGCAAGGCATCAACCTACATCAATATAACTGATTCGAATAATGTTATTTTCAAATTAGTTCAATACATAATCAATGACCTTAAGGCATTGCTGTTCAACCCTGCAAAACCATTCTCTCGTGGACAAGGATATAATTTCGCCGATATAGAACTAATGATTGATTGCTGGGTGTCCTGTTTTCGCATTAATCCTCATAATATTGAAGCTCTTAAAGTCTGTTTGAGTCTTTCATCGCCTCAAGCGTACCATTTTGTTATTGTTTGTGCACTTCTGAGGTAATGAATACGTACAATTTTAAACAATCTACAATTTTTTTTTTGTAAATATATTGGTTCTTGTAGGCTCGCCCATATTTTCGTAGATTTTCGGATGCAAAATAAAAATCCTTTTCGTGTAGTGAATCAACCTAGGCTCTCATGGTGGCCACAAACTGACGTGGTGCACTATCGTTCGGCGGAATTACGAGCCCTCTTTACTGACACATTAAACAAGGCTACTCAGGGTTACATAGCACATACTCCGCTTCGAATGATCACTTCTCTAACACTTAAATCAAAGGACACCCAGAAGGGGCTTAGTCGTGCCGAAGAAGGTCCAGCTCACAAAATGTTGTTGCTGCTGTTGGTTCGATTGATACATGCGGATCCAACTTTGCTCTTAAACGTATATACTTTATTATTTTAGGTACATTTTTCTTATTTTGTTTTTGTTACAGACTCAAGGAAAAGTTGCCCACGAAGTACAAAGTTCTACTCTGGAGCTAATCAACGGTCTAGTAAGCCTTGTTCATCAGCCTACAATGCCTGATGTTGCACAAGAGGCAATGGAGGCACTGCTTGCGTTACATGCACCAGAAAAAATTGAAGTTTGGAATCCGGAAGCCCCTATAAACACTTTCTGGGATGTCAGTTCGCAAGTCCTATTCTCGATTTCTCAGAAACTCATTCAACATCAAATTGCCAATTACACGGATGTCCTCAAGTGGTTACGTGAAATTCTTATTTGTCGAAATACATTCTTGCAACGCCATAAAGATTATGCGAATGTTGGAAGTCAAATACCCATATGCAAGCAGGCACATATAAAAATGGAAGTTGTCTTCTTTATGTATTTGTGGTCAGTCGATTTAGATGCAGTAGTAACGTCGCTTTCCTGCTTGGGATTATTATGTGAGGAGGCGGAGATTTGTTGTGGATCTGATGAGACTACTGTAGCGTACGTAATGCCAAACTGTCTTATTTATCAAGAGCTGGCTATATTATCAACAGGTGGGTTGTGCTTTTCCACATAATTTTATATATTGATTTATCTCTTTGCTGCATTTAAGTTTAAGTTTTTTGTAACATCAGATAGTTCATGATTCATACAAATAACCAGCGTTTTTTTATTATTTGTTATTGTAATGCTTCCTGTTTTGCAGCAAA
Organism: Nephrocerus scutellatus; assembly: GCA_947095585.1. NCBI lineage: Eukaryota > Metazoa > Arthropoda > Insecta > Diptera > Pipunculidae > Nephrocerus > Nephrocerus scutellatus. Next base: position 4,965,593 of record OX352761.1, on the reverse strand, counting down.
CACTGACACACGCATTTGTTTATATGAAAATATCCACGGAAATTATGGCTTAAGTAAGCATTTCAAATATTATGAACAAAGAAGCTATTAATTAGGATGTAAACTTTTTTTTGTAAACAGATCGTATGGCGCTTCAGAAACGTATTATGTTGTTGTTGCGAAAAATAGAACATTGCGTAAATGGCGTGCAGCCGGCATGGGAAGAAACTTTTAGGTAATTTTTGTCGGTTTTATTTTGATTCATTTGTTTATTATATTATTATTTATTATATTCGTTATAAATTATTTAATAAACTCGAAAATATTGACTGAACCTAACACCATAATTAAAATTCACTTATAACATAAAAATGTTGTGGCATTTGAACAGACACAACTGCTTTCTTCTTTTAAAAAGCCGATTTAACGCTCGTTTATTTTCTTTGAGAAAAAAATCCTTAAAAATTATGAAAGGATGCTTGTCATTGTGACACCGCGGATATACTGATGATAAGATTTGCAAGTTAGCGACAAATAATGATTGGACCAGAAATGCAATGGTTTCGTTTATTATTATTATTGTAAGTGGGGCTGTACAGCCTTGTGCACTGATATTGGTCTATTGTGCATCCCAGATGTTTTACCACATTATGTGATTGCTCAGTTCCTTTGTAAATGCCACCAAATCTGCCTATTCGATTGGTCTGTCATTCGGCCGGGGAACTATGTTTTATTCTTTTTCGGGTGAGGGCTACACATATAAAAAGCATGTGCTCTGATTTTTCCTTTGACTCGTTACAAAATCGACCGATTAGGAATTACCCATTTTCAAGAGATGGCCATGGAATAGGCCGTGTCCCGTCAAGTACTAGACTAGTGTTTTTGGTGTATGGCGGTCCAGTTTTGGGGCCCTGTCGCCCTGACGATATGACTAATGTTGTATTTGAGAAGCTTTTTAGGCTGTCTCATCTCATTCCACTTTAATGGTATGTTTTTCCATTCTTTAACCTTGTTTTTGATGTGGGTTTTGGAATAGACAATGATGGTCTCGGGGCCAGCTCCTTCTTGTGCACAGAGGTCTGCTGCATCGTTTCCTCATATGCCTTGTGTCCGGTAGACCACATTAGAGTGGTTTTGTTGGTTTTAGCCAGTTCTTTTAAGTCGCAGAAGCAGCTCCACAGCAGATTACATAGAAATCGGCTCTACTGTCCCTTATTTTGATACATTCTAGTGAGCAGGCTTCTATTGCTATAGTTTCTGCCTGGAATACTGTTGGAGATCTACATAGGGATATTCGCAGCTTGTGTTTGTGTTTGTTTTTAATCCGTCTGTGTACCAGGTTGATGCATGGTGTGGAAGGGAAGGGAACATAGTATTTTCAACTTGATTTCGTTCGGGTATTATCGAAAAATTCCTTTCGAATTAGTTTTTACTTTTTTCTATTTTTGCATATGAATTAGAAACTGGGAGCTCTCTAGCAAAATGCTTCAGACATATCCAAAGTGCAAAACAGAAGATGGTCAGGCAGAAATTATTCACCGCGGAATGGGCAAGAGACGAACAAGTCATCAAAGTTCTGAGCATGACTTGGAAGAACAAATCACCGAATGGGCCAATATGACTTGGTTTCTTTTAGCACTGGGCGGAGTCTGCTTGCAAAGACCAAGAACAGCACGTCAATTACAGCAGCAATCACATAATAATTTGTCGCTGGGCTCAGTGTCTCAAAGTTCGTCGTACTCAATATCAAGTTCGGCAAGTTCGGGACGTGGTTCTCTTCATCCGAGTACTATTTCTACAGTAAGTGCCATGACGGTGCCCCCTCAGGATGTGCAGTATTGTCCGGTGACGCAGTAAGTAAATCGACAATAAAGGGTTAAAGTTTATCTCACAAATTTTGTTACAGATTCATTGGACAGCTTCTTCGTCTCTTGGTATGCAACAACGAGAAGATTGGCGTAAATATACAAAAAAATGTGAAGGAAAAGGTCGGCGACGAAATGTCTACTCAGTTGTATCCAATTCTCTTCGATCAGATTCGAGCGATTGTTGAAAAGTTTTTCGATCAGCAAGGTCAGGTGATTGTTAGCGACATCAATACGCAGTTCATCGAACACACGATTTATATAATGAAATCGATTTTGGACCCGAAACTGAACAACGACCCAAGCAACGATCAGCCACCAACGTCAATGGAGCAACTGGGTGTGACAAGTATCGAAGGCATGATGTTAGGCATTGTTCGCTATGTTCGCCACCTAGATATGACTGTTTATGCAATTCGTATAAAAACGAAGCTCTGCCAGCTGGTGGAAGTTATGATGAAACGGCGTGACGACCTTGCTTTTCGACAGGAGATGAAATTTCGCAATAAACTTGTCGAATATTTGACAGATTGGGTTATGGGTACTTCTCATCAGATTGCAACGCCTAGCTCAGCGGATCCTTCAATGATTTCCAAGTAAGAACCCCAAGTTAATAACCGATTTCTATCCGAGTATAGAGCATTCTAATTATTACTTGAATAGCACATTTAACACTTCGATGATTTTTCGAGATTTGGACCAAGCTTGCATGGAAGCTGTAGCAGCTTTATTGCGTGGTCTGCCATTGCAGCCAGAAGAGTCGGATCGTGGGGATTTAATGGATGCAAAAAGTGCACTCTTCTTAAAGTAAAGTTCATGTCAGCTGATAGAGAACTGATTACATGATAGTGTTTTTTTCAGATACTTCACTCTTTTTATGAATTTACTCAACGATTGCATTGACAGTTCTGAGGCGGAAAAAGAGCTTAACGCTACACCACTTCTACCACCCCGACCAAGAATGGCGGCGGGAAAATTGACGGCGTTACGTAACGCAACGATTCAAGCCATGTCTAATTTGCTTGGAGCGAACATAGATTCCGGACTCATGCACTCGATTGATTTGGGATATAACCCGGATTTACAAACACGTGCGGCCTTCATGGAGGTGCTGACACAAATCCTACAGCAGGGCACAGAATTCGATACACTTGCAGAAACCGTACTGGCTGATCGATTTGAGCAGCTGGTACAGCTGGTGACTATGATAAGTGACAAGGGTGAATTGCCCATTGCTATGGCTTTGGCTAATGTTGTTACTACGTCACAGATGGATGAACTGGCACGCGTCTTAGTGACACTTTTCGATGCAAAGCATTTGTTGGCTCCTTTGCTGTGGAACATGTTCTATCGAGAAGTTGAGGTCTCAGATTGCATGCAAACACTCTTTCGAGGAAATTCTCTTGGCAGTAAAATAATGGCATTTTGTTTTAAAATTTATGGAGCGAGTTACTTGCAGTGTTTGTTAGAGCCGTTAATTCGGCCGCTCATGGACGACACTAATACTAGTTTTGAAGTTGATGCGACTAGGTAAACATTTGAAATTTGGTAAGATTCATTTCAAAAACATTATTTTCTATAGACTGAAAGAATCAGACAATTTAGAGAAGAATCGATTAAATCTGATTGCTTTAACGCAGAAAGTGTTTGATGCTATTATAAGCTCTGCTGAACGTTTTCCACCACAGTTGCGTTCGATGTGCCACTGCCTCTATCAGGTGTTGAGCAAACGTTTTCCAAATTTGTTGCAGAATAATATCGGAGCTGTTGGTACAGTGATTTTTCTTCGTTTTATTAACCCTGCAATCGGTATGGATTGGAAACTTGGAAAATGTTGTGCAAAAACTTATGTGTTTATGTATTACAGTGTCTCCGCAGGAACTCGGAATTGTTGGTAGGCAAGTACCAAGCTCTGCAAAGCGTGGACTAATGCTTATGTCGAAGATTCTTCAAAATATCGCCAATCACGTAGAATTCTCCAAAGAGCAGCATATGCTGTGCTTCAATGATTTTCTTAGGTCACATTTCGAATCTGGAAGACGATTTTTTATACAAATCGCATCTGACTGCGAGACTGTCGATCAGACTTCGCACAGTATGAGTTTTATTTCGGACGCCAATGTCTTGGCACTGCATCGCCTTTTGTGGACGCATCAGGAGAAGATCGGAGATTACCTTTCAAGTAGTAGAGACCACAAGGCAGTTGGACGTAGACCATTCGATAAGATGGCAACATTATTGGCTTACTTGGGGCCTCCGGAACATAAGCCTGTGGATTCTCAGTAAACAAAGTTTTTATTTTTTTTATTTTTACATTTTTTTATTCAAATTTCTTTCAGTATGATGTTCTCGTCTTATGCTCGATGGAGTTCAATTGATATGTCGTCTACAAACTTTGAGGAGATTATGGTTAAACATCAAATGCATGAAAAGGAAGAGTTTAAAACTTTAAAATCAATGAACATCTTCTATCAGGCTGGCACGAGCAAATCTGGTTACCCCGTATTCTACTACATCGCCAGAAGATACAAGTAAGGATTCCATTTCTCTTTTAAAGTTTATAGACAATTTGCAAAGCTAAAAATCTCATAATTTCTCATATCAGAATCGGTGAAACAAATGGCGATCTCTTGATTTACCATGTCATCCTGAGTCTTAAACCATTCTGTCATTCGCCTTTCGAAGTTGTAATTGATTTTACTCACACCTGCTCCGACAACAGATTTCGCACTGAGTTTCTACAGAAATGGTTCTATGTTTTGCCAGCTGTTGCCTATGAAAATGTTTCTGCAGTATACATATATAATTGCAATTCATGGGTCCGTGAATACACAAAGTTCCATGACCGAATACTTGCGCCTCTAAAGGTAAACAACGAAAATAATTCTCTGTACTCAGTATTTTTATTCTATCCATTTTTTCAAAGGGGAACCGTAAGCTCATATTTCTTGATTCACCAAATAAACTAAACGATTCTATTGATCCTGAACAACAAAAGTTACCTGGAGCCACACTTTCTCTAGACGAGGACCTTAAAGTATTTAGTAATGCTCTCAAGCTAAGTCATAAGGATACAAAAGTTGCCATAAAAGTCGGACCAACTGCTTTGCAAATTACATCGGCTGAAAAAACTAAAGTGCTTGCCCATTCAGTGTTGCTTAATGATGTCTACTATGCGTCTGAAATTGAGGAAGTTTGCTTGGTCGATGACAATCAGTTTACACTTTCGATTGCAAATGAGAGTGGGCAGTTAAGTTTTATTCACAATGATTGCGACAACATTGTACAGGCGATAATTCATATCAGAAATCGCTGGGAACTAAGTCAGCCAGATTCGGTGACTGTTCATCAGAAAATTCGACCGAAAGATGTTCCCGGGACACTGCTCAATATGGCTCTGTTGAATTTAGGATCGTCAGACCCAAACTTAAGAACGGCAGCGTACAATTTATTGTGTGCTCTGACTTGTACATTTGATTTGAAAATCGAAGGACAACTTTTGGAAACCCAAGGTAAATAACTAACTCTTGCATTGATCCATTACATTGATGTGTTTAATTTTCTCGATTCACTTTAGGTTTGTGCATCCCATCGAATAACACAATATTCATTAAATCGGTTAGCGAGAAACTTGCCACAAATGAACCCCACTTGACGCTGGAATTCCTAGAGGAGTCAATTCAAGGATTTCAACGCAGTACTATAGAATTGAAACATTTGTGTTTGGAATATATGACACCATGGCTAAAAAACTTAGTCAAGTTTTGTAAATCAAATGATGATTCAAAAAAGTTGAAAGTATCTCAGATTCTTGATAAATTAATTAATCTGACAATTGAACAAAAAGAGATGTATCCATCAGTGCAGGCAAAAATCTGGGGTTCCCTGGGTCAAATTCCCGAACTTATTGATATGGTTTTGGACAACTTTTTGCATAAATCTATTACATATGGTTTGGGATCACCACAAGTGGAAATTATGGCTGACACTGCGGTGGCTCTGGCGTCGGCAAATGTTCAACTCGTCTCGAAAAAAGTAATCACTCGTATGTGTCGCGTAATGGATAAGACATGCGCCAATCCAACGCAGTATCTAGAGCAGCATATGATGTGGGATGATATTGCCATTTTAGGGCGTTACCTACTTATGCTGTCTTTCAACAATTGTCTCGACGTCGCAACGCATCTGCCCTATTTGTTTCACAATATAACTTTTTTGGTAAAACATGCCCTTACATAATTGTAGGTTTAAATGTTACTTTTATTATGCTTATCGTTAGGTTTGTTCTGGATCGTTATCAATGCGGGCATCAACTCATGGCCTCGTTATTAATATAATCCACTCACTGTGTACCTGCACCAAACCATCTTTCTCCGAAGAAGCACGGCGTGTTCTTCGTTTGTCGCTCGATGAATTTTCCTTGCCAAAATTTTATTTGCTCTTCGGCATAAGCAAAGTAAAATCAGCAGCAGTAACTGCATTCCGTTCGAGCTGTCGTCATCCACCGGATAAGTGGCTCGGTAACGAACGTGTCACACAACCTTTGCCGGCTGATCGTGAACGTCTCTCATTGCCATCGCTTGAAGTGATTGCCGATGCATTGCTAGAGATTATGGAAGCTTGTATGCGTGATTACCCGGACTGTGAATGGCTTCAGACTTGGACCTCTTTGGCAAGAAGTTTCGCCTTCTGTTACAATCCTGCTTTACAGCCCCGTGCACTAATTGTTTACGGTTGCATAAGCAAAAGTGTCACCGATCAGGAAGTGAAGCAACTGCTTAGAATACTTGTTAAAGCCTTGGAATCGTTCAACGATATTATCCTAATTGAGGGATTGGTGATGTGTTTGACACGAATTCAACCCCTTTTGCGGCCGGTACATACAGCTTTCCTTTTTGGAAGTTTATTCATTTCAGTATAATTGATTTCCATTTAGGAATCTCCTATTCACAGAGCTCTCTTCTGGGTTGCTATATCAGTATTGCAACTCGATGAGATTACGTTATACGGATCAGGATTAGCTCTTTTGGAACAAAATCTGCACACGCTGAAATCACAGGGGTCTTTTGACAAAACACACATTGTAGACGTCATGATGAGCACAAGAGAGCCACTCGAATGGCATTTCAAACAACTGGATCATGCAGTTGGCCTGTCGTTTCGAAGTAATTTTCATTTCGCTCTCGTTGGTCATTTAATTAAGGTGTGTCATGCTATTCCTATTCCATGCTGTAAAAACTTGCCTATTTTACTATATTTTTACGACACACAGGGCTTTCGTCATCCCACTCCAACAACGGTGTCAAGAACTGCTCGTGTATTAACGATGCTTCTAGGCATTATTGCAAAACCTCTGTGTAGAGATAAATTTGAAGTCACTCCAGATAGTGTTGCCTATTTGACCGCGTTGGTTGCTGTCTCAGAAGAAGTAAGATCTCGCTGTCATGTCAAACATGCCCTGTCTCGGTGGCCCGCAGAAGCTTGGAATGGAGAGAATGGAGACTCCGTAATTTCACTTGTAGCACAAAATGTAAGTGGCAGAGGGCATAGTAGGGTTCTTAGTTAATGATTTGTTAATTTATTGATTACAGCAAATTGGAATGCCTCTTTCAAGAAGACAAAAATCCTGGGATATTCTTGATCAGTCGGCAATTTTATCTGCACGTCATCACAAAATACCTATTCAACAGGTTAGTTGTTATTATTGAATGTAGTTGCACATAAAATATTGCTATCTTATATATTATGTGTCTATTTATGAGTAACACACATACATATATGTAAGTGTCGCATCCTAATTTATTACATTTTATTATCATAGAGCAGCCGATATAGATAAAAACCCATCATCATTGGGAAGGTAAAACATGGCCCAAATAGTTTAAAGTATAACTACACTACCCTTCTTACCTGAATATGCTTCCATAGTCATACCAGTCGCTACATGCAAACGTTTGTTAAAGCGGAAGCGGAAAGCTAATGACATTCCATTTGTCTGCTCTATAGACAAGGCCAATCTGTTTGCTGCGCATTTTGCAGCTAGCTGCAAGCTTCCAGATTGTGCATTGTCTGCATTCCCGTCTACAGCTCAGAGTATTGAACACTATATGGGACAGATCTTCATTTGTACTCGTGCAGTTGCTAGAGTTTTAAACGATATCAACACTCATAAATCCGCTGGGCGAGATAATAATTCCCCATTAGTTCTGAAGAGGTGTTCTTACAAGCTGGTATTACTACTGCGTAAGCTTTTCCATCTATCCAATTCTTCTGGACTCTTCCCGAGAAGTTGGAAAACTGCGTTTGTCCAGCCCATTCCCAAAAAGACGTGCCGGTCAATGCATCAATTGGGTGAAAGCAAAGGTGTTGTACTCGATATTTCTAAGGCATTTGGTGAAAGCAAAGCGGTTGTACTCGATATTTCTCGACTCGACTTTGTTTTGTCCCCGACACACTTTTTCATTTTTATTAATGATCTCTTGTCTGTGACATCTAATCCAATTCACTCTTTCGCTGACGACAGCACTCTCAGCTTCTCATATAAATTAGAAGTAAGTCCCTCTACTTCTCATGTGGAACTCAAATAAATACGAATGTTAATAATAATAATCATATTCGGCGCGACAGACCATTGCAGTCCAAGGCCTAGCTTCTCGCGACCATTTGTATTGTGAATGTATATTTTTAGACACAAATGGAAGGGACCGACAATTTAAAGTCGGATCCGAACGGCTTTACGTGACCAATTATTACTCTCGGAGAGTTTGTCACCCATTCGCGAGAGGTGGGACACAGTGAAAAATACTTTTTGGTGTTACTGGGATTCGAACCGCGAACCTCCTGCGCAGTAGCCATGCGCGTTTCCACTGTTAAGCACGTTAAATTCTGACCTAGACGGCATTATAAAATGAGAACACAATCGAGTAGAATTTAACGCTTCTAAAACCCAATGCTGTCTCTGGTCGTATAAGCGAATCCTAAATCCCATGCCATTATCCATGAATGGCAGGTACCTCGCAATTCTCGGTATGTGCGTTAATGACAAGCTTCGTTGGAATGACCACATATTTATCGTCGCCAAAAATGCTGCGAAATGTTTAGGTTTTCTAACCCGGTGCAAAAAATATTTCACTCCATCTGATCTAGCTACAATCTACAAGGCTTTTATTCGCCCCAAACTTGAGTAGAATTGTCATATCTGGTCTGGTGCGCCTAAAAACTACGTTGTATCAGCTAGATATAATACAAAACCGTTCGATAAGACTTATCGGTGACAAAAACATTGCGAAATCAATAGGTTCGCTTGAACACCACAGAAACGTCTCTTGCTTGTCACTGTTTTATCGCTTCTTCCACCAGCAGTGCTCAAAAGAAATAGCCAGCTGCATGCCACCTCTTCTTGAATTCAACCGCAATAGTCGTGGCGCTGTAAATGCTCATCAGTACACGTATGTGGAATGCTCTGCCAAAATCTGTCTTTCCACATCACTATGATCCACAGGCATTCGAAACACAAACTCATAGACATCTCCTTTTTTCTCCTCATTTTCCTTAACCCCACGCTGTGCCAAGCATGTAGCCGATCATAAAGCCGATCATATAGCCGAGCATTATAAGTGTCCGAATCCCTTTACGCGTGCGCAAATTATAAAAAAAACATCTCCTAATACCTTTTATGTCAATTAAAAATACCAATGAGTGGGTTTGTAACATGATAAAATAAATTTAGGACAGGGATTAGGATTAGGGAGCGAGGGATTAAACATTTGCGACAATGTCTTTAATTGATTTGTTGCACATTGCGCAAAGTTAGCCCATGCCCGTTCTGAGTATTGGCGTTGATCGGTTTAAATTTTTATTTAAGATGACATTATTTCTATAACAGGTAAACATTCATCAATAGATTTTTATGTACATTTTTGATCATCTGAAGTTTGATATTTCGAAAGCGATTGTGATGCTGATTGATTTTTCTTTTTTCTTTCCTTCTCTCTTACGTTGTCTAATTTCGGTTATGCCTTGCTGATTGGTGCTTGCATTTATGGGTTAATTTACATAACTACTCAAATATATACAAAAATCATTAAATATAATCGTAATTGTATTTCATATGTTAATATACTACTACATATATATGTGCATGATAAAATATACAACACAAACAATCTGACAACAATGATATTCATCAAAACCACATCAACATACTCCTCGTATATAAAATTGTTCATCAATAAAATTTGTCAACATTTGACTATCTCCACATAAACTATAAATACAAAAACAAAAATATGATCAAAAGAATGCAAGAGTCTTATTTAAAACTCAGCGTTCGTTCTCTGTACCAACCACTAAAGATCCAAAAAATTCCAGTGCGATCGATGAACGTCAGGTATTAAATATCACTATAAGAGAATTATTCAAAGCAGTTGTACTTTCGTGCTTAAATTAAAATGTTGTTTGTTTAATAATTTAAAGTTTCTCACTTTTTTGCACCATTATTTTACGATTGTAGTTTGTGTTGTCCAATTGTTATGAAAGAAACAAAAGCAAGACCTAAATTTTTGTGATATAGTTCATATATATACATTGCACTAATTCCAATTTTGGAATATATGTTTTTACATTGCACTTATTCCAACTGTAACTCGATATTTTCAAAATGCAGTAGACTTGCGTTATTGTGAACACGATTTAACTAAAATCTGCTCAGATTCTTTTAACAACGAATTCTACACTGTACGTATATTTATCAATAAATAATAAAAATAATGATCACATATTAGCATTAGTTGAATAACTAACCAAACAGATTCCGTTAGCCAGCATGAGTTTTGATAACATGGTGCAAAAGATTGAATTCAAGAAAAACTTTGAAGTCAAAATGAGTACCAAGAAGGAATTCAAATCTGAAACTGAATACCAGATACATCCGGGAGCCATAAAGTTGTATAAGGGTCAAAGAAAGCAGAAGGCACGGGTGCCGGCCAAGAACCAAGTACTCTAAAGCAATGGGGCAGTACCCGAGCATATTCCAGGCATAAGTACATGCCATAGAAAGATGTGCTCACTTGAATCTGAAAACAAACTACCTGAGGCAAGAAATAGCCATCATGACAGAAAACCAAGCTGCGATAAAAGCTCTAGATGCATTCCACATCACGTCAAGACTGGTGGAGGAGTGTAGGGCGAAGCTAAACAGATTTGGTGAAGCAAAAAATGTTCGCTTGTACTGGGTGCTAGGCAATGAAGCAGCGGATAGGCTCGCTAACAACGGGGCGTAAACTCCGCTTGTAGGGCCAGAACCATTTTGTGGCATAGGGTACATAATGCGGGAGGAGATACGAAGAATAGGTAAGGCAGCTGCTTTCGTAAGATTAAAAAATCTCCCACGCCTATGACAAGCAATGGAAATGATGGGGGAACTATGACCCAAACAGGTCTCGATGTTGGGACTTAGTAAAAGTAATGTAAAATTACTATGGGTTTCCTAACAGGATATTCATAGACTGAAGAGGCACCCAAAGAAATGAAAACTAGAAGAGGATGGCAGCTACAGGCTTAATGGAAACCCGGTGACACCTTCTCAATGAATGCGGAGCAACGGTCCGACAGACGACAGACCACATAGAAACTCACGCAATCTTGGAGTCTGCACGGCATCCACTGAACCCACACCATATCATTAAAGTTTAATTAAGATTAAGGTATTTTTGTATTATAGTGTGTATTATACAATTTTGATTTAAAACTAAACTTATAACTAATATTAATAAGTGTCCGCTCAACAAAAGGGCCCGACGTATTTATAATAATAATATTCGGCGCGACAGACCGTTGCGGTCCAAGGCCGAGTTTCTCGCGACCATTTGTGTTCTGCATGTATATTTTTGAATACAAATGGAAGGGACCTACAATTTAAGGCCGGATCCGAACGGCGAATTGAAAAGCTTTCCGTGACAAGTTATTAATCTCGGAATGTTTTTCAGACATTCGCGAGAGGTAGGACACCGTGAAAAATACTTTTTTGTGTTACTGGGATTCGAACCGCGAACCTCCTGCTCAACGTAATAATTTTGTCTTTTTTTCCAAACATTATCACTAAACAATATTTTTGACTAATTAATCTACTACAGAGAAGCCAGGACTTGGACCGCAATGGTCTGTCGCGCCGGATATTATTATTATTATTATTATTAATCTACTACATGTTTATTTTTACGGGAATTAAATTTTAAACAATATAATATGGCGTACAAACAGGGCGAAATGTCATCGAATCTATCGTCTGTGAATCTCCTTATATTTATGTACCGTTGACTTGGCTATATTTCTTCGATTCTCAGTCCTTGCATCTCAGGACTTCGATGTCTTTCCAACCCGTCAATGAATTTCCTCGTCATTTGTAACAAGTGGTTGGTTATTGGCAGAATACCTGCTGCTTCGAAAAGTCTTGTAGTCAACACAAACTTGTAGCTGTTTGGCACCCTCCAGAGTCCTGTACAGATCCTAAGTACTTTAATTTCAAATAGGGAGATCCTCTTTATCGTTATTGTTGAGGCTGTAAACCATATGGGATAGCTATAGGTTATCACTGGCTTGATGAGCAGCCTGGTGTTGTTTGACAGCCCGTTTCGCCTTTTTATTAGCGGGTGCACCGAAGGAACAACGTAGTTGGCTTTCGTCATTTTTTGATCGATGTGAGAGCTAAACTTGTTAATTCAGTTAATTCCCAGGTACTTAGTCTCTGACTTGGTGTATTCCCGTGTTGTCCGGAAGTGTGATTTTTAAGCCTCTGCACCGGCTTGAGAAATTTCTTATCCATGCTTTGGTTGCAGGTACTCGGGAGCAGATGAGTTCCGTTTTGTTGGCGTTGATCTTTAGTCCCCACTTCAGGTAGTAGTTCCAAAGATTTCGGAGGTGTTCCTCCACTCGTCGGGCTCTATCTCAGGAGAGCGGGAAACGGCATCCGTTATGGACTCATACGCGCACCGGCTTGAGAAATTTCTTATCCATGCTTTGGTTGCAGGTACTCGGGAGCAGATGAGTTCCGTTTTGTTGGCGTTGATCTTTAGTCCCCACTTCAGGTAGATTTCGGAAGTGTTCCTCCACTCGTCGGGCTCTATCTCAGGAGAGCGGGAAACGGCATCCGTTATGGACTCATACGCGCACCGGCTTGAGAAATTTCTTATCCATGCTTTGGTTGCAGGTACTCGGGAGTAGATGAGTTCCGTTTTGTTGGCGTTGATCTTTAGTCCCCACTTCAGGTAGTAGTTCCAAAGATTTCGGAGGTGTTCCTCCACTCGTCGGGCTCTATCTCAGGAGAGCGGGAAAAGGCATCCGTTATGGAGTCATACGCGAAAAGCATTGTCCTTGTTCCGGCTATATTGGTGGGTTGATCTGCCGTGAAAATGCTAAACAGGACTGGTCCAAGTCTGGAACCTTGTGGACGCTTTCGTGTATGTCTTGTCTGTTTACAGACACGACTATGAAGGTTGACCATGACAAAGTCAAGTAAAATTATCTGGATCACTACAAAGCCCATTCAACATCTCCAACGGGCTCCGACAAGGGAATGGACTGGCCTGCGTCCTCTTCGACCTGGCGTTGGAGATAGTGATCAGAGACTCTGACGTAACGGCGAGAGGAACTATCTATAAGCCCATTCAGATACTGGCTTACGCATATGACATCGAAATCTTTGGTAGAAACCAAAGAGCTGTACAGGAAGCTTTCATCCAGATCGAGCGGGTGGCACGAAATCTGTGGCTGCACATAAATGGGAGCAAAAAAAAGTACATGGTGTCCACGTCTGCGTGTAGAAGATCCTTGGTCCCGCAATTAAAATAGTGGAGCGCGAATTTGAAGTAGTGCAATCATTTTAACTATCTGGGTCAACTGTTGCAGCCGATAACAGCATGGAACCGTAAATACGCGCACGGTTGCTTCCAGTCGACAAAGCCTACTATAGTCTGTCAAGACTATTCAAATCCAGGAACTGAACCATAACATCCAAGCTGCTGGTATATAAGACAATGGTCATACCAGCACTTACATATGTATCCGAGATTTGGGTGCTTAGCAAAAAGTATTCTGACCTCTTAGTTGCGTTTGAGAGAAAAGTCTTGTTGGCCCAGTATGTAGAAAAAAAAACACCGAAAGTGAGATACCAACTGTTGCATCTGTCAAAAACGTTTGTCCTCATATTGTGTCAATTCGACGTTTACGTACGTGAGGTACGAATCTAATCGTACTTCCCCTTCGAAGCGACAAGTGAACGAATTAAGTGAATGAGAGGCTCAAAAAGTGATTGGAAGGAATTATAATCATCGCAAAGCTGACTAGGTACTGTGTATCTAGAGTAACGCTGTTCACGTTATGCCAGGCAAAAGAGTAGTAAATCGAAGCATATTCCAGTTAATATCATTGAGCACTGCTTATTTGCGAAAGTTCAAACAACGAGAGTCTACTGTATTTTTCGGGGTACATGTGAATTTATTTTCAATCTTATTTTTAATAGAACAAATTTGTTTTTTATTATCGTATGATTCAATGCACTTAAGCAGCGCCAGAATTCCAAAGACGCTAATATTCGGTATCTGTTGTGTTTTGTTTGCACCCACATTCCACCTACCATTGAATGCTGTTTTCGTTTGAACGAACGAGATAATTATTCCACATTAGACATTTTTTGAAAATTTATTTTTAATTACATATTTATATAATTTTTGATTTTTCGAAAAAGTGCAACGATTTTTATTCTGCTTTGATGGGAAACATTTCAGGAACGCGGCTCTCGCTCGTCAGTGTCAAACGAATCAAATGTTCTGCTTGATCCCGAAGTTTTACCCGATTTATCAATTCAAGCGCTGGTGCTGACGGTTTTGGCAACATTAGTCAAATATTCAACAGATGAAAATGAAACAAGAGTTTTGTATCAGTATTTGGCTGAAGGTTCTGTCGTGTTCCCAAAGGTCTTTCCAGTCATGTAAGTTGTCTTATTACAGCAGTGTTGTTATTAGTTCAAATTGAAAATTTAATAAAAATGTGTTTTCTCCTATCATTTTTAGTCACTCACTACTTGACCAGAAAATCAACAACATCCTTTCAGTATCGCATGATCAAGTTGTATTAAATTCAGTGCAAAATATTATTCAAAATATGCTAGCCAGTGAAGATCCATCTCAACAGCAATTGCACTTTTTACAAAGTTGCGGATTTGGTGGGCTGTGGCGTTTCGCTGGTCCTTTTACTAAAGTAAGTTATTTTCTATAAAAGAAACACTACAGTTTGCTTACAATATGATTATTTTTTATTTCAGTATAATATGATGGGTGAATCGTCTGAATTATTTGTCAATTGCCTGGAGGCAATGGTGGAAACTTGCCTGCCCGGCGATGAAGCACCTCCTGTCCCACCATCTCCACGTCCATATAATCTAAGTTCGAGCTTGAGTAGCCTTACATTAGGATCGCCTACAGATAAAGGTTTTTTATAACTTTCCAATTCTCAATATCGTAATTGTTTTCGTTACCCCTTTTTTGGTTTCATTGGTATCATAACGCACTTAATACAATAATTAACTATTAACTCCCTCACAAATCGATTAATTCAACTAAAAAAACCACTCATTTTTATACATTATAGCTTTCTCATCGGAGTCATTAGATCAGGATAATTTTGGTGGCAGTGTTAGTTCACTGCGTCGTACGTCATGCAACAAAGCACGGGTTAAACATCGCATTAACGATAGCCACACTCACTAGAACTCCCATGTTTTTTTCCACTTTCAAAATGCACTAACAACTATATAGATTATAAACATATATAACAAAATACTTTTATTACTTATTATTCCACATTATATTCATGTTAACATTTATCGCTAAAACCATAAGTTCATGTCCATAGTACGTAATTTAAAAAAAAAAGTATAAATCTGTTTGCCTATTACTCGTACCTTGTTGCTGTGTTAGATGAATGTAAATGAAGAAGAATACGAAGAATTAATGTAACAATATATTGCAAGAATTAAGTTTACATATTAATATAGTAGCAAAATAAAAAGTTTGAGTTGTGTTTTTTAACGTTAAATTTATATTGATAGTAGGGGTATTTTAATAAGAACGAGTAAAGAACTAAATTTCTATAACTAATTTAAGTTTGAGTTGTGTTTTTTAACGTTAAATTTATATTGATAGTAGGGGTATTTTAATAAGAACGAGTAAAGAACTAAATTTCTATAACTAATTTCACACTTGGAACAAAAAGGGCCAATCTGCATACATATTAAGCTGTGTTGAAGCAGAATATGCATCAATCCACATCCAAAGGAAACTATATTACCAAACTTATTATGTCACAAAATGTTATTTTTATTATTTTTCTCTACTTGCATATTGTCAAACTAATTCATAGTAAGTAGTTCGCTCAATTTGTAGTATGATTTTTTTGCACACACGTAAAAGGCAATGTAATTCGTTGTTATGCCTACCGAGATGCCAAAAACAAAACACTTTTTTTTTCGTCAATTCAAGTAGAGAGAAAAAGTCACATGAATTTCAAGCGAGAACAATAAAGAAAGGTTGGAGCTAAATAATCTTATCAAGACTAATATTTCCGATTCAAGAAGATCATAAATCTGCTAGGCCTGATGGCATTCCAGCTAAAGTTTTGAAGAGGTGTTCTTCAACGTTGGCATTACCACTGCGCAGACTTTTCCATTTCTCTTATTCTTCTGGAGTCGTCCCAAGGAATTGGAAAACAGCCTGTTCCTTAAAGGCGAAACGTCATCTCTTTCCTCGAACCGACCCATTGCACTATCATCTATACTCTCCAAGGTCATGTAAACCCTGATCAATCGTAAGCTTATGCAATACCTTGAATCACCTGAAATCCTTAGTGACCAGCAGTATGGTTCTGCAACGTTCTACAGGTGACCTGATGGCTTATCTCACTAAAAAGTGGAACCAGTCTACTCACAAATTTGGTGAAAGTAAAGTTGTTGCGCTCGATGTTTCCAAAGCATTTGGCAGAATGTGGCATCAAGCTCTTTTGTCGAAAATGAATGCTTATGGAATTAATAACACCCTGCTCGATTAGACTAGTAACTACCTTTCTGACCGTTCAATCCAGGTCTTATTGTACGGATTCAAATCCAATGTTCACCGCATAAACGCCGGTGTTCCTCTGGGGTCTGTTTTATCTCCGACACTCTTTCTGATTTTCATTAATGATCTTCTATCCACCACCTCTAATCCAATCCATTCTTTCGCTGATGACAGAACTCTTAGCTTTTCATATGACTTCACACTTTCTGCAGGCCCCTCTTTTATATATAATTTATATATTATTTTTCCCCCCTTTTAACCCTCTTACCCACCCCAACACTTCAGAAGTCTACTGAAGAGGCCCCGTGGTAATTTAACACTAAAGTGTTAAGTTTTTCATTGTGAGAGCAGGGTTACTTAAGTAAATATTTACAAAAGTACTAATTCAATTTTGACATTCAGTTGTAATTCTTGCTTCTTGCCCTGATCCATTGACTGGATTAAAGATGTGTAGTTTGGCGGTAGATATTTCACAATAATATTCTACATCTGGGTGAGCTGCTCAGTTATCTTAGAGTAATAGAACTTTATGGTCTTCTTCATGATTAGTATTCTTCCAATGCATCCGATATGAAAAAGAACTTTAAACGCCTTGTCTAACTTTTAAATTTTTATTTGTATAAGCTGTGTAAGTTTGCCTACAAATGTGTATCCCAGGTATTTATCCTCCAGTTGATGCCAATAAATCACCCCTTACCTTTAAAACCTCTCCGAAACTAAACTGATCGTCAAAGTTCGCTAGAAGTTGGCAGTTTTTCCTTTAACAGATTACCGAATAACGAATTTTAAGCCTATCTGTGCATTTCGAGGAAATTCAATAGAAATAAAATCTACATTTTTCATAGCTCGCCGCATTATTGCTCAATCCTTAGTGGAATGGTAGTTATTAAGTATCTTTAGTACGTTACTTTCAATTGTACATAATAATTTATTTCATATTTTTATGATTTCTGTTTAATTTTTGTTTTTCTTGATATTTTTCAGCTGCATGAATAACAGCTAAGCCACGCAGTAGTAGACCTGCGATATTTGAAAGAATTCTTCACATTTTATCTATTTTTAAGAAATGTTTTTAGAGCGCTCAAAAAAAAAACTTATATATTATATTTATATCTAAATTATCATTTAAGTTAAGTGAACTACGAAAGAGACATATAATTTCTGTTATATCTATTTTAAGTGGATTGGATACATGATTCGCAATTGACATAAGTAAATCTACGCATTGTTATTTTTAAGTGAAATTAAGTATATTATTTAGACTATATATAAATGTGTAAATACATACATATATATATATTTATTTATATGAGAAATGAAAATAATTTTTTAGATTAAGAGTAACAAACAAACACAATGTGAAAATCGAAAAACTTTCAATTCGCGGTATAGGCGACATGATACATCTTGGCGGAGCTACAAATGCCCAATACCGCAAATTCTATTTTATAATTTGGCCAGGCATTTATAATAATTGATTGTTATATTTTAGAAAATACATATTATAATATGAGGGTTGCCTTTCATATTTCGTGATTAGAGAACAAAAAAAAAACAAACAACCCATGAAAATTAAATTCTCTAATAACAAAAAGTATACTGAATTCCACTTTAAATGATGAAATATAAAAACACATACGAAGCACTGCAACCCAACAACAAAACAACCCTAATCGTAAAGCAAGTAGCGCTGCCCACAGCGCCAACGCACACAGAACACAGTCATTATATGAAATGATCTGATGCCGGGAAAAAATTTGTGTGGGAGCCCTCCGACCCGCGGCCCGATCACTCTCAAATTTTAATAGAAAGTATTGTCACCGGAAATATACATGTGTACAAAATTTCAATAAAATCTGGCTTTGGGAAGTGGGTTAAAAATTGATCACAAGATCTGACCAGCCAGCCAGTCCGCCAGCCACGGGCACTCGACGTTAATATAGAGAATTTAACAAATATTTATTTATCGAAAACGGCTTTATTGTTTTTCAAAATGTTCTCCTTGACGATCAATCCACTTTTGCATGCAGTTGAACCAATTTTCAAAGAACTTTTTCCACTCCGATTGAGGTACCTGCAAAACATGCCTTTTGAACGCATCAACCGCTTCTTCAGATGTCGAAAAACGTAGACATCGCAATTTATTTTTCATTTCGGGAATTAAAAGAAGTCATTGGGTGTCAAATCAGGACCATGCGGCGGATCACCCAATAATTCGATGTTTTGACCGCTCAAATATTCAGTTTTTTTTGTCGATGATTTTAGAGCTGGCATTCTCGTGGTGGAGAATGATCCTTGGTCAGTGGTTTTCCTTATATCGCCGAAGACTTCTGGCAAACATAATGGTTGTGTTCCATTCAGAACTGACTGCTCTACGCTGCACCAATGGTATGGTTGCGACATGTCTAGTTTTCCCATAAAAAACAAGCGACCATTTGCTTCGAAGTGCTTCGTGCGCAAACCACTTTTGTTGAATTTGGCTCATATTAGAACATCCGTCATACCGTCGACTGCTGTTTGGTTTCCGGCTTACACGCATAAATCCAAGAATCGTCACCTGTCACGATGTTATAGACATGTTTTAAAGCACATCGATCATATTTTTAAAAACTTTTATTTAACTAAAATTACGCGTGTCGCGTGTGGCGCGTCGCGCGTGTGATGGGTTGAAAAATTTGTTTTCGACTTCTTTGAGGTCCTTTTTAACAAACTTCCACACGACCTAGAGAGCTGAAATTTTTTTAGTGTCTAAGTTCAAAATAGGATTGGTATAGCGCGTGTCGCGTTTTGCGTGTGGCCCATATGATGGTTTGAAATCGCGCCATTTTCTCGTTTTTTGAGATCTTTTTTAACCACTTTTCCCTCACCTAGAGAGCTGAAATTTTGGGAGCGGCTCAATGTCATGGGACAATTTTGATAACCCGCGTTTGACGCGTGTCGTCTAAAATGTCAAACTTTACGAAAGAGACGTCAGTTACCATATGACGGCACTAGGGTTGCCCAATCCCAAAATATAAAAGGCGACCCTCGTAGGAGGTACAATTCGGTTCAAAGATTTTAGTTATGTTGCGTCTTTGCATATTTTTATAATAGTTTTTAAGTAATGATCTGATAAGGAAACGATTTTTTTGCAGCATATTCAGCATTACATGTGCTTTAAAGATGTATATGTATTTATTATTCCAAAAGAATATTCCTAATGTTTACACTTTAGAACAAATTTATAGAAAAACGTAACGCCAAATATTTTCCTAACAAGCACGACGTTAGAACACATCATCTACATCTACATAATAAAAAAAAAACAATTACAAATACATATTTAAAAAAAAAAAACAATTTGATTGTGTAATCAAATAGACGAAAGTTCAAAATTCAAGTTTCAAAAATTAAACTTCTTCAAGAGACAATTAAATGTACTCGTACTTAAAAACTGAAAATTACAATCGTCTTTTATTTAAGAACGGGTGTGGCTGCAGGGTTCCTATAAAAAAGCATATTAAAAAAAGGCGACAATTAAAAAGGCGTACGATCAAAAAGGCGCGAGTTACGTTACCCACCTGTTCCCCCGTCACACCCTAAAACATAAGATACCTACCTCATCACTGCAATCGACGAAAGCCATCCATTGAATTTCAACAGTACTACAACCTTGAACAGGTTTACACCGCTCACCCACCAAAGCCAGCCACAACCGAAGACCCTTTCCACGACGATTGGTTCTACGCACCGAAAGGACCCCAATACCTATCAAGACCTTGGGCCAAAGTTCGCAACACAACAACAGGTTTGATATTGGATCACCTGGATTCACTTCTTACACTTGCTTTATTTTGCTTTGCAAGCATGCTTAGTTTTTTTTTGCTTTCAGAGTGGGCCTCCCGGCATGCCTACTCTGCATTCTAGTAATTAGAGCCGGGATCGAGTCAAACCCAGGTCCCAGGATCTGGTATTGCTCTGTCTGTAACTGTTCTATCCGGAAAAGTGAAGCCTATGTGCATAACAACAATTGTGCCAAAAGGTGTCATCTGCGGCAATGCTCATGGCTACACAGTGCCAACGATTATAACATCAAAATTGGCACATGTTGCTCTCAGGGAGCTTCAAAACAACCCTCCACCCTCACCACTGTGCACTAACACTGCACCCACCCCCGCTCCACAAACTCAGCACGGTCAGCACACAGGCCATTCAGTTAATTCTTTCAAGATCCTTTAATGGAACTGTAATGGCCTGCGAAACAATTTAAGAGAGATAACCCACTATATGTTTCGCAATAACATCTTAATTGCTGCCGTGCAGGAGACCAAAATTCCCAACTCATACTCATTGAACTCATTTTGACGGTTATCAAATCATTCGACACGACAGATCCGACAGAGGCGGGGGACTTGCTTTTATTCTTCACCAGAATGTATCATACAAATACATCTGCCAGCAACCCTCCGCTGATTATCATCTTGAGGCAATGAGTATTTCAGTTAACACTGGAGACTTCGAGTTATTACTCACCAATGTTTACATACCCCCCGTAAACAGCACAGTAAATGGTTATCAACCATCCCTACTGCACCTTCTCTAGGGGGAAAACAAAATTGTAATGGGGGACTTCAATACCCACCACCCCCTTTGGTTCTCCGCTCCCTCTGAGGACAACTGTGAAAACTGCATTGTAGACATATTAGAAGAAACTGACTTTGTCACCTTGAATGATGATTTTCCCACCAGGAGCACCGCTACGTGCTCTAGCTCGCCTGATATCACAATAGCGGCAGCTCGCTATTAGGATCCCTATCATGTCAGGCAGCACTAGCGCTTAGCTCTGATCACATCCCCATTGTGATCACAGTGGATAGACCAGACAACTTTGTCATATCCGAACAGCGAACCTTCATTAACCACAACAAAGCCAATTGGCAAGGCTTTGCTGATTTCGTCGATACAAAATTACACCAGTTGCCTTATCCACTGAGAGCCCCCTCTATGGTGAGAAGGCCTTCCGTGACATTGTAGTAGTTCGTGCCGCCAAAAGATTCATCCCCGCCGGAAGAATCAAAAAGGTCATTCCATCCTTTTCGCCGGAAGCGCTCCGGCTTGCCGAGCGTCGCGAGCAACTAAGAGTTACGGATCCTGCTGACCCTCGAGTTAATGGACCATTGCTGGTCTAAGTGTGTCGGTTTTTCACTGACAGCCTTAACATAACCTAACCTATTGGACCCAAAAACCTTTTACCTGTGAATATTGATATTATCAAGGTAATTATAGGTAGATAGTATATGTGTATAATTCGCTATTCATTTTTGTTATAAACTACCCGAAGTGTTAGGATTTATCGCATATTTTATATGACTTTAGTTTCGATGTGTGGTGGAATTTTCGCTTCAATTTACGTATCATTGTTTAGTTTAGTAGTTTAGGTTTTTTTTCGAAATTGTTACAATTGAAAACTGGGTACGCTGATAACGCTGATTTACGATAATTTATATACAAAACCTATATACGAGTACCTTACCCTTTTATCTCTAGATTTGTGTCGTCAAACAACGCAATCACCCTGCGGCGGTTTTATAAGAGTTCTCGTATATAGATACATATACGTATAGGGGTCGGCTAGTGTCTCCACAAAGACTTTTCGATTGGTGATATACGCACGTGCATCGTCCTTTTTCCTACCAGCCATAATGGAAAAGTAAAGAACAAAAACAACAGCAACAGCTGCGCACACGTTCCAGCACACTCACGCAATCGTCGGTTTATCATGCGACTGGCTGCCTCCCTGCTCGGTGTGGGAATACCATCAGAGAAGTTTCCCACGATCCTCAAAGGTCTACTCTACAGCTTACTGGTGGATGGTGGTTGCTTTTTGTCTGGCACACATAAAACTGCTATAGCGTAACAAGAACAACCGAACCTCGATATACGATGCGCCAACACAACTTCATATCTTATTGCCCTACAAAAAGTAATGAATGAATGAATGAAGTCGAGGAAACCGAAATAAGGGAAGATGGCTACGGAATTGTGTGTGGCACGCTCACATTCTGCTGTGCATGGGTATGGTATACATTTTTTGATTGAAAATGCGGGCACACATAACGACACAGGAGCTTCTGAATTTTTGTGCATTAAGAACGGATGGGATAGGAAAGCGAAATTCGGCTTAGGGGAACGCACACGCGATACGTTCAAGCGTGTTGTGAGTGGTGGGACTGATAGTGGGATAACAAAGAACAAGGCATACTTACTTATTATAAGCATACCTTGACCTTGTGCTCTACGACTGTGATTGTATCTTTCGGAATGCCTAAGATGTGATATGAGGCGTACGAAGATCGTGTGCAAAGAACATGCCAAACAAAATACTTTATTAACATGCGATTAGGAAATTCTATTTTAATTATTATATTTATAATTGGGCTTAAATTTCATTACTATTCCTTTAAATCGATATACAAAAGTGAAACTCTGTACATATGTTAGCTATAGACTATAGATAAGCACCCCAGCTTGTTATAGTTATAACAAAAAAAAACTTCGTGTCTAGAAACAATTCATTGGATTTTGGTCTAGTACATTACTACAATACAGTGATCAAACACCGAACTAAATGAACCTGTTTCAATTGTTTTTAAAAATATTATTCCTATTCACCGGGGTAAAACTCAGTTTGCCCAACTATGGTCATGTTGTCTCTTTATGTATTACTTCACTATCCAATGGACAGGAATCTATCAAGTCTATTATCCCAGTCAGTGCTGATTACAGGCATACGACTGACTACCTACATTTTAATATAATGTCTCTCTCTTCATCAAGGGCTGCAACCAGCAACCGCTCAACTGCATCAGAATTCAGAACAATGAAGATTCAAGTAAATAAGAAAGAGAGAGAGAGAAAGAGTTGTGTGTTGGTGGCAAAAAGTGGTGTCATTATTATAAAGACTAGCCATACATACAGGGCCGTTTCAAGTAGAATATGATTTAGGAGTTGAACCTTCAAATGATGTCTATAATCCAGATTTGGATGATTTTAATAAGAAAGTTAAGCCTACTTACCAGAGTTGTTAAACTACGAGGAGAAATTTATAAGCTACATTAACAACGTTGATTACGTAGTCAATGTTGGTTATTGGTGTCACGTAGTAAATGCGTAGACAATGTAGTCTATAAACGTCAAATTATTTTATTGAGCTGGTTATTTCATTTTCAAATTAAATTCAATTGACTTCAATGTCTACTGATAACCGTTGTGTATTTCGTTACGGTAAACGGTAAATCTACATATAAAAGTGGAACTCTGTATGTATAAGTAGTAATAATATTAACTTAAGAAATATTTGACTGGAAGTAAATTGTTTGCATATTGGAAAGAAGGGAAATCCCAAAAAACAGAAAGCGCGATGTCGCCTTATGCAAAATTTGCATAAACAAGTAAATGTAAAAAAGCTTCGTTTTTCGGGTACAAAATTTTATGTTTACATCAAAATACGCCACATAGCCCTTTATTATTTAGTAATAATCGCCAAAATATCTGTTTTTGAGGTCGAGGCTATTTCAAAGTATTTTCTTTGCTCCACGCGACACACACGAAACGCAGAATATAAAAATGCTATTTTGGACTTAGACACTCAGAAAATTTCAGGTCTCTAGGTCGTGTGGAAGGTAGTTAAAAAGGACCTCAAAGTAGTCGAAAATTCAGACAAAAAGGTGTCAAGTTAAATAAAAGTTTTTAAAAATACAACACCTTATTACCCACAGTGTCACAGTTTATGAATTATGAATTGTGTGGGCCCCGTGGCTCAGTGGATAACTGCATGGCTGCTGAGCAGGAGGTTCATGGTTCGAATCCCAGTAACACCAAATTTATTTTTCACGGTGTCCCACCTTTCGCGAAGGTCTGACAAACGTGCGAGAGTACTAACTTGTCACGGAAAACTTCTCAATTCGCCATTCGGATACGGCATTAAATTGTAGGTCCCTTCCGTTTGTGTGAAAAAATATACATGCACAACACAAATGGTCGCGAGAAGCTAGACCTTGGACCGCAACGCTCTGTCTCACCTGTGGCCAATCCAGCTCCATTTTCGTCGTCTAATGGTGATCACGATTGCTTCCTACTGCGTTACTCTTCACAAGTCTTGATTGGTGATAATGTCCGGCCATCTTATTCTCAGTATCCTCCTTAAGCACTTGTTGACGAAGACTTGGAGACGCGTCGCAATTGACTCTGTGACTTTCCACGTTTCATACAAGAGTACTGAGAGAACGTTATATCTGAAGATCGTTAGCTTCAGATTCCGGGAGAATCTAATTAACAACGTGTTATTTTTGACGTAGTTTATAACGTTTTTTTACTACCTGAAACCTTTGAAAACCATTAGTAGTACATCTGAATATTTTTTTAAAAAAATGTAGTGATCTATGTTTTTAAGCTAATAACAATGAATGAGAAGAGTTTTTTTTGTTTGATTTAAGTGTGTTGCTGTTTTGTATTTCAAAAGTTTTTTTTTGTGTCAGATACCTATAACGATATATTTGATAGTAATGATTGTAAACCACCTGTTAAGTTAAACTGTTAAATAAAATAGAAAATTTATTAATTGATTTTTTCGAAGTTAAATTAGTTGAATAAAAATGTAATGTTGAAACAAAATTTTAAAAATTCCATCAAACTTTCTTTTATCAAAAACACTATGTGTCATAAGTTTCATCCTTTAAAACTATACATAAATAGCTAAAATCTTAAAATGTTTGCAAGAGTTATAAGCATTTACATGATTCAAGGTAAAGTGTCAAGCAAATTTCAAATCCAAGTTAAATACCATACTTTTTTTTTTATAAAAGTAACCCAGCTATAAGCCCCACTCCTCGTTCAATTTTTAACTTTTGTCTTTTAAATATTAACATTAAAATAATAATAATTTTTAAACCTAAAATCATAATAATAAGCAACAAAAAGAAACAGAAACATAATACTATCTTCGTCGCTCTTTGAGCCATTTCAATGTAATATACACACCTTATTTTTATTAATCAGTGATTTTATGAATACTTACAACAGCGGCCTGTGTTACCTTAAAGCGGCACTGTCTGCGACATCACTTGTGCAGTGCAGTACACGACTCAACGGAAGTGTCCCATTACCATTCAAAAAAGTAGTTTGCTCTCGGTTTATTATGCTTTGCGCTCGTGGGCTACAAAAGGATCGTTTTACCTTAATTGATCATCATTTTACCTTCAGCTCCCGTGCGGTGGACATCACAATTTTGAGTGCAGTTCGAGAAAGTAAAATTAAATTTTAAATTTCGTATTTTCTAGCAAAAGAATTTTTTAAACATTGTGTTAAAATGGCAATCGAAGGCCAACGTCTAATGTCGAAAACTCAGCACTATCGTAAAATAACGAAACCGTTGCTCGAACGGAAACGCCGCGCTCGCATGAATCTCTATTTGGATGAACTCAAGGATTTAATTGTTGAGACAATGGAGGCGGAGGGAGAACATGTTAGCAAGTTGGAAAAAGCCGACATACTCGAAATGACAGTAACCTTCTTGAAGACAAGAAAAGATGCATTCTCTAAGGACACGAATATAGCTAATCAGGCGCATAAAACTGGCGGAGTGGATGCTGAAAAATTCCGTGCAGGATATACACAAGCTGCCTACGAGGTCTCCAAAGTGTTTGCATCACTTCCCGGGTTAGATTTAAAGTTTGGAACTCGCCTAATGAAGCACTTGGGATATCAGTTGAAAGACATTAAAGCTCCTGACGCTGCTGGTGTGGCCACTACACAACGCACAACTAACTCTCTCACTAGTTTAACGTACTCACCAGAAATTATACTTCAAGCGCAACCAATTCACCAGAACGATGTTAAAATCAACGACAACTCTCGCGAATTAAGTTACAATAATGAACTCCAGTCGAATGATGTTTGGCGTCCGTGGTAATCAAAACAACAAGTGCACCCCGCACCCCTCAAGGGAACACAGGAGTAACGAAGTTAGAAATAAGGACAACAACACTTGAGTTTTAAATCATTTCTTTTTTATATAAAATTAAGAATTTTTAAACATTAACTGGACTAAAATCTAGATTCAAGAGGATAAAAACCAGCTTTATTAGGATATTAATAATACATAATTGTATAGCTTTAACTAATGTCATTCTACGTTTTAATGTATATGTACATTATGTATATGTATTTAAAAACTCCGAAGCACTTTTACAATGGTACAAAAATAATTTTACTACATATTTCTTTTAAATATGATAAAGCTTTAATTTTAATGATAATTACTAAAATGGTGGTTACATATTTTTTTATAATGTGATTTGTCTGTGATTTGTACGAATAAATAAAAAACTTTAAATATGCAATAAATAGTCTTAACTTATTATGTATATTATTAAACAATGTTTTTGTGGGTTCGTATGAAATTTTCATGTTGTCTTCCATTCTAAGAAGTGAAAATGAGCTTAATATGAAGCCGAATAACTATTTTCCAAACATCTAAAGATGCCAAATTGCAACAAACATTAAATACATTTGTTTAGGTATCACTCGCAAGGGGTGAAATATTGACAGACGATGCAGAAGAATTTAAAAAATCCTTAAAATCAATAGTTTATAGGTCACAAGCTTGAATTAATCACAGTAAAATAAATTAGCGGATTATTATGTCTCTAATGGTGCACGCATCTCGGCTGTGCGTGAAGTTGACAGCTGTTTGTATGGCGTTTCAACTCTTTACTTGTCATTTGTCTTTACTTGTGATTTCATAATGAAAACAAAGTTTGCAAATTATACAGATTTTTTATCAAAGTTCGCCTTCCGTTGTGACAACGTTACGTTCGCTAACCATTCTCAGCGATAAAGCCCATTTCTGGGTCTGTAAATGGGCTTCGTAAATTGCCCCATTTTGGCAAGCCAATAACCCGAAGCCATTCACGAAATACCATTGCGGTGCGGTTTTTATGCTGGAGGGGTCATTGGCACATCATTCAATGGAGATCGCTACTGGTCTATGTTCGCTATCTTTTTTGGGATAAATTGGAGATGTTTAACTAAAAGCATATGTGGTTTCATCGGGAGGGCAGCACATGCCCCACAGATGGCCAAAAGATCTAGTTATTGAAGTCGATGTTCGGTGACTGTGTTGTCTTAAGAAACAATCCAGCAAATTGACGCCCCATTTTTTAATTTGGCGCCTGTGGCCTTTTTATTGGGGCTGTATCAAGTCAACGTTATATGCCAATATAGAAAAGCCTTTAAATTAACCTTAATTGCCGGCATATCGCCTGATTTGTGCGAAAAATTGGGTTCAGCGCATTCACTCCTGCAGTCGTTTTCGTGGAGGAAATTTGAATGATGTGTTCCATAATTATATTAGTTATTTTACCCTATATAACTTTTTAATATCTCTAACACAAGCTGTTTAGAACCTCTTACTTAAAAACCCACAAAACCAACGAAAAGCAACAAGCAGTCGATTGCTTGCAGTGTGTTGCGTGGCTCCCCGGTTTTTAGCCGGGTGAAAAAAGTGTAATAGTCTCGGGTTCGAATCTACCATGAGTCTTTTAAGTGTTTTTATATGTATTTTAATATTCTCGGGAGCCGAAGACTTTTTAATTCTGAAGTTAACATTAGGAATATTAGGAAACATCTATATTCCGTTGAAAAATATATAAATTATCGCAAATCTGAAAGGGAACTTTATGGGAGTCGCTTTGCTTTCGGTACAGCACCAAAAATATGTAAACGTTTAAATAATAGCTGATAGCCCCGGGATTACTCCGATCCAATCCCCCCCCCCCCACATGAGTGCGTGTAACCCTTACGCGTGCTTGAAGTGAAACAAACAAAAAATTTTATCCCGCGTGCCAATATTTTACGTAAGTAGAACAGACGATAAAATATTTATGGATAGATTTTAATTATCATGTAAAACGTTTTTAAGTGGACCAGAAGTTGAAATTGACAAGTCTCCACTTTAAATTATTGGTAACTTATCATGACCTTTAAACATATATGCCATTCCAATTGTTGTGTATGGAAAAAGCGTTTTAAAAAATGAATAATATCTTCCAAAAGACTACAAAAAACCATAAGAGACCCCCAAAAGACCCCTAAATGAGCCACAAAGGACCCCACAAAATCCCCTCATAAAACCCCTAAAAGCCCTAAAAAACCCCACAAAAGACCAAAAACCCCAAAATACCCCAAAAGACCTTAAAAAGAGAGTGAGCTTACAACTAGGGCACTTGTAATTGCACAACTCCATGCTATGCATTCGACTACATCTACGCTAGTATGAATATGTATTTACATATATGTATTATATGTTATACTCGTATAATATACAACAACCGAATACAATAATCTAATCGTTAAGAAATATCAAAATTACTTTTGCTATTAATAATAATAATAATATTAGGCGAGACAGACCATTGCGGGCTTAGCTTCTCGCAACCGTTTGTGTTCAGCATGTATATTTTTGCACACAAATGGAGGGGACCTTCAATTTAATGCCGGATCCGAACGGCGAATTGAGAAGCTTTCCGTGACAAGTTATTACTCTCAGACGTTTGTCAGACTTTCGCGAGAGGTGGGACACCGTGAAAAATACTTTTGGTGTTACTGGGATTCGAACCACGAACCTCCTACTCAGTAGCTACACGCATTTCCACAGAGCCACGGCGCCCAGTTTTTTACTTTTGCTATTAAGTGAAGAATATTAAGTGACGAATATTAAAATGCAATAAACAAGCAAAATGACATTTGTGATTTGTCTCATCGAAGAAAATTACTTGAAAACTGAACTGTCAAATTGATGGTTCATTGGCTTACAAATTTATCCGCCAGAAGGATTCGTGATGCTCCTCCAATCGTCAATAGATTAATGTTATATCATATATACCAACCGGATACAAAACATGGTAACTGAATTTACACATTTCTGTATGTTTGACGGCTAACTTTATCTGCTACATTCGTTATTTCCGTTACACTGACGTCTCAGTTGCGCCTAAAGAAGTTTTTCTATAAAAATATCCACTCATTAGTCATAAAACTGGCCAACAAAATATTGATCCTTTTACAAGAGTACAGGAGAGAAAAGACGCGTGCGCTAATCTCTCACTTATCTTCATTCGTACGTAACTATAACATGATGCCTAAATTGTGCGCAAAACAAAACATTATACTCACGATACACAAAAGACACAACCCTACGTACGCACAGAGGCAAATTAAGTTCTGATCAACGGACTTGAAAGTGGCACACATCGCTGCGCGCCCAGGTAAGATCCCAGTAAAATAACGTAAAAGTTGTAGGACCCATTTATAATTACATACATACATATGTTGTTAGTATGACAAAATCAACGCTAAGAGCAATAAAACCAACCAAAAGGGGAAAAATAAAAAATCGCTTTATTCCCAATATGATAGAATCTTAAGATAGGGAAGCGACAGACAGGATTTTTTAAAATTCATAAATTCATTTGTTATGTGTGCGGTGGTTACTCTTTCCATATACTCGTATATTGCTCAGGTTATTTTGTCAAAAGGAAAACGAAATGAAAATTCCTGACAATAAGAAAAAAACAGCACACAGCTGCATCGCAATTTTTTCGTCCGCTCGTGTTGGCCAGATTGCCGAATTCCCATGCAAGCAAAATGCATTGGATGGTAAGGGTAAGGGATTGTGTGCTTTCATTGCTTGCCTTTATGTTTTTAGCAGGTGGGCAAAAATCGTGTGAGAAACCAATTCGAGGAGTGTTTCCCACGGTTAGACTGTACGGTTACGACGCCACGTCCGTCCACGACTATCTTTACAGTTCTGCTTCTGCTTTCTTCCCTTGAATAATAGCGATGTGCGTTTCATAATCGATGCTCGTGATTAAGGGTGTGCGCGTCGACCGACGACGTACAGAGTGAACAAAACACGCACGAGCAAAGAATAAGGAGCACACAGAAGAAAGACCACAGGACACAGCACGCAGCAAAACACACGAACTGCAGAGGGTTGGTTTTTCTCAATGCCTATACATTTGAGTTGACATGCTCTGAGCTCCGATCAACATCAGAGTTTAATTTCTCTTCTCTTGAGTCTATAGGAATTTTATGATAATGCCTCTCTGAACAAGGGTTGCAATGTGCCAGCGGCGAGCGCTCAACAATCAAGGTGCCGTATATAAGTTCCTGCACCCATCACGAAACTAAATATTCCATCTTGGCATTTTGTCGAGTAAACGTCTATTGCGTGTGTCGTGCACTAGCAGTCCAAAGTAATACTAAACTTTTCTGTGATATCTCGTATTATTAAGTGAAATTAAAGGAAAATTACCGATTTACAAAAATGTCTCTACAAATTTCGGAAATGTCAAAAACCTACCAATACCGCAAAGTGATGAAGCCAATGCTGGAGCGAAAGCGTCGAGCCAGGATTAACAAGTGCCTTGACGAATTGAAGGATCTTATGGTTGCAACATTGGAGTCTGAGGGTGAACATGTCACTCGATTAGAGAAGGCTGACATCTTAGAACTAACCGTAGCCCACTTGCAAAAGATGAAACAGCGACGCAAACAAGCCGCCGGCGGTGGTACAACCAACATGACACAAGCTGAAGGCTTCCGATCTGGATATATCCATGCAGTCAATGAGGTCTCACGCAGTCTTTCTGAGTTGCCAGGCAACAATGTGAATTTGGGCACACAACTTATGACACACTTAGGACAGCGGCTCAATCAAATTCAACCTTCTGTTAGAGTTGCTGTACCTGTCACTTCGCCATTGTCAGTACAAATTGGAAACCCTAACTTTCGAAGTCATTACTCAGTTCCGTTGTCGCCAGTGTCCAGTTTTGCCGGAAGTCCCAACTCAACGCATTCAACCAGCGAACATAAGCAACAAGCATCACTATTGAAGACTTGCACACCGTCACCTTTGAATGTCACCAGCCTCGAAGATGACGCTGACGAGGAAAATGTTTGGCGCCCATGGTGAATAAATTTTGATGGCATACCATCATCAAACTACAAATTCAGTGATTTGTCTTCCAAAAAACCAGTCTATTGTTCTGCTTTAAATAATTAATTTAAATAATTTTTCTTATTAAATATATAAGTTATCTTAAATAGAGAATACTGAAAAAAAAAAGCTTTAAAAACCATATTAGCATTTGGTACAACGAATGCAATTATTCATGTGTGATAGAATGTTAGATAGAGATAATTAGAATCTAATTGTTATAGAAACCCAAAACTTTTTATTATTTGTACTTATTAGCTTTAAAACAAAGACTAACATAAAATAAAATAAAATATAGAACATACACAATTTTTGTTTAAATTTCCACTCAATACGAAACTCGAAAAGAATAACCCTACCGCCTGGTAGAAGGAGAATCTAACTTACTAAGTGCCCAACAGGATGACGAATCGATTCAAAATCAATACATGATAGTGTAGAGATTTCCAGCCGATGTAAAAGAAGAATAGTTTCAACCAACTCCTTATTCTACTATTTATTATAGAAATTTGTGCCTGCACTACATATACACAACAAAAAATAAGATAATTAACGATCGTTATCTTTTGAAAAAAATATAACAAAAATGTCTATATACGAGTATAAAAAAAATGACTTTTTTTTCCATAGTTCTTCGTTTAGAAGTCCGGGCGACTTGTTTGACTTGAAAAAAACTGAACACGTGCGCACGCACATCGATCCTTTTCTTCTCTTCGTCCAGAAAAAAAACAACAAAAAGATATTAAAAGAACACAAAGCAAACGGCCGAAAAGGGATACAAAATCGTAAAGCCATAAAAAGTGAAACTAATCAGTTGTTGTTCATTATGGTTATCGTAATGGCAGTCAGCGTGACCTTACAGTGGAATTCTGGTATATGTACATAAGAGTAGTAGCCGTCGTATGTATAAATGCATGGACATGGACCCCAGCTCATTGTGGTCATCCTCTCAGTCTTTCCATTGTTTCTTAATAAGCATCTTATAGTATACAACACGTTATGGTATAGTGCACTATAATTTTTGTAGCAATAGCGCAAGCAAGCCATATTGCTGTGCAAGCCTATTCAAAGCGATATTATTCTTTTTATCGAATTTTCACAATTACTTTAAATAATAAAAAGAGGAGGTCGAGCTGTGAAATTGGGGCCGTAATTTAGGTGTTAACCTATAATTTCACGTTACAACATCATTACATTTCAATGTAAACTTTAAGCACAGATAATATAATATACAGGGGGTGCCGTTGCTCAGTGGATACGAGCATGGCTTTCTGAGCAGGAGGTTAGTTGTTCGAATCCCAGTAACACCAAAAGTATTTTTCACGGTGTCCCACCTCTCGCGAAAGACTGACAAACGTCCGAGAGAAATAACTTGTCACGGAAAGCTTCTCAATTCGCCGTTCGGATCCGGCATTAAATTGTAGGTCCCCTCCATTTGTGTGCAAAAATATACATGCTGAACACAAACGGTTGCGAGAAGCTAGGACCGCAATGGTCTGTCGCGCTTATATTACTATTATTAATATAACATACAGATGTATCCATCATAGAAAATTAAGGCAAATCTATTTTCATCGAGCGGCCACATTTTTTCGCTTGACCAGCTTCGAATTATTTGTATTTATTTGATAATTTCGATTAGATCTGTGTTCCATTTTAGTAATAAGTAGTTGTGTGTAGATGTTCTATGGAACTCAAATTTTAGACGTCGATATGAAATATACTAGATATAAAAAAAAGGTGCGTGGACTTGTGTACACAACTGGATAATTAAGAATGCTCTATAATATATACTTATATTAATATTATAAATAGGTAATGTTTGTTTGTGTGTATTAGGTAATCTTCGAAACTACTGGACCGATTTCAAAAATAATTACCAATATTTAGAATGGACTTTCAGGGTGAACATAGGCTATATATTATCCCTTTTATAAATAAAAGGGCTTTTCGTGTGACCAATTTTGTAACTAAATAACTAAGGTCGACGAAAAAACTGTCGGGCATCATAATGACTGTATGCTGCGCTGATTTCTGTGCTTTGTTTTGTACAAACATCACGCCATATATTGGCATCATAATGACTGAATAATATGATATATCTATATATATATATATATATATATAAACATACATTGGTTTGTGATACGACACTTAAACTCAAAAACTATATAGACAGCCGATTGAGCTGAAACTTTCACAGAATATGCGTCTTAACAAAATCTCGGTAAGCCACATAGTGCGAATACGATCGAGTTGGCGCTTTGTTTCGGTTAGGCAATAACAAACCCCTCTCGTGGTAGTGCTGGTAAGGCGGGGATTTATGTTTGCGGGTGGCGGAGCACCCGGGAAAAGTTAGTATAAAATATAGAGACATATATAAGACTTTTTTTAAAAAACATATATATAAAAGATCCTCAAAATATATTCCAAATACCCCTACCAAAAGACCTCTCAAAAGATCCCCAAAATACCCCATAAAAGCCCTCAACACACTCCAAAAAGAGTTTGCTTTCTGCAAAAGACCATCGAAAGACTCCCGAAAGACCGACAAAAATTTCCCAAATGACCGCTAAAACACTTCCAAAAGAACGCCAAACCAAAAAACCTCCTAAAAACCCAATAAAACTCTCCAAATAGTCCCCCAGAAGATTCTCTATAGACCCCCAAAATATTCCCAAAAAACCCCAAAACATTCGCAAAAGACACTTAAACGACTGCCGAAAGACCCCAAAACTAAAACAATCACATAATACCTCCCAAAATACTCCCAAGGGCCCAAATACCCTCAAAATACTAACAAAAGATTCCCAAAACACTTTTAAAATACGCCAAAAGAAATAAAATTTCAAAAAGAGCAAGTGCGCTATGGAACTTAAATGTGTATAGGAAACTACTACTAGTTCGCTATTAGACATAGCTTCTAGTCCAATGAATCTGTTTTTCAATAAGCACGCATTTTATACAGAAGAGCTTGATGTCAAACTCTGTCAAATGCTTTGGAAATATCGAATGCAATGTGTTTGCTTTCTCCAAATCGATGCAAAGACCGGTTCCACTGTTCGGTGATATATGCCATCAAATAACCAGTGGAACGTTGCCCACGAAATGCGTACTGCCGGTTTTAAGGATAAGGGTAAGGATTTCGTTGGTTTGAAGATAATTTATGAGCTGACAGTTAATCAGCGTTTCTATGGCCTTGAAATGAATTGATGTAAGTGCTATGGGTCGGTACGAAGAAGGAGACGACGGCTTGCCTTTTTTGGGTATAATGCCAGCTTGGAAGAATTATGTAGTATAAATATATATTAAGCTTAAATATAAATATTTACACTAACTGCTTGGGGCCTTCACTGGCCGCGGTGGCGGTTCTTTTTTTAAGCTTTTATTTGGCTTGAATTTGTCTTTCTGTCTGTTTTTTCGAGTTCTTTGATGTCCTCTCTAACCGCCTTTCACACGACCTAGACAGCTGTTACCAGCTCAGTGTCATGGGCCATATCTGAGATCTTCTATGTGAGGAATGTGTTGTCTTGATAAGTGGGTTAACTGTTAAACTTCCCAACTGCCCCACTTCAAAAATAGATAATTTGGCTAATATATGAGCGTCGCATACGCCACGTGAGTGTGACCACACGCATCACATGTGTCCATGTATACAATAAAGTTTGTACCCGAAAAACGAAGGTTTTTAAACATTTAGTTGTTTTCTTTTAAATACCAAACAGGTTGATGATTAAGTAAAACATGATTTTTTTATAAACAATGTGTAAGGTGACACAAACGTGCACACCGTGAATGTATAAAGAACATACAGAAGACAGAAATTCGCTATTCGGTAGATTATATTTATCTCATTTTTATATTAGTTTTTAACTTATATTGGAGAAAAATAAAAGTCAGTTACGGCAATGTTATGCGCAATTGACACACCCCACTAATCAGTTTAAATTGGCATTAACCTTCTCTTCCAGCGTTTTCGACGTCATCAGCATTGCATCTTTCTGTCCATAGATCCTAGCCAGACTCTAGCCAGGCCTTGTAGCATGCGCACAAGCCAAAGTCGTTATACTGCTGTCGTTATTGTTAATAGGATGCTACGTACATGAAGCACGAGTGCTACTGCCGCTGCCGCCACACATTAATACTTTAGCGGCTAGCGCTACGGCGACGTTGGACGGGACGGTACGAGTAAAAGTGCTCTTTGTGTTTTGTTGCTGTAGTTGGTATCGTTGTTTTTGTGGCACTCCACTAACGTAAAACTCATGAGCTCGTGTCGTCGAATGATTATTTAGCATGGTGATGGCGATACATAGAGCCAGAAGCAACGTGAAGAGTATCGCCGGAGCTGACTATAAGCCAGAAAGCATAATATTCGAGTTTTCGAATCGTGTGGTGTGCCGGCAGAAAGATCTTGTGAAGCCTGGAAAAGGGCAGGTGTGTCGATCGTGTGAGAACCACGTTCCAAAGTATTTTCTCACGATCATCTAAAATGTTTTTTTCTTTCTTATGAGCATTGGCTCTACTCAGATCAGATGACGGCGTTTGGTTTGCTTGTATTGGAACTTTGTATTTGTATGTATATTTTAAATCAGTTTGAGCCTCGCAGTAGGTAAAATATTGTTTTTCCCCTTTTCTATGTTGCCCTGTTCACACTTCTTGTCACACTGTCAGTGTATTACAGGTTTGTTTGCTCCTACGATTTTTAGACTTTCGGTAAGATAATTCCCGAATGAGCATAGTGTTTATTATAGTCGCTTAACAGGGGTTGGTGTTGTTTTAATTTATTAAAAGAGTACATATAGCTACCCCTCAGCCTGATGACTTTGTTTTATAACTAACCTTACCCAAACTAGACTTAAATGTTATTTATAAAAACCGTGAGTTTAAAAAGTTCATCAACTTGATGTTTAATTCATTAAATAATTGAATGGCATGGTTTTGGATTTTATAAGAATGTTTAAAATGTTCAATCGCGATTTTATGCAATGCAATTTATGTAAGTAAAAAAAATGCGAAATTGAAAGTAAAAAATGTACGTGATGATGATGATAAATGGGGTGTTGTAGCACTGCGACCCATGCGGATCTATTGCGCTCCACCCTGACTTCAGCTACAGAGACAGTGCGTGCCCGTCCCTAAAGTATTCCCTTCATACATATGGCTCTTAAGAACCTAATAGATTGGAGCGGATTCAGTGAATGTCGCGTTGACTCCGAGATTACGTGAGTTCCAATGTGATCTCTTCTCTGTCGGTTCGTTGCTCCGCATTCGTTCAGATGATGACACGGGGTTTCCTCCTCTTCCCCACAGAGTCTGCAGCTGCCATACTCTACTAATTTTATTTTCTTTAGATTCCCTTTCAGTGTTCATCGTCCTGTTAGGAAACCCGTACTGATTCTTACATTACTTCCACGTAGTCTTAATATCATGCGAGACCTACGGTTTTCGTAGGCAGCGCTCTACAGGTGACCTGATGGCTTATCTCACTGAAAAGTGGAACCAGTCTATTCACAAATTTGGTGAAAGTAAAGTCGTTGCACTCGATATTTCCAAAGCATTTGACAGAGTCTGGCATCAAGCTCTTTTGTCGAAAATGACTGCTTATGGAATTAACAACACCCTGCTCGATTGGACTATGAACTACCTTTCTGACCGTTCAATCCAGGTCGTATTGGACGGATTCAAATCCAATGTCCACCGCATAAACGCCGGTGTTCCTCAAGGCTCTGTTTTATCTCCGACACTCTTTCTGATTTTCATTAATGATCTCCTATCCACCACCTCTAATCCAATCCATTCCTTCGCTGACGACAGTACTCTTAGCTTTTCATATGACTTCTCGCTTTCTGCGCGCCCCTCTTCGGCACAAGTGGAATTTGAACAACAACGTATGTTAAGCACGTTAAATTCTGACCTTGACAGCATAACAAGGTGGGGCCTACATAATAGAGTTGAATTTAACGCTTCTAAAATCCAATGCTGTCTTCTGTCGTCCAAGCGTAATTTAAACCCCCAAACTTTAACCATGAATGGATCTTGCATCAAAGAAACTGAAAAACTCTTAATTCTCGGTATGTGTGTCAGCAACAAGCTTCGTTGGAATGACCACATATTTGCCATCGCCAAAAATGCTGCGAGATGCTTAGGTTTCCTAAAACGGTGTAAGATGTACTTCACTCCTTCAGATCTGGCTACTATTTACAAGGCGTATATTCGCCCTAAACTTGAATACAACTGCATTGTCTGGGCAGGTGCTCCCAAGACCACATTGCATCTACTAGACAGAGTTCAGAACCGCGCGTTAAAACTTATTGGTGATGTACATATCGCGAAAACAATCGAATCGCTTGAACATCGTAGGAATGTTTCCTGCCTGTCACTGTTTTATCGCTTTTTCCACAAGCGGTGTTCAAAAGAAATATCCAGATGCATCCCGCCCTCCAACCCATCCGTAATACCCGTGCCTCAACTCGAGCTCATGGGTCCACCATTAAGCCTATCTTCGGACGTACTAACCAATTCAGAGATTCCTTCTTTAGCCGCACGATAGTTATGTGGAATGAATTGCCTGATTCTGTGTTCCCGCATATATATGATCTGCAGTCGTTTAAGACACGTGTGCATAGACATCTCATCCTTTCCTCTCCCTAATTTCCTAACGCCCACGCTGTGCTAAGCATTATAAGGGTGCAAACCCCTTTAGCGTGTGTACATTATAAAAAAAAAAAAAAAAAAACTTCTTAGTGTTACAGTTCTAAGCATTTCCTTTGCTTGCCGTCGTCCTGGGAGATTCTCCCATCTTACGGAAACGGCTACTGCGTAACTCTTCCCACATTATGTGGGTC
This sequence comes from Nephrocerus scutellatus, assembly GCA_947095585.1. Classification (NCBI taxonomy): domain Eukaryota; kingdom Metazoa; phylum Arthropoda; class Insecta; order Diptera; family Pipunculidae; genus Nephrocerus; species Nephrocerus scutellatus. Next base: position 4,926,760 of record OX352761.1, on the reverse strand, counting down.
TTGGGTTGGTTCTTGAGAGGGTCTTGAGGGAGTATTAAGATATTCTTGAAGGCGTTTTGAGAAGGGTTTTATGGGGATCTTATGGTGTTCTTGATGGGGTCTTAAAGGTGGTTTTGGGGTCTTGAGGTGGCCTTGAGGTAGTCTCGAGGTGGTCTAAAGGGGCTCATATGAATGGTGGGATGGCGTCTTGAATGTGGTTTTGGGGGTCTAAAGGTGGTCTTTAGGGGCTCATATAGGGGGGGGGGGGGTTTGTGGGGGGTATTGAGTGAGTTTTGAACAGGTCTTTAATTGAGTTTTTAAGGAAGCCCTGAAGGGGTTTTGATCGATTTTTTAGTGGGTCTTGAGGGAAGGAGGTCTTGAAGGCGGTCGTCCTGGTTGTCTTGAAGGTTTCTTTTGAGAGTCTTTTGGGATATTTTGGGTGCCTTCTGGGTGACTCCATATTACCATCCCATCCTAATGATATGGACCATTTCAATAAAAACAATCACATAAAATCACATAATTTAAAAGCTAAGCATATGATGTTCTTTTTATCTTGCCATAAACCTCAAATGACTAGCAATGTTCTTTTAAATTATGTGATTTTTAAATTCTGTATATTAACTTCGCGTGCCCGTGGCTGGCTGGCTGGCTGGTGGGCAGAATCTTGTGATCAATTTTTAACATTTCCTAAAGCCCGATTTTATTGAAATTTGGCACACATGTATATTTTCGGTGACAATACTTTCTATGAAAATTTAAGTGTAATCGGGCCGCGGGGTCGGGGGCCTCCCATACATATGTTGTTTTCACCGGCATCAGATCATTTCATGCAGTGTTCTGTGTGCGTTGTGCGCTGTAAGCTGTGACAGCGCTGCTTGCCTTAAGTACCCGATTTTCTTCAAATTTTATACACATGTGCATCTCCTATGGAAACACTATTTACGCATGATACGCATAAAATGTGTACGTACGAATCAGAATATGAACCCATTTCTGGCCCCAAAGAAATTCTCAGAGATAATTTTTATTTTGGAATATTGGACACGGCATAAAGTTCAGTACAGCAATCGCCCTTTTGATTAAACATTTTTGGTTTTCTACCCAATATAGTGAGGTCACAAACTCATTAATTTGTGTAGCAAATTGGAAACAGCTCTTACGCGACGTAGCGTAAGATGGAGATACCTCATATTTTCAAAAGGACTCTGACGCGGCAGCTTTTTGATTTGAACTTTCGTGTCAAGAATGCAATTCATCTTAGTTTTTAGAGAATTGGGGCACTGGTTGGGTAGAGCATTAAAAGGTACATTTATTGACATTGAATTATGATGTACTCGTATATAGCTAACAATATAACGTATCCCATAGAAACAAAACCATCCCCTCTTTTGGTCTTGCTTAACTAACTTGTGTATTTAGTGAAAAATTTATAACATTCGAAAATGTGTCCCTTTGAGATGCATATCCAGATACTCTTTGACTGGCAAAATGGGATGAATTTTTTTATTATTTAGTCATATCCGTAGAAACGAAGAAACATTATTAAAAAACTGTTTTTACATAACTTTTGCGGTAGGAAATTCCAATGGAAACCAAACGAAATACTGATCATTCTCGTATTGGAAAAGCTATCACTATTCATTTACGAGTATATCCCTGTTAGAGATTTATATGTCTGGTCGAGTAAGTACAAGAAGAACAAGCAACAAGAAAATTGTATAGTGATTCAATTATTTCTTTCCTAATAATATCCATCGCTGTTACTAGAGGATTCTTTTGCGATAGCTTCTAATAAATTACAAATATGTAGGTATACATGCACTATACTTGAGGGTCTATCTATTTATGTAAGTCATGATCGAGTAAAAACAAAGTAAAAATTGTAACTTGTTACAATTGTGCAGATCAAAACGCTGAAGCGAAAATTATCTAAATTAAGTGAATAATCCTTGGCGACCTCCTGAAAAAAAGATGTTTGCAAGCCAAATTAAAAATCAAAAATAAAATATAATGTATTTTGATTGGTTTTTGTTAGAATTTATTATTCAAAAATCTCTTTTAATGTAAACATTTCCAACGTTTCTTTGTCCGTGGCCATTCAGCGTAAATCAAATTCGCCAATCTCTAAGAGTTTATTAACTGCCGACGGCGCTATGCTATGCTCGGATAGGAGCAAGGTGTGTGACCATTCACCGAATGAATTGCTGCTAGTACGCGAGTACATCAGTCTTCACCAATATCCTCAGAATATGGCGTGCAAGGATCCAAAAAATTCAAATTTGAAAAATTTGTTAGCACATATTCACCGCTTCACCACGGCCTCCACATTGAACCCGATTCACTTGGTGTTGGACTACAAGCGCCGCTATCACTACTGCCACATTCCGATGGGGGAGGGGTAATGACGACCGGACTACGGCGATCACTATCAACAACTCCAAAATAGCGACGGTCATTAACGTCCACCGATGAAACTTGACAACTGGAACTTGTCGATGAAAACTGAGCGCCACTGATCGCGACAGGAACTGTTGGCACAACTACCTGCAGATAGTTTAGACGATGTCCCAGATGACTCATCAGCTGAGTTCCCAAATCCACACTGACTCCGGAAACGGCTGCTAGCGTTTTAGATACTTCGTTTGCTGCATGAACGTACCCAGCGCGAAAACTCTCAGCAATTGTGACTTTTGGATCCTGCCCTGAAGTATTGGCGGTACTGCTTCCCAGACGTAGCTTCTTTTGGGCACGCAATTTTTTCATGTGCTCAACGGTTAGTTCCAGGATATCGGCTTTTTCCAATCGGGTAATATGTTCCCCTTCCTGGGTGAGACACTCCACCATTATATCTTTCAGTTCGTCGAGGCACTTGTTAATGCGAGCACGACGTTTCCGCTCCAGCATGGGTTTCATTACCTTGCGATATTGATAGGTCTTGGACATTTCCATTTCAAGCACCATGTTGAGGTTTTTTTTTTATTTTAGTAAAATGACAATATAATCAAAGAATTTGTTAAATGTTAAAATCAAACGATTTTTTTATATAAATGTAATAACAACACAGCACAAGCGAACGCGCGAACGATGCGACAACTTCGAAAGCTTTACGATGAATGAATCAACTTGTGCCGCTGACGGTCCCTTTATAAACGTTTTGAACACACAGCTCTGCTACGCGTAATGTATTACGCCAGAGCGAGAGAGCGGACATAGACAAAGATAGTAACAGTTCAGTTTGGTTCAGATATTGTGTGGTGTGGTGTGGTGGTGTGCCTTGTGCGCTGCGCTCGCCTTCACCGATAATCGGTCGTTTGCTTAAGACTCTTGTCCCCTTGCAATCAGTCAGTGTGTGTACATAATAATAATAAAACTGCCGAGTTGGTCGCGTCGAGTCGAGATTGTTATACCGTGGGAAACTATTCCGGAGTCGATTTCTCACAGTCCGCTTCTAGGCTGCCTGCCTGCCTGCATGACTGCATGATTGGGGTCTTTTGAGCGCGCACATGCCTTCTATAACAAGATGTGTTGTTTGATTTTTTCTTTGTTGTTTTCTTTAGGTTTTATCTTCGGATTCGTCGCACCCTTCCCGTAATACCATTGACTTGTATTGCACTATACACTGCCAAGACATGATTGCCCTTCCCCGCATAAAAAAACCCGACTTTAAGTGCTTTGTGTATACCATGGGATCATGGATCGTGCCCGTAAACTGTAAGCGTCGTACCGTCGCAACGTCGCAACGTCGCACCGTTCGTTGTCTTCTTGATCTTCGTCATCGTTGTTTCACTGTGTGTGCCGTCGTCCGTCGTTACTTGCTGGCCGCCGACGTTTGCCATTCGGCCTTTACATCAGCACGATCATTGGAAACGCGTCGCGAGGGGTTTTTTAGTTGCGAGCTGGGAAGCCGTGGTGCGCACTGGAAATGGAAATATATCAAGAAAGAGATTATCTTCGTTTGAAACAAAAAAAAAAATGGAAATAGCAGCACGCTCATCGCTTGAGTGGCAGTCGGCGGCCGACAAGCGGACGTTCCCATCCATAAAGTATAACGCGGCGACAAAGTGCTACAGGGAATGCGCGTCCGCTCCCAACGAGTCGCACATGCATACATATGTATGTACACATGATGCCAAGCGCGGGCCGAACGTTATTTTTTCGGTTAGTCGCTTGCCGCGATGATGAGTTTTGGAATGCGCCAAAGAGCTACTCTATGACTATGCGACCCGTCGTCGTCAGTCATCATGAATGTGTCTGAAAGCAGCCTCCAAGGAGGTGGCAATCGAGCCTACATACATACATTACAACATAAATGCATGCATATAAGTACGAGTATGTGCAGCCAATCATTTTATCAACAGCAACGGTTAGCCGCTCATTGTTCGATTCTCGTTTTTCGTGGGTAAATTGAGAAACAAAAAGACTTTTATTGCAATATTGCTGACACATGGCATACATACGAGTATTATTGCATAGTACTCGTATCTCGTAGTTCGTATGTTTCAGATTCGCATTGGCAATTGGTAGTAGTTGGCGTGTGGGCCGGAAAGGTTGGGTGAATTGTGTCCTGTCCTCATCGACTGCGCGTCTGTCTCGTGCGCTTTTTAAAAAAGTGTGTGGGGGGGAGGCTGGGGTGTTGGTGTTGCTGATATCTGTGTATCGCATGTAAGTCATCGTACGGCCGCATTGACACCGCAACCGAGCTAAGCAGATAAGATATGGAATAGAATATATCTGGCTAACTTTTAACAAGCGCACGGCTTAATTAATCAGATAACTAATTTAGGTACTGGTACTAAATTTTCTATACACATGTAGGTATATGAGTATCTACTGGTGTATGTGTACATAATTTTGTAGTTGATTTTAAAATGTCTATCTGTTATTCTATTTTCTAAGGCTAAAGAGCTAAAGATTTGATTTTAATTATGTGTACATTAATTATTAATAATAATGGTAAAAATTAATGATATTTAAAGTTTATTGGGACAATTTAACCAAACAAACACACAAACATTTGTGTGTAAAGTAAAATACTCAATATTAAAAACAAATCTCTTATTGAAGCATAATGCTACAAAAGAAAGGTGGTAGATCTGGAGTAACTAGAACTGTTATAAAATAAATGAAAATTGCTGGAATGTTTTCAATGGATATCTGAAATAATTGAGTTTTAAAAATATCACAAAGCATTTGAGGTTAAGGACAAGATTAAAAGAATATCAAATGCTTAGCGTGGTTCTTTTTATATAAGTTATCACAACCAAATATCCAACCGCAGTAAGATTCGCGCATGGCCTGTGTCAGCGAATTTTACATTGTTGCTTGCTTGGTCACAACCAAATATCCAGCCGCAGTTGGATTCGCGCATGGCCTGTGTCAGCGAATTTTGCATTGTTGCTTGCTTGGTTATCACAACCAAATACCCAACCGCAGTAAGTTACTGATCAATAAAAATCATCGATCGACAAACCGCTGACGTAGCGTCTGCGACTCTTCCGATAAGCAGCGACCACCCAGCGACGTATCGTCACGCACACCTTAGGTTTAAGATATGTTAGGATTTTTAGTTTAGTTCTTTTGGATAACTCAACGGGCACAGTATCGATCGGCTTGCCAGAATAAAAAGTAATTTTAGTATTATTCAATAAAGTATAAATCTCTTAATTTCAATAAAGTATAAATCTGTTTATTTCAATAAAGGATAAATATATTAATTTTAATAAAGGTTAAATTTGTTAATTGGCGCCCAACGTGGGGCAATTTAAATTTCAAATTAATAAAGTGAATCAAGCAACATCGAGCAACATTAAGCTACATCAAGCAACATCAGCAGCAAAAGAAAATTAGAAAGATCTTGGAGAAGATTCAACAAAGAAGAAAAAAATACAAGAACACTACATTTTATTCAAAATGAAATTTATGTAAGTTGACCGACTCGTTTTTCTTTTTCCTTTTTTAAAAAAAAAAAGATTAAAATAAAAGTAAAAATTCAAAATAAACTGTGCTAAGAGCAGTTGATTGTGTAAAAATTTTAAAAGTGAGCAGAGTGATAGACGAGGTTCTTCTCTTATTTTTTTTGTTTGCCTTAAAAGTAAATTAAATTTGCTTAAATAAATAAATTAATAAATAGCTGTGCTAAGTGGTTGTTTTTTAAAGTTTATGAATGATCAAATTAACCCGTCCCTAGACGATTTGATAAGCTGCCTTGAGAGTATTTCTTTGTCAGAACAGCCAGAGAATATTAGCAAAATGAACGAAGCACAGCTTACGCAAGTTATAAATGCTTCAGTGTCTGCTGCCCTTTCGATGCAAAGGCAGGAATTTGAAAATAAATTAAAGGTATTACAGGACCAAATTGTCAGTGCCTCCGAAGGGCCGGTAGTAGCTAGGTATGAGAGGGTTAAGATTATTCCGGGAATAGTTTGCGAAGAATCCCTTGACGTTGTGAAAACTCTGCCAGAATTTTCGGGTCAGCTTGAGTCTTATGTATCGTGGCGCGAAGCCGCACATAATGCCTACGAGCTATTTAAAAACCACGATGGCAGCTCAAAGCACTATCAAGCGGTCACAATTATTAGAAATAAAGTTCGAGGTGCCGCTGACGCCCTCCTCTCTTCTTTTAGCACCACATTAAATTTTGAGGCTATCATAGCCCGACTCGATTTTACGTTTTCTGATAAGCGGCCCATTTATTTGGTGGAGCAAGAACTATCGACGTTAAGACAGGGTTCTTCCAGCATGCTGGAGTTCTACGACGAAGTGGAAAAAAAATTATCTTCGCTTGCGAACAAGACGAAAATGTCCTATGAGGTAAACATTGCAAATGCAATCAATGAAAAATATAGGGCCGATGCCCTAAGAGTTTTTATTTCTGGGCTCAAGAAGCCATTATGTGACATACTTTTTGCATCTCAACCAAATGATTTACCATCCGCATTAGCACTGGCACAAGAAGTGGATGCGAATCATGAACGTTATATGTTCGCTGCTAGCTTTGCGAACAGGGCGGCCGATGCCGCAAGAAAACCCAATTATAGTCAACGGAACAACAACAGGGTTAACTCTGGTAGTCACAACAACAACAACAGAGACAACTCTGATAACTATAAGAGCTATAAAAACCCCCATTACATTAGGCAGTATCAACCTAGCAGCGGAAATGGTCACCTCCGACAAGATAGGGGCAGTGAAAGTTTCCGTCAGGGGAACTTTAGCGGTCAGAACCGCCAAGGTTTCAACCTGGAGGTGCAATCACGTCCAGAACCAATGGACATAGATCCTACTTCGTCTCGCTGGAAACAATCCACAAATTTCACGAATCCTAGAAATGGCCAATTTCAAAAACGTCAGGCGTCTTCAGACCGCCGAACCGGACAAAAATTTCAAAGGGTGAATCATTTGGGCCAGCCAGAGCCCGAGCATCAACAGAAATCAGAATTGTCATATGAGGATTTGGCTGAATCAGCAGTTGAAGAACAGGAAGTAGAAGAGATTAATTTTTTAGGGGAAGGTCCCTCCTGCCCTGGATCTCAAAAACACTAGGTGGGCAGGAGATAAAACTTCTTGTTGACACAGGAGCCTCCAAAAGCTATATTAGTCCTCTAGCGGGTCTAAAAGGGGTCAGTCCTGTCGACAAGAATTTCAAAATAAAATCCATACATGGAGTTACTATTATTACAAAAAAGTGTAAAGTACATCTTTTAGGGGTAGTATCTGAATTTTTCATTTTACCAGATCTCACTATCTTTGACGGTATTGTGGGACTTGACCTACTTAATAGGGTTCATGCTAACATCAACTTAAACAAAAACTTAATAGAATACGATTCTGGGAAAGAAGTTATAAATTTTCTCAAAGGTCAAGATGTCAGCCATCTTCAGCTCCAGACCGAGTCAGTCCCGGCGAGCATAAAGGGAAAATTTTCAGGAATGATAAAGCGCGTTTCCGGAGTCTTTGCAGACCCAAACGAAAAACTTAGTTACAACACGAATGTTGTAGCTACAATTCGCACTAGAGACAACGAACCAACCTATGCAAAATTTTATCCATATCCACTGGGTGTCGCCGATTTTGTGAAATCGGAAATAAAAACCCTTCTCGAAAATGATATAATACGACCTTCGAGGTCGCCGTACAATAACCCTATATGGGTTGTTGACAAAAAGGGATTTGATGAAAATGGAGTCAAGAAGAAAAGGCTTGTAATAGATTTTCGAAAATTAAACGATAAAACAATTGAAGATTCATACCCCATACCAAACGTAAGTGTTATCCTATCGAATCTAGGAAAATCCCAGCTCTTTACAACATTAGACCTAAAAGCTGGTTTTCACCAAATTGAGCTCGCAGAACGTGATCGTGAGAAAACCGCATTCTCAGTTTGCAACGGTAAATATGAATTTACCCGCCTTCCCTTTGGCTTAAAGAATGCGCCCAGCATCTTCCAGCGTGCCATTGACGATGTTCTAAGAAAACACATAGGCCAGTACTGCTTCGTTTATATAGACGATGTTATAATTTTTTCGAAAGACCCAGATGAACATTTAAATCATATCGAAGCTATATTAAAAAGCTTGTTAGATGCAAACATGAGAGTTTCCATTGAGAAATCGAAATTCTTTAAAACAGAACTTGAATACCTTGGCTTTACCATATCTGGAAATGGAATAAAAACTTGCCCACAGAAGGTCGAGGCAATCCAAAATTTTCCTCAACCCACAACTCTAAGAGGTATTCGATCCTTTCTAGGGATGGCAGGATATTATAGGTGTTTTATCCGTGACTACGCTAAAATTGCTAAACCATTAACCAGCATCCTCAGAGGTGAATTTGGTAAGGTATCAGCTTCACAATCAAAAAAGATTAAAATTTCACTTGATCAAAACCAGATTGAGGCATTTAATAAACTAAAGCAGATACTTATTTCAGAGGACGTTATGTTAGCCTATCCAGATTTCCGAAAAGCTTTCGATCTTACCACCGATGCCTCTTCCCACGCATTAGGCGCAGTTCTGTCTCAGGGAGGTAGACCGATCACAATGATTTCAAGGACATTGGACAAAAAAGAAGAGCATTTTGCCACTAATGAGCGAGAGCTTCTGGCTATTGTTTGGGCTTTAAAGAGTCTTACGCATTATTTGTACGGTGTGAGGGACTTGAACATTTACACCGACCATCAACCTTTGACTTTTGCGGTGTCAGACCGCAACCCAAACCCGAAAATTAAAAGATGGAAAGCCTTTATCGAAGGTTATAATGCTAAGCTCCACTATAAGCCAGGTAAAGACAATCTGGTAGCAGATGCCTTATCACGCCAATTTATAAATGCTTTAGATTCCGAAAACGATTCAAATGGTGCCACTATCCATAGTGAGGAATCGCTAACATACGCAATAGAAACCGTTTCAAAACCTGTAAACGTCTATAAAAACCAACTTATTTTGGAATCGGGTCAGCACCCATCCAAAAGAACATTCGTAATTTTTGGAAACAAACTTCGTCATATCCTTACCTTTCCCGATAAGGAGACCTTGTTTAAAATGTTGGGAGAGGTAGTAAAAACCGATGTAGTTAACTGTATTCATTGTGAGTTGCCTTTGCTGGCTCAGATCCAACATCAGCTGGTTAGTATGTTCCCCAGCACCACTTTTCGTCACACAACAAAATTCGTGACAGATATTTTTAATCCCAATGAGCAATTAGAGATAATAAACCAAGAACATAATAGGGCTCATCGCGCTGCCCAAGAGAACGTGAAGCAAATATTGAATGATTATTTCTTCCCGAGAATGGAGAAAAAGGCTAAAGAAGCCACACTGAATTGCAGAGTTTGCGTGAGGGCCAAATATGACAGGCACCCGGTAAAACACCCTATTGAAAAAACACCCATACCAACATTTCTGGGGGAAATCCTCCATATTGATATCTTCTCAACTAATGCAACATACTTTCTGACTTGCATTGACAAGCTATCAAAATTCGCTGTAGTACAACCAATACATTCTCGCACTATAATTGACATAAAACCATGCATTCTGCAGTTAGTCAACCTGTTCCCCGGTACGAAAACTATCTTCTGCGATAACGAGAAATCGCTAAATTCAAATACCATTAGGTCTTGTCTTAGAGATAATTTCAACATTGAAATCGCTAATGCTCCGCCTTTACACAGTACGTCAAATGGACAGGTGGAAAGATTTCATAGCACCATGAGCGAAATAGCCAGGTGTTTAAAGTTGCAAAAAGGAATTGATGACACGACTGACCTCATATTACTGGCCACAATCGAATATAATAAAACCGTCCATTCCGTCACTAACAAGAGGCCTTTAGACGTTTTTCACTCATGCCCAGAAACTGTTGAGCAAACACATGACAAACTAAGACAGACCCAAAACATCACCCTTAGGAACCACAACAAAGATAGGACTACAAGAATTTTTTCTGTGGGCGAAAGGGTGCTTATTAAGTCAAACCGTCGTCTGGGAAATAAGCTAACACCTTTGTACACTGAAGGGGTGGTCCAAGAGGACATGGGTTCCACAGTTAGAATAAATGGAAGAATAGTTCATAAGGACAATATTCGCCAGGCAAAAGTAGAAAGTTAAATTTTATTTTCCTCCTTTTCTAGATTGTTGATATTCGGGCTGTTCACGGCTACGCTCCTAATAGATTGTAAAATCATAGACTACACGCATTCGGATTACATACCAATTAAAGATGGCGGCATAGTCATATGGGACTCCTACGGCTACTTGAGACATACGACCAACTTAACAGCGTACGCAGAAGTAATAGACAAAACCAACTCCGTAATGAAACTGCATCCTGAGAGTCACATGACGAAACTCGTGAACGCTGACCTCGCTCAGATTGCTAAACTTCTCCAGACAATAACTGGCCCACCAAGGCACACACGGAGCCTGAACTTCTTGGGATCCGCGCTTAAGGTTATAGCGGGCACGCCCGACTTTGATGACTTCATGAAAGTTACAATAGAAATGGATAAGCTTAGGGATAACAATAATCAGCAGGCAGTAATAAACTCTCAACTACAGGAACAGGTTAATGACCTTTCTGACATGGTAAACAGAATTCTCAGGGTGGAAAAGAAAGAACAGGTTGATACCGCTCAGCTCTATGAAATTCTTTGGGTCAGAAATAGAGCCATCGTTACTGATTTGGATAACGTAATCTTATCAATTGCTTTAGCACAGTTGGGGCTATTAAATCCGATCATTCTGGACGGTATTGAAATAGAATCACTAATGAAAAGCGAGTCTCTCAACAATTTAACCGTAGCCGATTTGTTAGTAGTCTCTAAGTTTAAAGTTTATCATGAAAATAATTTAATTCACTTTTTAATTAAATATCCTAGACCTAAGATTATTTGTAGTAAGATAACCATTCTCCCAGTAGCACATGACAACAAGATGCTATCTCTACGAGACAACGCCGTCGCACTCTGCGGAAAGGACGTCTACCCGGTATGCAATTGCTTGGGGACAACTGTGCAATTCTGCGAAAAATCACGCACCACAACTTGTGCGCAACAACTGATATCCCGGTCCGTAGCGCAATGCAGAACAACATTTGGGCAGCTAGATCCGATGCAAGAGATCGATGACGGTCTGGTCATCATCAACGACCACACCGCAACGGTAACGTTAGCTAATGAAACAACTAAACTCGGAAAGGGTACTTACCTGGTTACCTTTTTGGGCGAAGCTAGCGTAAATGAAACAATATTCATGAACAGAAATGCACTCCGCATAAGAGCTGCAGAGATCCCTTGGACTACCCAGATAAATATAACGGGACACGATGAAATAATAAGCCTACCCTATCTGCGACACCATGCGTTAAAGAACCTTCAGCTTATAAACGACCTTAACAGCGGTTTCAAAACAGGATTGACTGCAACATCATCAATCTTGGCAACGATGACAATCGTCGGTGTTTTACTGCTCCTATTCATTTTCCTTGTAAAACGAAAGCAGGAAGCTGCAACGGCAAAGGTGGTGGAAGCCATACTCAGAAAAACAACTAGGCCCGAGGACGTCCCTAACTTAGGAGGGGAGGAGTTATCACAACCAAATATCCAACCGCAGTAAGATTCGCGCATGGCCTGTGTCAGCGAATTTTACATTGTTGCTTGCTTGGTCACAACCAAATATCCAGCCGCAGTTGGATTCGCGCATGGCCTGTGTCAGCGAATTTTGCATTGTTGCTTGCTTGGTTATCACAACCAAATACCCAACCGCAGTAAGTTACTGATCAATAAAAATCATCGATCGACAAACCGCTGACGTAGCGTCTGCGACTCTTCCGATAAGCAGCGACCACCCAGCGACGTATCGTCACGCACACCTTAGGTTTAAGATATGTTAGGATTTTTAGTTTAGTTCTTTTGGATAACTCAACGGGCACAGTATCGATCGGCTTGCCAGAATAAAAAGTAATTTTAGTATTATTCAATAAAGTATAAATCTCTTAATTTCAATAAAGTATAAATCTGTTTATTTCAATAAAGGATAAATATATTAATTTTAATAAAGGTTAAATTTGTTAATTTATACATACTAGCCGACCCGACAGATGTTGTGCTGTTAAACTTTCAATAAGTTTTGTGAATTTGTGAAGAGCTATTTGAAATAAGGGTCCTCCAGGGGGTCTTTCGGGGGTCTTTGGTAGGTCTTTTAAGGGTCCTTTGGTGGTCTTTTGGTGGTCTTTTGGGGTCTTCTGAGGATCTTCTGGAAGTCTTTTGGGGTTTTTTTTGAGGCCTTTTGGTGAGTCTTTTGAGGATCTTTTTGAGGTCTTTTAAAGGTTTTTTTTATGTTCTTTTGAGTCTTTAATGATTTTTTGGGGGGTCTTTTATGATTGTTTTGATGGTCTTTTGGTGGCCTTTGGGGGGTTCAGAGTCTTTTTAGGGTCTTTTGAAGGTTTTTTGGGGTCTTATGGTGATCTTTTGAGGGTTTTTTGGGGGATCTTTTGTGATTCTTTTGAGGGTGTTTCGGAGGTCCTTTAATGATTCTTTTGGGGTTTTGGGGATATTTTTTGGGTCTTTTAGGTGGCTTTTTTGGTGACATTTTTGCCCACAACAACATTGAAGTCTCACTTCAACCGCTCTTAAAAGTTACGCGCACTGTTTTTTATTTGTTTGTGTCTGGCGCATAAACAGACAAAGCTGATGGTTTTCCAACACTGGAACAGGTGTCATACAATTGACCATACGAGAAGCACGGATTTTCAATGTTTATGCCGTAACACTCATTGATTGCCCTTGTGATTTGTTTATTGTAATAGCGAATGAAAACCGCAACCGAAACACCAAGTACTTAAAGTCTAATGGCATGTCGGCGTAGGTCCGTAAAAAGTACCATTACAGTTTTGCCCAGAGTTAACCCCTAGGCCACAACCAGTAGCCCAGGAGCTAACTCTACCCAAACCCTTTTCCGTGACCTTACTGATCACGGAAAGTAACTGTCCTGACACAAGTATCACTAAGTCGTCTGCATACGTGACAACTTTCGTCCTGTCCATCTCAAGTGTCCTGAGAACCTTTTTTATAACCAGCAGCCAGGTGACTTAAATGTAGAAAAACTCTGCGAGTGGCCCAGGAAACCTTTTCGTTTCCTGTCTTTCAGACCCTACTTCCACAAGAAAAAGTGGCACCATCCTGCTGGAGCCAAATGTTTGGTTTTCTTCCGGTCGTAAAAATTAGTCAATCATCGCCATATACAGGGCTACGTTGACAGTTTTTGGATTACCTTTCCTCAATTTCAAAGAAATATGGACCAACAACTGTATCAGACATCTCATATTACATCCCCAATATTAAAAGGTTGTTTGAAAAATTAATGTTTCTTCTGGCTAGCAGCGCAAATCTGTTGGCATAATATTGCACAAGTTGGTTTGGATCTTGCGGCTTTTTTGCTCGTGCCTGTTGAATTTTATATGGAGGCGTTTTAAAAGCCGTCGTAGCGTTGTTCTTGAGATGTTTAATTGGGTAGCACGCTTACGAGTGCTGCGTTAACATTCTGCTGTGAACAGCCTATACAGCGTGTTGAGTTACTCTTCGATGAACAGCGGCTGTTTCTTTTTTAATTAGCTGACGCTACTTCTCAAATTCACGATATTTTCGTTGAGGAGCGTTGAAAATCCTCTATATACCAATTGACTATGTCCCTCACGCACAATTGACTGTAGGTGGTTCAAAAACTGTAAATTTTTACAGAGACACAAACCATTTACTTATTGATTTTGTTACTTACGATCAATTCACTGTCTATCAAAAAGTCAGCAAAGACACAAACCGTAATATTGTCGATAAATTCAATAATACAAACTGGGGGCCCGTTTAATCGTAAAACGGGTTGCAGCCACACTCGTCTTCTCTATCTCGAGAATAGCTCGAACGATTTGGATGAGTCTCAATACTGGGGTGGCTTACAAAAAAAGGGGTCTGGAAAACCCCAACGGAAAAGCAGGAAATTGAAAAAATAAAAATTTGCGTTTTGTATGAGAATGCACTTAACAATTGTATTTTGACAATGAGCAATCATTTATATTCGGTTTGCTATCAAAAGACGGCGTTATGTTAATTTTGGGCTTTTAAGATAATTCAGTGTTTAGACTGAATTACAACTATCCATATGGATTCATATTCATCTGGACTCATATATGGATGGTTGTAATTCAGTCTAAACACTGAATTATCTTAAAAGCCAAAAAGTACCCATTTAATTCGTAAAAATTCGTAACAATTTTTTTTGGGGAATTTTTTATCTGTGACAAAAAAAAGTTTTTCCTAATTTTTTGGGAATTTTTTTATTTCTTAAAAAAACTTTTTGTTTTAAAAAAAACTTTTTTTTTCAAAAAACTTTCTTTTTTTTAGCTTTATTTTTTTTATTTTTAAAAAAAGCTTTCTTTTTTAACTTTTCTTTCTTTTTTTTTTACACGCGCGATATGCGTTACAATTGTTTTAAAACTAGTCCCATGATTTTTGAAATAGAGTAAAAAACCACATTTTACTTTGCTTAAAAAAATCGAAAGCGTTGCGTAGATTAAGTATTTTTTTCCGTTTTCTCAGGGGTAGTAACCCCTATGAATAAAAAAGCTAGCAAGCCGAGCGCTAACCAATTGTTTTAAAACAAGTTCCATCAAATTTTGACTGGTAGAAGCCGAGATACACGATCCGGCAAACAAACGTACAAATGTACACACAATTTTGCTCATACCTCTGAAAAATACTCTAAGGTATTTACCGATAATATTGCGTGCGAACAAATAGTATTTATTCATCAAGAAGTCAACTCAAAAGTTTACATACAAAAAAAAAAAACAAATCTATGCATACAAACACGTCTGATAGAAATGAGTTTAAAGATCATTCGACGACCCACTCTACGTATTACAACTTTTTTATAGAGTTAGAGTCCTATCTTGCACCAAACCCGAGATTCTATTTATTTACCCCATGCGGTGTTCGTAGCGTTTTAAGGGAAAGATACTTCCACTCAAACTACTAGCTGTCAACTTATAAATTCAACCAGAACAGCTATAATTAGAACATATTTCAATTCATTTAAGTTGGAGTTGAGAGGCTTAGTGTTTCACTATGAGTGTAAAATGGTATTAATAAGCGTTGTTTTGACTTTACATCACTTTCAGTTTCCACCTTATAACACATTAAGTCACAGATCTGGTATTTTTAGAATGAAAATTAAATACCAATCATGAAACAATTTACATATCACTTTAGAGTGTGCAGCTTAAAAATTGCTGGACTAGGAAACAGTGCACCTATATGCCAAATTATAAAACATTCGCAAAGAGAAACAGAACCAAACTACCTGATGGGAGAAATCATTTGTTTTAAAGCATATAAGTGCAATAGATATATGTATATTTGAATACTGCCTCCTCTTCAATTCCAACGCTCATTCACGATGACATTCTTGCAAGAGTCGAATCCTCTATGGAACAGATTTACCTTAGTACACGTCAAGTGGCTAGAGTATTAAATGATCTCAACATTCATAAATCTGCTGGGCCTGATGGTATTCCCGCTATAGTTTTGAAGAGGTGTTCTTCAACGTTGGCATTGCCACTGCGCAGACTTTTCTATTTCTCTTATTCTTCTGGAGTCGTCCCAAGGAATTGGAAAACAGCCTCTATCCAGCCTGTTCCTAAAAAAAGGCGAACCGTCATCTCTTTCCTCGTACCGACCAATTGCGCTAACATCTATACTTTTTAAGGTCATGGAAACGTTGATCAACCGTCAGCTTATGCAATACCTTGATTCACACAAAATCCTTAGCGACCAGCAGTACGGTTTTCGTAGGCAACGTTCTACAGGTGACCTGATGAATTATCTCACTGAAAAGTGGAACCAGTCTATTCACAAATTTGGTGAAAGCAAAGTTGTTGCACTCGATATTTCCAAGGCATTTGACAGAGTCTGGCATCAAGCTCTTTTGTCGAAAATGAATGCCTATGGATTTAATAACAACCTGCTTGTTTGGACTAGTAGCTGCCTTCCTGACCGTTCAATCCAGGTCGTATTGAACGGTTTCAAATCCAATGTTCACCGCATAAACACCGGTGTTCCTCAAGGCTCTGTTTTGTCTCCGACACTCTTTCTCATTTTCAATAACGATCTCCTATTCGCTACTTCTAATCCAATCCATTCTTTCGCTGACGACAGCACTCTTAGCTTTTCATAAGATTTCACGCTTTCTACACACCCCTCTTCATCGCAAGTGTAACTTAAACAACAAGGTTAAGCACGTTAAATTCTGACCTTGACAGCATAACAAGGTGGGGACTACGTGATAGAATTGAATTTAACGCTTCTAAACCCCAATGCTGTCTTCTGTCGTTCAAACGTAATTTAAACCTCCAACATTTATCCATGAATGGTTCTTGCATCAAAGAAACTGGGAAACTCTCAATTCTCGGTATGTGCGTCAACAACAAGCTTCGTTGGAACGAGCACATATTTGCCATCATCAAAAATGTTGCGATATGTTTAGGTTTCCTTAAACGATGCAAGATCAACTTCAATCCTTCAGATCTGGCTATTATTTACAAGGCGTATATTCGCCCTAAACTTGAATACAACTCTATTGTCTGGGCAGGTGCCCAACCGTCTACATTGCAGTTGCAGCTACTAGACAGAGTACAGAACCGCCCGTTAAAACTTATTGGTGACGTAAATATCGCGAAAACAATCGAATCACTAAAACATCGTAGGAATGTTTCCTGCTTGTCACTGTTTTATCGCTTTTTCCACAAGCGGTGTTCAAAAGAAATATCCAGATGCATTCCAACCATTCTTGAACTCATTCGTAATAGCCGTGTCTTAACTCGAGCCCACAGGTCCACCATTAAGCATATCTTCGGACATACAAACAAATTCAGAGATTCCTTCTTTAGCCGCACAATAGTTATGTGGAATGATTTGCCTGATTCTGTGTTTCCGCATTTGTATGATCTTCAGTCGTTAAAGACACACTTGCACAGACATCTCATCTGTTCATCTCCCTAATTTCATAACGCCCACGCTGTGCTAAGCATTACAAGGGTATAAATCCCTTAAGCGTTTGTACATTATAAAAAAATACACACAACCCCTTCCCAAGTACCAGTGGTCCAGAAGAAAGTGAATTTGTCTACCGCTCAGTTTGATTAGCGGTGCGCGTAAAAAATACAATTCCTTATCACACTAATCGTCTGTATAATACGAGGGTATAGCTGGATTTTTTCACCACTTTACACTTCATGCGATTCTGTGTGTGTGATAAATTGAAAAGAAACGGCAACATTTTTTCATATCATAACTTTTTTAATCACAAGCCATTCATTCCGTGAAGCGCCATTGAATGAATGTGAAGCTTTCAATACAAAAATTACAGCAATTATCATTTAGTCCTTTTTTAGAACAGGCTGCCATACGAATTATCATAATGAGATCGGGAATCAAAAAAATGGTGCGTTCGTTGTGAAAACTGAAAAGATCACTTCAGAGATTCACAGATCGGAAATCGACCCCCTGCTATACACAGAATATACGGTGGAGTTGATGTAATATTTAGTATTTCAATGGCCAACATGTGCCAAAGGGTTCAAGTCTCTGAAAGCGTGTAGCAATAATCGTAAGCTGTATACTGGTACACTAGGTCAAGATACTGTTCCGACTCGCAACGTCACAAAAAATTTTTCTGCTCATTAACACCACATTTTACAAGAAAAATGCTAGCATACGTGTGTGTGTGTGTGTGTGTGATGTATGCGAAGACCAAAAGGATACATAATATCCAAATACCGTATCCTTTGATAATTTAATCACAAACCATTTGTCGTCGTTACCGTTTCAATTCACTGGCACCAAAAACAAAACAAAAAACAATGTAAACTCATTATGTTTAAATTCGTCTCACAGACAATTAGGGATGATGCCATTCTCATGCCACAAACCTCATAAAGGATACAAGCTGTGCTTATCAATTCTATATCTATACATAATTCTATTCTATAGTTACTTGATGCCTCTAGGTCTAACGACATACATATGGCATAAGGCAAATTAAGTGTAATCTTTAAATGCGTGGGAATGCCAGAAAAGGTCCCTTTCCCACGAAACTCAGTGCTCATTTCCGATTTGCTATGTCCTTAAAATCGAAAACACCAGACAAAAAAAAAACTGCGAAGAAATATCCCCCTTAAGTGTACAACAAACGCCAAACAACAAAAAAAATATTATCTCTTTGCCAGACCCTTCCGTGGTAAAATCCATGAGAAAATTTTTTACGAACACCTGCTATTTTTTTCTTATGGACTTTTTACTGAATGCATTACTTTCCTCTTTCGTATCGGAATTTTCGGAACAAATTTTCAAAAATTTTCTCACACTCAGTGTGAGTCAGTGCCAGAACCTGATAATACCTATCAAGTCGGGCACCGATCTTTCCCCTATTAAATGAACCAGCAACACGATAATCAAATATCATATAAGTACCAATATGAAAATACCCTTACTGGAAGGTCGCACCGCTGAGTACAGCCATTCTTGGTGTCCGCTGCTACCTGCTTTTTTATCGGAAGTTATAAGGACTCACATCAGTGGTGTGGTGGTGTAATGAGGGTGCAGCTATTTTGTTGGTTCTGCTCTTTTCCTCGCTCATACGCACACTTCTTATATTATAGTATGGCTTGTGCAATAAGGCTGAGTTGGATCACACTCTACAGCAGATATAATGCGATCGTCAGTACATTTTTAACACAAAATTAACACAATGCTGTCTTTTGTCCAACCCTAATTTAAACAATCCTTAACCATGAATGGTTCTTGCATCAAAGAAACCATAAAAAACGGGTGGCGATTGTTATTCACTATATATTCATATAAAGTCATTAAACAATGAAACAATTGACAATGAAACAGTTTGCTTGAAACAATGTCAAAACTAAAAAAGAACTAAAAATCATAATATTTTACCAGATCACAGATCATAAATAAATAAATCTTCAAACTTTTTTGACATAGATACTCCTAGTGCAGTGTAATGCTAATACTATACCGACTATAGGGGAAACATATTTCTCTCCTCACTTGTTTTGTTCTTTGGTTGGGCTGGCATTGGTATTTCGTAGAAGGAAAACAGAGAAGAACTACTGTCTGTCGGTCTTGGGCGAGTAGGTATATAAGGAGCTCATTTTTGAGTTGGAAATCATTTCAAATTCGTTTGCGCTGAGAGCCACACAGTATTAAAATATTACACTATCAGTACACTACTCGTACAATCGTATTTCACAATGTGTCAACAACAAAATAAAGCCAACAAAATGAAGTTATCGACAACCACATACAGTATTAAGAAGGTTCTTAAAGCATTGTTCAAAAAGCAACAAAAACAACAAAAACAACAGCTTTCTAATTCACTGGAATCCTTTGAGTCACTGGATAATATCAAAAACTGTCAAGTGGAACAACAGTTTTACGATGAAATTGAAGACAACACAGCCAATGAGAAACTAATGCAATGCTCGGTGGAGTATATTGACATTGCGGACAATATTAGAGAGGAGGATATTTACGTGCCAGTTCGTTTTGCCCGCACCGAAGTTGGTACATTTTTTTGGACAACAAATTTGCAACCAGTTGTCAATACAATTGTTCCCGCTGCTGATGAAGATTTGGTACGACCGGCCTATTGCTACAGCAACTATCAACAACCTAGCGAACAATTTCAAGATCGTTGGGCGCAAGCTTAGATTGGGTCAGCTCTGAAACTTAAACAGAACTTAATTTGAGGGAAAGCTTTAATTTGTTAACAATTGTGATAGATAATGTAATGCATTAATAGATTTTGTGTTTAGTTTTTTAATACTTATGTGATAAAAATACTTACTTTAGTGTTTTAATATTATTTGTACATAATAAAAAAATAAATTTATTCTTTATTTTCAATATATATATAATGTGTAATATCATTTTAAAAATTCTGTCCACCAAAATAGGTTGGCCTGCATTTTCAGGGCGTTGTAATATAAAGAAGGAGTTTTGCAAGCAAACGAACTGATAGGACACTAGTTCCTAGTCCTAGAGAGAAAACACAAACAAGTCTGTCCTGCCAAACTTATATGTATTTATTAGGTACCCTTCACAAGAATGTTATTGTTGTAACGCGCTCCTGTCTAATCAGAATTCGATCGATCGATTCGACTAACACCAATTTGAAACACAACAAGTCGGCTCAACTTTATTGTTGCGATCAAAGAACCGATAAATTCTGATTAGACAAAAGCATTTTAGGACGACTCAAGAAATTTGACTGATTTATGAATGAAGAATACAAACGGAAAACCTGCTAACAAAGCACCATAAACTGCACCATCCAGAATTGCATGTCATCCTTCAAACTGTAGACCTTTCACCCTAGCTATTAGTAAAGCAAACTATGATGGCCCTAAATGTCATGTGCTGCATAGAGGAAAGCTGTCAGAGGAATTCGACATCCTAAGTGGGGTACGACAAGGTTGTATTCTATCGCCGATACTTTTTTTGCTCTTTCTGGTGTTCTAAGTTCTAAATTAGAAATTATGACAATCATCACGCACTTGTGAAGAAAGTCCAATGGCCTTAGCTAGAATTTACAAGCAAACATTTTCCATCTAAAGGTCGTTTGCCATTTGTGGCTATGTATAATTATGTATGGACACAAGCCAACCTAATGATGTGCATGCATATAAATTTACATAATGGTAGGTGAGTTCACTGGTGTTGTTGGTTCAAAAGATAGTAATTTACCATTATTGAACATTAAGCACGTTCTTACTTTCCCATCGTTTGTCGTTTCGGTATGCGGCTGTACTTCGTGTATTTTTTAGACCCTACACACGTGAGAAGCATAATAATTAAACTGCACTTACTCGCCTCAGGTTTGCTTAAACCTGATTATTAAAAAACTTAAATTCCTTCGTGTAGTGAAGGTAGTGAAATAAACAATAATTGAACCTAAACAGTTGGTCAGATCTTTTTTCTGACAGGAAATTCCTTTTAATAAAAAAAAAGTTTAAAATTTCACAATTAAGTACCTGCATGCATTTCAATAATTTGAAATTCCTCCTGATAGCAAAGACTTAGATTTTGACAATACGAGAAGATACATGATAATGGAAAATATGCAGCGATGTTCATTTTTTTTTGATCACGTCAGCAAAAGATTAGGGGTACGCTTTTGTTAACATTAAATGCCAAGCCATTTCGAAAAGGCTTAAACAGTTAGCAATTTATTATGGTCACACTTAATCGGATCTTTCAATCTTTTATAGACTTTGTGGTCGCGTAAGAGGGGTTCGCAGTGTTCGCACCCTTATAATGCTCGGCTGTATGCTTGGCATAGCGTTGATGTTAAGGGCAGGGAGGAGGAACGAGTAGATTTTTTTTTTATAATTTGCGCACGCGAAAAGGGGTTCGCACCCTTATTATGTTCGGCTATATGCTTGGACAGCGTGGGCGTAAAGGAAAAGGAGAAGAAAAGAGGATATGTCTATCAGGTTGTGTTTTGAATGCCTGTGGATTATAGTGATGTGGAAAGACACAGCTTCGCAAATCATTCCACATACGACAGCTTCTACTGCTGTCGTAGGGCAGGTGCGCATGGAGGACTTGTTATGAGAATTCCAGTTAAGCACTTTATCAAGGATGACGCCGAGATATTGAACTTCTCTGGAATAATCTAACGTGGTGCCCTTGATGATGATAGGTACCAAATCGACCAGTGTTCTTTTCGTGAAAGGCTCTAGAACGGTTTTGCAAGGATTGATGTATGTATAGTCCTTCTCTGCTGCCATCTAAAATGTGTAGTAAAGCACCTTGCATGACACTAGTGATAGTCGTGCAGTGCTTACCACTAATAAAAATCGCCAAATCGTGTGAACAACCAATAGCGATGTAGCCTTATCTGTGAAGATCAACTAGAAGTAGTGACCATAGAAGAGGAGAAAGCACTCCTCCTCTGGGACATCCCTCAACTGCAGTCACAGGCACAGAGACTCCTCCCGAGGAGGAAATAATATCTCGACTTTCAAGCGTGGCCCTTATCCAATGCTTGGTCGAGTGTAATATACCTCTGCTATTTTGCTTAGCAAAAAGCATTCTGACCTCTTAGCCTCGTTCGAGAAAAAATCTTACGGAGAATTGTTGGCCCCGTATGTGAGGAAGGATGATTCCAGAGACTCTATAATGATGAGATCTGCGAGCATTACCGCGATGTCCACGTCATGAAGAGAATTAAGCTCGGTAGGTTCCAGTGGACAGGACACCTAGCTCGCATGAGCGAAGAGGATCCTGCTCGGATAGTCCTTTGCGGAAGGATTTTAAATGGCCATTTATAACTCTCGTATAAGGTTTTTTTATATTATTCTAGCTGATGGGTGCCCGGCTTTGTCCGGTCGGAAAATTATTGATTTCACACTAATATCGCTGCCCTTTTCACCATCGACCCCTTGAACAACCACCTCAACAACCTTACCAACACCCCCATCAATCATCACCACCACCAAACAACCTACCCTCACCAACAAAAGGCGCCATATAGCTGAGTGGTTAGTGCGTAGGACTACTGAGCGGGAGATTCAAATTTCCTATCCTATCCTAGAATAACACCAAACGGTCCCAGCTAGGACCTTAAACAGAAATGTCTGTTGCGCCAAATATTATTACCAAACAATAGCCAGATTTGTTAGTCTTGCATTAGTACTTAACTGTATAACTTTCCTTGCAAAAACGTACAGATGTCAAGACGTTATAAATATTTGACAATTGCAATTGCGATTGCGACACATAACTGCCAAAAGAAGAAGAAACAATACCCGGTTTCTTGTTTTTTGCGTTAATCAATACCTACTTTGCCAAATTTGCACTTATTGATTGAAAGAAATACGAAAATTTTATTAAAATTTCAGAATAAAGTTGTATTTTTAATTTTAATGATTTTGTTTTAACATTTTTAGTTAAATCTGTATATTTATGTACAGGTACTTTAAAAATAAACTAACTTATACTATATTGTTGTTAAAAAAAACATTTTCTACTTCACAAGATGAATATCACAAAAACAGCATTATTGCAAAAATTATCACTACATATAACTAAAAATGAGATCCCTGATAAGAGTTAATCGACTGTTGCGAAGGGTCAACTTCTTGTAGTGTGTCCATCGCGTTTAAAGGAGCATAGGTCGCGTATCCCATAACGATTGTGATAAAGCAGGTTGTTGATTTGTGTTTGTAGACAATAGGCACATAAGATCGTCATCGATTTTATCTTGAGCGGTCGTCCAGAAGAAGGTGCCATTGCCGGTACGAATAAAATGTACTGGGATATTTGTTTCCCCCACTGTTGCTTCTGGGATAGCTGTTATTTGAGTGTTTTTATTATAGTGGAACCCCTTTTGTTGGCAATTGAGTCCATGTGAGCAACACGGGCAGATGAAGGGCTGTTGTTTATTCAACTGGCACTTGTTTGTTAATTGTGTTGACAAGTCACTGAGTGGATCCTCCTCGTCATAGCTCTGAAGGCAATCCTCCTCCTTGGCGACCTTCAGAATAACAGAAGCCGCGTAATCTTCCAGTAATGATGTTGACAATGTACTGATGTTATCATTTTTTTGAAGATTATTCAGGTTCACATTGTTGGGGTGTAATTTGGTATTATTCTTTTTGTCTTTTGATGAAATTAACCTGAATAATGGTTTAAATACTTTGCGAAATGTCCCCTTTGACCTGTGTGATTTTGATGTCGATTCAGCACAGGAAAATGACATGTTGGGTTGATAGCCGTTTGGAATGTTTTTTGTATCCGTAAACATTGTTATGATTGGTTTAAATGACGTTTGGGTATAAAAATCTCAGATCCGCTGATGCTCGTAATGCTGACTGAACTCGAAGTGCTTATAGGCGATGTTCTCCCTGTGAAAGATTCTATCAAACTGATGCTGATACTTTTCCGGTAGACGTTTTTATATAACTGAGCCAAGGCATTTCTTTCAACAGGAATCAATCCGTTGTTGTGTTGATATTTCCCATAGCCCAAACCCTCAAACGTACACTACATCACACAATGTGGAAACACAGCCACATTGACCTAAAAGGGCAAATAAGCATCAAAAAACAAACAAAACAGAAAGAGAAAAGCAACAAGCAAAAGAAAAATCTCTGCTTCGCATGCATGCACACAAAATCCCGAAAAGTGTGGGAACCAAATTTTTTTTCTTGCCTCTTTTACCGAGTTCGGGATTCAGGTTGCAGCGAGAACATCCTTTAGGTAGTTTTTTACATGTGCAACACAACAACAACCAGTCGGGTGAATGTGTGTACAGAAGAAAGTAAAAATAATTGAGCTATGATCGGTAATTATCACTGCTGCTTATTTAACATTTCAACATTTTTTTATTATTGCATATAAATTCAGTAATGGCTGATGGATTTTAATTAAAACTTTTTCAAAAATAAAAATAGGGTCGACCTTAAATACTCGTATGTTAGTTGTCCTACTCTAACTAATTCTAAATGCAATCAAATTTCCGATGTGATCAACATTTCATATTGTTCTTGTAGCGCAGATAGTCATAGCATACATACCAAGAATCAAAAGGAAGTGACGCTGTACAGAACCCAATGAAACCGGGTGTATCATAGGCACTAAATGTAGACAACCTGTTTTTAAATCTTGATTGACCCCTTTTTGGCTGTATTTTCGACTACTTTGGGGTCCTTTTAAACCACCTTCCTCACGACCTACAGAGCCGTAATTTTGTGAGTGTTTAAGTCCAAAATAGCATTTTTATATTCCGCTTGACACTTGTGTCGCGTGTCGCGAGTGTGATGGGTTGAAAATTTTATTTTGACTTTTTTGAGGTCGTTTTTAACCACCTTTCGCACAACCTAGAGAGCTGAAATTTGATGATTGAAGGGAGTGGTGATTAAAAATTGATCACAAGCTTTGGCCATGCTGCTAACCGCAAACGAACAAACACATCCGAAAGTTAATATAGAGTTTTGTAGGAGATTTTAGCGAATCTTGAAAATGAACCCTATGAATAATGTTGTATGTGTACGTCAGTCAAGTGCACCCTGTAGCTTTGGGCGATTTGGTGGAGATTTTAATGACGTAGCGTAACAGGTGGGTGCTCGTGAGCAATGAGTATAACAGACACACTCGAAAATGCATGAGGGTATTATTCAATGTGTATACTCAACATTGGAAATTTGAGAACAAAGCAGACACGAGGATCACAAAGGAAACGATCGAATTAACTGTGAGAATTCCGGAGCGAACTATCATCAAACTGAATGATGGTCTTTGGTCTTATCGCTAAGCAATTTGACCAATAGGAAACACAAAACTCAAAATACCAGCACATTTTGTATGAGTGTCGACGGATGTGGCGTTCCGTGGGACGATGAGTTCATGAGCAGTTCCCACGTGTTTTGGCATTCAGATGCATGTTCGGTGTTAGGTTAGTGTGCTTGGAATATTGATAAGTAGATAAGTTGCTTTATGACCTATTAGCAACAACTGTTTGATTTTTTTTTTGTATTTTGGTAGTCTTTTCTTTATTACGAGTATGTACGAGTATAATAATTATTTGTACACGAAGGATACCATTTGAGCGCTGTTTAACCGTTTAATGCGTAATTAATTTTGTTAAATTGTTCAGTATTTGAGAGGTGTTTAAGGCCTGCTCCGAACGGCGAATTGAGAAGCTTCCTTTACAAGTTATTACTCACGGAACGTTTGTCACATATTCGCGAGAGGGGGGAAACCATGAAAAATACTTTTGGTGTTACTGGGATTCGAACCAGGAACCTCCTGCTCAGTAGCCACGCGTATTTCCACTGAGCCCCACGGCTACGCGATATTAAGAAATCATACATGTACACATACCAATTAATATACATATTATATTAATTTACTCTAATTATTGATAAATACAAAACATAAAAAAATTACAAGTCTGTTTTAGTCTGGGTATCCATAGAAATAAGAAACTAAGCACTCTTGCCTATAGCTTCGCTAAGCAAATTTTGGTAATTTATAGAAAATGCATGTAAATGGTTTTTAACAATACTTCTGCTTATAACACCATTCCAGTTGCGCCTCCAATTTACATTATACTTCTGCTAATAACACCATTCCAGTTACGCCTTTAATTCACTTTTAAGCTGCTCAGGACGAGTGCGTCTAAATTTTAAACCACACAGCTCTCACCAATAATAGTTAAAAATTCCAACTCGGAATGCACTTATACGAGTACCTTATACGCACGAAACCAAACATTTTATTTGTCTGCGAGGACAATCATGAAGCACAGTAGGGGGTAAATTGCTGGGTATCACCAACCGATTTACTATCTGCCTTCCGAACGCTATACAAACTCTGGCCACCCAACGGCTGGCTCACAAACGTATTTACATCTATCGTATGTATGTGCATATGTAAGTATCATGCAAACACTAGATTGTACATTCTCGAACAGACGAGAGCGCAACCATCGAGTACGAGCAATAACCCGTGCCGATCGCGTGTTCAGAGTGCGCCGCGATACAATCAATCTATCTTGGCTTCGCTTTTGGTCTGGCCAATTCATAATGAACTTTTTTTTTAACTCGTTGAAATCCAACTGTGCTAGCAATGCCCCAAGAATTCTTTATGGATTGAATTTCCAGGAGGTATCTTCTTCTCCAACTCCACACCTTTTCACGTTTTACGCCTAAAGCGACATCGCCGTTTCTTGATTTATAATAGCATACCCAAACTAGGTAGGGAAGGAGCACTTCTGTGCAATATCAAATTGCTTTGATGTCAGATCTTAGCCACCACCTAATGTAGCACAATTGAATGTTCGTAACATTTTTGTTTTCTTATTTTATTTAGTAACCGTTTTCAATATGTTTACAGCATGCGTCCTAATGTAATATCATTAATAGCTTTGTAAAATAGGTACATACATTAAAAATTGCAAAAAAAAAAAGGTTATTATCTATCCTCACCAAGGGTGGTAAAAGGAAGGCGCAGTTTCAAGTTTGCGGGTAGTGAAGCGCCTGGGAACCGCTTGTTTAGGTAGTAGCTTCCTACACAAGCATATCCATATAACAAGTGTCTAACAAATAAATATTCATTTTATGCCAAGATAGGAAGAACATTCTTCGTTTACTACGACGCACAGAGAGCGGTCGGAAAGATGTAAAGACATTACATGAAATTACGACAAGTGTTGTCTGTATTGAGTTTAATGTTTTAGGTATAGTTTTATAGACGCCTCGCACCCATTACCCGCTAAGCGATAAATTCCCAAGGAGTGTGCGACGATGTGAGAAAGAACATTCAGACAGAATCTTCTTTAAAATATAAAATCCGCATCTTATAGATAAAATCGAAAGTATGTTTGTTTGTTTCTTTTACAAATCCAGACCGTAGATCGTATCAATTCAATTTTTTAGGATGTTTTACTGATGTGTGGAAGTAATCGTATTTCCATATTTTGGAGGGTTAAAATTGCGTTTCATTTATATTCTACATACAAGTACTTACTTGTACTTGGCAACGTATATTTTATTTATTATCTTATTAATAGCTGAAAATCCCAGCGTTGTACGTTTATGAAATTTTCAATGTATATTACTGCCAGATAAGTGTTTGTATTTCTAATTTTAGCCGAGCGCTAACAAATTGTTTTAAAACAATTCTCATCAAATTCTGACCCGATATATACCAGTTCCATTTTTCCATGCATTACACGCGCCACACACGACGCGCGAAAATGTTAATATCATCCACATTTACAAACCGATTTTAATGAAATTTGCGATGTATATTATTGGTAGGTAGGCGAAGGTTATAGGGCCCTATAAGCTTTCCATGACAATAATATTCATGAAAAATTTCAAAAATATCGGTTGGTAAATGTGGCTGATATTAACATTTTACATTTCCCCACCACCTGGAAGAGGAAATGGGTTGTACTATAGCCTATAACCTTTCCCCACCTTCCAATAATATACATTGAAAATTTAGTTAAAATCGGTTGGGAAATGTGAGTTTACATAAATAACAACGGTACATAATTTCATTTTTATTGATATAAAGGACTTTTTAATTAAAGGACTATGTATTATAATACAAACACACCCTTAGAGTTCTATTATAATCTGTTAATGTCAAAATATCAGTCAAGGTTTACGTTTTTGTTATGCTGAAGCAACGTTTTAGAAATTACTACAGAATTTCAGTGGCTGCAACTTTAAGAGCACTTCAATTTTGGATCGTAATAATCGTACCACCAGATAAGCTGTGCGTGGTATAGTGGATAAATCAGAGTCAACATATTCATCATTAAACGTTCCTGTGCCAGTGCGCACTCGTCGAAGTAATGCAAATATCACAGCCGTAAGTTTGAAATGAGCCAAATCAGACGAGTCCAAGCCGTTCATAGGAATTGGGAATCTCTCAGTCCACATTATGGCGAATTATGAGTAAAGATCGTGGCCTACACCCAAACAAGATCAAATTAACTTATGAACTGATTATTTAAATCAAAACACCGCGCCGAAACTTCTCCAATTGATCACTGCAAAAGTTGTAGTTATGTCCTTATTGGAAAACCCTTTAGATAGAAGATCAACGCACAAAAGGACGAGAATTCAAATAACCAACTGAACTGAAAAGTTAAAAGGGAAAAGTCGACAAAGTAAAACAATGTTTGTTAACAAGAGTATTTTTTTGTAGTCATATTTATTATTAGTAAGTTATATATAAGTTATAAATATTTATCACAAATTTGTTTTCTTTAAAGCTTTGTTGTAAAGTTGTTTTGATCAAGGAAGACAAAAGATTCAACAGGAAGACGAGGTTTAATGTTAAAAGTAAAGCCATTTGCATTTAGGCTTGGGCCCAACGGTCCTGACACTGAACAGCAGCAATTTGATTTGATGTACAACAGTACAATGGATCGATTAAATCATTATCAGCAGGAATCGATGAGACAGCAGTCCAGAAGAAAGTACCATTTACAGTGCGGGCAAAATGAACAGGAACAGTTGTTATGTCAACGATATCGAAATCCTCCATGTAATCTGAGATACTGCAACTTTCGGCACACAAACGTTCATTGGCATCGTTTTCGTAAACTTCGATTGAATCACACTCAACCTTAGAATTTCGCAGATTCTCTAATGATTCCATTGATTCCAATGACTCTGCTTTTCTATTGTTTACAAAGTTTTCTTCTTCTTCTTCTCTAATTTGAGTTTTCTGATTTGACTTTTTGAAAAATTTCTTGAGCATCTTTTTGATGCTGTATGACACCTTCTTTGCCCCGCTGTTGTATTCCATCTCGGAGAAGTTGTTAGAAATTTCTACGCACATTTTTGCTTAGCGTTGCTTTTTGAAAATTTAAAAAATTTAAAATAAGACGACTTGTTCAGTGAACGAATGCCTATGTTTGAATGAGAATAATCTCACTTCATCGTCCTTTTATAGCTGCTATGAATCTGCTCAAAACCCAGCGCTAAGTGAACTGAAATTACCAAGGACCAGCAATACATTCCAACCGTCGCAGTCCCGCCTGTGTTACTTGTACGTGTATAAGCGAGCGCAAGGACTCAAAAAACTACAGAGAAATTTTAAAGAAAAAAACGGCAGGTGTGCAGTGTGCGTTTCGGTAAACTGAGAGTTTTCTGAGGTTTGAGATTTAACCTGCTATACGCACCAGTTGTCCTATAAAGATAAGTCCTTAAGAAAACTGTGAGAACCAAGAGTTTCTCCATGTTCCCACACTTTTCGATCGTAAAGGATCTTTTATTTGTTCCACACATGCGCATGATCAGCACTTTGTTGTTGCATATATCCTTTATTTGAAGCACTGCATAAGGGACTTAAAAAAAGGACATATTTCATATAGCATTGCTTGTGTAAAGAGAATATAGAACACTACTTTTGAACACGTGTGCTGCGTTCGTGGGAAAATACTTTAAGGTTCATGTATCGTTACAGGGAAAATTAAGAATTTAATTGGATCTACAGGAACTCTATAGGGACTCGACTATTAAGGATTAGGAGGTGTGTAATTTAAGAAAAAAAAAACATTGTGAGCTGTTTAAACTTTTTTTTTAATACGTATACGATTAGCCACTTCGATTCCGCTTTTAGAGACGATAATGAAACAATTCACCCTTAGCGTAGTTTACGCCGTAAAAAAAGGACTCTATATACACCGCGCACTTTCGACGGCAGTAAAGTGGAGAAAGAAAAGGTTTCGTCAACGTCGTTTGTGCTTGCAGTAAATATTCGTTCATTATGGATTCCAAACTGGTTTGTTAGATGGTAAGGTACCTTGCTGTGATGCTATTTTTGGTGCAGAGTCGCGCAGGCACACTTCAAACACACCACACGTAAGCTTGTTTTCGAGTGACTAATGCGTTTACATTCTGGCTCAGTCAACGACTTAAATTATAATCCTTTTGGCGTACGCTGGAAACTTTATCGGTAGGCAGGTCAAATATGTATCAACTTACGTAGTGGTCGCACTTTTTCTGATGAGTAGCTTATTTATGAGACAGGTATTATAACAAGTGTATCTGCATTTAATGTACCATTAGGCAGCTAGCAAGATAGTACATGCTTTTACTTTCTTTTCCGCAGTAAAAGGAAGTACATACCATGAACATTTTTGAACTCGGGATTTTTGCCAATTTACCTATTTCCGTATTTCCTGAGTCAGGAAAAGCGAAAAAAATCTGGGAGGTCCCAATTGATTTTGGCAGAAATCGGCCAATCGGAAGTGGTAGTTTACTTGGTCGGTTTTTTTGAGATTTTGCAAATATCTGAAAAAGGATTGCACTTAGAAATTAAAAAAAAATGATTCCGACTCCGTCCGGTAAAAGAAAGTAGCATTGTGGCCACACCTCCATTGTTTTATATTTCAGTGCTATTCCCAGTTCGAAAAATATTGATTCGACACTAATATCTCTCCGCACACAATCCGACTAACACTATCATCCGCAACGACCCCCTTTTCCCACCAACCCCCCTCGTTAAGGTATCCACCCATACATCAATACCCCCACACATCAGCTCCGACTACGAGAACCTTCTACCATCAACCCCATCTTCATCTACGAACCACCCTTCCCCCACCAATCGGCCACCACTATCGGTGTTTACCATCACTATTCATCTTAGCAACCCCAAAAACTATGGCATCAACGCTAATATCGGTCACCCTCCCTTCAACTTCGACAATCACACACCTTTTACATTTGATTCAAGATTGTATTTGATATATGTGTACCCAGTTTGGTTGGAATTGCACCAGGCGTGTTCCAAAGGTATGGAGACGCGATTACATACATACAAACTCTGCACCACTCCGATCACAACACCGGTAAGAGAGTGGAAAGCGCATGCATTAAGGGATTCGGATGGTCTTGAGGGCGTCTTGTGGGGCGGGATTTTGGCGCGTTGCGTACAGGGTTAAACTGAGAGCGTTACGAAAGTACGACAGATGAAATAATTGTTCGCTGTCCGCTACGTAGTACTGATCAACCTAATATCCAGTACACAAACCACTAAACGCTTTCCAATATAAGACTTTTAAGTAAGTTTACTCGTACAAGGACCAGACTGTCAACATGATGGATGTAGTTTTTTGGGAGTCTTTTCGAAGGTCTTTAGAGGACCTCTTTGGGGGTATTTTTGGGGTATTTTGGGAGTCTTTTGAGGGCTTTTGGTGTTACTTTGGGAGTCTGTTGAGGATTTTTTGGAAGTCTTTTAAGCGGTCTTTTGAGTATCCATCTGTCTTTTGAAGATATTTTGGAGGTCTTTGGGGTATCTTTTGAGGGTCTTTTGGTGGTCTTTAGGGAAGTCATTTGGGTGGTCTTTAGAGGATCGTTTTGGTTTTTTTTTTTGGTATTTGGGGTTCTTTTCGGAATGTTTTGAGTGTCTTTTTGGAGGACTTTCAGGAGTGTTTTTTAGGAAGTTTTAGTTGGGGGTATTTTTGGATTCTTCCGAGGGTTGTTCGAGGGTATTTTTTTAAGTATTTTGGGGTCTTTTGAGAGGTCTTTTAGAATTCTTTTGAGGGTCTTTTGGAAATCTTTCGAGTGTCATGAGGGGTGAAAAAATACACTACATGCAAGCCAATGCAATAGTCTAAAACATACTTCTTTATTTTATATTATTGGTCTTTATTTATGATCCAGATGCGATATTTTGTTTCAAAAAAATTTCATCGATCTAGATATCCCTTTACTACTTAACGCTTCAAAGGATTTGATTAAAAAATACAAACTAGGGGCCTGTTTATTCCTTTTCTGACACTGAAAACGGGTACACCAGTTATATTTTCCCAACCATCACCCACTCAAGATCGCACTCTAGGCCCTCTTCAGACCTCAAGGTTCCAAATCCTATGTTTTATGCCAGATTGTTTGTGATATGTGTACCAAGTTTGGTCCATGCGTTCTAAAGCTGGTGCAGCACAAATCTATATAAATAAAAATGAAATGAAATGTGTGTTTGCTTGTTATTTTTGAAAGCTCACAACTACCAACATCCGTCATTATATCATATTTTTGACCCCAATTTTCCTTGGATGGGGTGGCAGAAGTTACTCCCTTGAGAGATGAACTGTTTGTAGTTTTGCCAACTGTTTGTTTACTTAAAAAGATTCAATAACAAGCTACACATGTCCCGCATTATTAAATAAAGTTAATCACTTTAATTTTAAGTTCGTATGTTAAAACTAAAATATAAATGTATGAAATTACTGCGCCAGTGAAGATGGGCTGCCGTAGCAAACATCGACCGAACAAATTAAACCAAAATAATAACTACATCAAATGAACAAGAATCACCACAATGACGCAACCAGTGCTTACAAAAGAGAAAAGTATCGCTAATAAAAAGATAATATGTTGCGGCACAGAAGCTGATGTCTTCCATGTGACAAAAGCGATGACGACCATCAGCCAGCCAGCCTCTATAGCAGCTAGCCGAACAAAAACCATCCCATCCGGAGCAGAAATGCATTCGTAAATGCGCAGCCATAATCCATTCCAGTTCAAGAAGCCCGCAGGTCATATACTCAGAAAAACACGAAGCGGTTGAGTCAACAGCAAGCACAACGACGTACTCGCCGTAATCACCGAAGCCAGGCACGTTCACCGCAATTCATGATACCTGATGATGATGATATATAAACGCCAATACGACTTATGTGCGCGACGTGCGCTCTAAGTGCTCCAGCCAGACGTGCAGAGTTGTGCCGGATTTTCAAAACCGTGAGAACCGATTTTGTCGTGTGTTTCCCACGCGATGCGAACACCTGCCTATTTTTTTTGTACACAGTATTTTTGTACGTTTCTTTTTCTTTGCTTCTTATTCGACGTCATTGTCCGTATTTTCCTTTTAAGTTTTTTTACTGGCATTGGTAAGGTTATGGGATGGGCAACGCATGTGGTGCTTGCAATTGGATGAAGCCGTGACAGGGACGCGTTTTGGTGTAGAGTCTGGCATATCGCTAATTCATTTGTGGTAGCACTTGTATTAAAGTGTGTGCATAGATGGTGGTTCGTTGTGTTTTATAAATTGCATACAATTTTTTTACATACCTACATTACTTAATTGTAAGTAAGGAGTGTTCATTATTGATCCTTGTTTAGTAGCAAAGGCGTGAATTTTTAAGAGGAACTTTGGAGTCGTAACACCCAAGCGCTTAAATAACTCTTAATACGATCAAATTAAAGAAAATTTATCATTTATCAGCATAACATCAGTAGAGTCGTTTGCATGCTCCCAAATGCAAGGATTAACATTTTAAAAACAGGTCAACATTAAAATACAAACAGGGTGGGCAGAAAGGTATCACCCCATTTGATTTGCTTATAACTTTATGTCAATGTCAATGTAGTTCGCCAAATTTGATTCCACAACTAAATTTGAGCCGATCCTCCGATCCTCGAGTGTGGCAGAGATATCAAGAAACTGGCGGCTTCAGACGGCGACAAGGATTTGGCCCAGCTCGTGCTACAACACAGCTTGATGACCGCTTTCTTGTGAGGACTCCGTTGCGAATTCGTCGTTTGAATGCGGTTCAATTGGGACAGCGGCTCCAAGACGTTCATAAAGTCGAAGTCAGTCGGTGAACAGTTAAAAGACGACTTCGAGAAAGTGATCTGACTGCACGGAATTGACCCCAGCCCACCGACAAATCCGACTTCAGTTCGCTCGAGCGCATTTGGATTGGACATAAGAACAATGGAGAACAGTCATGTTCTCTAATGAGTGAAGGATGTGTTTGTATGGCATCGATGGACTGAGGAGTATACAAAAGATCAGGAGAGCGATTTGTACAATTTTGCATTGAAGAACGTGTCTTGTATGGATCGTGCATGTTCTGGGGAGGTATGCCACTGAAGGCGAAGACAGATCTTGTTCTTCTTCTTCTTCTCCGGAGCGAATACTGGCCATCGATCAAGAGGATTGACTTCTCAACGGTACATTCAAGAAGTACTCGAGGACTACTTCGTACCTTTTGCCGAGTTTATTGGTGAAAACTGCCTATTCATGCAGGATAATGCGAGACTGCATACGGCTGGTATAGTGTCCAGTACTTTCAAGAGGTGGATGTGTCTGTTATGATGTGGCCAGGTCAAAGCCCGGACATCAATCCCATCAAGCATTTCTGGGACGAGCTGAAAAAAGAGTTCGAGCCAGAAATATTGCTCCAACGAGTCTCCAGGACCTGCAATAGGCGATCGCCGATTTGGAGAAAACTTTGGCGAAATCAATGAAACATCGAATGGAAGCTGTCATCCGGGCTAGAGGAGAGAATTTTCTTGTTAATAAAATTTTTTTCTGGTTTCCTTGTTATAATTTGATTGTTATCACTAATTTTCATGATGAAAAAATCAAAAAAAAACGTGTACTTCAGATGTGTACATACTACCACTGGAAAGGTGTTCAAATATTCTTTGTGTCTGCTTCCAAAAAAATTAAACAAACATTGGATTCTTTGCTCTTCTTGAACTTTTGTTGAAAATTTATCAATGTGCGAATTTTTTGCACCCAAGTGTGTTTGAGGCTGTACGGACAGTGGTGGGATTCCATGTGGCCGGTATGCCTGGGTGTATGCATAGTCTCTGTACATCCTGATGTCTTGACCTAAACAGTGTGGAGGCATCTCACTGACAGTAATGTCGGGAACTGGGTGTGCGGCGTTGTGACACGCCTTGCCTAGCGAAGAGCATGAACGTTTCGTTATAAAGATTATAATGGTTGGTTATGGAGTGGCACCAAGTTGCGATGCGAAAGGCCGTATTTTGTCTGGACTGGATATTGGTCCATTGTGTGTCACTTAAAAATGTCTTCCAGATGGGGGCGGCGTAGTTAATAATTGAACGGCCAATAGCTTTATACGTCGTAACAAGGATTTCGTTGTCCTTACCCCATGCGGTTCCGGCTACGGCTCTTAGAACCCTATTATGACTACTCACTTTACCACAAATATTTTTTGCGTACCTATAGAAGGTAAAATGAGGTTGTCGCATATTATTCCCGTATTGTGACGATCTTCACTGAATCCGATCTCCTCACTATTAGTCACTATTGTCGAGTCGTCTGAGCTGTATAGGGTATTTTTGTTGAAATTTTTGGCATGCATTAAAACGAAAACGGAACGTTGTTGGGGTGTGTAGCGGTGCATTTTAAATGTTAAGTTTATTTTTAAATTTCTGAATCTTCAGTACATGTTTATGCAATTTTTTTAATTTTTCTTTGTTTTTTTTTTAATTTCTCTTGCACTTAACAGACTTCTCATAAGTGCTATAATTTTTGAATTATTTGCAAAATTTTGTAAAAACTTTCCAAGTAAACTGTCACTTCCGGTTGTCAGATTTCCGTCAAAATCAACTTTACGTAAAAAGCTTACATATGAATTTTCATCCCCATAAGTTCAACTGGGATGTAGAGGGAACACAGAAAAGTTATAAAAAAGACAAATGGGGTGATACTTTTCTGCCCACCCTGGTATAATTGAATTTCCATTGACACGAGTTTGAAAAAATAAATGACTCGCACATAATTTAATCTCACTGAGAAGAATAGTGTAAGCCTAGCAAATAAAAATATTCTGACGAAACAAAAAATAATTAATAGTCCAACATTAGTTGCGCAACTTGTCGTTTCATTGCTGATATCCTGATGAAATTTTCGAAAGCAACTTACAACTTTTTCAAATTCTCTGTTATTTACTCTAAATGACCTGCAGTACGCACCTAATTTGGCATTCGCCGTTGACTTTCGTGTTTCGCCCTTACTGAATTATTTTTCAACCCTTATAACACATTGTTTCTTTGTGTGAAAAACTGCAAACAGTTGCTAAAATATACTGCTCTAAAAATGCATAGTCGTACGCATTTCAAAACCGTGGGATAGTTCTTCCCCCAAAATTAATGAAACTTTTTATAGAATTGCGAAATCCTGACCGAATTGAAATTGGAATCAGTAAAACACGAATTCAATTGGAAGGGTGGAAGCAAACTTTAATCCAAACAAGTGAACTTGATGAGGTATATTACGCGTGGCACAGAGCAAAGCAGAAGTACGAGTACTCGTGTCTTGATTTAATGCGCAGGCGCGTGA
This sequence comes from Nephrocerus scutellatus, assembly GCA_947095585.1. Lineage (NCBI taxonomy): Eukaryota > Metazoa > Arthropoda > Insecta > Diptera > Pipunculidae > Nephrocerus > Nephrocerus scutellatus. The sequence goes on along the minus strand of OX352761.1, from coordinate 4,889,571 downwards.
TTGCGCACGTGCTGTATCTGCACTTCAGCTGTTGCATCTATTTTAGGTTTAGATACTATAAAAGGCCACACCAGTTACCACACACGTTTCATAATCATCGTAATCATCTTGTTGTGCGGTTCCACTGATTTAGCAAGTGAAAATGTTCGCGGATAGCACGACTATAAGTGTCTCAAAAAGATTCCGAAAATCAAAAGTCATAACAAGTAATTTATTCAAACGAATTGTACCAAGATTCTTGTATAAAAAACAAAAACTCTCTTCGTCCTTCTTAATATATCCGCCCTCAGCACCTCCTAATATACTCGTAACCCATGAAATAGCTGAGAACGAAGCCAACGAACGACTTGTTCAGACAATCTACAACTACAGCAACGCTGGTGGGAAAGTTGATCAACGTGTCCATTGTGTAAAAACTGGGGCTGGGTGCTTTTTCTGGAATTTAAATGTGCCACACTTGCAGACTACAGATATGGATTTCATTAATGAAAATAAGATAGAACATTCGTTCAGCAGTGCTAGCGGAGAAACCCCAACTTGTAAAGGATTTACGATAATGTGTTAACAGAACGTACTCGTCTAATATGGGAAGCTACGAGTATAAGGGAGGAATTACCAGTCTTACGAGAATTTAAATTAAATTTTGCTGTGATTGCGAATTATCCTAATAAAATTAAATAATTTACTTTTTATTGAAAATATATTTGCCAAAATAAATGTGTATCTACCATAAAATATATTTTTATTTGTTGTTTAGTTTATAATTTGCTTAAGTGGGCTTTTATAACATGGTATGTACCTACATCGTGCGAGCAGGAGATCCAACATTGGTTCCTCAATTAAAATAGTGGAGCGCGAATTTGAAGTAGTGCAGTCCTTTAACTATCTCGGGTCAACTGTAGCAGCCGATAACAGCATGAAATCAGAAATACGTGTACGTTACCTTAAACCCAAAGAGTATAGAGATCTCTATACTCTTTGTTAGTGGTCGCCGTTGCTCAGTGGAAATGCACATGGCTACTGAGCAGGAGGTTCGTGGCTGGAATCCCAGTAACACCAATAGTATTTTTCACGGCGTCCCACCTCTCGCGAGTGGGTGATAAACATTCCGATGTTCAGTTGGTGCTCCAAAGGGTTGTTTCTGAGTCCGGTAAGTGGCGCTGGAGTAGAGTTGTTTATGCATATGCATGTAACGTCATCTCGCCTAAACCACTGGACGTCATAGCGCCCGTCGTTTTTTAGACTCGGTGGGTGGCCCTGGAGTCAAGATATTCACGAAAATGTAATTAGATTGGTTATTATTTCATTATTTCATTTTACACTAAGTGTTGTGAAGTAAGTTTTGTCGTATTGCTTTTTTATAGATACACATATGCTATATATAGTACACGCTCACTTCACGCTCCCTGGGGGGGAAGTAAAATATTGATATCATCCACCACGGCGATAGGAGGAAGGTGGCGGTTCATGTGTGCGGGTGGTTAAGCGCCTGGGAATGGCTGGTAGTTAAATAAAAGTAATACATAATTGTTAAAAAGAAGAGAAAAATATTTGTTAAAATATTATTATTATTTAATTAAATGAAATCAGCTACCTAAGTAGGTGAAAATTAAATATAGGCTGTTAAAGCGAGATATTTGGCTGTCTTTAATAGAGAAAATTTTAAAATTGGAAAACGAATATGAATATGAATATAACATAAATTATTATGAATGCGTTAATCATCTGTGTAATGGGGAGAACAGTTAAAGCACACAAAGTGATGAACATCTTTGTGCACTAAACACTCTTCAAGCTTGGCATGCGCGTGCTATGATCATCTCTTTATCATCTACTCTTTCAGAAGATACATTTTATATTGAATTCTACAACAACACCAACAAAAACAACAACAGCTGCAACCTACGCAAGTTTCACACGCTCTCTCTTGCTGAACGCTACGCACGCAAAAACAAAATCTCACTCATATTATACTACACTCGATCCTATCGGTCACTTAAAACTTTACAGAGGCAGGCAGGGCAGAATCCTATTCTGAAGTTTTGATCTTCCTGTTTTTCCAATAAGCATAATCTAGATGATGGGAGGAGGACACAAAATAAACCAAATGTCAGCCCGGGTGACCGAGTGCTCGACTACAGACAGCATTAAGTATAATTTGTCGAAGGCAGGTGGTTACATCTGTGTTACGGACGAGCAGTGCGTTGGATGGTTGGATGGTTCGCTTATTCTACTTTGCATCCGTGCGGATGGATGGATGGGCGATGAAAATAATAATAACGGCGAAAACAACAACAAAAGGGAAAAATCATCGTGTGGGAAACTCGCTCCCAAATTGTTTCCCACGATTTCGAACAGAAGTGGCAGGCAGCAGCGACCTGTGGTAAGCAGGCCGCCTGCCAGTGCCTACCTGCCTGCTCAGTGCACTCACTGTACACTATACACGGCCATCCCTTCATATTTGTGCCTGTTTGCTTTGCTTATATGTACCTCCTATGGGTCATAACCAGCATTTCAAGCAAGAACAACGTGTGTCGATTACACACCACCACCATTCTCTCGCTATTATGTGCCTGAAATCGTACTCGTACATGCAGCGCATACGAAATCTACCCAAGTACCGACATTCGACAATCCCTTTTTAAGACACACATACACAGGAGGGTTCTTCGAGTTGGGAATCGGAGATCGGACCCTTTTGTTGCACAACAGGACAACACGATACACGATACACGAGTGACGCTTTGGCTCTCTTTCGTTCTCTTTGTGTACCCATCCGTTGAGCATGCCGTTGTCGTCGTCGTCGTGTGTTGAGCACGAGAGTGTGCCTGGCCTGCAATCCGACACGAACGCTCGTCAGTATATAAGGGAGCCATGCTCTGGCAGAGACATTATTCTTAGTTCAGAACGTGAAGGTTCAACATTAATTTTTAACTCTGTGATTTAATTCCAACCAGAAACTACACTCAAAATGAATACATCCGCCGGATTAAGTAAACACGAAATGTCGAAAACTTATCAATATCGTAAAGTAATGAAACCACTTTTGGAACGTAAACGTCGTGCTCGCATTAATAAGTGTCTCGACGACCTAAAGGATCTGATGGGAGAATTCATGCAGCAACAGAATGGCGACTTAAATGTCAAATTGGAAAAGGCTGACATCCTGGAGCTAACAGTTAAGCACTTGCGTAAAGTAAAGAGCCAGAAAAATCTTCGTACGAATACAACATCCAATGAAACTGAAAGCTTTCGATCGGGATATGTACAAGCTGCTAACGAGGTATCACGCTGTTTGGCCAGTTTGCCAAACGTTGACATTGCCTTGGGCACCAAGTTGATGACACACTTAGGACTTCGTCTGAATGAGATTCAACATCGAGCTACAATAACTAAACCATTGAAAATTTGCTGCAATCAAGGAGCATATCAAAACTACACTACTCCGACTACTACACCACGAATGTGCAGCCCAGTTTCCTCTGGATATGGCAGTGACAGTGACTCCTCTCGACTTTCTCCAGCTCTAGCACAAAATGGGCTTTTGCAAACAACTGAGAATACCAGCCGTTCGACAGTATGGAGGCCATGGTAGTTCATATGTAAAGAAATCATTTTCGCTAGTAGCCTACACTATTGATAACGTAAATTTGAATATGCATTTGTAATAGAATAATTTTATCTGTGATACGTAAAAGCTTTATTGAAACGGTACAAAATACAAAACATTGTACATCATTGTTAATTAATACTTTAAGAATCATAATATACTGTATACCTGAATAAAAAATATATATATTAGAAATTTATATTTATGTGGTCATTAATTTACTTGGTTTGGTATAAGGATACTATGTATTTCTTAAATACATTTGCTGATTGCTTGTTGTGAATTTCGCTTTACAATCCGCGGATTCTATACAACTTCTCACATAAGTGTCGGAGTGAACGAAACTTGTTACGACACTTCTCATTGTTAAGGGTTTTTAAATAGGGACATAACAACTATGTTTCAATTGTTTTCATGATCTGACAATGTCAAAACGTCAGCAAGGTTTGCGTTTTCATAATGGTGAAGTTCACGAAAAAGCAGCATTTTAAAAAAACTGAAATTCGGAGTCCAGTGGTCGCAACTTTATTTTCACATATTCACCATTTAATGTTCCTGCCCCAGTGAGAAGTATGAAGGTCGAAATACGCAGCCGTAAGGTCTTGAGTCGATTCCACAGGAACAAGTTACAAGATCAAATTAACTCAAGAGCTAAAGCTTCTTGATCATTTGAAGCTCCAATACTTATGTTATGTTATGTCCTTATTGAAAAACCCTTTACAATATCGATCATAGAGTTTCCTGTGGTAAACAATACTTACGATTATGCAACGAAAATATTGATGCACCGAAAATATGGTGTTGTGTTAAATATCTAGAAAATTTTGTAATATTGGGTCATACGAATTTAGTGTTGTTTGGAAGGGTGTTTGGTGGGCGGTATTTGGTTGGGGTATTACTAAAAAAATGTATTTAACTTGACTTGACCCCTTTTTGTCTGTATATTCGACTACTTTGAGGTAGAGAGCTGAAATTTTGTTAGTGCCTTATTCCAAAATAGGATTTTTTATATTCCGCTTATGACGCGTGTCGCGTTTCGCGTGTGATGGGTTGGAATCGCGTCATTTTCTCATTTTTGAGGTCTTTTTTTAGCTTTAACCACCTTTCGCACGGCCTAGAGGGCTGAAATTTTGTGAGCAACTCAGTGTCAAGGGCCAATTTTGACGCGTGTCGCGAGTCGCTTGTGGCGCGTTTTTTTACATTTATTTGTTTTATTTATTTAATTACGAGTGAGTACCCGCCAAAAATGACGGAACTAATGTTTTTTCACTTGAGTCCCAATATATAATTAGACTTCTAAAAGAACTTAAAGTAAACTAAGTTTTTGTTTTGGATAAAATTAAGTTAAAAATATAGGCATATTAATTTATTTAGTTCAGGATTTCTTGAATTACATTGTTTTTTATAAATATTCTCGAGTTCTTAAGTAAATTTCCTTGACAGTCTGTATTTTTAATTAAGACTTTTAAATTTGTATGATATATTCCTCGCGTTAAAGCGACATATAACTGTCCATGAGCGAAAACTGGCTCAGGAAGATATAGACCAACATGATCAAAAGACTGACCCTTGACTCTTATTGATGGTCATTGCAAAAGCCAACATCAATCGGAACACCAAACGAACATATACTGTAAATATGAACCAAATCTAACCTACCAACAAATATTCGTAAACATCTAGACTCCAGCGCCACCTAACGAGTCAAAAAAAAACCAAAACTTATCGGAGCAGCAAACAATCATATGGTGTGAATATGAATCTAATCCAACCATAAACACAAATTTTCGTAAATATCTCGATTCCAGCGACACCTAGCGGGTCAAAAAAAACTAAAACTAAAACTTGACGGAGCGCCAAACGATCATATGGTGTGAGTATGGTTTCGATACATATCGTGGTTTAGGCGGGATGAAGCGACATAAAAGCGTTATATCCATTCAGAAAAACAAACAAATATCGGGAATTATGTTATTAGGTGATTATTGATGCACAAATACAATTTTAAGATCAATGGTCTTGTTTACAATTTTTGGATTAAGAACGGTGGGTGATATAAAAAATTATAAAGAACATTTTTAAAAGAAAACTTAAGCTATTCAGTTACAGAAATTTAAATTTTAATTTACAAGCGTGTTATTCCGATTTTAAAAAGAAAATTAATAGGAAAATAGGTAATCCACAGGTTGTAGGCAGTGAATGAACCGCATACACGCAAGAAATCGCAGTTTAAGACGATAAATGTTACTACTTAGGCTAGTGCCAGAATATATTTCGGCGCCATACATAAAATGGACTCTAACCTGACTCTAAGCTTAACAGGAAGCAAATCCTTGACAAGATAAGGCTTCCGTAGAACCAACCAAACACGACCAATAACGTAATCACATTAGGAGAGAAAATTTATATAAAATATACCAGTATATTCTGGTATTTGCTATGTGGTTCTTTTTGTAAAATCAATTGTAAGCAATAGTCATTTTCTAAGGATAGAACATTTCGAAACGGTTAACTAAGTATAAATAATCGATATTTCCTCACAGTAAGTTAGTAAATATTTAGAATTGTACTAGACTACTTGACAAATCGATACAACTACCGCCTATGTGAGTATTATTGTTATAAATGAATAATAATTAATCACCAGTGTAAATTTGTGAGCTCTTGCAATTTGTTAATTAAAGTTGTAATCTGTAAAAAACGATCTTGTGTTGTGTTTTTATTTGCAAAATCCATTACGAACACTCTAGAAAACCTAAATTTAGTAGCAACATATGTATATGTAGCTGTATGACAATTATCCTATACACCAGCAGCTTGAATTGAATAATGAACTTCCTGGATTTGAATCGTCTTGAATATTTTCAAGGATACAGTTATCGGGTGAATTGACGAGTGAATAGTTAAAGGCTTGTCCTACTTCCACTAACCATTAGATTAATTGTATTGGGAAAAAGTTGGATCATATGTTTGTAGATTAATGATCTCCCATCGCTTCAATGTACCTTTGAGTTTTTCTTTGTAACTATTGCCAAAGGCTTTATTCTTAAATCTTTCTTTATACGAAATTAACAAGAAGTGTGAAATTCTTAAAAACTATAATTTTGTTTAAACTTAAGCCTTAACCTATGTTAATACTTTATATCAGTATGGATTATTATTTTTAAATTATTATTAGATACTTAAATTTAGTATGTTAGCTCAACATGCCTGTAGTTAATAGATTATATTTCTTAGTTAATTAAATCTAGAGGATCAGCTCTGCGAAGCCGTTTGTATTTCGGTTGCCTTAATAGTTCTATATTTAATCTCTAGGGTGTGTTTGCAGCTTCAATTGGTATTTTAGACTGCATGATTTTATTGTCTTTGAGTTTGGCGATCAAATATGTGCAACGCGTACCTCGTCTTACCACTGACTTTTAAACATAACTCTCAAGTCAGGTGCGGCTTTTTTTTAACGTACGGGCGAGCGGGCTGAAAATTAACCGGCGTAGGCAAGAGATAGCCCTATCAGTATCAAAGCAATGTTGGCTGTTCGTATATACTATTTATTCTTTTAATAATTTCTTTCACATTTTCTGCCTCCTTCGTCATTTAGTTTGTGTATGAAAGCGAACAACTTTTGTGTTTTTACAAAAATTAATAAAATTGGATATCGTGAAATGATAAGATAAGATAAATAATAATAATATTCAGAATTGCGGTCCATAGCCTGGCTTCTCGCGACCCTTTGTGTTGCGCATGTATGTATATTTTGGACAGAAATGGAAGGGACCAACAACTTAAGGCCGGATCCGAATGGCGAATTGAGAAGCTTTCCGTGACTCTCGGAACGCTTATCACCCATTCGCGACAGGTGGGACATCGTGAAAAATACTTTTGGTGTTACTGGTATTCGAACCAAGAACCTCCTGCTCAGTAGCCATGCGAATTTCCACTGAGCCACGGCGCCCACGATAAGATAAGATACTTGTTTAAAAAAATGAAAACGAATGATGAGATAAATACCAATTTGAACGATGTCTCTCTGCACCTTCGATATCAATAATAAAATATTGGACAGCTGAATTTAAGCGTGGTCATAGAAATATTTTTGACGATGAACGTCCAGGCCGTCCAAAACACGTCACTTCACCAGAAATGGTCGGTAAAATCCATTGTATGGTAATTGACGATCGCCGAGTGAAAAAGCAGTTTGCGCCATTTTGTAACCGTGGAAGAAACATGGATCCCAACGACAAAGGAACAGTTTAAACAGTCGACTGCTCCTGGGCAATCGAATCCGAAAAAGGTCGGGGTGGGTCTATCGGCCACCCCACGCGATATCATTAACATAGATTAGAAAGCCCAAAACAATCACCGGTGAATATTATGCAGAGCTGTTGGATTCATTCGGCGCCGATTTGAAGTTAAGCCGTTGCGCTACGAATTGGTTCCTCATACACCTTATTCTTCAGACTTATCCCCTCTGACAATTATCTATTTCCAAACCTGAATAAATGGCTCGGTGGTAAAAGATTTTGATCGATTCGGAGGGTATCGAAAAATTTGACGAAGTGTATCCACCTAAAAGGAGACTATGTTGAAGTTTGCCGAAAAAATATGTGTTTTCTTGCTTAGGCCGATTACTTTTATGCCCGCCTTCGTATTGTTAAAGTTCACAGACGATATTTATTTCCAAGTTGGAAATTATTCCCTGAAATGACTATTTATCCTCTCCTCCTCCTCCTCCTCCTCTTCAACAATAAAATTTACACTCCCATTAAGGTCATCTCTTATCGCGTGAGCATAGCCGACACAGCCTATAGGGTGGGTTTTATTCTCACTAACAAAAAACTACCCCATGATTATGCTCGTATCTTGTACGACAAAATTAAAAACTTTGATTTTTGCAAAACTCTAATTTCCGTTTACCGCATATTACAGGTTCCATATTGATGTTCTTTGGGGACGAGTTAGCGAAGATGCCTCGCGCCAGCCTTACTCTATAATTGACGTACCCGACCAACGTGCAGTCCGCTTATTTTCATGCAGATAGACTGCATAATACCCAAGCAATAAAATTCAATATACGAGTACGTCCCTCTATACATTTAAAATACAAAGCAAACATCAAACACAGAGAGATTCATTCATTCAGTTCATATTACATATTAGGATTTTGTAACATAACAGAAATTCTAGTACTGCCGTCCGCAAACCAGAAAAACAGCAGCTGCAAAATAGAAATCTTTCGAGGAGCTAATGCAAAAAAGCACCATGTGGCTTGAATTCTTGTGAGAAACCAAAATTCTATTCGGTTCCCACGGCCACGAGCCATGCGGCATTTTCTACCCTACAACGATGCACAACGCAGTGGAGAAACGATACAGTACCAGTGACTTGAAGAAGGAAGGGAACAAAACAAGAATTCTTCACTCACTTTTAAGTGTATGGAAAGGAGAGAGAGAACATCATCATATAGGGGTTGAATTTTGGAAGATGTAGCTAGAACGGTAGAAGGTATATAAAGCAGAGTAATAGAAGCCAGCAATGGTATTATCAAGAGAACGACAAACGAGTAAGCAGCGTAGTTTAAACGAATTTTTTAAAAATAAGTCGTAACAAGGTTTTTTTTTTGACTACAATGGAATACACTTCGAAAACAGAACACTATCAGAAAGTGAAGAAACCGCTTTTAGAACGGCAACGTCGTGCCCGAATGAACAAGTGCCTGAATGCTCTCAAGAATATCATAGTGGAGTTTCAGGGAAATGACGCAATCTTGCGAATGGATAAGGCAGAAATGCTAGAATCAACAATCAATTTCATGAAAACACTTTACGCAAAGGAGCCTCCAGTCCAGTCGACCTTAGTGCCAATGCAAAGTTTTCGGAATGGATACATGAATGCTGTGAATGAAGTGTCAAGAGTACTCGCATCAACCCCTGGCATGAGTACGCAACTGGGAAAGTCGGTGATGACCCATTTAGGTTTCAAATTCAACCAATTGCAAGCAATTGAAACAAATCAACAAGTTAGTGCACCTCCAGCTCCAGCTCATGCTTTTAAAATGAATCCTTTGACGATCAACACTGCAGTCAGCACCACATCAACTCCATCAGTGAGCCCCGCTTCATCCGGATACCACAGTGATATGGAAAATCCTAAGGAATCGTCGTCCGACATTTACGTCCGTGAAGATAATGACAATAAGCACGCTTCAATAAATGTGTGGCGTCCTTGGGTATAGTGAGCATCATTTGTTATGTATGCATAGGAGCTGTGGTATTTAATCATAACTGTGATCGTAAAACTGTGATTTATTTTAAGAAGAAATAAAAAATTTATAAAAAAAATTGTTTATGCGATTTACTTCCTTACAGCGTTACAACATGCTTGTGAAAATACATACACTGCGGTTCACTAGATTAGAAGCACATCATTTGGGGAGATAAAATTGATATTTCTCCAGTTATGTGTCAGGAAAGAAAAAACAAATGATGGTGGCAGTTAGATTTGTTTTGGGTTAATACAAATCCTAGTTTAAAAAAATATTCAAAACAAGATAACGGTACATTAAATATCTTTTTGCCTAATGAGTCAAAATGGCATGAATATAAATCGGTTCATAAGATTAGAAGCACATTACAAATGAATGGAAACAATTCTTTTTTCAGTTTTTTATGAATATTGATATGTTATTTTAAGCTAGATACAATACCAAGCATTGCCTGGCTGCCCTCACCACACTATCTCTCCCCATCCAACTGATCATGAAGACCCTCGTTACCAACCTTGAGATATCCCCCACCACCCACTATATGAGCACTACTATTCAGTCTTCGAGTCAATTTTCAAACAATTCCTAGCTACTCACCACGTGAACCCCTTCAACAGCATTACCACAATAACCCCCTACAAACATCTACCCTTAACCGTTCCCACCACATCCCCCAAAGTTTCAGCTATATCGGATGAACGATCTTCGAGTTATTGGCGCACAGACTTACAGACCTACAGACACAGACAAATTTTCATTTTTATATATAAAGATTCATAGTCCAGATATAATGTTGTAGAATGAATGAGTAGAACCAGCTTTCTTCAAGATAACCTCAAAAATGTGATCTTTAATTGAGTTGTACAATGAGGCCAAGTAATCGAGTAAAATTTCATTCCAGGCAAGTTAAACGGCATCGATCAGAGCTTCCTTACTCGTATCATCGTACTGTTTTCCACATTCGTCACTTTTCGTGTGAGCCAGCCCCAGACATTTTCTATAATGTTAAGGTCTGGCGAATATGATGGCCATGGTAAGGTGAGGTTAGGTTAAGGTGGCTGTCAGCGAAACCGACACACTTAGACGAGCAATGGTCCATTGTGATACCACACGGATCATGAAAAAAATTTCCACCTACTCGTTGAACCAATTAGAGATTTGCATGAAGCTCATATCTCAATGTTGGTAAGATCATTAGTGTCGTTTTAGAAGAAAGCTCCCTCACAGATCAGCAAAGACGTTTCCACCTACTCATTGAACCAATTAGAGCTTCGAATGAAGCTTAGAAGACTACCAATGTCAATGTTGGTAAGATCTTTAGTGTCGTTGTAGTATAAAGCTTCCATATGGAGTCTACGATTTTGAAAGAGGGCTGGACAATTACAGAGCAGATGGATAATTGTCTCCTTCTCCCCCACAATCCATGCAGCTTCTGCAAAAGTCATTCGAGAAGACTCCAAGTCTTGCTGCATGCTTTCCTATGTGACAGTATCCAGTGCGATCTTTTTTTTGGAGCGTTTCGGATCCAGCTTGTGCCAGATCTGTTTTGTCGCTATGCAAGTTGTACCGTTTGACCAACTACAGTTTTCATTAGCATTTAACATGAGTTTGCATGTAGCGATTGGTATGCCTAGGTAACCATATTCAGGTAAGATGGGTAGTGTAGTTTCTTGTTTGGCGAGCTCGTCAGCCATACAGTTACCCGTCAGTGCCCCGGCACACAACACTTGTGTATATTGAACCGCTCCGCCATATCTATGAGAGATGATCGACGAGCACAAATGTTCGTAAATATCTCGACTCTAGCACCAACTAACGGGTCCAAAAAAACCTAAGCTTATCCGAGCGCCAAACAAACCTATGTTGTGAATATGAACCAAATCGAACCATAAAGACAAATTTTCGTAAATATCTCGACTCCCGGCGCAACGGGTCAAAAAAAAAACATAAACTTATCGGAGCACCAAACGAACATATGGTGTGAACATAGCTTCCATACGTCCAGTGGTTAAGGCGGAATGAGGCGACATAGAAGACAAACAGACAAAGGTAATTATGTTTTTACGCGGTTAGAAAAAGAAAGAAAACAACAAAAAAAATGATAATTAATGTCAACTTAATTGGTGGAGCTCAGCATTCCTACATACATAGAGTTGTTTACAAAAACCGCAAAGTTAGACGTAAATAAAAATTAAAATCTTGTAATTGAAGAGTGGCTCTGTATTGCATTTGTTTTGTTTTCACTACAAATAAAATAATACTGTAGTACCAGGTTTAATCAAAATAAAACTTTTAGTATTGTTGACGAAATAAGAAAAATAAATGAATACAAAGTTAGTTACCATTTTACGGATTTTAGATTAATATTAATTTTATTACATTCTCTATCACATTATTGATTATTAAGCAAATTTCAGCAAATAAACTTTGTTATACCTTTTTGAATTTTAACCATAATCACCATAAAAATTAAAAATTTTACTACTATAAAAAATAGAGTACATTAACAATAAAATTAAAAAATAAACTAAACAATGTGCGCCAAAATTTTACTGAGGTTGATTTGTTTGGTCGACGTCTTTCGAAGTTTGATTTAAATGAACAGATGAAATGCCACTTTCTCCGGAAAAAAGCTGAATAGATGAAGAACTACCAGATGAGCGGTTTACCGTCGAGTGTAGAACAACTGGTGTTGACGTTTTATGTCGGTCCAAAGACGGTCCTCCATTATTACCGGTGGAAGCCTTTGGCGAAGGCGCCATTGATCCCAAAATTGAACGAACAAATATTCTTGCCAGGGAATCATCAGTTGAAGAAAGCGACGATGAGGTGTTTGTTCGCTTTAAAAGCTCTTTAGTCAGAAATTCACGTAAATTTATCGGATTTCCCTCGTCAGTTGATGTTGTTCTTACACTATTTTCCTTTAGTATAAAAATTACAGATAAATATTACAAAAATTTATAAACCAAATTCAATTACCTGCGAGCTTTCCAATAAAGTATTTTGATCATTGTTTTTCTCAATTATTTGTGACCCCTTAGTCTTTGACATAAAACTTGAACTGGATAAGGTGCTGCTGGTCATTGTATTGTCGATTCCATGTTGTTTTTGTTTCATTAAATCTGACCATCTTGAGCTTTCACTGATGGGATCTTTTTCAACATCTTTTCTTAATGACTTATCATTTGTTGCTTTCGAGCTTAAAATCTTATTATTACGCACAAAACCTTTTTTTAAAATATTTCGTTTGATTAATTCATCTTCGATATTTATCGATTCTGAAGATGATTGTGAAGAATGGGGTGTATTGGTTGTGCCTGAGTACTCTGTTAGCATCTGACTGTCTAAACTGTCTGCATGAAGGAGATTCTGCTCAAAATACTCTTTACGGGAAGGAAATTTTTTTATTGGTACATTAGAGAGACGTAATGATCCCATTAAATCCACTTCGCATTTGGAATCCAAAACATTTTCATCATTTTTACGTAAAAACGAATATTCTTTATAACGAATGTCTTGTTCTTTACCTTCATTGCTGACAAGCACACTTAGTTCGGAATTAACTTGTGTTTCATCTAAGTTATTTTCTTTAGCGTATTCTTTGTAGGATTGATATTTTTTGTAGAGCGGTATTTGTTCTCGTTGAGACAAAAGTATATTTACATCGGAATCTGGATGAAGTAATGATACTGATTCTGGTTCCTGTTGTCCTTGTATGGATGTGTTAAGACGCGATGTTACGGGTGTATCAACCTCAAGAATAGTCGACAATTGATGTGGCAGATCTTGCTCAGTAATTTGTGGGCTAAATCTCGATAGTGAAATTGGTGGTCTCTGGTTTCGGTGAGAAGAAGCCGGAGCCGAAGAAGACACTGTCTCAGTATTAATATCGTCGAAATTTGATTCTTCTTGTGCCGTAATGGGTCGTGATAAAGAAATTCCACTATCCCTGCTCATGCCATTTGGTTTATTTTTTTCCAATTGTATTGCTTGTACATTTTCATTATTAGTTCTATCTTGTGCAGACATTGGCAATTCTAAGTATTCTGTGGAATTTCTGCCATTCTCACTTACCGATGATAAGGTAATTTCAAGTATTTTCTGCTTTTCCTGGCGCACTTTATTTATTAAATCATTGAGCTCAGAGATACGTTGAGAACAGTTTTCAGTTAATTGGTTGTATCTTGATACTTGTGCGTCAGTTGTATCTGGTTTGGCAAATGGTAGCTCATTACCTTTATCGACAGCGGCAACATTTTCGTTGTCATTGTTAGTACTTTCTTCCTTATGTGTCTGGATCTTTTTATTTTTGTTCAAAATTTCATTTTTTCGTGTAGATACCTTTTTTAGGATTGGTTTAATTGATTTCACCAACTTATTGTAATCGTGGGACACATTTTTCGAACGATTATACTTCTCTTCAAGGTGTGTTTTCCAAATCTCGTTTACTGCCGCTTGGCTACTCGAATCAGTTGAAGCAGAGCTATGATGTTTTATTGACTCTTCTAACTCACTTAGAAAACTGTAGTTATCATCGATAAAATTTTCTACGCGTTCCATGCGTGATTTAGTCAATGCATCAGTTTCTATCGCAGATAAGTTCGCTGTTGTATTAACAATAGATGAAGACGGTGTCTCTATATTTGAACTACTCATTCCCAAAGCATTAATAGAGTTTCTGGACATGACAAGCAATCGTTGAACGTAGTGAGCCAATAGAGGATTTAAATTAGGCGTCGAACCTGAAGTCTTTAATTTATTTTTTTTATTTAGCTCATCTTTTACACTGGGCTCAGTATACTTTTGTGAAGTAACTTTTGCTGAATATTCATTTACCAAGAAGTCAACATTATTTGTCAAATTTGGCGGTAAACTACGGTACGAAGTAGAGTTCGATTCATTAGAAGATGGTTGAGATTTTGTATCAACTAAACTTTTAGGACGGATGTTCGTTGCTGTCTTTTGATGCATATTTTTTTTCCTCAAATTTCTTCTTCGCACTGGACTTTGAATCAGCGTCGATAACTTTCGGGGAACTTTTGTTTTGGATGGCGATCGCTTAGAATCGCTATTTTCTTTTACTTTTATTATAATTTCAAAAGGCGATTTTCTATGAATTATTTTATGCTGATTTGAATTGTTCGTCTCTACCTCGTCCGTCTGTGAATTTGTGTGATTAATGATCTTTTTCACCTTTTCATTGTTAAATTTCATTTCATCCTTTGCATTAGGTTGATCCTTCAATGCTGGCTTGGTGCCATCAATAAGGATGTCAACTCGCTCCTGAGACATCTCATTAATTGAATTGACAATATTCTCAACTCGTTTATTGTCAACCTTTTGCATTTTTGGTTTACTTTGACTTAACTCTTTAATTAATTCAATGCGTAGCTTTTCAATACGCCTAAGAAGATTTTGTAATTTTTCAGTTTTTTCCTTATTGTCGATAGCTTTAACATCACCATCACATTTGCGTAAGTCATCCGAAATTTGTTTACTTTGGTTATTGACATATCCAAGAAGTATCGATGAGGAACTGTCTGATGAATTAATGCTGTATGGATCGCCTTTGAATGCCGTTTCTAGATTAATATCATCAGTTGGCAAATTTGGTTGATTTCCTTTATGTGATGATTTTGCGGTATAATTTTGTGCATCGTTTGAATGCCTCAGAATCTCTGGACATGTTATAATTGCTGGACGTTTGAAAATATCTTCTACAGCATTAGTTATTTTGAATTCCTTTAGTTTAGAAATTTGCGCAAGGCGGTGATCTGTAATATCATATTCCTGAAATATATTTCAAACATTATTAGTAAAAACTTTTTATTTATAAAACATACATCTGATGGAATGATGCGACATTGATTATTTAAAGCGTCCAATTTTTCAGTCAATTCATTGCAATCCCGTCGCACCTGCTCACATTCCAGCGCTTTTCGGCAGCGTTCGTCAGATTTTGACCTAAAAACAAGAATTTTTACCTATTGAGCTCAGTACATTTGAATAATTACTTTAATTTTTCAATTTCCAGCTTGTGGGCCTCATTTAATTGTCGTTCAATAAAAGCTTCTTCCACAGCATTTGTTTGCAAAGTCTTACACTCGCCACTATCAGCCTTCACTACATTGTCTGGCTGTGGGTATTGCTTACAAAATTTATTATTATAATCATAAAACTGAACTCGATTGGGAACGGCATTGTTTCCTCTGTTATTATTATTATTTCGTTTTGATATAATTTGAGATGACATATTTCTGCTATTCACTTCATCTTTTCGCGCAATTTTGTCAGTTTCTTCGAAATACGACTTCATTTTGAAAACTTTTGGGGAAACTCTAATTGCAATGCTACTGGGATTATTTTTAATAAAATCAGAAATTTGCGTGTAACGATTGCCAGCTTTTGGTTGATCATTTAATAGAGAACAGTTCCCTGTTTGATCGGTTTTCTTTTTCTCGTTTTCTGTCGGATCATGCTGAATCACCCGATTGAACTGCATGTTCCTGCGCTTAAGAATCTCCTCCTTGGGCGACACGCTCTTTGCTTGAACTTTTTTTACAGAGCTCAACATTTTCTCATTTTCAGATTTTCGATCACTTACTGATTCTGTCTGTGAAAGTGTACTAGTTAGTAAGAACTCAGATGAATCTTCAATAGAAGGTTGCAATGTTTGGTTGTTAATTCCATCGCAGTCGATATCCGATCCTGAATCAGATGTGCTGGACATTTCATAATTGGTTCCTTTCTGTTTTGTTTGCTTCATTGCTGTTTTATTGTTTGTGAGAATCTTATTTATCGGACATATGCCAACTCCCCTTTGAGATCTGTTATTTGTCTTTTGTTTTAGTCTGTTATTTCGAAAGTTGGAGTGCCTTTGATCGTTTTCCTTGTTCGGTTCCGATCGTGGTATCACATTATCCTTCTCCGGAATATTTGATTTTGCACTTGCAGGTTCTAATTTGTTTTTTACTACTCTGTCATTTTCAGACAACGCAGCCACATGCGCTGAGCCTATTTGAAAAACTGAATCGCGATAATCCTGGTTTACTTTTGCTAATACATCACGACGCCAATCTATCAGCTCCTTGGTTTTTACATTTTCCAGTTTTCTTAATTGTTTTTCCTTTTCTCTTTCAACGTTGTTGCGTACGTTGCGTGCAATGTTATTTGATTCAGCGCGGACCTTAATACCATAGAAAAACAGGAATCACTTTTAGTTTTCAGAAATATGGATATGTATTACAAAGCATCATAACTTACTTGTTGTAACCGCAGTATTCTTCTTTCGCTTTCCAAATTTTTTCGCACATCTTTTGCATCACTAAACAATGGGTTAACCATTTTTTGTAGTCTTCATTTAACGTTAAAATTTATGAATTGGTAAATTTAATTTACTGAAAAATAAAATGAACTTATTAACGGAAAATACCCACGGTACGCTCGACCACGACGATATTAAACCAAATACAATTTCAAACGCCGACCGTCGTCTCATATAACTGTCAGTGTTACAGTCACTGCTGCTGTCATACCAAGCTGCTTTAATGCCATTTTTGAATTTTGCTGGTGTTCCATGTCCGTTTAGTTAAAAACCACGGTCGATGAAAAAGAATAATAATTAAATATATGGTGTTCTTCTAGTGTAGTTACTATAGATGAGTAACATTCATATTTATCTATAATGAAGAATGCCAATCGAACAGTCTCTTCAATTCAGTAACTAAATTTAATTAAATATTCGGCAATTAAATCAAATAAATAGTTGTGCCCTACAGTCCAATAGAACGCGGTTTAAATCGTGTGGCTGGTTTGCGTCAAATAACGGGTTTTCAAAAACTAGTTTCCATAGAAGGATAAAACTTTAAGTTTAATATTTTGCAAAATGGGGTGAGTTGACTTTTCGTTAAACTAAGTTTTTAAAATCAATTCAGTTGCAACCAGACATAATGGTCCCCAAGGAAGAGTTTGACAGATGCGTTGTAGTTTCTTAAAAACAAAAAGTCAGACAAACCAAACTCAGCCGCTCTAGTATCGTTGGTTTATTCGTCTGGGTTTATTCAACATTAATTCTCTTTTCGTTGTCGTTAAAAATCGGGTAATTTTTGGATAAGATATTTTTACTCCGAAAAAAAAATTCAGAATGTTTTTGAGAGCTGTAGTAACTTGTTAGTTTCATCAAACTAAGAAATGTCGAGTTCAGTTAGGCATTTTTTTTCATGAACGACACATTATTGCCCAACAAAACCAATTTCTCTGATATTACAAAAAACAACGGATAATTTTTTGATCTAACAGCTAAATGACAGAGAAAAAATTTATCGGATTTATCGCAAAGGTTCTCTCCGATTTGTCTGATTTATTAAAAGCACCCATTATTGCTCTAGTTCAATGGGCTTTGCAAGTAGACACAAGTTTTAAATATTAGCAAAATATCCCAAACCAAGAGTTTTTATACGGTGTTTACACCAAGTAAAATGAAATAATGACATAGCAATCAAAACTGAAAACTTCAGACTTACAAGACTATATAGATTTTGGTTTTGAATAAAACAATTTTTTTCTCTCTTAATGTCAGTAGAAATCTTAATATAAATGCTAAAAAGTGTTTAACTCTTTTATAGCTCATAAGTCTTAGTTCTGAAGTTTTTTCATCGTATAGTTCTTTCATATACAAGAGCTCAACATTGGGCTTTAACATTAGAAAAACTTAAGACTTAATATGTATGACTTGAAAGAGAAGTTGAACGTTTGTTAACTTTTGTCCTAAAATTTTCTACCAATATTACTTGCAAAAAATTTCTTGTCAAAGCCAAAATCCATATAAATGGTGCGTTTTTTTCTCGGACAACTTGTCCGCGACAACGATAAAGTTTTTGGCGACAATTTCTACCAAACCAAATAAATAATATTTAAAATTGAAGTATACAAAGATAATATACAAATCTTCATTAATCTTTCTGAAATTAAGTTTTAAATAATTATTTTTTTTATATATCCACAACAATTTTCTACATTTGTAACGGACAGTCTACACCTCAAGCGGACAAATGAGTGAAATTAAAAATGGGATGTTTTTAGAACACGATTTTTTAATATTTGTTTGTTGTTGCTTGTTATTTATATTTTTATTATTTTATTTATATATTCAAGCACGTTTAAGTTATCAAATAAAACTGATTTAAAAACACAAAAACGTAGACAAATCATTGAATTAAAGTACTAAAGTTTTGTACTAAAAACAAATAAATCTCAAAAATTACCCAATATTTTGTGTTGTCGCGGATATTTGATTATTTGATATTTTTCCCAGTAAAACCATTTTAGTTTTTTTCGTTTTGTCTTTAACACTGCATTCAAAAGTGAACTTACCTAAAATTTAATTGATTGTAAATGCACTCGTTTAAATACGTAATTTCTAATATACCTTTTACAATTTGTTTCACGTGTATTGTAATTACACTGCGGCGAAAATTAAAAAAACCTAAAGTTCTAAAATCAATGAATATTTGTACCATTGTACGCCATGTTCTTTTCATAAAGCAAGAAGCTCTGGTAGCAGCCGAAATTTTTTCGACGCTTGGGACGAATTTTTGAATTCCTGAATTAAATTGTGCAGTGCTGTTAATTGTTCGGGAAAAATATTAAAAATATTTAATTCAATTGTCTTAGTTTAGTTTTTCTAACAGAAATTATTAAGTGAAAAAGGTGTTAAAAAATAACCGCATACACAAAAATGGAAGCAGCTCAACCTCCACCGACAGGACCACCCTCTCGTGGCGGATATCGTGGTCGTGGAAATGGTTCAATGCCAATGCGAGGAGGGTTTGATCGTGGTAGAGGACGTGGAATGGGTAGGGGTCATTATATTAGTCGTGGTGGTATAGGTGGTCCTCCTCCCATGATGACTGGTCGTGGGGGAATGCGTCCACCAAGAGGACTAGGCTATCAAGGCCGTTTCCCGTACATTCCAAGAGGTGCCGGTGGTCCTCCTCTACGTGGAGGACGGCCTCCATTATATTCTCAACGTAAGTTAGAGATTGGTAAAATAATTATTGATTTATAATTATTATACTTGATATTCGTTTTTCTTTAGCTCCAAAGCAGCACTCTGGCTCCGAAAATAATAAAACCGTATCACCAGTTCCAAATACCGTTAATACAGCAGATGCTTCGGCCGTAGCAGTAACACAAACGAATTCTGCAATTGTTTCAAATGGAGGTCCTCCTCTTCTTCGAGGAGCGCCACGCGGGCGTGGCGGACTTCTAACACGTGGTCGTGGGGGTTACATCCCTCATTCAAATGGAAGTTACAATGGTAATGAACATCATTCAATGACAATCCGTCGTGGTGGTCTTCTGCGTGGTCGCGGCGGTTATGGCCAATCAATGACTCGTCCACCGTTAACACATTGTGCAAACACACAAATCGCCCCTGTACCATCATTAAAGCGTGGTGCTCCTGGTGGGCTTCCAGGACCGAAACGAGGCCGGTATGAACAGAGCCCATATTCTACAAGATCAATGGCGCCGAAATATCACCAACAAGTGCAGTCAATTCCACAGGCAAATTCGGGTTATCCCGTTTCGCACGCACAAGCGCAAAGGTAACGTAAAAACTTACTTCTGTTAGAATTAAACACCGGAAAATTTATCTATTACCCCAATTTAGCCATCATTCGTATCAAAATCATGATCAATCACAAGCAATCGACCCATATTCACAAACATACTCTGCACCAGCAACACAATCATCTTATAACGGTTATGTTCAAACGGGTTACGCAGCCGCCCCGGCGCAAGCTACCACTGGTTATTCACATGGTGGAGAGTATGATCAGAGCCAATACCAGGGCTATAGGTGATTTTTGTTATGATCAGGTCTATCGAAAGAATCGGGTTTATTCGTCTAATTTATTGCAGTTCTGCCTACGGGGCACAGCAAGACACCAGATATCAGTCATACGGCCAAGATTACACACAAACCTATGGGGCGCCAGCTGTTGATTACAGTGCACCTCCACCAGACTATTCCCAACATCAAGGTCAAGGTTACGATGAAAGAGCATATGCAGGTTATGGTAAGTAAAATTATTATCTACACGAAAATATGTAGTTTGCATGCACTTTTTATCAACGGCAGTATATTTTAAACACAACAGCACCATATTTACTCGGTATAAAAGTAAGGGTTGCAATGGTTATCTGAGAAAAGTTATTACTTGTCATTGAGGTCGATACTGCAAACATCTATTTCGCTTACATGCGATTTTGTTTCACATTTGAATTTAAAAAATATATAAAGGAATAAGCCAAAAATCATAGCTGAAGGCATTTAAGACGCATCTGCTTAGATATCTCATATTTTCGTCTCCTTAATTTCCTAACGCCCACCCTGCACTAAGGACTACAATAACTTTGACGCACTTGCATCCTTAAACTGGTTTTAGTCCTTTTTCACGTTTAATTTTTGCTAAACTAGTTTGCGGAACTCTTAGCAGTTAAACGAGTTTACAACAGCTGATTTCGGCACTTGATGGAAAATTTTGATTTGTTGAAGAAATTAAATTTGACAAGAATGGTCCCTGTGGGGGCGGGTGCAAGCGGGAGAAATTGCATTCCCTGGCTAGGAAGAAAATATATAAATCAATTAATTTATTTAAATGATTATATTATGGTCAAACTTTCGCGAGAGGTGTTACTGGTGTTACTGGGATTCGAACCGCGAACCCCCTGCTCAGCAATCCATGCTCCTATCCACTGAGCCACGGCGCCCACAATTCTTTCACTTCACTTTAGTGTGAAATTTTGAAAAATGTATTTTAAAAAAAAGTTTACATGACGTGGGCTTAATAATAATATTCGGCGCGACAGACCATTGCGGTCCGAGGCCTAGCTTCTCGCAACCATTTGTGTTGAGCATGTATATTTTTGCACACAAATGAAGGACCTACAATTTATTGCCGGATCCGAATAGCGAGTAAAGAAGCTTTCCGTCACAAGTTATTACTGTCGGACGTTTGCTAGACTTTCGCGAGAGGTAGGACACCGTGAAAAATGCTTTTTGGTGTTACTGGGATTTGAACTAAGAACCTCCTGCTCAGAAGCCATGCTCTTATCCACTGGGTCACGCGACGTGGGCTTAATTACCTATAATTTGTGAGTGATAAATTATATCATACTAGCTGAAAAAACCAGCAAAAAACCACCACCCCAATCCAACTGACCACCAATACCCACCATAAGATACCCAAAACACACTTCCCCATATATATCACCTCTATCTATCAATGCACGGTCTTCGAGTCCATTTCATAACTAGCCATCCACAATAACCTCCTACAAACATCTTATATATATTCAAAGTTTCAGCTATATCGGATGAACGCTCTTCGAGGTAATCGCGAACAGCCAAACGGACAAAGTTTCATTTTTATATATTAAGAAGATGGCTTCATACTCTGCAAATAATCCTGCCTGCGCCCATGTTGACGGCAGGATGAGTAATATATAAGTCCTAACTCTAGCCTATGCATAATATATAAGTTGTTTCGCTTAACAAAACAATTCTTTTCCTTTTTGTAAACTAACCGCGAGTAGAACTGAGTGTGTCACCTTCAACACTTATCTTATAAACTATAAACTAAATAACTAGTTTGGGTACGCCAGTCTGTCAAAGGTATAAGGGTGAAAATCTCTTGAGCGTATGTATATTTAAAAAATTAAAATCTGCTTTATCATAACCCTTACGTTAGGTCTGACATCAGGCTGACGAATGCGCTTGCGATCTGGCAAAACCGATTTTGTCAGTTGATGACCATTATTAGAGAGAAGCCATAAGAGAAGCCAAAAAGCAGAAAATAATAATATTCTTACAATATATTCTTCTGTGTGATTTTTTATTTATATTTTAAGTTTAAGTTATGTAACTTTGGTTATTACGATCAGAGTGTTTTTGATTTTCGTGTATATTATGTCCAAGAATATTGGTCAAAACGATATAGGTACATACTTAAGGAAATTTAGTTGAGTATACAGAACTGTTCAGAAAAAAGTCTATTTCAAATTCGCGCTCCAATATTATAATCGAAGGACCAATCTTGGATCTTCTACTCGCAGACGTGGCCACCATGTACTTTGGTTTGCTCTCATTTATGTGCAGCCCCAGATTTCTTGCCGCACGCTCGATCTGGATGAAAGCTTCTCTGTTTTCAACCAACGATGTCGATGTCGTCTGCGTACGCCAGTATCTGAATGGACTTATAGAAGATTGTTCCTCTCGACGTTACGTCAGAGTCTCGGGTCACTTTCTCCAACGCCAGGTTGAAGAGGACGCAGGCCAGTCAATCCCCGTGTCGGAGCTTGTTATAGATGTTGAATGGGCTTGATAATGATCCGGATATTTTTACTTGGCTTATAACATTGGTCTTGGTCAACCTACATAGTCGTGTCAGTTTATTTGGGATGTCGAATTCCCTAATGGCTTTATAAAGTTCAACCCTGGCTATGCTATCATAGGCGGCTTTAAAGTCTATAAAAACACGGTGTAGTGAGTTTTGAAACTCTAGACATTTTTCCATCCAAGGGTGTAGATCTGATCAGTTGTTAATTTGCTTGGTATGGACCAATGATGACTTTAGCGTATGGAGCTATCCTGTATCCTGTGTGACATAGGAGAAAATCCCAGGCTGCTTTCTTTCGCCGGTGAATTCTTTTTTCATATTCCATGAATGGCACTTGCATCGAGGGAACTGAAAAACTCGCAATTCTCGGTATGTGCGTTAACGACAGTCTTCGTTGGAATGACCACATATTTACCGTCGCCAAAAACGCTGCGAAATTTTTTCTAGCCCGGTGCAAGAAATATTTTACTCCCTCTGATCTGGCTACTGTCTACAAGACTTTTATTCACCCTAAACTTGAGTACAATTGCCATATCTGGTCTGGTGCTACCTAAAACTACCTTGCATCAGCTAGATAGAATACAAAACCGCGCGATTAAACTTATCGGTGACGAAAATATAACGAATTCAATAGATTCGCTGGAACACCGCAGGAACGTTTCCTGCTTGTCACTGTTTTATCGTTACTTCCACCAGCGGAGCTCAAGAGAAATAGCTGCCGCTGCATCCCACCTCCTTGAATTCAACCGCAATACTCGTGGTGAATGGCAATCGTGTCGAACATTCAACTTATTTATCGGCCGATACCAAATCGTTGTAGTCTGCGCACTTGCATACATGTTCATACTGATTCAAACTATCGGCCGATAGAAAGTCTCTAGTGTGCGGGGACTCTTAGTCTGCGCACTCACCACCAACCCGACTGTTTAATCGGCACAGTGTGCGCACTAGCAGCCCAACACGACCAAACTATCGGCCGATAAAAAAGTCTCTAGTGTGCGGGGACTCTTACCCAACAACACGCGCCAGTGTTATGCTTTCAAAAAGTTTGTCGGACAACAATACCCTCCAGAGAAGACTGGAAGAGTGGATCCGTAACCGATAATGAAACAATACAGTTTTTCACGGATTGCTCTAAGCTAGACGGTAAAGTAGGAGCAGCAGTCTTCTGTACCAAGCTGAAAGTAAGCATCTCTGTCCGTCTACCTGATCGCTGCAGCGTAAACCAGGCTGAGGTGATAGCGATTGAAGAGGTTATGAGTTGGCTGAAGCATAATGTACTATCTTCAAAGAAGATTATCATTTACGTGGACAGTCAGGCGGCCATAAAATCGTTGGAGGCGGTCTCACTGAAATTAAAGCTGTCACTCCTCTCTAAACGAGTTGAGTGAGCCGTTCAATATAAGGATCATTTGGGTCCCGGGCCACATAGATGTTGAGGGCAACTGCAGGGCGGACGAGTTAGCTAGACGTCGTACGACTCTTCAGCTGCTACCGGAAAGGGCAGAGGTAGAGAGTCCTATCGCGACTCTGAAACTTGAGCTTCGGAAAGAGGCAGAAACAATAACAAATGTAAGGTGGGAAAACACCGACACTATAATATTTCAAGACAGGTCTGGCCGAAGCTGGACTTGAAGCGCTCAACTGCGCTTATTTCCCTACAAAGACGTGAACTAAGAACGGTTGTACGGATAATGACAAGACACTGCCTTCTAGGGAAACATGCGAGAAGGATGGGTGTCGAATATAATGACTTCTGCAGAAGCTGCATGGACAAGGAGGAGACTATAGAACAGTTTCTCTGCTCATGTCCGGCACTAATGCACAGAAGGCACAAACACTTAGGTAAGCGGTTAATGAATAACCTATCAGATCTCGAAAACGACACAATGCGAAATATACTTCGATTCATTATGAGCTCTGAATGGATCTTCTGAAAATAGGAAAGGTATAAGATCCTGTGGTAACACAAAGGACCGCGAACGGTCTAAGTGAGCATTAGCTGCCACCGCAACCTAACCTAACACTTACCAAAGCAACTACGCCGTCGAACGTCCACACACTATAAGAACTTAGAGAAGAGAAACTAAAATTGATGTTCGTCGAATCGACGAAGATTACACTTCTAGATTACCCTTAAGGTGGGTGGGGTAGTGTGGTGGAGACTTAAAGTTGTTATTGAGCTGAAAAAACATAGAATATTTTTTTTCTTTAAAAACTGAAAGATAAAAAGTGTTTTAGAATATAATACGAAGTTAAAAAACGTTTTAATTATAAACCTCTTTATTTAACAAAATTTTAAAAATAACTAATTTTAATATTAATTTCAATTTAACAAGAAAACATTTTTTTCACAAAAAACTTGTTACACAAAAATAACAAGTTACCATTTATGTAAGTAACTTGATTATATCTTTTATGTAGTTTTTTTTAATTATGATGTGGTTTTACCACAGTGTTATCACAAGAAAGATCTTGAAAACATGAATCTTGTTTTGGGTATTTTTCTATTTTGTTAGTTTTTACACCTTGTTTTATAGTATATATAGTTTAATCAAAGATCAATTCCTAATTGTGAATATTTTGCCCAACTAGATTCGCAGTCGTACCAACAAAACTATTCTAATACTACCGGCTACTACTAATTGCGCATGCGCTAGAATCAACATTGGACTAGGTCATAAGTGTACAAGTTTTCATTTATATTGCTCGTATAAAAAATATAAACAGTCGCATAGATCTTAACGTTTTCTTTATTATAAGTACATACAATTTTACTAAGAAAGCAAAAGTAACCAAACAAAATTAAAATTAAAAAAAAATACATAATTGTAAGATATTGAATGAAACGAAGTAAGAACTAAAAACCAAAAGCAAGTTAAAAATCATTTTAGTAAAAATAAAAGGAAAGAGTTAGTTTTTTTTTATAAAATTTACATTTAAAAAATAACCGAATATAGTTTTTCTTTAGTTTGGAAAAAAACAGCAATTTATTTTTTTGTTAATTTAAATTTACCAGTTAATTAGGCGAGAGTGTCATTTTGACAAGGGGTAGTTAGTGATAAATGTCACTAGACTCCACGTATTTATTGTGTATTTATATGTTCAATAAAATCTGTCTTGTTGTATGCATGTCATTAAACTTCCCAACAAAAAAAAAATATCAACTTTTATGTTTAATTATTTATCCGTAATGACGAAAGTTTAATGTTCAATTACAAAAACAAATGATTGTTGAAATGAACCCAAACAGATCAGAACAGAACAGTAACGTATCTCAATAACTGCTGGTTTTATCCAATCAATTTCATTAAACTGATCCTGCAAATTTTGTGTGCAAAAATGTCACTTTTGTTTCTTGTAACTTAAAGTAAATAAAAATAAGCATAGCAATAGCCGCTATTGTAAACTTTTGCTAAATGTAGCTAGCAAACAAACATTTGTTTAACCGAAGAACCTATAATTTTTTTTTATTTTCATATAACATAAAATAATGAAATTTGATTTTTAATTTGTGTTACAGTTAAGTTACAGAATGCAGTAGTAAGACTTATTTCTATTTTATAAAACTTACACATATATATTATTTGATATATAAATATATATATATATCTAATAAAACAAAATATAAAAGTAATAAATTATCAATAAAACGTAGTTTAAACCAAAACCAAAAACTTCATTAATTTTATTCACAAAATGAAAAACGAACAAACAAGAAATGCAAACGTCTGCAAATTTAAACTAAAAATATATTATTTTTAAGAGCAAAAAGAAAACTGAAAACTATATGCTTCTTTATTATTCAATTATTGAAAAAGCAAACTGACTAGTAACTACAAATGTTACCATGAATCCACCCAAGTGATGTTGTTGTGGTGTAGTGGCTTAGCAAAAAAGAACATTTAACCAAATAAAAGTCTGATTGAATGAACAAGCGCGGAAGGAAAACGCTTAAGAAAAATAGAACGACAAAGCTCGGGGATAAATCTGTTTACTACCGCAACTATTTAATAGGATAACAGTTGTAGTGGTGGTGCAGACGGTAAGTTAATTTAGTAGAAAATTGGTTCTTTCAATGCATATCGTGTTTTTTTTATTTTGAGATGCGCTGCAACTGTAATAACGGTACCCAGACACTTACTCGAAAAACATTTGCTCGAAGAACATTTGCTAGAAAATGTATAAAACGACATTTGCTCGAAAAACATTTGCTAGAAAAACATTTTCTCGAAAACTAAATAGTCTATGTTTTCATCCTTCTAAAAACTATCGCGAGTAATTTTTGTTCGCGAAACGTGAGTTTTTTTTAAAATTTTTCGGTTATTTATTTTACCAAAAAATTACGTTCGAGCAAATGTTTTTCGAGAAAATGTTTTCGAGCAAATGTTTTTCGAGAAAATGTTTTTCTAGCAAATGTTTTTCTAGAAAATGTCATGGAATCGTAATAACATATTAATATATATATCGATTTTAATTTACATTTCAATGTTTTCAGAAATATCAAATATATATATAAAAAAAAAGTTCATACTAATTTTTAGAGAAGAAGAATCGATTGAATCAATTTATGCTTCCAAGTGCGGGGCCCACACACACTCCTATAAACCAAACAAAGTAAACTCTAAAGCATCTACAATGTTAAAGTAGGTACTTGCAGGAGGATTTCATTCTTCTTAATTGAAAATAACCTAAAATTAAAGAAAAAGATGAATAGAATATAAAATAAAGACGACTACTAAATGTTGACGAGTAAATTGGTAAAATTATTTCATTAATAAATTGCATTTCTGTTTATTTGTCAAAAGTTTAGGCTTATTTTGTGAAAAAAAAAACATTTTTGTTTGAAATTTCAATTTTTTTACGTTTAATTTTTTTCATTTGAGTTTTTGTATAAAATGGAAGTTAATTACTTTATTTTTTAAAGGTAAAATCAAAGAAACCACATCTAAATGATGATATAATCCATATATAGTGTGATACTGAATTTTTTTTAACTACAATTGAATCAAACGCAATCATCTAAATGATGACATAATTCATCTATAGTGTGATACTTAATTTTTTTTAACTACAATTGAATCAAACGCAAATCAATAATTTAAAAAAGAGAAGAAGAAACATAATAGAAAAAGTTTACTAGCATTGAGCATATAAACAATTTTGAAACCCAAAAGACTGATTACTGCTTAGTTAAAAAAAAAAATATATTAAGAATAAAAATGATGATGATAAAAACATAACTATAACAACAATCAATAATAATAACGATATTATCGAAATTCATATAGCAAATTTACGTTACTAAATTATAACACTCTAATGCTAATTGCATCATCTCCAAGAAAATTACGAATACAGTAATTGTTGTTCTAGTCCAGCATTCTTACAATGTAAGCGCAATCGAACAAGATTGATATGATATTAGTACAATTTTAAAATCTGAGATATAAATCAATATATTGAAATTTATCGAAATTCATATACCAAATTTACGTTACAAAATGATAACACTCTAATACCAAATTTACGTTACTAAATGATAACACTCTAATGCTATAGATTGCATCATCTCCAAGAAAATTACGAATACAATAATTGTTATTCTAGTCCAGCCTTCTTACAATGTAAGCGCAATCGAACAAGATTGATGTGATATTAGTACAATTTTTAAATCAAGAGAGCCAAGACTGTGATTTATCACTTAAATATACGAGACCTACATTAATACGCTTATCAATTTCAATGAACATAATTTCAGCACTTGAATAAGTACAAACATTTGATAATTTTTTGTTAAATTAAATATTAAAAAAATATACTTTTATTTTTACGATTTATATTTGTTTTATTTTGTATGCAGTTTATTTTTATTTACTAATTATTTATACTGTGATTCCCGATCTTAATTTAAATCCCATACATTTACATACTCGTATTACAATGAGACTACAGCTGTTGTTTGAATATAACAATTCTTAATAGGTACCCAGTTTGGTGTAACAAACAGTACAGCTGATGTGTGTTATCTCCATTTGTATTGGAAATATATGGGCTCTTCTTATTAAAGTCAATTTGAAGCTACTTTATCTAACAAAAAAAATGTGTATTTACTGAAATTCTATATCTGAGTTAATTATAAATAAATTCACGACTTAGTAAGTAATATTAAATTTGGTTTTCTTTGGAACAGGTATTATAAAGAAAAAAGCCTGTGCCTGTGCATGGCCTGGCCCAGAGATAGGCATTATTTATTAAAGGTCTGCAATGAATGTCTTCATACACGTCTCAAGACATTCATTATTATATGGGTTCCCATCACTATTGTTCTCTAAGCTTGAAATCTAACACGAATAGTTCATCTGGTGTTTAATTTCCAAAGTGGTACTTCACCCATTCTCAACAAAATGTTTAGTGCAGTGTACTCGCAAAGAATGTGTTCAGTACACTGAGTACACCGATTACAATACAAGTACAGTGAGTGCACCGAATACACTGAGTACTCACGAATGAATGATTCATTCATTTATAGGCTTTGGTAATGAATCAGCAGGGTTCTACTGAAGAAAACTGGCTGCAATAAATAAATTAATAATAAAAGAAACAAAAAAAAATATCGTTGTAATCTTGGCTAGAGCCTTTGCAAGTTTTGCTGCAGCTGCAGCAGAATAAACAAAACGGTTGTTTTGAACAGTTATTTAGTAGTTATTTTATGTTTAACAATAACAAGCACATGTGTTTGTGCATCGCAGATTGCCATGAGCGTGCAAATCGAAATCACTATGAGTGTTTTCCACCATTCCCGTTTTCTGAGTTTTTTCATATAGTTATGTTATAGCTAAATATACCTTATTTATTAGTAGCATTTTGTAAAAAAAAAATTAATTATCGCTGTGTTAGTTCTTATGGGAGTGTTAAAAGTTAACTTTGTGAATTCTGTGTACTCGATGTACTCGATGTAATCGGTGTACTCGGTATACTCGGTATACTCAGTGTACTCGGTATACTCAGTGCACTCGGTATACTCAGTGTACTCGGTATACTTTGTGTACTCGGTATACTCTGTGTACTCGGTATACTCAGTGTACTCGGTATACTCAGTGTACTCGGTATACTCAGTGTACTCGGTATGCTCAGTGTACTCAGTGCATTTTTAGCAATTATTATTGGACACGATTTGTTTGAATAGCGTATGCAAATGCAAAAGAGAAATCAAACATTGTATTCTTTTTGGTGTCTAGTGATCGAATGTTGAACAGTGTTTGTTTCATAGAAATGGGTACTCGTTTTCAGTGCACACTAATTCGTATTAGTGCAATGAAGAGAGTACACTGAAGTACTGTACTCTATTGCAGAGAGCAAATGAAAGTATTTATGTAGACCTCTATTATTTATATTTTTGGTTGGGTCTTGCACGGGCTGGGGCTGACATATTGTATTTTAATTCTTTTTATAGGCTTACTTTACATTTTTACATATTTTACATTTTTACTTTCTTCTACACAGTAGTAAAAGGAATTATGGTTATCAAGAATATTTTCGAACTCGTGATTTTTGCAGATTTACCCATTTCCGTATTTCTTGAGTAAAAAAATCGAAAAAAAATCTCTGTCTGTGTCCACTCTACAGTCCAGGCGGCTGAATTGATGGGAATGAAAATTCATTATTGAGCTTTTTACGTAAATTGGGAGGTGCCAGTGTATTTTTGCGGAAATCAGCCAACCCGAAGCGGCAGTTTACTATGACAGTTTTTCGAGTTTATGCAAATATCTCAAAAAGTATATATCACTTTGAGAAATCTGTTAGTGCAAAAGAAAGTTAACAAAAAACAGCCCATAAATATTTAAATTTCTCTTGTAAATTCTCTAATCGAAGATACACATGTGTATAAAATTGGAAGAAAATTGGGTACTTTTCTTTATACAATTTGTATGGGTACCCCGGGGCCCTATCACTTCCAAATTTTTACAAAAGTGTCGTCCATCGGAGATACACATGCGTATACAATTTGAAGAAAATCGGGTACTTTTTTTATAAGATTTGTATGAGTGCCCCGGGGCCCGATCTCTTCCAAATTTTTATAAAAAGTGTTGTGCATCAGATTTACACTTGCCTATAAAATTTGATGAAAATCGGTTAAATTTTGTAAAATATTTGTATGGGAGTGGGAGCCACTCGACCCGAGACCCGATGGGCCACAAATTTTAATAGAAAGTGTTGTCATCGCAGATACACATATGTATGTGCAAAGTTTGTATAAAAGGGCTTTAGCAAGTTTTTAGCAAGAGAATTAAAAACAAAAAAACAACCCATAAAAATTCAAAATTTTTCGTGTGAATTCTCTAATCGGGAATATGCGGATGTGCGGTTTGAATAAAATCGGGTAAATTTTTTAAAATTTTTGTTAGAGCCCCCGACCCCGGGCCCATTTAACTTCCAAGTTTTTACAAAAAGTGTTGTCCATCGGAGATACACATGCATATCAAATTTGAAGAAAATCGGGTAAATTTTTTAAAATAATTGTTTGGAAGCCCACCGACCCCGAGGCCGGAGGTGCCCCAAATTTTAATAGAAAGTATTGTCATGGGAAATACACATGTGTGCAAAGTTTGAATAAAATCGGACTTTAGGAAGTGTGTTAAAAATTGATCACAAGATTCTGCCCACCAGCCAGCCAACCACGGGCACGCGAAGTTAATATAATTCGAACTCGCGATTTTTCCTTGAGGTCTATTGTGCGTCCCTGATGTTTTACCACATCATGTGATTGCTCAGTTCCTTCGTGAACGCCACCATATCTGATAATGCGATTGGTCTGGCATTCGCCCAGGGAACTGTATGAGCCTTGAAATGTTTTATTCTTTTCTGGGTTAGGGATACACATACGAAGAGTATGTGCTCTGACGTTTCCTTTGCCCCTTTGCAGCGGTCCGATTGGGATTTAATAATAATATTCGGCGCGACAGACCGTCCAAAAATATACATGCGCGACATAAATGGTCGCGAGAAGCTAGGCCTTGGACCGCAATGGTCGGTCTGTCGCGCCGAATAATATTATTATTATTACGAGTACGTTTGTGTTCGAGACTCGAGTATCTTTTGAAATTTGAAAAAAAGGGGCTTTCACTTGTAAACATTTTTTTACCTTTTTGTAAAAAAGGATTTTATTTTTGAAGTTTTCACAATGCTGCATGTACCCGCATATATACGAGTACGTTTATAGGTATATTTTTAAAATATTAAAATTTATTTACATTTACATTTCGTAATAATTTTTTTTAAAAGAGATCAATTTTTATATTTGTTACCGTCTAAAAAAATTTTAATTTAATTAATAAAATTAACAAAAATATAAATTAATATTTATGCTTGATTTTGCTGGGCCATTTCCTTTGTTTCTTTGTCGTTGGTTGGAATGTACGGTTGTCGATGTTATCGTGTATCCTGTTTAACGCCTTCGGCCGAAACGCAAAAATACATGATCCACATCAGTACGTTTACCGTAATTGGAAGGTAGAAAATCTTCAGTTTTCGAGATGAGTGCTGATAAAATATACAAAATATGAATTACTGGTATAAGAAACGGATAAAAGAATAATGCATTTACCTGCAGCCTCATTGTTTATGTAACTTTTAAGCGCAGTCGACAAATGATCCGAATTTTCTAATGCAATGCAGACTTTTTTAATGTGTGGTGGCATTTCTTCAATAACTCCAGGCTCACATAGCGGAGGCATTGTTGCACAAAATTTTGTTTGGAAAATAGCAAAAAAAATCGATGCAATCAAGACCACTGATAAGAAATGTGATGACATTCTGAAAGAAATAGACAAAACGAAATCACGCTGTGAATTTAATACTGGCTCATAGTATGTATCTAATTTTTACTTCTTTACTAATCTATATCTATACTAATATTATAAATGTGAAAGTAACTCTGTCCGTCATGGTAAAACTGCTGAAAGGATTTGGCTCATTTTTTTAAATGTTCGTAATAGTCAGGGGAAGATTATAGGAACCTGGAAAATTGGAAAATTCGGAAAAAACTTTGAAAATTCGGGAAAAAGTGGCGTTTTCCATGTATGTATGAACTTGCGACCATAACTCACCATAACTCAGTGATTGCCATCACTACCACGGGAGGTATTGCCTAATCCTAAACAAAGCGACCCCTCGATCGTATTCGCACTATGTATGTTGGTTAAGACGCATATTCTGTGAAAGTTTCAAACCAATCGGCTGTCTAGTTTTTGAGTTTTAGTGCAAATAGACATTCATTTTTATATATGTTTCAGATTACAGTACGTACAAAACAGCACAGCACATAGCACACAGTCATTGTGATGTCCGACCGGTTTTTCGTCGACTTGTTATTGAGTTAAAAAATTGGTCGCCACTAAGGGCCATTTTATGCCTGTGGGCGCCGTGGCTCAGTGAAAATGCGCATGGCTACTGAGCAGGAGGTTCGTGGTTCGAATCGCAGTAGCATCAAAAAGTATTTTTCACGGTGAATGGGTGACAAACGTTCCGAGAGTAATAGCTTGTCACGGAAAGCTTCTCAACTCGCCGTTCGGATCCAGCCTTAAATTGTAGGTCTCTTCGATTTGTGTCCAAAAATATACATGCGCAACACAAATGGTCGTGAGAAGCTAGGCCTTGGACCGCAATGGTCTGTCGCGCCGAATATTATTATTATTATTGTTGGATAACGTAGTTTAAATTCAATTTAATTAGTATTATTGTTAATAGATGGCGACAATAGTGAAAAGTTAAAGCTAAAAGTAGTTCGACTTTTCAGTATGTTATGTTTTTGTTTCACTTCCTCCTTGTTCATATTGCAAACATCACGCATTATACAATTATAATAAAAGTTATTTTGTTTAATCGGTAATATATATTAATCATCGGTCTTTTTATTTATATAATCTAACAGGTTATGGGCCCAGTTGACCCAAGCAAAGAAAATTTTTAAATATATAATTTGTTAATTGTGTCTACTGCGGTGTAAAGGAAAATAAAATGTCTACCGAAATAAAATATCATTTCGATAAATTAAACAACGATAACTATTTCAATTGGAAATTACGAATGCAATTGTTAATGCAAAAAGAAAATTCGTGGACGGCGATTATATCTGATGCTCCAGAACCAATAACACCTGAATGGACAAAGGCAAACACGAATGCAGTTTCGAGTATTGGATTAAATATCGAGGACAGTCAATTTGTGCATATAAGAGACCATTTAACATCTGCTAAATCGATGTGGAACGCATTAATGGAATATCACGAAAAAAGTGCAGGTAGTAATAGCGTTCAATTAATTAAAGAAATTTGCACACGTAAACTCGATGAAGGTGGCAACATGGAGAAGCATATTCATTGGCTGACAGATATGTTTCAAAGGATAGATGCACTCGGTGAAGAGAAATTGTCTGAAAAATGGCAGATCGGTCTATTGTTTGGACAACTACCATGCAGCTATGATACTGTGGTTACAGCGCTACAAACACAAAAAGCAAGCGAGTTAAATTTAAAAATTGTGCAAGCGAAATTGATTGAAGAGTATAAACACAAATTGGATCGTGACAATCAATCTGGTGGCGCATGTGGTAATGTTCTGAAAGTCGATTCAGGCATCTTGGAATGTTTCTTTTGCAAAAAGAAAGGCCATATTAAAAGTGAATGCAGAAAATATGAAAAGTGGTCCAAAAAGAAGTTACATAAGAAGAATTCAACAGAGATGCATAAAGCGAATACAATTGACAATTCAGACAATAATCAATTGTTTATAGTGACACATAAGGAAAATGGCTCATCAAGTAACTGGATTATTGATTCAGGAGCTACGTGTCATATTAGCAATAACAAAGGAGATTTTGTTGATTTTATCTCAAATTATAATGAAAGCATTCGTGTTGCCGATAATAAAGAATACTGGTCGATAGGTAAAGGTACAGTAAATGTCCAATTCTGCGATCATAGAAATAAACCAATGTCAGCCATAATAAAAGATGTTTTATACGTTCCGGAAATTTCGTCTAACATTTTGTCAGTGAAACAATTGGCAAGAAAAGGTATAAATGTTGAATTTACCAAAAACGAAGTATTCATCAAGAGGAATAATAAAATCAATAATATTGGCGAGGTTTTTGGTAATCAATACCGTCTGAGGCAAATGCATAAGGTCGATATGGTAAACGGTGAGCGTACTCTATGTGCACATCAGTGGCATCGAATTCTCGGACATAGAGATATAAATATCATAAAGCATTTGGACAATCAGAATTTAGTGAGCGGTATGAAGGTCAGAAAATGCAATTGCAGCGATATTTGTGAATCCTGTCTAAAAGGGAAAATGTCGAGAACGCCATTTCCGAAAGTTTCAATGACGTCAACCAAGGCACCGATGGATCTGGTACACACAGACTTATGTGGTCCGATGCAGACTGCATCACACAATGGTAATCGTTACATCCTTACATTCATTGACGATTTTTCACGTTATACGAAGATTTATTTACTAAAGCATAAATCTGAATGTGTTGATAAGTTAAAGGAATATGTAGCATTATCAAAGACAAAGTTTTCGCAATATCCAAAGATCATCAGATCTGATAGAGGTACAGAGTATACCGATAAACGAGTCGTTGGCTATCTTAAAGGTATCGGAACAAGCATTCAATATACAGCTACATATTCGCCACAGCAAAACGGCGTTGCGGAACGCAAAAATAGAAGCTTGATTGAAATGGCACGTTCCATGTTAGCCAATGCAAATTTAGATCATATTTTTTGGGCCGAAGCAGTTATGACGGCAACATTTCTCCAAAATCGATTGCCATCTAAGTCGATTCCAAAAACACCATATGAGTTGTGGTGCGGCAATATGCCAAATTTGCAAAATTTATATATATTTGGACAGAAATGCTATGTACATGTACCAAAAGAGAAAAGGAGCAAATTGGATTCAAAAGCAGTGGAAGCAATTTTTATGGGTTACGATTTGGAATCTAAAGCATATAGATGTTATGATCGTTCTGCACGAAAATTATTAATAAGTCGTGACGTGCGTTTTGCCGACGATCCAATCGAATCGAATCCCAATGAAATCAAATCAAATTATGCAAATAAAGAAAACGATGATAACCATAATTCGGACAATAAAGAAAATGAACCAGATGACCAACAAAATAATGAATCAGAAGCGGATGAAAGCAACAACGAAAATTATTTAAATATTCGTAGATCATCAAGAGTCAACAAAGGTGTTCCACCGAAGCGGTTAATCGAAAATATAAATAAAGTTAATTTAATTGTTTCTGAGCCAAAAACAATTAACGATGTCTTAAATTCTGACCATAAAGATGAATGGCTACAAGCGATGAACGACGAAATGAATGCACACAAAGTAAATGGCACCTGGGAAATTGTTAAATTACCAGCTGATCGAAAAACAGTCGGATGTAGATGGGTTTTTAAACTAAAATCGAATGCGGATGACAGCGTTGTGCGATACAAAGCTCGATTGGTTGCTCAAGGATTTTCGCAGCGATTTGGTGTTGACTACGACGAAGTATTTGCACCAGTGGCACGACAAACCACATTCCGTTTGTTATTGACGATTGCTAGTAGAGAGAAGTTATTGGTACATCACCTAGATGCAAAAACCGCATTCTTAAATAGTGAGCTCAAAGAAGAAATCTATATGAATCAGCCGCCGGGTTTTGAAGTCGAAAACAAAAATTTAGTATGTCATTTAAGGAGGAGCCTATACGGATTAAAACAATCAGCAAGAGTATGGAACTTGGCGCTCAATAAAGTTATGGTCGAAGCTGGTTTCGTGCAAAGTGACGAAGATCCATGTCTATTCACCAGACATAATAAAAATGGCAGTTGTTATATAATTATATACGTTGATGACATAATAGTAGCCAGTAAGCAAATCAACGAAATCAAAGAAGTCCAAAATAATCTCAATAAAAGTTTCCAAATTGACAGTTTAGGACAAATCAAATGTTACGTTGGAATTGAAGTGGAAATTATTGATAATATTTATCAAATAAGTCAAACATCTTACATAAATCAAATTATCAAACGATTTGGATTGGAAAATTCGAAATGTTCTAAAATGCCATTGAAGGTCGAATATCAAAAGGGTCCATCATCTCAATTATTGTTAAATAATATTGAATATCAAAGACTTATGGGATGTCTTTTGTTTGTATCAATTAATACACGTCCTGATATAGCAGCAAGTGTCGCAATATTAGCTCAAAAAACAATTAATCCAACTCAAGAAGATTGGGATGAATTAAAGCGAGTGGTAAAATATTTGAAAGGCACCATAAAATTGAAGCTGATTTTAAATGGTAGTGACAATGTAAAACTGATTGGATACGCAGATGCCAATTGGGCCGAAGATCGATCAGATAGAAAATCTAACAGTGGTTACATTTTTATGTTTTTTGGATCAGTTATCAGTTGGAGTTGCAAAAAGCAAACTTGTGTAGCTCTATCTTCAACCGAAGCAGAGTTTATAGCTTTAACAGAGGCTTGCCGTGAGGTAATTTGGTTACGTGCTCTTATGCGTAATTTTAAAATAGATGTCGTCGATCCAACTGTGATGTATGAAGATAACCAAAGCTGCTTAGCACTAATTTTTCGGGAAGGTTTCACCAACCGGTCGAAACATATTGACGTACAATGTAATTTCACTAAAGATTGCATAAAAAAGAGGATCGTTGAATGTCAATATTGTCCAACGGAAGAAATGATTGCGGACATGTGTACAAAGCCATTATCTGGAACCAAACTGGCTTATTTTCGCAATTTGTGTGGACTAAAATAAATCAAAACATTAATGTAATTAAATTTGAGGAGGAATGTTGGATAACGTAGTTTAAATTCAATTTAATTAGTATTATTGTTAATAGATGGCGACAATAGTGAAAAGTTAAAGCTAAAAGTAGTTCGACTTTTCAGTATGTTATGTTTTTGTTTCACTTCCTCCTTGTTCATATTGCAAACATCACGCATTATACAATTATAATAAAAGTTATTTTGTTTAATCGGTAATATATATTAATCATCGGTCTTTTTATTTATATAATCTAACAATTATTAATAATATATAGCCTATGTTCACCCTGAAAGTCCATTCTAAATATTAGTGAAGGAATTTGAAAGGTAGCAAATACTTAAAGGGGTGATTCCTTGGTTAATTACGTGAAAAAAATCGTATGGGACATTTTCACGCCCTGCGGTTTACGTAGCGTTTTAATGCGAAGAGACGTACTTTTGACCTTACATCACTTCACACCCTGAAACTCTTGAACGCTTCTAGCTAAAAGGTTACCATTGATTTTTTTGGAAACAAAATTCAATTTTTAAGGTCAAACTTTCTACATTTTTTTAAATTCCTAAAATAATAATAGAAGACACGTTTCCATCTTTGGCTTATTAATTTTTCTGTAATCGTAAGTATAACAAAAAAAATTGATTAAACTTGACTTGACGTTGGTTGTCGTTTTGTTTCAACTTCTTTAAAATCGTTTTTACCAAACTCAGCCCCGGGGTCGGGTGGGCACCCGTACAAATTTTATGAAAAATGTATCCGAATTTCCAAAAGTTTTATATCTCATTTACAATTTACAAGAAAATTTTAAATTTTTTTAAATTTTTATGGGCTGTATTGAAGCTTTATTAAATCTAACTCCGTTACACATTGCCATCAAAGAAGAAGAAGCCAGACAAGCTATATCACTTCACAAACTATACAAATTCAAACAAGGAGACCACAAAGGGCATCTGAGTATACTTGAAAAGGTAAAAACCTTAAAGGAACTCACCCGAACCATCGAACAAACTAATACAAAAATAAGTTTCGAACACAATCATGAAACCATCATTCCCACAAGGGATGAGTAGAATTCAAACCCAAAATGGACCAGGGATGATTCTCAAAAATGGTTCACTGATGGGTCAAAAACAAGTGAAGGAGAAGGAGCAGAAAGAGTGGGCAAAGATGCCACAAACTCATTCCACTATGCAAGGACTCCACAATATTTCAAGCGGAACTTTACGCAATAAACAAATAACAAAGAAAAAAAAAATATAATGTCTAAAAGTCAAGCCGTTCTAAAAGCACTAAACAAATATGAATTTCGATCAAAGGCAGTTATCGAATAACACAATGCCCTGAATAATCTGGCAAAAAAATGTCAAGCTTATTTGGGCACCAGAACACGAAGGGCATACCGGTAATGAGATGGCTGTCCAATTTTTTTTTTTTTTTATAATTTTCGCACGCAAATAGGGGTTCCATGTCTATGCGCTTGTGTCTTGAATGTCTGTGGATCATAGTGATGTGGAAAGACAGAGCTTGGCAGAGCATTCCACATACGTGTTGTACGGCTGAAGAACGAAGAAGCAAAGAAAGGCGCTGAAACTCCATTAATATGACCGAGTCCTCTGTACGGATTCAACAATGCAAATATAAATAATGAAATAAAAAACTGGGCAATAAAATGCACAAATAGCTACTGGGAAAATATAGAGGGTCTAAATCACTCAAATTCCTAAACTTTAACCACAAAAAGGCGAAAGAGGTCATAAAAATCAAAAAACATTCCTATTTTGTGTAAATAATACTTGTAAGTATTATTTACACAAAATAGGAATCAGCAATGATAAGACCTGCTGCAGATATTGCAATGAAGAAGAGGAGACATTGGAGAACCTCCTAGCTGACTGCTCAGCCCTAATAAAATTAAGGATAAAGACTATGGGCAAAATAACTAGAAGATTACCAACAAATCCCAGCCAAAGGAATAATACAGTTTATCAAAAGACTAAAAGATTTCTTGGCTCAAAGTATGAGGGCACAATAGACCCATGTAGGTCGCGGTGCAAATGGCGTATCATCGCCGTATGGGCTGTTTTTATAAGCTTATCTAATTACCGATTATATTATATTTCTTACAATTTTCTCTATCGTTTTATTAAGAACTAGGACAAAAATAGTGGTGGGATAACAAAGTAAATATTAATATAACTACATATTTTTATATTATCTCACACAAAATGTATAATGTAGAAAATTGAATCACGAAACAATGCTCGCAACTATACAGCAACTACGCCAGGTGTGTAAACAAATAAACTTCGGGTCCTGTATGCCTTAAATACACACAAACTTTGCAGGATTGCTTGATGCACATTTACTAGCCACAAGCGTTGACGCGAAATAAGACATTTTTTACTTGCAAAGGATAAACAATAGATTTAAGAGAATTCTGTGGGTGGGAATATCCCACTTTTGTGTACAATGTTACTTTAATTTTTCCTTAAGCAAACAAGACGTATTGCCGAGGATAATCAATTGTCCTTAAGCAAAACAGCCCAGAAGATTCAACATGAAGATTATTACAGGAAGCCGGTGGTACTCGTAAATGCACACGCATACGCGTGCAAATTTAAAAGCACAGTAAGTAGTGTAGTTATTATATACGTATATTTCAGCATTTAATTTGAATATTCATCCTTATCAGTTATATGTTGTCTTTTTTCAGATCGTCATCATGAGACAGACAATTATAATTTAATAATTTCTTTATTACTTTAGAAAACAGCGCAATATAAGTGTGCAGGTAAAATTTAAAGATCTACTCAAGTTCGCTAGCTTGAATCCATTAGTCACTTAAAAGCCATTGAAAGGTACAAATTAAGCAGCAGTAAAATCATTGGATCATTTCCTGGACAAGTTTATATATTTTGCAGCATTATTTGGACGTACAAATGCCAATGTTCCCGAGATGTTCTTTGTAAAATTCAAAATTTTGTTAAATGTGTAGGCGAACTTCAACTTATCCGCTAGTTCAGGCGGTATAAATTAATGATCGCGCTTAGAATCGATAAACAAAATGTAGAAAAGCCAAAATTAAATT
This sequence comes from Nephrocerus scutellatus, assembly GCA_947095585.1. Taxonomy (NCBI): domain Eukaryota; kingdom Metazoa; phylum Arthropoda; class Insecta; order Diptera; family Pipunculidae; genus Nephrocerus; species Nephrocerus scutellatus. Next base: position 4,848,349 of record OX352761.1, on the reverse strand, counting down.
CGGCCATCCAACTTAAGAAGAAAAAGGTAAAGCAAGCTAGTGATTAGAGGCCAAAGGATCGAAACGACCACACATAGCATGTTTTTGATTTGAATTTTAAAGAATTGTACTTAGCTTGAAGAACTTGCTTAAATATTGAATACGATAACTAAAGAGAGTTAAACAGATTTAAAACTCATGAAGAAACTGAGTAAATTAAACAAACCCGTGTAAGAATCAGGCCGAAATCAAACAATGCAAGCAAATAGTGTTTGTCAGAATCAGCAAAATCGTGCTTTGCTAGATGGCCAATGGCTTAGTTCTCAATGTGGTTGCATGCAATCGGATATTCAGTAACACATTATTGAACATTATTAACTCCTCTGCACACATGCATCAATTTGTGAATTATTTAGGACTTAGGACATAATTATCAACGCTACCACTTTGAATGTTTCTCAATTCCCTTCACTTTATAACAGACATTTAAATATTCAAATACAAAAGAATACGTACCTGTTTATGTTTAGTTTGGAGATAAAGATATTTAGATAAAAACACAAAATAAACTTGCTCGTAGTTTTGAATTTTTTATTTACAATATGTAACGCCAACTGCGTTGCAATAAACAATACACTGACTGCGTGCAGTTTCCACTTGTTGCGGATGAGAAGCTGAAACTGAAGTGCTTTTCAACTTAATAGAGCATCCGTTTTTATGCCCAAAAAGCTCTGGCAGGAAGCAAATTGCAGTGATTTGATTGGTTACTTTTCGCAACAGAATTTGTATATAACATTGTGAAATGTAAAGAGTTTGTGTGCATGTATCTATCTATAAGTGTGGGCTGAACTAAACGAGGTGGTTCTAAATTTTATTACAGAAGGTACTTGACGTATAGTTGTAGTATATGTATATGTTGGAAAAAGTTACATTTTTCACCGCGGATATAATCCTTATCTTTGTTTAGAAACAAAAAAATTTACTCTTCAAAAGTAACAGATGATATGAAGTTATTGTATAATAGCTACTAACTACTAATACTCTAGGCATATAAGTAATTTGTAATTAGTATAATTTTTAATTTAAAGAAAAAGATAGGGGTAAGGTTTTTTTCAACATTTGTGTATTTTTATACATTATTAGTTGTTCCCGGGCCCTTCAAAAAAAAAAAAACCGCCTTCCTCTTACCACCTTTGGGTGGTGGAGTATAACATTCCACCATTTGCCAATAATTTGCATTCAAATTTCATAAAAATTGGTTTTGTAAATGTGTCTTTTGATAACATTTTACATTCTCTCCACCCTCATACCAAATGGTTGATCGAGGTTTACTATATTTTTATAGCTTGTAACCTACCCCACCTGCCAATAACATGGATTGACAATTTCAAAAAAATTAGGACAAAATTACTAAAAGCGTATTTTTGTTCGATTTTATATTTTAAACTAATTTTTAAAAGGTAAAAACCTTTACCTATTTTATTTTATGAGTTCGGAGTACTGTAAGTATCAAGTCTCCACAGCTCATCGGGAAGTTAGTTTAAAATCAATAACGAATTTTTTTTAAGCGTGAACTTACTAATAGAGTTTCGTACGGCCCCCTCACTAGCAGATAGACAAGAAAGCGAGTTGGAATATTGCATTGCACTGAGCTATGTTTATAGTTTCAAGTCTACAGCTTATAAGGAAGTTCGTTTAAAATCAATTACGAAATTTGAACCGAACAGACAAGAAAAGCCACTTAATAACAAGAAAATGTAAAAAAAACTTCGTTTTTCGGGTACAAACTTTTATATACAGGGTGTATCCGTTAAGGAGGCTAATACTTAAAGGAGCTATTTCTTTTTCGTATGGGATCGTATCGTATGAGTTTATTTTCACCCCCTGCGTTGTACGTAGCATTTTAATGCAAAGAGACGTACTTTTGACTTTAGATCCTGTAGCTCTTGAACGCTTCTAGCTACAAGGATCCTTTTTCGAAAGAAAATTAAATTTTTAAGGTCAAACAATGTACAGTTTTTTAAATTCGTAAAACCATTACTGATATGATCGTCGTCAAAGTAAAAAAAAACATTTTTTTTAAAATTTTATTTTCAAACGCATTATTCGTTTTCAAGAAGCCCTCCTTTATCATACCTGGCTCTGACAAGGGTGACCTCTATAGAGAATATAATTAAAATTTGTGTGACCAAAGCATCCCAAACGGCATCAACCTCGAGTCCTGCTGTTGAGCCGTTTTATCCCGAAAAGCAGGTGAGCTCTTGACGACCAACCTCAGTCTCGGCTCGGCTGTTGAGCAGCCGAATCTTTCAGAGATTTGGGAAGGCGTTGCCATTAGTGCCTCTTCTGAATCTCGCGAAGGTGTTGGAATCAAGGACGTGGAGCAATCTACTTCTGATTCTGACGTATCCACAGTTGTTGATGCATGTAGTGTCATCAAGTAGAAATCCGGATGCTCTTCCATTGAGAAGGCATTAGATGGACTACAACAGATCCATCAACAATAGAATAGATTCATTAATTTCGACTCGCATGAAGGAAGAAACATGCTTTACTCATGTGCAAAGATAAAGAAATTGCTCTTGCGTTTGCCGGGGCCAGGGCAGAACATGGCCAAGTGGCCAGTGCCGTCAGGTTGGGTATTGTCGCGACTGAGAGATCAGAGTCAAGAGTGGACTGAGCGTGACGCTGGTAGAAGAGGAATCCTTTCCTAAACTATACAATGTCCCTGGTTTATTTTCACAGAGTTCCCCTCAGAGAAACTTCTGACTACTATTTATGCGCAAAACGCAAAACATCTTATTGAATTTTGGTCAGGGAGCAATGTTTCGGAAGGAAATTTGAGGTAGAAATATTGGACCGGACATGGCAATGGTGTTCCGACACTGGACGCTAGTGGTCTGGTCTGGTTTACAGAACCAGCCGCAGAACTCCATACCATTGAGATCAGCGCCGGGATTAACCTTAATAGAGGAATTGAAGGTGCTATGTTATATATCTTTTTAAATTGCCAGGCAGCACTGACAGCGCTGTCGTCCATTTGATGGACTTGATATCAGTCAAAAACTGTTACTATGCACTGCAATCTCTTACCAGATACAACAAAGTCAAACTCGGTTGGGTCCCTGGTCATCAGGGAATTGCAGGCAACGAATCTGCAGATGAACTAGCTAGAGGGCTGTCTCAAAATCTTCGTTTATATGACATGAACCCTTCTTTCTTTCCTTTACTCCGCGGGGGAGCATAGGGCTTCTACAAACGCCCGCCAACGAACTCGGTTTAACGCCTGAGCTTTCAAGAGACGCCACTCGGTCCCCTGGGATCCTGCTTCCTCTTCTATTGTCTTTTTCCATGCCTTGCTAGGACGGCCAACTCGGCGGCTTCATTGTGGATTCCAGTCGAGCGCTAGTTTCGTAATGTCGTCCTCTGACTTTCTCAAAGTGTGGCCAATCCAGTTCAATTTTCGTCGTCTGATGGTGATCGCTATTGCTTCCTGCTGTGTTACTCTCCGCAAGTCTTGATTGGTGATAATGTCCGGCCATCTTATTCTCAGTATCCTCCTTAAGCACTTGTTGACGAAAACTTGGAGACGCGTCGCAATTGACCTGAACCCTACTGTGGTGTCAACTGGGCTGCCGCCACAGCACTGATAAATAATTGGTATAACAAACTTCGTCTGGCCCATTGGAAAAGTGTCCCGGGGCTTAGGCAATCCAAACAATTAATCAGGACCTTTTCCTAAAGGAAACCTTTAACATTAATAGGGATAGCATTAGGAAGCTGGTGAGTCAACAGGTCATTGTGGCTTGCGATATCACCTTAACAAAATTTGGTGTGGTGGGCACAGTGTGAATCGAATGTAGGTTCTGCTCGGAAGAAGAAGATTTATCCGAGCACATTTTCTGTGAATACCCAACATTACTTTGGTTAAGGAGACGCATCTTTCACAAGGAAATATGTTCGACAGCGGAGTTAAGAAATTACGCCACTAAGGATGTACTATCGTTCATTAGGGAACTGGTACGTCTCTTAGAATACATCCTAGAATAAATCCTTAGATACAATACATCTTTCAGGTCGCAGTGTCTGCCATATGGGCTAGCGTAGAAATAAAAAAAAACTCGCAAAGCCAAAATGGAATAATGGAGCGTCCCAATTATTTATAGATATAATTCCAAATGACTTTTGATAATTTGACAATTATGATAGAAGACTCATCTTGTTACAATACATTCTCCAAAAACATTTATCATTAGTGGTTTAAAAATAAACATTAATGTTTCATGTTTAATATTTTCCGCTGTAGTCTCTGCCTACACCACGATATTCCTTTGAATTTCGTTTTAAAAATTAAACTAGTCAATAAGTTTTGTATAACTTTTTAATTTGTTCCACAATTGTTTTTTTTTTTTAATTTACTCCTGTTCGAAATAATCGAGTGGAAGGAACTGCTTATCCGTATTATCCTTATAAGCTGAAGTGTACATTTTTATCATCATTATTACTCTGTAATTTTGTTTGTGCTAACATTTTGAATGGAACAGTTAATTTAATGCATTGTGCTATTTCACAATTTTATCAAGTGTCTAAAGATAAACAATGCATTGTGTTTGTCTTGTACTTATTTATGTAATTCATCACTAATATCTTCAATAAATTTTAAATTAAACCAAATCATACAAATGATAAAGCTTTAAATTCGTTTTGTAACTTTGTATATATACATTTGTATGCGTCTTTCAACACACCATTAAACTCGTTTATGGTTATAGGAAGAGTACAAGATATATTTTTACACTTTCTTTAAATAAGAACTAATCGCTGTATTACGCTGGGGAATAGCGCGAAAATCCAATCAAATGTCGTTTTTACGTGAACTGAATAATTCCTGAGGTGAATTGACATTCAAAGTTCTTTACAAACCTGATGGAAACTTTATGTTGTATGTGACTTTCAAAAATGATTTATAACATTTCTCAAATATTTACTTTATTGTATGTAAAATATAGTTTTCTGTTTATTTTTGTAACGAAATAGTAAATTAAGAATAGAAGAGAAATTCAGAATTGATCCAATTTTTTGAAAAAAATAATTACATAATTTGACGTCTTTCCATTCCCATGAACCATTAGCAATGCAGAAGAAATCTAGAGATCATCAAAAACATCAAATTTTAAAAATTTGAAATCCAAAAAATGAAACTTCTTTGACGGCTTTAGAGTCTATAAACAAATGATGCCCTACACTCATTTAGGAACTATAGGCATTTTTCCATCGCCTGCCTCATGGTGATCATCTCATCACTTATTTATGTGCCTGGCATTGGTATGGCCCAATGATGACCCAAGGGTTTTGTTTATATTATCGCTCTGCTAGCTTCTGTACTTGGTGGCGGAGGCATAGTGTAGTTATTGGTTCGTCATCAGGTACGGGTTGTGGCAGTGGTCTTTGGTCTATCAACACGTGTCCTATCTGGTTGCAAGTAGCTCCGTCAGGTGATACCATGTCGTTTTGTAAATATTGGCTAGCCTTATACTCGCAACGACCAACATTTTTACTTCCTGTCATCTCTATGACTCCAATGCTTTAATTGTCATTACTGTTCTCGTGTAAAGTTATTCATTGAATACTGGCTCCCGAAATATTTTTACGTTCATATCCCACATCATATTGCGGTGCGGGCATGCATGGAGTTCCTGTTTGATTGACTCAAGGGATTCTTGTTTTCCATCGTCTGGGGAAAGCTATGTAAGTGCATAAACGGTTAAGAGGCCTTTGTTATTAAATTTATCCCGCACTCGAAGTATTCATAGCCTTTTATTTATTGCTTTAAAGTCAATAACGGTGGGTTTATTTCTTTTTCTGGCTAAGACCCGATTTATCGCTCTGCTAACTTCGTCTATTCTTGGTGGCGACAGCATAGTATGGTCTTCGGTCATTGGTGGAGCCTTAAGGCGTGTCAATTTCTCTCCTACGCCCGACATCTCAGCCCCAGGATGCAGTCTTTCGTGATGATGCAATACGCGCTCGGAGCACCATACCAACAAGATACTGGTCCGAGTCGATGTTGGCACCTCGCTACTATCGTACCGTCATCTGGTTCGACTTCTGGCGGCGGTCTATGAAGATGTGGTCTATCTGGTTGCGAGTGGCTCCATCAGGAGATACCAAGTTGGCTTTGTGGATATTTTTACGCGCAGACCTTGTACTCGCTTCGACCAAATTATTGCTTGCTGCCATCTCTATGACTCGTTGTCCATGTTATTTAAAATAATTTGTAGGTATATAAGCTTTGTTACCACACTATAATCAACTTAGGTTGTACTGTATGTAAAAAAAGAAACAAATGTAATCCAATTGTTTATATAATATGTATATTTATTTAAGTTTAGCACGTTTTGATATTTCCTACTTCATCCCTTAACATTTTAATGGATTCTAACAAAAATATGAAGTCCACGCTTTGAACTTCTTAATGTAATTTTCAAAGCTATGTTGACCACGTCATCTTGCATTATGAAGATAAAGCGAGATTCGTGTGTGGGCACGTATATCTACTCACATATATGTGAATTATTACTTAGTTCATATTAGATTATGTAATTTCAAATCAAGAAGGAAACAAATCTCATTACATATAATTACTAACTAATTATTGTCTTTGTTATAAAAAAAAAGTTGTATTATTTTTAAAAGAGTAATGTAACATTAGTGTAACGTGTTATTTTTGTATATATGGGGCGACTGTTAAAAACCCACCCTAACCTTATTCACCACGAGTATAAAGTTTTTGTGGAATAAAATAAATCATTGTCCAACAAACACTCTACATAGAAGTTCGTTATAAGTACAAAAGTAACACTGAATTGGATGACCTCAGAAGTTTTTTGATGAAAATACAAATTGATATCTGCTTTCATTTGCTTTGCATACGACCATATGAATACTTTTTAAAATAAGAGAGAAATTTTTAAAACACTCTTAATTTAAAAATTAAATTTTATTAAAACCATCTGGGTAAAGACTCTAGATGTACAAAATGGAGCTTAAATTCTTCTCGCAACTTTTCGTATAAACTACACTACACTACTCTAAAACAGCGTATGCTAATGTTTATATCCTCAAATTGCCCGTCATAGTTGTTATTACTTTTTAAATTCCCTATATTAACTGCGCGTTGCCGGACTGGCTGGTCAGATCTTTCTATGAAAATTTGGGGCCCCTCGGACCTCGGGGTCGGTGTGCTCCCATACAAATTAAATACAAAATTTACCAGATTTTCTTTTTTTGCATGCATATAACTCCGATGTACAAAACTTTTTGTAAAATTTTTGTGGTGGTTGGGGCCTGAGGCCGGAGGGGTGCCGGTATTATTTTTTTTTTTTAAATTAACGCGATTTTAAAAATCTGAGTAAAAAACTGTTTGTTAAATTTTTGGAGTGAACGGGATGGGCCCGGGGTCTCCAAATTTTTTACATAAAGTGTTGTCCATCGGAGATACACACGTATATAAAATTTGGAGAAAATCGGGTTAATTTTTTTTAAAAAAATTGTATGGAATCCAACGACCCCAGAGCCTGGGGTCTTCAAAATTTTAACAAAAAGTGTTGTTCATCGGAGATACACATGCGTATAAAATTTAAAAAAAAAAACGGGTTAGTTTTTAAAATTAGAATAGAAAGTGTTGTCTCCGGTGTGCAACATTTCAATATACGACATTTGCATCGCAGTAACCGAAAAACTCGCATTTATCGGTATCCCCGTCCACTAACAAGCATCGGAATATGGGATGTGGATGCAAAAGGTGTTGCAGATAAGCAGAAAACCTGACAGAGTGGAATGTACTATAGCGCCAATAGTACGTTCGAATTTTAAAAAAAATACTTCGAGACTGTGTCTACGGAAGCGCAAACATTTCTTGAAACTTTAATAATTAACTCATGCATTAGACCTGCCCGTCATAGTGATTTTGCTGTCACATGTCATTCCGTTTACCCTTTCAAATATATTTCAGTTCATATGCCATGGTATTGAAACTATGCTTTAAATTCGTTGAAACCAGTTATGTGGTACAGAATGATTGCTTTTTAAATTGGGCGGGGGTGTGTAGTTGTGGACAATAGATTATATCAACTTACATAGTTGCTTGATGGAAGTTTAGTTTTAAGCATAGGCTGTTGATTTATTTTTGCAAATATTTTCAATCTGCATAAAATTTGAATACATAAGCAAAATGCAATTTATCTAGCAAGGATTCGCTGTCAAAGAATTTAACAGGCACTTGATTAAATTGTCAAATATGTACACATATTATGACGTATGCAATATGCTGTAGAAAAATATGTTTATAAAAGTAAACCCACTACAAATTTTAGCATTTTTTGGTTTTATTTTATTTTCGTATTAATAGCATTAAAGCTCCATCTCAAACGATCAATGTACGTAAAGTTTTATACTTTTAATTTGTTACTTACTAATAAATAAAATATAAGTTGTTTCACTAATGAAAAATTGTAAAATCGGCTAACATACATAAATGATAATGTTAAAATTAATTCTTAACTGTAAGAAGTGGCTCTGGACTACTCATTGCGTACCCTAATTGTTGCATAGCCTGACGAATACCTTCAAACACAGAGTGATCTTCAATAGTCGGGGGTAATACAACCAAATCATTTTTGGCGAAATCGGCCATTGCCTTGCGCATAGTCTTGCCAGATCTGGTCCTAGGCAGTGCATTCACTGGAGCTACAAGGCGGAATGATGCTATTGGTCCTATAACATCACGTATAAGCTTAATTAGCTCCCCAGATAATTTTGCCGAGGGCTTGTCAATACCTTAAAGTTAAATGGTTAATATTTTATAAATAAGTATTACTAATGTCAAAAATAATACTACCATCTTTAGGGATATAAAGACAGAGTGGAACTTGACCCTTGGTAGGTTCTGGTACACCAAAAACTGCAGCATCTACGACATCCGGATGTCGAAGTACTGCGTCCTCCAGGCTAGATGTTGAAATTCTGTGCCCAGCAACATTAATAACATCATCATCGCGGGCCGTTACAAAAATGTATCCATTTTCATCTCGATATCCCGCATCCATTGTATCGTAATAACCCTTTGTAACAAACGAAAAAACTACAATGCATGTGAAGGGATGTTTATACAATTAACTTACTGGAAACTTTTGGAAATATATTTTGTTAAAAAGATCATCGTTCTTGTACAAAGTCGTCATATTCCCAGGAGGTAGAGGAAGTTTTATAACAATTCTTCCCAATTTTGACGGTTCGCAAGGGCTGCCGTCTGGTTGAAGGACCCTTACTATACAATATTCCGTAAAAAAATTAATAACAATTTGAGTTTGCGACTCGATAATCCATGCACTTACTGTCATACCCAACAAATGGTAGACCGGTAGTGTATTTTGGTGGATTTAGGCTATGATTGAAGCCCAGGCAAGTTGCTGTTATAGCCGACCCGGTTTCTGTTTGCCACCAGTTATTCAACACTGGAACCTTGAATGTTCTTTCAATCCAGTTCTTGGTCTCGATGTCACAATGTTCGCCAGCAATGAAAATGGTCCTTAGTGAGCTTAGTGAATACATCTGCCCATACTTGGAGTCTTGATCAACACGACGAATTACGCGAAACGCAGTTGGCACGGAGAACAACACCGAAACCCTGTGCTGCTCAATAATCCTTTTAGAGAAAAAAAATTCCGCACGTATTAGATGCTACATATTTTTATATTCATTGTTTTTTTCTTGCCTAAAATATTGACCTGGGTCTGGTGTACGGTCTGGTTTTCCCTCGTACATAACACTTGTTGCACCGTACAAAAGGGGACCATAGCAAATGTATGAATGGCCAACAACCCACCCAAGGTCAGATGCTGCCCACCAAACATCCTCCGGTTTAATTCCATAAATAGCTTTCATTGTATACATTAATGCGACCAAGTGACCACCAACAGCGCGCTGTACACCCTTAGGTCTATCCGTAGTTCCGGAAGTATATAATATATAAAGAGGATCATTTGCTTCGACCGGAGCACATTCAATAGGCTCCCCTAAGTTTTGTACTATACTCCATAGGATATCGGTCTTTGTATTCAGCGGTGTATACACAATATTGTCACGCTGGAAGATGATGTTGCATAGTGGTTTCCAATTTGACATTTCAATCGCGCTATGTAATATATCTAAGTAGGGTATAGTTTTTCCGGGTTCAACACCACAATTTGCTGCAATGACGACTTTTGGCTCGGCATGCTCAATACGTGTACATAGTTCGCTAGCTGCAAATCCTTTTGATTGGATAAACGACGATAAAAATTGTGTACGCAAGATAATAGAACTTTAAAAATACCTCCAAACACTACAGAGTGCACCGCACCTAGACGTACTGTTGCCAACATTGCCATAATCGCTTCAGGAATAAGTGGCATATAAATGACTACGCGATCGCCTTTTTTAACGCCCAACTTATGCATTCCGCCTGCTAGAAGTGAAATCTAAAATAACATCGATTTAAGGCTACCTGACATTCACAAGTATATATCTACATTTATATTGAATATAATTACCTCGTCAAAAAGCTCCTGGTAAGTAATATGCCTGATTGTATTAGTTAGCGGGCTGTCATGAATCAAAGCTACTTTATTGCCTTTACCGGCTAAAATATGCCGGTCGACGGCATTATAACAAGCATTCAAATATCCCCCAACATACCACTTTGTAAAAGGAGGTTGGCTATTATCTAAGACTTTAGTCCATTTTCGATCCCAGTGGATTAACTTTCCAAGTTCTCCCCAAAAATCACTTGGGTTTTCAATAGATCTGCGATAGGTGTCAATGTATATCGGATCATGAATATCTTGTAATCCATCTGAAAATATATATAAATGTTAATCATAATTGTTTAGATTTATATAATTAAGGGGGAGAACTCCCTGAATAACTTGCGCCACGGCAATAAGGTGGGCTAAGCCCTTTATTAAAATTAAAAATTGAAGCAATGTAATTTAAAATATATCACGTTCCTCAATTTATTTTCTCAGAATTCCCTCTCATTGATTGATTGAAATCGATAACATAACATATGACATAACAGTGTGACATAACATGGTACATTTAACATTCAAAATTTTGAACATGTACCCCTTAAAAGTTGGAGTGAGACGTTGTCACGTCAAAACCTTGACAATGAAAATATTACAAATAATGACCGTAAATGAGCCTTGAAAATTCTTGGGCCTCTAATGAACAATTCCGTCCTTCAAGAACTAGTTAACGCCTTTCTTGAAGTAACAGACCTAACAAACGAAAAAAACTGCCCACAAAAATTTAATTTTTCTTGTAAATTCTCTAACCGGAGATACGCATGTAAGCGGGTTAATTTTTTAAAGAATTATATGGGAGTCCTGGGGCCCGATCACTTCCAAATTTTTACAAAAATTGTTCTCCATCGAAAATACACTTGTGCATAAGGTTTAAGAATTGATCACAAGATCTTACCAGGCAGCCAGCCAGCATGCCAGCCACAGACACAAGAAGTTAATAAAAATTCAGCTCAAAAACTGGAAAAATTTTGCAAATTCCACAACATCAATATGTTTAATGTCGCCAAACATTGCGAACATTATCGAAAGAGTTGGTTTCAAATAAAGTTTGGCAAAAAAGAGAAAATCCATTTTTAAAAGATTCCTCGACGATCCGTTGTTGTTGTTTTTCGTAGTTTCGTTAAGTCCTTTGGATCTTTTGATAAAGATTTTCCATTTCGGTTTAAATTTTTAATCCACTTCCTAAAGGCCAAATTAATTCAAGCTTTGCACACATGTGTATCTACGATGACAACATTTTCTATTAAAATTTCGAAGTTTATGAGCCCCAGATTCGAGGAGCTAAAGGCCAAATTAATTCAAGCTTTGCACACATGTGTATCTACGATGACAACATTTTCTATTAAAAGTTTATGTTTATGAGCCCCAGATTCGAGGAGCTCCTACATAAATTTTTACAAAATGTACCCATTTTTTTTTTAAATTTTGCATATTTCTTATTTATATATATTTTGTCCAAAATAATATATATGCAATATGCATATGCAAAATGAAAGGATGAAACATTTGATTTGTCTGTGGATAAAAGCTTATAGCGGTAAGGAGAAAGCAGATAGTTAGGCGAAGCATCATTCTACATTCGTGTTGTTCGGCTGAAGGACAAATATATTTGAACTTAACAGTACGTCTGTTAATGGGCGCAATGATTTTACTTTAAAATATTTTCGTCACCTGAAAGGTTTTATCGCGAGGTTCGGTATTCTAGTCTAGTAGATACTCTTCATGACAATTTTTTGACGTGACAACGTCTCACTACAAGGCTTAAATGTTAAATGTCACACTGTTAAGTGAGACACTGTTGGGAGACACTGTTATGAGACACTGTTAAATGTCAGTATTTTGGGAACCAAGCGATTCGTATGAAACTCAGAATGTAGGACTAATATGCGACTATAAGATTTGTTCCTATGGTAATTCTGGGATCTGGTCCTACCTAGTCCTACATACTGAATTTCATCCGAATCGCATTAGAAATTGCTTGGTCCACAAAATTCCAGACCCAATTGGCCAGATCCCAGAATTTCCATAGGAGCTGTGGCCGTAGTTATATATTTATATATATATATACATAGTTATATTTGTAGTTATATACATATATAGTTTTATACATATAAAATATAACTGTAGAAAACGAGGCATAAAATTAACAAACGTGAACAACAGAGTAATAACAGTATAACAAAAGTGTACAACAGAGTAATGTGTACAACAGAGTAATAACAGTGTAACGCTAAAAAATTGATTTTTAATAAAATAAAAAAGAAATATGTACTAAAAACTGATATGTCCGTCCGTGTATCTGTCCCACAGACAACAAGATCTTTGATTTTCTTTGCTTTCGTCCCGGGCAGACGTTGTCACGCTCAAAACCGACGGCCATGTCTCCGACACAGCCTACCCTGCTCTTTTTTCACCAACAAGTCGCCTAAAAGTTGCAGTGAAAATTCAAAATTTTGGCGATAAAACAGAAAAAGCAAAAGCATGCTCCGCGGAGACAGCAGTATCCGAGGTTTTAACAGATACGCTTGACATCGCCCTTCGAGCGTTTTTGCATTTAAAGTAAAGGGGATAATATAATAATATTTGGCGCGACAGACCATTGCGGTCCAAGGCCAAACTTCTCGCGACCATTTGTGCTGCACATGTTAAATTTTTGGACACAAATGGAAGGGACCTAACAATTTAAGGCCGGATCCGAACGGCGAATTGAGAGAAGCTTCCGTGACAAGGTATTAGTATTAATTACTCTCGGAACGTTTGTCACCCATTCGCGAGAGGTGGGACACCGTGAAAAATACTTTTGGTGTTGCTGGGATTCGAACCTGAACCTCCTGCGCAGCAGCCATGTGCATTACCACTGAGCCACGGCGCCCACAAAGTAAAGGATATACATATTCATAAATGCTATGAAACAAGAAATGAGTTGGTCATTAAACGCAAAATTGCAGTTAAAACAGGAAAGAAGCAACTCTGCATATAGACAGACGTTGCGGAAGATCGCGATAATTGCGACTTTTTCGGTTTCCAAAATGCGTGTGCCATTTATGGATATTGACGGGATGTTTATAATTGAATTTGACGACAGAAGACAGTATTATTAAACTTTACTGCAGCAGTGGGCCCCAAAAGCCGGGACCTTTAGAGATACCCAATTGAAAATTTTCCACAATTCAAGTCCATTTATGGATATTTACTTTATAATTCGCTTGTGGGCGCCGTGGCTCAGTGGAGAAGTGCATGGACTTCTGAGCTGGAGGTTCGTGGTTCTAATCCCAGTAACATTAGAAGTATTTTTTACGCTCCCACCTTTCGCGAATGTCTGATAAACAACCTAGAGTAATAACTTGTGACGGAAATTTTAAAATTCGCCGTTCGGATACAGCATTAAATTGTAGGTCCTTCCCATTTGTGTGCAAAAATATACACTGCCCGACAACCGATTAGCAGCACACCCTCTAACCTTTCAGTGTAAATGCAAATAACTCAGAACACTGAATATGAATAATGCTAATCTTTTTTTAATTTTTTCGTGTAAGTAGTCGTATTTTTCTTATTAAAGTTGTCATTAGTTTAATTTGAATAATTTTCATTTCAATATAGTAAATATGGAAAAAGCAAAAGAGTAAAGGGCAAACATAAAGGCTTTTAGTGAGTGTGTCTAATCAATCCATTAAATTTCAAAAAAAAATAAACCGCAGCCGTAAAGTTATTTCCTCATTCTTACGCAATGAGCATAACTATGGAAAGAATATGAAAGGCCGGCCATCTTCTGTGATTACAGCAGTAGATAAGCGAATTATTTTGAGGCACGCGTCCAATTTGCACGACTCAGCAGCCAAAATTAAAGAAAAAACCGGACTAACAGCATGCGTGCGGACTGTGCAAAGAATTACTTCTAATGCTGAACATCTCAAAATAAAATAAAAACCACCTCTTAACCAAATTCGAAAGACGCAACGCCTCGATTTCTGCAGATCACATATGACCAGGACGAAGGAGTGGCAGCGTGTAGTCTTTTCAGACGAAAACAATTTAATTTGTAGGGTCCTGATGGCTATGCTTACTACTTTCATGATCTTCGAAAGGAAGAGCATACTTTAGATCGACTGCACCGCCTAGCTGGTGGTGTCATGGTATGGGGAGCTATTACGACCTACAGCACCATTGAAGTGCAATTTCTTACTTGTCGTTTGAAAGCCACAGCATACAATGGTGTATTAAAAACGGCTTTCCCTGCAATCAAGGATATTTTTGGGCCCTAGGAATGTAAGTTTCATCAGGATAACGCCCCTATCCACACCTCGAAGCTCGTAAAGTCTTGGATTTAGCTCCAAAAGGTGCCCTTACTGACTTGGCCGCCATACTAGCCCGACCTTAACATTATAGAAAATGTTTGGGGATGGTTGGCACGCAAAGTATACGAGTATGAATCGCAACTCATTGAAGGAATAAAAAGTGTCTGGAAGACTATTTCACTTGATTATATGTATAAAGAAATTATGTGACTCCTTACCCAACGAGGTAAATTCATAATAAACCATGGTGGTACAACACATTATTAATTCTTTTATTAATAAGTTATAAATTTATGGAATTAAAAAAAAATAATAATTTGGAGATCTTCTCTGCCCATTTTCTATTGTTATTCGGAATTTTCAAGTGGGGGTTCTAATAAAATGTCCAGAAATAAAAACAACCCATAAAAACTTAAATTTTTCATATGAATTCTCTAATAACCAAAAGTATACTGAATTCCACTATAAATGCTGAAATATAAAAACACATACGAAGTACTGCAGCCTAACAACAAAACAACCCCAAACATAAAGCAAGCAGCGCTATATCATGATATCATGAAGTCATCTGATGCCAGGGAAAAAAATGTATGGGTGCCCCGGACCCCAGGGCCCAATCACTTCCTAATTTTTACAAAAAGTGTTGTCCATCGGAGATACACATGCGTATAAAATTTTAAGAAAATCGGGTACTTTTTTAACAAAATTTGTGTAGGTGCCCCCGGACCCCAGGGCCCGAACACCACCAAATTTTTACAAAAAGATGATGTCCGTTAATGATACACATGCTTATAAAATTTGAAGAAAATCGGGTACTTTTTTAACAAAATTTGTATAGGTGCCCCCGTACCCCAGGGCCCGAACACCACCAAATTTTTACAAGGAGATGATGTCCATTTGAGATACACATGCGTATAAAATTTGACGGAAATCGGGTACATTTTGTAAAAAATTTGTATGGGAGCCCCTTGATTTTAATAGATAGTGTTGTCATGAAAGATACACATGTTTTAAGAAAATCGGGCTTTAGGAAGTGGGTTAAAAATTGAAAACAAGAGTGGGTGTGCCTGTCCGCCAGCAAGCCAGCCAGCCAGCCACGGGCACGCGAAGTTAATATAGAGAAATTAATAATAAAAAAAAGCCAGAGTTGATTGATTTAAAAGATAGTTTCTACATGATTTTTAGGGGTTTTTTTAATTTATATAACGCAAAGTAAATATTTCTTCGATTTTAAATATGAGATAAACTTACTGTCATCGTATCCCATATTATTTTCTGCAGCTTTTTAGTGGCTCGGTAGTATTTCTAATTTTTGGTGAAAAAAATCTATCCCCTTTTCCTTAAATTTGCAATTGAACTTCTTTAGTAAATAGACAAATCAAATGAATGACATACATTAAAATCGAATTCACTAACGTATCTCTCCTCTTGCTAAGGAACAACCTTTTTCAAAAACACTTCAAACTGAACTAAAAAGCTAAAAAAGAACAAATGAACGCCTTGAAAGCAAAAAAAAGAAAAATTTATTCAAAATCAGTGATAAACGTAACCCCTGCGGAAAAAGTGAATGAGAAGTAGGAAAGTAATCGAATTCGTTTCATTAAAATTAATTAAAATTCACTTAAATACGTTTGAGTAACATACATATTTACCTTACATAGATTGTACGTACTGATTTGCGTATGAAATGTAGATTTTTTAACTGAAATTAATAATCAGTGGGAATGTGCAGTTGCTAATGAATTCACCACAAGGGTTTTCAAAGGTGTTTGCCCTTTATACGAGTAGAGCATTACTTTTATACGAAAACAAAAAGCTTAATATAGGTTTTTATATTTTTATATAGCTCGGCTTAAATGACTTTTCAACTCATGTTTAACTTGTTTGTCATAGCTTTCTCCTCCCACCACGGCTTAAGGAAATCGGGCATGTCTGTTCGAGAATCGCGTCATTTAAATGAATAGCTTATTGTTCTAGGAATGTAAAGAATTTTCGGTCTTTTATTTACATTGTCGGCAATCACAACAATTATTATTAATTTTCCTCCATCAAAAATTTCTGCTCCCGCCAGGTGTCGAAAATCGTTAACTAGCACAACATTTAAATGTTTATACCGATGCACTAAAAGTCAAATGGATGCGTGACGCGCGCATCGCTATGCGGTATTGTAAGTATGCATTACATATTGGGTGTACGGTGGCGAGAATAACTAGAGCCTCCCAGAGTCTCCAATAAACACTGTTACAAAAAGTGTTGTGTAACTGAGATACACATGTATATAAAATTTTAAGAAAATCGGGTTAATTTTTTAAAAAAAGTTGTAAAGGGCCCTGGGGACCGGGGTCTCCAAATGCCATCCTTACAGCGTAGGCTTGGCCGGCCTCGCTGTTGCGTTCCATAAATCCTACCGCAAATGACTTTCTTCTCTTATGCGCGCTATGTGTCCTGCCCACCGGAGCCTACCGAGCTTATTTCGCTTCACCATGTCGACATCGCGATACCGCTCGTAGATCTCATCATTATAGAGTCTCCGGAGTCCTCACATACGGGGCCAACAATTCACCGTATGGCTTTTCTCTAGAACGCGGCTAATAGGTCAGAAAGCTTTTTGCTAAACACCCAAGACTCGGATCCATATTTAAGTACTGGTATGACCATTGTCTTATATACCAGACGCTTAGATGTAATGGTTAAGTTCCTGGATTTGACAGACTATAGTAGGCGTTGTTGGCTTTAAGCAACCGTGGGCGTATTTCTGGTTCCATGCTGTTATCGGCTGCAACAGTTGACCCGAGATAGTTAATGGATTGCACTACTTCAAATTCGCGCTCCACTATTTGCATTGAGGGACCAATGTTGGATTTTCTACACGCATACGTGGCCACCATGTACTTTGTTTTGCTCTCCTTTATGTGCTGCCCCAGATTTTGTGTTGCCTGCTTGATCTGGATGAAAGCTTGCTGTACAACTCTAGGGTTTCTACCAACGATGTCAATATCGTCTGCGTAAGCAAGTATCTGAATGGGATTATAGAGGATAGTTGCTCTCGCCGTTACGTCAGAAGAAGGTTGAAGAGGACGCAGGCCAGTCCATCCCCTTGTCGGAGCCCGTTATAGATGTTGAATGGGCTTGATAGTGATCCGGATATTTTTACTTGGCTTATAACATTGGTCATGGTCGACCTACATAGTCGTGTCAGTTTATTTGGGATGCCGAATTCTCTCATGGCTTTATAAAGTTCTACTCTGGATATGCTATCATAGGCGACTTTAAAGTCTATAAGAAGATGGTGTAGTGAGTTTTGAAACTCTAGACATTTTTCCATCACCGGCCTTTGGGTGTAAATCTGATCAGTTGTTGATTTGTCGGGATGAAGCCACACTGGTATGGACGAATGACGACTTTAGCGTATGGGGCTATCCTGTCTTGGAGGATAGAGGAGAAAATCCTATACGCGGTACTCAACAACGTTATACCACGATACTTGCTGCGTGTTGTGATATCTCCCTTCTTATATATGGGGCATAGGTTGCCTCTTCGCCTTTCTTTTAATATAGCTTCTTCCTAGCATACTTTCACTACTACTTCATGAGTTGCTTGGTGAATTGCGTGACCTTCTATTTTAATCAGCTCCGCTGGGATACCATCTAATCCCGGTGCCTTAATAAGCCGAGCCGATTTATCGCTCTGCTTACTTCTGTTGTGGCGTCAACATAGTTGTCTTCCGTCATTGGTGAAGCCTCCAATTCCTCAGTTAGCTGGCCATTTAGCAACTCATGAAAGTGCTCTTTCCATCGCTCTAAGATGCCTTTGAGATCGGCGATCAGATTACCCTCTTTGTTTTTGCAGTATGTGCAACGCGGTGTACATTGCGTCATACCGCGCCTTGTGCGGTCCTTGCTCTCGGTACTGTTCTAGTTCACGGACGAGATTCTTCTCCAAGGCGGCTTTCTTTCGTCGGTGAACTGTTTTTTCATATCTTCTGAGATCTTTATATTCATTTTCGCGTGCTCGCGTTCTATGAGATTCTTGCATTGCTCTCTCCGCAACATTCTTACCTTTAGTCGCTAGCTTGCATTCGTCATCAATCAGTCGTTCCGATCTCTACGACTACTGTCTAAGATGGAGTCAGCAGAACTAATGACAGTATTCTTAAGGCGTGTCCATTTCTCTTCTACGCCCGACATCTCAACCCCAGGACTTACTCTCCCTACATTTAGGGAGAGTCCTATCGCTTGACCGCAGTTGTTTCTGGTCTCTTCCGTGGCCGTGTTATCTCGAATCTGATTCGCGGATGCAGTCTTTCGTGATGATGCAATCAGCGATCCGAGCACCATACCACCAAGATAGTCGTCCGAGTCGACGTTGGCACCTCGATACGTTCGTACCTTCATCAGGTTCAGGTTGTGGCGGCGGTCTATCAACACGTGGTCTATCTGGTTGCGAGTGGCTCCATCAGGATATACCCAGGTGGCTTTGTGGATATTTTTACGCGCAAACCTTGTACTAGCAACGACCAAATTATTGCTTGCTGCCATCTCTACGGCTCGTTGTCCATTGTCATTAGTGTTCCCGTAAAAACTATGGCTGCCAATGTACTGCCGGCTGGCTCCCTCCCTACCTATTTTGGCGTTCATATCCCCAAGAATGATTTTTACGTCATACTGAGGACAGGCATGGAGTTCCCGTTCGACTGATTCAAAGAATTCTTCTTTTTCATCATCTGGGGAATCCTCTGTAGGTGTGTGAAAGTTTATGAGACTTATGTTTTTAAATCTGCCCCGCACGCGAAGGTTGCATAGCCGTTCATTTACTGCCGATAACTGTGGGTTTCACTCTTTTCCTGACTAGAAACCCCACTCCGAGCACATGATGTCTTGCATGACAGCTGTAATATATGTCATATTCTGATTTTTGTAAGACACCATTCCCCGTCTATCGCATGTTCTGGATTGCTGTTAAGTCAGCATTATATTTGGACAGGGTATCGGCTAGCTGTTGTGCAGCTCGAGCTCTATACAGTGAGCATACGTTACATGAGAAAATTCTTAAATCGTTTAGCCGTTTTCGTTGCCGTTCATCAGTGTATCCGAGGCTGATTTTGGGTTCCGTAGTAAAAGTTGTTTTTACGGGCGAGGTTATTGGCCTCACGCCAACCTTATTTTGAAGGGACTAGCCGACAAATGACAACCTATTATGAGCATCGAGTACTCGGTAACAAAATCATTCGTATGGTTATTTCGCTTTGTTTCGGCTTGAAACTACGCGATGAGTCCAACGCTGATGGAGCTGGACTATCTGCACTTTGTCTATTTCGTCTTAAATAATTTTAAGAAGTGACAATGAATCCGACATCCGAATCCGATCCGTGTTTTTCACTTTCCAAATATGTTCAACGCTGAAATTTGTCTTTTGTTTATGGCCGCCAAATTAAACAGAATGCTGTGGGAAACTGTGGATTAATTTTAATAAAGGGCATTCAGAAGTGCTCCCTTGGCAATGAGTTAATGTATAGAAAAATGCATTCACTACAGCAGGAACAGCCCTGCAGATAGGAAATCTTCCTTCAACTGTTTAACACTATAATGTTCGGCACACTCCCAGTTTCAGGCCGTTCTTCCCATTCGGCACGTTCACGTACATTTAAACACATATTTTTAAAGATCAATATGTATAACAAAATGACAAATAACGTTAATTGTTCAAAAACAAATTTGTGAAAGACAAACATTTATTTTCGATAATAATTTCTTTATTACTTTACAGATCATTTTAGTTGATTTTCTTATTTATGTATGTATGTAGTATGTATGTGCTTATGTACATAAAAGTTTAATAATGCGTGCCAATTCGTTATTATATATTGCATTCACATTTTGTTAATATGACGACAAATAAGATGATAAAATGTGATTTTCTTTTTAACTTACATAATACAAAAAATGTTTTCAAAATATTTATTATAATATAATGAAATATAATATATAATATAATATAATATAATGGGTAGAACAGTTATGTGTCACAAAAATCTATTGATATTTTAATCTTTATATTTACATTATATTTGTGCCAAATGTTCTATTTTCCCAGATTAGCAAGATATTAAAGTTGCTTGTCCACGACGACATTTTCGTCTGCCGTCCGGCAAATTTGCCTGCTCGGCAGAGCAGCAGTAGGAGGCGTCTATATAAATATGTATGTTAATGAGTCCACATTTAAGTTTTGCCGGTACGACTAAATTCTATGAAGTTGACGAACGACGCCGACGCTAAGAACAGTGACACAACTTGGTATCATTGTTTAAAAAAAAATATATATATATGTATAACGATGCAAAAATACGACTAAATTCGATTCTACGTGATACGCGATTTTTGATAATTTTTTTTTTTTTTTTTTTTTTTTTTTTATTGTGCACGGATTTTACTAAGATTAAACGTATTTTGTTTTTTAATGTGTGGTTCTTATGTATTGTAATTTATAAAAGATCTTTTAATGTGTTGATTAATTGAATACATATACACAAAATTTTGTGTTTAAAATTAAAATTATGCAATACCATCTGAAGAAATATTTTTTTTTTTTTTGTTTTTTTTTTTTTTTTTTTTTGTTTAAACGATTATTGGTTTAGAATAATTTTGGTTATTATAGTTTAGTTAGGTGGACAGACAGCAAATTGTAAAACTTTAATTTTTTTTTTGTTTTTTTTTTGCCTATAGGAAGCTTTTATAAATGGTTGTTGTCTCTACCAAACTAAACTGCGATAACATTGTAGCCCGACGTTTTTGTTCGACAGATCGTCACGAAATATTTCACAAAATATATAAAACGAAAAAGCAGGCTTTTGAGCTAAATGGTCAAAGGAATTTAATGGATTGCTTTTAAATTCAAAACGAAAGTTTCCAAGCTCAACAAAGTTCGATTATGTAAGTCTCTTATGGAACCGAGAACCGAAGCTAAGAAATTAAATACTTTTCGACTTCACTTGAGCGAAATAATTCGGAAGGACCTGTCTACTACCTACCATCAAACAATAACACGACAGTCTACTTAACTACTGCGCCACAAACAGTTTTCATGTAAGCAAACGTAGAGGAAATATTCTAATTATAAGCAACAACAGTTTCAAGTAGACACGAGCTGGAACGATTTTTTAATTTTACTGTTCGTTGAGATTAAAAAGGGTTTGGTGGTGGAAGGGTGGGTGATAGAAACTATAATTTAGAATAATAATTTAATACATATATAAAATAATAAAATCCCTGAAATAACATAATTTTGCTTAAGCTTTCTAATAAATAACTTCATAAACTGTGGCTTTTTTGTCTCCAGATCCCGTCACTATATATTTGTCATCAGTCGATATGTCACAACTGAGTACAGATGATGTTTCCTTAGACTGAAAAATAGAAATATTGCATTTATTATAATTGAAAATAATAATTAGTTGTTCTTTGTCGTGTTACCTGGAATATACTTGCGCCATATGGTGTCCGCCATGCATTAAGCAAATTGTCTTTTCCCGTAGATACAAACCATTTGCCACATGTTGCAAATCTCAACGAAAGGACACAACTTTCATGAAGATGAAGCTGATACTTATCGGGCTTTGATGCGTGCAGTACTTCTACATGTGAATTTTCCATACCAACTGCAAGCCATTCACCTACGAATTAACAAATTATAATATAAATGTTAATATTGCTACAAAAAGTAGTTAGTAGCGCAGATTATGGAACTCGAATCCTAAGATAAATCGCAATGAACATACTGCATACTAAAAATTAAGCATTGAAAGTTTCTGGAAACTTTTCAATGAGTATAAAAGGTGGCGTTTGCTGCAGAGCATGATGATAAAGCTACCTACCACCTAGGAGAATTATAGTGAAATACAAGCTTTGTTTTATTTGCGAAATCCTTTACGAACTTGAAAGCCTGAATTTCGTAACAATATATTTCAACAGCTTCGTTGATAATTGATTTCGATCATAAATGACGGAAAAAGGAACTTGGGTAGAGTATAGAGAGAAAAAGAGGGGGAACCGGTGAACTATGATAAATATTCGTTGTTAGGATAGTTGGGCGCTTTTGGGGGTCCATTGTGGGCCTTTTGGTGGATCTTTTGGAGGTCCTTACAGGGTATATTGGGGGTCTTTCGGCGAGTTTTTGGCAGGTTATTTGGACGCATTTTGAGAATCTCTTAGAGGTCTTTAAATAATCTTTTGAGCGTCTTGTGGGGATCTTTTTGGGGTCTTCTGAGCGTCGTTTAAGGGTCTTTTAAGGAGTTCCTTTGCGGTCTTTTCAGGATTTTTTGATGCTCTTGGGCTTCTTTTAAGGGTCTTTTAGGTTCTTTTGTGGGTCTTTTGCGAGTATTTTAGGATCTTTAATCTTAGCGAATTAACGCATTGGCATTTGAACGCTACAAGAATATTTTATTAACAAAAAATATAGATGGGAAAAAATTATTTTTGCAGCTATTTATATATCTCTTAATCAAACATTAATCTGTTTTTAAATCTTGCATATAAAGGGTGATCAGATTGGAGGTACTTTTTCCAATAGGAAACACATTTCACATTTCATCTTCATTACGACTTTGTTATTGCTAGGACGAATAGAATGTTGGGTTTTGTAAAGTGGAACTCTTAAGATTTTGTTATCCCATATACATTGAAGTCATTATATGTCTTTCTTTTATGCTCGGTCTTGGAGTAAACGTTAGGTCTAGATGTGTATGTGCAATAAACTGTTTTACCTCTTCGCGGTACATTCGGATATCAGATCGGATTTGCCTGGGAGGTGTGTTGAGAGTGATAAGGTCCCGGTTCGGGTGATGGGGTCCGTGGCAGGCAAGTAGGAGTTGGCGAGAAGCTCATTGTGATTCCCAAGATCTTTGGATGATTGACTGTAGGGATTGTCCTGTCGTGTATCTAGATATGAGCTGTAGGTTAACTTATTTGGTCCATATGGTGAAAACTGTAGCGGACGACTTTTCTGGAGACAGGATTAGTTTTTGACTAGTAAAGAAATCTTCTAGTACATCGAGGTAGGCGTTGATGTTTCTCCAGATGGTGGGGATATCCTTGACCGAGGCAAGAATGTTGCAGTCGTCGGAATACGATATTTGACTTCGGGAGGTGGTACGGAGAGTCTCGCCATGTGCTGGTTGAAGATGGACGGTGAGAGGACCCCTTCTTGGGGTAAACCTTGCTTAACTTTCCTGTATTGCGATTTGTGGTTCAGGAAATCGACGTAGGACTTCCTGCCACAGTGAGGTAGTTGACAAGCCATTGTTTCGTGGTGTTGGAGAGGTGTGAATCTAGAATGTCTTGGAGTAAGATGCCTAGGTCAACGGTGTCGAACGCCTTAGATAGGACCAGTGCCACAAGGACAGTGTTATCACAGGGACGCTGTTGGTTAAGGCCTTGCGAGATGAGTGTTGTGATCTCCGAGAGGGCTGTGTTAGTGCTGCGCTGCTTGCGGAAGCCGTGTTGATGTTCGGCTAACTAGAGTATGGAGCGAAGCTGGAGACAGGAGAGAAATTGGACGATACGAGGATCCTTGGTCTGCCTGTTTACTGGGAATAATTCTATTCACTTCCCAATGGTTAGGGATGTCCAATGTTTGATGTGAAAGGTTGAAAATTTGTGTGAGGTAAGTGATACCTGTTGAGCCTAGATGTTTGAGCATAATCGTTGCGATACCCTCCGGTCTAGTGACTTTGGACGATTTTGTTAATAGCTAATAGAACACCCAATACATCGTAATAAAAATAAGCGAGCTCTTCTGAAATTGCACAGACTCGACTCGACTCCAAAGTCGAATTAGCTATTCTGGTGGTGTTGGAGAGCTCCTTGATGGTGGACCAAAGTTTCTTTGAGCCTTTGTAGCAAGATTGTAGGTACTACAACAATCATTATACAAACAACAAAACTAAGTATCATAATGACTGTGTACTGTGTGCTGCACTGTTCGCTGTGCTGCTTTCTGTGCTGTGTTTTGTATGAACATCACGCCATATAGCGGCATCATAATGGCTGTGTGCTATGTGATGCGCGTCTTTCTGTGCTGTGTTTTGTACGTACTATTGTACGCGATGGTAAGAGGAAGGTGTGGTTTCATGTGTGCGGGTAGCAAAACGACCAGGTACATTTAGTATTTAATAAATATTGTTTTCGTTTAGACATCTTCCTCATGAAGAGAGATGTGTTTAAAAAATATTATATTATATTATATTAATATATAGTATGTTATATCTCATAAGTGTTAAATTTATTTTTATTTATTAATTCATTTATTATTGTTAAGTAATCTTGTGAAGAATTCCCCTAAACTAAACTTGTCTATAGAGCTTGTCTTACACGAATGCCTAGAAAAGTTTACTACCTTCAGAACAATGTAGAATTGTAATAGTAAGCAGTAAACTAGCGTTGTGAGAATTTTTCAAATTCAGGGTAGTTTATAGACATTATAGTGAGATAATAAAGGAGATTATATTAAATAAATTCGAAATTTCCATTCGTGTATATGGATTTCCTAAAATAACGGAAATATATATGCATAATTAGTATTAAACTGTAAAATTACCTGTTGGACAGTATCCGAGCGAGAAAATTTGGGAGCTGAAATCATGTTGTTGAAGCTGACGGCCTTCTCGCAGATCCCAAGAGCGTACAGTATTGTCTAATCCTCCAGTCCAAAGGCGAGAACCATCAGGACTAATGTCAATGCAAGAAGCACCATCTGTGTGTCCTTGGAATTGTCGAACTAATATTTCATTGTGTAGATCCCATACCGCAATGTTTCCATCGCTGCAGCAAGAGAAACAAACTTTTGAGTCTGGGCTGATGGCTAGGGCATAGCAAGCGGGTGCTGCTGAAGTCAATTCTGCCTTAATTCTTGGCGTTGGGCTTGCTAGATCCCATATTGATAAGTTCGAAGCTTCACCACCGACGATCAACGTACGTCCATCAGGCAGTAGTTTAACCGATCTAATATAATTATCTCGTTGAAGACAATCCAGTTGGCTTACAGGACTTTTATTGCCTGGTTGAGAAATGTCCCATACCTTAACGCAACCCTTACCACCGGTGTAAACATATTTTGTAGGGTTTGATATCGTAACAGCGCACACTACTTCGCCATGTGACAAAGTATTTATTTGTCTTGCATGCCTTGGAATGCCCACACCTACGAGAGCATCTGGGGGAAAAGGTACCGGCTGCAAGCTACCTTCACCGTTCATATGAAACGAATATGCCCTTAAGCCATAAAAAACAAAAGAGTAATTTTACATATACAGCAATTCAATCTGTAACAGTTTTAACTTACGGTTTGCCACCGGTGAGTCCAGTGGGATGTGGAATGCCATTTGTGCGAACATGTGCATGTGGATCGTACGATAGTTGTTGTCGGCCATAGACCGGATCAGCTGGTGCCCTTTGGTAAGGATCCGATTGTCTTTGATATGGGGAACTTGGATATCCAGCAGGTGGACCTTGTCCGATTAATTGTTTTGCATTGCTCTGCGAAGATGAAGTGCTAGGAGTTGGTGTTCTGGCTTTCGCACCTGGTGTTCCAGGCTTATCAATCTGTTGTAATAGAACAGATAATCAATGCATTTAAATATTTCTATTTTTCAGCATTTCCTTCCTATTCAGAACGGGGGAACTTACACAACTTACATCTTTCGTCTTAAGGCTGGGAGTCGACCGAGAGGAACTCGAACCTGATCTTGATGGCGGCCTTTCACTTGGCGCTTTCGAACTGCTGCCGCACATTTTCTCCGATCTATCACCATTAATACCAATACTTTCACGTTCACGAGGTTCTATGGAAATATGATCACCATTTGGTCTTGGGGATTGCGATTCCTATTGGCGTTAAATTTTCAAGTTAATTTTTAATTCAAAATAATCTATAACTTAATATTTAGTTTACGAGAATATCTTATACATAAATTTGAAAGGATTTTTGTTTGTTTAATTTTTATACAAAACCACCAAACAAAAACTTCTTGGGTGGTTGCAATTAATTTATAATCTACGAAAAAGTATTGTAGTGCACTTTGCAACGTATATTTATCTATATATATAAAAGTGAAACTCTGTATATATGTTCCCTATGGGCTGCCAAACCCTACAAACCCTTTTTTGTATTAAAAGAAACAAGAACCGCCATATTGTCCAAGGCGTAATAGCGTCCACGGCCTGTGAGAATAGCGAAGCGTCACGAACTCTTGGGTAACAAAGCGCCCCGAACAGCTAGTCTTCTACAAACATAAAAATAATTTTTATGAAATTGTCAATGCATTATTGGCAGGTGGTGGAAATTTAAAGACGGTTATATACCCCTGGATGGTGGGGGGAGGGGGGAGTGAAAATGGTCAATCAGCCACATCTATCAAACTATTTTTAGAAATTTTCAATGTATCTTCAATGCCACCAACCACCACATAGTGGTAATTGAAAGGCGACGGTAAGAGGAAGGCGGGGGTCTTGTGTGCCGATATTACTGTCGATCAATTCTATAGTTTTCTGGGTGGCTGATGTGGTCGCTGTGTAGATAGGAGTCAGTGGGTTTAAGGGCGTCTATAGGATCAGCGGGATGAGGCAGGCGGGAAACGCCGGGTATTTCCGCTAGTGTATACATAAAAGTGGACTTGGACATTTCTCGATTGTACGTTAAAATCGTCAAATGCGATTGCGAAATCCAAGGAAAATGGAGAATATTTAATAAAACTGATTACAATACGGACAATATTGGCAGAAAAGGAAAGAGAACATATGCACGAACATAAACTTAACAAGGTCTAGCAACCTTCCCACCGTCATATGCTTTGCAATTCTGGAGCTGGCCGTAGACGCAACAAAGTAATTTAATGTTCAATCTTTAATTTTTAAATTAAATTATTTAAATCAAGACATGGTATTAGAGAATTCAATCATCAAGAAGAAAAACTGTACTGTCTGCCGCCGTAGGAGCTGTGTTTTAAGGAATCATTCATACATTAGAGAA
Organism: Nephrocerus scutellatus; assembly: GCA_947095585.1. Classification (NCBI taxonomy): domain Eukaryota; kingdom Metazoa; phylum Arthropoda; class Insecta; order Diptera; family Pipunculidae; genus Nephrocerus; species Nephrocerus scutellatus. Next base: position 4,820,427 of record OX352761.1, on the reverse strand, counting down.
AGAGGTTATAAAAAGAGACAACTTTGAAATGCCGACAAAGTCACGCTAAAGTGCAGCTCCTGGATATAAGACAATCAAATCCCACATATCAGTAATGGTTTGCGACAACTCTACGAGAAATCACAGTCTCCCTATACTTGTTAACGGTACATCAAAACAATCATCATGCTTCAAGGGCGTCAATAAATTACTTCTTAACACCCTGGTCGGTTTCTTGCATACACTTCAACACTGCGATGAAGAAATTCATCCTACACTCTAATGTAACTGCGGTAGGAACAATCCTCTAATAGTCCATAAACATACTGGCTTGCACAGAAGTAATTGATATATCATTCGTAGAAACCCAAAAGCTGTTCAAGAAGCTGAAAATCTAGTGTAACAAAATCATACACACCGTAGATTGTAATAAAATCATATATCACCTTACACTGTGGAAAATATTCCACTGTCTTGCGGGATGTGACAAGAGGCATGCCAAGTCTACGCTGGAAGGTTAGCGTAGACCAGGGTGACCAAAGCTTAGAGATAATGGATAATATCGGCTCCGGTGGAGAGATTTTTTCGGGAGGTCAGGTCCGAACCAAACGGACAAGAGATTTTTTGCTTGAGGCCAGCGACGTAAGTAAAGTTTAAAATGATAATGAACGTAAATATGTATAAGTATGTGCGCGTGTAGGAAGACATATATTTTCCACACAGTTGCTAAATTAATTTCTCATAAAATTAATTATTTAATTGATTTTTTTCATTTTGTTTTAAAAAATATTTTTAATCATTGGTAATTGTGCACAACACTGAAATATCTGGTTATTAAATATTATATTAAAAATTATATTATATTAATTTTTATATAAAATAATTAAGAAAAATAATAATAATAAAATAATTAAGAAAAGTCATCGAAATACCATATAATAAATATAAAGACTTTATTGAAATACATTTTCAAAAAAAAATATCGTTTTAAAAAATTAAAATTAATGTCAAATAATCGAATAAAAAATGTCAATAGAAAGATAAAAATAAAAAAAAATTAAAAAAATAAAATAAAATAAAAATAAAATAAAATAAAAAAAAAAAAAAATATAAAAATAAAATGAAAAAAAATAAAAAAAAAAAATAAAAACAATAACTGAACATTTTTCTTGAATTAAGAAATATATTTTCTTTATTCAACGAAAACACTACGTGCGATACAATAGATATGGCTAACACTAATGTATTTATTTAATTACTCAACTCACCATTTCATTTGAAACATCTACGACTAAATCCTGATCGCTTTTCTCTCCTTCATCTTCCTGCAATACAAAATTTTAAAATTTTTATGAGTTGGCATTTAACAATTAGTTTTTCTTCAAATCTGCTATTGGAAGGTAGCCGAAGGTAGCTCAAGTTTTTAATTATAAGCCAATCTGCTTAAATCTTAGCCCTATAATGGTGAGTTGAGTACTTTATTATAAAAAAAAAATTGATTACAAATTTTTCATAAAGTGAGGGAAGGGTGGTTCTAATAAAATTATCTCTTACTGTTACGATATGCTTATGCAAATTGTTAGTTATAACTCCCCCATAGAATTCCATTATGAGCATTACTCACTTGAACAAGTTTTTCCTCTTTTCTGCGTTTGGCATCGTTTTCAATGTCAAGGGGTGATCTAGTTCGATACTTTTCGCGTTCTGCAGGCGAAACTGAGCTCCTCTGTAAGTTTTTAAGAATTAACAAAAAGATATATGTATGTATTAAAATTATTATTATAATCATACCAATCTCTCTTCGTTAGCAGCTGCATCTACCACTCCGCCTACTTTAAGATCTCCCCTATGATGTTCCTGTGGTGCTTTTAGCAAAATTTGTGATCCATGAGGCAGACCCATTGGAGCCCCTAATGTGCCAAACGGTCCTGCCAGTTGGCCGAGACTTGGCATTGGTTGTGGCGGACCTCCTGGCACTTGTTGCGCATGGATTTGTTGCTGTAAATATTTTTGAAATGTATTTTTTGTAGATTTATAAAAAATAAATTCAAATCTTCCAGACGACACATGCAACAAATCAATTAAATATATAAAAGTATTAAGAGTTCTATTTTTTCCTTTGAACTTTTGGCTAACTCTTCATAACACTTGACAGAACCCAGATGGCATAAATCAAATTTCAATAATGTAACGGCAGCACTGCGTGTGCGTTTTCGGTTTTATAACAAAAAGAAATCTTTTTATCAAATGATGAATATGTATTCAAATATTGCAACCCACATCAACCATTAAAACTATAAAACATACAAAATATGCGCAAGATTTTTAGAAAACAAAAGTTATAAAATGCTTAACATTAACAATTTCAAAATAAACACTGAGCAAAGCGTTGTATTTCATTTTCAAGTGAGATTTCGACAGAACAGACAGACGCTTAGTACGGTCTAGATTAACTTGTTGTTTGGCGTTTTGTGAAAACTTACTAAAAGATGCTGAAATCCCTGTTGCTGATGGTTCTGCACAACCAAAGCGTATTTTGTTTGTTTGTTGGGTAAATACAAATGATTTTGAGAAAATATATGATTACCAAAAGGGAAGAGAAATATAAAAAAAACAATTAATTTATAATGAGATTATAAGAGTTTTACAAAATTATTATTTACAAGTTTTCTTTTTGACTTACTGTTTATTTTACTTTCAGAGCAATGAAATTGTTTTTGCATTTATGAATAGCAAATATTTAATGTTTTAAAAATTGGACTTTTGTATTTAACAAAAAATAATCTAAATAAACAAATAACTAAGAAATAATGCGTCTGTTTGGATGGTTGCAGCCGCTACCGAAAGCGTATAGCATATGATTTGAAAGTACATATTCACTTTTTTGGAAGTAAAACTCGCAGTTGCAGATGACATACCAAACGCATATTCTTTTAAATTCTGCACAATTGGGATTTCAGTATGAGCCAGAGGCGACCACTGACTACCGGGATCGTTTGCCCTCTTGTCAAACATATGATTTTTTGACGTACACAACAAGAACCGACGCTAAGGAGGATCTCTATTCACAGAATTGGTGAAAGCAAAGTTAATACGCTTGATATTTTCCAGGAAATTGACAGAATCTGACATCAAGGTCTTATGTCACAATAATGAGTCGATTATGTATACGTGAATGGAATAATGGGAACTGTAATGAGTTGCCAGCTAACTGAGGAGATGAAGGCTTCGACAATAACTTAAGTATAGAGCAATAAATAAGAAAAAAGCTACGGAATCAGATGGCTTCCCAGCGGAGCTTAATAAATCTGGTGGGGCCGCACTACATCATGCAATTTGTGAACTAACAGTGCAAGTATGTGATGAAGACTTTATAAGAGATATCCTGTGCCCCATACATATCTCAACATGCAGCAATTATTGTGGAATAGAGTTTTTAATTGTGGGCGCCGTGCATGGCTTCTGAGCAGGATGTTTGTGATTTTAATCCCAGTACAACAAAAAAAAGTATTGTTCACGGTCCACCCTCTAGCGAATGAAATACAAGCGTCGGAGATTAATAACTTGTCACGGAAAGATTCTTAATTCGCCCTTCGGATACGGCATTAAATTTTAGGTTCCCTCCATTTGTGCGCAAAAATATACATGCACAGCACAAATGGTCGCGAGAAGATAGGCCATGGACCGTAACGGTCTGACTCGCCGAATATTATTATTAAATTCTTAATTGCAGCACAGATTTTCATCTCTATCCTACAAGTCAGGATATCCCATTGGCCCATACCAGAGTGGCTTCACTCCAGGAAAATCAACAACAGATCAGATTTTCACCCTTGCGCAGCCGATGGAAAAATGAAATGAAGCACTAGAAGCGCGAATTTGAAGAAATGAAATTCTTTAACTATATCGGGTCCATTATAGCAGTCGATAACAGCATTGAACTGGAAATACGTACACAGTTGCTTCAAACCAACAAAGCCTACCGTCACGAATTGAACCATGTAAAGAATACCTTAAAGATTAAATAAACTAAACTAAACTAAACATATCATCGACGCTGCTGGTATATAAGACAATAGTCATGCCATCTACATCTACATCCCAGAGTGCTTAGCTAAAAGCAATCTGACCTCTTAGTCGCGTTAAACATAAAAGTCTTACAGAGAACTGTTGGCCCCGTTTTTGAGGAAGGACGATTAGGGAGACTATACAATGACGGCATGTACAATTATTACCGCGATGTTAACATTCCTAAAGAGAATCAAGCTCGGTAGGCTCGGGAAGGATTTATTATTTTATTTAAAACTAGCTGAGTTACCCAGCGTTGCCTGGCAGCCCGGACCACACTGTCCCCAACAAACTACCCCACTCAACTGACCACCAAGACCCACTACAAGGGTATCTTAAGGTATCCCAAACCCACCCACCCCTTCCACATATATTACCTCTATCTCTCAAATGCACGGTCTTCGAGTCAATCTCATACAAACTATAGTGGTGGGTGACCACGTCACACTCAACCCCTCAACACCATCATCACACTTACCCGACCAACGACCCAAAATTTCAGCTATTTTTTTTATTTAAGAATTAAATCGGAGAAAATTGATTTACAATATATCACATTCCTACGTTTGTAGCCGGTTTTAATTTATTTTCTCGGAATTATCCCTGATTCACTGAAAAAAAAGCCTTCAAAATTCTTGAAACCTCCATTGAAAAATTCGGTCTTTCATGAACTAGCTGACTTCTCTCTTGAAGGCCAACAACTCGACAGTGAATTGTACCGGATTCGCTTGTAGTACCAGGCCTAACAAACGAAGAAGGCACGCACAACTATCAAGCCGATAAGCTCCAACGATAACATTGCACCAAGGATTAGCGAAAAAGCTGGACTCAAATGGAGCTCTTGAAGATTCTCTGCGGTTCCTCGTAGCTTGGTCAATTTCGCCGGAGAAACCTCCAATTCAGGCCTTTAATGAACAGTCTTCGAGGTAATCGCGAACAGCCATACAAAGTTTCATTTTTATATATTAGGATTTGCACACGCGTACAGGGTTCGCACACTTATAATGCTCGGCTGTATGCTTGGACAGCGTGGGCGTTAAGAAAAAGGAGGAGAAAAGAGATGATGTCTCTGAGCATTGCTTTGAGTGCTCGTGGATCATAGTGATGTGGAAAGACAGAGCTTGGCAGAGCATTCCACATACGTGTTGTACGGCTGAAGAACGAACTTAACTGTACGTCCGAAGATGGGCTTAAGGATGAACTGATGAGTATTTAGAGAGCCACGAGTATTGCGCTTGAATTCAAAGATAGGCGGCATGCAACTGGCTATTTCTCTTGAGTATCGCTGGTGAAAGAAACGATAAAACAGTGACAAGCGAGAAACGTGTTTAAGCGAATCTATTGATTTTGCAATGTTTTCGTCACCGATAAGTTTTATCGCAAAGTTTTGTATTCTATCTAGCTGATCCATGGTAGTTTTAGGCGCACCAGACCAGATATGACCATTATACTCAAGGTTAGAACGAATAAAAGCATTGTAGATAGTAGCCAGATGAGAGGGAGTGAAATAATTCTTGCATCGGGCTAGAAAATCCAAACATTTCGCAGAATTTTTGGCGACTGTGAATATGTGGTCATTCCAATGAAGTTGCCGTTAACGCACATTTTCAGTTCATTTTCAGAAAATTTTTCAATTTCCTCGATGCAAGAGCAGATGCAGCTTCTGCAGAAGTCGTTCGAGAAGCCTCCAAGTCTTGGTGCATGCCTGCCGCAATTTCATTGTATTTAAGAATAGCTTGGATGACAGGAGACAGCATTGGGTTTTGGAAGAGTTAAATTCTACTCGATTATTTTCTTCCCATTTTATTATGCTATCCAGGTCAGAATTTAACGTACTTAACATACGTAGTTGTTTGAGTTCCACATCAGAAGTGGATGGACGTTCCTCAAACTTGTATGAGAAGCTGAGAGTGCTGTCCTCAGTGAAAGAGTGAATTGGATTAGAAGCAATGGACAGGAGATCATTAATAAAAATGAGAAGGAGCGTCGAGACCAAACAGAGCCCTGGGGAACGCCAGCATTTATCTGATGTATTCTAATTCTAAAATTAATGATTCTAATCCAATTTGGACAAAATTGATTGATGCCAAACACTGTCAAATGCCTTGGAAATATCGAGTGCAATAGCTTTGCTTTCACAAAATTGATGCAAAGATCGGTTCCAATGTTCAGTAAGATATACTATCAAATCACCAGTAGAACGTTGCCCACGAAATCCGTACTGTCGGTCCCTAAGGATTTCGTTGGTTTCAAGATATTTCGTGAACTGAAAATTGATCAGCGGTTCAATGACCTTGAAAAAACGGATGTTAGTGCTATGGGTCGGTCCAAATAAGGACGGCTCGCCTTTTTTGGGGTATGGACTGGACAAAGGCTGTTTTCCAACTTCGGGGGAAGAGTCCAGAAGAATAGGATAGATGAAAAAGCTTACGCAAAGGTAATGCCAGCTTGGAAAAACACCTCTTCACTAATGGGGAAATAAATTCTGGCCCAGAGGATTTGTAAGTGTTGAGATCGTTTAAAACTCTAGCAACTGCATGAGTACGAAAGAAGATCTGTCCCACAGAGTGATCAATACTGTGAGGTGAAGCAATGCACAATGTGGAAGCGTGAAGCTAGCTGCAAAATGCGCAGCAAACAGATTTGCTTTGTCTTTAGAGGTAACAACTGGAATGTCATTATAAATGAGCGTTGGAATCGACGACGAGGCTGCATTTTTGATTCTTTTCACGAATGACCAAACATTTGACTCAATTTTAAGTCGTAAGCGAATTTGACTCGCCGAAGAAGGCTCGTTTAAAATTTGTTCGATTATCCTCAGTAGGGTTTGCTTTGTAAAACCGAAAGCATACCTCTCTAATCCTAGAAGCCTCTTTACGACTCGAGTCATACCATCCATCCTCCTTTGGTTTGACAGACTTATTCCTGGAGGCGATAAAGTCTCTCAAACCAATAAGGATAATGTTTGTTATTGTATCAGCGGCGGCATCCAATTAAAAACTACAAGATACTTTTACATTCACAAACATATTGTACCCATTCGATTTTTATACATTGAACTTAAAATGAAGCCCTTTACACAGAGTAGGGTCTTGCGCAACACTCAACCTATTAGTTCCTGATTGTCAATTTGTGAAAATCATATTACAAGATTTACTGATAAAAATAAGAGTTAGGTATTTCTGATGTACTTAAAGATGACGTAAAGGGGCGTTCGTCTACATGAAAATTCCCAAAAGTTCAAAAAACTGTAAATTTTAAAGCATGTGCGAAATAAGCGACTACAGTTGCTGGTTTTTAAGGAGGAAAAACTTTACTTGTTAAATTTCATTTATATTTACCCCAATTATAAGATTTAGCTCTGGCATTGTGACTTGCTTAGCCCGTTCCACTGCCTGTAAGACTTGCTGCTGATGGTCAGCTTGGAGAAACGGTAGCAACTGGCTTATAAGAGTGTTTAAACGTTTTGCGATTTCTGTCTGAAAATGTATTAAAATTCAAATTAATATAAATAAAATAAAAGGAACTTTCTAAAAGCCTTTTAAGTTACCTGCTTATGCATTTCAACGTTAAGGCCATATGACATTTCGTAGTACTGTAAGATAAAAAAGGAATAAACGACTACACTCAACTAACCCGATCAAATCAATAAATTGTTCGTTTTTTTTTAAAATAAATTATTTTTATTTGTACTCAAAAAAACGTTAGTTTCGTGTCAGCTTACAAAATGAAAAATATAGCAGATAGAAACATGTTACTTACCATAACGTAATGACGTTGCATTTCAGTTTTTTCGGTCGCCAGCTTTTCACATTCTAGCTTTAGTCTACAAGTAACACAAAAACAAAAATATCGAAAATCAGTTGTTTAAAATTAAACTTTTTATTATATATCTATCAGTATGGTAAGGTTAGGTTAGATTAAGGTGGCTTTCAGTGAAACCGAGACACTTAGACTAGTCCATTGTGGTACCACACGGATCAGGAAGAATTCCCTTCACCTACTCGTTGAACCAATTAGAGCTTCGTATAAAGCGTAGGAGACTACAAATGTCAATTTTGCAGAGATCATTAATGTCGTTGTAGAAGAAAGCTCCCATATTGAGTTTACGTTTTTGGGAGAGGGCTGGACAAGTACAGAGAAGATGGACGATGGTCTCCTCCTCCCCCTCCTCCTCCTCATCCATGCAGATTCTGCAAAAGTCATTCGAGAAGACTCCAACTCTTGCTGCATGCCTGCCTATAAGACAGTGTCCAGTGATGACACCTAAAATAGCAGTGATGTGCGATCTTTTTTGAAAGATCAAACACTGGAAGCGTTTCGGATCCAGCTTGGGCCAGATTTTTGATTCTATTTTTTTCGCTATGCAAGTTTTACCGTTTGACCACCTTCGGTAAGTTTTTTCATTAGCATCCCGCTTTAACTTGAGTTTGCATGTAGCGATTGGTATGCCTAGAGAACCATATTCAGGTAAAGTGGGTAGTGTAGTTCCTTGTTTGGCGACTTCCTCAGCCATACAGTTACCCGGAATGTCTCTGTGCCCCGGCACCCAACACAGGTGTATATTGGACTGATCAGACATCTCCATGAGAGATGATCGGCAGTTAAGGGCTAGAATTGAGTTTGTAGAGACTGATTCCAGGGATATTAGTGCAGCTTGGCTATCCGAGAATGTACGGATATCCTTAACGGCCTTAAAAGTCTTCACTGATCGCCATAATCTCAGCCTGGAATACACTACGGCTTTTTTGAGAAAACACCTCCGTCGACTCCGTCATCAGTTTTTGATCCGAAGTTTTTGTTGAAATGGAGTTGCGGAGTGGTCTAAATTGAGGATTGAGTAGTGAGCTATTTCATTTCTAGTCCACTGTGGGAGATATCGTTAAGGCAAATAGCCGAGATAGCAGCTACTTGCCTGCTGAAAATATCGAGTGGTGTAAGATCGAACTGAATGTCTAGTGCGGCGGAGGAGGTTTTACGAGGTGCTCCGCTCATACATACCCTAGCTGATCTTTGGACTTTGCCTAATTTGTCTAGATTTACTTTCTTATTTAAGGCAGTCCACGACACATTTACACCGTATAATAGAGAATACGGTGTATACCAGTATACTATTTGCCAATGGCCACTATCCCTCGCTCACGCATGCACGCACTATTGTTATTCTCAAGCTTCGATTTAGTGATAGTGATTCCTAACCTTTTTGAATGATCAACTTTTAAATATAAGTTGAGAAATATTTTTGTTGTAAGACAATTGACATTTAATTATTAATTTTATTCATATAACGGGCTGCTGGCGAACTTTTCTATCTATATTTATAAAAGCCAATTTCTGTGTCTATCTGTCGTTATAAGGGTTTTATCCCATAATGAGTTCAAGTCATATTAGAAGTGGTCATAACCTGAACCTGGATGAATGGGTAACCCAAAAATCATATTTTAATGAGTTTTTGAAGTTAAACTTCTTTAGCCGCGACTAGGGAGTAACTGAAATCATTTCGTTGCGGATGTAATGAAACGGTTGGTGTATATGAAATGAGATTAGTTTATATTAAATACCTTATCTTTACGATTTACGCGACATCTACATTAAATAAGGAAAACATAATTGAAAATTTAATTGAGCTAATTTCAAGATGAACTCACAAAAAAAAGTGTGACATTGCCCGACGTGGATGCTTTAGTTTTATTGACGACCGCAACATTTTTGCCGAATTGGCGCTTCTTTAATAAACTTTTGACTTCGATTAGTAAATTCTTTATCGAAGTTATTGATGAATAATAAATGGGAAAATAAATTCTAAAATTGTAATATCTGGTTATTTTATATGACGTTCGTTATTCACGCGCGTTATTTTCGATAATCAATTTGTGAGTCAATATTTTCCATAAGTGAAAGATATAAAAATGGATTTTAAAAAACGATACTATAAATGCAATTTTTGATGCATTTTGTAATTGCGGTACGCTTATTTTTTATTAATTTGATCGTAGTATCGGCCACAACGCCAAAGAAGTTTCTCTTCAACCGTGCGTAAAGGTTACACGTTCATATTTTTTTTTTAAATAGTAACGTTGTAAAACTTGTTTAGTATTCAAATAAAACAAGCACTGCCATACTTTGGAAGGACACTTTTTCCAAATCTCATGTTTTCATTTATCGTCAAGAATTTTCACAGGCATACGAACACTAACCCTTCATGTTTTAGCTTGGGTTTTGGTCAACTCTCTTTATATAGAGACTGAAATGTAAGGAATAGGTGATTTCATTGCATCCAGCGTTTAGCAATCAGCGCGCTATCGAATGATAACGAACTTATTCGCTTGTTCATTTAGAAAAAATGGAGGTGTGGGCACAACACGACTTTCTTTTACGGAAAGGACCGGAATCTTCAGTAAATATATATTTTTTTTAAATTTTTTTTTATTATTTTTTTTATTTTTTTTTTTTAAATTTCTTTTGCACTTAACAGATTTCTACTAAGTGCTATACTTTTTGAGTTATTTGCAAAAACTCGAAAAACTGTCTAAGTAAACTGTCACTTCCGGCTGTCAGATTTCTCCAAAATCATCTGGCCCCTCACAATTTATGTAAAAAGGTTAAATTTGAAATTTCATCCCGATATGTTCAGCCGTCTGGGCTGTAGAGTGGACACAGACAGATAGAGATTTTTTTATTTTCACTTTTTATGACTCAGGAGATACGGTAATGGGTAAATCTGCAAAAATCTCGAGTTCGAAAATGTTCATGATTACTTTCGAATCCTTTTGCAATGTAAAAGAAAGTAAAATAAATGTATTAAAGTCTTCATTCAGCTGATAAATATTTTTTTTTTGTTGAAATATATGGGTAAAAATCAAGAATCTACGAGCTTACTGATCTAAGATAAAACTTTCTCGGGAATTACGCTTGACTTTCGTTGACGACGTTTATTTAAGTAGTAACAAATTATCCTTAAATGTAAAAATATACTTACGTGTGATATTGTGCCTGCAAAAAATTAAATTCTTCCTTAATGCGTTCAAGGGTGTCCACAATTGTAAATTTTAAAGATCCCTGTGGAGGTGGACCCTGAAAACAAAAAAGAAAAAAAGTTTATAAATATGTTTGCCTAAGGTATTTTTATTTAATTTTAAATACGTGTACATACTTATGACGGGTGGTGTAGCTTTTTTTAAATAATTAAAAATAAACTGAAAAATGTTTAAAATGTGCCTCTATACACGCCAACAACGTTCCATTATCGTTTTAAGGCATGCTAATAATAATAAATCAATTGTTATTACTCAGACAAAGTTACGACCTCAACAACAGGTGCGAGGGTAGTCCCAGAAGTACCCGACCTGATAGCGGTTATTGGTTAAAAAGAATGATTGTGTTCATTGGAAAAGTCAAATCGACATCGACACCTATGCCAGTGAACAACATGTTAGGCGTATTTTATTTGCCGAGGAAGAAGAAATTCGAATGTGAAAACCAGCAGGTTTTCTAAATCCAAAGAAGGTATAAGACAGTGCAATTGTTGTTGTAATTCCTTATTCCTTGGCAAATAAAATACAGCTGTTGTTATTTTGTGTCAATACTGTCACAAACAACAACTAATAATCAAATGTCTCATTAGACATCAACTAACAACACTCGCAACTGTTGTTAAAAAAATTTACTTTTTGTTGACAACTTATGTGGTGAACACAAAGTTTTCATAACAACCTGCAACACCTAAGTCCTCAGTGAACGACAAGATGTCAAAAAAGGTAACTTTGTTGCGCAGTGAACTCACTCAATGACTGTGGTAAAAAGTACCAACCTTACAAAGCTTAAATTTGACGTTTGCCGACGATACGTTGTTCAGTTTTTGTATGGCAGCGCTCTCAATGAATTTTTAAGCATGGAACAAATTGCAATTGGTCATCGTTATGTAATACAATACTTAATTTGAAAGGCCTCAATCCAACCAACATCAAAACGGAGCTAGATTCTACTTTGGGGGAGTCTGCTCCTTCGTTTGCAATAATTAAATATTGGGTGGTAGAGTTTAAGCGTAAGCCGTTAGCCGTAAGAGTTGCCAAGACGAATATTGCAGAGGTCGACGACATCAGGTGACTACACCAGAAATGTTGCAAAAAAAAACACCATATGGTATTTGATGCCCGTGACTGATAATTTTGTCATGAGAAAGCTGGGCGAAAAACGGGTGCCACGATTACACATAATGGAACAAAAAAAAAGTCGAGAGGATGTTTTAATCGAGTATTCGAGAATAAAGCCGAGTTTTTATGACGATTCATAACCGTGGATGAAACATGGGTCCCTTAGACGAAGAAACAGTCAAACCAATGGACTGAAAGTTCCATCTGCAGGTAAGGTCATAGCGTCAGTTTTTTGGGATGCGCGTGGTTTTTCATTGATTATCTTTAGAAAGAAAAAACAATCATCGACGTTTATTATGCGAACTTTTTGCAGCGTATAAAAGATGAAATCAAGAAAAAGCGGCAACATTTGGCGAAGAAAAAAGTTTTGTTTCATCAAGACAATGCACCAGTTCACACATCCGTCATCGCAAGAAATTCATCGCATAGCAATTCATCGTAGCAACTATTCATCGCAAAGCAATTCATCGCGGCAGCAATTCATCGCAAAATTTTTAAAAATAAATACCTTTCATCAACAATTTAATTTACCGCTACCCAAACCGCGTAGGGACACATTGTAAAATACATTGCCGCTCAATTAATTTATATTTAGATAAATATTTTTCATTTTAAAAAGCATTTTTGAAAATTACTGACACACTGCCATGAAATTCGACGAATTGCTTTGCGATGAAGTGCTGCCACGATGAATTGCTATGACCCGATCTACACTGTGAAAAGTCCTTCCATGAAATCTGGAATTCTATGCAAGAGAGAAGGGTAATGAAAATATTTTTCCCGAACCGTCGCGGGCAAACTTGTCCATGAAATTTTTTGACGTTTCTTGTTTCCTCCATCCGCAATTTAATGCTACAGTAAAATAATATACTTGTGTGAGTAAAATAATGGAGTTAACGCGGAAAAAAACCCATGGCAAAAATTAACTAAAAATTTTTAAAAATATGTTATCGTATATGGGGAAACATATGTTTTTGTTTTGCTGTATCATAAGGTAATATATGTTAGGTAGTGCATTAGTTGTGGTTTTGTTAATAATTTCAGTAATCACAGCCACTAATTTTAACGCCCACTAATATATATGTTCTAAATTTTCTCTTCCTCCGTCCCGGTGTTTGCAGTGCGACCCTTCTTTTCAATTTCAAATTTCGCCATTTTTATTTGTGCTGACCTTAAAAATGGCTTAAAGTAATCCAACAACATTTTCTTTCAACTCGGCTCACATTTATTGTAGCATTATTTGAAGTCCGTATACGTGTACATGCACCCATGCAAATAATTTTATTTTAGCATAATTGTTGTTTGACGTGGAAACGGCGCGTTACTTCTCCTAATGAAACGAATAAGCGAATGAAAGGAAATCAAATAATTATGTGTTAAAATTTCAGCAACTCGATTTCATTTCCTTTCATGATTGCTGCGTTGCTTTGGCTAATCCAGCTTGGCTTACAACAAAATCGCATAAGCATAAAGCCGAAAATAAATCCAAAAAGTTTTTAGGATTTATAACAAAAGCCATTTTTTAGTTATAGCGCTCACCTTAAGGCGGTGTTTTGTTTAACACATATAACAATTAAAATGCATCGAACATTTAAAGCCAAAAGCTGTTGCTTTTGTAAAGCCAAGCTGGATTAGGCAAAGCAACGCAGCAAATGTGAATGTTCACTGTCTGCTGTGAAGAGCAGCACAAAAGAAAATAAGAAGTTTTCACTGAGATCAAAAACATAATGTAGATCCCGTCTATGCGATGAATCAGCCTAGAATCTATAATACAGTTTCAAAATCCAGGTTTCGTTGCAGAAATAATCAGCCATAATTTGATTTTTTTTATGTAAAAACATTCGATTCTATTCTTTCAGAAGAATTACTCTTTTGAGCGTTCCGCCCCTTCTAAGCTATCTTAAGCGGCTGACAGACTATCGAACTGACTGTTAATCAGAACAGATGTCAGTTTTGAATAATGCGCTTTGCGGTCAGATGTGTAGGTCAGTAAAACTAACCGTCCAGCTCAAATTTTCGAAGAGGAAAGATGAACAACCAACAAAAAGCTTTCTTCCATGCCAATAACGTCCATTCACATCAAAAATTACAGCTGACTGATAAATTTGTGTACACATTAGGTCTGTTCCCGTAAATATCTAAGAAAGAGTAAGCACTAAGGACACAAAAAAATATGGGCCTGTCAAAATCCATTACGCGAACTCCATTCTGTATTTCTTCAAAAGTTTGTTAACTTAGAACGAGCAGAAATCTTTTATTTGTCAAAATCAAAATCCATACATTTCTGCAACTCTTAAGTCTTAAGTTTTTTATTGTGAGAGCGCTCTAAGTTAGTCATTTGGCTTTCTGTCGGTAAAAAAAAAGTGGAAAAATACTGCAGTTAATTTCTCAAAAGTTCACTCGATTTGTTTGTCATCCTGGCATTTGTGCGACCATTTCGACGCAAATTTACATAAAAAGCTTGCAAATTTTTGTTTCACTTAATGCCAATTGGTTAATAAAGTGTAGGAAAAAACGAACGCCTCATAAGTTTATTGTTAATAAATTTGTTTTTGACAGAATGTTCACGTTACACGCAGAAATGTTTGTAGTAAAAATCGGCAAAATTCGCTTGGAGGGGAAATGAACTTACGCTCTCTTGTATCCCATTTTCGAGTACGGGAACGCTTTTGAGTAAAAATGGTAAAAATTTGTATATTTTTGTTTTAGAAATCTTAACACGAAAGCCCAGAATCTTTTGTTTACATTGTTTTGTTGCATGTATTGTTGTTGCAGGTAATGAAAAGAGGGGTAAATCTCCCAAAATATCAGGATCTGTTAGAGGGGAAATACGATCTGCCGTAATTGGTTTTTTGGAATAAACGAACAATCAATCTGCGCCAGATTTAAAACAAACACACGAAATAACCCGTTCTTAAGCAAAGACACTGACGGTTCGCATAAAACATAAACTACATAATAACAAAACGTTATGTCCACCAATACAGCTGCGATAAACATGAGCTTCTTCTTTTGTTGCCTGTGCCTCTTCTAGGGAAATTTCAAGGAAATCGACATTAATTAAAAATCGAATGAGAAAGCGTCATTACTTCTACTTTTAATGAGTAACTGAAAAATTTCTTAACATAATAAATAAAAAAAAACAAAATAAACAAATTATCCCTGCAAGGTTAAATAATACAAATCAACAATGTTCTAGTTTAACTTTGAAGTTGTTAAACACGCATTAATAGTTTGCAGTTAAACTGAATTTTTATGTCAGCTTACAAACAGAAATATCATTTTTCTATGCTTATTGTGAAAAGCATTTAATTTTTAATTTTGCTATCCTCCGAATGGGTTTTTAAATCGACCGACTAACTTTTTACATAGAACTTCAAATGCATTGTCTTACTTCTTTTGCCAGATAGTTACAAATATGCTATATATACACACGTATACACATACAAACACCGAAATTTTATTATCCTTTATAAACTATGCCTTCATGCCTTAAAAATCGAAATTGGACATATATCCTATATACATATATATATATATACTGTGCTCACGCAGTGTTTAATATTTTGGATAGGTCTGTTGTTGTTCAAAGTTTATTTGTTTCAATTTTAAATCGCGTTAAAATTATTTATTTATACAAAATTCGAAAATTGGTAGAACTCTGCTTTCATTTTTACAGAAGCTGCGATATATCACACAAAACCGGTGTAAATTTGCGTCTTATTCGCTTACTCTGTTTGGCAATTTTTCCATTAACTCGTAGTGCGCTATCTGCTGCAGAAAGTCGATTTTCAGGAACTCAACTAAACAAACATACATTGTTCGCAAATTTCTAAAATAATATTTTGTTGCTATTTTAAGCAAAATACGCAAACAAAATTAAACTTTAAAGAGTAAAAAATACAAATAAAAAAACATGGTAGTCCTTTACTTACCGAAAAATTTAAAGAACCAAGAATATATATATAAATATATTTATAATTATTAAATTAACATAATATTTTACTTACCCCTGCTGAAGGGTGGCGAACCGGTGCTGGATACATCTTTTTGTATTTTAGATGTTGCTATGATCGTTTTTCACAGTCTTAGCGATCAGATTCTTAATACTCATTAACAAAAATCCAAATGTCTTTATACATACAATTCACACCAAGCCCACAAAATGAAAATGCGGATTAACTGGGTGTTGAAATTACATAAATTCAGATGAACAAAACAAATTTGAAAATTATGTGCATTGGTTTTTTTCAGCACAAATTTCCATTACTATATTAACTGCAATTCAATTTGTCAATTTTTTTTATGTAAAACGCCGATTAAATAACTCTTCGAGACATTGGTAAGCGATTTGTTTGCAATTCACGAAATGGCGCTTAATGGCTTGCGATTGTCTTGACCTGATATTGATATACAGCCATCACTTTTTATTTGGCTGGATACATATTGCAAAAAAATAAATTACAACTTTAAAATAAAACAAGTAAATTATCCAATGGCGGATAGGACCAATTTAAATTTCTTTTTTCAAACAACAAATACACCTAAATTGAAATTAAGTACGCGAAACACGAGGTATTTGTTTAATGGCTGCTGCAATCCACTGACGTTTTGTCAGAATTTTTCTTCCCATCGTTTATCAAGCCATATTCGAAATTCGAATACATATCCAAACAACAAGCGCAAAATTGATTAGAAACTATTTACATTAGGCCTCAGAAATGGGTTCGCCCCATTATATTAGCGGATAAATAAATACATTAATCCCGTTTATGGTCGAAGTTCGACCGTTATTAATAACATTTGAACGTTATTGAGGTTCTTTTGTCAAAGAGTATTATAACCTCTATAATCATTGCATGTAATTTTATTGAATTTGGTTTTAATACGTTAGCTGCAGGCGTGTACAAATACGTCATTAGCGTGTGTTGTTTGCCTTAATTACCTGTAATACCTATTAAATTATATATACACTGGGGTCCCGATTTGCTTCCTAGAATGGTTCTAAAAATTGTGGACGCAAAACGAAACAACGCAAACCGAAACACATTTTCTCGTATATTCCTATACAATTTGTTGTAGATTGGTTCCAAAGTTTATAAAAAATATATGGCTAAACTAACTAAATACCTTCCATTAAAAAATAAAATGGGGTCAATCAAACCTACCTCAGAATATTTAGAGTCCAAAAAACTGTTTTTACAGTAAAAATTCAACAATGGGTTCAAGTGTTGAATGTGGGCGTGTTGAATGTGGGCGGGCCTCATAATGATGTCGAATGAAAGCTGAATGTTTTTCCCATACTGAATATAAAACACACACGTGTTTTAAAGTGGGTGGGCCTAAATATTGGTATCATATGAAAGGTGAAAATTAGTTCCGCACATTAGTACTATTCACCATTGTGTTTTTGGCTCTTCCTCTGTCGAGGATGGTTGAATTGAACCCAATTTTTTATAAGGTGAAAGGTATTTTTATTAACTTTCATTTGATACAAATTTACCCCATGACATTAATCAAACCACTCAGAAAAATGCATTTTAAAAAAAAAGCATCGATATATCACTAAATTATATGAAAAACTACATGAACCAAATACAACTTGATCATACATTCGTTCAAATTGGCCCACGCCTATAAAAAAAGTACGGCTGTGTAGAACTAATTTTCACCTTACCTGATACCAATATTAAGACTCGCCCACTTTTAAACACGACCCATTCTGAACTTTCACGGCTGTCCCTTACACCTCACACCCAGCTATGAGAAAAAATTAAAAAACTTAATATATATGACTTGTATGGATTTCAAATATTACAAGCAATTTTTTTTTGTCAAAATCAAAATCCATACAATCATTTAAGTCTTCTGTATTAAATTAAATGGTAAGCTCGTCGGACCACTGAGCACTGGTCTTCTAAAGTGGTTTAAAGTTCGAATCCTAGAAAAACAAAAAAAAAGTTTTTTTTACCGTCCCACCTCTCGCAATGACTGACAAACATCCAAGACTAATAACTGTCGCGAGAACGTTTCTCATATCGTCTTTCGGGTATCTCTTTAAATTGTGTGCAAAAATATAACACGCCGAACAAAACGAACGGTCGTGAGTAGCAAGAATTATTACTGTGTGGTGTTTAAGAAGAAATAAAAAATATTTGTCAGAATTAAATCGCTATGCGATAGAAGATTTATTTCACAGTTATATGTTTAGATGAATATTTCAAGGGGTAGATGTTTGATGAACACAACCCTTATTTTCGCAATCGTTACCTCCGCAAATGTGAACAGGCTCCATGACGAGAATTATTTTGGTACAAAGTATATTTTCGGTTAAATATGTCTTTCTCTTTTCCACTTTCAAAAAACCAACCTATTTTGTTAGACTTGACTTTATTTCGCAAACTCATAGGTATTGTGTCTCCATCTTAATAATACAGTCTGAGCTTTGTAAGTAATTATCGTCGTCTCACTTCTTACTATTTATTTGTCGCCTATTAGTTTGATTTACTTAATTATTTCACTTACTCCTTTGTCGTCTTCAAAGTTTCTGTTTCTTATTAATATACATAGTAATTAATATACGTTTTTAATTTTTGTTTCGCTTTCGCATCGCACACAGTCCCATTTCCATTCCCATAATCCATAACCGATCTGTCAAAATCGCTTCAAGTTAATAGCTTCTGCCAGCTTTAGATTTTGGAGAGAACGGACGTGCATTTTAATAGAAAAAATTGCTATATAAAAATTAAATTTAAATATTTACATTGTTTATAACAAAATACAAAAAGCAGAACATAATTTTTAGAAGCTAAACAAATATACTGGTGAACTTTCTCGAAGAAAATGTTCTGCTGTTTCTCATATGCAGTGTAGCGTTTTCTTTATCCTTAAAATTATATAGGAAAAATTCATAACAGCGAACATTGTAGCAGCTTTGTATTTGTGAATTTGTGCAATTAAAATTAATTAGTTACAAAAAGGGCGCAATTTGTTGGAATTTTATGTTTTTTTCGCGAAATGAATGATAAACTGATAATATTTAATTCAGCAAGGGATAACAATTTGGCTCAAATAAAGGTAAGTTTAAACAAAGAATCGATATATATAGTTGTAAAATTTTTCACAAACTACTTCCGTATAGGAACTACATAGGATGTAAATTATCAAAGTAGTATATAATAAAATATTTGTAATGGCTCTACTTTATAGTTTTAGATTTAGATTATTCCTTTTTTGTTTTATTACGTTTCTTATTTAAAAACAGCTAAATACAGATAATTGAATTTCCTTATATTTATGTAAACACCAACGTATATCTATTTACTACCTTAACATGTTTGCTGTTGTGTAAAACAACTGCCAGTGCCTGCCATATACTTGGTCACACATTGAACAAGTATTTAAATTTAGTTTGTAAGGTCAATAGTACCCTGTTCACTTTGACTTTAATACTCAAGTCCAGTGTCAGTCTGAAGGCGAGCAGTGCGAATATGCGAATAAATTTGGTAAAGCAGAAATTGTGTAGTACAAGAGTGGCTTAACCAATATTTACTAAGTAGAGCTTGTCAAAAATAGTATGAAAATGGATGGCACGAGAAGGTAGATTTGATAATAAAACTAATTGTTGTTTTCTTTATTTATTTCTTTGTGTTAAAAACCTCTTCCTACGGCATCTCAAACTATTTTTTAAATATGTACATTTGAAAAACAAATTGTATTATTCGTTGATGAATATAAAGTTCATAACATACACTGCGGTTCACTAAATTATAAGCACAATTTTTTTGGTTATATGTCAGAAAAGAAAAACAAATTATGGTGAATGTTGTCGTTTTTAAAAAAAAATCTGGCGGAGATTCATTTTTTGGCTGTCAAGTTGTTCGTTTTTTCTATAAAAAAAAACAATCTACGGTAGATCGGATTTCCCCTCAAAAAGATCTTGATATTTTGGGAGATTTATCATTCTTTTCATTAACTACAACAACAACGCATGCAACAAAACAATGTAAACAAAAGATTCTGGGCTTTCGTGTTCATTTATGTTTATATCGAATATAAGCACTGTAAATAGTAAGCAGGTCTGATGGAGTGACCGTTTTAGGAAACTTAAACATTTCGCAGCATTCTGAGCGATGGTGAATATGTGGTCGTTCCAACGAAGCTTGTTGTTGACGTACGTACCAAGAATGGGGAGTTTTTATTTTCTTTGATGCAACTGGTTGGGGGTTTACATTACGCTTAAACGACGGTCGTCAGAAAACAGAATTGGATTTTTGAAGCGTTAAATACAATGTTATGTAGTCGCCACCTTTTTTTGCTGTCAAGGTCAAAACTTAACGTGCTTAACATACGTTGTTCTAGTCCCACTTGCGATATAGAGGGGCGTGTAGAAAGCGTGAAATCATATGCAAAGCTAAGAGTGCTGTCGTCAGCGTAAGAATGGATTTGGCCCAATGTCTTGATATGTATTGGGGTTCTTTCGGTGCGTAGAACCAATCGTCGTGGAAAGGACATTTGTGTTGTTGTTCTGTTAGTATAAAGAAGGGCAAATCTCCCAAAATATACAGATCTGTTTTCGCTCTACGGTAGAGTCGTTTTGAAGGGGAAACGAACAACTTGACAGTAAAAAAAAACTCTGGGGCAGAGTTTTATGAAAAAATAAACGATATTATTTTTTCCATTGTGAGAGCTCCTACACTTAGCAAAATTGCGAAGTGTTTAAGTTACTGTTAAGTGCAGTATTGGATGAAATATAGGTTCACCATACAATTTTATAAGATGCAGCATTACTTGCATGGAGATTTATTTTAGTTGTTTAAATTTTCATAACCCAGTTAATAATCTATCCCATGAGCTATTGCAATTACCAAACAATTTTGAAGTAATTTAAATATAAGGGCTCGTCGTCACGAGCAAAGCGTATTTGCGTATTTAAATATTGCGTATTTTGACGTATTTTCTGATTGCTTAACAACAGCAACTCACAATAATCAATAAACGTCAAAAATAAACACGCTTACAGGTTGTTTATTTGTGTAATTTTTTTGGTAGATTTGGTTGTGCTTCATAAAATGAAAATTATATTAAAAAATTTGAACGAATTAGAAAATACGTCAATAATACCCAATACTCAAATACGCAAATACGCTTTGCTAGTGACGAGCCCTATATAGAACGTTTTAACTAAAGATAATAAAAATAATTTACACAATATAAGTGTGTAAATTCGGCGTCTTACAATAGTAACCATAGCACGTGAAGGTTAATTACTTGCTTCTCGTTTTATTAAACTTAATAGGTATATTACAAGCTCCTTCTCGTCAACATATACATGCATACACATTTATATGAAAATGTTGCTTTCATAATAGATTATTTTTAGATACCTATGGCAACATTTCAAATATTTTCATTGCTATTAATAATGAAGAAATGGGAAGTTTGTTGGCGATGTTTTTGATTTTTGTTTTTATTATTTCAATTTTTCATTGTTTTGATCAATTTAAGTTGGTTTTGATGTGACATTGTTCGGATTCAGTTCAATTTAGGGTTATCCCCAAAGCTGTGTACCATATAAATGAAATCGATATACTTTTCCTACTTTCCTAGGTACTCATACCATTATTACAAAAGATTTTATAGCGCATTTCCTTTGCAAGATTTGAGTAAAGGTTTTCCTCTGGTTTTTGTGTTTCAATTGCAAACCATAAAATTTGAATATTTGTTGATTTTGATAAGACGACGTTAGTTAAGGTTGTTTCGCGCCAAACACCGACGTCACCATTTTAGGGCTTTTGGAATATTTACACTATTTTTACATGGCAATGTAACATAAAACGACATTGATTGTTTTTTGTTTTGTGTTGTTGAACTAGTAACACGTTTAGAGTGTTTTCTTTTATTTTCTACTAGCTGTGGCACTTCGCTTCCTCTTTCCACCGCAGGGTGGGGGTGTACTACAGCCTAGAATCTTCATCTAAATATGGTTAATATTAACATTTTACCTTTCTTCCCGGTGAATGGGAAGAGGGATGTACTATAGCCAATATCATACATCTCCAACAAAGCTAACAAAGCTTACTTCATTTGCCAACTCAGGTTTAGCAAAACGTGGCGAGTAAGTTACTCTATGGCTATATCAAAGCATTATCAGACCGAGGCTTACATACGCAGCCCTGATATGGTGGCCAAAAACAGAGTAGTGAAAACATGCTCAAAACTCAGTAAAATTCATTTATATGTCTTAGTGCAACAGGAGCTATCCTGACTTGCCCAACAGCAGCAAAGACTGATCCAAAACAAAATCAGGAACAGGGGCAGGGGTATTCGGACCCAGACTCACATTACGCATACCCCTAGGAAAATCCGCAACCGTTTTCCAGGCAGAAACAACAGCATTAGAAGCCTGCACATTAGAATGCATAAAGAGAAAATATAGAAGAACCGAGATTTATATGATATCCGATATCCAGGCCGCTCTGCTAGCGCTAAAAGGCCCAGTTTTTAATTCAAAAACATTGTGGAGCTGCTACTGCCACCTAAACGAACTGGCCAAACCAGCAAGGTCATCCTGGTCTGGTCTCCAGGCCATTCAGGCATCAATGGGAACGAGACAGCAGACCTCTGCGCAAGAGCAGGTACGGAAAAGACCTTCACTGGCCCCGACCCAAGCACTGTCTTCAGCAAGAGCCACCTCAAAAACAAGACAAAAGAGTGGGCAAATAACGCCATCGAGGCTGAATGGGAATCATCAACTACGATGAAACAAACCAAAAAGCTTCTCAAATACAACATTAAAAACATAAACAAAGCAATCAAGTTAAATCGACATACACTCAGATCCCTTGTCTGGTACATGACGGGACATGGCTCATTTAATGACCACTTAACAAAAATGGGGAAATCCCAAACAGATCGCAGCCGCTTTTGCGGCGAGGCAATGGAGACGCCAGAACACATAATTTTTATATGTGATGCACTCACCCGAAAAAGGCTTCAATACATCAAGGCTCACACAGTTCTATGGCAGACCCAGACCTATCGACTTGGCATATATTTTGGCATTAATAATAGTACTAAGCCACCACATAATGTGGTAGACATGGGACGCACAATAGACCTTAAGGTCGCAGTTCTCAAGGCTTACCAGCCCACCAACAATAATAATAATATTAATTATTAGCTATAATTACTTTCCCCACATGCCAACAAAGTTCATTGAAAATTTCATAAAAATCGGTTGGTAAAAGTGACTGATATTAACATTTCCCATCCTATATGGATGGGATGTATTACAGTCTATAACCTTCCCCAACATGTCAATAATAAACATTTCATAAAAATCGGTTGGTAAATGTTAGTTTCCATAAATTCCATAAATAACCGCACAAAATTTCATTTTTATTTATATAGAAGACTAGTTGGTAACCCCCGCGTTACACGGGCCCCGCCGACCCCCACCTCCAAGACCCACCAAAAGCTTAAATAACAGGCGTTGTCTGGCTGTCCCTCAGTTTTTCCCGAATTTTCCAAGTTTCTATAATCGTTCCCGGACTATTACGAACATTTTAAAAAAAAAGAGCCATATCGGGCCAGCAGTTTTTTTGGCGATCAGATTTGTCTTTGTAGTATGCGTAACGCAATATAGTCATACCGCGGACTCTTTGGTAGAACTACCTCGCCTGGTCCTTGCTCTCTGTACTGTTCTAGTTCACGTACGAGATTCATCTGGTCTTTTCGTTGCGAAGGGCAGCCGTGTTGACTCGAATCTGATTCACGGATACAGTCTTTCGTGATGATGCAATCCGCTCTCGGAGCACCATACCAACAATATAGTGGTCCTTATATTTGGACAGGGTATCGGCCTACTGCTGTGCAGCTCGAGCTCTATACAGTGAGTGTACGTTCCATGAGAAAATTCTTAAATCGTGTAGCTGTTTTCGTTGCCGTGGTCGTCGTCGTTCATCAGTGTATCCGAGGCTGATTTAGGGTTCCGTAATAATTTTTTACGGGCGAGGTTATTGGCCTCGCGCCAACCTTACTTTGAAGGGAGTAGCCCGATCCTTCACCTTTTCCTGTATTAACCGAGTGAAATGCAAGAAAAACAAAAAACGAATTTTCAAGAACTAATTTTCGCAATAATTTAAATGATCTAGATTTTGTGCAATTTTTTTAACAAAAGTCCTAGCCCAATTAGCTGATACTGCGACCTAAAAAGATCTAATGTATCGTAGTGTGCAACTAATTTAAGAGACTAGCTATCTTCCTAATGAAGGATAGTATGTCCTTAGTGGCAGGATTACGCAAATCCGCCGACGAACATAATGCCTTGTGGAAAATATGTCTCCTTAGCCAGATCAAACCTGGACAGTCAGAGAGAATGTGCCCAGGCAGAACCTACATTCCGTGTTTGAGCGCAGATTAATTTTGTTAAGGTGATATTGCAAGGCACAGTGACCTGTGAGAAAACTCACTAGTTTCTGATGCTATCTTTGTCAAGATCAAGGATTTCTTTATAGGAAAAGGGTCTGATTAACCATTTGGACTGCCCTGGGGTATTCTCCCAGTGGGCCAGACGAAGTTTACTTTCCCAATGATTCCGGTCCTAAGGTCAGTACTGCCTGACTATCTGAAAATATATAAATCGTAGCGCCTATAATACCCTTACTTAGGTTTATCCTACCGCAGATCTAAATGGCCTTGAGTTCCGCTTGGAAGACAGTGGTACTCTTACCCACTGGTATAGAGACTTTGGTGTTGGGTCCGTATATCACAGCGCCAACTCCAGAATCCCTCTTCGATACGTCTGTGTACCAGACCAGATCTTAATTGTCTAGTAGTGGAGCACCATTAGGACATATTGCTCAGTCCAATATTTTATTAAAATATATTTGTACCAATATTCTAGTTGCAGCTTGATAGCACATTTAATGGCCGTCTTCCTAATGAAGATTTGCAGGAGTGAAAGCCCTACAACAGTCGTAAGGCAGGTGCGCATGGCACTAACTCGTATTTCTACGTATAATACACAGATCCCACGGGAAGCGGATCAGAATCAGAATGTAATGTCCAGTGTTTTTCTTTTTTGATAAAAACTTTTATTTAACTTGACTTGACACCCCTATTTGTCTGTATTTTCCACTACTTTGAGGTCCTTTTTAACCACCTTTCATACGACCTAGAGAGCTTAGTGTTGACTTCTTTGAGGTCCTTTTTAACCACCTTTCATAGTAGAGAGCTGATATATTGTTAGTGTCTTAGTCCCAAATATCATTTTTATTTTCCGCGTGTGACGCGTGGCACGTGTGATGGGCTGCAATTTTGTTTTCGACTTTGAGATCCTTTTTAACCACCCTTAACATAACCTAGAGAGGTAAAATTTTGGTATTACGCATGTGACGCGTGTGGCGCTTCTGATGGATTGAAATTTTTTTTCGACTTGTACGTACTTTTTAACCACCTTCAACACGACCTAGAGAGCTTAGAGCTGTGTCTTTCTATTCTGCTTGTGACGTGTGTCGCGTTTGATGGTTCGAAACCCGTAATTTTCTCATTTTTTGAGGTCCTTTTTAACCACCGTTCGCATGACCTTGAGGGCTGAAATTTCATGATATCCTGCATGTTACACGTGTCGCGACTCGCGTGTGGCGCGTGTAATGCGTAGAAAAAGATAAGGCTTTAAAATAGTCCCGACCTCAAATACAGATATTTTGGCGATAATTATCAAATAATAAGTGATTGTGTGTCGTCGATGTATACATCAAAGTTTGTACCCGAAAAACGAAGTTTTTTTTCCATTTAATTGTTTAATTTTTTCTAATGTTTTTAAATGTCACGTTTTTGTGCAAACGCAAATGGGGTTTGCAAGTATTAGACATGGTAGTTATTTGCAAACTACCAATAATAACAAACAGTATTTCCATAGAATTATTTTTGTACCGATTATATGATAAGAACATTGTCAGACAGGTCATGCGAACCTGCCATAAGAGCCATATAATCTATTGTTAGTGTATTAGCGTATAGTATTATGTTTATTGTTTTATTTTTATTACAGAGCACTTTAAATGGACGTTCGGCTGCTGACATTTCAATGTTGATCTCAGAGAGTAGCGGTGGCGCAACCCCCTTAGTTATATCATGTCGTTATGGGCATTATGATGTTGTAGAATATTTACTGACCAAATGCCATGCGAATGTTGAACTAGTCGGTTCGGTTGCCTTTGACGGGGAGACAGTATTGGATGCCCCACCACTATGGTGTGCAGCGGCTGCTGGTCACCTTGCTATAGTGAAATTATTAGTTAGACGGGGTGCTAATGTAAATAGTACAACTCGTACAAAATCGACACCCTTGCGAGCGGCGTGCTTTGATGGCCATTTCGAAATAGTAAAATATTTAGTTAATCATGGTGCAGGTAATCCGTCGATTCGTATTGCTAATTTACATATGTATGTACTTGTAAAATGTTATAACAAAAATATTTGTATTATTGACTTTTAGACTTTGAGGTAGCAAATAGACATGGGCATACTTGTCTGATGATTGCCTGTTACAAAGGACATGTTAAGATAGCACAATATTTGCTGTCTCTTAATGCGGATGTTAACCGATGCAGCGTTAAGGGCAACACTGCTCTGCACGACTGTGCTGAGTCTGGCTCTTTGGAAATTCTGCAGCTTCTTCTGAAGCATGGGGCTACAATGGTTGTTGATTTTTATGGAATGACACCCTTACTAGCAGCAAGTGTAACTGGTCATCTGCCAATTGTTAAACATCTAATAAGTCTACCGTGTGTTAGTCGGGAAGATCGAATTTCTGCTCTTGAATTGCTGGGAGCTACTTATGTTGACAAAAAACGTGATATGTTAAGCGCCTTATCGTTATGGCGACGAGCAATGGAAGATCGCAACCGTGACCCGATAATTCCAAAAACTGTTAATGAGCCGATAGCTGCGTACGAATTTGCGACGGAGGTAACAAATATTGACGCCTTGGACGAACTGGTCCTTGATCCAGATGAAATGAGAATGCAAGCGTTGGTAATTCGACAAAGAATATTGGGGCCAACCCATCCTGATACCAGTTACTATATAAGATTTAGGTACGTACATACATAAGTTCTTGCAACGTTCAATAAATTAAAAATAATCAATTTATTAACTTTACAGAGGTGCTCATTATGCAGATGCAGGACGATTCGACCGTTGTATTGAGTTGTGGACATATGCGTTAACAATGCAACAAAAAATACTGCAACCACTCAGCCCGATGACTCAGTCATCGTTGTTGTCTTTTGCCGAACTATTTAGCTTTATGCTTGTGGAAGCAGGTCGTGTTCTACCTCGCGGTCGGGTGGTTCCACCAATAGAACCTGCAGATATGCTTATGATTTTTAACAAGTCTGTAGAAGAGGTTGAACGAGGTGAGTTTGATTTGCTGAGAAAAAAAAGATGTAAAAAGCCAGGAGAATATGCTAACATTGTGGAATTTTCTATCTTTCAAGGCCAGAGATTGTACAAACAACGTCATCTACATTCAAATGACTTCAATACGGATCCAAATGCTTTAAGTCGGGCTCTTGTTAGTTCCCTGCACATAGGATGCTTAGTTTCCAGCCTAGTCGATAGTTCCAACTTTTGTCCAAAAATGAGGAAAGAAATCCTTCATTCGATCTACAAATTAAACCGATTAAAAGTGGTCGTACGTACAGGCAAAAGTGCCCTTCATTATGCATGCTGTAGGGAAGGAACACTTTTGGGTGGTTACCCCGCATGCCAGTTTCCCTCTCCCGCTTTAGCAAAAACTCTGCTCATGGCTGGTGCTGATCCAAACTCAGTTGACGATATAGGAAATACACCTCTGCACTTGGCCGCGACAGCAGGGCCATATTGCGGAGTTTTAGCGAAAACGCTATTGGATCATGGCGCTCATTTGGTAATAAAAATTTAAATGCATATTGAATTTCCCAAATGGCATAAGTGCAAAATAGTTTTCTATAAGAAAAAGCGACACTGCCTATACTACCTGCCAAATGAATAAAAATGAACAATTTGCACTTGTGTTGATTTATTCCGCGCGCTTGATACAATTAGTTTTTATTTTATTTTAATTCTGTTCTTATTTCTAGGACACCAAAAATTATAATGGAGAAACTTTTGAAAATTTATTAGTAAGAAAGAAAATTCACGATGTCATAAACCCTATTAAGTATACGAGTCTAGCATGTTTAGCAGCGCGAAGTATTCAGGGTCATCGGATTAAATATAAGAATTTTGTTCCCAAATCATTGTATAACTTTATTGAATCCCATTAGTTTAAGGAACGAGACTACTTGTCAGCGCAAACATCCAGGGTATATAATGTTTGTAATGGCACTTGAAATTTTGCTGACTTAAATAGGAATATGGCAACACAGACAGGCGGATAATATTCAGTTGTTTAATGTCCATATTTTATCTCGTATATATTTAGAAATATGCCAGTTAGTATTTATTATAATACGTGTTGCAGAATCATTGTGTTTCTATTATTTTTTTTTTAATTACTATTTTCGCTTTCAACAAGACGATGGATTTTTTCAAATATTAGCAAGTTACTCTAAAAGCTGTGCTTTATTCATAGACCACGTATGTACGGTAGAACTATGTTTATATTTACTTTTCTGCAATTTTTTTTGTATCAAAACAAACTACACTCTGAACTTTTCCTCGTTATGTTTAATTCTTAAGAATACAATAATTATATTTTATATGTCTTAAAATTACGTCTTTGTTATATTTTTAAAAAAAATGCCATGAGTAAGAGATAAGAGAAAATAAAGTTTTAATATTGAATAATACAGGAAATTTTTAATTAAACGTTTAGCAATTTAAAATCTGTTCTTGTTTTGAAGTTGAAGATATACCATATTTTAAAGAAGGAATCTCTACGATGAGGGTGGTTAGAGCATATTAACCGCGGAACAATGCGACCATCGAATCGTGTCCATTGGAATTTGGAATGGAATCGCCCTACGATTTTGTAAAGTTGAGGGCAGTATTTTTGCACTTAGTGCGATTTGTCGTGGGATTTTGACAGTTCCCGTCAACAACAATTTTCGTGCTTAAAGTGGATTTGCACCGTGATAAAAAAAATAAACAAGGTATGCTCGACAAATCAGTAACTATCTCTTTCACTGGTCATCATCCGGTTCAAATATTTTTGTTGAGGGTAATTTCAAGGTACTTAACCAAGTGATTAACAAAGCGCGGTGATTGTATTTTATGAAATAAAAGTGATTTATACTTTGTGAATTAAGGGATAATAGAGTGGTTTATATACTATACTAGTGGAAATTTTCGGCGTTTCCCGGCTGCCCCATCCCACTGACTTACCCCCAATTGACCCTCTAGCCCACTGACCCCCAGTCCACTGACCTCTTGCCCTATGACCTCCCTCCAGCTGACAACCCATTCACTGATCTCCCGCCCTATGACCTATTGCCAACTCGCCAACTGACCACCTCACCAACCCAGAAAACTA
The DNA here is from genome assembly GCA_947095585.1 of Nephrocerus scutellatus. NCBI lineage: Eukaryota > Metazoa > Arthropoda > Insecta > Diptera > Pipunculidae > Nephrocerus > Nephrocerus scutellatus. The sequence continues at coordinate 4,790,703 of OX352761.1, read as the reverse complement.
TAGAATTGAAACTTATATCGGCGAAGAATGTATACGTGTTCAAATATTCTTTATATGAAAATAATATACAGGGAAAACTACATTTTCCAACCCTGCGCTACCTATCGGATCCAAGCGACTTACTTTTTATTTAAATATTATATGGTGTGAATTTAAGCCAAATCGGTCCATAAATAAGAATCCCAGCGCCAAGCTAAGATTTATAGTCAGACATACATATGCACCAACGTTCTTGTATATTGGTGCATATATATATATATCTATATTTTTTTGCCTTAATGCGAATGCCATACAAATAACTCACATGAACCACATGACGTCATGCGCAGAACAAGACAGCAAATCTGTCGATCATACCTTATTTATTTTGTTTATCATGGATTTAGAACTTTAATTTAACAGCCGTCCTGCTCATTTTTTCTTGCACGCCACAAATGTAAATCAAGCGTAACATCTGTACGCTTGACCAATAGGGTCAATAGGGTCTGGCATATGAAATTCGGTATGTTGGACTAAGATGCCAATGGATCTGACCAATATGGTCGGAAATTTGGGGACCAAGCAATTTTTCAAGCGATCCGCATGAAACTCGGAATTAGGACTAAGATGCGACTATAAAACTTGTTCCTATGGAAAATATGGAACATGGTCATTATGCTTTGGAATTTCGGGAACAAAGCAATTTCTCAAGCGATTCCCATGAAATTCGGTATGTAGGACTAAGATGCGACTATATGACTTGTTCCTATCGAAATTCTGGGACAATGTCATTAAGGTCTGGAATTTTGGGAGCTAAGCCATTTCTCAACCGATTTGTATGAAACTCTGAATGTAGAAATAAGATGCGTTTAAAAGACATGTTCCTATGGAAATACTTCAATACGGTCATCAGGGACTGGAATTTCGGGAACAAAGCCATTTCTTAAGCGATTTCTATAAAATTGGGTATGGACTTTTAGGTGTCTTTTGTGGTTCTTTTGATGGTCTTTTAGGGTCTTTTACGGGTCAATTGAGGGTTTTTTTGCCCCACAACATCAAAGAAGTTTCACTTACACCGCGCATAAAGCTTAAATGCACTGATTTTTTTAAATGTTCGTAATAGTCTGGGAATGTCTACTATAGGAAATTTCGCACACGTTATAGGCTAGAAATTTGGGTCATAGTTGGGTAGGTGGGGATAGGGCTCAATGATGTGCGGTGGTTTCAGTGAGGAAGCGGTCAGTTTGGTCGTAGCAGGAGGGCAGACAACTCCTGTTATTTGAGCTTTTTTGAAAGGTAAAAATTAGTTCTGCATGGTCCTACTGTATTTATGGGCGTGGCATTACAAATATAGGCACACTGTAAAATACTATGCGCTCAATGAATTTATATTTAAGAAGGAGTTCTTCCTTTTAAAAGGCGTTTTTGGAAAGTATGGGCACACTCTGAAATAAGGAGGTTTGGGGGTTAATTGGTATCGAATGAAAGGTATTACGGGTAAGTTATAATAAACAAAAAAAAACGGGACCAATCGGACCACTCTTGCCAGTGGTAGGGTAATTAGAGTGCTGTTAAACAGTGGGCTGGCATAAATATTGGAACCAATTGGCGTGGTAGTGGGCGTGTCAGGGGGCGTAAATTCGCTATACTGCAGAAACGCCCTTCGATTAAAATAGTAGATAATAGTGGAAATTTACAAAAATGCACAAAAATCGAAGCGCACAAGTCACCGAAAAAAGTAAAATTGACAGCAAAATATAGCATTTAACATTAATTTACATTTAACATTTCTTGTTTTAGAACTGGTACTTAAAATGAAGAATACGAATTTGTGGAATGTAATTTTGATGCGAGAAAACGAATTGTGAGATAAATAAAAAATCAATTTCAAACTATATTATCCCATAGAACCGGAATCTGGCTAAAGCTCATTTTTTCTCGCACGGCTAAAATAACGGCATTAATCCACTCTAAGTTTAAAAACGTTTTAAGAAATACAGAATGAAGCTCGAACATTTAAAAATGGATGTGAATGTGAAATATGTGTCAGTTTTTTATAAGCCGTTTTCCATTTTGTATTATGCAGCAGAATGTAGTAGATGAAAATATAATTGCATAATTTTTAATAATTTATTTAGCCCAATTTACAATAAGTCATGGAAAGTCAGATTTATTAGACAAAAATAATAAGAGCTGTATTTTTTTGGAATCTGAGTCCGAATGTCAAAACCAGCCAAAACCAGCAAAACAGCAGGTTTTCTAATTCCAAAGAGGATATAAATAGATAGTGCAATCGTTGTTGTAATTCCTTATTCCTTGGCAATAAAATACAGCTATAATAAATGATAAATAGCTCTATAAATACGTCGGGCCCCTATTGTTGAGCCGACATTTATTAATATTAGTTATAAGTTTAGTTTTAAGTCAAAATTGTAAAATACTTAATAAAATATCTTAGGTCGTTTTCGAAACCGAGACTTATTTTTATTTTGGCTGTCAAGTTGTTATGTAAACTAAAGATTCTCGGGTTTCGAATGTCAAAACCAGCAAAACAACAGGTTTTATTATTCCATAGAGGGAATAAGATAGCGCAATTGTTGTTGTAATTCCTTATTCCTCGGCAAATAAATTACAGCTATTGACTTATTTGCCGCCATCATGATAAGTCAGTAAAATCTTTCGAAACGATATCACTGACTTATTTTGATAGCTGCTTTTAAACAACAAATAATTGTCTAGGGTTTATAAAAAAATGATTTGATTTAGAATTTCGTGCAAGACAGAGATAGAAAATAAGTCACCTCGCGAGGAGACTTGATGGAAAAGGAGATTGGAATAAGTCAGGCTCCACGAATAAGTTTTTGTTTTGAAAACAGCCTTAACCTAATGTAGATTTTTTGTTCGTAAAACTCTGCCCCCGAGTTGGCTGTCAACTTATTCGTTTCCCCTTCAAAACGACTTCCGTAGAGCGAAAACCGATCTGAATATTTTGGGAGATTTACCCCTCTTTATGCAACAACAAAATGTAAACAAAAGATTTTCGCCTTTCGTGTTCGATATTCCTTTTGAAAAAATCTATGCTCGAGCGCGCTCTGGGGCAGAGTTTTTAGGAAAAAAAACATAAATCTAATTACATTTGTAATAAAGAAGAGTAAGTGAACACATTCCGGAGAAAATTGCTTGAAAATTGAATTGTTATCCACCAACTGGGTATTTGCATTTACTTTAATATTTGACAGTTTGTACCAAAAAACACAACGTCTTCCGTAGCGGCTACTTAGCGGCGCGGCTTCATTGTAGTCAGGCTTCAGACAGTGCGGTGGTATATGTTTATGTTAGACCAAGGTAATTGGTTATTGGTGGTCTGATTTCTGTTCTGCTTCTGATAGATGGTAACGAGTTAGCAAGTTAGTGCGTAGTGGTTGTGGATTACTGAATTGTGAAAATGCAGTAAAAAACTACATAAATATTATGTTCAGAAAAACGAAAGTAAATAGGTTTTGTTTATAAAATGCTACATATTCATAGTAATTTAAAGTAAAGTCCAAAGATATAAATTGCATGTACTTTTTTGTAAAGTATACCAAAGGCGATTTGTTGTTTCTCCAAACCTACCTGCTGATATCAATATTTACATAAACGTGATGTCTAAAGATGAAGGAATCATTTTATGTAATATATTCCATACGCACAAATTTGAAACATGAAATAATTTAAATAACAAAATTAAATTTTTAGGTCTAAAAGTTGAAGAAAGTAACCTAAATGATGGTCCCATCGTCGAAGATAGTCACAATAAACTTAGAACTCGAGCCACGCCTTTATGCAATCAAAATTCATCGAGGTAAATTTAAAGAAAATATTTTTATCAAAAATATATTAAAATGTTAATTTTAGCCCCTTTCAGGAAAAAATGGAAAAAACACCTGGTAGTAGTAAAGAAGAAATAAGCTCTAAGGAAAAACATACTTTTCATGAAGTGAATGTCGAAGACAGCGAGATTTCAGAAATCGAGGAAGACCAATGTGTTCCTAATGGAATCAAATGTATTGAGTGTTTTATATGTGGGTTACGTATGACTAAAATATACAATTTGCGGAAGCACATGCCATTGCATGCCAATGAGGACTCTATCAGTTTGGATAATATAGAAACCGCTGAAATATATAGCGTTCTTAATCCTCATATGCGAAAAATCGATAAAAACATTGTACGGAATTTTATTATAGGAGAAATTAAAGCGAAACGTTACTCACAATTCTATGGAATCCTTAATGAAGCAGGAGTTGAACTGCATATAAGCGACTCGGAGACGGACTCCGATAGTTGTGATTTAAATGTAATACCACAGAATACATACAAGTGTGAAATTTGTAAGAAGAATTTCGACAGAAGATATAAGATTCTGTTTCATCAAAAGACTGCCCATATGAAGTGTGATCTTTACATTGAATGCGATTATTGTATGAAAAAGTTTGTGTGTATGAATCTGCTGATCCATCATTTAAAAACGCAATGTGAAAATGACGAAAAACCTATAACTTGCGTTGATCGTTTTAAAACTTTTCTATTGAAAGCTAATTTAGATCAGTTTGCCAATTTGGCACAAGCAAGAGCGCAGCGAAAAATACGACGACTTACAGCTGCTCCGAAAACTTATACCTGTGAGATTTGTAATAAAACGTTCACGCGGTCAGAGCATCTTACTCGGCATAAAGCAGTTCACCTTCCAGAAGAATTGAAATTTGAATGTCCGGTGTGTAACCGCCGATTCAACAGAAAAGACAATATGAGGTCGCATATGAGAGTTCACATTGATGAAGGGGAAAGGGATACAGAGGAACGAATTATTTTGTGCTCATATTGTGGGCATAGTTTTGCCAGTAAATCGAATTATGTTGTGCATATGAGAAGACATACTGGTGAAAAGCCATACAAATGTGATGTGTGCGGCAAAGGATTTCCGAAATCGACTGATTTAAATTCTCATAAAATTACTCATACGGGTGAAAAAAATTTCATCTGTTCAATATGCAACAAAGCCTTCGCTCGATCTACGGTTCTTTCGAAACATATGCGAATTCATGCTGGACCTTATTACTGCACTTTTTGTGATAAATCATTCAATAAACCCAGTGAATTAACTCAACATGTGCGCATTCATACGGGAGGAAAGCTCTGTGTTTGCCTAACATGCAGTGATAGTTTTGGCACGAAGTCAGAATTAGATGCGCATTTCTTGGCAACTGGGCATGATAATCAGAGAAGGCATACACATAATAAGGATGCAACAATAATAAAACCAACAGATCTAGCTACAGAAGAAATCTCTAAATTAACCGTCTTTAGGCCTGTTGATACCACAGCACATAACTTAGAAGATTCCTTGTGTGGGGAATTGCCAAACAATAATGTAGACCCTTTAGAAATTCATGAAGGAGCAGCGCGAAACAAATATAGGAAAAAAGTGTCTAAAAATGTTAATAATCGGGAAATGTCCCCAGTATCATTGTCAATAACTCCTGATCAAGGAGAAAATGTGGACTTAAAATTTATGTCTTCAATCGACAAATTCGATTATTAAGCAACAACACCAGTTATTGACAATTGGTAGACAATGCTGGATAGACGAGCATGCACGATCATTCATGAATGCCGGTGAATTGGATGGGCTGGTAACCAGAGTGCGTATTCAAAAAATTTTGAACTCTGCATTCATTCGTGATATTGAAATTCGAATTTCGCGTTTTATTCTTTCCTCTTCAATTTACATATAAAAGTCGACGTGCGCGGACAAAAATTGCAGTGAATGATCAATATGCATTACCCGTGGCACAACTCAAACACACAAGAATACCATCTTCGGACATCTGTGTTTCCGATCTTATATGCAGGCAATAAAGTCGTATATGTATATCCATACCCTCTTTTCCCATCCTGAATTTCCTAACATCCATGCTGTGCGAGGATGCAAATGAGCAAGTTTGTGTTTAAAAACAAATATTAGGTTCTCAACTATGCTGTTGATGCAACACTAGTGAATTTCATTCATGGAGAGCGAAATAAATCAACACGCTAGAACGGCATTCATGACTGATCGTGGATGCCCAGCTTTTATTACAAAAATGTGAAAAATTCACTCCAATGAAATAAAACTATATTTATCTGTTATTGGTTATTGTTTGTATTTTTTTTTCACATAACATTTGATTAGAAATAATCAAAATAATACCTTGTCGTAAAATTTTTGCAAAGGCTTTCTTTCATTTGTGCATTAAATACCTAACTCTGCATGGATTTCGATTTTGTTTGTTAGTGAGACGCTAGAACGAAAGTTTGGTAATACCACTGCTTAATTTAATTATTGTTTAAAGGTGCCAAATACAAGCGGGCAACTCCAAATTCAAAACAAAAATCTAACAACCAGTTTATGAATTTAGGAAGAGATAAAAAAATAAGAGAATCCTAATCTCAGAAGAGTGGAATCCGAACACGTTTAGTATATGCTATAAATCATGCGTAAGCGATCTGGAAATAGGGTGTAAGTCGTTCGTAACGGAGAGAGACATTCGTGTAGAATGGATGATGATGAAAAGGGGTATTTACCAATAGCACTCTGACCTATATGGATCTATTGTGCTCCCACTAACTAGTGCTATGGTGACAGTGCATGCCCGTCGCTATAGCACCCCCTCCATACTAATGGCTCTAATGAACTTAATGTTATGGTGTGGGTTTAGTGAATGCTGTACAGACTCCGAGATCCCGGGAGTTCCCATGTGGTCTCTCCTATGTCGGATCGTTCCTCCAATTTTCTAAATATTTCTGTCTATAAGATTGGAAGTTTCTGGAAACTTCTGGAAATGAGTATAAAAGGTGGCGTTCGCTGCAGAGGATTCATTCATTGTTTAGAATTTAACCAGTCAAGTTCAAAAAGTTCTTTCAAATAAATACTGCTACCACCTAGGAGAATTGTAGTGAAATACAAGTGTTGTTGCAATAGGTGTTTTTGTGTACATTTAAAGTTATCACCAATATATATTGTGAAGTTGTGTTATTTTTAAATTCTCTATATTAAATTCGCGTGCCCGTGTGTTTGTTTCAAAGTCCGATTTCATTGAAACTTTGCACACATGCCCCTCGGGCCTCGGGGCCACCTACAACTAACATTTTTACTTAGTCGATGTATTAAAATAAATGAAAGCGACCAAAGATTATCCCTGGGCTAAAAAACTTTTTTAAGTAGTCTTGAGCAAACAGATAAAAAGGCACGTCAACCAATTCAACATGCTATATCCGCTACAATCGGCTTTCAGGAAAGGTTTCAGCTGCATTACAGTCTTGCCTTAAATTACAAAATCTTGTCAAAGATATGACAACAAGATTAATACTGCCAAAACCAAAATCATCAACCTCAGCACTAACTCAAGTTAACATTGCTGAGCAACCGATAGAGAGAGTAGAGAATTTCTAATATCTTGGGAGTATTGTCTCGACATAAGGTGGAACCGAACAGGACATTGTCAACCGAATCGGCAAAGCAAAATCCGTGTTGGGAATTATGTCCATGATATGGCGAAGCAATGCGATCAGCTTAATTGCAACTTTTCCGTTCAAATGTTGAATCTGTGCCGTTGTATGAGTGCAGCACTTGGAAGATGACTGCTACTATCACCAAAAGATTGCAAATGTTCGTAAATAGGTGCTGCCTACGGAACATCTTAAGGGTTTTCTGGCCTAACCGTATCTCTAACGGGCATCTCTACCAGAGAACGGGTCAGGAACCAATAGGCACAACCATCCAACGACGGAAGTGGCGGTCAAGAACTGGTTAACACTCAAAAAAGGCGACAGTTCCATAGAAAATTACGCAATGCAATGGAATCCGTTATCTTAGGATGGTAGAAGAACGGGTCGTCCGAGAACAGTTTAGCTGAAGCTCATTGCCAGAACCGCACGCGATGGCGCGTAGACGTAGTAGAGGCCATATAACCTACAAGGGGATATAGGACATAAGTAAGTAAAAACATTTAATAAAATCCCCTATTTTTCCTTTCATTATGAGATTTTTGCAGATATGGACAGGGCATCATTCCATAAAGTTAATATCGCTGCTAACCTCCGACGAGGTTAACATATTTCTAGTCACACCAAAAACTACACCGAATTTTTTCTTAATAAGTGCTTGGTTGTTTTTTTTAATTGGTATGTAGTACGTAGGTGGAGTGCTGGTCCTAGCAACATTTGTGAGTGCCTCATTAAGCCCATACATGAGTGCGCCATTTTGATGCCGGCAGACCTATTAAACGTTTATTTGAATGGTTTTTAAATCCCACCTGTTTGCGAAGATAGTGAATGAGCACTTCCGTCTCATCTATCTCCAGCAAAAGCTACCGCTAAAGGTGCTATGGTGACATAACCAGTTAAGCTATGGGCTGTCCACTGGCTCACTTATTCCTACAACTCTCGGCAATATCCTTTTGGAGATCTGGAGATTAACTCAGCGGTTCTCCTTTTGTGTAGGAAGGTCATATCGTTCTTTATATGGCACAGGCAGTTGTTCAAATTGCCACATGTAAATAAAACGCTTGCTGCCTGTACTTACATACAAACATTTTAACATCCGACGAGGTTAACATATTTCTAGTCACACCAAAAACTACACCGAATTTTTTCTTAATAAGTGCTTGGTTGTTTTTTTTAATTGGTATGTAGTACGTAGGTGGAGTGCTGGTCCTAGCGACATTTGTGAGTGCCTCATTAAGCCCATACATGAGTGCGCCATTTTGATGCCGGCAGACCTATTAAACGTTTATTTGAATGGTTTTTAAATCCCACCTGTTTGCGAAGATAGTGAATGAGCACTTCCGTCTCATCTATCTCCAGCAAAAGCTACCGCTAAAGGTGCTATGGTGACATAACCAGTTAAGCTATGGGCTGTCCACTGGCTCACTTATTCCTACAACTCTCGGCAATATCCTTTTGGAGATCTGGAGATTAACTCAGCGGTTCTCCTTTTGTGTAGGAAGGTCATATCGTTCTTTATATGGCACAGGCAGTTGTTCAAATTGCCACATGTAAATAAAACGCTTGCTGCCTGTACTTACATACATACATACAAAATATATTTCACGAAGTTTTGAAATGAGTGAAGTTAATCTGTGTACCAGGTTGGTTTTATTTTATTTGATTTGGTTCTCAACATATTCAGCAGCAAGCAGTTTGACTTTTTGAACATCATCAGCGGTTCCAAATTTTTCTTCAAGGTCCAGGTATTTTTTGAATATAGTCCGCATTTTTTTAAGGGGAATTTTTTGCAATATTGCTCTCTCCAAGGTGTGCCTGGAAGGGATAATATATGAAATTTAAGGAATAATGCAATTTCGGTATTGTCTTACCTTGCTGATTCAATGTCGTTATCTTTTATTAACATATCGATATATTGTGACCATACATCCACTCGCTTCGGATATGACGTAACGACCTGGTCTAAAAGGGTTTGCGATTGATCAGCGATACCATGTTTGTGATATAATCTGGCAAACGACACAATAGTATTAACATCTAGAAATTAAAAAGAAAAACTGTACAATGAATTATATCAGCGGTTATATAAGGTTCTTACGATCTCTCTGTGGAAGCACAACTAATGCTCTCTGCAATAATTGTTTAGCGCGTTCTTGCAAACCAACCGAAAAGTATGCATTGGCACAAGCTTTCCAAATTTCCATGTTGTCTTTGAATTTTCTGGTCGCGACATTAATAATTTCGTTCAGATCTTGTGTCTTATTCAAACCTGCCAGAATATCTAATACACGCAGATACATTTTCAATGGATCGTTATAAGTTAATGACTCATTAAAGACTGTCGCAAAACTTTCTTTTGTTCCGTAACGTTGCTCTAAATTAAGAAGAGCCACCCAAATATTAATTTGATCTTCGGGATTGCGGAAAGAAATTGTTTTAATCGCTTTCCTACCAACAGCTCTTGCTTTATCGATTTCTGTGCATTGCAAATGAAACACCATATAGTTAATCCAGTTTTCACTGTTGTTCGGGTCGGACAGGATTAAACGATCAAACTGATCTGCTGATTCGGGCAGACCTGTGAGATTAGCGTTCCTTTCTTCGATTTTGCTAATGCGTTGTTCTTCTTCTCGATTGTTTCGGAATTTTTCAGCACTTTTACTTTTCTTCTTTTTTCTCATGTCGACATCTGTTCTTTCTGTATCGTCTTCATCTTCAGAGCTCTGCGAACAATCTTTAGTATCATTATTTATTGATTTTAAATCTGTGGACCAAAAGGTCGATATATCAGGGATATCACATTTATCCGCCGGCTTTTCTTGTTTGGGTGGAATATCGTTCACTGATTCTTTTTTTAAAACGCCATTCTTTTTTTGTTTAGATGGAATATCATTCACTGACTTTTCTTTTAAAAGCCTTTTTTGTTCAGATGGAATATCATTCACTGACTTTTCTTTTAAAACGCCATTCTTTTTTTGTTTAGATGGAATATCATTCACTGACTTTTCTTTTAAAACCCCATTCTTCTTTTGTTTAGATGGAATATCATTCACAGACTTTTCTTTTAAAACGCCATTCTTTTTTTGTTTAGATGGAATATCATTCAATGAATATTCTTTTAAAACCCCATTCTCTATCCTAGACGGATTTTTATCTTCGTAGAACATGACATCATTATTAATTTGGTTTGAAGATTTCGCAAGCTTGTTCGGAACTGGCAATTTTTTATTTTCTATAGAAGACGCTTTTCTTTTTCGGTTTACTTGTTGCCACAACTTCCAAGTATCTTCCAACACAGCAATTGGCAGAGTCTCGTGAATAAAGGTCAGTTTACAGAATTCACCTTCCGCCCCGGCACCACAACCAGCAGAACTTTCGAAATCATTCGGGTGCAGGCGGTTTGTACAGTAAACAATTGGATTCGTTCCTTTTTTAATTGAGCAAATAAAAACACTATCCAACTTTAGTAAGATCTTTGCACTTATCCCGCTTTGTCCCACCAAATTTGTTGGAATATTTCTACCAGAAGTAATATGAGCTATATCACCAGGTTTATTTGAAAGGTAAAGCAATTTATTGGCATAATCTATCCAGATAATTAAACAATCAAAGGGAACGTTGTCTTTTAAATTTTGGTTTTTACTAAACAGCAAACTTTTCTTAATAATCCCTTCAACTTTACTTTTTTTCACTTCCACTTTACAGTCACCGGTATCCGGACAAGTAAATTTACACACGACCGATACCTTATCTCCAATGCAGTATTTTGAAACTGGATCGCCCAGGATTTTCAGTTTCTCTTTGATATCGTCAATTTCACTCAAATATTGCTGAACATAGTTAGCAGTGGAGCAAAATTTGCCATCCCAAACATCGGTTAGTTTAGCTGATACTGTTATTGTCTTAGTTTCCAGTTCTTTGCTAAGAATTTTTACGTACACTACCTGCTCCGGAGTTATAACGATTTGATGATTTGGATTCCTTAATGTATTCATAAGTAACATTTTAAAATGTACCTTTACCAGCTTATTGTAGCCCTGTATTGGTATTAATATATGAATGATGTCATTATCAACATTCTTTACGTACGCTTTTAGAATATCTCCCGGCTGTACAGTTCGCCACTGCTTGGTTAGATTATGCTTAAAGTATTCAACATCTCGAACACTAAAAATATTCTTAACTATGCAAGAAGCTTGCAAAACATCTCCAACTTTATATGTTTGAAGTTTTGCATAAAGCAAATCAACAAAATCTGATAGTAATCTAACAGGAACAAGCGCCATAAATTCATTTTCTTCGTCGTTTTCAATGGTTATTTCCAAACCTGTGTTAAAAACGTGTGTTACAGTCGCCGGACAGATTTCTCCCAAGCTGTAGGTATCTTCAGGCAGACCAAGAATAATATTAGCATCATTTCTTGATGCGATGCGAAATCTCATAGTTTGACCCTCGGAAAATGCCGAAATTTCATTGGCCATAATGCCTGTTATATTTTTCATGTACAGAATCCCTTTCAAGTTGTTAAAGAACTTGACTATAAAGTAGGTTTCAGCACATTTAACGATAGTGCCAGTGAAATGGGCATTTTCCTCTGCATCCGTTAATGCGCTTAATATTTTGCACGATTTGGACATGTACTCAGGACGATTCGTTAGGTAAACAATTCTACGTTCATTGTTGACAGCTATTACACGACAACGGACCTTGGATTTTTCCTCCAACATTTTTGTATTAGTTGCATGAAATATTCTTTCGATAAAACCTGAAATTAATTATTTATTGATATTCGTTAATTGTTTTCTTTTAGTATTAGGTTTCTTATGCTTAGTAAAAGTATTATGTGTATCGAAAAAATTTGTAATTAAGTATTCATTTTGTGTTGAGATCTTCTGGGCTTTACAGTAGACTCGGCTCGGCTAACGTGGATATGACTACTCTGTAGCGTGAACACGGTGAGAAAGGCCTATAATGTGAACAAATTTAAAATGCATTCAACATAGAAAACGTTGTTTTCTTTTCTGCCTTTGTCAGCTATCCAAGTCGTTTTTATAACGCGGGGAATCCCCGTAAATGAGTCCTGGAATTTTCGCTGTGGTTTGGCATTTAGTTTAGTGCGCGCTGCTGATTTGGATATAATCTAAAGTAATTCGTGAAAAATGTCGCAAAAAGTACCAAAAGGATCTAAAGGAAAAAGTGGATGTAATAGAACAATTAAAAGGATGATAAAACGTAACTAGCTTAGCAACGCAGTACAATGATGCTAAGTCAACAATTTGCGCTCTCAACAAAAAAAAATGAGAACATTTTAAGAAAGGAGATATCACAACATGCAGCAATTAACGTGGTATAACGTTGTTGAGTACCGCGTATAATATTTTCTTCTCTATCCTACAAGACAGGATAGCCCCATACGCTAAAGACATCATTGGTCCATACCAACGTGGCTTAATCCCAGGCAAATCAACAAATGATCAGATTTACACCCTTAGGCACGTGATGGAAAAATGTCTAGAGTTTCAAAATTCAGTACACCGTCTTTTTATAGACTTTAAAGCCGCCTATGATAGCATAGTCAAGGTATAACTTTATAAAGCCATGAGAGAATTCGGCATCCCAGGTCAAAATGTCAACTGTAGCACCTGATTATAACATGAAACTAGAAATAAGCAAACGGTTGCACAAAATAAACAAAGCCTACTTTAGTCTGTCAAATCCAGGAATTTATCCATAACATCCAAGCTGCTGGTGTATAAGACAATGGTCATACCAGTACTTACATATGGATCGGAGCGTTAGGTGCTTAGCAAAAAGCATTCTGTCCCGTTACCCTCGTTCGAGAGAAAAGTCTTACGGAGAATTGTACGTGAGGAAGAACGATTGCGGAGACTCTATTATGATGAGATCTACGAGCGTTACCGCGATGTCGACATCGGGAAGAGATTTTAGCTCGGTAGGCTCCGATGGGCAGGATACCTAGCTCGCAAGAGCGAAGAGGATCTTGCTTTGTCCTTTGCGGTAGGATTTATGGAACACGGCAGCGAGGCCCGCAAGCATACGCTGGAAGAATGGCGTAGACCAACACGCCCAAAGTTTAGGGATGCAAAGTGAATGACATCGGCTCAAAATCGGGACTGGTGGAGACTTTTTGCGGGAGGTCAGGACCGGACCCCGTTTTTAGAGCCAAATATGGTGATGATGATGATGGTGTGGGTTTTATTAAAATAAGAAAAAAATGCTGTTGAAAGAAAAACGGAAAAACAGCGCTTCACTTTTCTAGCTTTTACAAACACAGCAGGTATACATAAAGTTAAACTTTTATTGATTGGAAAGGCAAAAAATCCTAGCTCTTTTAGAAATTTTGAATCTCCTGTTGACTACAAGTTGCTCCAAATCTGGTTTCACCGTTCGTTTGTACCACATGTAAAAAAAAGTTGCAGTTTTATTGATTTCAAACTTTTACACGTGTATTTCATATTATTGTAGGTCAGAAACTTTTTAAAAGAGCAAGGATTGCCCAACAAAGCTCTGCTGTTGATAGGTAATGCTTCATCTCATCCTAAAAATGAATTGAGATCAGACGACGAGTTAATAACTGCAATATTTATGCCATCAAACGTCACGCCGCTCATACAGCCAATGGATCAAAATGTCATAAGACTTACAAAACTTTTCTACAGAAACAGTCTTTTCGCATCAATTATAGCCGCAGGAGCTGATGTTATCAAAGCCCTAAAGAAATTGACGTTAAGGGACGCTGTTGGCTATTTAGATTCAGCTTGGCAATGTCTTGAAAAGGAAACAATAAATGAAAATGCTCGACGAACATTTTAAGTTCTATAGGAAATAAAGAAGACTGTGAAGATGATATCCCATTTTGAGAGAAAGGATTGGTTCACCAATTAACACCCAACAAGAACGCACAATACAACTTATTCATGCAATTAATCCAGAGGTTTGAACCTTTTCTTCTGTCCAGTAACTCATTTAATTCAAATTGTGTGTTTGCAAGTTAGTTTTTCATTTGCTGGTTTCCATGAATGCACTGAAGATCTTCCAAACGCAACCGAAACGAAAGAGGTTTTGACCAGTGATGAAAGTGAAAGCGAGGACAGTATTCTGGAAAGAGCACATACCATATGCATATATATGATCTGCAGTCGTTTAAGACACGTGTGCATAGACATCTCATCCTTTCCTCTCCCTAATTTCCTAACGCCCACGCTGTGCTTAAGCATTATAAGGGTGCAAACCCCTTTAGCGTGTGTACATTATAAAAAAAAAAAAAAAAAAACCAGAATAAAGTCTAGTGAAGCAATCAACATGATGAAAACATAAGTCCAACAGATATCAGAAAAAAGAAAATCCAGAAAGAGTTAACCAATTTTTTGCATTAATTACAAAACATATATGAATTAGGTATGTACAAACCGAAACACAAAAAAAAAATATAAATTTGTGTTGAGACACTTGTCTAATTTATTTGGAAAATTTAAAGAATTACAGCTTTGTAAACAGAAACAACTTCGCAAACGTGAACACGCTAAGTTATATAGTTCACGTAACTGAGAGTCGATTAGAAAGAAAGTCTGCAAAAATTCAATTGGAAACCTGACTAAAAAATACAACAGAAGTGGGGATGGGATTACAGACAAGGAATCTGCAGATGAACTAGCTAGGGCTGGCTCGGAATCTGCGTTCAAAGGACCTGAGCCCTACTGTGGTGTCAACTGGGCTGCCGCCACAACACTGTTAAAAAAAAAATTGGGAACACAAACTTCGTCTGGCCCACTGGGAAAGGTCCCTTTTCCTACAAGGAAATCCTTAATTTTAATAGGGGTAGCATTAGGAAGCTGGTGAGTTTTCTAACAGGTCATTGTGGCCGGCGATATCACCTTAAAAAAATTGGTGCGAGCTCAGAGACAGAGAGGAAGATGAAGAGTCATCCGAGCACATTCACATTCGTTCTGTGAATGCCCAGCATAACTTTGGTTAAGGAGACGCATCTTCCACAAGGAAATTTGCTCGACAGCGGAATTGAGAAATTCTGCTACTAAGGATGTACTATTGTTCATTAGGGAGGTGGTACGTCTCTTAGAGTAAAGACACCATAAGTTACAATAGGCAGTGTCTGGCATATGGGCTAGGGATGAAGGAAAAGAAGCCGTACCAGCCGTGAAGATGTTACTACCACTTATATCCCATATAAGTTGAAACATCTTTTTGAACACCCCTTTGTATTATAACCAATATAAATAAAAATACTATTTTACCCTTAATTTTTCCAATCTGCACCAAGTAGCCATCGAGTTTATTTTTCGAAATTACTGTAGCAGTGACAAACTCTCCTGGGCTGACATCATTGATTGTAAATATTTTTTCGTCGACCACATTCACATCATCTGTACAAATATATATGGAGTCCATGGGATTGTAATCTAATATTCTTACTTTGTTTTGCGTCTTTTTAGCATACTTTGCTAAAAGTGCGTCTCGATCAAAATTTCCTTTATAGTTTGCTTTCACAGTTTTATGTGATATAACACCTTTGAAGCGATTTTTCAAAATTAAAATAACACCTCCTTTACCAATATGATGCACTTTTGCGCTTTCAATTATATCCCCACGTTTGAAAAAGGGTTCTTCATCAGCACATTTTAAGTTTAAAGATAAATAAACAAACTTTGTGAGTGGCATGATGTATAAGATGCGTGCACTTAATGTAGAATTAATTTCAATATCCTCTGGCACCGCTAAAGGATCATTCAATTGGTGTTCGTTAATGTAACCAGTGAATGCCTCGTTCATGATAGTTCCTTGAAGGCCATCCTTAAGCCTTTTGGTTACAGTAAAGTTAACAATATTTGTGGGCAAGAGATAATCTAAATTTGGTTCTATTTGATTTTTTATCTTAAGATTTTCGGGAGGTACCTCCTTGCAAGTGCAATTGCTGACTGAACTGTCATGGTTGATCTTTACCACCTTGAGAAATACCAACTGCCCCAATGAGCCGCCAATTTTAGACTTTTCTAGTGGCAGAAAACAACGTAATCCTTCAATTCCGGTCTCAATAATGTAACCGTGTTCTTGTATCTCTTGAATAGACCCATTGAATATAAAACCTTTTCGAATATTTGAATGAACAAGCTCTGAATGAACATCGGAAGGCTTCAAAGACATTGTAATATCGGCTCGACCAAACTCGTTTTGCTTTATTTCGACGACTTTACCATAGACAATTTGTCCGGCGCTATACATTGAGTCTAGTATTTTAAAGTTTTCAGCAACTGTTGAGTTTTCGACAAAGCTGCTCAATGCCTTTGCATACGCTTTGGATATATATATAGCTGGAACCTTTGCGGTCATACGACCCGGTAAAGAAAGAGTAATACATATTTGATCCACTGATTTGACAAGTCCCATTATAACCATGCCTTCCCGGACAGTATCGTAATTGAGTGTCTCCACACATGATATCTCAATGTTAGCATCGCTTAAGCTATCTTTTGCTGCATGTGTCCCTCGATTGGAATTGTTTTTCTTTTTTTGTATTGCTCCGAAAATCTAAAAAGTTTTGGTCAGTATTCGATGCACTAAGTACCGCATACATACTTACAATATTCTCCTGTTCATTTGAAGCGCTTTTTAAACTGGTCCCAGAACCGCCACGAGGAAAACTTTTTTCCGCTAAAACCATTTTTAATAATTTGGCCAAACCACTAAATCAATTGTTGTGTTAAAAAATAGTCAAAATCTAGATAAAATTGCGCACAACATAAAACGCACATGGATTGTAAAGTGCGTTCATAATAATTTCATAATGTAATATTTTTTGTCGCTGTATCAGCTGTTTACATGAACATACTCTGGATTGTGTTCACTTAAGTCGCTTTCGTTTGATTTTTCCCCTTTTTTAAACGAGTGCACTGGTTTTTATGCTTCAAACGAACAAAACAAGTGCACTGGCTCTTTTGTATCTGTATTTGTCTGTATATTTTGTATCTGTATATTAAAAGTCAAAATGGCAACACAATGATAGGTTTTTGTGTGTAGAGGGGTATGCTCGAACAAAATGGACCCTGGATCATAGAACCTTGTTGATTAATATCTTATGGTCAAAATATATCAAAATATTGAAAATAAGTTTAATAGAACTTTTTAATTGTACATTTCTAGTATAGAATTTTGTTATGCTCAATGAAATAGCAAAAATTTTGCAAAGTTCTATATAATGTAATTTAGAACTTTTTATCATTTGTTTTATCCAAAATGTATCACTGTACCGTTATGAGTGTAATTAGAACAACGTCTATTAAAATGTCCTAATAACTAAAAATTATACAAAACATTAAATGTTTTTTAATGATTTTTATTTGTATGTGTATAAATTTATTTTCTTAGAAGTTACTTCAAAATAACCACAGTACCAATGGCTAAAAATGCTAATGAAAATCCGATTGTCACGTGGGTATCCATAATCAGTTATGTGATGTAGATAATGATGCATAAATTTCCCTTGGATAAAATAAATATAGTGACAATCGAAAATAATAAGGAACAAAGTAAACATAGTGAAATCAGCGTAAATAACTCGGACCATCATAAAGAAGAATATAAAGATGTAGAATATTGGATGAAAAGAGACTGCAATGACAGAATCTGTTTCTCGTCCTCGTTTAACTCGGAAAAGGCAGAAAAATACCGATGAATAGAAGGCCAATAAACGTAAAAAGCTACGAAAGGCAGGCGAAGCATACATTTCAGCGAGAAATAAACTGGTTCACGCGAAAACTCTTAAAACTGTTTGAAAAGAAATGTAAGTCAAGTTGTCGGTTAATAAGTGAAGAGGACCGAACACAAATTTTAAGCGAGCTTTAGAAAACCGATTTTGATATGCGCTGAAAAAAATCCACCCTTAAGACAACAGCACACTTCTACCAAACAACATCATCATCTTTCATTGTAAAAAAAATATTTTTTCCCATATTTATTGCCTTTTTAGTATAAAACCACCAAAAATGAAAAAAAAAACATTTAACAAAATTTAAATTAAGGAAACAAAATGATTTTGTGTATATTTAGCTAAATTTTATAAAATTCTATAAGATCATGGAACCACAATCCCTAATGAAATCATATATATTTGTGAAACAAAGTTCTTTTGTCGCGGCGTTGAACGTTGAATATTAATGATTAAAATTAAAATCTCAAGAACTTCCGTGCTGCGCGAAAATGTCCAATGTCCGATTGTTGAATTTTAATGACAGTTTGTTATGTCGTATTTTTTTTGTTTTAGAAATTTGCGCTCGAGCTCAGATTTTTTCTCGAAAAAACGAACACGAAAACCGAGTATCTTTGGCTTACATTGTTTTGTTGCATGTGTTGTTGTTGCAGTTAATGAAAAATATCCCAAAATATCAAGATCTGTTTGAGGGGAAATCTGTTCTACCGTAGATTGATTTTTTTGGAAAAAACGAACAACTTGACAGCCAAAAAATCAATCTGCGCTAGAGTTTTTTTAAAACAATGTTTTGTTCAATGAGAAAAAAGGTAGAACAGAACAGTACAAATTTGTTAATAATGTCAGATCAAATTAGTGCAGAAAATTACAGCAATATGTCAAAAATGATTTCATTTTCGATTAACGGATAGATTATTTTAGTTTTGACAGAGGTGTAATAGCAATGGTGAAACATAAATTAAAAAGGAATGGAGCTCAATTTTCTTGAACAAATGGCATTAGACGTGATTGATGATAGTGATTCATAAAATGAAAATACATAGTTTTTCAAGTGATACAAGTTCCAGCGACGCCGAGTATAAAGCATCAAATATGCAATCACAGCTGATTTTGACATTCTGTTCTACGTCAAGAGTAGGTGCAGAAAAACTGCTCAGAACAGAGTCATTGAATAAAAAGTAGAACAGTCTCATACAGATATTTTTCACCTTGAACACGAAAACCTGATATTTTTCTGCTCTGAACTTTTCGGAACAGCCTTATTGAACACAATTTTAATTGAAATGCCGACAGAATCACGAACTCTGTCAGTTGTCACATATTCATTGTAAGTTGCTTGTTGGGCTGTTGCAATTACCATTGCCAGATAGCATATCCGCACACGGTGTTGAAGTGAAAAGTTGTAATTAGAGAAGCTTGTTAAAATGCAAACGACTAGAGAGTTTACTCGCAAAACTAAACGTGGGAATATTTTAAAAGTAAAACGTCATAATAATTGTGTAAATTAACTTTTTACCGGATATTCAATTTTTGATTCTCAATTAGATTGTACGGGAGCATTATCTACGAGATGATTTGGGTTGCGGCTCGGACTTGTGCAAAGTTTGCCTTCAAGATAACGACGTTGTTCTCAGTCAAAAAAATGGAGATATCAGCAACCTATTTCGATTTCCCCACTATTTAATTTTGGACACTAATGTGATTCTTAACCAAATTGATGTTTTCGAAGAGGATGCAATTTGCAACATTATATTGTTAACCACTGTTCTTAATGAAGTAAAACATAAAAGTTCATCAGTCTACAGTAGACTACGCGATATAATTCAGCATAAAGCAAGAAATGTTTATGTGTTCGTTAATGAACATCATAGGTTAAATTTTTTTATTTTATAATTTAAATATTTTATGTAACACAGTAGTATGTTTTTAGAGACACGTATGTGGAACGAAAACCTGGAGAATCTGCAAATGACAGAAATGATAGGGCCATTCGGTATGCTACGCAGTGGTACGACAATCACTTAGCACAGAGCCAGCCCAAACATTTACGCGACAAAAGAACACGTGTGATTCTGCTCACAGAAGATGCAGCTAATCGTGAAAAAGCGATCAACGAAGGAATTTTGTGTTCATCTGCAAAAGAGTACATTAAGTCGCTTATAGAATTTCCATTTTTGATTGATAAATACGCGCAGAAAAACTTTGAAACTGAGAAAAGTTCATTGCCGCTATTTCCTCCGCATTTAAGCATCGATGAGATACATAATGGGATAAAAACGAGCAAATATATTCAGGGATCATTCACAGCCTCTAGAGAAAATTACCTTGAGGGATCCGTTTCTACTGAGAAATTTGAACATCCAGTAAGTGTATGAGAAGGCTTCATTAACAAAAACAAATAAAAGCTTTTAATATTTTGCTTGCTTTTCACAGATTCTTATTCAGGGACGAGAAGCACTTAATCGTGCTGTTAATGGAGATATCGTTGCTGTAAAGCTACTACCGAAAACTGAATGGTCTGCACCCAGTGAAATTGTTTTGCAGGAAGGCGAAAACGATACATTTGAGGAAGGGGAAGATGTCAAAGAGAAATCAATCTTTCAAAAAGGATTGGCAAAGGAAAGGATCCCTACGGGTGTCATTTGCGGGATCATACGTCGAAATTGGCGCCAATACTGCGGAATACTACAAAAAAGTCAAGAGAACTCAACACGGCATATATTTATTCCAGCTGATCGTAGGATTCCTCGTATTTGCATTGAAAGCCGTCAAGCTGAAAAATTATATAATCAGCGTATAATTGTAGCCATTGATTCATGGCCACGATCTTCACGTTGCCCTCAAGGACATTTTGTACGATGCCTAGGACCTCTGGGTGATATGAATACAGAAAATGAGGTGATCTTATTGGAGCATGATGTTCCACACAGTAAATTTTCCGAAGAAGTCTTGAGTTTCCTGCCAAAAATGCCATGGACAATTACAAAAGAGGTTGGTAATATGAAACCTAATAACTACATATATATCCTTTAATACTTTCTACTTGCAGGACTACAATAAGCGCATGGATTTGAGAGATTTATTTATTTGTTCAGTAGACCCTCCTGGTTGTACAGATATTGATGATGCGTTGCATTGCCGAAATTTGCCTAATGGTAATCTGGAAGTTGGCGTTCATATTGCTGATGTTAGCCATTTTATACGTCCAGGAAATGCCCTGGATAGAGAGGCGGCGTCCCGTGGCACTACCGTATACTTAGTAGGCAAACGTATAGACATGGTTCCAGAACTGCTTAGTTCAAATTTATGTTCGCTGGTTGGAGGCGCAGAGCGCTTTGCATTTTCCTGTGTATGGGAAATGGACCACAATGCAAAAATTATTAATAAACGCTTTCATAAAAGTGTTATACAATCAAAGAAAGCTATGACATATGAAGAAGCCCAAATAATAATTGATGATCCGCAACAAAATAATGAAATTGCACATTCTCTGAGAAATCTTAATCAATTGGCCAAAATTTTAAAAAAGCATAGAATGGACTGCGGGTAACAAAAAAAAAAACGGTGAAATTTATAAACCCGAAATTTAAATAGATATTTCTCTTCGTAGAGCCTTAGTGCTAGCATCGCCGGAAATTCGCTTTCAAGTTGACAGTGAAACGCATGAACCTTTGGATGTGGAAGCTAAGCAAATCCGTGAAACAAATTCCATGGTAGAAGAATTTATGTTGCTAGCAAATATAACTGTTGCGGAACATATTGCACAAGAATTTCCTGAGTGCTCAATGCTACGACGGCATCCAAAGCCACCGTTGAGCAATTTCGATCCCTTAATTAAAGCAGGTAGACATCAGGGTCTGGAAATCAATGTAAATTCTGGAAGTGAACTTGCACAGTCGCTGGACAACGCTGTTAAAAAGAATAATCCCTACTTTAACATAATGATTCGAATACTTACCACTAGATGTATGATGCAGGCTCTGTATTTTATAAGTGGCACAGTTAAAAAAGATGAATTTTTCCACTATGGATTGGCAGTCCCCATTTATACACATTTTACATCCCCTATCAGAAGGTAAGGAAAGAACAAACAATAGTATTTATATTTATTTATAACTCCCTTATAGATATAACATTATACATTATTATAAAATTACAGATATTCTGATATAATAGTACACCGACTGCTGGCTGCATCTATAGGAGCTGACAACACCTACGCTCAGCTATTGGACAAGAAAGCAAATGAAGAGCTGTGTCATAATCTAAACTATCGACACAAGATGGCTCAATATGCCGGTCGGGCTTCAGTTTCACTAAATACTCACCTATTCTTCCGCGAAAAAACTCTTGATGAGGAAGGGTAAAGAAACTATAAATTTGCGAAATTCAAAATAGTTAAGGATTTCTTTTTCTTTACAGTTACATACTTTTTGTAAGAAAAAATGCTTTACATGTTTTGATACCGAAATTCGGCTTAGAAGGTACAATTTACCTCAATTCACCCAAGGATAAGCTCAAGATTCAACAAACAGTCCAATTTACTTTTAACGAAGATGTAAGTTACAAGTTTATTTTATATTATATTTTGTATAGATTTGCTTTTATCAAAAGTTACTCGAAGATTGCGAAACTTTCGTCAAATCAATGCCAGTCGAACAGCAAAATCTTAATAAAACAAAGTGCTTCGAAAATGGGTCGCTTTTGTGCACAACAATTTTGATAATGCGTTGACTGTCTGTCTGTTGAAGATAGAATTTGCTGTTCATTTAAAATATTATAATTCGTTTAATTTTCTAACAGGAACACACACAACGTTGTGAAAACGTTATCTTTCATGCATTTGACCCAGTTAAGGTTCGATTAAGCCTTGATTCTCGAAACCTCCAACACGAAAAATTAGTATTTCAAATGGTTTCGCCTTACATCAAGGGATTTAGTGTTGAACCAGTCGATGAAGCAGCAATTGTGGAGGATGATGTACCAAAAGTGAAAAAATCAAAAAAGGCTATTACTGCATTGAATAAGAAAAATAAAAAGGCTTAATACATAATAATATATTTACTTTTTTATTTTGGTATTTATAAGTTGAGAAAAATTACGTGTATTTGCCAGAAAATCAAATACAAGTGTATTGTCTGATCAGGTATGCTTCCAAGACAACATTGCATCTATTAGACAGAATACAGAAGCTAGTGATAAAACTCAGGTTTGTCCTATATTTCCCTCACATTTTCAGCAAAAGTGAATGTCCCATTGAGAATTGGACACTCAAAGGTATAAGCGACAGCAAGTTCTTGAAGCATGAATGTCTCTGCGCAATGCCTAGCAAGCTGGTTGTCCTTGTCCATTTGGAATCTCATTGTAAGTAAGTGTTTGAATTGACGACGGGGCAGTATTTTTAATACGTTTCACGAATGACAAAAATTGCTTACTACCTTTAGGACATTGTTATTTTTACCTAAGTTTCTGGCCCTGGGTTAGTTTCCCTGGGTGAAGGTAGCCATCGTCGAGGGTGAAATAAATTTTTTATCCGTTTAACTTTGTTCGGTTTGCTTTATATATAACTGATCGAATTCCAAGAAATCTCTTTGCATTTATATTTATCTTGTTTTGGTTAGTTAGACTCAGTGCTAAAGCAATACAGTTTCTCCTACCAGTGTGAGTTATGATTATGGTCTTATACAATAAGCGGCATTTGTATCACTATTGAAAAAGCATAGCAAACAGAATAAAATTTCAAAGATTTTTATAATGGCAGTCCCAATTTCTCGTAATTTTTGCTTTAACTGCCTGCTTTGAAAAATAGAGATTCGCTGATACGACTGCAATGGTCGGAGAAGCCTAAAAGCCTGTTGCTTTTATTGGCAGAATGGGATGTACAGGAAGCTTTCATCCAGAACGAGCGGGAGGCACGAAATCTGGGGCTGCACATAAATGAGAGAAAAACACATGGTGGCCACGTCTGTGAGCTCCCGCAATTAAAATAGTGGAGCTCGAATTTGAAGTAGTGCAATCCTTTAACTATCTCGGGTCAACTGTAGCAGCCGATAACAGCATGGAACCAAAGCTCAAAGCCAACAAAGCCTACTACAGTCTGTCAAGACTCTACTAATCAAGGAACTTAACCATAACATCCAAGCTGCTGGTATATAAGACAATGGTCATACCAGTACTTACATATGGATCCGAGACTTGGGTGCTTAGCAAAAAGTATTCTGACCTCTTAACCGCGTTCGAGAGAAAAGCCTTATGGAGAATTGTTGGCCCCGTATGTGAGGAAGACCGATTCTGGAGACTCTAAAATGATGAAATGAAATAAAATGATGAAATGACTTGGCCGGCCAAGCCTACGCTGAAAGGATTGCCTAGACCAGGACGCCCAGAGTTTAGGGATGCAAAACTGTATGAAATCAGACTTTTGTGCGGGAGGCCAGGACCTGACCCCGGTTGTAGAGCCAAATATCATAATGATGCAATCATTTCTGACGTTCTGTCTATATTTGTTAAGAAAAATCTGGATCTGCTCAGCATCAAGTTACTCCAAAGAACATTCTTCTTGATCATACTATTACGAAATGCAGGCTTTCGAGTTCGTAAAGGATTTTGCAAATAAAACACAACACAAGTTTATTAATTTACAAATAACAACTTTAATAAATAGACAGTAAATATAATACAAGTTCACAATTTATATTGTTGATAACTTTAAATGTACACAAAAACACTTATTACAACAATACTTATATTTCTGCAAGAGATTTTCAATTGCACTGGTTGAATTCCGAATAAGAACTGACTTACTTCGGCCTAACGCCTCTATTTATACCCAATCAAAAGCTTCCAGAAACTTCCAATCTTATAGACAGAAATATCGAGAAATGAAAAAGAAAATTGTAGCCTTATTCCCTTATTTACAACTAATGATATTTATATGCAATGAGTCATCTTCTAAAAATAAACTACATGTTCAATAATGTTCTTTTACAAAAACCTCACAAACCGGTTTGACTACATTTTTGACCAGTACATAATGATTCAAACTTACAGGCGGGTATTTTTCAAAAAAAAAAATATCTTACAGCCTAAAAGTATGCTACATAAAAGAGCTTATATTTAGTATGTACATTGCAATTTATCTTAGGATTCGAATTCTATTATCTGCGCTACTACTTACTTTTCATAACAATACTTTGGACTTTTTACTACGTGCAATGCCCGTTATCGTTGTAAATTTTCGTTCTTCAAAGCACACAAACTTCGTGTGAAAAATGTGGCCTTGAATTCACTACAATAATAAATAGCTGCTTTAAAAATTCATTTATGTTAATTATTTTCCTTCTTTTTATTTTTTAAAAAGCGAGCATAGTTGTTTGTAGTACGAGTAAATAAGATTTTAGATTTTACAAAAAAATCTCCTAGTTGCACTCAGCTATTTGTTTTCATAACAATGTGACAATATATGTAATTTTATTATAACTGAATTATTCGCATACGTTTTATGCTAATGATAAATTAGCCATATGTATTTACCAATATTAGTTATGTGTAGTATTACTTTACAGAGATTTTATTAAATGGGAAAAAAAGGGAAAGTAACATTCCCAGTTAAGCCGTCCGAAGCACTGCCAAAATCCGGACCATGAATTGGCATATGCCCGCCCGCCCGTACCTGGTTCCGTGGGTTTTTATACCAAATACCTATGTTGATTGTTGAAAAGTGCCTTTTAATAGAACAACGACGACGACAGCAATCACCAACCAACCACTTGTAGCTGAATCGACCGACAGTCGATCGATCATCGTTCGCTCGATCTACTCTGAGAGCGCACTGCGGTAAAAGTAATAATTTGTCAGCAATAGAGCACGTCACGGCGATTGTGCCGGCTTCCGACCTTGCAAGCGCTGATTGTGGCAAAGATTTCGTAAAAGAAATGGAAAAATTACGAGTTTCTGTCTCTGCTTTAGGAGATGGTGATGGTAACTGGTATGGTAGGTAAAACTTGTATACATTTTCTGTCAGTGCGGTTGGAGGCTAACTCAAAGATGGGTACATGATCGGATCCAACGCACAGTCGTTACAGTGACACTGAAACAAGTAGTTGAATATTTATCTGACGGTTTTGGCTCGATTTGTCGCATCTTTAGCTGCGCCCAGTACCTTCCTTCACTGTGACTTTCAAGTAAAAGCGAAAGTTTGTTGTAAACACCAGCATTTGATTGCGCTTTACTTACAGATCGAACCGAGAAGCCAACGAGAGACCCCGTCAACGGTACATTTGATAATCAGTTAGTGTGAATTTACAAAATTGTACGTCATTTGGCAGCAATCTTAAGTGAATAATTGCAAACTCATTATTTGCACTGCACACCAGTTCCTAAGAAATTGGGGGGAACTCCTTTTTTTCCCAAATACATACATACATAGTGGGAATCCCAGGATCATGAGTTCGTGCAATACCCGGATTGTGTTCTATGCTGTCTGTTTTTTATCTGTGTTTTGCCTGACAAGATCTTTCGAGAATGGTATATCCGAAAAACATTTTTATTACTACTATTATCTTCTTATTTGTTTCTTAAACCCTTATGTATTTCCGCTTTTCCTTCGCATTGTAAATTATTGCTTAAGTAGTCAAAGTATTTCTAGTGTTAATTATTAGCGTTGTTTTTGAATTAATTTCACTAAAAATTGTATGCGAAACATTTTATTTTGTAATAATAACACTAATATATTTAATTTCTAATTACACCACCCTTAAAAAATGTTGAACTTACATATCTGAATATTTTTTTCATTTAAAACGCTTGTTTTTTGGAATTTATTAAAAGCGTTCCACAAGCGGTCCATCTTATTCTATAGCGGAACGCATTTAGAAAAAGGTATGGGCAGAGTTATGCTGGATTTTTTTTCAGGCTCCATGAAATTCGAAAAAATTCCAATACATTGTTGGTGTTTATCTTCTTCTTAATATATAATGAAAACAACCCATAAAACAAATTTTTCATGTAAATTCTCTAATAACCAAATGTAAACTGAATTCCACTATAAATGCTGAAATATAACAATACATACGAAGGCACTGCAACCTAACAACAAAAGAACCCCAATCGTAAAGAAAGCAGCGCTGCCCACAGCGCAAAGCAAAGGCACTGTAACCTAACAACAAAAGAACCCCAATCGTAAAGAAAGCAGCGCTGCCCACAGCGCAAAGCGCCCAACGCACACAGAATACAGTCATTATAGTATGAAACTAGCTGTTCCCGGGCGCTTTGCTACCCGCACACATGAGCCTTTAACCTTCCCTCACCTGCCAATAATTTACGTTGATATTTTTTTAAAAATACGTTTGTTAAAATTTTACCTTTCTCCCCTTCCATCTATACCTATAACTTTCCCCTACCTGCCAAAAATAAATAACTACTAATCAAACAAATGCAGTTTTCGTGACTCATGTGTATAAAATTTGAATAAAATCGGGTTAATTTTTTTAAAACACCTGTATGCAATTTGTGAAAATGGTGTCCCCTTGACCCAGGAGTCTGACCACTTTCAAAATATGCCTATTAATGGTATGGTAGAAAACCTATATGCAAAGTTAGAACGCGATCGGTTGAAGGGTTTGACAGTCCATACCGGACATACATACATCCATACATACATACAAAGTTTCACTTTTATATATATAGATATAGATGATCTGATGCCGGGAAAAAAAATTGTATGGTAGCCCCCCGATCCCGCGGCCCGATCACTCTCAAATTTTAATAGAAAGTATTGTCAGTGGAAATATACAAGTGTGCAAAATTTCAATAAAATTGGGAAGTGGGTTAAAAAATTATCACGAAATCTGACAAGCTAGCCGCCAGCCAGCCAGTCCGCCAGCCACGGGCACGCGAAGTTAATATAGAGAATTTAAAAATGAAATTTTGTCTGTATGTCTGTTAACTCATAACCTTTCATAGGGTGTAGCTGAAACTTTGTGATGTGGTTGGGACGGTTGGGATGGATGTTTGTATGGGGTTAGTCCGTTAGTGTTTTAATGGTGTTGATGGGGTTGACGTGGTGGGTGGCTTAACTAGAAGCATTTTTTATACATTAACTTATTACCAAGAGACAAAGAAAAAAGTAAAATGGTGAACGAACCAGTGATTCATGTTGAATGCAATCGTGAATTCCAAAATTTAAAAAGAACAAGCTGACTGTAGCATGGCATGGCACGATGTATCGCATTACGTATAACCGTGTTATGGCATGATATTTCGCCGCTATCTTTGTCGCTCGGTGGAAATTTCCATTGCTCTGTTGTTGCGCCCTGCATGAATGAGTGGGATGAATACTGGCTCCGGCACGGTGGAACAATTTCTCTCAATCTCCAGTCCTGAATAAAACAATTTGCATAAATAAAAAAATGGAGATGTGGGCAGAGCATGACTTTCTTTTACTGACGGCGGACGGGGAATTTTTTAAAAAAATTTTTTAATTTTTTTTCATTTCTTATTTTGTTTTTTGTTTACATTTCTTTTGCTTTAAGAAATTTTTGATTTATTTGCAAAAATTCGAAAAACTGTCTTAAGTAAACTGTCACATTCGGTTGTCAGATTTCCGTCATGATGATTCTGACGGAGATTAGACCACGTCTTATATGCCCACAAGGAAAACTATCTGGGAGGTATGTACGTCGTTCTCATTCGTTTTGTATGTCGTAGGAGTTCCAAAAAGCGAATTGGATTAATTTATTTATTCTTATTTGTATTTTCATGGACTCAAGTGAAAAAAGTTAATTCCGTAATTTTTGACGGGTACTCCTAGTATTTAAATAAAAAGAAATCTTTGGAAAATTTGGACCCGATAGGTGGCGCTGCATTGGAAAATGTAGTTTTGTGATTTTCATATAAAGAATATTCGAACACGTATACATTTTTTGCCGATATACTCGTAAGTGTCGTTTCTATAGTTTTATGTGTTGGTGAGGTGGTCAGTTGGAGGGTTGGTCAGTTGGCTGGAGGTCAGTAGATGAGGGTGGTCTGTGGATGGGTGGTCAGCTGGCGGGTGGTCATAGTCAGTATGTCAGTGTGCAGGGGGTCAGTGGGCGGGTGTTAACTTGGGTTGCGGTCAGTGAGATGGGGCAGCCAGGAAACGTCGGGTATTTCCGCTAGTGTTATGAAATACTTAATTCTCAAAAATATGTACTTTTGACAGGTCTTGATATTTTGTTGGTGAGTGGGGATGAGGTTGTCCCAGGTAACACCGGGGTTAACAGCTAGTGTATATATATATATATATATATAGATTTCTTGATCGTCATTGCCATTCATGGCATCACGTCCATTGAGGGTTACCTTAAATTAAAAGTATATTATCTGCGACAGGTGTAATTTTTTTATCTATCTCTTTTAGAAGATATTGCCTATGAAGCTACCAAGGAGCTGGCTATCCTTAACCATCGGTTAAACCTGATTGCGACCGAAGAGCAATCAAGACAAATCGGTTTACCAACAAATCCTTTGGGGTTGCTGACCAGTCGCATCCCATGCCAGTGTGACAAAGGAATTTGCAAGTGCTGCACTGGTAAGGCAAACTGAAAACTACAGAAAACAGAGTTTTGGTTCCAGAAATTTGTAATCGGGTTTGATTCTATCTAGCAGCAGCGCTTTCAGTAATAGGAATGAATGGCTGTATGGAAGTCGCCTACAAGCCGGAGGACTTTGCCTTTGAACTTCGCATGAGAGTTAACAACAACGTTTTGTTCAAACGCCGAATTTCCGGGAAAAATCCTCCACCATTTTGTTTCACACCACCACGTTTTGGTTTTGTCCGCGCATGTGTGACTTTCTATGATATCTTCTTTTTTGGCAGGAATATGCACGTGTGCATGGATTTATCGGGATCCTTTCAGGGTTACGAATTGTTTGAGAGGTTAGTGACAAAATTACAGAAGAATATGTTCATTGAAATTTTTCCATTTTCCTCTTTAGGTCATTTGATTGCTTGCAATTTGGTGAAAAGGGAGTAAAGATTGTCAAACCCGAACAGGGTTTTCCGGTTCGGCCGAATGAAGTTGACATTGACCAAGGAGACGATGAGATCGAAGACTACGACGAGAATGTCGTACGAAGTGCTTTTTAGTAAGAAAGCCAAAGTTACAATTCGCCATCTGAAAAGTCATATTTATTAATTTATTCATTTATATGTATTATATAGAGTCTATAATATAGACTCTACTTTAAGTAAAGCAAGTTCAACGTTCTGTTTGTTGTTTGTATTCAAAAACTGCATTATAACTAAGATAAAGAGTTAGTTTTATAATATTGTTAAGAAATTTAGGCTTTAGAGTTCGTAAAGGATTTTGCAAATAAAACACAACACAAGTTTATTAATTTACAAATAAAAAAATAACAGAAGTTCACAATTTATATTGGTGATGACTTTAAATTTACACAAAAACACTTATTACAACATCACTAGTATTTCACTATAATTCTATTAGGTGGTGGCAATATTGCTTAGCAAGAACTTTTAAATACAACTTGACAGGTTGAATTCTAAACAATGAACTAACTCACTTCGGACTAACGCCTCTATTTATACTCAATCAAAAGCTTCCAGAAACTTCCAATCGAGAAAAGACCAGAAATTTGTAGCCTTGTTCCCTTATTTACAACTAACGACACTTATATGTAATGCGTCATCTTCTAAAAATAAAATACATGTTCAATCATGTTCTTTCGCAGAAACCGGGCAAACCAGTTTGACTACATTTTTGACAAGTACATAATGATTCGAACTTACAGTCGGTTAGCAAGAACAATGATAGACTGATAGTCCTAAAATCCTTCGCTGAATCACTGGTATGAAACCCACCCGAACTCTTCTGCATCTTTGGGGGACATACTTTAGTAGAACACAGCTTCTGCAAATCTTTATTAACCAGAAATTCGGCAGCTCAAGTGGCTTGCTTAGCATAATCGGCTGTATGCCATTCAGCTGAATGGCTGAAAAGCTTCTTTGAGTCCAGGAAACCTTTTCCCGGGTAATGATATTATTCACTACACCGCGACGGACTGGATGTTTAACCTACATCCTCTCCAGACCTCTTACGCATCAGTGATATCTGCTGGTAGGAAAGCCTGTTTTAGTGAGAAGATCTAGAGAGTCTGCAGCAGATGCCGCCCAGTCGCCGTCTGATTTCTTGATGAAAGTCCGACAGGTGGTCTTCTTGGACAGGATCCTGCAATTCTAGCAAAGTCCTTGATTGCTTTGATTGATTGGCAGAAGTCGATCCAAAAGCGTTTTTTGGCTTCTTTAATGGTCTTCTTGCTGCTTTTCAGCGATCTTTGTAAGACTGCCAGTATTTATTAGTGTAGCAAATATTGAAAATCGACCGTCAGCCTCTTGAGTTCGTGGTCAGTTGGTGATGATAAATTGGGTGTAGTAGCACTGCGACCCATGTGGATCTATTGCGCTTCCCCGACTTGTGATACAGAGACAGTGCATCCCCGTCCCTAAAACACTCCATCCATACCAATGGATGTGTTCAGTAAATGTCACGCAGACTTTGAGATGACGTGTGTTCCCACGTGATACCTTCTCCCTCAAATCATTGCTTCAAATTCGTTGATAAGATGCGATAGGGTCTCCTCCGCTTCCAGACAGAGTCTGCAGCTGGCATCCTCTAATTTTATTTTATTTAAATACCCTTTCAGTGTGCAATGTCCTGTTAGGAAACCCCTAATGATATTTACATTACTTCTACTTAGTCCCAATATTAGACGAGAGTATCTTGGAGTATCTCCTTTGCTTGCCGTATCCTGGGAGATTCTCCCATCTTACGAAAGCGGCTGCCTTACCTATACTACGTAACTCTTCCCGCATTTTGCGGTACCCTATACCACAGAACGGTTCTGGCCTTACTAGCGGAGTTTCTGCTCCTTTATTAGCGACCCTATCCGCTATGCCAGTGTGTCCCGGCACCCAGTACAAACTATGTAGCTTCGACTTGCATTCCTCCACAAGTTTAGATGCGATGTGGAATGCATCCAGGGCTCTTAGCGCGGCTTGACTGTCTGTCACGATAGCTATTTCCTGCCTCAGGTAGTTCCATTCAAGATTAAAGTGAGCCCATCTTTCGATGGCATGTACTTCTGCCTGGAATATACTCGGGAACTGCCCAATTGCTACAGAGTACTTGGTTCGTGGCCCATAGACTCCAGCACACGTGCCTTCAGATTTCTTTGATTCATTCGTATACCTCATCTGGCATTCAGTCTCAGATCTGATTTCCTTACTGGTGCTCATTATTACTTTAAAATTATTATAGCTCTTGCACTGCTGCCTGTGAAGCAGCCTATCTTACTCAACTTGGTATTCCTGGATTTGCTCGCTAATATCAGTCCAAGGTATTTTAACTCTTTGCTGATAGTTATCTCTTCTCCATTAAGGATAACCGGGTGCATTCGCCCCAGCTTCGTTTTATTGGTGAAGTGAACCATTGTGGTTTTGTTTGAGTTTACCCTGAGTCCAACTTCTTGGCACCATCTACTCTTGATAGTTACTCCGTTTTGGATTATGTCACAGAGCACTTCATCGAATTTGCCTCTTGCTACGATGACTACATCGTATGCGTAGCCTTGAGCATAAATTCCTGCTCCAGCTAGTCGCTGAAGTAGTTTATATACAATGATGACCTACAAAAGGGGTGAAAGAACTCCCAGTACTCGTGGTTAGTTACAGAGAATAAAATTTTAAGAAAATAAAAATCCAAATTTACAGCAAATATGCTCAATAAACTTTACTATAATATAAAAGATGTATTTTGTTTGATTTTTTTTAATGTGTTATACATACATAAATTTACAATGATCAGAATCATTGGTGTACAAAAAATAAGGCATTACATGTACATTATATATAGTAGGTATATTACCTCTTAATATGCACGCTTCGAATTAAAAAAATTGTTTTGCTTATAACAACATACAAATAATGAAAATAACAGAGCTTAGGTTATAGTTTGTAATACATGGACATTAATTGTGTGTCCAGTACACAAAGTATACATCTATGCGCCTGGATAGTGCGAAAATATGTCGGGTATGATCGAAGTGCGAAAGCACAGCATTACGCACGTGAAGTTAATAAATTTATTTATTGTAGCTGAGACTATAAGAACTATATACATAAAAACACTGAAAATATCATGCACAGAATTAGATGAATACAAACAATATTTTTAAAAGAATCACAAATACTTTGTCGAAAACGTACAAAATCACGTTTTAAATGTTAATTTTTTTGTAAAATATTACTAAATATATCAACACCATTGCCGGAAAACAACAGACAGCGATTTGTTGTTGTTTTATTTCTCAAATATATGTCAAAATATTTTAGTTAGATAGGACAAACTTAACTAACAAACGGAACAAACAATATGCAGGTACCCTTATTACTATAAGTCTTATTTAAAGGTTGAAACTTAAATATTAAGCGCGCGTTCTCTTTATTGTAAACGCTGTTGTCCAAAGACAGAAAGCTGCTTGTGCGTTACATATCCAGATATAAGCCGATTACCGTTTGTTGTTGGTGGAGGTGGTGGTGGTGGTAGAGGTGCTTCTGCTGCTGCAGGTGTTATTTGAGGCGACGCAAACGTCGAAAATGATGGTATATTGGCGGCAGCAGCTGCCGGTAAAATAGGCTTTCCCATAGCATCTAATGTTGTGTAACCATTAAAAGATGGCTGAATCATGGACTGGAAATGTAATTAATTAAAAAAAAACTCATTCGACAATAAAGAGGTGTATTCTGTAATTACCTTTTGAAGAAATTGAGGCTGTACATAACCGCTAGCTCCAATGTTAGGCATCATCATCGTTGGTTTAATGTAACCATTCTCCGGTGAAATTAATTGAGCAGCCGGAGATAAGGGCGACGAAATCGTTGATTTTGAAGCCGTCTCAATTTGATTTTCATCATTGAGATTTATTGGTTTTGGTGCCATACAACTGATATCATTAAGCTCTAAAGGATCTGTATTTTGTGAACATTGTTCAGAACTATTTTCGGAGTGATCCGAACCCACGTAACCACTACTTTTGCCAATGGAGCACTGTCCTCTATTCAGATATCCCGAATCGTTACAAATCGACGCAAGCAAATGATGGTTTTCCTTGTGATACAAAGACTCTTCACTGCGGTGAATGTCCTCCTTTTCCGCTATATTATTTTCACTTTCCTTGCTGGGATGTGTCTCAAGCCCGGGGGGAATAACGCAATCAATGTTTTTCATTTTGTTGTATTTGTTGCGTAGCAAATAAAATACAGTCATCATGCCTAGCGACAGCATTACCACCACCAAAGCAATTGTAGTGACTTCACTGAATTTAATTTGGCCACACGCATAAATGGGACCCCTTTCCCAACCAGATTTAAAGTTTTTGTACAGGTTGGTATTAGTGTAGCTTCGAAGTACAGATTCATCATTAAATTCCTCACCAACACATTTTAAATCATCATTCCCTTCATAATCATTCTCGAATGTATTTGCAACAATTTCTGTCGCGATAACCTGCTGTTCGGGAGGGATTCGACGAATTTTCCTTGCTTTGCCATTTGCCATTTGAGAACTTTGCGTAGCTATGCTGCTTTGCGTGTCTCTTTTGGAGAATGTATGATGATCGATTTCATTGCGTGTTGCCACATTAACGGCTCGTACTTCCAATGAGTGCGAATACTGAGGATCGACGCATGCGGGCAGAGTTAATTGACAGGAGAAACCTTTTACACGGGTTACTCGTCTGCGATCTACAATATTGTTGCGCGACACAGTCACAGATACTTCGTAGAACTCGACTCTACCCGACGGAACAAGAGGTTTTTCCCAATATAAGCTTACATGTGTATTTTTCTTTAGGACATTTATGTGACGTGGATTTGATGGAACTAAGGAACAAACAGAAAAACAAAGAAATTTAATTGTTCGTATCTATTCGTTTCAAACTAATAATAGGGTCGTCAATTAATGGAATTAAAGCTAGTTCACAATGTCGCGTGACTACAAGACCTTCTATCGTTGACGATACAATGTCTGAAAGTATGACGTAAAAATCATTCTGGGGGATATGAATGCCAAACTAGGTAGGGAGCCAGTATTCAGGCAGTTGCATGGCATTGGCTTACCAGAGAATACTATTGACAATGGATAATGAGTCATAGAGATGGCAGCAAGCAATAATTTGGTCGATGCGAGTACAAGGTTTGCACAAGCGATAGGAATCACCCTAAATGCAAGATCGGAACGACTGGTTTGATGACGAATGTAAGCTAGCGACTGAACGTGAGAATGTTGCGTACCGAGCAATGCAACAATCTTATAGAACGCGGGCACGCGAAGATGAATATAAAGAGCTCAGTAGATATAAAAAAACAGTTCACCGGCGAAAGAAAGCAGCCTGGGAGAAGAATCTCGTCCGTGAACTAGAACAGTACAGAGAGCGAGGGCTGCACCAGTCGCGGAATTTCTACCAGAGTCCGCTGTATGACACAATGTACACCGCGTTGCACATACTGCAAAGAGAAAAAGAGAGGGTAATCTGATCGCCGATTATCTATCTGAAGGCATCTTAGAGCGATGGGAAGAGCACTTTCATGAGTTGCTAAATGGCCAGCTAAATGAGGAATTGGAGGCTCCACCAATGACCGAAGACAACACTATACTGCCGCCACAAAGCAAAGACAAAGTTAGCAGAGCGATAAATCGGCTCAAAAAAAAGGCCCGGGGATCAGATGGTATCCCAGCCGAGCTGATAAAGTCAGGTGGTTCCGCAATACTCCAAGCAATTCATGAACTAATAGTGCAAGTATGGGAGGAAGAAGCGATGCCAAGACTGGCGAAGAGGCATCCTGTGCCCCATACATAAGAAAGGAGATATCACAACAAGCAGCATTGTTGAGTACCACGTATAAGATTTTCTCCTCTTTCCTTCAAGACTGCATAGCCCCGCCCCGTACGCTAGTCATCAACATAGACAAACGCTTCATCCCAGGCAAATCAACAACTGATCAGATTTGCACCCTTAGGCAGGTGATGAAAAAATTTCTAGAGTTTAAAAGCTCACTACATCGTCTGAGATACCATGAGAGAATTCGGCATCCCAAATAAACTGACACGACTATGTAGGTTGACCATTACAAATTTTAGAAGCCAAGTAAAACTAACCGGATCACTAGCAAGCCCATTCAAAATCAATAACGAGCTCCGACAAGGGGATGTACTGGCTTGCGTCCTCTTCAAACTGGCGTTGTAGAAAATGATCCGGAATTTTGACCTAACGGCGAGAGGAACAATCCTCTTTAAGTACAGATACTGGCTTACACAGACGACATCGACATCATTGGTAGAAACCAACGGGCTTTACAGGAAGCTTTCATCCAGATCGAGCAGGCGGTACGAAATCTGGGGCTGCACATAAATGAGAACAAAACAAAGTACATGGTGGCCACGTCGCATTTAAAATAGTGGAGCGCGAATTTGAAGTAGTGCGATCCTTTAACTATCTCGGGTCAACTGTAACAGCCGATTACAGCATGGAACCAGAAATACGCCCACTGTTGCTCAAAGCCAACAAATCCTACTTTAGTCTGCCAAAGACTATTCAAATCCAGGAATTTAACCATAGCATCCAAGCTGCTTGTGTATAAGACAATGGTCATACCAGTACTTACATATGGATCAGAGAATTGGGTGCTGACATTCTGACCGGACACCGGTTGTAGAGCCAAATATGATGTTCATCATCTATATTTTGTAGCAAAAGACCACTGTTAACTACTGTTAGTATACTATGTCATTATCAAGCCACTGCGAGCCTCGCGCAATTGTAAATCAGTCTTTAGTCTTCATTTCATTCAATCAGAAAAAATTACTTACTTCCAATAAGGGTTTTAAAGTGAATATCATTGCTAGGTGACGACGTTTCAATTGTCTGAGCTGTAACGTACACTTTATATTCAGAAAAACTACTCAGATTCTCTAGCTTGAATGTGATTTCATCATTTGTTTCATTGCCTGTTGGATTGCTTATATTAACGAAGTGTTGTTCGTTGTTTTGCCTGCAAGAATAAGCACAAATGCACATTGCACATTAAATTATTTAATTCGAATTGTATTCTAAACTCACCAGACAGTATAAAACCGTAAATATCCATTCGTTTGCTTAGGTGGAAGCCAGGAAATTATCGCGGAATTGCTTGTTATGTTCCTATACTTTAAGTGACGTGGTGGAGTTGGAGCTGCCAATTAAAAAAATATATTCAAGATAAAAAACAAAATAGTCGCCACAAACGCATACCATCTTCAGTGGTCGTGGCCAACAGGGCATCACTGACAGGACCTTTTTTTACTTTCGAAAACATAAATATTTCAATTTTATATGTTGAAAATGGCTTAAGATCAATTATTTCATATTCTTTAGCCGTCGTCTCAACCGTAACAGTGGTTGCATTTACATCTAAGCAAGTTGCCAAGTCCACAGAAACATTGTTAGCGACTTGGCAGTATGTCAAATTGTATCCCTCCAGTATCGATGTGTAAATACATTCAGAGCTCCACTGCACCTTTATCGATCTCGACGATGTTGGAGTCATTTCAGGATCAAGCTTCATTAAGTCACTTGATATTTCTGCTGTGCACATAGCCCACTGCATT
This sequence comes from Nephrocerus scutellatus, assembly GCA_947095585.1. Lineage (NCBI taxonomy): Eukaryota > Metazoa > Arthropoda > Insecta > Diptera > Pipunculidae > Nephrocerus > Nephrocerus scutellatus. Next base: position 4,752,753 of record OX352761.1, on the reverse strand, counting down.
CCAGTATTGAAATCAGCATAGTTCGCCGATATTGCCAGATTTAACGAGTGGCCTTGCGGCTCTGTAGTATAGTTTTGTGTGTTCTTATGTAAATGCTTGAAGTATATTGTGCTCTTCAAATAAAAACATCATGAATAGTTATTGTTGAGTATGTATGTTAAGACGAAATAAAAGATTACTACACACCTTGCACTGATTGGGCGATTCCATTTTGGAAACACACCAGAATACGGTGTAATTGATCATATTATTACGATTCTCTGGTGGGCTCCACGACAGTGTATACATTTGATTGTGATAGACCTTACGAATCCACTGTGGAGTATGATCCGAACGGCCCCTCTTCATTGGTAACACACGAATATGACTGCTGTCAAGGGATTCGCCAATGTCATTGCGACTTTTCAAAGTGAACTCGTACAAAGAGTGACTATTCCACGGGTAAGTTGCTGATATCCGGTCGATTTCTGTTGGCAATATGTTTCTATTCGAGCAGAAGATAAGAATTATTAGTTAAGATTAGCAACTGTTGAATGTCAATTTGTTATTCCTACACAGATTTTCCATCACGTTTAACGTCGGTCACAATGTAACTGAAATTTGGTCCATTCTCACGATATTCAGGCAACTGTTGCCAATATAAACGGAGGCTCGTATCGGCAGTATTAATGCAGAAACTTCCAACATCGGTTTTGGGAGGATTGTCTGGACGGCGGGCCTCTGTGCGAAAAGAACCCAGAAATGGTTCGCTCCACATCGTACCATCGTTTTTAGCCGTCTTCACTTTGACTCTTACGCTGACATCGTATTTTCTGTACGCATAGTCGAGTTTTTCAATCTTTACCTTGAACTCCGATTTATTGTATCGAAGTTCATATGCCGTGATATCAAGCCAATCGAAATTTTCCGGCCGTACTTGTATTTCATATTCAAGTCCTTTCGGCCGATATTGGCTGTATTTGATTACATGCCACGACAAAATCACACTGTTAGTTGTGACTTCTTCAAAAATTATTTCAGGCTTCGCCGGAATAACTTTTTAAGAAGATAAAGCAAAAATTAGTTTCACATATTACTCGTGCAAAAATGTGTGCACACTTACTACTATCGTGATGATTGATCCAAAAGATCTGGGTCCTTGAGCCCAAGGAATTCGTCCCAGTAAGCGAAAAATTGTAAAACTCGTAAATTGGACGATAATTACTTTTATCCAAGGTGAGATTACAAACACGCAGCGACGGTAGGTCACCACTGTCCAAACTGCACTCATGTATATAGTTCTGTGAATATTCGGTTTTATGTATTTTTGTGCCATCTTGCCAATAGTAAATGCGGTACTTTTGTTATTTTTTACCAAAATGCGGTTGTTGTTAGTTAGTTATTGAAATCCATGCATTTTCATATTTTTTGTGCAATATTTTTGTGTTAAAGTGAAAATTGGTTAATTTAAAATCACAGGGGTGTAGAAAAAGGAACAATCCACTTATAATTGAAATTTTTGTTAAAAAAAATAATTCATACATAAATGCATATCAAAATTTAATTTTATTTTGTGCATATAATTTGCGCACGCACACCATTTTAATGCTAGGCTTAGCACAGCGTGGGCGTTAAGGTTTAGGAAGAGGAAAGGAGGAAAGAGATGTCAGTAAGCTTGAGAGCTTTGAATGTCTGCGGATTGTAGTGATGAGGAAAAACAGAGTTTGGCAAAGTTATCCGTGTTGAGCGGCTGAAGGACGAATCTCTGACCCGAACTGTACGACCGTAGATGGGCTGAAGGATAAAACGAAAGAGCGCTACGGGTATTACGGTTGTCATGCAAGGTGCTTTACTACACGTCTTAAAATGGTGCAGCAGAAGAGGACTGTCCATCAATCCTTGCAAAACTGTTCTAGTGCCTTTCACATGGGGCCTATCATCATCAAAGGCACCACATTAGACAGTTAATTATCTTGAACGGACAACGGCAACTAAGCTTCAAAAGCTAAAAGAATTGTATAACAAGTGCCATGCGTACCTGCCCTACGACTACACTAGAAGCTGTTGTTGCCCCGACGTTATGGTCAGTTACTGTGGTCTGCCACACTGGGCTGCCGCCACAGCACTGATAAATTGTTGGGAACACAAACTTCGTCTGGCCCACTGGGAAAGTGTCCCGGAGCTTAGGCAATTCAAACAATTAATCAGGACCTTTTCATACAAGGAAATCCTTAATTTTAATAGAGATAGCATTAGGAATCTGGTGATGTCACCTTAAAAAAAAATTGGTGTGGGCTAAGAGACAGAATGTAGGTCATGCTCGGAGGGTGAAGAGTCATCCGAGCGCGTTCTCTGTGAATGCCCAGCATTACTTTGGTTGAGGACACGCATCTTTCACAAGGCAATCAGTTCGACAGCGGAGTTGAGAAATACCGCCACTAAGGATGTACTATCGTTCATTAGGGAGGTCTCTTAGAATAAACACAACAAAATGACACAGAAGATCTTACAGGTCGCAGTGTCTGCCATATGGGCAAAAATTACAATACATGAAGAGATGACATGCAGCTGGTTCAAGTTCAAGCGAATGTTTTCGGCAACGATAAGCTTTAACGCTCGGTTTTGTATTCTATGTACCAGGTGCAAGGTGTGCTTAGACGCACCTGACTAGATATGACAATTGTACTCAAGTTTGGGGTGAATGAACGCTCTGTAGATTGTATTCAGATCGCTGGGGAGTGAAATATTTCTTAAACCTTGAAAGAAAATCTAAACGAATCAAAATTAAATCTTACAAAATTTCATGCAAATAAAAGCTACAACATTACAGATAGTTTTTAAATTTTTCGCCTGAAAACCATTTCCTTACCGAATGGAATAATACTTGTATTTATAAAAATTTTCTAAGGTTTAAAGTTTTTTTAATTTAATTTGTTTAATTTATTTTCAAAGATTAGTTGGACTTACATTAAATTTAATAAAATTATCTCAAATTCTTACATAGCAGTAAAACAATTAAGGCTTTATTGGAAATGACAAAACTACATATTCCACAAATGAATATCTATGTTAAAGGTGCATAATTATGAAAGTGCTTAATATTCAAGAGCATGCAACAGTCAAAACCAAATCTATTTTTACTTTTATTAATAACAAAAATAGAAATTAACTTACCGGCGATTGGGCTGTGTAATGCAACTTGTATTTTGTAAAAATCATATTTTTTGGTACAGTAAAATTACAGACCATGTAAGTAAAGTCATAACCTCGACACGCAAAGTCCGTAACGTCCGTTGGAGGGGTGCCTATTCACATGTTTTTTTTAGGTACGTAGTGTGTATATTACAAAAAAGTAAAATAAAGAAAAAACAGTCAATACTTACCAACATAAACATGAGTTGTGTCGATTCCCTTACTATCGCTTTTGCAGACATAGCGACTCGTTTGCTGAGTAGCATTTCGTATCATATATACAATTGTAGTTTCATTGATAATCTAAAATTCATAAACTCAATCAGTATATGATGAAAACTTAGAATTTTTAAAAGAAATAAACAACATACAGAAAGATCATCACGAGGAACATCAATCTCAGTGTTCTCCTCGAAGAACGACAAACTGGAGCTGTTCTTGTCAATAAATACTTGTATATTCATACGACAGGTTATGTTAGCACTTCCACCCACTTGGATCTCAATTGTACGTGGTTTTGTTTCTGTAATTAGTCAAAAATTGTATTAAATGGGAAAAATATTTTTAATATTTTTTTTATATGCACTTACCGCCAGGCGAACGCGATGGAATCGCTCTTACTGATGTTCTGGGACATAATGTGACAATCAAGATTATTGCTAGCAACGAATTTCTGTGGGCGAATTAAAACAATTAATTAAATAGTAAATGTAATGGTTTTTAAAGGGAAGATGCGTTAGCGATTTCCTCAGAAACCTAAAAATTAGATATAATTTAGAAACCAAGATTGTTTCGTGCAACTTTTTAAATGCTTCAAAAGGAATTTATATTTTATCGGGAACGGATTTAATTCATATTTTATAAACGAACGAACACCAACCAAGCATGCATACAGTCCAGTGAAGGTGGATCAGGCCAACAACAATATTTTTGTCCAATTGCTGACAAATATCTTTATTATTTGTCAGCAAGTTCTTGTACTTTTAATCAATATTTTGCATGTGACCATTTGGAGGAGTATATTCTGCATTTTATACATATACATTTTATATAAATACGTTTTCATAATTTGTATTGACTGCACAATAACATGCCGGAATGCCATATAAGAATAAGTAATTTACGAAAAGGTAATTCTTGAACAAATAGTCCTTCTTAATGAAATTTATGATTTCAAAATTTTCGTGTTTTTTTGGAATATCCTGTAAAACATTTCAGGATTTTCGAGTTTTAACAGAGCGGAAAATGTTTTCAATTTATGTACAGATAACTAGTTTCGATCTTAGCAAACAGAAGCTTAGGTAATTATTATTTCCAAGAAAAGTTGAAACAAGTCGAGTCTCAATCGGGATTACGACGCAAATTCACCAACTTACCTCATTTCTACAGTATTTGCTTTTAAGCAAATTTCGACCAGTATAGACCGGAAATTTATTTTTTAATAATTTTTAACGTATTTATTTGTTCCAGCTATATAAATGTTATATATTGATAATCAAACACTGCGCAAAGCAACATTACTGCGACCGCTGTTGAGAAAAGTGGGGAGATAAATTCTATTTCTATTCACATTGCGCAGATAATAAAAAAAGAAAATATTTTAATTTCAATTCCAAGAAATGAATGAGTTCTACGAATTTTTATTTACGCAAACACTTATCAATCACATTAATCCACAATACATAATCGGAGAACCAAAAAAACGACCTGCTGCTGCTGCTCTTAGCTGCTAGCTGTTGTCAGTTGTTGTTCTGGCGTTCTGGGTTGTGGCTTGTGGCTAGTGGACTTGTGGTTGTTTGTGCTTGTGCTTATGCGTGCTGCTTGCACATGTTCCAGTGTTCCTTGTGTGAACAGTGAAGTAAACAACAGCGTCGAAAGCGTCGAATCGTTGTTTAATGTTGATTTTTTTCCCTAAAAACTCTACCCCAGAGCGGCTCGACCGCAGAATTTTTCAAAAGGAAAATAGAACACGAAATGGAAAAATCTTTTGTTTACATTTTTTTGTTGCATTTGTTGTTGTTGTGCTAGTATAAAGGGGGATAAATCTTCCAAAATCTACAGATCTGTTTTCGCTCTACGGTAGAGTCGTTTTGAAGGGGAAACGAAATAATTGATAGTTTTACGAAAAAAAATACATTACAAAAAGGCAAATTCCTTTTTGTGTTTTTAAGCTGCAACAGTGGGTCTTTTCTTATATTCAACCCGACCGAATAAATTTACCCGTAGTTCACCGAGCGAATGTTTCACGGCGTAAAAATATTCGGTGTGTACACCTACACTGGGTAACTTTACTTGCTCTTACTTTGCCTTACGCTGATATTCATTTCAGAGTAAAAAATAGGAAACTGTGGGTCTATTCTTTTATTCCCGACCGAATAAAGTTACCCGAAGTACACCGAGCGAATGTTGCACGGCGTAAAAATGTTCGGTGTGTACACTGGGTAACTATACTCGCTCTTACTCTGCCTTTCACTGATATTTGCTGTATAGCTTTGGCTAATCCAGCTTGGCTTACAACAACAATCGCATAAGCATAAAGCCGAAAATAAATCCAAAAAGTTTTTAGAATTTAAAACTAAAGCCATTTTATAGTTATAGCGCTCACCGTAAGGCGGTGATAAAGCGACATGAAGCCGAAGTAAATAAAAATGTTCAGGATTAAGGAAACTAAAGCCATATTATAGTACTGGTGCTCACCGTAAGGCGGTAAGCTGTTGCTTTGTAAAGCCAAGCCGGCTTTGCCAAAGCAACGCAGCAATTCATTTTAGAGTAAAAAATAGGAAACTGTGTATACACCGTATCGTGCTCGGTTCACAAAACAAAACACAGAGTACAGAGTAAAATTACCCCGGTTGAATAAAAGAACACAGTGTAAATTTTTGACGTTTACTGCTCGCTCGGGTTGAATAAAAAAACAGACCCTATATATATTTGACATACATACGGCTTTGCCAAAGCAACGCAGCAATTCATTTTAGAGTAAAAAATAGGAAACTGTGTATACACCGTATCGTGCTCGGTTCACAAAACAAAACACAGAGTACAGAGTAAAATTACCCCGGTTGAATAAAAAAACACAGTGTAAATTTTTGACGTTTACTGCTCGCTCGGGTTGAATAAAAAAACAGACCCTATATATATTTGACATACATTGCTCGCTCAGGTTGAATAAAAACACAGACCTAGTAACTGTTTAATATCGTTGTTGTTATGTGTTAAGAAATCTCTGACAGAGCTGTCAGTTGTTCTCAGCGAGAATATTTTGATTACATTGTTTTGTTGCATGTGTGTGTAATATGAATTCCTTAAAAAAGTCACAGTTCACTGTACACAAATCGAATGATAAATTGCGTCAATGGCGACCGTTACAGAGCCAGCTGACCAATTTTTTATGGCCTCAAAGCGACCTTTGGTTTCAACAACATGTCACCACATGCCATAAAAGCCTACAGACAATCGATCTATTGTGCGCCAAATTTGGCAACCGAATAATCAGCCATTTTGAAGATGTCAATTGGACTGCGCAAAGCTGCGATTTAACTCCGATGGAAATTTTTCTATGGGGTACCGTTAAGTATAGATGTTATGCGGATAGTCCAGAGACAATTCCAGCTTTAAAAAATAACATATTGCGACTGTTATTCGCGTGATAGGTGCCGAAATGGGTGAAAAACTTTTTGAAAACTGGACTCACAGGATGGCTTACAGTAAGGACAGGAGAGGGAGCCACATGAACCAACGAACATAATTAAATCGGAGGCACCAACCTTCACAACCTTCAATTTATATTTTTTTCCATGGTAAATACTAACGTGTTTAGAATTTACAGCACTCATTTTGGTCAGTATGGAGACAATCTACCTGTTTTAATGCGCTCTTTAATTAAATAATTAAAATTACACTCGGAAAGTTGAGTCAAACATTTAAAATTGCATTTTTGTTAACTATAACCAAACAATCTACAATTCGGTTCTGTATATTCTTTGCTTACGTAATGAAAATATAGGAAGGGGTTTAGATTAAGTAAAATCACAAAGACCGTTTTACGTATACATATACAGAATAATCGTAGTTTAGGGCTTTAGGCTTCTGAGTAGAGCTTTTCAAAAATGTTTAAAGTAATCAAGTCAAGTAAAGACAGTGCACTTTAGTCAAGTTCAGATTTTCTCATAAGCTAGTCGAAAGTTGTGAGAAGATCATATTTCAATCGATTAATCTTTTCTCGATCTTCAAGATTTCAAGATCGCTGCTAGACGTGTTATTTCAGGCGGTTGAATTACAAATTTTTTAAGCTGAATTATGCAGAACATTATGATAAGTAAGTTAGGTAACAGATGGGATTTAAAACAAAAACAATTAGTTTATGTGAAGCAGAATATGCATTTAGTACATTAATAAAAACAAAGTCGATCAGATAAGCATTAACCCAAAAACGATTTAACGAATAGCGTTAAATAAGTTAGTTTGAAGTTATCAATTCGAGGCTGCTTTTGATTTGTTTCCCAATCTTAATTAAAATCTCTGACTCATTTGTTTTCAAAATAAGAATAGCTCGTTTTGTTAACAAAGTGTATTGGAAATCCCCAGTAAGTGGAATTCGCCAATCGCCATAAGAAAGCTATCAAGTGCAAGAAAGTAAATGCATTTCAAATATGTAATGTAAGCATGAATATAAACTTAATACATTGGATTACATAATTATTGTAAAATGTTTTAAAAATACTTCATTTTCAACAAGATATTACTGAGACGAATCTAATTGATTTGTTAAGAGCTTAATTTTATTCTGCAATGTATGATGTTCTTAATTACAGGTTTTTCATGTTTTTAATTATCCAATTTCCTTTTGATTCCTCAGAGCAAATTGTTGTCGTGATGATGGTCATGCTGGTGGCATCGAGGACGTTGACTCTTTGTGTAGCAGCAAATGAAGAAAGCAACCGCCGAGTAATATTCTCTGCAAACGCATCAATGCAACCAAACTCGATAAATGAATTCGCATGGAATCTGTTTCGTGAATCTAAGCCAGTGGATTCGCTGTCCAACTTAGTTCTCTCTCCAATGGCAATTCAGTACCAATTGTCACTGTTGGAGCTTGGAGCAGCAGGCGAAACAAAAACTCAGCTGCAGAATGTTGCTGGCGTTGGACAATTAGCTCGTATTCATACTTTATTGCATCCTAACGCTAGTAGTAATCGTAACGCCGAAGGCACAGAAATTTTTTCGGCTGATGGCATCTTCATTGATAAACAATTATCATTAAATCAAACTTATCAAACTCTTGTTATTAGTTTGGGTGGCGCGGTTTATAATGTTGGTTTTACTTCTCAACCAACTGAAGCGAAAAACTTGATTAACAGCTGGATTTCAAGAAGGACCAGTGGGAATATACAAAAAATGCTAAACGACGGTAAGTAGCAGGAGATATTCATTTTCAACGTCAAAATTACATATGATGTATATCTGCGAATAGACTTCGATGTCAGCGGCGTGGCAGTACTTCTGGCCTCTGCGCTGTATTTCCGCAGCAGTTGGAGGTACAAAATGAGTCCATCAGATCCTCGTTTATTTTTTACGGATACTAATAATAGTGGATATCTAACAGAATATATGGAAATCAAACAGCATTTTAACTACGATAGGATTTACTTCGACAAAAAATTCGTTGGGGAACTAGTAGAATTGCCTTATGCGGTAAGCGATATGTCAGTTAGCTTAGTTGAAATATTGGTAATCTTCTTATTCTAGGATGGAGCCTATTCGATGATACTTCTAATCCCAAATCGAAATACACCAATAAACACTTTTATCAAGCAAATTGATGCCAAATCATTTGATGCTATTATGAAGAACAGCAATGAGCGCAACTCTTTACATATGAAATTGATAATGCCAAAGTTTAAAGCCACTTCACGGTTTTCGCTTGTTAATGCCTTATTAAAGGTAATTACATCTATATTTGACATGTATAACTATGACTTCAGGTTAAGTATGTTCTTTAGATGGGTCTGATAGATACCTTCAGTGGAAGTTCAAACCTCCCGTACATGGCAAAAAATGCTGGCCCCATTATATTGTCGGATATCCTGCAACAGGCGACGCTTGACGTAAACGAAAATGGAACAATCGCCAGTGCAGCGACGGTCACATTCCTCATTCCACTGTCCGCTGTTAATGAACTCGAAATGATCATCGATCGTCCATTTGTTTCGATTATTTTTGATAAAAAAAATCAATGCCCCTTATTTATAAGTAAAATCATGCGACCAACCTCAGTATCAGTATAAACGCTGATAGGACAACAATACGTATATAAATATATATGGTAACTATGTACAATAATAAAGACCTATCCCTTGGTTTTTCAATTGCTACCTATACGAAAGTATATGGATATGTTTGTACAAGATCTAAGAGGATTATAAAATAAAAATAACTATTAAGAACTTTTTTCCCTCTATAGTCTAATCCAGCTCTTATTTTCAGGTTCCTTAACTTAAAGTGATATATTCACAGGCATACAAGGATGGTCATACACGACGTATGTGATTTCGATTTGCCTGTGGAAGTGGATGGATGGCGAATTATGCCTCTTTCGATTTGCTAAAACCATACCCGAAACTTTACACACGGGTAAGATACCAAAATGACAGGGTTTTCGTGGAGAATGCTTTGCAAATAGAACGCCAAACCAAAACCAAATTTGACAAGAACAACAAACTGAGAAATTAGTCTGCTTGCTCTCTCTTCGCCATATTGCTGAATTAACGAAACCTTACCAGTCGTTTGCCGACGGGTAGCAAAGTTATAGTTTCGGTTACAAAACCTTGCAAATAAAACGCAAAATCAAACTGTACGGGTACAGTTTGCAAATAGAACGACAAACCAAAATCACAAGAGAGAAATTTTAACTATACCCTGCAAATCGAAAGAGCTATAAAGTGTAATGTTAACGTTAACGAATAGTTCATAATTTTTCCGGTTTAGCAACCAGTGATGAATGTCATACTGCATTTGTAGCTAATGCCTCTTTCGATTACCCGAAACCGTACCCACGGGTAACCTACCAAAATGACATGGTTTTCGTCGTTTTCGTCGTTTTCGTCGTTTTCGTGGTTAATGCTTAGCAAATAGAACGCCAAACCGAAACCAAATTTAACAAGAACAACAAATTGAGAAATGTGTCTGCTTGCTCTCTCTTCGCCAACAACAAACTGAGAAATTAGTTTGCTGGCTCTCTCTTCACCAACAACAAACTGAGAAATTTGTTTGCTTGCTCTCTCTTCCCCAACAACAAACTGAGAAATTAGTCTGCTTGCTCTCTCTTCACCAACAACAGACTGAAAAATTAGTATGCTTGCTCTCTCTTCGCCATCTTGCTGAGTAAACGAAACCTTACCCGTCTACAAACTCGTTGTTGTTTGTAGTATTAGGATTTATTACTTACTGACCGCAATGTTATGTATGTATATATGCATTTAAAATGAAAATTATTCGTACAATATTCGGTTTATTAATACTATAAATATTTACTATATACTATTTATAAACTATAATATTCTATTGTATATATTATATTATGGTTTATGAACATCATGTCTTATGGCTGTTTAAATTCCTCGTCTATGGTAAGTGGTATGTTCTCTTGAAGTTCGGGAGAATATATCTTTCCAGAGAGAATAACAAAATCCTCCTTGTTATCTACGATAAAATAAACGAATGGTCGATTGATTTCAATGGTCTGTTGTAAAGCGTCAGAATTGATTGCTGAATTTCGTCCCTTATTGTCGGAAGCAGTAATCCCGTTTTCGCTACTTCCACCCTCATCAACACGGACATTTACGAATTGAACAATTTCATCGACATAAATGTCTTGGTCATCCGTCATTAGACTAAGGTTAGCCTTCTCTTTCGAGAACAGATTTCGTAGACCAAGTTTTTTTAGCATACCCTCAGACCTGGATGTTTCTTCCACTTGGAATTTCGGCAAACTAACGTGTACTTGCTTCTCCTGAAGATGACTTCGGATGGATTTTAAGTCTGCCGCTTGTAACTTTTCAATCAGCGAACGGAGTCCTTCGATTTCATTGGGTACTACTACCAAAAGGGAATATCGTTGATTCTGAAAAACAATACGAAACCACAGTGCAAGAGAAACTTTGCAGGAAATATATGCGCTAACCTCGTATGGTATGGCAATCGCCATTGCATTTAAATGCTGAAGATTACCAACAGCGTATTTTCCATGTGAATGGATTGTGGCGACGCGCATTGTCTCATCCGATGTCATATAAAAATTTTCTTTCCGACCGGACTGCAGTTCTTGAAATGGGTGAGCCCAGTTTCCCCTGTAGTACAATCCATTAAAGAGAAGCATTTTTGTCTTGGAACGGACATTCCTGCCGGTAATCGAATTTGCACTCAACGCTGAGCCGATATCATCCTTGCGAAAGAGACTTCGGGCACCAACGAGCTTAATAATTAAAAAGCAAAAAAAATTACATAAAATAATATGGTAAATCAAGTAAAATTAAATCTTAAACACATAATAGATAAACACATTTTTCATATACAGGTTGTTTCAGTAAGAGCGGACTTTTCGTGGTCTGGGTCAATGGCTTTTATATAAAGGTTGTGGGCAGTATGGGCGGTGAATTTAGCCGCGAAATTTTTTATATTTTTACTTCTTCTTAAAACTGTTTTCAAAATCATTTGTTTCTGATTTTGGCAACAATTTTTCCAAAATTGGCTAGGATGTATTACACCTAAATGTGGTTGTTCTGGCAAGTTAGTTGTTGAGGAGGAACGACGTGCTCATGCTTGGGCATAGTCTCCATTTAAGCAGCCGCTTGGCCTCCTATGGGCCTTTGTTGACTAGAGAAAAGTTTTCTAAGATCCTTTGATCGTCGCTGCAGCTTGGCCCATACAAGGCCAAGCGCCTATAATTAAATGGAGACTGTACCAGAGAATGAGCTTGTTCTCTGGCACGTTAGTTGTTGAGGTGGAAGCAAGTGCTCATGCTTGGGCACAGTCTCCATTTAAGTATAGGCGCTTGGCCTTGTATGGACCTTTGTTGACTAGAGGAAAGCTTTCTAAGAAGTTTTCTAAGACCCTTAGATCGTCGTTGCAGCTTGGGTTTGCCAAGAGCGACCTAAATTAATTGAATGGACCTCGACCTTTGTTTTTGATGCAAAATATGCTTGGTCTTCCACTCTAGACGCCGTCAAAGTAACTACAACCCTGATATCACTTTCGTAAGCTGTCTTTACTAATACCATTCACCTCAACGACCTAAAAAACTTATTGTCTATCGTTGTTGAGATTGCTGAGGAGAATGGTATTGGTAACATCGGTATATGATGTTAGTTTAGTTGAAATTACTACCGGCGATTCAGAGTTAGTGCGGCATAAATATATATACGAGTATATACATACATACAAAATACATTCTCTAAGCTATTATATAAAGATAAAGATTTTAACTTACTCTTCGAAGGGAACCTAAATGCGATTCTAGGATTTTCAATACATCAACGTCACCTGAGCTAGTTATTGTAGCCGAATTTTCGATTTGGTGCAAAGGCAGCGTCACTTTTTGTGGTTCATTGGATTCTCTGATATCCTTGAGAGGGGAAGTACTTATTTTTTGCGGTGTGACATTTTCGCCATCTTTGCTGTCATAGTTCTTGTGTAATGCATCGATTTTCTCATCATCCTGCACAGTTTCATTTTCTAGAAGATTTATATCTCCTTCACGTTTTTTAGCTGGTGCTTTGGCCTCGTCGATAAGCTTTTCCTCATCACGACTGGCAGCAGATACAGACAGTGTCATTTGCTTATCAATTACGGCCTCCGTTGAGTTTATCTGTTCACATTGTTTTTTGTGAGCAAGCTCATTTCTAATTACTGGCGACTCAACATATTGCTTATCATCGACATCTCTATCAAACTTAGACGCTTCCTTCTCTAGAGCATCGACGCTGCGGTCATCATTAAGTACCAACGCCACCTGCCCCTCTTCATTTTGGTTGACGTTAATTTTTTTTAAAGTTTCAAAACCAATAACATCCTTGCTATTTTCCATAGTGGTGCTCTCAAGCAAATCGAGCGATATTTCCGGTTCGTTCCAGTCATAGTCATTGCTATTAATATCCCTTACTTCGACATAATAGTTATTCTTAAGAATCTGTTTGAATTCTTCACGAACTGTGTAATTGCGGTAGACATAAAACCATGTTTTGAACGTTGGATTAATACCATAATCTTGCGATTGATAGCTGCGCAGAACTCTATCGAATGATTCTCGTAAGTTACTGCGGTTCCAGGGAAAGCCAAGAATTTTGTTAAATTCGTCGTACGTTTCATTTGAAGATCCTTCAGCGAGAATCGCCAATACAGTTGCGATTCCTAGAGGCGAATAAACCTGGTTACTATCGATATCGATGTTTGATTTGAGTAGATTTATTCCAAGTATATGAGATACATCACTTGCAAAGGAGTGTACGGCCGGGTTTTTTACAGCCGCAGTTGAATTATCAGCAAACACGGTTACCGTAGGAAGAGCTTGATTTAAGGAGAAAAGGCAGATAAAACCTGCAGAGAGAAATATGATTTATTTAAAAAAAATGTATTCCATGCATTGAACGACATTATTTAAACATTAAATAACAATTCGCTACTAAAATTATGATTTTCGGAAGCACTAAGGCTTGCTAAGGGTTAAGCCGAACGAATGGTTTAAGCTTATTTCGAATTTAAATGTTCTCATACGTATAAGCCATTTTTTTACTAATTTGTTAGATTCTGCTTAATGCTTAGTACGTTCTCATTTTTCATATGTTGGATTCGTTTTTAATTGCAATTTTTTTAAGCTCCTTTATGCAAAAAACACCAAAATACATATCGTATTACTTTCGTCGATAGCTTCTATTTAGAACTACCAAAGAAAAACACACTTACACACTACCAGATACTTCATTTGGGGAAAATTGCACTTTGTCACTGATATTGATAAACTTAATAATAACCGACTTGTGCGTTGAAACGTTGCCGGTAAGATGTTAACTGATCGAAACCTTAACACTGAATGAAGAAAACAAAATCAAGTTAAAGATTTTTATGAATAATTTATAGTAGTGCGCACAAGAATAACGCGACAAAAAACGCACGTCGACGACAGCGAGAAATGCGACTACCGACTACTATTAGCTCCAAGAACTTGTGTATACTGTTATTAATAAACAGGTTGGTCATGTGAGGAACGTCCCGCTCCCGGTTATAGCGTTCCAGGTGAACAAGAATCTTCTTCTGGACATTGGTGATAGTAATATACAGGGGCCGGCGATCGAACTGTTACTAAATCGAAAGGCTGTAATTGCGCTATTTATGAATAATCAAACGTTTTTATTAGCTCGCTTTCGTGTATGTCTGTCTGTTCGGGCGGAATTTTGTAATTGAACTTAAACTAACTTCCCATTGAGCTAGCTTGAAACTTGAGACTTGAAACTTTAAACATAACTCAGAACTGAATGAACATTGACAAATCACAAAAAAAAGACAACAAATCACAAAAAAAAATGAATTCAACGTGATTTTGTAATTTGTTTCAGATCAGAGTCAACTACTACGTCTACGTATAATACTCATTTTAAACGTTTTAAATTAAAAAATTTATTTTTATTAGCTAATATGTTTTTATTAAAAAAATTTAGAGAATCTTAAAAAAAATTTAAATTTTCGAAGTTTCTGCTCGAATAGCCACCTTTGGCGGGGATGATAGCGTCAAGTCTCTTAACGATGGCATTGCATGCTGCACGAATGTGATGTGTTGGTATTTTGGTCCATTCCTTACGTAAAGCTGTCTTGAATACGTCCACACTGTCATATCTTTTTTCCACACCTTGCCCTCCAAAATGGATCATATAAAGAAGTTCAATGGATTCAAGTCTGGTGAGTATGGAGGCCATTGTTTTATTAAAAATTGTTGCGTCAAACGAGCTTCATGTTATGGTGATTAGTCCTGTTGGAAGGTCCAGCGGATGTTGCCAGGGTTTTTAAACCCTGGGATTTCAGTATTGTTATTTTCTAATCCCGGGATCCTGCCGGATTGCACCAGAATAATTTTCATTTAAAATAAAAACACTTAGAAAATTCTGTGAAAAAAATTAAATCAAATTTTATAATTGAATAAAAAAATAATTATTTTATTTATTTCCTGTTTAGTGTTTATATAATTATATAAAAAATTGTTTAATTATTCTTGTTTGTCAAGAAATATTTTGTTCAAAGAAGACAACGATCAGGACATTGGATCATTCATTTATATTATTCAATTTGCATTATCATGGTTGCGATCGCGTTCAGGTACATTACTGCAGTATCTCCAGTGAGCATACCGATTACCCAAAGTTATTGAAATATGTCGGATGCGTTTGTCCGTTGCCATTCTAGCAACATATGGTAGATCTCGGGCACGTTGGACGAGTCCGACAGATAGCCCAGTGCATCCAGATGTAAGAATCCGCTCCCTAGTGCTCTCTCGAATTACTGAGGATTCGGATAAAATGCTCCCGAAATTAAGTAATTTCCAATAAAAGCTGACCGAGCGAAATGTTTCCTAGTAAGATCAAGAATGACGTTATCGATCCTTGATACTTCGGGAGCATCCAGGAGTGTTTTGTTTGGCATATAATACCTACAGTTGGAATGTTCGCTTCTATACATATGCATACACGCTCTAAGGCATTTCCTCTCCACGATGCGGAATTTTGGACTGATGTTCCACCATATAGGACAGGCATACGTTAAAATTGGTCTTCCGAACGCCTAGTAACAAAGGACCTTTACCTCCCATCTTAAATGGTGTGAATAAAATAAAATTTTCAGAGCCATAAAAGCGGCTCTTCCCTTTTTCACAGCAGTATTTACGTGTTCATTGCAATACAAGAATGTATCCAAGTGAACACCTTAATACTGACTTTGTTGGAATTCGAAAGCTATATGCACCAGTTATCTGCAAGTTTTTCCAATTACGTCGAAAGTCGGTAGTTCCGCGTCTTAGAGGGATGCGAAACAGTATAACTTCTTAATCTTAAGCTTCCACGTTTCGCAGTATGCCTGCAATTTATCGAATTTGGTCTGCAAGTTTCTCTGAATTTCCTCGACTATCGAACCGTGTACGTACATCATAATGTCGTCAGCATAAACGAGGGACGCCTTCATATCCGTCAGCACCTCGGAAATAAATATATTAAACAGAAGTGGCGCTATTACTTCCACCACTTCTTAAACTTTACTGACATAAGGCAAGATATTGATTGGCCTATAGGGAGTGCAACGGTTACAATCGAACTCGGTAAGGTTAAAGTTAACCTTTCGCAGTTCGTTAGAGCCGTACATGGTGCGGTGTGTCGGTAGATAGAAGAAAGGCGGGCTTTGTAGATTACGAGGGTTAGTGATAAAGAAAATCGATCTGTATAGAGAAGCCGATGTAAAGAATGTCAGCTATGTCTCTGAGTTCTTCGACGGTTTTTAAGTTTATGAGGTTGTGGCGGTGTTGGTTGTGAGGCAGTATAAGATGATTGTCCCAAGAAACCTCGAAGAGCAAATCGGAGAAAACGACGTATGATGTTCTCGATTCTGGACACATGAACTTGATAATAGAGGACTACGCCTGAATAGCGTACTCGAGGAGGGGACGGACAAAAGTGATGTAGAGGGATCTGGTCACATAATGGTTGGAAAATTATTTGGACCCCCGTTTGACAAAGCCAAGTGATGAGTTATCTTTAAGAATTCTTTCATCAATATGAGAACGGAAGTTTAGTTCCGAGTCGCACAATGTGCCGAGATCACGCAGAAGATTGCACGCGGGATGTGGGTTGACCGTAGAGAAGGTGAGGTCTGAGAGAAGGGTTATTGCACTTACGTGATAAGGTAATAGATTGGCATTTGGAGATATTGAGATCTAAGCCATTTTTGAAGCACCAGGTCGAAGTTGTCTAGGTCTTGTTGAAAGATATAGGAGTTTTGTGGGGAAATATAGGAAATGAGAAATATAGGAAATGGGTTTGAAAAATTTGGTATCGTTAGCGTAAATTAAGAGGGCTCGGTCGCCGGACCCTGTATATATATGCAGGCATGAACGAGTACACTCGTAATGCAACAAAATTGATAAAATTGGGTTGTATTCATTTATTCTTGGTATCTGCGACGAATAAATTTGCAAAGATTCCCACATCATGGAGTAGAAGAATATCTGTTGAGGTGCGTTCTGTCGTGGCTATTCTGTACGATATTTTGGCAGATAAACTTAATATTTTGTAGAACGTTATTTTTATAGGAAATTTTTTTCCATACAAATTTCTAGCTGAGTTAGTAACAAAAATATGCATATGTATTTATCTCATTGAAGGCTCCCACTGTTAACACACTGCACAGTACACAGTAGCCAATAGACAAATTTTTCTGTCCGAATTATTGATTGGCTAAAATTTGCAATTGTTTAAACTAACGTGAGTCGACTGTATAGTAGTATACATTTATACTACAGCATGTGCAATTCAGCGGATCTATTAGTAAATTTGTATTCTATCGAAGATCTGCGAAACTCAATACTATTATAAAAGATTTAAAATGCACACATAATCTCTTTGAACTATTCTACTTGTACGTAAGACCACATTATAATAACATGTATTATAATCAATTTTGTAGCCGGTTTCTGAGTACTGCACTTCATTCTTATTTTAGACTTAAGGCATTTTTTAACCTTATTACTTACTGACTGGTTCTACCTGACCTGAGGTATCAGAACAATTCAGATGGACTACATTGTGTCATTAAAAAGAATACAAGCTATGAATAGATAGGTATATGCGGTATACAGTATACTCCCTGTTATGGGTACAAATTAAAACGCTACAAATATATCGTAAGTACATTAACCCCTCAATAACTTTTCGCTTCTTCATTCATTTATTATCACGGTCTTGTTTGTGTTCTTCATTCGTCAACAAAGCGAGCGGTCAAGTTTTGCGAATTAGAAACAAAACATTCAATTGGTTGAGAGGCAGGATGGGGACCACAGACCGCAATGGCTCTGTTAAAAGTGTGTTAAAATGGATGTCGCTTTTTAATAGGAAAACAACAAACAAAAGTATTTCTTCACTACCTTTTTCTTTTTTGAGCTTTTTTTGTTCTAACAAGGAGCTTTGTCATACACTACGGTTCACTAGATTAGAAACAGGCAATTTTAAGAAGTAAAAATGATATTTCTCCCGTTATATGGCAGTGAGAAAAGAAATGGCGGAGGAAACATTGGTTCATGTTGAATGCAATCTCGTGAATTCCAAAATTTTAAGATAACAAGCTATAGGTAGTTTTATGAAACTTTAACTGAATGAGTGAGAATGGCATGCATTTAAATTGGTTCATAATATTAGAAGCAGTCAGAGTACAATAGTTGTTTGTGAAGTGGTTCGTTTATTTTTTATAAAAAGTTGATTTTGTGGAAAAGACAGGTTTTTGCCTTATTTTTGTACTGAATGGGTAAAAAAAATTGTTTGTCAGAGAAGGCAAAAATAGATGTTTACTATTCGGAAGGCTTGTCTAAGCGTGCTATCGCTTGGAAAATCATTGGGAGTGATCATGCTGTTGCCAATTCTTTAAACGTTCCGAAAATGTACGGAAAAATTACAAAGGAAATGTGTCCATGTTTAGGAAAAACTAAAATTTTGTCAGAATAACCTCCTATTCAGCTGTTTTGACAGCTAAAATCAGTGACCCTGTCATGATTTCCGCCGCGAGTCGAAACTATTTCGATATCTTCTTTTCGACCCGCTTCAATTTACGTATCATAAATACCGCTATCGGAAAGACTACAAACTCACAAATATAATGTCATAAACGCACCCATTAAAGTCGTCTATGACTTATATGTTAGACTGACTTAACTTGATCGTCAACACAATAAAGACATGTCAATTGTCAATCGAAAAAATGTCCGCCTTTTTTGTGTTGGCGGAACTTTTCACGATATCGAAGTAGATGGCGGAAAGGTATCGTTTTTGGTGATTCCAAATTCACGACATCGTGCAGAGAAGCAGCTGGTGTAACTGCAAGTAATGGTTTGGGCTGCAATGTTGTGAAGGGATGCCAATATAAACCACACAACTAATGCAAAGTAATTATAACGCAACAAGGCGCGATCAGCGGACGTTTGTTTATGACATATATGCTTATTAAGCATAATAGAAAAGCGATCACTGATCGTTAAACGCTGTCGATCATTTACCCTCACAACGCATTGTGCTGATGTAGGATGCAATAAAAGTACAGATATATAAATTAGGTCGGTTGCTTATGGTAATGAATATGTCACATCAGCAAAATAGGCAAACGACCGAAAGCTCATAGGTCGCGGACTATTGCCCAAACAAATGCAAAAATGCTGACAAGGCGCAATATAATGTGGAGTATTGGTCAGAAGCGAACCAGATTTCAGAAAAAAGATGACTTCCATCTCGTCAGTTGAACCAAACGTTTCTTTGGTTTTATTGGGCTTACGAGCCTTAGGCACTGGAACATTCTCTTTTAGCTCTTAAAGAAAAATTGGAATGCCAGTGAAAATGTTGAACTTTATTAATTATGAAAAATTAAATCTGGAGTAAAAAAAAATTCATAAACAACAATTTTTCTAATTCATTTGTAAGATGCTTTTAATCTTATGAACCGATTTAAATGCATGCCATCCTGAGTCATTTGGCAAAAAGGTCTCTTATGTACCCTTTTTTTTGTTCTGAATATTTTTTAAAACAGCAACCACAAACTACTCGAAATTTCACCATCATTTGTTTTTTCTTTTCTGAAATATAACTGGAGAATTATCAACTTAATCTCGCAAAATTATGTGCTTCTAATCTAGTGAAGCGTAGTGTATATAAATTCCTTGTTTTCACCACACCCATGCAGTAATTAGGCATGGGTTAGACATAGTTTTTGAATGTTGGGTTTGAGTACACACACAGGTAACCTACTTATGCAAATATATATGTGAATTATATTAAAATTCCTTTTCGTCCACTGAACTATCGCATTTTTCTTCGTTAAAAAACATGTTTTTAACAATTTATTTACGTAATCATATTTAGATGGGTCAGATTACGTAATTTTATTTTGTTGTATGCGATCGTCTAGCACTAGCCGACTAACTATTTCAGAGCAATAATTCACTGAAAAAATGCACAATACCTCAAAGAGAAGTGCTCACGGTTGGTATTTTGTAAAGCAACTGCAGTTCCATTCTATTACATGTTCCATTCTAGGAGCAGGTAACCAGTTTTGGTGCAATAACTGTACAATTTGATGCCACACACTGTTTATGTGTATTTCCACTTCTGCACAAAACCTTCTCTATAGAAAGCCCAACTGTTCCGATCGTACACAGATACATGCTTAGATTGAGACCAAACGTATTTGTATTTAGTAATCAACTAAAGAGCGAAATCCATATAAAATATTTCTGTTTCCCACTACCACATCTTACGTTTGTCGCTCTTTGTGACTACTTATTTTTTGTACACTGTATTCACATCCCACAAACACACATGCGTTTGGTCTTGGTTTACAGCATTAGTATGCGTAGAGTTGGGCTTTCTATAGAGAAGGTTTTGCTTCTGCATAGATGCATACAAAACCTTCTCTATAGAAAGCAAAACCTTCTCTATAGAAAGCCCAACTGTTCCGATCGTACACAGATACATGCTTAGATTTAGACCAAACGTATTTGTATTTAGTAATCAACTAAAGAGCAAACTCCATATAAAATTTTTCTGTTTCCCTCTACCACATCTTACGTTTCTCGCTCTTTGCGACTACTTATTTTTTGTACACTGTATTCACATCCCACAAACACACATGCGTTTGGTGTTGCTTTACAGCATTAGTATGCGTAGAGTTGGGCTTGTATTACAGCATTAGTATGCGTAGAGTTGGGCTTTCTATCAAAACCTTCTCTATAGAAAGCCCAACTCTACGCATACTAATGCTGTAAAGCAACACCAAACGCATGTGTGTTTGTGGGATGTGAATACAGTGTACAAAAAATAAGTAGTCGCAAAGAGCGAGAAACGTAAGATGTGGTAGAGGGAAACAGAAATATTTTATATGGATTTTGCTCTTTAGTTGATTACTAAATACAAATACGTTTGGTCTCAATCTAAGCATGTATCTGTGTACGATCGGAACAGTTGGGCTTTCTATAGAGAAGGTTTTGGTTGTGACTGAAGAATGTTGTTCGACTGTATGCAATCCTCTCCACTGAAGAGCAAGAGAAAATCTCTGAGCTCTCAGCTATCTCGAATGCGCCTATTGTTATGTTCGCGTAGTGTTAATCGCTTCTGGCTAACGACATCTTCAATATAACTATAGTCGGCCCACTCATTTCTCCTCGCACGCCACAAATGTAAATCTAGCGTAAGAATAATACTATAGCTCTAGTACATTTATTATTGAATAGAAATCTCTCTTTTCAGTTGACAGTAAATCATTATGACAGCTGCATAAAATGGAAAAGTCAAACTAGTTTGATTGTACTTGAAGTTGAAGCATTTGGATTCGAAGAGACGAGACACAGCTAAGCTAAATAAAGTAGCACCAGCCAACGACGGGGATTTGTAAACAATTGTAAAGTTGCCTAAAATTGGAATAACACTATTAAAATTAAGCGATAATTAATCACGAAAACATACAGTTCAAATAATGACATATTACAATGAAAACATTGGGGTAAGTTGGTCCCACCATATTATTAGTTTCATACATCAAGTTCATACCTTAACTGTAACCTGGTACCTGGGTCTCGTTGTATAGAATCGAATTTTGGAAATTATCAACTATCCTATTGTTGATCGATGTCCCGAATTAGGCGTTCTCTTCGATAGATGTAGTCTGCGTGAGCTGCAGGCAATCTTTCCCACTATAGTCGACTCAATTTTTGGTGTGTCTTCTGGAGGACTAGGATGGGGGCTGCGCACAACCACAAAGGAGAACTCCCCACAATTTTTCGATATCATGCATGACTTTTTTATACCAATGGGACCGTTTTTTCGGCTGTGCTACCGTCTGCTTAACGATCCAATTAAATTTGAGTTCAGTATCGATATGTTGCCGGTAAGAATTATACATACAGAGTTCAAATCTTTAATAATTTGGTTTTTTCCTCGCAGTACAAAGTTGGCGAAATGTTGCAATCTGGACAGTACTCGATGTTCTATACGGATTTAGTCAACATCGATCCATTTCGACGAAAAGTGACTTCACTCACTTTGAACGCCTTCGACTACTTCATCTTAAACTTTGTGATTCATGGCACATTTCCATTACACAAAATGTTTCCCGCTGCCTTACAAGTGCATAATGAACGAATGAAAACAGTTTACTTCTTCCTGACAGCGGAGTATTTGTGTTCCTTTCTTCCCAGCAGTCCCGATACCACTGTGATGCCAACGAATATCTGCACGACGGTAAAGGCTCCACAGTCAATACCTGTTCAACCACTACAGCCAATGCGTTCTCCAAAATACTTAAAAATTCAAAATGTGTCTTACTCTAGTCCATCAACTAATGACTCAGCTGTCAATCAGAACGCTAGATCCTCGGAATCACCTCGAACACACGCTTGGCGTACAGAATCTGTGTTGCATCTCTTCATTGACACTTGGTTGCGCTACGACGTCGACAAAGCCAGAGTACGTTGTCCAACATTATATTTACTTAACTATACAGCATGTAAAAAATTATTTCATTTAAGGAATTGCCTAGTAGTGAATTTATTCGCGTAGTTCGCATTTTAGTCAAGCAAACTCATACGTTCGGTAATTGCGCAAATCTGGATCAAACCTCAATGGCCACATTACGAAAGTTATCTCAACCAATGATGAAAACTCGTATCTATCCATTTCTCAAGAGCATAATAGGCCGGTGGCCATTAGACAGTTCGTTATCTGTTGTTCTCGAGCTATGGTTAAGTTATATTCAGCCCTGGCGCTACACTTTAGAATGGCAGAGCAGCAGGTTAGTCTAGTCCTTACATTGAACAAACACACAAAAGTTACCCAAATATATTTTCTATCAAAACAGCACCGCAAACTTAGAGATTCCAATTAACAACCGTTTTGATACATTTATCGAAGACAACCTAGCGATATATACCCAAATTTTTGTCCACATTCTCCCGCGATTCGAACGGCTAGACTTTACTTCCTTTCGCAACGTCGTAATGCTTCATCGCTTGGTCAAAGTAAGGAAATATTTGTGCTAGAAAATTATTAATCTAAAAAATTTCTTCTATCAACTTCTTAGGTCTTTAGTCAAACTTCCTTGCCAAATAAACTCTTTAATTGTGAAAAGACTCATGCAGGCAATGCTTTTAGCCTTAGTATTGATTCTGCTCAAAGTCATTCAACATACTACAGGTAAAATGGTAAAATTATTGCTTAACCTTATTTACAAAATATACAAACTTTGTTTTTTCGTAGACATGACAACTCGTTTAGTGGCTGTGAGTGGGATACACAATTTCACGAAGATAGCTACATACCAATGTTTGGTCCCATCATTAAAGCTGAAATATCACAATTTATAAAAACAGTGCACATTTCTCGAATGTATGTCATGCAAGAAATTTCGCTACTACGACGGGATATCCTAGAAAAACGTCGAAATATCGGTTTCTTTAGAAAATTGTTTTCCAACTTATTTGAAGATGTATCACCAGCTGAAATGAAACTACACGAAGTTATCAAAATACCCGATATTCTAGATTTGGCGCTCCGCTCAATGGCAGCAATGTTTGATGTGGGTATATATGGTAGTTCAACTGATACAGTGTACAATTTTATTAAATTTTCTAGATTAACCTACCAAACATTCCAATCGAACAAATTGAACCACGTGAGCACAGCTATTCCCAAGTGAATTTCTCTATGTACGATAATAGTGATTACCTAGATATTTCAAAAGTTTCTCCGAGACAGGTAAAATAGAGAGTTTCATTAAAAAACAAGACAATCCTTTCCTTTTTTCATTACTATTGTTTATTGTCCTTAACAGATGATGAATAACGTGGCGAATATAAAGGCTGCAATCGACCCAGCTCTTATGCTTATTCAAAGTCATGAATGCACATTTTTAGTTCGATTTCTGCATCAAGTGTCGTGTAAATTAAATGAAATGGTAGCTAATTAAAAAATATATGCAATAATGCAATTAAATCCTATCACTTGTGTGAATTACAGTTTGCGGAAGATATGCAAAGATCGTGGAACCGTTCTGATATATGGGGCAAAATTTCCAGGCAAATTCTCAGTCCACCAATTACGACGCAATGGTTTGAGAAACCAAGAGGTTAGTACATGTTTTAATAGTTATAACCAACGTATTTTTAACTATAGCTTAAACTTATTTTATATGCAGGTATAAATGAACTTTGTGAAGATCATCTACCTCCAAGAATATGCCTTAGACCGCTTGCATCATATAAGACAATCACTCTATTAGCGCTTGCATTGATAGTTGGGCGATTGTTATGGGGTGCACCAAGTTTTGGATTATTGTCATTTGTCATACTAACGTTTCTGTACATTTTTATATTAGCTGTTGTGTCATAGTGTCTCCTCATCATTGATTGCACATTAAAAAAAACATTATATTTTTAGATAAACTGACATGATGACTTTTTTTATTCGAATTTTTTCTTCTTGAGAGGCTGAAAAGAAAAAAATATTTATAACTTCAATCTCTAATTAATATGAGCTGGCATACCTACCGTTGTAATCAGCCATTAAATCTGATTGCCAATGCAAAATAGGGTTTTTTTTTTAGAAAATATGAACTGACTTATATGTTGTCTTCTATTAATTTAATTCCCAACTCCAAAGGTTTGCCGGGAACAGCAATTAACCGCAAAACGCAATCGACTGGATCTTTATTATTACATTTTACGTAAAAATTTCGTGAGATCTGTAAATAAAGAAATATCTTGCAACTTAACAGCGCAATTGATGCAAGTAGACTTACCGCTATAATCAGGGCATGCATCTGACTGTTTGCCAGCTTTCTTCCAATGCATGATCGACTGCCTATCGCAAAGGGCAAGGAACCATGCGCTTCGAAGACATCTTGTAATTGACCTGTCTCCTCATCTCGGTTCCATCTTTCTGGATTTACTTCGAGTGGATTTGGAAAGTGGGCAGGATCACGACCGGATGTGTAGAGCGAAAGCAACAATAATGTCTGTGCAGAAAAATAAGAAGCTTGCATGCATGTTCATATTTATACTTCCAAATATGACTTACATCTTTTTTAATTTTATAATTTCCAATTACGGCATCTGTGGCCAAATACCGACCAATAAACGGGGCAACCGGATACAGCCGGAGAGTTTCCTTTATCAGGCCTCTCACAATTGACATTTCTTTCTGGTCTTGTGAATATTCATTTCGAATGCGCTCTTGTAAGCTCTTGTCAAGCGCAAGCAAATACAACGCCCATTGGCTTGAGAATGCTGTCTGGAGAAAATCATTTGATTAATTACACGGTCACACTTGCCATATGTATTCTTCTGACTCACCGTATCACCTGCTGCTATAATAAGATCAACAAAAATTCGCTTAATAACATCTATTTGCATTCCTGACTCTTGGAGTCGTGCCAGTAGTCCAGAGGAACCTTCTGTTATACCGACATCTTTGGCATTACTTAATTTTACCCGCATGTCTACAATCTCATAGCCCATACGCAGGACATCAGTCACATCCTTCTCGAAATTCGTCCACCTTTTTAAATGAAGCGCTTTTGCAATATTTGCTGGGAAGGTCATGAGAGGCGCGCTGCTTTCGAAAATTTTATGAACATTTTCAGAAAACTGATCGAATGCTATCTGCAAGTTTGCAGACGACGACATGTCCGACACTGAGCCAAACATAACTGAGCATACAACTGAAACATGCATGTAGAGAATTAGCTGCAGAACTGTGAGCAGAATCTCTTAAAGCAAAACCTACCGTCGGTCGCCCATCGATATAGTTGTCTTTCGAGGTTCTCAATTTGAACAAATCCACCAGCACGAACAGCCTTTTGGCGCCAATCCGCCATCATCCGCTCCGTACATATATCGATATGAGAATTCATCCAACTTAGATTACCATTCAGCAGGAAACGGTTTAATACGCGTCGGTTAGTAAGCCACTCGCTGCCATTCCTTGTGTGAATTTGAAATTTGTAAAGAAACAATGAGATTTGTTATAAGATTCGTCACATTTACAACATTATTGTCAAGCACCAGCAGTACTCACATAAAAAACAGCCCGCGATGACAATTGTGCTGTTGATTGTATAAGATCCAAGCGTCTGGCAATGGGTGTCTCGGATGCTGGCCCTCGTAAAGGAAAACTGATCTCATTAGGTTTGCAGATGATACAAATACAACGTCTTCAGCACCGCCAGGAAGACGTTCTCGAAAAATCGGACCCAATTGCTGATGCCGCTTGTCAATGTATTTATGCAGTCTGTTGAGAGATTTATTTATATATTTTTTGAATTGTAAATTCCGTTTCGTTAAAGGCATAACAATTATTTATGCATTTTAGGTGGGTTCAGTTTTAATATATGTGATTTTAAAATATGTGTTAACTATGCTAAGAGCCTTTGTAGGCAGAAATAAATAAGATCAAATAAATAGATTAAATATCCTGTTAAAAATCGAATGGCGGTCAGCCATCATCAGAATAGAGCGAATAACACAGAATGCTCTAGAATTGCAGGTGGCCCTTACGGCTTTGACTCTGAGGTTGGTTGGCGCGAGGCCAATAACGTCGCCCATAAAAAAAACTTTATTACGGAACACCAAATCAGCCTCGTATACACTGATGAACGCCGATAACGACCACGGCAACGAAAACGGCTAAACGACTTAAGAAATTTCTCATGGAATGTACGCTCACTGTATGGAGCTCGAGCTGCACAACAGCTAGCCGATACCCTGTCCAAATATAGTGCTGACATAACATCAATTCAAGTGATGCGGTGAACGGGGTTTGGTGTCCTCCAAAAAACAGAGTATGACATATATTACAGCTGTCATGCAAGATAACATGTGCTCAGGGTGGGGTTTCTAATCAGCAAAAGCAATGAAACCCACCATTATCGACTTTAAAGCAGTAAATGAACGGATATGCACCCTTTGCGTTCGGGACAGATTTAAAAAACATAAGCCTCATATAAGTTCACGTACCTGCAGAGGATTCCCCAGATGTGAAAAAGAAGAATTCTTTGAATCAGTCGAACGGGAACTCAATGCCTGTCCTCAGTATGGCGTAAAAATCATTCTGGGGGATGTGAATGCCAAAATAGGTAGGGGGCCAGTATTCAGGCAATACATTGGTACTCGTAGCTTACACGAGAACACTAATGGACAATGGACAACGAGTCATAAAGATGGCAGCAAGCAATAATTTGGTCGTTGCGAGTACAAAGTTTGCGCGTAAAAATATCCACAAAGCCACCTGGGTACCTCCAGATGGAGCCACTAGCAACCAGATAAGCCACGTGTTGATAGACCGCCGTCACAACCCGAACCTAATGACGGTACGAACGTAACGATGTGCCAACGCCGACTCAGACTACTATCTTTTTGGTATGGTACTTCGAGCGCGGATTGCATCATGAAGAAAGACTGCATCCGCGAATCAGATTCGAGTAAAAACTGCTACCCTTCGCAACGAAGGGACTAGAAACAACTACGGTCAAGCGATAGGACTCGCCCTAAATGCAGGGAGAGTAAGTCCTGGGCCTGAGATGTCGGGCGTAAAAGAGAAATGGACACAGCTTAACTACTGGTTCGATGACGAATGTAAACTAGCGACTGAAGAATTTTGCGTACTGAGCAATGCAACAATCTCATGGAACGCGGGCACGCGAAAATGAATATAATGAGCTCAGAAGATATGAAAACAGTTCACCGGCGAAAGAAAGCAGCCCGGGAGAAGAATCTCCCCGTGAACTAGAACAGTACAGAGAGCAAGGACCGCACCAGGCGCGGAAGTTCTACGAAAAGAGGGTAATCTGATCGCCGATCTCAAAGGAATCTTAGAGCGATGGGAAGAGAACTTTCATGAGTTGCTAAATGGCCAGCTAAATGAGAAATTTCAGGCTGAACCAATGACCGAAGACTACACTATGCTACCGCCAACAAGCATAGACGTAATTAGCAGAGTGATAAATCGGCTCAAAAAAATTACGACCCGAAATCAAATTGTATCCCAGCGGAGCTGATTAAAACAGGAGGTCCCGCAATACACCAAAGAATGCATTATCTAATAGTGCAAGTATGGAGGAAGAAGCGATGCTAGAAGACTAGGGAAGAGGCATCCTGCGCCTCATATATAAGAAAGAAGATATCGCAACATGCAGCAATTATCGTGGTTTAACGTTATTGAGTACCGCGTATAAGTATCCTATATCCCTCAAGCCAGGATAGCTCCATATGCTAAAGTTTCAAAACTCACTACACCATCTTTTTATAGACTTTAAAGCCGTCTATGATAGCATAGCCAGAGTAGAACTTTATAAAGCCATGAGAGAGTTCGGCATCCCAAATAAACTGGCACGACCATGGCCAATGTTATAAGCCAAGTAAAAATACCAGGATCACTATCAAGCCCATTTAACATATACAACGGGCTCCGACAAGGGGATGGACTGGCCCGCGTCTTCTTCAATCTAGCGATAGAGAAAGTGATCCAAGGCTCTGACGTAACGGCGAGAGGAACAATCCTCTATAAGTCCATTCAGATACTGGCTTACGCAGCCGACATTGACATCGTTGGTAGAAACCAAAGAGCTCTACAGAAAACCTTCATCCAGATCGAGCAGCCGGCACGAAATCTGTGGCTGCACATAAATGAGAGCAAAACAAAGTACATGGTGGCCACGTTTGCGAGTAGAAGATCCAACATTGGTCCCTCAATTAAAATAGTGGAGCGCTAATTTGAAGTAGTGCAATACTTTAACTATCTCGGGTCAACTTTAGTGGCAGCATGGAACCAGAAATACGCACACGGTTTCTCAAAGCCAACAAATCATACTTTAGTCCGTCAAGACTCTTTAAATCCAGGAATTTAACCTTAATCTCCAAGCTGCTGGGGTATAAAACAGTCATACCAGTACCTTACATCTGGATCCGAGATTTGGGTGCTTAGCAAAAAGCATTTTGACCTCCTAGCCGCGTTCGAGAGAAAAGTCTTACGGAGAATTGTTAGCCCCATATGTGAGGAAGGACGATTCCGGAGACTCTATAATGATGAGATCTACGAGCGTTGCCGCGATGTCGACATCGTGAGGAAAATTAAGCTCGGTAGGCTCCTAGCTCGCATGAGCGATCCCGCTTGGAAAGACCTTGCGGTAGGATTTATGGAATACGACAGCGAGGCCGGCCAAGCCTACGCTGGAAGGATAGCGTAGACCAGGACGCCCAGAGTTTAAGGATGACATCGCGATATGACATTGTATATAATATAATAAATTCTTATATATGTATATATTTCTTTTTATATATAAATAATTTATAAAATATAATAAATATGACAATACCGTCAAGCACAAAGGTATTAAGTACCTCTATATATTTTTTGAATCTCTTTTGTTTTTTTATTGTATAAAAAAACGTTCTGTGTTAAATTTTTCAAAATTTTTCACCTTTGTAGCCGGTTTCAATTTATTTTCTCAGAATTCTCCCTGATTCAAAACTCCCTGACGATCACGAAACTAAAACGACGCGCGTCTAAATGCTTTAATTAATGGATCCTGGTCAGGGAAAACTACAAAAAAGTTCGACCAAGAAAATAACACAAATAATTACGTAAATGAGCCTTAAAAATTCTTGGAACCTCTATTGAACATTTCCGTCCTTCAGGAACTGGTTGACCTCTTTCTTGAAGGCTAACAACTTGGTAGTGAATCGTACCAGATTCGTCTGTAGTACCAAATCTCTTTTCAAAAGATTCTTTGACGATCCTTTGTTGTTTTTCGTGGTTTCGTTAAGACCTCTGGAACTACAAATTCAGTCTTTTGATAAAGATTTTTAATTTCTGTTTTTCGTTTTTATTTTTATCATTTATGCTTTAGGCAATTGTCGCTCCCGCCTCTGAAAATAACTTTCCAAAAGGTACAGAGGAAGCATCAACCAACAAAAACATCCTTGCTTGTTCCTCAAAAAAAGGAAACACTGCCTTCATATGTTCCTACTCTTCTAGTGGATTCGATTTTAAATTAGACAAATGGGAAGACAAATAAATAGACACCATATCACTTTTAGTATTTGACTTCAACAGTTTCTAAATTTTGATTGGTGGCATGATCCTTGTCTGCTTGTGTTTCATCAACTTCTGAAACGCTTCTGGACATAGCCAAATCTTGTTTGACTAGCTCCTTCAATCTCCTAAGCGCTCTTCCACAGGCACTGGGATCTTGAAAGTGGATATTTTTGAACCTGATCCAATAACGTTGCAACCGATTGCAATTCTGAGTACAACGTTTTTTGGACACTGGTGACAAATTAGATAGTCGATATAATTTATATTTTAAGATGAACCAACTTAATTGCATACCTTTTCGATACCTACTTGGTATCGCAACCAAAAGAACCGAAACAATAGTATCGAGCCTGTATTTGTATTTACATACTTGTATCGATCTGTCCCTACCTGTTAGCCGTAGAAAACTTTATGGCTTAACGGTAATCGGAATTAATTGGTACAAGTATATTTTTCAATGCTTATATTACTGTCTTTCATTAAGTATACGCAAGTACAATTATGTACTTAAACCTAAATTATATGGTAATTCATATACACCAACCTAATACAAAAACATAGAACTATGCTATAGAACCCAACCGGATGAACCGACGTTCGTTTTGTTTTGTTTTGTGATTATAAATATATAGATATATAGTGAAGTTGTACAAAATATCGTTTCGCACGAAAGTATCCGAATACTGTTCTCATCGGTCAATGCAATCACAACTGCACCTTTTTCACCTTAAATATCGTTTATTGCACTGTCCTTTTTAAACAAAACGTTTTTCATAATCAGAACCAAACTAAATTTATTAATAAAGTCTGTGAATTACTATTCAAATAACCATAATAAATATTGTAAACAAAGCTGTTGTGCAGAATTTGTATACGTAATTTTACGTCACTTTAGCCAACGCCGATTACACCACATTTTTCAAAGCTGATAAGAAGCACTAGCATACCCATTATTTGCTATTCGAAGAACACAATTTAAAACAAACTTCCTGCTGGAATCCTGTCCATCCTTCGCTATTCGATCCAATTGACATAATCAGTTCAGGCAGATAGCACTGTTTTTGTAAACAAAACATATACTAGGTATATATTTGCAGATGGTGTCAACCGCTGCTGATAAGATACGTTTCTTATCGGTCGACTTTTGCGTCACACTCGTCGATAGGAATGCAGCACGATTTTAGAACACTGATTAAAAGTAAATAAACATAATATTACAACGTGACTTACTTTGGAGCTCCACCAGCTGCGATAAGGTCGAAGAGTGTGCCTACAGCGGGCAATCTTTTTGCCGTCGGTATTGCATCGAAAGGAAATACACCACCGTTTCTTCTCGTCCGCGCAATAATAGCGGGCTTTAATAAAGTCACATTTTCAATATTAGAACTAAAGGCACATTCTTTTAAGGCGGTATGAGTTCCTGGGGATCCCTTGGAAAATTTAAAAAAATTCTTCCAAATAATTACACTTTGAAGCGCCGCGATCGTGATTTTAATTCCACACCACAACGAACGAATAAAAGGCATGACTAACAGCGTAACAAAAGTACAGATTTGACTTAGGATGCTGTTTCGGCGAGTCATTATCACTCTCAATGATGACTGACTGACTGGTCACTGTCGACCAGGCAAACAGACTGAGGGCAAGGCCGACTGATTTTGTTACGATTCTGTTTTGATCGGGGACCGCTCTGGCAATGATGACGAAACAATAACGCACGACTTTGCTTCACGATGGTAAAAACAACATCCCGGAAAAGTGTAAATCTAAGATATATACTGTCTTGGGCATTAGAAGTGCCAGATGGTTGTTGGTTGATACGTTGTCACTAGATTCTAGTTGTCCGTCAACTTCTATTATTATTTCAGCAGAGATGATGACGACGCACTACTCACTATCTAATGACTGTTGGTTTCTCGGGTGGATAACTGTAGCCTGGCACAGCCTAGAACTTACACCGGTGTCGGGCACAGCGACCGCACATTAGTGTCACAATAAAAGTTGAATTGGCTCTGCGATTGCAATTGTTGCGATAGGTGGTATCGGGGGATTCGTCGCGATCACGCTAATGCAGCAATGAATGAAGTACGTGAAAAGATTATCCTCCTTAGATGGATAGATACTATGGGTATACCGCCACAAATACCACCAACGAGCACCACCGATAGACCCGCTTCGCTGATTGCGTATTTGATTATATTACGATTGATCACGACACGAGCGCGGCGAGACGGAAACAAAATATGTAATAATAATCTCTGGCTTGGTCTCGGCTACTCTTCGCGCTTGCATGTGAAAGGAAGCGACTAGGTAGGTAGGTACTTAACTAGAGGCCGGTCGACGCAGTGACGTATTGGAATATGGAATTGAATTTTGTCTGAATCTGATAATTTCTATGTGCGAGCATAGTAATGTTTGGTTCTCCTTTCTTTCTTCTGTTTGCTTTGCTTCTCAATTTCAATTTCTATAGGAGAGTAAGAAAGCATAGCATAGCAGCATAGCAGAAGAAAGATTATTATTGGTTTGTTGTTGTTGTCGTCGTCTAACTCATTTCAAACTCGAAAATTTACTTTGATTTCGGATTCTAATTCAGTGAGTGGGCGAAACCCTGCCTGTGGAGAGGACTTTCTGTTTCACAGATACCAGAAAAGAGCTATAGATACAAAAATTTGATTTTGAAGTACATGCGAGTATATAATTATGTACAATGCAGCCAAGAACAAATGAAATACAGAAAAAAAATTCAGAACATTACATGTTAAGTAGTTATTTTGTATGGGAGTATATATAACGAGGAAGTTATTGACATAGGAAACTATCGCACCATGTTACGGGGACACATATGTACTATTTACGAATTTTCTTACCTATGTTGCAACGAATGGAATTTCCTCGGAAGCAATAAATAGCTCATGCTTCCAGACAGGTAAGGTGAGGTGAATAAAATCATAAATAACTAAATAGAAGGCTGCAACCATTAGGATGTATGTATGTGCATATGTACGTATAAAGAAAGAAGTGTCAGTAGGTATTATTTAATTTTTACTGAACTGTTTCTCTAAACATATATGTTCTTTCTTTTATATATCTATTGCAGTAGATTTTGGACATAAGTGATTTTTATATAATTTTTATAAAAATGGGAATGTTTTTTATTATTGTTGCACCTGGCAAAACGTGGTGTTAGGAAATTAAGGGAACATAAAGATGGAAAAGAGATGTCTGCGTAAATGGGACTTGAATGCCTGTAGATCATAAATATTATTAGATTTTAAATGAAATAAATAACTGACTAAAAAAATCGTAGATAGACTCGGAAGTTCGGAAACACAGAACTTTGCAAATATCTACTAAGACATTGCCTTCAAACACCAGAAACTACCAGTTTCAATTTAATGATTTGATACTCATATTGTTTAATAGTTTCATAGTTTTCAAAGACAGGTGACAAAAGATATGCATGACTCTTGCAAAGATTCTTTGAGAAATAATCGCCTAATAACATAGTTACCTTTGTCTGTCTGTATGGATATAACGCTTTTATGTCGCCGCTTAAACAACTGGACGAGTGGACGTATCGAAGCCATATTTACTCCATATATTCATTTGGTGCTCCGATATGTTTAGGTTAGGTGACGCTGGAGTCGTGATATTTACGAAAATTTGTCTTTATAGCTGGATTTGGTTAATATTCACACCGTATGTTCGTTTAGTGTTCCTATGAAAAGTTGAAATGGTTAGGTGGTAGGTGACGGGTTTTCACCTAGACGTACTTAAGATTAATTTTCCTGTTGAATTTTTATACGCACTAAAATTGAAAGGTGGTCAATTTATCATGCATCTTCGAAATCTAAACCCAAAAAAAGGGTTTGTTGAATGGATATCGATTAAAAGTCAGGAGTCTTCATCGAAATTGTATAAAAGCAGAAATTACCAAAGGAAGTAATAAGGGGGAAGAAATTTGCATTCCTAGAATTTATTTGGAGCCAAGCGAAAGTGCTTTGCCATTCAGAATGAAGCGTCGCCAATTTCCATTGATGTTGACTTTTGCAATGACCACCAACAAGAAACAAGATCAGGCTTTTGATCATGTCGGTGTATATCTTCCAGAGCCAGTTTTCGCTCATGGACAGTTATATGTCGCTTTAACTCGAGGAAGATATTATAAAAATTTAAAAGTCTTAACTAACATGTTAGCTAATAAAAATATATTTTTAATTTAAAACGTTTGAAACGAGTGTTGTGCGTAGTAGTTTGCTTGCTTCAATCTGAAACAAATTGCAAACTCGCGTTGAATTAATTTTTTTTTTCGATTTGTTGTCTTTTTTTTGTGATTTGTCAATGTTCATCCAGTTCGTTCATCCAGCTATGTTTAAAGTTTCAAGTCTCCAGCTCAATGGGAAGTTAGTTTAAAATCAATTACAAAATTCCACCCGCACAGACAGACATACACGAAAGCGAGCTTATAAAAATGTTTAAAAATACAGATTGTCAATGATTGTTAACAACTCGAGAATGTTTACGAAAAACCGTGTAATTAAAGAAATCCTGAACTAAATAAATAAATATGCCTGTTTTTTGGACTTATCTTTATCCAAACCAAAACTTACTTTACTTTGGGACTCAAATGAAAAAAAGTTAATTCAGTAATTTTTGAAGGGCACTCACTAGTATAAGTGGGTGCCGTGTCTCAGTGGAAATGCGCGTGGCTACTGAGCAGGAGGTTAGTGGTTCGAATCCTACTAACACCAAAAGTATTTTTAACGGTGTCCACCTCTCGCGAATGGGTGACAAACGTTCCGAGAGTAATAACTTGTCACGGAAAGCTTCTCAATTCGCCGTTCGGAGCCGGCCTTAAATCGTAGGTCCCTTCCATTTGTGTCCAAAAATATAAATGCGCAACACAAATGGTCGCGAGAAGCTAGGCCTTGGACCGCAATGGTCTGTCGCGCCGAATATTTCTCACTAGTATAAAATATAAATTGTGAGCAAACCTCAGTTTAGCTGCGCTATAATTTGATTTGTTTCCTAGGGCGCTCTCGCAATGGATAAACTTAATAATTAAAGACTTACAAGATTGAAGACAAAACTAACTGGAAATCCATACAATTATGTAAGCTTAAAGGGGTTCGCACCCTTTTAATGCTCGGCTATAGGCTTGGTACAGCCTGGGCGTTAAGGAAAAGGAGGAGAAAAGAGGAGATGTCTATGAGCTTGTGTTTTGAATGCCTGTGGATCATAGTAATGTGGGAAGACAGAGCTTGGCAGAGCATTCCACATACGTGTTTTACGGCTGAAGAACAAATTTATTTCGCTATATTTGCGTCACCGATAAGTTTTATCGCGCGGTTTTGTATTATATCTAGCTGATGCAAAGTGGTTTTAGGCGCACCATATTGTATATTGATATTGTAATTGTACTCAAGTTTAGGGCAAATAAAAGCGTTGTATGTAATAGCCAGTGGGCGCTGTGGCTCAGTGGATAAGAGCATGGACTTCTGAGCAGGAGGTTCGTGGTTCGAACCCCAGTAACACCAAAAGTATTTTTCATGGTGTCCTACCTCTCGCGAAAGTCTGACAAACGTCCGAGACGAGAGTAATAACTTGTCACGGAAAGCTTCTCAATTCGCCGTTCGGATCCGGCATTAAATTGTAGGTCCCCTACATTTGTGTGCAAAAATATACATGCTCAACACATTTGGTTGCGACAAGCCAGGCCTTGGACCGCAATGGGGTCTATCGCGCCGAATATTATTATATTATTATGTAGTAGCCAGATCAGAGGGAGTGAAATATTTCTAGCACCGGGCTCGAAAACCGCTAATAATACGCTTAGACGACAGGAGACAGCATTGGGTTTTGTAAGCGTTAAATTATACTCGATTTATTTCTACCCATTGTATTATGCCGTCTAGGTGAGAATTTAACGTGTTTAACATAGGAAGTTCTTTGAGTTCCAGTGTATTAAGTTTTTCCATTGTGAGAGCGCCCTTACAAATTTAAATGTGGGTACACTGTATCGATCAACCCCAGATCATAACGTGTATCATATTTTATTTATGACCAAACGCGATTAATAAATTTGCGTTCAGCCATTCACATTTACTAATAATGCAAGCGTAGAAGTTGTCCACTTAGAACTTGAACGAAAAAAATGTAGTTATACATTTTTTGTTTTTGATAACTCGACAAATTGTAAAATCAAGGGGAAAAACACCGAGTAACATGAAACGTGAAGCATTTATTAATTGTAACGTCGTCTTATCACATTAAGCTCAGAACTTATTTTTCACCAGAAATAAAAGTGCAATTTCAGCAAAAACAAATCGTTATTGTAAATAAAATATTTTTTTAAACCTCGCGTCCGCTGACCAGATATTTTCTACGGGTTGGCTTGAATACTTGTTATTTTGGCAGTTTGACTGGGGTCAGGGGTTTATAAACTTGTGCTGAAATTCAGCTGATATTTTTAACGACTTACATTTAGTAAGAATACTGGTTAGTGTGTGTCGCAGTAATAATATCAGTTACTTGATCGCAACTGCGGCTTAGGCAAGCATTTTCATGCTGGAAGAAATCTTTGGCATCAGAATAAGCAACTCGTGTACGTGTATCAAAAAATGTATCTTAATTTTGTTGTTATCATTGTTCGTACAGCTCTTTCCATTTGCTGTGTACGGATAGAGTTGAGATTTCTCTCTCGTTATATCTGTTTTGCGTTATATGTGCAAACCGTACCTGGGCCTCGGTGTGATTTTGTATTACACTTGCGAACATTCTTAACAGAATCAATCAGAAGACGGTACTTAAAGTAAAACAAGGTCTTATATCACACTCTTTAATACTGGAGTACTGGAGTAATCTGATGAAACATTTCTGAGCGCCCGAGTGTGACGCGTGTGGCATGTGGTACATGCTACGCATGTAAAACTTGTTTTTTTTCCTCGCTTCGTTCAAATATCTTAAAAGGAAAGATGATGTTTTTATCAGTCTATGTATGTTTGATTCATGTAAGCTCCACTGTAGCGCCTAAACTGCTCTACCGATTTCGATGAATGAGGTGTCGATTAAGTCGTTTTTATGGCCCGGGTAAAAAAGGTTGCATTTTATACGAACAAAATCAATATGGCGGATGTTACATCCAAATGTGTTACGTTTTTAGCAGTTTATTTATGTATGTTCCATCGATTTTGATCAATGCGTTGTGAATTGATTCGTTATTATGGCCCGGATAACATAGGCCATATACGAACAAAATGGCTGATCCAAAAAAGTGGGGTCTCAGAATTTTTGTTGCTATAGTGTCGAGTGGGATGTCAAATTAAATAGGAGAAAATTCTGAGTTCATAAACTCATATTTATGTGTATGTTTGTTTGTGCCTGTCTAACTATGGAACGCCTTCACCAATTTCAATCAAACTTGGTATACATATAGCTTTCGTTATGGAATCAAATACTGTTGGTGGTGGGTAACACATTTTGTTGGTGGGGGAGGGGTGGCAGTCGATGTTAGTGTCAAACCCCTGGTTTTCGGTATCACCGTATTTTTTGTAATTGATTGACGGCATCTTCATTGTTTGCTACTTGTAGTTGACACGGCATTTGAACTTAACTTGTTTCTTAGTTTATTTTATTCCGTAGTCGGGCAATTGCTTTTTCCCCTTTTTTTATTAACCATTTTTTTACATTTCCTTGTTTAATTAACTTGTTATAATTAAGTCAAAAGCCGTCACATGGCTTAATCACAAAACGCACCAGTGCACACAGGACACAGTGTGTCGTGATCAGATTCCGCTATATGCAAAACCTTCTCTACAGAAAGCCCAACTGTTGCGGTGATACACAGATACATGCTTAGAAAACAGAACAGATGCGTTTGGGATTGGTTAACAGCATTAGTATGCGTACAGTTGGGCTTTCTATAGAGAAGGTTTTGGCTATATGGCGTGATTTTAAAAAAAATTGTCCTTCCAACCAGCGGACATTTTAATACAAAGTGTTGTCACCGGAAATACACATGTGTGCAAAGTTTCAATAATAAGTGGATTAAAAATTGATCACAAATCTCCACGACAAACAGAAAGACGAACAGACAGACAAACAAATCCACGGGCACGCAAAGTTATCAAAGATGATTTAAAAAATTAAATGAAATGAACTCAAATGTAATGTAATTTGTGATTAATTGTAGGGTAAGTTAGTTGTTCACTTATTTTAAACGCGGATATGTATGGCTCAATCCTCAAATTTATTCCTATTTTCATATTTTTAAAGCCGGATTAAAAATGTATCCTTGGATTTAAATCTGGGTAAACTGCAGCTATTTTTGAAAACAGTAAATCAAGAAATCCATGGCTTTATGGTCGTGTAAAAATACCGACGTATAATTCTTAAGCGAGCTTTTTTTAATAACCAGACAAAATAAAACTTTGTCAGTTTGTTTTATGTGTGTGCGAAAGCGTTTTAACTGAAAATATGTTCGGTAAAAAAAATTAAGTGTTTAAAAAGTTTTATAAAATTTATTTTTTGGAAATTTGTTTAGTTTCTTTAGTGTTAGTATGTATATAAGACGAACTTTGTTTCAAAGGAAAAAGACTCTATGCTATTTCATATGAGCAATGTTCGATTGGAACTGAATTAGTAGCTGTATCTGAAATAACAGAAGTAAAGAGACTGTTCGATTGACAACTCTTCACTATAGTTAAAAATTTGGGCGAAACTGGGCAACTGAAGTAAGTGAAGAGGGGTTCTGCTCGTGTAGTTACTTCAGATGAGTAACATTGACATTTAGCTGAAGTAAAGAATAACAATCGAACAGTCTCTTCACTTCAGTAGCACAATTTATATGAAGGGTCGCTCAATTAACTTCAGTGTAGAATTGTATTTTTCAGGCCAATCGAACGCGGCTTTGACCGAAGAATTCTTCTCATTACACTGATCATCTACGTAGATATGATCCTGTATATGTGATATATAAACTTCCAATCACTTGATTGACGCCACATTTTTTGAAACCGTTTTTCAGGAAATCCCATCCCAGGCATTTAAGATAGTTTCAATTAAGACATATTTCTGTTCAAATTGTCCACAATTATTATTTTGCTTTGGAAATCCCCATTCCAGCAAACATGCGCAGTCTCCACCTGTCGTGTTGTTGGCCTTCAAGAAAGACGTCAAGTTGCAGAAGGACAGATTTTTACTACAGTCTACAGAGGTTCCAAGAAATTTGAAGGCTCAATTTAGTAATTATTTGTAGTTTTCCATTGATAAAAGCATTGGACTCGCGTCGTCTTTAGGTTCGTGATCTTTTTCCGTTTTGCTTCTTCAATGAATCAGAGAGAATTCTAAGAAAATAAATTGAAACCTAAAACTGTGATATATTGTAAATTACATTCCTTCGATTTTTGAATTTTAATAAAGGGCGCAAGTCATTCAGGGAGATCTCCCTAGGCAATAATTTTTTATCGCTAAAAAAAACCCATGGCAAAAATTTAATAAAATTTAGAAAATACGTTTTTTTTTTAATCTGTATGATAAGGCAATATGTGTTCTAAATATTGAGTTCGGTAGTCCATTTCGTTTCGTTTGGTGTTTCGTTCATAATTTCATTGATCTTAGCTACTAATTGTAACGCCCACTAATATATATGCTCTAGATTTTCTCTGCCTCCGTATCGGTGTTTGCAGTGCGACCCTTCTCTTTAATTTCAAATTTTGCCATTTTTATTTGTTCTGACCTTGAAAATACCTTAAAATAATCCTACAACATTTTCCTTTCAACTCGGCTTACATTTATTGTAGCATTATTTGAAACCCGTGTACATGCACACAAACAAATTATTTTATTGTAGCAGCGTAGCGTATCAGATAAAAATGCTGTAAAAAAGTCGAGTGCGCACTTTACGCACTCTTTAAATTGGATGCAAATCCGCAAAATTTTTCTACAAACAGACTGTAAGTCGGTTTAAAATGCAGATTTCATGCATACCGACTGCCTGTCATTTTTCTGTGCAGCACAAGCTGCGCAGCTGCTGAATTCTTGACCGCAGAACCGCAGCCTTATTGTTATTTGAGGTGAAAGCTGCGCGTTAAGTTGCACACGAGTTTTGCTGTTTGTAATTGAAAAGAGCAAAAAAATAACCGCTATAGAAACAGCTGGGATCAGAATCTATTCTATGTATACGTTTTAAATTCTTAATAGGGTACGTTTCCCTATTGATAACCGGAACAAAAGGCAGACTAACTGGTTAAAGCAAGATTAAGCAATGAGTCAATGGACGAATGACGGAACATCGCAATTTCCAGCTAATTTGACTTGGGGCACACGAACAACTCACAGCAGGAAAATTGCCAGAAATAATGTCAGTTGCGATTAAACTGTGTAACGGGAAAGTTGATTGGAGGAGTCGCTGGTTAAATGCGATTGTGAACGGTTTTGGTGCCTTTTTTATTTTTAGCGGTGGTGCGGGTATTGCTTTTCTTTATATTTTTTATTGATGATTTGTAATACATACAAACATAATAAATTAACCAGTCGGCATTTTTTGGTTAAAAATGTCTATTAATATCTACATGCAATTTTTATGCTCCATCGCCGAGAACAATTTCGTTTAAAACTCAACACTAAATTGTCTACTCAACCGTCAATACATAAACATATACCATTCCATCAAATTTTAGGAGCAGATAAGGTTACGATTACGATTATGTAGGTTATTCTTCTTGATTATAATGTATACACATATGCATGATTGACGGGGTGACTAGTGACCAGTGTGAACAATTAATAATTGAAGTTCTACGCTGGCTGTTGAATTAATTAAATAATATGAATGATTAGTTCTCATTAGTTCTTAAAAAAAGCACGTACAGCAGGTGCCTTCTCTGTTCATCTTAAGTTGAAAAGCATGTTTATGTATCACGTATATGGTATACCCGTGACAATTTTGGGTGTATGCAAACGTCAATGTATGCAATTCTGTATGTTTATTTCTAATGTCGGTTTTTTTCATTTAAAATCTAGCGCAGATTGATTTTTGGTTCGTTTTCTCTAAAAATCCAATCTACGGTAGATCGAATTTCCCCATAACAGATCTGTATATTTTGGGTGATTTACCTCTCTCTCCTCTAACTAAACAACAACACGCCTGTCGTATTCGATTTGCCGAGAAAAAATCTAAGCTCGAGCGCAGATTTCTAAAACAAGGAATAACGACATTAAAGTCGCGTAAAAATTTGGTTTTAATGCGCCGCGTTGATAGTCAACTTTTAAAATCACTTTTTTAATAGTAAACTGGCTTGGTGGGAGATAGAACGACAATTATTATAATGTAAACAAATGATCACTTTGTTCAAATGTAACGTTATCAGAAATCAACTTTGCTTTTAACTTACGGAAAAATATTATAATGTCGCTCCACCTTTTTTGGAACGGAAAAAATCGTCGACTATGGGTCTGTGTTTTTATTATACCCGAGTTAGCAGTGTACGTCAAAAATTTACTCGATTTTTATTATTCAGCCGGGGTAATTTTACTCCGTAATCTGTTTTCTATTTTTTACACTGAAATAAATATCAGCATAAGGAAGAGTAAGAGCGAGTAAAGTTTTTACTAGCTCGGGTTGAATAAAAAATAGAACCTATATCAATATGAGCTGATAGCGGCCAACTTCATTTAGATATCAAACATCTATCGCCTCATCTTATTTTTAATGGTAATCTTATGAAACAATTCCGTAATTTGTTAACCTCTTGAATAATGATAGGGATGGGTGCTTCAGGTTTATGTTGGATCGATCGTTCATAAAAAATTTGATTTGGATTTACTTTCGGCTTTATGCTTATGCGATTGTTGTTGTAAGCTTAGCTGGCTTTGCCAAAGCAATACACCTTATATTATGGTTTTGACAAAAAAATGTGCACGTTATTTTGGAAATCCATACAAAACCTGTAAGTCCAAAATTTATCCATTGTAAGGAATTCCTCACTCTTTTACCTATTGTACTAATTAAAATATATGGAAACAGACCAATTTGTTCAAAGAAGCGAGATAGATAGAAAATCATTGCTTTTCACTTATGAATTCTATTCTACTACCAATTTAAAACTAGTACTTTATATGTTACTCCATTTTATGTCATTTTTTTTTTGAATAAATTGCATTTTTTATCGTGATTTTACCTGCAAGATAGTAATTTATGACAGCATAATTTTTTATCATTTTGATATGTATATATAACTTTAAAATGTTCCTTGAAATAATTTTGTATTTAGAGTCTCATAGATAAAATATTATCAGTTATATGTATATGCATTCATATGCATTTAATTATTCACGCGCGAGTA
This sequence comes from Nephrocerus scutellatus, assembly GCA_947095585.1. Classification (NCBI taxonomy): domain Eukaryota; kingdom Metazoa; phylum Arthropoda; class Insecta; order Diptera; family Pipunculidae; genus Nephrocerus; species Nephrocerus scutellatus. The sequence goes on along the minus strand of OX352761.1, from coordinate 4,709,867 downwards.
TAACCACATATTGGTTATCAATTACGACTGCTTGTGTATATGGTGATTTTTTACATATTTTGCAAAAGAACAATAAATTAATGAACGATATCTTGGAAATTTAATCTGTTGTTTTTGGAGTCGACAGCCGTTGAACTCAAAATTTTCTTTATATTACAGTATTGTCCAGGCATTAACCTTTTTCAAGATATTCAATGGTATCTGATATTGTCTCTGAAGTGCTGTCTATAAGATACAAAGTGCAATGAAGTTCAACAGTGGTTTTGAATACGGGTATTTTACGGAAACTGGAACCATTTTTCAGGAGTTATTGTTTGTGTAGAAGTAGCTACATTCAAGTTTCGATAAAGTATAGTTATAGTTTTATTGGTTTGCTAACCTCCCACACCGATCTGTTCACTTTTTTTTTAATGCAATGAACTTTTATTACCGATCATTCACTACAAATTAACCTCAGCTGACCTATATAACACAACCACTCTAGAACAGACAATGATAACGATTTTAAAACTTATAAATATATTATTATTTATATATCATAGTATTCCTTAACTCCGCTCCCGTTTCAAACACCTTCAAAATCTAATTTTTCCCAAGAAACTTTAATTTTCAAAACTATACTCTATACCTACCATTTTAGAGTCAAGATGAGAGTTTTTATTTTTATTTTGATTTAAAACAATTAATTTAATACAAAATATTGTAAACTCAATTTTTAATATTCCATATTTTCTAAGTTAAGAGTTGCAGGGATTTTTTTTCAATACTTGCGATGCAATTGGCACATAATGTTGGTGTAATTGTTTGCAGGCGTTCTTTCATAAGACTTTCTAAGGCACTTACTCTATGTTCTTGGGGGTTAATGCGTTTCTGATATTAAGAATACTTGAATACTTGAGAGTTCTCTTTTAACATAACTCTTTGCCAAAGACCAGACATTTTCAACAGGGTAAAATATTGCACTGCAGAGTCCAAGCTTCTGTAAAAATTCTTTAATTTTACTGTGAAAAGGTGCACTGTGACAACTGGTTCACCATGTCTAATAATTGCTTGACGAAGGAAAGATTTCATACACGATTTTTCATTTTCTTTCTTGAACCTCTTCTTATTTCATCTATATATATAAATAATAAATAAATCCGACTGTGCTTATGGAGCCTTTTACATGAACGCTAGCGTCTTTTGAACCAGCTGCTATAGTTGTGCATCTTGTTCCCTTTAATGATCTGCCCTGTGTTCTTGAAATATGAATGTTTGAATTAGTTTCATCCATAAACAAAATAGGTATATGTTGGGCCCTGAAATTCCAAAAGACATTCAACAAACTCTTTTCGCTTTTGTTTGTTCTCAGGGCAGTTTCCCTTTTCAGGTTCATACCTTAAGTATTTCAGCGTGTAACAGAGAGAATCTAGGTGTTTGAGATTGTTGTTTTTGAAATGGAAAAGTTAAATTTTTCTTCAAATGTGCGGAAGTTTATTTCGATAATTTCAACATAATCTAAATGGATTTCTGTAATTTTCTGAAATATTTTTCCACCTCGTTTGTTTGAGGTTTCTCCCTCTGCTATCCAACGATATGCTATTGATTGTGGTTGTGGAACGTTAAGCGTACGTGCCTTTTGTATCCAGTCCCCATTCATGTTTGACAGGTTTTTGAATTTTTGTAGACATTTTTTGGCGTACCCGGCAAGCAATTCATCGCAAGCAACTCATCGCAGGCTTACTTTTTTTGATAAAGAACTTTACTATTTTCATATTGAGTTTTAGTATTCTCATTTTGAAACTAAAATGGTATATAACTTATAATAGGTATATTGTTAATGATTATATTTGGCCCGACAGACCAGTGCGATCCAAGGCCTAGCTTCTCGTGTTGTGCGTGTTATATCTTTTCACACAAATGTAAGGAACCATCAATTTAATGCCGTTTCTGAGAAGCTTTCCCTGGCAAGTTATTACTGTCGGACGTTTGTCAGATATTCGCGAGAGGTGGAACCGTGAAAAATACTTTTGGTGCTTCTGCGACTCGAATCTCGAACCTTTTGCTCAGAAGTACAACGCACTAACCACTAGAGCCACGGTAATGCAACAACGCTTATATTGATCAAACTGTAAAAACTGCTATTTGTTACACTAACAGCAACAAACACAATATAAGCTGGGGCCTTATGTTTATCAGGAGTTTTAAGAACTCAAATTAAACGGTCAGTGGAATAAGCCAATATCTTCTTACACGCTCACAATGAAGTGATAATAAATAAACCGTAGATTATCAAGTTTTTAAATAATTAACTTTTGATGGAATTATCAAACAAAAAAGGTATACATATTGTTGGAATCTTTTCCTTTTCAAGGATGAAATTGTCACTTTGTGAAGCGAAAAAAACCTTTGAATTCGTAGAGATTTTCCTTTTTTCTTCATTTAGCACACGGTAGCTTGATGCGATTGACGCGAATCTCATGTTTCTTAGTTTCCTTTTACTGCAGGTATCTAGATAACAGCAAATTTATGGCTGTTATGAAACGTGACCTTAAAGTGGGGGGTATGATATAAATTTCGTTCTGTTTTTCTCAGAGTTTTAGAGATAAAGCGCCGGACAGATAAATTTCCGCTGCGACAATCTGCAGCAAAAATTAAACTAATCTATTTCATTTGTTTTGTCTTCTATCTTATATAATTCTTTTGTCAGCATTGAAAATGTTCTTATTTTTAAGAAAATAGTTATTGGGTAAGTCAGTTAAAAAGATCAGTGGGGAATCTATTATCAAAAGGAGGATGCGACTTTAAATGGAAGTTATATGACAAAAAAAATTAAATTTGGTGACATTTGACATCTTTACTGACCTTAATTTCATAGATACAGACTTATAATATACACAGTTTTTTAAGCGATACTGTGTGCCACGAATAACATTCATCCTTTGAGAGTTTTTGACCGATTTTAACGGTTCGTAATTATGATTCTATGATTTGTGAACAAATTAACCAAGAAGCAGTAAATATTTTAAAGAAAGATAACACCTGCTATTTGTATTTTTTGCTGCTAAGAGTTAAACATTTATCCATCCAACCCAAAATACATTTTAATTAATTGTTGTTCCTTTACTTTTTTACTTTCAGCTGCGATCATTTGTTTTAACACTTAGGCAATGACCTGACCATTGATTGCTTCCCAAAAATATATTATATTATTTCACACAACAGTTGACGTGACAGTTGAGTATAGTCAACATGGATAGCACTAAAAAACCTGAAAAAACAAATCCTCGTAAAAATGCAAATTTCTTCTCACAATTAACATTCTTATGGGCAATACCTCTAATGTACAAAGGATCGAGAAAAGGTCTCAACACAGATAATTTAACAAAGTGTCGTGAGGGCGATCGTTCAGAAGAATTGGGCGACCGACTAGAAAAGTAAGTTCAACTCTCAAAATAGGTTAACACAAAAACAAGCATTTAAATTATTATTTGAATCGTAAGCCAATGGTATAAAGAAGTTAGCCGAGCCAGCCGCAAGGGTCGTCAGCCACTTTTGCGTTCTGCAATGCTACGTACATTCTGGAAATCATGCGTAGTCGACGGACTCATTTGTCTAATTTATATCACATTAAAGTAAGTGGCATTGTGGTTTTATACATCACTGGCAAGAAGTATATGATATTATTGCTCCAATTGCAGATCACTGATACCCGCTGTTCTGGCTCAACTGCTGTTGCAATTCCAAGTTGGTTCAATTAACGAGCAGCAACAGTCCCAATTTTCTACGGATACACTTAATAATTTTAATCGATCCAAACGAAGTGTCAGCGATACTGGTATTGTGTTAGACGATAGTGGTGCGGGTAAGTGTAAAGCATAGAATAAGGGAGTTTGTTGTTATCATGTACTTAAGTTTATTAAACAAATGTTTGGTTTGGGTTTGGAAATTCAACTTTAAATTATCTGATCACATACAATTACGCGCATTAAGGCCCCACCATATTTATTCGATGTTAGAGACTTTATAGACGTAACGATGTACTGAACTAAAATAATTCTATTCAAATAATGGATGAATATGTGCAACATAAATTGAGTGCTGTTTACAGTGTACCCTTTTACTCATGGATAAAATACAAAAATACAGGAGTGCAAGTGAAACAAAATGACTAATTGAAAAGTAATCAGCAAATACGTTTTTTTTCTTTCAATTTATGTGTGCTTATGTTGCTATAACTAACGAAGTTATATATATATATATATTTATACTAACTTTTCCCGAGAGCTTCGCCACCCGCACACAAGAATCTCCGCCTTGCCACCACTACCACGGGAGGGGTGTACTATTGCCTAGACAAAGCGCCACCTCGATCGTATTCGCACTATATGCTTTACCGAGATTTTGTTAAGACGCATATTCTGTGATAGTTTCAGCTCAATCAGTTTTTGAATTATTGTGTCGTATTACAAACCAACAGATTCAATTTTATATACATATATATATATGAAGATTATAGTATGTACAAAGCAACGCAGCACAAGCACACAGTCATTTTTGTTGTTACATATAAACTTTGCACTCCTTTTTTACAGGTGTTACTAAAATCGCACTTCATTGCATATTGGTATATTTCATTCATGGTTAGGTTAGGTTAGGTTAAGGTGGCTGTCAGCGAAATCGACACACTTAGACCAGTAATGGTCTATTGTGATACCACACGGATCAAAAAAATTCCTTCGTATGAAGCGTAGCAGACTAAACATTTCCATTGCTTGGTGAGATCATTAGTGTCGTTGTAAAATAAAGCTCTCATATGATGTTTACGCTTTTGGGAGAGGGCTGGACCAGTACAGAGAAGATGGAAGATGGTCTCCTCATCCTCCTCACAGCTTCTGCAGAAGTCATTCGAGAAGACCCCAAGTCTTGCTGCATGCCTGCCTATGAGAAAGTGCCCAGTGATGACACCTACAATAGCACTGATGTGCGAACTTTTTTGAGAGATCATACTATTGGAGCGTTTCGTTTGACCACCTACAGTTATTTTTTACATTAGCATCCCGCTTTAACAAGAATTTGCATGCAGCGAACAATATGCATAAGGAACCATATTCAGGAAAGAGGGGTATTGTAGTTCCTTTTTTGGCGAGTTCGTCAGCCATACAGTTACCCGGAATGTCTCTGTCCCCCGGTTAAGGGCTAGAATTGAAATTGTGGAGACTGATTCCAGGGATTTCAGTGCAGCTTGGCTATCCGAGAATATACGGATATCCTTAGCGGATATGACGTTTCTCTTCAGTTTCACTGATCGCCATAATTTCAGCCTGGAAAACACTAGAGTGATTTGGAAGTCGGAAAGAGAGGCTAAGATTTAGCTTTTTTGAGAAAACCCCTCCGCCGACTCCGTCATCAGTTTTTGACCCGTCTGTGTAAAAATAAATGTGTTCTTCTTCCAGGTAAGCGTCTTCATCCCAGAATTATCTGGAGGAGAAGGTGACCTGGAAGTATGGAATAATTAGCACGATTTTTATGCAATTTGTCAATGGTTCGCACCGTTATAATGCTCGGCTATATGCTTGGCACAGCAGTGGGCGTTAAAGAAAAAGAGGAGAATAGAGCAGATGTCTGTGAGCTTGTGTTTTGAATGCCTGTGGATCATAGCAATGTGGAAAACAGAGCTTGGCAAAGCATTCGGCTGAAGAACGAAAATTTGAACATACTGTAGGTTTGAAGATGGCTTGACCGTCAACTAATGAACATTTAGAGCGCAACGAGTATTGTGGTTCAAGAAGAGGTGGCGTGCAACTGGCGGTGCAAACGGCTGTCATTAAAACATTGATACCTCACATAATTCCAAAAACAGCGACTCAAAAAAGTGAGAAAGAGTTTGAATAATTTTTTATTGCACAGCACACTATGTAATTAAATGAATGAGTGTAATTTTTCTGATTTTTCAACGGAAAATTCAAATATCAATGCAGTACAATGATGTCTTTGTTCAAATACAGAATATTATTGTCTTCTTTTCCGATGTATGTTCTGATTGCAGTTCATTAACTTACTGATTTGACAAGAGATTCTTTAACTTTTGGGAATTCGTTTCTAGTTTTTTATATTACCACGTTATTACTTTGCCGCTATGCGTTGTCCTTTGCCACATTGACTCGAGTTGAAATCTCTTGATCCATTATTTCTTTGTGTTCATTTGATGCATAAATGACGCAATAAAGCAACTCAAGCGCTTTATCTGTCTCTCTTCCCATAACAGCGTTCTTTAATCTCTACAAATGTTCAAGTTCCGCAATGCGGCAATGTGCAAAAAGTTCGTTTAAGTTTTGTTGTAAATTGTAAATACTAATCGAAATATGTGTGTAAGCATGTAAGAAGATAGTACGTTCATGAATTGCGTGTTGTGTCTTATCTTTTAATTTTAGCTCATCCTAATGTAATTCAGGTCGGCGAAAAAGCAAGTGGAGGTTATTTAACGACCGCTACAAATAACATTACTGCCACCTCAGCCATTATTGCGGTTACCGAAGAAGTTAATACATTTAGTGACACATTAACATACATTTGGACGGATGTTTACTGGTTAGCGTCGATTCTCATTTTATCTACGTTGCTTGGATGTTTTCTCAATCACCATGTTGACTTGAGGCAGAGACTGCTTGGGGCCCAAATGAGGATTGCTTGTTGCTCATTAATCTATCGGAAAGTACGTTGCAATTACAGAAATTGTTCCCATTTTCCAACTAATGAGTGTTTCCACTTTCAATTGCAGACACTTCGCCTGTCCAAAAAGACTGCCGGATCAACGCCCGCTGGTTATTTGGTGAATCTTTTATCCAATGATGTCAACCGTCTTGACTATGGGTTCATCTTTGTTCACTATATCTGGATCCTGCCAATTCAATCCGTCCTCATTTGTTATCTTATCTGGCAAAAGATTGGAATAGCAGCTTTAATAGGCGTGATGGGCCTTTTGCTTAAAACTGTGCCTGTACAGACTGGCCTCAGTAAACTTTCATCTAAATTACGAATGAAAATTGCTCACCGCACGGATAATCGCGTGGGAATCATGAACGAAATCGTTAATGGAATTCAAGTAATCAAAATGTACGCCTGGGAGAAGCCTTTTCAGGCAGTTGTCGCCGAAGCAAGGCGTCGTGAAATCAAACAAATTCGTTACGCCTCATATCTGCGTGGTGTCTACTTAAGTACAATGGTCTTTACAGAGCGTTCCACATTATACATTACTATAGCTTCGGCGGTTCTTTTGGGGAATGCGGTTACAGCCGATGTCGTTTTCTCGGCAGCGCAGTTCTACAATATACTTCAGGCATGAGTTCAATACAATTTACAGTTGTAATTTAATGAAATAATGGGTTTCCTGGTATTTTAGCTTGTTGCTGCAATTTGGTATCCACTAGCAGTTTCCTTTGGAGCTGAGGCGTTGGTCTCACTTCGGCGAATTCAGCAATTCCTTTTGTTGGAAAACCATAACGAAAACGCCCATGGGCTGACACATAAGACTGACGACCACTCGACTATTGATAACGTTTCGAAGGCAATAATTCTGAAAGAAGTGAACGCCATCTGGGACACTTTGAAGAACAAGCCTACTTTGCAGAGCATAAATATTGAGATCAATAAGGGACAATTATGTGCAGTTATTGGACCCGTTGGTGCTGGAAAGGTAAATAAATGACACCAAAGAGAATTAATATTGATGTACGTATTGACAGAAATGAATACCCGTATTTTTCCAGAGTTCCTTGATGCAACTGTTGCTGGGCGAACTGCCGATTGTAACTGGAAATGCTGAAATTCATGGTAAGGTCTCATACGGTTCTCAAGAGCCTTGGCTCTTCAGTGGAACTGTCCGAAGTAATATTCTTTTTGGAGAACCTTACGACCGCAAGCGATACCATGAAGTCACCAAGTGTTGCGCCCTCTCCACAGATTTTGAGCAATTGCCCAATGGTGATAAGACAATTGTCGGGGAGCGTGGTGCATCTCTTTCTGGTGGTCAACGCGCAAGGATAAGGTAAGTATCCACCAAAGCAATTAGCATTCAGTTATCATTGCATAATTTTGTCGTTAGTTTGGCTAGAGCCGTCTACAAACAAGCTTCCATTTACCTACTTGACGATCCTCTGAGCGCTGTTGATGCCCATGTTGGACGACATTTGTTTGACGAAGTTATTGGCCCACAAGGACGGTTGGCTAACCAGAAAGCAACACGTCTATTGATTACACATCAGGTGCATTTCCTTACAGAAGCGGATTGGATTATTATTGTAGAAAATGGACGCATATCTCACCAAGGAACATATAACGATCTTTTAAAAAGTGACTTAGATTTCGCTCAATTGCTTGAGCGTCCTAAGGATACCGAAAGTGATAGGGGCAATGACGATAGAGCACAAAGTGAAGAGCTGTCTACCTATGAAGAGGAGGAAATTCCGTACATTGATGGGGTGAGCGGATATCAGCCGCTGAGAAAGACCAGTTCAAATGCGAGTAGTTCCTTCAAAAAGTCGGTAAATTAATGTAACGACAGCTTAAAGCTAGGATGTATTTGATGTTTTTTCCCATCAATCTCATTAAGTCGAGCTCAGAGAAGGATCTTACAGCTGAGCAAGAGACCGGTGAGGACCAGGCCCAAGGCGGCGTTTCCTGTCGTGTTTGGTGGCAGTATTTTCGCGCTGGTGGCAGCATCGCTGCACTTTCATTCTTAGCTTTTGTTATGATATCTTCGCAAATGGTTGCGAGCGGCTCTGACTACTTTGCAAACATTTGGACGCAGCAGGAATATATGCGCTCTAAGAACGAAACTACCACACTAACGACGTCTGATTGTTTGTACATTTACGGTGCCTTGATCATTGGCGTTGTAGTGGTAAGCGGTTGTTAATGTTTGCCTAGCGGGTAAATAACAGCTTATATTAACTAAAATACATATTTTTTCTTTTACTAATTTACTTAGATGACGATTTTTCGAGGGTTCCTATTCTTTAAAGTTTGTATGCATGCCTCAAAAGTTCTTCATAATCGCATGTTTCGCAGCATCCTCCATGCGACGATGCGTTTTTTTGACACCAATCCATCGGGAAGAATTCTTAATCGATTTTCTAAGGATATGGGAGCCATTGATGAGTTTTTGCCCAAAGCAATTATGGATTTTCTTCAAATCGCTCTCGTTATGTTTGGCATTATAATTGTGATCGGTGTGGTAAATCCCATTCTTTTTATAGCCCTTGCAGTGGCTGTCTTTGTGAATACATTTATCCTAATGTTGTACTTGCGTCCGTCACAAGATCTTAAGCGACTCGAGGGAATCTGTAAGTGGAATCGCGCTCGTTCGCTGTACAACGAATAAAATTTAAAATTTAAGGTCGAAGCCCGGTGTTCTCACATTTGTCCGCTACCCTAACAGGAATTTCGACTATTCGCGCTTGTGGTATTCAGAATGTTGTCGCCAAGGAATTCGATAACCTCCAGGATGTACACAGTGCCGTTTGGCAACTGACAATGTCTGTAAATACGGCGCTGGGCCTATGGCTAGACTGTGTTAGTTGCAGTTTCCTAACGGCCGTCACATTCAGTTTCATCATCTTGCAGCAACGTACATAAGTGAACTTTAACTTTTACTTAGAATTACCGTGTTAAATAGAAAGATGTTTTTCGCATTTCAGAAACCTACAGCGGAAATGTTGGCTTGGCCATTTCGCAGGCCATGATTCTCACCGGGATGGTTCAGTATGGTGTTCGCCAGGTGGCTGAATCCCTGCAACAAATGACTAGCGTTGAACGAGTTTTACAATACACCGACCTAGATCAGGAGACCAAAATTGAAAAGAAACCTCCAGTTGGATGGCCCCAAAAGGGAAAAGTTCAATTTCAAGATATGTCGCTGCGTTATGATCCGAACAGTGTCGCTGTATTGAAGCATTTAAATGTCACAATCGAACCAGGTTGGAAGATTGGTATAGTGGGTCGCACTGGCGCGGGCAAGTCATCCCTTATTGGAGCATTATTCCGATTGTCATATATTGAAGGCGAAATTTTGATTGATGGCATTGAAACAGGCTCCATCTCTTTGGAGACATTACGAACTCAAATATCCATTATTCCTCAGGACCCTGTACTATTCTCGGCTACTATTCGTTATAATTTGGACCCGTTTGAAAAGTACTCTGATGGTGATCTCTGGAAGGCTTTGGAAGAAGTAGGTGGTGCTGGTAAAATGGAAAATCGAAAATACTAATTCGTTTCGTTTTCAGGTCGAATTGAAGGGTGCTATACCAGGCCTGGAATTCATGGTCACGGAACGTGGCAGCAATTTCAGTGTGGGCCAAAGGCAATTGGTTTGCCTAGCCCGTGCAGTTCTACGCAACAACAAAATTCTTGTGCTCGACGAAGCCACTGCCAATGTTGATCCACAGTAAGATGGATTACATGTCACCCAGTTAAATAAGTAATGTTTTGTTTTTTTTAGAACCGATGCGCTTATCCAAAAAACAATTCGAGAAAAATTCAAACAATGCACTGTTCTAACGGTGGCACATCGCCTTCACACTGTCATGGATTCAGATCGAATTCTTGTCATGGATGCTGGTTCTAAAAAGGAATTTGACATTCCGCATGTCCTCCTCAAGAATCCAAATAGCTCCCTTCGGCAAATGGTCGAAGCAACTGGGCCAAATGATGCAGAGAATTTAAAGCGAATTGCACGTGACACTTACAAAAAAATACAAAAGTCCAAGGCAGAACAAACTTAAAGATGATAGTTAGAAACTACTGTTTGTTAGGTTTACTAATCTTTACAAATTAATTATACACTTTTACGATTTTTTTTTATATTCGGTCAGTACTTATTTTTACAAACATACCTGCAACAACATTGTGCAAAATAGTTAAAGTAAAAAAAGCAAATGTCCGAAATATCATTGTGCCTTAACTTATACAAAAGAAATTATTTGTGCTTTTTAATATTATAAGTAGTTTGCTATGTATTTTTCAACATGTTAATTTTAACTTTTTATTAAGATGTAATAAAGTTTTACGGTTTTCTTTAATTTGTGTCTGTAAATTTAATTTAATTGAAATCAATAGATGCAGATAGATGATTAGAGCGAATTGGAGGATCGCATTTCCTAACCGTGCTAATAACATTTGTACTGCCCTAAGCGAGATGGAATGGAATGGATGGAATTTTGCGAATGGTTACAGTTCTCTTAAAAGAATCTGATTTCACATTTTGCCCTTGCTCATCTAACATAGATTTAACTGGAAACTATTGTGGTGCTATCGTCAGTATTTCAATAAATGATTAATGGAGATCTGTTTTTCAAGCAAATCAAATTTCGTTAGCGGTATTGATTTTTGATTTCTTCATCATCACTAGGGACAAGAAGCTTATCCATCCGGTCATTCTCTAGCTGTGACAGATTTTAACGTATTTTTGTGGTACGGGTTTTCTATAACTTGTTTTCTTGTATCGACCCTTGCCCATATGGCTGATACTGCGACCTAAAAAGATCTATTGTAACTACAGGCTATGATTAGTCTAAGGCTATGTCCTGAATGTCTGTGTCCTAATTGCGATCGAGCGATCAGACGTCGTCGTGCTCGAAAACAACATATCATGATCATCTCAGTACATGTGAATCTGTTGTTGAGGTTGGTTGAGCTGAAATGACTTCCCGGAATGAAACAATCGACCAACGAGTTCGGCATTGAACGCTAGAGAGCTATTTACTACTTATTTTTGGAGGTTACTCCTTAAAAATTATTTTCATATATAGAAAAAAATTACACGAAACATTATATGGGAAGAGAAATCGAGTGTTAACTTGTTACGCGTTAACAAAAAGCGAAGTCGTTAGTTTTTGACATCTCTCACGACTTAGAGAACTGAATGTGAGCAGCTATATTCCGTGTGTGACGCGCGTCGAGCGTCGTGTGTGGCGCGTGTAATGTAATGTCCGAATTTGATGAGACTTGTTTTACAACAATTGGTTAGCACTCGGCTTGCGATGAAGTAATTTGTTACGTATGGCGCGTGGCTTGTGGCGCGTGTTATATATGCAAATCGATCTCTGTCTGATCGTTGCTCTGCATTCGTTTAGAAGATGCCACGGGATCCCTCCGAAACCCATTACGTAAGAAACCTACCACCTCCATGATGAAGGATCGTTTTAAGTAGCAGTGTTTCTCAACTCTGATGTCGAACATATTTCTTTATGGAACCAATGGAATGCTGTGCATTCACAGAGAATGTGCTCGGATGATTCGTCATCTGTCAACCAGGACCTACTCCGTGTCTGAGGCTAGATTTTTTTATAACTAGATCAGTCTTTATGAACATTTTGGATTTTATTGTACCAATTTACAATCATTACATTTTTACAGTAAATTAAGATTGAAGGAACACGTTGATTGATACTGAAAATATTTTAGATTTATTTCTTTGATTCCAATACTACTTAGTATGAGGACTCGCTTTGTTCTGAAGAGAAGAATTCAAATAAGTTAATAATATGGTATTTATCAGCATTCATTAGCGTTCAGTATCTGAAGCATGTGTGTTCTTAAGTTCTTCATTATTGTTGGCTAGTGGATTTGGGCCAACGCCAAAGAATTGCAGGCTTATGCCAACTTTAAAATCCTCTTTGGAATAAAAATAAAACGCCCTACAGTTAAACTTAAACTTCAAGTTGTGTGTTTGTGTGTGTGATGTAAATAAATTCGTCAGCCTCACAATTCCTGCTCTCTGGCGTTTGTCAAAACAATTTACTTTTTTGTGTTCGGAGAATTCACTTTTTACGGTTGTCTTCAGAGAGAAGGTTTGCAAAGCTTACCAACGTAATGTTCTAGTTTAAACTAATAACTAACGACTGCTTGAGTTCTACATATCTTGGCTGGGCGACAATTATACTTTTTCATTCTAAACTGAATTGAAATGTGTTTACTGAACCATAGTTGACAATTCTTTTAAATACGCAACTTTATAGTATACTTTTTCGTTTTTCATCGGTATATAAACACTAGTGTAAATACCCGCCGTTCCCAGCTGTTCTATCCCACTGACCGCGACCCAACTGATCACCCGCCCAATGACCGAGCAGTCGATCCTTCGATGGAGATCAGTGTCTCCCTCGAAGAATCGACAACCTCAGCCACCCAGTTATAATATCGACATAAATATTTCCAGAAAACAAACGTATGTACTTTCAAATTTATATAAGACTAGCGAAATACCCAGGGTTTCCCGGCTGCTCCACCACTGGCTGGCTGGATGGCCAAATCTTGTGATCAATTTTAAACCCACTTATTGAAACTTTGCACATGTGTATCTCCGATGACCACACTTTTTATTTGGGGCCCCTTGGGCCTCGGGGTCGGGAGGCTCCCATACAAATATTTTACAAAATTTAACCGATTTTCTTAAAATTATATGCGCATGTGTATCTCCGATGGCCAGCATTTTTTGTAAAAATGTGGTAGTGATCCGGCCCCGGGGTATGGAGGTTCCGTTTAAACTATGCTAAGCCCATTAAAACAGTAGGACCGTGTAGAGCTAATTTGTACCTTTCATTTTTTTACTAATATTTAGGCCCGCCCACTTTTAAGCACACCTCGTTTTGACCTTTTATATAAAAGACAGTTTTTTGACACTACAACTGCCCAAGGTGGCTCGATTTTTATTACCTTTTATATGGTACCAATTAACCCCCACGCCTTCTTCAAATCACTTGGGAAAATGAATTTTTCTGAAGAAAAAAAAAAACAAAGCTTTGTATGGCCCTCATACCTAATGAGGGCTTTCAGAGAAGGGGTGTGTGGAACCCCAAATCCAATGCGGGTTGTACTGCAGTTTAGCATTCTTCTTTTTAAATTCACAATAATATATAAGATTATTATGAACCTAATAATCTTACTATCAATTCAAACTAAAACATAAGAAATACTTTAATTCATCATCAAAAACTTTACACAACTTTTAATTTTATTTTAGGTTTGTTCTAACAAGAGTAAATAATGGAAATAAAGTGTTTTAAAATATATATATATATTGTTATTTTGTTTTACTATTTAAACGACAGGTAATGTGTATTTGGAAATGCTATTAGCTTTTATAAAATCGTAACAGCAGTTCTCTCCGATACATGTCCAAACGATAAAGAAAACTCTGCACCCGATTTGTCAAAAAGTTATTAGATTTAACAATTTGCCTCCTTTCTAGCTGTTTGTTCTCTTCATATCTAAATAAACTAACAGAGGCGCGCTGATAGGCAAAAATTCCTCCGAAAAAGTTCCATATAGTTATTTGGGGCCAGAGAACGCTTGTAAAATACAAAACCGTAGAGGTGAGCTAATAAAAAAAACACAAATAATTTAATTTAACCTTTGGAGTAGAGATAATACACTAGTATCTACCTGCCACATAAGAAAATCACTGATACGCGTTTCGCCGGACGTTCGAAAAAGTATGTCCGGCTCTGGAGAGTGTCTTGTGTATAGACACTCTTCAAGAAGACGTTCATCGATGTCATCTGCAGCCAGTTGGTCACCGTGTTGAATGACTGTCTCTACAGCCTGTGTGATTTCATCCCGTGACGTGTAAGAAAATGCCACGTTTAAAAAAAGCTTATCGTTTGATTCCGTACTTAGCATAGCTTCTGCTATAAGTTGCTGTAATTCCCTAGGCAAGAGCAATACATTTCCTATAACGCGTATTCGCACTCCATGCTCTCGGAGCTTCTCAGATTCTTCCAGTAGCTTTGAGAATTTTTCTTGTGCCAAATTAAGTAAAGCACTGACTTCATCCTCGGAACGCTTAAAATTTTCAATACTAAATGCAAAGGTAGTCACTTCTTTAATGCCCATATCAAGACACCAACGCAAGCAGTCTGCCAGTTTATCGAAACCTTTTGAATGGCCTTCAATTTTCTCAATGTGTTCTGATTTGGCAAACCGGCGATTTCCATCCATAATAAAGGCTATGTGTCCAGGCACCCTACCGCCGGCACGTATAACATTCATCGCCAAAGACTGAGACCATGTGTACGAGTAATCGGAAATCCAAGACATGACCACAATTATTTGAAATGTATTTTCTAGACACAATACTAAATTCAAACAGACGACAAAACTATTGAATCATCATTCCTATCAAAATATAAATGTTCCTTGCACAAATACTTAACACGGGATAACTTTAATAAACGACAGTCACTTTAAATCCAAATTAATTGCCTTTTTAATAAAAAGTTTGTGTTAAAGTGTTTACAATATGTACACTCTTTAAATTAAAAATCTAGGCAAATGAAATGAATTTATCTTGTGATGCATAGATAAATCTTTGGGATCGGAACTTCTAAATCAGCAAGCAGCAACACAGCAATACTCCTCATAATAAAAAAACAAACAGCCACGAGTGGGACCATCAACATTTTCGTCAATAGTACTGATGAATTCCTGTATTTCTAATTCCACTACGTACATTTAAATACGAGTAAAAGGTCTGTTTGGTGTGAATACTTTAAATTGTCAAACAATTGTACAATAATTTAAGCTGCGTTTGATTGGACTGAATTATGTAATTTTTTTAATCTTCCAAACGAGCTGTGTACGTCAAAAATTTAACGCTGTTTTCTGTTTTCTATTGTGAACCAAGCACGACACTGTGTATACGCAGTTTCTAATTTTTTACTCTGAAGTGAAGAGTGTAAGGCAGTGTAAAAATAACAGTCACCACAGAAAAGTTTGCTGTCATTTAATAATAACCAACATATGTATTATTCTTTTAAATCAGATAGTAAGTTTTATTTATAAAAAATACACACATCAAAAATTTATAAAATAAAATACATTATTTATATTTTAATACATTTTTCTCTGTTATATTTTAATAATTATTTTTATATCTAAGATTTCAATTCGACTCATGATCAAACAATGAGCCTTATAATTCTGATTAAATACAATTATCACCAATTAGCAACAGGTGTGAAGAAAACCATTTTCAAAAGTTTGTGAAGAATTTAATAAAGATTCCAATTTGAACGTAACGTGGGATCAAATTGAAAACAAATGGAATGTTAAAATTGAAATTGTAAAATTATTTTTAAATGAAAACCGTTGACAATATTCTCACAAAAATTTTCGATTTTAGACGCACTGTCCTCAAAATCATCACTTTCACTGATGTCTGAATCAAATAATATATTGATATTATTTGTATTTATATTTATTAATGTATCCATTATTTATAAATGTATTTCATGTTTTCTATGAATCATCTAATGCTTTAGAGAATTACTTACTTAGTTTCCATGGCCGAAACTTTTCCAAGGTTGACCCTGTGGGATTGGCATGGAAACGCAAATTCGAGTTAGTTTCGTTAAACCCAAGTTAACACCACTAAACTATAGGTTTTGGTTTCGCTGAAATTCAACAAACAACAACAACATCAACGCAGCTGTCAAATAAAATAACCTCATTTCATGGAAACGCAACTAGTAAGCGCCAAAATGATATTAACTCGACGAAAACCTAATTAGACTCAATCTCGGTATTGGAAAAGTAGGAACATCAGTTTTGTGTGGTTAGGTTCAAGTTTTGACAGTAAAAAATTTGGTTTTCATGATTCATACAGTCTGCATTGGTAGCAACGATATCTTCAGCTTCGGCTTCGCTTGACGTTTACGAGTTCAGCCACACGATTTCAATGCTTCCTATCACAATGTCGCTTCGGCTTCAACGTTTCGTTTGGCAATCGTAAGGAAAAACGTAATGCTACGTAACGAAGCTACAAACGGAAGCTCTAGTTCAAAAGTGCTGAACATTTGCTTTGCCTGAGAGTTCAAGGCAGAAAAGTGTGGCAGAACTCACATTTGAGAAATGCCATATAGAGAAAAGTCATTCAAAGCAAATGAAAAGCGGCTGCATCGTAACGCAGCGAAGACGAAGCAGAAGCGTGTTTGTGATTCAGGCATTATGGTTGGGCCTCATTTGGCAATCATTTCTTTTATATTGTTGTAGAAATTATAAAAAGGTGAATTTTATTAATATACACGTTTTTTACATTTTATTATTGAACTCGTATTTTAAAAACGCAACACAAAAATTGTATGGTTATATGAATTTGTATTAATAGAAAGAATGTATCCCTAAGAAAATTGTAATATAATAGCTGTATTTTATTTGGAATAAAAAACTAGCAAAACAGCAGGTTTACTTATTCCAAAGAGGACATAGATAGTGCAATTGTTGTTGTAATTTCTTATTCCTCGACAAATAAAATACAGCTAATATTTGCTATATTGCTTTCAACAAAAAAATAAAAATTACAACAACAAACACATTGGATAGACCAGAAAATGGTTCGCGTTAACCAAAAAAAATTTTTTGGTTAAGAAATATTTAACCAAATTTTTATTTATCATTCTCACCACCAGAGTCGACTTTTAAAAATTATATATGGATAAGTTGGCAAACACATGAAACAAAAAATTTACCAAAATTTGGTTAGTTTTTGCTGTTGCTTTGATCTGCCGTTAACCACAAAAAATACCTAACTCATTTTGTTGAAAGCAATATAGCAATTGATTTGATGAATACCGTCTTAAAATTATTGTAGATTAACTAATGCCCCTTTCGATTTGATCAAACCATATCCAAAACAAAATACACGGTAAAGCTGTCAAAGTATCAGAGTTTTCGTGGTGAATGGTTTGCAAATAGAACGTCAAACCAAACCTAAATGTCAAAAATAAATTGAAATATTAGTCTGCTTGCTCTCTTTTTGCCAGCTTGCTGATTAAACGAAATCACAACCATCGATTTTCGACGGGTAGCAGCGCTATAGATTTGGTTACAAAACTTTGCAAATAACACGCAAAATCAAACCAAATTCTGGGTATAGTTTTCAAATGGAGAACCAAACCAAAACAACGAGAGAGAAATCTTAACTATATCTTGCAAATCGAAAGAGGCATAATAATTACGAGTATAAGGAATATAGTTTATGCATCAGAAGAGTATGACCAGCAAGAAAAAAATAAAGTATTAGAACTACATGAGAATACTGAATCTATCACATCGCGAAAAGTCGATTGTCTAGTATCAGAGAGTCCATAATAATGCATATATGTGTAGCCCGCATATCGTTAAAGCCTCATTACACCTTTTTTAAAAATTCGGAATAAATTCAAATTGAAAAGTAGTTCTCAATTGTTTTACAATGCGAAATATTTTGTACGATCATTTCTAACCTGAAATACTTCATATATATTTTCAAAAAACTTATTAGAAAATATTTTACAATTATTCTATATCCTTATTCTCAAATTTAAATACAGTAAATAAGAATTTTCGAACCACCGAATATGCACTAAAATGTTGAAACAAACAAACCGAAAAGATTGTATATATAAACCAATGTAGAAGAGGAAACAGTCGTAACAGAAACTTTAGTTTGTACAAAAAGAAGAAACATCGAAACATCGGAATTTAACTTTTGTCAAAATATATGAGATTTTTATTTATTTTAATATTAAATTGCAATTATCATCATAATTTTATACATAGATCTAACTGTACGAAAAATTCAGACCAGTTTCAGCCATGATAATAATGGCTGACACACGAACTGAAACGAATAACAGTCGACAAACGAGAAATACCGAGTGAGAGTAGTTGTGCGCTTTCCAATGTGCAAGACTGAGAAATAAGGCTACATACCCTACACAAAAAATTTTCGTCTTCATCGTCGTCGCTTTATTTTAAAGCTGTGAAAAATCAATCAAAATTATCAAAATCGATGGAAAACTAAACAAATTCACATAAAATGGATAAAGATGAGATAATAAAAGAATCAATTGTGACCCCAGGTATACGCGGAATCTTACTTTATTTCGCTAACAAGTGCCAAAAAAACGCTATGGCGTAGACACCAAGCGATCAAATGATTTTTTCGCTCATTGAATTTTTGCAGGAAAAACTTTTGATGGGCTTGCTACTTCTGAAATATTATTTTTATTATGATGTTACAGTAATGGTTTTATTTCGTTCTATTATTTCATATTCTATTTGTAGAGTTATATTTTTTGATATCGAAGTTTTTGTCGGCTGGACCTTTACAGGAAACCGCCAAGGTAAGTATTTAGAAAAATATTTTTCTGTAAAATATCAAAACAAAAACCAAATTAACGCTTGCATATTTTCGTTTAGGTCCTGGTCCGCGAATTGGAAGAGAAAAAGGTAAGTACCATCCCACTGGGCACAATAATCCCCACCTGCTGTTTATTAACGCTTTTTGACCTTACACTTGGCTGCCAAAAATGAGATGAATTTATGATTAAATTAACCGACTTTTCCTAAATCCATTCGACGTCTACTTGTTTCAAAGTCTAAAACTATACTAAAAATTAAAACGAATATTCTGTCGAGTTTTAGCACGTGTTCTCAGCCAGCCAGTGTAGAATTATTTCTGACCCGGTCTGCCAGGAGTGCGGTAGACAATATAATTTTAAATTAAATTGCTTGTTGCATTTAAGGAAAAGACATTTTCACTTAACTATTGTTCTAGTTTCAATCATAAGGGGTGTTTAAAGTTCCACACCGATCATCTATTAGCTCGCATTTGAATTTTTGGCCTATAATTATTATTCTAAATAGACCATTAATTTATTTATTTCTTTCCGTTGCAGGTTTTGCCAAAGCGAACCGACTGGCTTGGTGTTGAACATGAGCAATCATTTGCCGAGTTGGTAAGTGCAGCATAAAGCTATGTAGTTTGAAATTTCTTTATGTTTTGTTTAATATAAGCCACATAATAATATATACATAGTAATTATCCGCATACTACAATAACATTTTTGTGTTGTAAAGTACCTACCTAGTGAAATTTATTTTTATTAAAATGTCATGCAAACATTTTTTAATGTGGGTAAAAGGGACATACATAGTTCGTTGCCGGTCACATAGATTCTTCTTTTCGACTGTCTCTTTTTCACACTTAATTCGATATGAAATTGCAATTGTAAACAAAGTCGGATGTAGCTTACCACGATTCCATGATATTAGTTTTTTCTAGTTAATGTTTCGTTGAGTTAATAACATGGCAACGCTAATTATTACCGTTTCCATGAATAGACTTTTGTTAATTTGACAGATGCTTTGTATTTTCTTATTTAAGCTTAAGACAGGATTGTATGGATTTCCAACATAACGAGAAATTTTTTTTTTGATCAAACCAAAAATCAATACATGCCTGTAACTCTTAGGTTTTTAAGTTTTTCCATTTTATACGAGTAAATTTTTTTTTATGAAAAAGACGCTGGCTGGTAAAATATGTATTTTTTAAAGTACTGCTAAATTACTCTAAAGGTTCATCATCTCATAGTATGAGAGACAAATGTATAGAGTTTACAATGATGTTAGGTGGCTAGGTCTGATGGAGAGAACATTCTGTAAAAATCTTCAAGTTGCTTCAGAAGAAATGTCAGAAAGGAAGGGTATTTTTACATAAAATAACCCCAAACATGTTAAGCATGAATTGTACTGGATATGTGCCAGCATTAGCACGCATGGGAGAATTTGCCAATACAAAGAAAAAAAAATTAAAGATTATAACTGAAGTACCATCTTGAACTGAAATGATGCCCTACTGAAACTTTCGAAGCTAGGTTATAGTGTAGGAAACAGTAAATTTCGTCTATGATTTCGCACTCTTCAGCATCGGGTAATTGGTAATAATTGTTATTAGTGTAAACTTCTTTCAATTTTGTTAATATTATTTCCCAAAAACAAAATGATAAAAAAGTTTTCTGTCAGCCGCTTTTCTGTCAGATGTCAAGCAATTGCCTTGTTCGAATATTCGAGCATGCTAAAATGAAGTCTTATACGAATTCGAAAATTACTTTGTTAGTGTCGAGTTTTATTCACTTTTTTTGAAAAATCTAAATTTGGTGGTTCTAATAGAACACAAAAAAATTTAATCTGGTTCTTTTGTTTATAATTTGAATTTGGCACAGTTTTATAACCTCACACCCAAAAATAACCTCACAATAGTCACCATACAACTTTTTCACGAATGACGCCAACCAAAATTCTGTATTTAGATTTTTAATTGTCTTTGTAATAAAAAAAATTTACATTTCTACGTATTAGCTAGAAAAGTGGGGGTAAATCTTATGTCTTTTTTTTGTTTATTTTAGAAATCACTAGTTTTTATTAGTTGCCGAGGAATTAGGAATTACAACAACAATTGCTTCCTTATTTGGAATAAGAAAACTTGCCGTTTTGCTGGTTTTTAAATTCTAATTCCTTATTCCGGCAAATAAAATACGCATATAATGCCTGACATCGATTTGAACAAATTTTTCGCTTTTTCCAACTGTCATATAAATTAGGATTTTTATTTTTTAAATTCTCTATATTAACTTCGCGTGCACGTGGCTGGCTGGTTGGCTGGCTGGTCAGATTTTCTGATCAATTTTTAGCCCACTTCCCATGGCCCGATTTTATTGAAATTTTGCACACATATATATTTCCGGTGACAATACTTTCTATTAAAATTTGAGGCCCCTCGGACCTCATCTTCGGGGGGCTCTCATACAAATATTTTACAAAATTTACCGGATTTCTTTAAATTTTGTACACATGTGTGTCTTCGATGGAAAACACTTTTTGTAAAAATTTGGAGGGTGTTGGGGACCCCAATATACAATTTTTAAATATCGCTATATCGCATCAGATCACGGCAAAGTCTGAGCTCTGTGCTTTGTGAGCAGCGCTGTTCGCTGCCGCTGCGTCATTTCGTGGATGATTTTGCCCAAAACCTTCTCTATAGAAAGCCCGACTGTTCCGATCGTACACAGATACATGCTTAGGTTTCATCCAAAACGTATTTGTATTAGTAATCAACTAAAGAGCAAAATCCATATAAAATTTTTCTGTTTCCCACATTTTACGTTTCTCGCTCTTTGCGACTACTTATTTTTTGTACACTGTATTCACATTCCAAAATACAGACGCGTTTTGGATTGGTTTACAGCATTAGTATGCATTGAGTTGGGCTTTCTATAGAGAAGGTTTTGATTTTGCCACAAGTCGAGCACGCAGTGTGTGTGTGTGTGTGTGTGTGTGTGTGTGTGTGTGTATCTCCGATTAGAGAATTTACAAGAAAAATTTTAATTTTTATGGGTTGTTTTTTTTATATTTATTTAATCTTATTTTCTTATTTATATACTGTTCAGAAAAATAATTTATAAATTATCTTTATTCCTTGATAATGGTCCGCAACACCAAAGTATTGGATTAATTTAAATTATAATATTTTTAAATAATAAAGTCTATAAATATAAAATAAAATTTTTATTAAAGACTTAGAAATTAATAATAATCAATATTGATTATAATTTTGTTAATTAATACTCGAAGGAGAAAAAGTACTCACATATTGGAGAAAATCATTTATTGGGAATATGTTGTCGCGTTGGATCAATACTGGACAAGGAACTGACGCCCAGTGTTCCTGGTATACTTTCACTTTTAGGAACTGGGAGACAAAGTCTTTTACGTACAAAAGAAAGCATATTTCGCCCCAGGTCCTTATTGGACTACTGCACTCGTTTGCATGGTGTTTCATTGGCTGATTCATCTGTTACAAAACCGATTAATAACTTGCGTAAGTACTAATAAATTTCTCAGAATGAGCAAAGAGTTAACTAACTTTTTAATACAGAAAAAGTTTTAATTGGTCGAGAATATGGCGGTCCAATTCGTCGGAAACTTCTTGTCCCCACGAGTTTGTACAGTAAAACGCGATTGCTTAGGCGCACTGTGGGACATTTATCCTCCGTGTATTGCGTTTTGTTTGATCGCACTGGCAGATACATAATAACAGTAAAAACTTCTTATTTATAATATATTCATGTTATTTATAATTTGTTTACATTTATTATAACCTAAGGGCGCTGACGATCTGCTTATTAAAATATGGAGTGCCGTTGATGGACGATTATTGGCCACCTTGCGTGGTGCCTCCGCAGAGATAACCGACATTGCCATTAACTTAGACAATACTATGTTGGCAGCAGGATCCCTTGATCGTATATTGCGCGTTTGGGACTTGCAGACCACTTCGCCGATTGCCGTGCTTACGGCACATACCGGAATGATAACTTCTGTCAATTTTTGTCCATCACCTAGAGGAGACCTAAAATATTTAGTAACAACCAGTACTGATGGTTCCATTGCCTTTTGGCAATATATGACGCCTCGTGGTGCAAAAACAACATTTGCACCTAAACCTATTCAATACCATGAAAAACTTCGCCCGGGTCAAGCGCAAATGATGTGTACGTCTTTCTCGCCTGGAGGAATGTTCCTTGCTGCCGGTTCAGCAGATCATCATGCTCGTGTCTATCTAATGTCAGAGGATGGACCTAAAAGAATTCTCGAGACAGAAGCATACACTGATGCTGTTGATTCGGTGCAGTGGTCTCATCGTGGCTTACGTTTCATTTCTGGCAGCAAAGATGGCACAGCGCACATTTGGTCTTTTGAATCTCAACAGTGGAAATCTATGAAACTGTGTATGACTGAAAAACTGGCAAGGTTAGTATTGAGTTGTTTTATTATGATTATCTTATAGACTGCAAATTTTTATAATGGCTTTTAGTTGTCCAGAGCCAGAAGAAGGGAAAAAACTTAAGGTTACCATGGTTGCTTGGGACTGCTCCGACAAATATGTCATTACAGCAGTTAACGATTTTACTGTAAGACTATTTAATATAAAAAAAATATATAATATTTATTGCAAAACAAAATTATCAATAGATCAAAATTTGGAATTCAAAAACGGCAATACTTCATGGTGTGTTACGAGGTCATAAGGATGAACTTTATGTTTTGGAATCAAATCCAAAAGATGAACATGTTCTTCTCTCTGCCGGACATGATGGGCAAGTTTTTCTTTGGGACATTGAAGAAGGGAATTCAGTCGCGCATTTTGTTAACAACATTGATGGACAGGGTCATGGGGGTGTCTTCGACGCCAAATGGTCACCGGATGGTACAATGATAGCAGCAACAGATTCGCATGGACACATTTTAATTTTTGGTTTAGGAATCGGACAAGAACGATACAAAAACGTTAGTTTCCTGACAAATTTATTCTTTGTATATGAATTGCATATTTATCTTGATTTATAATCTTTCAGCTTCCTACGGAATTGTTCTTTCACACAGACTATAGGCCATTACTTCGTGATGCTCAGCATTATGTGGTTGATGAGCAGACCCAATTAATGCCACACTTAATGCCACCTCCATTTCTTGTGGATGTCGATGGGAATCCTCATCCACCGGCATTTCAAAAACTTGTGCCTGGTCGTGAAAATTGTCCAACTGACCAGCTTATTCCGAATATTGTAATGGGCCCAGAAGGTGTTGTTATAGAAGATAGCAATCCTTATCCGAATGCAAACGCGAACGGCCAACCTAACTCAAATATTGACAGACTTATTGCAGCTCTAGCCAACCGACAGGGTGCTGCTAGTTTTCAAGAAAGGCCACCTGCCAATGCCAACCATTCACACATTGACCGCTTAATTGAGGCACTTGCTAATCGTCAGGGGCAAGATCAGGCGCCAGATTCAAACAACCGATCTGTAAATGAAAGTAACAATTCAGCACGGGGTTCAGAAGTTGGTTATGTGTTAGGAGGAGCGAGTGCAACACCTAGAAATAATGGCAATGATGCAAGTTCAGTGTCATCAGGTCGATTGTCTGCTATTAATCGTGTTGGAAGGGCGAGTGGTGATGTCGAAGGTGATGCTATTAATCGTGTTGGAAGGGCGAGTGGTGATGTCGAAGGGATTGTAAGGGCTGCTGTTGGCAGTTTGCAACGGGATAACACTTTTAAATACATTCGTCGCATATACATTCGACCAATGAAGTACTCACAGCTGCAATATCTCAAACAAACGGTATATGCCGCGGGTCAGTATGAAATGGAACAGTATAAACGAGAACTGCGGCGCCGTCCTATCATGATTAACACATCCAATGCAAACACTGCTTTGCAAACTTCTAGCCGACAACGGGGAGTTCGTAGTATTCGAAGAGGACAACGTACTGCAAATGGCAGTGGTAATGTTCAAGTAGCACCGGCCTACCGGACGCGCGCTGTACGAGGAGATGTTGAAATGGCACCTCCAGAGGAAGAGGAAGAAGACGACAGTAGCAATTCGTCAGGTGACACTAGTTACTCAAATGTAGAACAAAATCTTGACGAATCGTCAAGTACGTCCGACTCTGAAAGTTCAGATTATTCAGATTGGGTTGCAGACAAGCCAGGACCAAATTTGGAACCACCAAAGCGTTCTAAACGCAAGCCTTTGTCACGTCGCCGCAGTTCATCGCGTAGTAGTGATGCTTCTCGCCCAAACACATCCTCTGCTGCCACCACCGGCCCAGATGGCTCGTCGATCGTCCCAAAATCACGTCGCAAAAAAGTACAAATACCCCCGCCTGCTGCTACCGGAGAAATACCAGAGGTTTATCGTCCAGCAGAGTGGTTGTCGGAGGTTATTCCAAGGAAAACGCCTTACTATCCACAAATGGGGGATGAAGTTGTTTACTTTCGGCAAGGTCATCATCGTTATCTTGAAGCAGTGCGCAGCAAAAAAGTTTACAAATTGACTCACAGTTCAGAGCCGTGGAACTTTCGGGAATTGCGCGACCACGAGCTTGTACGTGTTATTGGAATCAAATACGAAATTCGGCCGCCTCGACTGTGTTGCCTCAAGTTGGCCATGGTGGACGAGGATGGCAACATGACAGGTGTTTCGTTTAAAATCAAATACCATGATATGCCTGATGTTTTGGACTTCTTAGTCCTTCGACAAACGTTCGATTTGGCTGTACAACGTAATTGGGTCATTGGCGATCGTTTTAGGTGGTTTCATTTAGTCTGAAGTTAATTGACTCAACTTAAAAAGAATTTCTTTTTACCTAACACAGGTGCATGATTGGCGACGGGTGGTGGATGGGGCAAATCGAGTCTAGACATTCGCTTTCTCCTGAATTTCCAGACTCGTACTTCATGTGCTTTCGCGTTCGTTGGGACAATGGGGAATATGAATACATGAGTCCCTGGGATATGGAACCAATTGACGAAAATCGCTTGCCAGATGAAGTTGGTGGAGCTGTACCAGTGTTAGCAGAGGAAATTCGAGCAACATTGTATCAACCAAAATCAGAAGAGTGGCATCGTGGAGATCGTGATGGTTCATGTCGCCGCATTATCAATGGTCTGGAGCAGGTTTGTGTTTGTGAACTTTTATTAATTCTTTCTGCATGTATTCACAATTTAAATCACTTCTAGGTGATGCGTCTTTCAATAGCTGAGCACTTCCTTGCTCCGGTCGATCTTAACATTTACCCTGATTACGCTTACCTAATTGAGTATCCAATTGATTTGACAACAATTAAATCACGTTTCGAAAATCACTTCTACCGACGCATTACGTCAGCACAATTCGATGTGCGTTATTTGGCAACAAATGCCGAACAATACAATCGTTCACACACGAACATCGTGAAACACGCACGAATAATAACTGATTTATGCTTACGTGTTATAAGGTAAGAATCAGGATATTAAATTAAACTGTCTAACAATCTAACAATTTTTGAAGTAAGTGAAACTTCTTTAGGGACGTTGAGGGTAACATTTTATAACTGAAAAGGTTTGATTTCTTATTGGTATGAGAGACTTTATCCCTTTCAGGAATAAGTCTGTCAAACCAACGGACGATGGGTGATGGTGATATGACTCGAGCTGTAAAGATGCTAATAGGATTAGAAAGGTATACTTTCGGTTCTATAAAGTAAACAAGAAATCAATAAATGGATTCTGCATCAAAGAAACTGAAAAACTCGCAATTCTCGGTATGTGCGTCAACAACAAACTTCGTTGGAGTTACCACATATTTACCGTCGCCAGAAATGCTGCGAAATGTTAAGATGTACATCACTTCCTTAGACCTGGCTACTATTTACAAGGCATGTATTCGCCCTAAACTTGAACACAACTGTATTGTCTGGGCAGGTGCTCCCAGAACCACATTGCATTTACTCGACAGAGTTCAGAACAGCGCGAAAAAACTTATTGGTGACGTAAATATCGCGAAAACAATCGAATTGTTTGAACATCGTAGGAATGTTTTCTGCTTGGCACTGTTTTATCGCTTCTTCCACCACCGGTACACAAGATAAATACAGACATAACCCGGTTAACGTCGCCCCATGCAACGTTGTATCGCTACAACGTCGGCAACGAATTATTACCATACCCCGTCGTTTGGAAAGAAAAAAATGCAACACATTGTTAGTTTATATCTTCGAGATTCAAATCGTAAGGTCGGATCATAGTAGCAGGTTGTTTTTAAGTTTGTTCTGCGAATTAAAAGTTTGTTAATTTTGTTTGATGTTTAAAATATCTTTGAACGATGCCGCTCGTACACCTAAACAAAAAAGAACTCATTTAAGTTTAAGAACAAAGCTAGACAAATAAAACGTTCGAAATATAGTGAAAAATCGTCCGCTACACATTTCAATACCTGGACCAAAGAAGTGAACCTACAGCTCGACATCTTGATGCACGGCAGGACATCCGAAGATCTTGGAAATCACATTCCACAATATGTTGACATTTTCGACTCATTAAAAAAACATCAATAAAATAAGACAAAAAAAAACCCTACGTAATACATATCAAGCGATTGGCAGATCGGTCCTTGACCTGCTCACCCTCAACACACCATCCAGGCATATCCGATCTGTTACACGGGGTCGGGGCTCCCAAACAAATATTTTATAAAATTTACCTGATTTTCTTTAAACTTTATTCACATGTGTATCTCCGATGGACAACACTTTCTGGATCGGGCCACAGGACCGACGCGCTCCCATATTTTATTCAAACGTGGACATAATGTGTATCACCGATTAGAGAATTTACGAGAAAAATTTGTATTTTTATGGAATATTTTCTTTATTTACATTTTAATGACATTATTTTGTTCTTCGTCTAAATCTCTCGACTTTTCCCAAATAATTGCAGAGAACAAAATGACATTGACGTAGCAGCAGTCTACCATCAGTTGGTTGATATTTATCGGTCCTCCGACACAGAAAATGACGAAACAGAAATTGTGCCATCCACGAGTACAGGGCCTTCAACATCTGCAGCGGCCCGCAAGAGCATGGCAACTACAAGGAGGTAACAAAATAACTAACATCACAAAAACTTATTACTATTATTATGTTATATTCTGTGCTTTTTAGCTCGAATCGGATTCGCTCAGATGGTGACTGGCGTTCAGATTGCCGCCAGCTGCTCGATATGATGTGGCTGCGGCCCGATTCGGTGCCATTCCGTGAACCTGTGGACACTCTCATGTTTCCTGACTATTTGCAAATTATCGACACACCAATGGATCTGCGAACAGTCAAGGAGGATCTCCTGGGAGGCAACTACGAGGATCCAATTGATTTCGCCAAGGATGTTCGTTTAATTTTTCAAAATTCAAAGAATTACAACACAAACAAGAGGTCACGCGTAAGTATAGACCAACAAGTTTAAACATTTTGTTATTGTTGTTTTTCCCCCCTTTGTTTGCATTTCCTTTGCGTTGTACGTACTTGCAATGCAAACGCCATTATATGTGCTATACGTACAAAATGTGTACAACAACATAATACATAAATTATAAATCATCTTCATCACCAAACATCACACCTCTCTCTGCCTCTTATCATGCTTTCTCTTTCGTAAATCCATATGTATGGCCGGTAGGATTTTTTCTCGGTAAGATCACCCTATTTTTTTAATAAGCTATTTTTATTCAAAATATAGATTCTTAGTAAATTAATAGATATATAAACTAAATATTATTTGAATCGTGTTCACAAACGCTTTAGCACTTTCTTTGAATGACTTTTTGTATAAATAAAACATTAGTTCTGTTTGGTGTGACGCTTTCGCAGCGAAGTTTTTCTTAAAAGAATGTTGCAAATACCATAGCTCTCACAACGTAATACTTAAGACTTACAGGATTTAATGGATTTCCTACATAACGAAGCAGTCCCACTAACATTAAAGGTGGCGTTGAGCTGTCGTTTCTCTCTTAACGAGATGAGTGAGCTTTTCAATATAAGGATCACTTGGGTCCCGGTCCACTAGGCTGTGGAAAGACGAATTAGCTAGACGTGGTATGACTCTTCAGCTGCTACCGGCAATCGCTGAGATAGGAGTCCAATTGCGACACTGAAATTTGAGCTTTAAGAATTATTTCATCAGTATGAGAACGGAAGTTTAATTCCGTGTCGCACAATATGCCGAGGTCACGAAAAGATTGCACTTAGGTAATAGGGTAATAGATTGGCATTTGTAGTGTAAGTTGAGAGGCGGAATATTTGATCATCATCATCTATCATCTCATTTATAGTTAGTTAGGATAGTTGGGATAAAGAGAAGGGGGCCTAGATGGCTGCCTTGTGGTAATCCAGAGGATGCCAAGATGTGGACGGTAGGACGGACCTGAAGACGGTTTTCTATATAAGAAGATATCCATTTTACCAATATGGGTTCAACGCCGAGGGCAGACAATTTATAGAGGATTTGTTGTTGAGATATCTTATTAAAAGCCTTACTGAAACGCAGTTACCTCATTGCATAATGACAGAATACTGCGTTCTTGGGAAGCACGTGAGAAGAATAGGTGTCAAATACAATGACTTATACAGAAGCTGCATGGACGGCGAGGAAGGAGTGACAATAGAACATATTTTTTGCTCCTGTCCGGTACTAATGCACAGAAGACTCAAACACTTAGGAAAGCGGTTAATGTATAACCTCTCAAAGTGCAAAGTGCGAGACATACTTGGATTCGGTAAGAGCTCAGAATGGATCCTCTGAAAAGGGAAATGTTTAAGATCCTGTGGTAACACAAAGGTCTAAGTGAGCAATTAGCTGCCACCGCAACCTAACCTAACCTACACAAATGTGATTTCAGTGGGCAAGCAAGCAACTGACCTGACTACCGGACTAACTTGCTCGTTTGTCAAACACTTGATTATTTGATTATAGGGACTGATTTAACGTTCAGAATATAAGCAGCATCTTAAATCTTCAAGAGAAATGTCAATTAAGGTTATTTCATATTTTCGTAAATAGCTGCTCATAAAAATTACAGACAGCTGAAAAAACACGCATCCACTGTGATATCGGTTCACACCAAACAGACCTAAATTCCCATGAGTTATCGCTACGATCATATAGAAATGTTATTTTGTTATTTATATAAATTTGGAAGAAGCGTTTTTTAATTACTTTTGTTATGTACACAAATGCTGACGATAAAATGAGTTTCTTATGTCTTTTGATTATTTTCAGATTTATTCGATGACGCTGCGATTGAGTGCTCTGTTTGAGTCTCATATGAAAACGGTGATAACTAATTGGAAAGCGGCACGGCGACGTGCAAATAAAAGCGGTACAAGTAGCAGAGGTAACAAGAGAACTCCTCCGGAACGGAATAAACCGGGGCCAAGTAAGCGACAAACAGCAAATGGACGAGTTACGGTTTCTCATCGTAACAGCAATGCTGCTACACTAAATACATCAGAAGAAGACGACGATGATCATGAAGAGGAACGCAATTATCGTCACCATCAAAAACATCGAAATCAGCGTAGCAGTGCTCACACCAGCAGCAGTCATCCACGCACAAGCCATCGTATTCGTAACGGTAACAGTCGGCTGGCAGCAACTTCGAGCTCGAATCGTGTTACATCTTCATCGTCCCATCAAGCCGAACCACAGCAGCCCGGTCCCAGTGGACGAAATCTTCGACGCAATATGCCATCGCGGCCAAATAGTAAAGAAATTGGCAGTCAAGATAATGATTTCAGTGTAGATTCTAGCACTAACACCACAGAAGGTTCGACTGGCACTTCAGCGTCAGACAGTGAGTCTGAAAGTAATGATGGAATTGATGTAAATCCTGGAACATCCGATGGGCGAAGAAAAAAGCAAAAAGTACGTGGTGGTAATGACTCGGAAGATAGCTACAAACCAAACGATCGAAACCAGGCTAAAAATCGAAGAAAAACACCGAAAAAGAAAAATACTCGGCCACCTAAGAGAGGCCAACGTATAATAACAGATGATGAAGATGACAATGAAGATGATGATGATGACGATGATGGCAATAGTGGTGATACCAGCGGCGGAAGCATTAAAAGAAACAGACGACAACAGGGTGGCAGTGGAAGTAATACGAACCACGTAAGAAGAATTTATCGGCGAAGAAGATTCCACTCGTCTGATGCTGTGGAAGACGACGGAAATCAAAGAAGTAACAGACGAAGACCGGTAGCAGCAGCAACTGCAACCGCTGACGAAAGTACTCAGGATGCCTCAACTCCAAAAAAGAAAGGTCGGCCACCTAAAAACCACGTGTCAGCAGATGGTAATGTGCCATCTGGATCACAGCTATTGCTGGATAGTCCATCAAGAGGTACGCGACACATTGCAAGTCGTCGGAGTGTTGCAGAGACAGATCACAGTTATCACTTACCTTTAAAAAGCGGTCGAATAGCTGAGTCAGACACGGAGCATGACAACGCACGACCGACAAGATCGAGTGCGCGTAAAGCAATTTTGGAATGGGCAAGAGGTAGTGACGTCGATGATGAGGAAGAAGAAGCGGAAGAGGTAGTGTAAAGATACGCATTTAATAGAAGTACTAGCAAATAGTATTATTTTTTAAATTTTAGATTCTTCCAATAACGCGTCCAAGCGTAAGCAAAAGAAGTGTCTTTGACGGTAATTTCAACGCACCCTCAACAAGTCGAGCAGCATCAATGGCGATGGAAGCATCTAGACGCCAACTGCGAACGAATCGAAACACATGTATCGAGTCTGGAGAAGAACACGATGGTGGTGGAAGTGAAAACGAACCACTTGCGACAAATCAGAACTCACAGCAGAGATACAAATTCAGTAATCAATTTAGCTAAGATATCTTGAAAATGTAAGCTAATTTTATATTTTTACTTTCAGATGATACAGCAACCTCATCATCACGTAACGCTGTGAGAAGTGGAGCAGCTACCGTCGGTGCGAGCTCCGGCAGCAGCAGCACACAACTACAAAATCCTCACCTACAACGTCGCTCAGCAGTTGCATCAACATCATCCGCATCTGTGAGCCATAAGACTCGTTCGAATGCTGCAACTACTACTATGACGAGTAACGATGCTATACCATCCTCCTCATCATCAGTCGCCGCTTCCTCCTCCTCTAATATAAGAACACATCCAGCGCAAGTTGATCACAATTATATGGGTGAATCGGTAAGATTGCTACCAGTGAGAAATACCCGTCGAGTTATCTCGCGACACCAACGAAACGCCGACGAGTTGGATTTAATCGGTGACGATGATCCTCTGGAAAACTCAGCACTGCTCCTAGGCAACATTTCGTCACGATTGCGCCGACAAAATGTGGCTACTTCGTCCACAACAGTACGACGGGGAAGATCACGTTACACTCAAGAAAATAATTTAACTGGACGGCAAGACGAGGGCAGCGCCGAAGAAGAGGAGGATGACGATGATGATGATGCTGCGGTATCCGATAAAGGAACCGTCGGCGGCGGATCAAATAATTCGTCTGACGACAACGAAGAGGATGATTCGGAAGACAATCAACCACTAACGTCATACGTACCGGAAAGGTATCCAAAATCAGACGCTTCCAGCAGAATGGCAGCTGCCAGTAGTAGTAATTCCCGTCAGCATTTGCAGAGGAAACGACGAATTGGTGGTAGATATGATGTTACACATAACTCTGAGGATCTTGAAGATGATGATGATGACGATGATGATTATAGAGTTTACGATCGCAGCCGAGCCACCAATAGTAAAAGAAATGATTTCAAAAATAGTCGTAGTAATAACCGAAAAAGTAATCAAAGTCGTCGCCAACAGCAGCTGCGTGGTTCACGCAACCAGAAACGTCCTCGTTACAATGAAGAAACTGATGAAGACACAACTGATTTACATGGTAAGCGAAAACGTGGCCATGATGCTCTCTTAACAAACGGAAACACTATTGCCGCTGCGACAGATATTTGCCCCGCTATCAATGAACAAAACCACCAAGGCGGTTTAGATAACTCGAGTGACGGCGATAGCAACAGTGAGCAAGTAGTCAGCGTTAGCAGTCGGGGACGGGTTCGAAAAATAACTGCCAAGGCTAGAGGCCTTTTCAAGGAATAACGTTCATTTACATCGCTATAACCTCACCTCTGATTATTGATTGTCAAGTAAACAGATTTCAATGGAAACCACACCATATAGCATCTATGCCGGCAAACATATTTCATGTCATCTATTCTTATCTCACACATGCACATACACACATTCGTATATTTATAGTTTAGTTACCGTTAATAAGTTGTTTATTTATCTATCACACTTTTGAATCAATTTTAAATTTTAAAAATCTACGCAGCAGTCCTTCTCATCACCCTCTAATTTTTTGACATTGTATTTGGAAGGCTTGAAAGAAGTACACACTAATTTCCCTTCTCCATCACAAGTAAAAACAACGGTTGCAAATTTTGAAGGGACATAACTAAACACATAAAATAATAAGTGCATGCGAATTCAAATATACATATATAATATAAATCTTTTATAGATATTACGTAGTAGTTTTGAATAGCATAAAAAGCAAAATAATTGTATGAAATAGGACAGGTTTAAATCTGTGCATAATAAAAATAATATACATAATGTTAATTTAAGATAAAAATGTGTCTTTTACTCTTAGTTTTATGTATTTCCAATCAACAAAATGTTATTTGGAGCATCGTTCCACCAATCGTGTGGAGAACCAGATCTATATTCCTCTCCTTTTATTCTATCTCTCTCTCTCCTTCTTTTAATTGTTTCTCACCAAATAAGACGTTCAGTCTTGATTTATATTTCTTAGAGTTAAGTTCTAATAAAATGTCATTTTGGTAAGAGTCTTGATTTATATTTCATAGAGTTAAATTCTAATAAAATATATAGTTTGTACCTCATTCGTATTACTACTGAGTTACAACAAACCATTTGCCAGATATAATTTCTCTTCATTTCAAATGTTTTCATTTAATGAAATGTTAAACAAAATTCTGCCAAAGAATTCGACTAACTTATCGCTTTACCACGACCATTTTACGATACCTCACATGCCACATTCTTTATTACTGCGTTTCAATGACAGATTTTAAGATGCGTTAAGGGCCCAGCCCATAGAATCTGTTGCGTTCGTTTAGCGACGTATACGAAAAAACGAAATACCCCGTCATCGGCTTTAATTTGAAGGAGTTTATGAACGGCTATGCACTTTTCGCGTGACTTGCAGATTTAAGAACATAAGCTCTATAAACGTTAATGGCAGCAAGCAATAATTTGCTCGTTGCGAGTACAAGGTTTGCGCGTAAAAATATCGACAAAGCCACCTCGGTATCTCTTGATGAAGCTACTAGTAACCAGATAGACCACGTGTTGATAGACCGCCGACACAACCCGAACCCGATGACGGTACGAACTTACCGAGCTGCCAACGTCGACTCAGACCGCTGTCTTGTTGGTAAGGTGCTCCGATGGCGGATTCTATTATCAACGGGGGCTGAGATGTCGTCGTAGAAGAGAAATGGACACGCCTTAAGAATACTGTAATTAGTTTCCATCTTAGGCAGTAGGTGTAGAGATGGAACGACTGGTTCGATGGCGAATGTAAGCTAGCGACTGAACGTAGGGATGTGGCGTACCGAGCAATGCAACGAACGCAGGAGGCCCCACAATACATCAAGTAATTCATGAAATAATACCTACTGCAAGTATGGGAGGAAGAAGTGATGCCAGAAGACTGGCGAAGAGGCATCCTGTGCTCCATACATAAGAAAGGAGATATCACAACATGCAGCACCTATCGTGGTATAACATCGTTGAGTACCACGTATAAGATTTTCTCCTCTATCCTTCGAGACAGGATAGCCCCCATATGCTAAAGTCATTATTGGTCCATACCAGTGCTGCTTCATCCCAGGCAAATCAACAAGTGGTCAGATCTACACCTTTAGGCAACTGATAGAAGAATTTCTAGAGTTTCAGTACTTACTACACCATCTTTTTATAGACTTTAAAGCCGCCTATGATAGTTAACACCCGGTGCTAACACACATTGTACCATGTATTTAGATGGGGCAGATAGAGTCATAAAACTCGTCATTTGGTATTTTTGGTTTTGTATATCATAATTCATATTTTGTCCAGCCGGCATATTGAATTGGTTCCGGTATTTTGTTGTTTATACTTGTTAACTCTTTTGGTGTTTTTGAATATTCATAATAAATTTAGTTTTCTGTACAAGAAACGACATTTGTATTGACAAAATTAAAAATACGTAGTTAGTAAAAAAACGCCAAAATGTCGGCGCTGCTCGCGTCATTCGAATGAATATTACAGTATAATAAATTAAAAATTTTAAATATTTTTTTAGTTATAATTTAATAAATAAAATAAAAAAAATTTAAAATTATTACTAAAAAGTTATTTACGCGTTTGATTTCATACAAAAATAATCATTTTAATTACATATATTTCCCAGTTGAACTCCAAATAAAGGGTGTTTTTTTGGGAGGTTTGTTTTTCCGATAGATGTCGTTTTATTTTATGACAGTTGTTTTGACAGCTCAAAGTGGCATTTCTACTCAGTATTGTTTGGCAAATCATTATGAAAAAAAAAAAAAAAAAGGTTGCCGATTTTTTTTTTGAATAAAACACATAAAATTATGAAATGACCAAAATTTTTTTTTATTTGGTAGATAATTTTTTGGCATTTAACATTTAAACACAATTTCTGGCATATGGCTACCACGACTATTTTTCACAAATGTCATTTTTTTTTTTTTTTTTTTTTTTTTTTTTTTTCATAATGATTTGCCAAACAATACTGAGTAGAAATGCCACTTTGAGCTGTCAAAACAACTGTCATAAAATAAAACGACATCTATCGGAAAAACAAACCTCCCAAAAAAACACCCTTTAGGTGATCGACTGAAACAACAACAATTCAGTCGAAATTGCGACTAGTCGTAAGACTCAATAATCGCGTTTAATCGTAATTACGACAAAAGACGTCGTTCGAAAGTCGAAATGCTTACATAATCGACCCGAAGAGTTATTAAATATTAACTTTGTGATGACAAACAAAATAAATTAAACCATGCTGGAGCTGGTGTCATTACATGTTCTCGAAAATATGTGTAGTGGCGGATTTGTTGTTTGCTTCCCTGCCTGTAACGTTTTGCAAAGATCACATCATCATTCAACACACAAATGGCGTCCACCGACCACTCCCTGCAAGGATTGCTGTAGACTCTCTTGGTCTTTTGGTATATATCACAGACAAAAACGCAATTTTTAACATTTGAACGCATTTTCCATTTGTTTTCGCTTATTCGCCGTTTCCGAAAAAAGCGATTGGCTTTAGTTGCTATATTTGCTATATTGCTTTCAACAAAATGAGTTAGGTATTTTTTGTGGTTAACGGCTGATTAAAGCAACAGCAAAAACTAACCAAATTTTGGTAAATTTTTTGTTGCATGTGTTTGCCAACTTATCCATATATAATTTTTAAAAGTCGACTCTGGTGGTGAGAATTATAAATAAAAATTTGGTGAAATATTTCTTAACCAAAAAATTTTGTCGGAAATAATGTCGAATTCGATTCGCATTATAAACATTTGAATGTTCTTGTGCGAATCGAATATGAAACAAACTGCTTACTTTATATATGCATGTGTGATTTTCACACAAATGTCATTAAAATAAACTAAAAAAAGTAAGAAACAAGTTAGGTGTTATAAATAAATTACAATGCCGTATGCCGTGCGTTCTTTTTATTCTAGATTGACGGCATCTCCATTGTTTTATTTGTCTATAAAATTGTAATATTTGCTTTTGTAGTTGGCAACGCACGACCACGTCATTTGAATTGAATGATAACAGTTCAGCAACTAACTTGTTTCTTACTTTTTTTTAGATTATTTCATTCCGTAGTCGGGTTATAGTTTTTTATTTAACATTTTTATTTTATTTTAACTTTTTTGATGTAATATCCGTCATATTGATATTTTTATAAAATGTAAATGTAATTTAAAAGAAAAATTTATATTGATACAGTTTTTTTTAGATCCTAGGTAACTTCAAAGTAACTTTAATTTATTTTATATTGGTAAAAAATTGCTCAAGTTACCAGTTATACAAAAATGTTACGAATCGTAAATAAAAGGGTAGCTTGGGTAAATGGTAGTTGGGTAATGTCAAAATTTTAACTTTTTATCCAGTTCCAGTTTCAGCAAATCTTTAAAAAATGGGGTAGATTAAAAGTTTTTTTAACACAGTAAAAATATTTAACTTTTAAAGCAATTGGAGCGCAGGCTAAAGGGTCGATTGTAATAGACCTTTGCATGCTTGGACTAGTTTCAAATGGCAACGAAATGCTTGCTTATAAATGCCAAATTACAAAAAAATGGTAATAATGAAATTTTGCTTGCATTAGCATTTTTCTTATATGAAAAACAAATGTCAAATTTACAACTGTAAAGAGCGACCTGAATCGCTCGCGTCTATGCGAGCGAAAGTGAACAAAAACTTTAGGAATCGGAGCTGAGCATTTTCTGTGTATTCGTAAATTCGAAAATGCGTGCTCATGATTGCAAATGTCCATTATAATTCAGGCTTTAATAGTTGTGTATTTTCTGGGACAACAAAAAATATTGGGTAAAATAATGTGAATTTATTGGTTTTAGTACAAAACTATGCCTTTGTTTACGTTTTTGGGTTGTTTAAATCAATTTTATTTGGTCACATAAACGTGCTTGAAGATATAAATATGGTAATTAATATATAAATAATAAGTAAGAACAAACAAATATTAAAAAATCGTGTTCTAAAGACTTCCCAATTTTAATTTCCCTCATTTGTCCGCTTCAGGCGTAGACTGTCCGATACAAATATAGTGAATTGTTGCGGACAGATATAAAAAACAATTATTTAAAACTTAACTTCAGAAAGATAAATGATAAAGCTTCAATTTTAAACATTAAAAATCTTATTTATTTGGTTTTGGTAGAAATTATCGCCAAAAACTTTATAGCTGTCGCGGACAAGTTGTTCGAGAAAAAAAAGCATCAATTGAGGTTAATGCACATATTTTCAGTCATCTTGCTAAATTTAAGTTTTAATTGGTTTTTTTTATCTGTCCGCAACAATTCATTGGTTTTTTAGCTTGAGGAATCTTTAGAACACTTTTTTTTAAATATTTGTTTGTTGTTACTTATTATTTAAATAATAATTATTGCACTGAGGTCCCGATTTCCGTCGACTCGTTTTGCGTTGCTTCGATTTGCGTCCTCAAAAAAAAATAAAGATCGCCTTCCATCAACAGGAGGACATATATATTAATTAAGATTTCCGTGAACACCACCAACAGAGGGTATAATTTCACGGTCCTCTTCGGACACGGATTGATTTGGTGACGTCAATCAACGCCCATTCACAATATTACTATTATGAATGTATCAGTATCATTGAAGTGTAAGGCTTCAACTTCTCACTGATTGGAGCGAGACCTATCTAAATCTCTGCCGATCTATGGGTCACGGCACCCGGAACAACAACAGGAGGACATATTTGACATGCTAAAAAATTTTTTTTTTGAAATAAAAATTTACAGTCGTTGGAACCAAAAAATACTAAAAAAAATGGGCGCCGTTGCTCAGTGGAAAAGCGCATGGCCACTAAGCAGGTGGTTCGTGATTCGAATCCCAGTAACACCAGAAGTATTTTTCACGGTGTCCCACCTCTCGCAAATGGGTGACAAACTTTCCAGGAATAATAACTTGTCACGGAAAGCTTCTCAATTCGCCGTTGGGATCCCGCCTTAATTTGTAGGTCCCTTCCTTTTATGTCCAAAAATATACATGCACAACACAAATGGACCGCAATGGTCTGTCGCGCCGAATATTATTATTATTGTTATACGAGGAAATGTGTTTCGATTTACGTTGTTTCATTTTTCGTACAAAATTTTTAGAACCATTCTAGGACGCAAATCGTGACCCCAGTGTATATTTATTTCTTCAAGCACTTTTATGTCACCAAATCTAATTTATTTAAACAAAATTAAAGATATGTTAGGTAAGTTAGGCGGAGTTATGTACTAAAAAATAAAAAAATCACAGTATTTTTCCTAATATTTTGCGCTGTCGCTGACAAGTTGTCCGAGGAAAACGCACCTAAGGATGTGTGAACGCATTTATTTATATCGAGTTCTATTGGCACCTATTAACAAATTTAATGTCAAATAAAGAATTCGAGTCAGTTTTTATGGTCTAGTGTTCCAAACATTATAAAATTGTTTTGATTGAATCAAATCCAATATCTATCCCACAGTAATCCATCAGAAGTGTCTAAAGTCAGCCTTGTCATTACCATGCATTCCATAGTTTTTTAGTCGGCTTTATACTTCGTAGTTCGTACGTAGTGCTTTGGGTTGTCGGTCTGGGTTTTGTTTTAAAAGAATTATATATAACTAACCTAACAATTAACCTTACAATCATTTTCATTACTTTTTACATACATCAATAAGCAAAATTTCGCCAAAAAAAATGAGTGCTTTCTCAGATATTTTGCGGCGTGAATTTCCAGCAATGGATGATGAATTAAAAGACTACGTCGAAGGTTTGTTTATTATATTGCGTTTCTAGCTGAGGAAACTAATTTCCAATCAGAAAAAGTGTTTCTGTTGCACAAAGGTTTTAAGAAAAAATTTAATATTTAAGGTGTTCTCTGCGGAAGTTTAGATGATTTTGAAACATGTGATGATATATACGACGCGATAGGAGATATCCTTCAGAACATCAGCATAGAAAAGAGTGAAGAAAAAATAAGGTATAAAGTCTTTACCAATATTTGTTAAAATAACCGGAAACAATGAGGATATGTTTTGTTTGTATAGAGATCTCTGTGAACAGTTTCATAAAATTATCAAGCTCACCTCAACCAGTCAGCAAAAAAAGGTTCTCAACGCTCCTGTTAACATTGCAGAGATGGTAAAAAATATTGAATCGAACGACAAAGACGTTCAAAGCATTTGGGTTGTCAATAAAGACAATACAATTGTAAGTTATATTAAGCAGTTATATGAAATATTCGTTCTAACAAGATGTATCCCGACAGAAAGTCGACTCGAAGAAGTTAGAAAAAGCGGAAGCAAAGTTACAGCAGAAGCAGGAAAAGCGACTGGATGCAGGAAAACCACAAACTCCTGTAATGCTCCAGACGGCGACAGCTTCACAAATGATTAGCAAAAAAACCAACAAAATGGAACAAAAGGGAACCAACCGTTCAATGGATATTAAGATTGAGAACTTTGATCTGGCCTTTGGCGACAAGTAAGCCTTAAAAAATTATTTTTACTTTTGTTTTGAAAGATAACTTATGTTTTGTCCCTGCTAAGAGTTCTTTTGCAAAACGCGAACATGCTGCTTTCATTTGGACGACGTTATGGTTTGGTAGGACGCAATGGCCTCGGAAAAACTACAATGTTACGTATGATATCTGAGAAACAACTTGAGATTCCTAGTCACATATCGGTGTTGCATGTGGAACAGGAAGTTCATGGTGATGAAACTTCAGCGGTGGACAGTGTGCTTGAATGTGATACGGTACGAACGAAATTGCTTTTGCGTGAAAAGGAAATTCTCGCAGCCTTAAATAATGGTGTTCAAGATGGCGCACTAAGTGCAGAGCTAAGTGAAACTTATACCCAGCTACAAAATATCGAAGCAGACAAAGCTGTAGCAAGAGCATCAGTAATTCTTAAGGGTCTTGGCTTTGACGCGGATATGCAAATTCGACCGACAAAATCGTTCTCTGGAGGTTGGCGGATGCGTTTGGCTCTAGCTCGAGCTCTGTTTTCCAAACCCGATTTATTACTGCTCGATGAACCGACAAACATGTTAGACATTAAAGCCATTATCTGGCTAGAAAACTATTTGCAAACATGGCCAACAACACTGCTTGTGGTCTCTCACGATCGTAATTTTCTTAACACTGTGCCAACAGATATCATTCATCTACATTCCCAGGTTCTTGAACCATACAAGTCAGTCTTAACCAGCTATCGTATTTTCCTTACATATTCCTAAATTGATTTTATTTTTAGAGGAAACTATGAGCAATTTGAAAAAACTAAAAATGAAAAACTTAAGGCCCAACGACGGGAATATGAAGCTCAAATGGCACATAGATCACATGTTCAGGAGTTTATTGATCGATTTCGTTACAACGCAAATCGTGCCTCTTCCGTGCAGTCTAAAATTAAAATGCTTGAGAAGTTGTACGTTCATCCTCAAAAGAAATGAAAATTATCTTTATTATTTTAACTACAGCTTTTTTTTATATTTAGACCCGAATTAAAGCCCGTTGAAAAAGAAATTGAAGTAAAACTAAAGTTTCCCGAAGTTGCGCCATTAAATCCTCCCGTTTTAGCTTTATCTGATATTCAGTTTAGTTACAAGAGTACTGATGAAATACCAGTCTTCGCAAATGTAAATTTGTGTGCTAATTCCGATTCAAGGATTTGTATAGTAAGTTTAAATTACAACACATACATATTTGACTTCATTTTATGTCTTTCCCTAAAAGGTGGGAGAAAACGGTGCCGGAAAATCAACCTTGCTAAAAATTATTGTCGGCCAACTTAGTACTATTCATGGGAATATCATACTGCATCGTGGATTGCGGATAGGCTACTTTGCGCAACATCACGTCGACCATTTAAATATGAATGTTACATGCGTCGAAATGCTGATCGAACAGTTTCCTGGTAGGCCAGATGAGGAATATCGTAGGCAACTTGGAAGTTTTGGCATATCAGGAAGCTTAGCTCTTCAAAGTATTGCTAGTTTATCAGGAGGGCAAAAATCCAGGGTAGCATTGGCAAAAATGTGCATGGGTACATCTCATTCAAAGTCCCTTATTTTTTAAAATTAAATTAATATTAATTTTTATTTCTAGCCGAACCGAATTTTCTGGTACTTGATGAACCTACAAATCATTTAGATATTGAAACTATTGATGCTTTAGGAAAAGCTATTAATTCTTTTAAGGTAGCTAGAGTACTTGTTATTTTCTTTAACTAAAGGTTCCATTATAGGGTGGTGTTATTTTGGTTTCCCACGACGAATGTCTTATAAAAGTCGTATGTAAAGAACTATGGGTTTGCAGAAACCGAACAGTTCAAGCCATGGAAGGCGGTCTTGATGAATATAAGCGAGAGGTTTACAGAGAAATCGAAGCAACTAGTTAAATTTAGCTGAGCTATTAGTGGCATTTATATACTTGTATGTTTTATAAATATTAAAAAAGCTTAAAATTATATCGACTTATTATTCCATTTATTTAGAGTATGATTTTTTTAAAATTACATATATCTAGTGGCTGAAGTGCCCGGCGTTGCTCGTGGCTTCATTACCCACCCATCGGTCCAAATAACCACCTCTCCACGTCTTCTCCCAATCACCATTCCATAACTCCATCACTCCCATAAATATCCATATCCTCCCACATATAACGGCACCGCCCAATTTCTATCCACTGATCCACTCCCAAACAACCGCTACCTTAAGGATTCCATCCCCTTCGACCAATCTCAACACCGATTACCATCGATCACCTCCCTCAAGATCTGTAGCACCATAGACAACCGAAACACCCATTTCCACCCCACTAACTCCCTACCTAACGATCATCAAATCCCCCGTCATCAACACCCCACCGAAAAAAAGGGAAACCCACTAACGATAAATTATTTTTATTTTCATTCAATCAATTTGTTTATGCGGACGGTTTAAGTACATGCAACAATTCTAAAGGTACAAGAGCATAACATACACTACTGCTTTGAATACAGAAGCCCAACTGATTTTCTGATTTTCACAAAATACGAGTATCTTAAAACTGAAATCGTTATTGTGGGCGATTTCAATGTACACTTTCTG
Source organism: Nephrocerus scutellatus (assembly GCA_947095585.1). Lineage (NCBI taxonomy): Eukaryota > Metazoa > Arthropoda > Insecta > Diptera > Pipunculidae > Nephrocerus > Nephrocerus scutellatus. The sequence goes on along the minus strand of OX352761.1, from coordinate 4,666,671 downwards.
GGTGGCTTCGCCATTCTGTCCAGACAACACCCGAAGAAAGGTGTGTTTAGATATTTGCTGAGTTTAATCACCTTACTCAGCTTGTAAATGAGCCTACACAAATACCTGACATTGGAAATCATTCCGCAAACACCCTTGACTTGTTCCTTACCTCTCAACCTTATAATTACTCTGTCAATATATTATCGCCTTTAAGCTCGTCAGACCATTGTGTAGTATCAGCTAATTTCTCATAAATAAACCAAGTAGTTAGAGAAAAAACTCCTAATAAAACAGCATGGCAATACGAGAAAGCCAATTGGGACGGCCTTAACAACTTCTTTCGAAGTATTAACTGGTCTCTATTGTTTCGCGATAGCAACATTGATGCCGCCGCTCATGCAATCACAAACATCATCCTTATTGGTATGAGAGACTTTATCCCTTCCAGGAATAAGTCTTTCAAACCAAAGGAACATGACTCGAGCTGTAAAGTGGATTCTAGGATTAGAAAGGTATGCTTTCGGTTTTACAAAGCTAACCCTATTGAGGAAAACCGATCGAATTTTAAACGAGCCAGAAATGATAGCAATGCCTATCTTCGGCGAGTCAAATTGGCCTACGACCAAAAATTGAGTTAAAAAATACTACAATGTCACAAAGGTAGTAAAAATTGTTGGTCATTCGTGAAAAGAATCAAAAATACAGCCCCTTCGTCGATTCAAACGTGCATTTTTAATGACATTCCAGTTGTCTGCTCTAAGGACAAGGCCAATCAGTTTGCTGCGCATTTTGCATCTATCTCCACGCTTCCAGATTGTGCATTGCTGCCTCCTGCACATCTACTGGACCTTCTACTCGCAGACGTGGCCACCATGTACTTTGTGTTGCTCTCATTTATGTGGAGCCCCAGATTACGTGCCGCCCGCTCGATCTGGATAAAAGCTTCCTGTACAGCTCTTGGGTTTCTACCAACGATGTCAATATCATCTGCGTAAGGCAGTATCTGAATGGACTTCCTCTCGCCGTTACTTCAGGGTCTCGGATCACTTTCTCCAACGCCAGGTTGAAGAGGACGCAGGCCAGTCCATCCCCTTGTCGGAGCCCGTTATAGGTGTTGAATGCGCTTGATAGTGATCCGGATATTTTTACTTGGCTTATAACACTGGTCATGGTCAACCTACATAGTCGTGTCAGTTTATTTGGGATGCCAAATTCTCTCATGGCTTTATAAAGTTCTACGTTGGCTATACTGTCATAGGCGGCTTTAAGGTCTATAAAAATATGGTGTAGTGAGTTTTGAAACTCTAGACCTTTTTCCATCACCTGAGGGTGTAAATCTGATCAGTTGATGATTTGTCTGGGATCACTGATATGGATCAATGATGACTTTAGCGTATGCCGCTATCCTGTCTTGAAGGATAGAGGATAAAATCTTATACGCGGTACTCAACAACGTTATACCACGCAGCATTTTGCGATGTCTTCTTTCTTATGTATGGTGCACAGGATGCCTCTTCGCCAGTCTTCTGGCATCGTTTCTTCCTCCAATACTTGCACTAATATTTCATGAATTCCTTGGTGTATTGTAGGGCCTCCTGTTTTAATCAGCTCCGCTGGGATACTATGGAATCCCGGGGCCTTATTATTTTTGAGCCGATTTATCGCTCTGCTAACTTTGTCTATGCTTGGTGGCGGCAGCATAGCGTGGTCTTCGGTCATTGGTGGAGCCTCCAATTCCTCAGTTAGCTGGCCATTTAGCAAATCATGAAAGTGCTCTTCCTATCGCTTTAAGATGCCTTTGAGATCGGCGATCATATTACCCTCTTTGTTTTTGTATGTGCAACGCGGTGTATATTGCGTCACACCGCAGACTCTTTGGTAGAACTTCCATGCCTGGTGCGGTCTCGGTACTGTTCTAGTTCACGGACGAGTTTCTCCTCCCAGGCTGCTTTCTTTCGACGGTGAACTGTTTTTTCTGAGCTTCTGAGCTCTTTATATTAATTTTCGCTTATCCACGTTCTATGGGATTGTTGAATTGCTCGGTACGCAACAACCTTACGTTCAGTCGCTAGGTTACATTCGTCATCGAACCAATCGTTCCGATCTCTACGACTACTGATTCGCGGATGCAGTCTTTCATGATGATGCACTCCGCGCTCGGAGCACCATACCAACAAGATAGTGGTCCAAGTCGACGTTGTCACCTCGGTACGTTCATACCGTCATCAGGTTCGGGTTGTGGCGGCGTTCTATCATCACGTGGTCTATCTAGTTACGAGTGGGTCCATCAAGAGATACTTAGGTGGTTTTGTGGATATGTGGATATTTGTACTCGGAACAACCAAATTTTTGCTTGCTGCCATTTTCATGACTCTATGTTGTCCATTGTCATTAGTGTTCTCGTGTAAGCTATGGGTGCCAATGTAATGCCTGAATACTGGCTCCCTACCTATTTTAGCGTTCATATACCACAGAATGATTATCACATCATACTGAAGGCAGGCATGGAGTTCCCATTCGACATGAGAAACGAGAACTTGAATTCATGTTAAGTATTCGTATTTGTTCTCATATCCCGAATAATTATTCGAATGATAATCGATTATATCAATCAATCGAATACTAAATAATCGAATATTCAAATCGTTCGATTATGCCCATCACCACACCTTGGCGCCAAAAAATTAGTCCATTTTGTCAAAGAATTAAAGAATGAAACGAACACCACAAAGTTAGTTGTCAATAAATAAAATATGTTTTTGACAGAATGTTCACATGTTCTCACACAAATTTTTGTAGTAAAAGTTGTCAAAATTCACCTGGAGGGGGATTTTCTTTATTTTTTAATTTTTTTATTTGAAATATAAGAACTAATTGAACTACATTTAACTTAACTACAACTAGGCTGCGGTCAAGAATTTAGCAGCTGCCCAGCTTGTGCTGCACAAAAAAAATTACAGGCAGTAGGATGCACGAAATAGCCCCTGCATTTTAAACCGACTGACATTCTGCTTGTAGAAAAAGGACATTTGCGGATTTGCATCCACTTTAAAGTGGCTGCATAAACTGCTCAGTTGATTTTTTTACTGCATTTTTACTGCAAAAGTGAATTTTTAACCAACATGCAGCATTAACTGCGCAGCGGCTGAATTCTTGATAGCAGCCCTAGTTTTAGAAAACTAAGGGGCAGTTTACATTTGACTTATTAGCTGTATTTATTTGAATCCGAATTGGGAATTACAACGACAATTGCACTGTCGATTTCCTTCTTTGGAATTTGAAAACCGGCTGTTTGGCAGGTTTTGGCTGGTTTTGACATTCGAATTCCAAATAAAATACAGCTATTATTATATTGTACATTAATAGATTTAAGTATACAATTCAAAGCTTATGTTTAGTCGGGGTGAGAAGCATATCCACAGGTCTCGATGGAGGTCTTTCTCACATACCAGGATGCAATACATCTTAATACTTTGTTCTGGAATTTTTGAATTATTTTAATGGTGGTATGCTTATCAAAACCCCATAGTTGAATTCCATATGACCATACTGGTTTCAGTATTTGATTATAAATAAGAGTCTTGTTTTGGAGAATGGAGGAGAAATTAATTTACTATATATATCTATTACTCTCTCTTTTACAATTTTTTCGAGTACGGGAACGCTTTTGAGTAAAAAGTCGTAACATTAAGCATATTTATAGCTATTTTTGAGTACAGGAACAGACCTTTTATAAGTGATTTTGTGTCAAATGGTCGCATAATAAGACAATAAGAATGATAACATATGGTTTTATCTTAAAATTGAAACATAAACAAACAAATCGAGTATAATTTTTTGAAATTCAGTAGAATATTTTTGCACTAAGTGCAAATGCTAAGTTCTGTATATTAATTTCGCGTGGCTGGCTGGCACACCAAATATTGTGATCAATTTTTAACCCACTTCCTAAAGCCCGATTTTATTAAAACATTGGAAACATGTGTATCTCCGGCTACAACACATTCTATTAAAATTTGGGGCCCCTCGGCACTTGTGGTCGGTGGGCTCCCATACAAATATTTTTACAAAATTTACCCGTCAGTAAAAGAAAGTCGTATGGTGGCCACATCATCATTTTTTTAAAAAGTAAGACATCATTTTCACCATTTTATTTGGCCAAGTCCGTTTGAACAGATTATGCACTGGAGTGAAGAGGTAAGAGTGTCTATGGTCCACGTGTAATTTTGTTGCACTGTTGCTGCATAAACACTAAGACTTCATGCAACTGTTCTTATACGTAGTAGTAGTAACACAACCCCCACTATTTAGCTCTCGTTGAGCGGATGAACAAATATTGTGCAAAGGGTTTGTAGAAAATTGAATAGGATACTGCATTTGTCAAAAAAAATTGTTTCGAAATAATCGCAAGTTAAAATTTTTTTTTTTGATTTTGACGTCCTTAATATTGAAAATAAAATTTAAAAAAAAATGCAATTTTTTTTACTTTGACTACGTTCATATCAGTAATAGCTTACGATTTTAAAAAATTGTACATTGTTTGAACTTAAATTTTAATTTTCTTTCGAACAGTGGCATAGTAACTAAAAGCCTGCAAGATTTACAGGGTGTGAAGTGATGTTAGGTGAAAAGTACATCTCTTCGCATTAAAACGCTACGTACACCGCAGGGTGGGATGAAAATAAACCCCCCCCCATACGATTTTTTCAACGAAATTAATCAAGGAATCATCCCTTTAAGTAGGTATATAAAAGTAACACAACACAAGCATAAAAGTATTGTGCGATTTTATCAGGTAAAGAGTTATATAATTTTTTGTCTATTTTTATGTTGCTTACTCCAGTAGCACGCAATTAATGAATCACCACACCAGATCAAACTTTCGCACAGCGAAATGACGCTCGAGGTAGTTGTGGTTCAAGTAGGTTTGGGTGGGAATTTCGAAATGGTATGCACGTGTAGGAAAACGGATATTAAACTCGTCCTCGAGTCGTGATACTTGCGTACCGTCACGAGGTTGAGTCGCGACTCGCGAGTTAAGATACATAATGGGTGACGATTTACCGAGTGACGCTGTGCACGTTCAAATCAAATATTTGCCATTCACATTTGTGGTGAAGAAGAAAAACGAACTCTCAGTGGAGCTTTAGATTTTTTAAGAATAGCCTTCTCTGAGCGTTTCAGCTTTTAAGCTTTTATCCCGGCGTAACATAAACGAGACGAGTATTACAATGAAATTTAAAAGCACGACATACACAAACACAAAGTGGACTTGGCCATAAATTGAATGAAAACTCTTCCGATTCTATAGTTTAAATCCAGAGACCATTTGTTATTTGCCCGCGAAGGTTGTGTTGTGTTTCAGAGATTATCTGAGTTTAAAATTTCGCTAATAAAGAAAACAAACTGTCGTTCGTGAGTGCTGTACTATAGCGCCGTCAAGTACATATATCAACTATCTACTAAACAAAAGTGTATACCCAATTAAGAATTAAGTTGGATTGCAAGTTTTCCAAGTGGGTGATTAATAAAGCAAGCCGCTTTTCACAAAAAGCGCCTTTGAAGTGAAAAAGTTATTTCTCCCATATTGAAAGATAAAGTGAAGCACAAAGTGTCTTGGCCAAGTTATAAAGTTAACAGGATATTTAAAGTAGCAACAAATTTAAGTCAGGTAATATAACAATTCTTAGTCTTACTAAATGCTATTGAGGTTTGTGTGTTTCCATGCGTTCTTTAAATATAATGTGCAGAGTGCAGAACAATAGGTATTCTTCCGTACACAAAAATTTGTAAAAATTATTACTATCCTTGCTGAATTTACTACAAAAGCGTTCCCGTAGAAGAAAAATTAATAAAAGAGAATGGAAAATAGAGAGTAATGTCGTTTTTTGTTTGTTTTAGAAATCTGCGCTCGAGCTCAGATTTTTTCTCGAAAAAACGAACACGAAGAAGTTGGAAAACAGCCTTTGTCCAGCCAATACCCAAAAAGCCGTCGTCTCCTTCTTCGTTCGTACCTATCCATAGCACTTTCATCCATTCTTTCCAAGGTCGTGGGAAACGCTGATCAATTTTCAGCTCTTGAAATATCTTGAACCCAACGAAATCCTTAGTGACCGGCAGCATTGATTTCGTTGGCAATGTTCTTCTGGTGATCTGACGGTATATCTCATCGAACAGTGGAACCGGTCTTTGCATCAATTTGGAGAAAGCAAATCTGTTGTACTCGATATTTCTAAGGCATTAGACAGAGTTTGGCATCAAGCTCTTTTGTCCAAAATGCGTGCTTATGTGGTCGATGATAAACTGCTTCAGTGGATTAGAAGCTATCTATTAGACCGCTAAATTCAAGTTGTATTTGACGCTTTTAAGTCTAAAGTACATAACATTAATGCAGCACTCTTTCGCTGACGACAGCACTTTCAGCTTTTTATAGTTACAAGTTTGAGGAAAGTCTCTCCACTTCTCATGTGGAACTCAAACAACGACGTATATTAAGCACGTAATATTCTGACCTAGACGGGATAATAAAATGGGGTGACTGCTGTGGTTTTATCGCTTCTTCCACCAGCGGTGCTCTAGGGCAATAACTAGCTGCATGCCAGCTCTCCTTGAATTAAGCCGCAATATTTGTGGCGCTCATCAGTTTACCCTCAAGCCCATCTTCGGACGTACAGTTAATTTCAGGGATTCGTTCTTCAGCCCTACACACTTGTGTGGAATGCCAAGCTCTGTCTTTCCACATCACTATACATCTCCTCTTTTTTTCCTCCTTTTCCTTAACGCCCACGATGTGCCAAGGGTATAGCCGAGCATTATAAGGTTGCGAACCCCTTTAAGCGTGCGCTTATTATAAAAAAAAACATAAGGCATTGGTTTTGTTAATGCAAGTCTACTATAGTTGTAGTTGTCGCCGAAGTTACCAAAGCTTCTTGAGATGAAAGTTGGCCTGTTCAGTAAGGGTAGGGTGTTTTTTGGCAGGACACTATAATTCATGTGTTGTTTCAGTTCAATGGATTACCGAGCCGAACTTTAAATGTTATTAAGTCTGAAGTGGTGCCAGTAGCCAGTCAAATCCAGAATAAAATAAAATATATGTACATTAATTTTACCTCTTCACTTACACATTAAAATAAAAAAAGCAAATGACAACAAACAATACATATTGTTTTTGTCTTTTGTTTGGTTCGTTCTTGTTAAATGCGAATGAAAGCCATTTTGTATGAATTTTTAAACACAGAAACTGTTTCTGAGCATAAAGTCAGCAGTGTTAAACAAAAACGAAAGTAGGCACAGAGCGTTGTCATTTTCGAATGTTTATTTGTTACAAAAAGGTAAAACAAGAAATTGTATATAACAACAACAGCAACACGTGTTCTATTAACATGCACACCATAAATTATTCATTATTTGTCGTCACGGTCAACTGAACGTGGTGCCAATAGCCAAGAAAGAAGCGAAGATTAGCTTCCTTTGTTCTCGATTTGCATACGAATGTGATAATTTCAGCATTGAATGATGAACGAAAACACCCTACTGCTTTACTATGGAATTTAAATCTTACAACGTTTGCATTTGCCAAAAACAGAAGAAAAAAAACCCTGAAATTATATTTGCTGACTTGTTCATCAATTATATTTGCTGACTTGTCCATCAATTTGGGACAGCATATTCAAAGTTTAGTTAAAAACGTTATTTTATTGAGTTAAAAAAGTTGGATATTATAGATTTCTTCTTAAAACAACAAACCATCCTTGTTTACGAACAGCTTTCGGATGGCCTCATTAAAAATTAAGATAAGACCGTTGATACATACAAGTGCAAGTGGCTAAGTCCCAAATGTAATTTTTATATTCAGCGTGTGACGTGTGCTGCGTTTCGCATGTGGTGCGTGTGATGGGTGGAAGTGTGGTAATTCATTCGTTCGTTTTTTCAGGTCCTTTTTACCCACCCTTCGCATGACCTAGAGGGCTGAAATTTTAGGAGCAGCTAAATGTCAGGGAGTGGGCGCCGTGGCTCAGTGGAAGTGGACATGGCTGCTGACCAGGAGGTTCAGGTTCGAATCCCAGCAACACCAAAAGTATTTTTTACGGTGTCCCACCTCTCGCGAATGGGTGACAAACGTTTCGTGAGTAATACCTTGTCACGGAAAGCTTCTCAATTCGCCGTTCGGATCCGGCCTTAAATTGTAGGTCATTTCCATTTGTGTCCAAAAATTAACATGCGCAACACAAAAGGTCGCGAGAAGTTAGGCCTTGGACCGCAATGGTCTGTCGCGCCGAATATTATTATTATTATTAAATGTCAGGGGCCAATTTTGATGTCCCAAGTGTGACGCGTTTCGCGAGTGATGCGTGGCAAAAAGAATATACTGTAGGCATAACATAAAAAACAGATAATTTGGCGGTTATTGCCAAATAAAACAATGTACAAATAAGAGGACAGTGTGGCATATCGCGTGTGTAGATCTATACATAAAAGTTTGTACCCGAAAAAAGTTTTTTTCTACATTAACTTGTTTTTAAACTAAAAAACTAGTCTAAGTAATCCTACCTATTTCTTTTAAACTTAACTAATAACCGGACGATCACTAAATTTATGTTGAAGTGTTTCATCAAGTGATCGATAAATCTCTCATCGTGTACAACTGGACCATTCGACATGATACATATTTAAAATTTACAGGATACTAGCAGGGTAGTACACTGTAGTCGATATCTACACACCATAGCTCTTGATTTTGTTTACATGTTTTGTTTACTGCTTACACGTGTTATGTGTTAATCTGCTATTAACTTTTTGGGGTAATATAAAAGCTTAACACAACAATATCTCAGATCCGATTTATGTGGGTATGTATATGTATGTATTATGATGCTTTGTACTTCTGAGAAGGAACGTTGACACTAATCTTATAACGAAGTAAACGATCATCTGACGCGTAATCTGATATCTAAAATCCTACTTTAATGAAAACGATAAAACTTTATATGAAAAGACGTTTGGGACTTTCCGGGTGCGGAATATTTGGCATTCTGCTCACTGAGGAACAATATTCTTAGGGACCGCTTACAATGGATAATCTTAATTCTTATTGCCTATTCATATGAAGCGCGATTTACTCGCGCGAGCAATTTGGAACCAAATTTTTCTGCGATTTATCACGTTACCCTGCATATGACGCTCGATTTATCGTTGACAAATTTGTCAAATTTGTGATTTGCATAAATTATTTGTATAAAATTACTCGATTATCTAGAAAAAAAATTCATGTTTTATGTGGCAATTCCTATGGCTAACACAGCCATGCGGATATGGTTAAATAGACGCCATCGATACCGAAAATATTGGGTTCATCCTATACATCAAAAGAGAAAATTTCAAGGAGTATTCTTCACTTTAATGGTACTTTTGGCTCAATATATTTTGTCAAATATTTGAGGATGTCAAAACCAAAATTTGAAACAATTTTAATGGAACTGAGTTTTTGTTGAAGAACCTATGGCAAGCGCACTGTGCGTGTGCGCACTTTTGCGTAGCAAAGTTTTTAATCTACATAGCTAATCATTAGCCGTTTTTTTTTATGTCGGAGAAATCCGAGTTCCGAAATATCCGATAAATCCGGTAATTTTTTTCTCTGATCAGATCTGTCAGATCAAAAAAATTATCTGCTGTGTTTTTTTTAGTATCAGAGAAAAGTTTTATTTCTCACCTGAATGCTCCATAGTAGTCGAGATGACTCATGTTTAAAGAAAGAAACAACTACAGCTGTCAAAAAATGTTCTGTATATTTGGATAAGAGTAAAAAGATCCTATCCCAGAATTATCGGAGCGTAAAAAAGAACGCTTCAGAGAAAAAGATTTCTCGGAGACTGAAAAAACGAACACAGATCTGAATTATGACAGTTAAATTATCACTCCGACATCAAACATCCGACATCCCACATTCATTGTCTCCTTAATGAAATGATGATACACTTGTCTGCTTGAATTTCTTCAAGAACCTGTGTTGTGTGAAATATGAATGTTCCGGTGTACTTGATTATTGTTATTTGCTTAAAAGGCTCTTTATAAAAAAATAAAATCCCATTTTTTAATATTGCTAATTAAGGTTGTTGCTATAATTTTATCCTAAACGACCGCAAGAAATTACATACAGATACGAACTCGGTTTTTGTCGTGTAATGCTTGATATACATTTGGGCCGTGCGAGAAAAAATGAACAGGACGGCTAAATAAATTGAAATTGTAGTTAGCCAGACGAGAGAAGTAAATAAATATTACAGGGTTAACTAGAAAAAAAAACACAAATGCGCAAGAAATAAGCTAGGCTCACATTATCAGACGATATGACTCAGTTAACTTAACCTGCAATTAAAAATCCGTGTTATTTTCACACGCAGAAAATAAATGCCAAACAAAATTTGCGCAATTTTAAATTTGAAATGCGCCCTCGTTTTTATTTCATCTTTTCGTATTTAAATGAAAATAAACTGGCACGTGGCTTAACAAAATAAAGACAAATCCATATTGTTTATAATATATATATGTTATACATATATACATCTCCTCTACTCGCAGTCTCACCGGTCGAGTTTTATATTTTTAGAATGAATAGAATTGGAAGTAATATTTTTTGTTAATTTCTTTTGGTTTAATGTGTTTTTGCACACGTTTGTGGTTTTATAGCTCTCTCTCACTGCAATTGAACTGCGATGCGAATGTTTGTTAATTTACTTATAACTGTAAATTTGTATGAATCAATAATATACGGAAACGAATTTTTGATTATTATCATTCACAAAATGTAGGTAAAAGAAGGTGTACACGTGAACTAATCGTTTAGTGTCATCGCGAAACTATTTTTCCAGTTAATCTTATCTTACTTACTATACAGTCATTGGCAAAATTATTTGCACAATGTAATATGTACACCATATCCCTTCAATAAAGTTGTATAACTTTTCAAAAATTCAATAAATCGCTGATATTGTTGTTTATTACTAATCTTTTATATTATCTTAAAACGGTATATAAAAACCAAAACAAAATTTCAAACAGAAATAGTTTAAATCATGAAAATTACAGTGGCACAATTATTGTGACATCACTAAACAATGGCAAAATTAATTGCACGTGTATTTGTGATTTGTATCCATATATGTAGACGCGGATGAACGAACAAATCTTTAAACTCTATAGGCACTTAATAGATCGGGATTTTTGATATTGATTTTGTAAAATAACCATAGATAACGAAATTGCTGAACTTGGGTGTTAGTTATTTGCTCATTTATAGCCACCATTAACTCGCACGCGCTCGCTTGTCTTCATTAATGATTGCTTACTTCACTGTGATTTTTCATGCGCTCTTTAAATCATTTTATTAATTATTTAAAATACGCAACTGTATTTGTTGTGGGTTCTAGATTACTACTTTGTTACTTTTACTCGATTGGGGTGGAGTTGGAGCCTAGCTTAGCTTGTCTGTTCCTTCAACAAACACAACAATACTCGTAAATAACTACAAGTGTATCAATTTTTGCTTAGGCAGCAACAAAAGTTAGTAACTAAACGAAATATAACTTATGCTATCACAAAAAATACACATTCATTGTTCTTCAATGCGTACATTGAGTGCATAATGTGGTGCATGTTGTCTCACGAGAAGTACACTGCATGAACTATGCAACGTTTATACGTTTTATGCAAGACTTTGTAAGCGTGCATAATACTCTCAGGTTGTAACATTTTCGTATCCTAATAACACGTGTATCTCTGCTATAAGTCGGCTTTATCCACCTTTCCATAATTTTTGCCATTTTTCCGGTTTTCTACGAGTGACTGTTTCATCTGTACGTCACCGGCAGTAATCAGGGGCGCGTCCGCTATTACTAGGAATCTATTGCGGACGTCAACGTGCGGTCAGATTAAAAGTTCTGTTTTGGTTCTTTTTAATGTGCTCTGGTTTTTTCATATGTACTGAATTTGTGTGTTTTTTGTGGGAGATAGGTTACTACCTCATAGAAACTGTTCTAAAATATTGTTGAAAGCTTAAAAATAAAATAATTTAAGTACGCTTAAAGTTTAAAAAAGCTATTCACTTTTCAACCTTACTTACACCTGAAAATAGCAGGTGTAGTCTGGTGTAGTTGGTTGACATCTTTTAAACGAATTTTTTCATCTCTCTTTAATAATATAAACAATTTATTTTTCTTAATTTCTAGGCAAATAATAATCTCAAGGACTCTCTGAGAGTAATGGCGCCCACAATATGGTCTGATAAAAAAGGCCAGATGCGCTCTGCTGGAATAAAGGACACCCGTCGAGACACTCGTTCTGTAAAGCTGTTGTCGCAACCATCATCTTTATCACTATTCAGTTCTGGTAAGTACAAGCAACAACGCAAGCTAAATTATAACATTAAACTCTCAATATGCCTTGTGTGCATCAAACACATCTGGATATGGTATAATCTATATAGGTATAGGCTTTATATGGTTATGGGTTCCAGACACAACCCCCCTGAAAGACCCCATTGAGCAGACCTTGAAAACTGCCAGTTTGTTCGGCGGAAACACACACTTTATGAAGAAGCGGCTTCCAAAAAGTGTTTTTTTTTTCTAAGTGGCTTGGGAGGTAATTGGTACCAACTAAAAGGAAATATACGTAAATAATAATAATAATAATCGGTGTGACAGACCGTTGCGGTCCAAGGCCTAGCTTCTCGCGACCATTTGTGTTGTGCATGTATATTTTTGCCCACATATGGAAGGGCCCTACAATTTAATGCCGTATCCGAACGATGAATTTAGAAGCTTTCCGTGACAAGTTATTACTCTCGGATGTTTGTCAGACATTCTCGAGATGTCGTCAGCGAAAGAATGGATTGGATTAGAAGTGGCGGATGAAAATTAGAAAGAGTATCGGAGACAAAACAGAGCGTTGAGGAACACCGGAGCTTATGCGGTAAAAATTAGATTTGAAATTATCCAATACGACCTGGATTGAACGGTCAGAAAGGTAGTTACTAGTCCAATCGAACAGGGCCTCACCAATTCAATAGGTATTTCCATTTTCGACAAAAGAGTTTGATGCCCAATTCTATCAAATGCCTTGGAAATATCAAGTGCAACAACTTTTTTCAGTTAGATAAGCCATCAGGTCACCTGTTGAACGTTGCCTACGAAAACCGTACTACTGGTTGGACGAGAGGTGGGACACCGTGAAAAAAACTTTTGGTGTTACTGCGATTCGAACCACGAACCTCCTGCTCAGTAGCCACACGCATTACCACTGAGCCACGGCGCCCACAAGGTATTGTATAAGCTTACGATTAATCAGCGTTTCCATGACATTGGAAAGAATGGATGTTGGCTTAATGGGTCGGAAAGAGATGACGGTTCGCTTTTTTATGAACGCTGTTTCCAATTCCTTGTGACGACTCCAGAAGAATAATAGAAATGGAAGAGCCTGTGCAGTGGCAATGCAAACATTGAAGAACACCTCTTTAGCGGGAATACCATCAGGACCAGCAGATTCTTGAATGTTGAGATTATTTAATACTCTAGCCACTTGACGGGTACGAAAATAAATCAGTTCCATAGAGTATTCGACTCTTGCAAGCACAGGCGGCGACAACGCGCTATCTGGTATCGTGGAACTAGCTGCGAAATGTGAATCAATCAGATTGGCCTTGTCTATAGAGCTGGCAGTTGGAATGTCATTGTGAATGAGCGATGGAATTGAAGACGAGTGAGTATTTTTGACCAAAAATGTTTACTTCCTGTGGGACATTTTTTTGTCTCAGTTTTTGGTCATAGTCGAATTTGGCTCGTTAAGGTAGGCATTGCAATCATTTCTGACTCGTCTAAATTTGTTTCGGTTTTCCACAGTGGGGTTTTCTTTATATAACCGAAAGCATACTTCCCGGTTCTTAGTAGCCTCTTTGCACCTTAAATCATACCAAACATTTTACTTCGGTTTATAACGCTTAGTCCTGGAAGGGATAAATTGTCTCATACCCTCCTGGATTATGTTTGTGATCGTGATGTTATGTGATATGGCACCCACACCACTATTGGCATTAATAGGCCAGTTAATATTCCTAAAGAAATTGTTGAGGCCATCCCAGTCGGCTTTCTCGTATAACCATACTTTTCTTTTAGGTTTTTTTTTTATTTAACTGTGTGGTTCGCAAACGAGGAGTTAGCTGATACTATACACTGGTCTGAAGAGCCTAGAGGTGATAATACAATGACGGCGTATTTGTTAGAATAAGAGGTATGACACAAGTCAAGGGTATTAGCGTTATGACTTACAATGTCTGGAGTTCGAGTGGGCTCATTAACAAGCTGAGTGATTGTTAAAATCAGCAAATAACTCAACATCCCATCTTTGTGGTGTTGTTAAGCCTGAATGGCGAAGCCAACTAGAATTGTGTGTATTGAAATCACCAGCAATGACAATTTCAGAAAATGGATCAAGCGATAAAATTCTAGTTATAGAGTCAGACAGTGCATCTTACTCACTAAATGATGAAACACTGTCTATGTACAATATTTCCATGATTTACTAGATCTGAAGCTTATCAGTGTTAGTGGGTAGTCGAAGTAAGATTTGTTATCAAATATACGTATTCGTACTTACACAACATTTAAATTCGAAAACAACAAATTTTAATCGACATCATGCGGGAATTGTTGTTTATTGTTCATGTAATCATGTGGAAGTGAAATTGAAATCCATAATTTCGTTTCTATATCAACACTCGTACAATGAACTCATACGTATGTTTATTTTTCTTGATCTGAGAAAAAAAAATTTGAAATCCTGTTTCGGCATTTTCGGTCTCTGTTCTGAATGTTTGGAAACGTGTAGTTCACCTACAATCTAGGAGTGCACTCACCCGACTGTTGCTGTTACGTTATCGCTTTAACATCTTCAACTTTAGTCACATGATGGTGCGACACGTCGATCATTCGGATAAATGTTACGCCTATGAATGCAATAATTAATGCATGAATACGACATGTGCCGATTTATAGGCGCGAGCAAAATGCACAAGCTTCTAATCGCCGTAAGCTATTAAGGAATAACTAGTATCTCAAAACCGAAAGTTATGTACAAATTGACTTACTAATTATAATGTACATATTATTATACACTTTGTATGATGCACATGGCAAATCATCGTAGACTTGTTCGGTTTGGCATGATTCCACAAGTCGCCAGGTCGCGGAAGTAAGCAATGACTAATAATATAGAATTTAATTGCAAGGCAACAACTGATGGCACGTGTTGTTCACAACCGTTTCTAAATATGCACTGGATCTAATTTGGTGTAAGTGTATACAATAGGGATTTCATGATGTTAAATAAAAAAAGCTGCCGCCAATTTCCTTTCGTCCTCCTTCCTAAGACTGGACATTACTTTTAAGTTCTGTATCAAAAGTAATTTCCCTTGACGCTTCCACTGTTCTGATTTTTCAGTCCGCTTTCATTATTTGTGTGCTTATATTTCATGATTAATCAAAGAACCAAAAGGAAAGACGCGCATCGAAAGGTGGGCACAGCGACCTAGCTGGTTACTACTGGATATCAAGATAACATTTACTATACACCTCTACATACAAACATAAATAATTTAAAAAGCATGTCATTGAATTTTATTAAAAGTTCCATTGAGCTTCCCGTCCCCATCGAGCATCGTTCGCTTCGCTTCGAACAACAAAAGTCACGTTAAGTAGAACGCGCGCCCGCGACAAACAATGCTCACCGTGCTTGCTGTTCGTTTTGCACAACAAAAGTATCTGCTCGTACGTTATGTAAACATAGTGACGGTGTTATATACTTCTCGTCATATAATAACAATAATTTAGCTATAATTAACAAATTTGTATGAGTACAACGACCAAAGATAAGGTAAATTTAAAACACGTGCGCGAAGCGGTCGCTACAGTTTGCCCCTCCACACAATAGATTCGTATGCTAATCGCCGAAATTAAATTTTGTTTTTTTTTTCGTCCCAACTGTTTATTGTGTTAGAGGAGTTCGCATTCACTGTGAAATGGGGAAACTTTTAGGAACTATTTTGGCCAGCTTTGTTATGCTGCTAAAATGTTTATCGCGAATGTAACATTTTTTTAACCCAGCAATATTTAACATATGCCTTTAACTACCGAATATAACGTTTTTTTATGATAGTGCTTTTGTTTTCATCACAAAAAGAAATAATTTCGCTATAGTGCGAAAATAAAAACATGTCACATGCTAATACCAATCTATGATGGTAATCAGTCTCGGCGCGTGTTGTGCAAATAAACAGCGAATGATTAATTTTTTTTTGGTTATACAGGGTGATGCTAAAACAATTTGGTGCTCCAAATAAACAGAGATTCAGTAATTAATGAAAATACCTAGAAATACTTTTGTGGGTAGAGTTATTACGAAAAGCTTAATCAAAATCAAAAAGGAAAAATGTCAGGGGCGTGTCATTATATATAATATTCCAATAATAGATCAGAGAATTCATGGGGATTCTTCTTTTTGTTTATTGCTCTTTACGGATGAGTTGTAAATAATGTCTTAGCTTTTGATGGTACACAAGAATGGGAACCCCTGTGGAGTGGGTGCAGTCGTGCATCGCCGGGTATTTTAGCTAGCAATTTTATAAATACACGACTTTGTAGGTTTACCATGCCCATGACCAAGCCAAGTTAAGATATACGAATCACTATCATTCGACATCTATAGCGGCACTTAGACCTCCTCCGCCCGTATGTAAGTTCCGGAGACTCTGTCATGATGTGAACTACGAGCGTCATTGTAATCTCAATTTGTTAAGTTTATACAAGCTACCTGAATTAGCTAGCACCTTTAAGGCAAAGATTCTAGTAAAAAGGGAGGCCTGCATGGCACTAAGAAACGCACAAGTCGGATGGGTTAGCATATGTGTTGATAGTCAATCTGCCATTAAACCGATTCATGCGACGTATGGTGGTCTTGTAAAAAAAAAACAGTGTCAAAACATGAGAGTCAAAACAGGCGAAACTCTCATATACTTTCCCTGCAGTTTTCCGGCCCTAGGAGGGTTCGCACTTTAAGTAGAGCATTTTTTGCCGACCTAAAAGAGCTCTCAGATTACAGAATCACCGGGTTGATCTCGTATCTGAACGGTACAGGCTTGATTTAAACCAGTAAAATATACATTGTATGGTCTCTGGAGCTATGTGGCCTCAAAATGGTGCACTCTAGCGCTAATAAATGAGCATATAGAGGTTCAACACTCTCGTAGGTAGGTTTCTACACACTCGTACCTAGTGTAAAAAACACATTACGAGGACAAATTCCGTTCTGATAAATTTTCAAATTTACAATAGTCAAAAAATGCACGATTTTCGACGATTCTTAAATAGATTCTTTTCGAAAAATTAAATTGAACGCGAGTATGGAGGTTTTCAAGAATTCAATCGATTGAAGCAATCAAAAGCTCTTTATCTGGCGCAAAATAGAGCAACCGTTGAAAAACGTTTGTTTTTTAATCGAAAAAGCTTCTGCCGCCTGAATTCTTGAAACCTCCCCCTCCCTACCATATAAGCGACACTGTGCAAAAACGCTGATTAAGGCATAACGACATCGTAGTTCAGAGCATGTGCAGTGTGCAAGTGTAATACAAGGCATGAGCTGAAACGTGACAAACATTCCGAGAAGCACGTAACAAAACAATAATAACTAATAACTCTTTTGATTTGCAGGGTAGAGTTAAGATTTCTCTCTAGTTGTTTTGCAAACTGTACCAGGGATACGGTGGAGCCCCTCCAATTGATAGTGATCCGCATATTTAACTTATAACATTGGTCATGGTCAGCCTACATACCGCGCACTCTTTGGTAGAACTTCCGTGCCTGGTACGGTCCTCGCTCTATGTACTGTTCTAGTTTACGGACGAGATTTTTCTCCCAGGCTGCTTTCTTTCGCCGGTGAACGGTTTTTCATATCTTCTGAGCTCTTTATATTCATCTTCGCGTGCCCGCGTTCTATGAGATTGCCTGAATACTGGCTCCCTGCCTATTTTAGCATTCATATCCCTCAGAATGATTTTTACATCATACTAAGGGCAGGCATGGAGTTCCTGTTTGACTGATTCAAAGAATTCTTCTTTTTCGTCATCTGGGGAATCCTGTGTAGGTGCGTGAACGTTTATGAGGCTTATATTTTATATCTGCCCCGTACGCGAAGGGTGCATAGCCGTTAATTTAATGCTTTAAAGCCAATAACGGTGAGTTTCATTCTTTTGCTGACTATAAACCTCACTCCGAGCACATGATGTCTTGCATGACAGCTGTAATATATGTCATATTCTGATTTTTGTAGAACACCATTCCCAGTTCACCGCATCTCCTGGATTGCTGTTATGTCAGCATTATATTTGGACATGGTATCGGCTATCTGATGTGTAGCTCGAGCTCTATGCAGTGAGCGTACGTTCCATGAGAAAACTCTTAAATCGTTTAGCCGTTGTCGTGTTCGTCGTCGTTATCTTAAACTCAACTTTTCATTAATTTGTGTTTTTATTTAACTGTCTTATTCTCTTAAAGCATTTTCCAACACGAAATATCATTATATTGTATTAGCTTTTCCCGGGCTCTGTCAGCCGCACAAATAAATCCCCGCCTTGTCATCACTATCACAGGAGGGGTGTACTATTGCCTTAACCTAAACAAAGTGCCACTTCCATCGTATTCTCACTATGTGTTATACCGAGATTTTTTAAGACGCATATTCCTTGAAAGTTTCAGCTCGAGTGGATGTCTAGTTTTTGAGTTTTAGTGTCGTATTAAAGTGGATTTAGACCATAGTCGTGCGAGAGAAAATGAGCGGACCGACTACAGTTATAGCTAAAGCTAAATAAGCTAAAATGATTTCTAATTTTGCAATTCAATGTTTTCAAATGATAGCCACTTGCATGCTACTTCTTCTTGAATTCAACCACAACATTCGTGGCGCTCTAAATGCACATCGGTTTACCCTCAAGCCTTCAATCGGACGTACAGTTAAATTCAGAGATTCGTTCTTCAGCCGTACAGACGTACAAACTCTGTTTATCCACGTCGCTAGGATCCACAAGCAATCAAAGACATCTCCCCCCCCCCCCCTAGCAATAACGTCCTCGCTGTGACAAGTATATAGCCAAGCATTATAATTTGCGTGTGTGAATTATAATAAAATAACAAATAACATTCCCTAATTGTTGTTACATTCCAATGTGATATAAAAATTTTTTATTTCTTTTTTACTTTCTCGGTTAACCACAGTTGTCAAAGGATCTTCCAACTTTCGTACCGGTGGTTCTATGAGGGCGAAATCTTTGTCGTCCTCCTCCAGTGCAAGCGATAGCGGCAGCGACAACAGTAGCGATGGACGAACAACAACAAAAACAACATTCAACATACCACAGTATTCCCAATTACCATCTCGTGAAAATATTTCCTTAGAACTTTCATTAATCTCAGACAGTTCCGTCTCATCCACTTTGCCAACCCCATATGACTTAGAAATGCCGTTGCATAGGTCATCATCCCCAGTGTTTTCTATAAATGATTTTGGATCTGCGTCGTTATCATCGGGAACAAAGTGCTGTGCCGACGACCGTCTCAGCCCTTACAGTTACCATCATACCGATGAGTATTCGAGTTCAAGTGATCCGGATTTCAATGAGCACATCATCTCATCGACCAGCAACTACCCCACAGTGTGTTCAACGTCATCCGATTATCATCGAAATGCTGAGAACATTGTCTTCGAAAAACAAGCCACCGCAACGACGCCGTTTTCCGTTTCACAACTAAGTCAGGTGAAAAAAACTGAAGGACTTTTCGACATTGCAGTCAAGACAATTAAACTTGTAAGACGCAACCAGATGCTGCAACGTCGTTTGGCCCAGCTGCAACTGGAGACATCCGAGTTCATTCAGTCGGTGCTAGCGAATCCGGAGAATCAAGTTTTCCGCGAGAAAATCCAACAGAAGCAAAAGTCAGAAAAAATTTAAAATATGTGTTGTCAACAACAACATCATTGTGTCTATGCTAAAAATGTCAACATGTTGTTTACAACAATGTGAGGTTTACAGTGAAATTGTTTGCTGCATTCTTTTAGGCATTTCATATCGTTGCATGAATTAACAGTATTGCCATGCAAACGCAATTACTCGAATTCTTAAATTATTTAAAAACAAAAATAACTGAGTAACAATAAAATTAAATTAGGGCACTGCGGAAAATTAAAAAGAAAAGAGATTTATAAAATTATAGGCGTTTTGTAAATTTTTATCAAAAAAAAAACCAATTTTGCTTAAGATATTAAGATTAAAATGTGTACACCAAAATGCGATTAAGACTATAAAATAAAATACCATGCAAATTTTCTATCAAGCTTACACACAGCGCAAGAGTGAGAGTCTTAAAAATGAAAAGCAAAGCAATTCAGTGTTCCACATCTATTTGTATACGTACGTTCGTTTTAATAGTTTATTTTCATCGATGATTAATATAGAAAACTTCTAAAAAGAAACAAAATCTTTTTTTTGTACTTTGTACATTATTTAGTTTGTATTGTAAAATATGTATTTAAAAGAAATAAATAAAAATATATATTGTTACGAAATTAAGGCTTTCTAGAGAGTTTGTAATGGATTTTGCAAATAAAAACGCAACACAAGTTCGTTTCTTTACAGATTGCCAGAGTTCACAAATTTACACTGGTGATTACTTATTATTCATTTATAGCACTATTATTCACATAGGCGGTAGCTCTTTATACTTTTCACGTAGTCTGGAACAATTCCAAGTATTCCAAATACCAAATATCAAGTATTTATAATAAATCAATTGTTGCGAGAAGGTTTTTGTCAGAGAAAATCAATCAGTTGAAAAATGATCATGGTAATGATAATGGAGAGCTTGTACCTCCCAAACGAAAGATAGTATGTCCCTAGTAGCAGAGCTTCACATATCCGCCGACGAACATATTGCCTTATGGAAAATACGTCTTATGAATGTGGGACAGTCAAAGAGAATGTGCACGGATGATTCAGCATCCTTCGAGCAGAACCTACATTCAGTGTCTGAGCCTAGATTAATTCTGCTAAGGTAATATCGCAAGCCGCAGTGTCCTCTGAGAAAGTTCACCAGCTGTCTGATACTATCCTTGTCTAGATGAAGAATTTCCTTGTAGGAAAAGGGTCTGTTTAATTTTTTTTATCTCAATGGGCTAAACGAAGTTTATTTTCCCACTTATTAATCATTGGTGTGGTGGCTGCCCAGTTGACACTACAGTAAGGTTCCGGTCCTAAGAACGCAGATTTCGATCCAGCCCTGGCTAGTTCGTCTGCATATTCGTTTTCTGCAATACCCGAGTGTCCAGGGACCCAACCGAGCTTCACCCTATTATGCCTTGCCAGGGATTGCAGTGCATTGTAGCAGCATTTAACTGATTTTGAGTCCATTATGTTGGACGATAACGCTTTTAGTCCTGCCTGACTATCTTAAAAGATATAAATCGTAGCGTCGATAATACCCTTCCTAAGGTTAATCCTAGCGCAGAACTCAATGGCATTCCGGCACTCATACCCATTGGTATCGAGACTTTGATGTAGGGTCCGAAAACCCCAGCTCCGACTTCAGATTTCATCTTTTGATTTCTCTGTGTACCAGACCACACCTTTTGCGTCCAGTGCTGGAACACCATTGACCAGATTGCACGGTCAAATATTGTTACCACAAATAACCTGCCGAAACAGAACTCCCTGACCACGGTGTCGGCGACAGTGCAAAACATGTCTCTTTCGGAAATTGAATCAAGAACTTTCAGATGTCCCACATGGTCACCTGGTTTGTATCCGTATTCTGGTTATAGCTTAATAGTGCATCTAGCCGCCGTCCTCCCAATAATGATATGCAGGGGTGAAAGCCATAAAACAGCTTCTAATGCTGTCGTAAAGCAGGTGCGCATGGCGCCCATTATTCCTAGACAGGCAATTCTTTGTAGCTTCTGAAGCTTAGTTGCTGTTGTCCGTTCAAGAACTTTCGGCCACCAAACGATGGCCGCGTACGTGCTAATAGGTCTCACCATCATAATATACATCCAATATTCTCTGCTGCACCATTCTAAGACGTGAAGTAACGCACCTTGAATGGCCTTTGTATTGGTCCTGCTGTGCTTACCGCTAATTAAAATAGCCAATAGCTATGTAACCTGATCTATGTAGATCAGCTAGAAGGTTGTCTATGAGGATTGACCACAGAAGGGGAGAAAGGACACCTCATTGTGGGCAGTCTTTAGCTGCGGTCACCGACACAGATACTCCCCCTGTGGAGGAAGTGATAACTCGACTTTCAAGCATGGTCCTTATCCATTTGTTAGTAGAGTCCTCGATACCTCTGC
The DNA here is from genome assembly GCA_947095585.1 of Nephrocerus scutellatus. NCBI lineage: Eukaryota > Metazoa > Arthropoda > Insecta > Diptera > Pipunculidae > Nephrocerus > Nephrocerus scutellatus. Next base: position 4,644,249 of record OX352761.1, on the reverse strand, counting down.
TACTGATTGCTCTAGATATTGAGTCGTAGCCAGTGTTATCGAAAGCACCCTTAATGTCAAGGAAAGCCCACAGAGTTTTTTTTTTTTTGGAATGGAACAGTTCCTTCTATCTTCTTAACCAGATAGTAGAGGGCTGGACGTATCTAGCCAGGGTCTGATAGGAACATCAATAAGTCTTTCCATAATTCTGAGAACGAATGACGTTAGACTTATAGGTCTGTATGATTTAGGCAGCTCACTATTGCCTATTGCCTGGTTTAGGGATAAAAATTACGTTTTCGTATGCTCGTGTACATATATATAAGCTTCGCGTACTGGTTGTCTGTCTGTCGTGGCTGACTGGTAGAATCTTGCGATTAATTTTAAACCCACTTTTTAAGGCCCGATTTTATTTAAACGTTGCACACATGTGTATCTCTGATGACAACACTTTTTGTAAACACAAACAACAAACACAACACACAAACAAACAAACGTGAAGCTATTATAGAGAATTTAATAACACGTCGTTGATACAACATCTTCACTAAGCCCCGTGGTCTACATTCACGTCGCTGCTAAAAAGCATACAAAAATAATAACAAAAATTAATTTTTCAATTGCATTTTACTATATACGAGTACAACAACTCACAAGATATGCGAGCTGCGCAGCTGGGTCGATACCTTTTCCCATCAAGCCTAAAGTTGCATAACATACAGCAGCCGATCGGCCAATGTAAACCGGTGACACCCAATGACAACAGCAAAATCGCTAAAGTCGTTGCTCCCTTGAAATTACGACGAGTACCAATTCCTGCGGAAATGTTCATGTGGAAAAAATGTAAGATACACGTTTCAAGTTCATGCTACTTACTCGTAATGCGCGAGTAAATGTTATTGGATTGGAGTACAGTGGAGATGATATTTAGATATTTAGCTGCTTACCCAGCTTTCGCCATTAAGCATGCTCTTGAACTATTCCCATTTAGCGGTCCTATCTTCGAGATTAAACCATAAGCCCCCGCGTTGCTTTCCCAGAACGAGTTGGCTCCAAAACCACAGTTGTCCTCAGACCGGTTAACCTTACAGTCAAACGTGGTCTGTAGGCACGGACAACTTCCGCGGTACCAACGCGACCTTGGTAAGGTCTGACATCAAGGCACTTAGTTCCTTCGGATTAAATGCCTTTTTGCGAAGAAGAAAACCATCACTGGCAAATCATCTTCCGTAACCATTTTGCATTTTTGCGAAGAAGAAAACCATCACTGGCAAATCATCTTCCGGAACCTCGAAAACCATAATTTGTCACTAGGATACCATTTTGGATATTAGAATATCCTAGGCCGCCTGGGATAGAAACTATTCCAGGCCCTTCCCTCTATCCCTTTGTGTACGATATGAACTACTAGACACGAGGAGTCGCCCATAAGGGTATTTTAAGTACCAGTAGCCTACTTCGGGTCGCAAATTACGAAGACATTGCCCATAACGAGCATACTCTTAGTATCCGTGGCCCTTATTAATATCCCGTGGTAAAGCCCAGCTGCCCAACCATGAATAGGTTAAGATACAATTGGAACCCTTACGGGGAAGTAAATCGTACAGATAACGTTTGTGATAACGTTTGTCACACATCATTACGACGGTCATCAATGAGCACAAGCACACTACTCGTAAGTGTAACTACGTTTATGTATACCTTAAACTTGAATCTGAGAACCATTCCAACAAAGTTCTTATTTGGAGAAGATTAACAGAACGCAATAAATATAAACAAAAGCACGTGCAGTTGAGTGTAATTTGCCAACTTTATGGCAAACAGCAAACACTGCACTTACCGATCAGTTTTATGTTCGGATTTAGAATTTAGTTTAAAAGTTAAACGCCAATCGAATCGCACTGCAGTCGTTCGCTTAGTCGCCGACACGCAAATCGTGTTGCATTTTTAGTCAAAGCTTAGATACTGGGATTAAATCGTTGCATGAAAATCATGAAAAGTTTGTTGAATAAAAGGAATAGGATGTGCATTCAATCGTGAACTGAAAATTAATCAACAATTGCGTATACGTGCGATATTTTTCAATTCTATTGTGATAGGTGTTGGGTGTGATCTACAACTTGTTGCACAAGAATTATCGTTTTTCGTTCATAAATTGCGATAATTAAAAGAAAAATCATCGGGTTTTTTCTTTCTTATAACAACTGCGTATTACAAAATTTGGGATTTTTTGGATAATTAAAGGTAGGAGTCGTAGGAGTTGTGGATCTATTAAAAAAAATATACAGGTGAGTATTGGAGCATGTATTGCATTGCATTGCATTTCATACATTAATATATTCTACATATTAAGCAGATATTTTAAATAAAGATAATACGAATATTTAATTTGTGGCTTTGGGAGCGAGGACGAAAATTGTCTTTTATTGACGTGGTGTAACGTCTTTACCGCAGTAATTCAAGATGTATGTTTATAAACATCTACTTAGTTCCTCTCCTTAATTCCTTCACTTGTTCACTTTGCAAATCCCTCGAGCGTGTGAATGTTATTTAAAAAAACTTATAATATTGAATGTGATGATCAGTTAAAACAACATAGCTTGTGGAAAAAGCTAGTTCGAAGCAAGATCTTTTATGAGGTAGTATCATCTGTGACTAAGTTCGCACATCAACATTATTTAGTATTTTACCAATTGAACCACTAAAAGACAATAATATAGATATCTTTTATATTGTATACATATTTTGAGAGAGGGCTTTAGCGTTGAGTCAAATAAGTAGAGGTCGTGGAATGCGCTGATCAATGTTCTAGATAAAAAAGGTTATTTTCTTTATTCAAAGTAATTCAAAGTAATAGAATGGTTATGTCCATCTTGGAATTTAAATTAAAACTTCCAGTGTTTGTTTAACCTCTTTAATATTTTAAAATAAATAATTATACGTAAGAATGAAATTCGTTGTAACCATTAGGGTAATATATTATGACGCAAATTTCTAATAATCTAATTGAACTATGAAGTTTTTAACAAAGATCTGGGGTCGAATTACAACATCAAAAGGCCGATTTTGGTCGCAAAAAGCGAGTCGGAAAGTGAAAAGTGAGTTCTCCTTCTTCAGAACAGCAAGTTTGCAGTAGGTGTTGTGGGTGTGTTAGTATGATTTTCTGACGCATGCGCATAACTTGATTTTGTTCTTCTGTCAAGAGCAGTGCTGCTGTTAACATTTTTGGAACGGAGTATATTACAAGTTCTTGGGAGTATATTGAAGTACACGATAAAAATATTTATAAAAAAAAAGTTCCAATAGAAAAACAAAAAAGGCTTTTGTATTACAAACATATTTTTTAATTGATTCTTTTTTGCTATTGCACAAAAAAATATAGGATCGTTTCGATTTTTAAGTACTTCATAAAAGTAGTATAGAGTACCAGCTTTTGGTATTATAGTAAAACGGCCGATGAAATAGTATTTGTATATTGTATATTGTATAGTATATTGATTGAAGTATGTACAGCAGCACTGGTCCCGAGCATGTGATTAGTTTTCAAGAAGCTGTTTGATATTTAAAGACTTCTCGCCTAGTCATGAGTAGGCGAGTTGTGAGTCGGGTTGGGGAATGAACAAACCGATTCGTAAAAAGCGACTATTTTTGTACTAGATTCTGTCATTAAAGTTACACTACGCCAAAGAAAGAAAACGCATCACACAACAATAAAATTGTATGCTATACAAAACCTTCTCTATAGAAAGCCCAACTGTTCCGATCGTACACAGATGCATGCTTAGATTGAGACCAAACGTATTTGTATTAGTAATCAACTAAAGAGCAAAATTCATATAAAATTTTTCTCTTTCCCACTACCACATCTTACGTTTCTCGCTCTTTGCGACTACTTATTTTTTGTACACTGTATTCACATCCCACAAACACACATGCGTTTGGTCTTGGTTTACAGCATTAGTATGCGTAGAGTTGGGCTTTCTATAGAGAAGGTTTTGATGCTATACACCTCGTACGTATACGAACTCACTTGTCACTTTTCACTTTCCAAATCGCTTTTTGCGACCAAAATCGGTTTCAGTTAACGAGTGAATAAAATCCATACGTTAACGAGTGATCGAGTATTTACATTGGGATGATCACTGACCATCACTCGTTCACGTAAGCGATCATGCCAAATCAACATTATTCAGTCCGGTATTCTTCAGTCACGTTTGTAGTAATTCGACCCCTGATTTACAATTTTAAGAGAGAATAACGTTGGAACATAATCTAGGAAGCTTAGAGTTTCTCTTTTATTTAGTCTTATATGCCTATTTGCGGTTAAGAGGGTTCTAGCGGGAAAACTTTGGTGGATTACCAGTTTGTTGATAAACTTTGCTGGTTTTTTTTTAATTTTTTCTTGAACTTTATCAATTTTCAGTTCACGTAGGATTTTTTTTCTAATGAACCACGTGGCCCAGGTGATGGTCAATATTCAATTGACATCAGATATTTCAAAAGAAAATTAACACTCACATACCCCTGTGTGTATGTTAAAGTTGTCCTTGCACCATGTTCTGTCTGTTGATACTCATTCCTAAATAAGGTTCTACCTAGTTTGACTTCCAAAAAGCAAAACATCAGTCGATGAAAGAAAACAAATTACAAAATTACTGCACTAACAATAAGATTTACCTTGAGCTGGAATTTGTGTTCCCCGCTTTAACACTCAACAAATTTGTCGCGGGCAAACACGTTTTATGTGAATTAAGATATATGGCGAAAATGCTCATGAAATCGTTAAAAAAGGAATGCAACGCTTTTCACGTGTTCCAGTATGATGCTGGTCGACTTTGCCTCGGCAGATACACAGTTGATTGGAGATTTGAAATGCATTCTCGTTGTATGTTTAAGACTCTTAAATGTAGCTATTTACAGCTTGTTTAACGGTTTGCAGATATGTTGACAGTAATTTAATTTTTGTTTAATTAAATGTTTTTTAAAACAAAGTAATTACATTGTAGCTTTAAGTTGCCAACACAAAAAAAAAGTATAAAATCAAGCTTTACGTTACCTCTTTAACTCTTTGCGGCGGACAATATTTTTAGATATTTATATATTGTTACGAAATTTAGGCTTTCTAGAGAGTTCGTAATGGATTTTTCATTTAAAAACAAAAAACAAGTTCATTTATTCATAAGTTACAAATTTTATTAACAAATGACGAAAAAGAAGAATTCTTTGAATCAGTCGAACGGGAACTCCATGCCTGCCCTCAGTATGTTGTAAATATGAATGCTAAAATAGGTAGGGAGCCAGTATTCAGGCATTCCATTGGCACCCATAGCTTACACGAGAACACTAGTGATAATGGACAACGAGTCATAGTGATGGCAGCAAGCAATTATTTGGTCGGACTACAAGGTTTGCGCCTAAAAATATCCATAAAGCCAGCTGGGTATCTTCTGATGGAGCACTCGCAACCAGATAGACCACGCCGCCACAACCCGATCCGGTAGACCAGAACGGGACACCGGTTGTAGAGCCAAATATGATAATGATGATGATGTATATGTGATTGTTCTTAAGATACTGCCCTTAGCTACAGCTAGGTGTTTCGGGTCTCATAGGTCCAAATTGTAATAATCACATTGAATCACATTGTTTGTTTTTTAGTTTTAAATTTTATTTCTATTTGTTTATGACAGTTGAGATGTTTTACATCGTTGCTTCGAGGTATCGCTTCCATACGTTATAAAACGTGGCTTTTCTTGTGGTTTAAATGTGATATGTGGGCTCACTGTTTCATTAAAAAATAGCTGAGATGTCTAATTTGATAAAGAATCATATCGCCTTTCAGTAGGTGTCATTAGCTACATAAACATCTAATTTTTGGTAGAGAGGGTTATAAGCTTAGTATTAAGCAATGTTACTTGATAATGAATTTTCATATTTCATATTTTGGAGAGATGCAGCAATAATATTATAGTGAGTTAATTGCGAAATACTGATTCTAGCAGCATTTGTGGTAAAATCTCAAGGCCTCCTGTCTGGTAAGTAAGTGCATTCCAATTTCAATAATTATCACTTTCTTGCTAATTTGTGAAGATACTCACACTCGTTAGATAGAATTACAAAAAAACTTAAAATAGTAATGCATTGATATGAGTGAACATATCTAAATTTGTTTAATAATAATATTCATCGTCCACCCGTCACCACATTTGCTATATTCATTCATTATTATTTTTTATTTTAGAATTAACTGACATTATGAACGAAAATGTTTACACATAATTCCGGGCATGTATGCATCCAGTTGGTAGTGGCAACATTTCTACTTGTGATTGTGCCTTACATCAATGGACAAACTTTAGTGGATTTTGCACGTGACTTGGAGACCTCAGTTTTACGTACCCGCATCCCAGATACCACAGAATTTTTAGCAGAATATGACTTCGTTGTTGTCGGTGCAGGATCTGGTGGATGTGTTGTGGCGAATCGACTTAGTGAAATCTCGAATGTTACTGTTCTTCTTTTGGAAGTTGGTGACCAGGAGACCTTATTAAGCGACGTGCCACTTACGGCAGCGATCACACAAGCGACCCGGTACAACTGGGGCTATAGAACTGATCCAGTGGACAATGCCTGTCGTGGACTAAAGGGTGGAGTTTGTAACTGGCCAAAGGGCAGAGGAGTTGGCGGTACCAGCTTGATCAATTACATGATCTATACACGCGGTCACCGAAAAGACTACGATCGGTGGGCTAAAATGGGTAACACGGGTTGGAGTTACGAAGAAGTGTTACCATACTTTAGGAAATCAGAAAATATCGGAATTTCTGAACTGCGGAATTCCAAGTACCATGGTAGGAATGGTCCACTGGATATCCAGTATTCCAACTATAAATCCAAGTTGTTGACGGCCTTTCTCAAATCCAGCAAGGAAATGGGCTACAATATTACGGATATAAATGGCGAACAGATGATGGGCTTCAGTCGTGCACAGGCCACTATCCGCAATGGTCGTCGCTGCAGTACGAGTAAGGCTTTTATACGCCCTGTAATGGGTCGAGCTAATTTACACATTGCCATGAAATCTTGGGTTACAAAGATTCTGATAGATCCAACGACAAAGGAAGCAACCGGAGTCGAATTCACAAAAAACAAGCGGAAGTTTTCAGTGCGGGCAAATAGGGAAGTAATACTGTCGGCTGGAGCAATTGCATCACCGCAACTGCTAATGCTGTCGGGTATTGGTCCAAAGAAACATTTGTCTTCATTTAATATAACTGCTCTGCAAGATCTTAGAGTTGGTTACAATCTTCAAGATCATGTTAGTCTTAACACCCTCGTTTTTATAGCGAATAAGGCATTAACACTGAATGACAGAAAACTTCAAAATCCAGCATACATACTGCAGTATTTACTTCACGGCAAAGGCCCCTTTACACTTCCCGGTGGAGCTGAGGCAATCGCTTTTGTGAGGACCCCTAATTCCACCTATGGTATGAGTATTACAAAAACACACGCTTTTTTTTCCTAATCCTTATAGAAATTATTATTGCTTATCAGACCAAGACTATCCCGACATGGAATTCGTAATGGGACCTGGGTCTTTGAGTGGCGACTCGGTGGGAGCTGTTCGTAATCTGATTGGCATTACTGATGATCTCTACGAGGATGCCTTCAAGGAGCTGCAGGACAAGGTTTCTAAATAACATAAAAATAGGTTACAATAACTTGCCTGTGTTCACAGGAATCATTTGGAATAGTACCAGTTCTATTACAACCCAAAAGTAGAGGACGCATTTCACTTCGAAGTACAAGCCCATTTCATTGGCCCAGAATGCAACCCAATTATATGCAAAGTCCAGACGATATTCGTGCAATGATTGAGGGAGTAGAAATGGTAAGTAGTGTCACTAATCTTAATCAAAATCAGAATGCAATTTACTTTATAACTTCCAGATACTTCAGCTAATCCAGTCGAAAGCAATGAGAAAAATTGGCGCACAATTTCATGAAAAGCCATTGTTGGGTTGTAAACAGGAGATATTTGGCAGCACCGAATACTGGGCATGTTGCCTCAGACGATACGCTTCGAGCTTGCAACATCAGGTGGGAACATGTAAAATGGGTCCTTGGACAGACGCCGAGGCTGTTGTTGATCCACAGTTACGTATTCATGGCATTGGCCGACTTCGCGTGGCGGATGCCTCAATAATGCCAATCATTCCCGCCGGCCACACTAATGCTATTGTGATAATGATTGCTGAGAAGGCTGCCGATATGATCAAAGATGCATGGCAGTTGATATAAAAATGTCAACTTCAATTTTATTTAAGGAATACCTTGCTGTAAAATGAACCAAAATGTAAAGCGAAAAAGCAAAAACAAAAATATTCCTATAGTCAAAAATGTGTAAAAGAGTACAACCGGAAATGTTAACGAACTTAACTGTATTTTTAGATTTACGTTATTTTTTTTAACACTAGCTGTATCGTGTGTATCGGTAAGAACGAAGTAAATTTATTATAGTCTAGTAGTTCTAGTCTCTGAAAACACCACTTCACCTTAAAGTATTTAACCTAATAATAATAACTTTTTCACACGACCACATATGAAAGTGACGGTTGTAAAATTTGATATCAGTGACATATCGCCCTCACACCATCTTTCCTTCCAATGACCGCTCCAAATAGCGGTGACTTCCTATCATTAGTTATCACAGACACCACAAAAAACAATGGGATTAACACTAATATCGACCACCTATCCAAAGATGTATTTTACCATCACTATTCATCCAAGCGTTCTCGAAAATAATGGAATCCACACAAATACCGGACACTCCCCATCATCTCACCAACCGCCAAAGAGGTGTCTTACTATCACTATTCACCCCAGAAACCCTTAAAATTATAGAATCAACACTAAACGCTAACGCCCCACCATCGACCAAACCACTATCTATGTATACCAATAAGTTTGGTTGAAATTGGTCAAGGCGTTCCAGAGTTAGGAAAAACACATATAAATTCTCAATTTTATATACACAGTGTGTATATGTTAAGGTGGCAAATTATTAAAGTGGTTATTCCTTGGTTAATTTCGTAAAAAAAATCGTACCACCTGCGGTGTAAGTAGCGTTTTAATACGAAGAGACGTAGTTTTGACCTTACATCACTATACACCCTGTAACTTTTGAAAGCCCTTAACTACAAGGTCACTGTTGGTCATTTTGATAAGAAAAATAAGTTTTTAAGGTCAAACATTGTTTTAAATTCATAAAACCATTACCGATATGAACGTCGTGAAAGTCAAAAAACAAAATTTTTTTTTTCAATTTTATTTTTTTTTTGTTTTTTTACTTTGACGACGTTCATATCGGTAATGGTTTTATAAATTTAATATAAAAATACATAGCTGGACCTTAAAAATGTAATTTTCTATCAAAAGAGACCAACAGAAGCCTTAAAGTTAGAAGCGTTAAAGAGTTACAGGGGGTAAAGTTATGTAAGGTCAAAACTACGTATCTTCGCACTAAGACGCTACGTGAACCGCAGGCGGTGAAAATAGACCCCTCCCCCTCCCGTACCATTATTTTCACGAAATGAACCAAGGAATCACTCCTTTAAGTATTTGCCACCTTAACGGATACACCCTGTATACGAGCACTATATAATAACTTTAAGAGTCAGCACGTCGAAGTCGAAAGCTGCTTTTTATTTTATCGCTCGACTTGTTGTGTATTAAACAAGTTTTTGTAAGAAAAGTACATAGTGTTATCTTACTGAGTCTCACATGTTTAGTATTATGTTTATATCTGTAGCATGTCTATAACATGACTTATGTTAAAAGTCAATACCCATATCTTATAATTAATAACTAAATAAGCAATTCAGATGCAATGGGAGGGAAACCAATTACACGTCACGCCCGAGAGTGCGTCAAAATCAATTTTTTGAAATTTGGATCAAGGCAAGGCATGCAGCTTTTGACTATCTCTTTGGTCTAGTTGTAAGTGGTTATTTTTGGTTTCTATTCTGATAGCACAGCTACAACATAGTAGATTACTTACCGAGCTTAGAATGTGAATGTTATCTTGCAGGTAAGAAGCTTAAAACACGAGGCGGAAACCGAGTGTGGCAATCTAACGAACTTTTGATAGACTTGGTGTTTGTCTTCATCATCATCATATTTGGCTATATAACCGGTGTCCGATCCAGTCTCTCCACCGGTCCCGATTTCGAGCCGATTACATCCAGTTTTGCAGCCCTAAACTCTGGGTGTCCTGGTCAATGCCATCCTTGCAGCGTAGGCTTCGCCGGCCTCGCTGTCGTGTTCCATAAATCGTATCGCAAAGGACTTTTGTAGCAGGATCATCTTCGCTCATGTGAGCTAGGTGTCCTGCCCACCAGAGCCTACCGAGCTTAATTCTCTCCATGATGTCGATATCGCGGTAACGCTCGTAGATCTCATCATTATAGAGTCTCCGGAATCGTCGTTCCTTGCATACGGGGCCAACAATTTTTCGTAAGACTTTTCTCTCGAAGGCGGCTAAGAGGTCAGAATGCTTTTTGCTAAGCACCCAAGTCTGGGATTCATATGTAAGTACTGGTATGACCATTGTCTTATATACCAGCAGCTTGGATGTTATGGTTAAATTTCTGGATTTGAAGAGTCTTGACAGACTATAGTAGGCTTTGTTGGCTTTAAGCAACCGTGCGCGTATTTCTGGTTCCATGCTGTTATCGGCTGCTACAGTTGACCCGAGACAGTTAAAGGATTGCACTACTTCAAATTCGCGCTCCACTATTTGAATTGAGGGACCAATGTTGGATCTTCTACTCGCAGACGTGGCCACCATGTACTTTGTTTTGCACTCATTTATGTGCAGCCAAAAATTTCGTGCCGCCTGCTATCTGAATGAAAGCTTCCTGTACAGCTCTTCGGTTTCTACCAACGATGTCAATATCGTCTGCGTACGCCAGTATCTGAATGGACTTATAGAGGATTGTTCCTCTCGCCGTTACGTCAGAGTCTCGGATAACTTTCTCCATCGCCAGGTTGAAGAGGACGAAGGCCAGTCCATCCCATTGTCGGAGCCCGTTATAGATGTTGAATGGGCTTGAAAGTTATCCGGATATTTTTACTTTGCTTATAACATTAGTCATGATCAACCTACAAAGTCGTGTCAGTTTATTTGGGATCCCGAATTCTCTCATGACTTTATAAAGTTTTTTTTTTTTTTTTTTTTTTTTTTTTATATAGAGACTTATTGCCAAGGGATGACTCCCTGAATGACCTACGTCACGGCAATAAGTTGGGCTAAGCCCTTTATTAAATTCAAAATAAAATAAAAATCGAAAGAATGTGATTTACAATATATCACATTCCTCACGTTTGTAGCCGGTTTCAATTTATTTTCTCAGAATTCTCCCTGATTCATTGGAAAAGCAATACGAAAAACGAACACGAATTTAGAACGACGCGAGTCCAAATACTTTTATCAATGAATCATGGTCAGGGAAAACTACAAAAAACCTTGACCAAGAAAATATTACAAATTATAAATATAATTTAAAAAATACTGATAAACAATTTTTTTTTTTTTTTTTTATATATTAAGAAACAACTTATGAATACTTTTACTCTGGCTATGCAATCATAGGCGGCTTTAAAGTCTATAAAAATATGGTGTAGTGAGTTTTGAAACTCTAGACATTTTTCCATCACCTGGCTAAGGGTGTAAGTCTGATCAGTTGTTGATTTGCCTGGGATGAAGCCTCACTGGTATGGACCATTGATGACTTTACCGTATGGGGCTATAATGTCTTGAAAAATCTTATACGCGGTACTCAACAACGTTATACCACGATAATTTCTGCAGGTTTTGATCTCATTTTTTATAATTGGGGCACAGGATGCCTCTTCGCCAGTCTTTTGGCATCGCTTCTTCCTCCCATACTTGCACTATTAGTTCATGAATTGCTTGGTGTACTGCGGGGCCTCCTGTTTTTATCAACTCCGCTGGGATACCATCAGATCCCGGGGCCTTACTATTTTTGAGCCGATTTATCGCTCTGCCAACTTCGTCTATGCTTGGTGGCGGCAGCATAGTGTGGTCTTCGGTCATTGGTGAAGCGTTCCGTTCCTCAGTTAGCTGTCCATTACGCAACTCACGAATATGCTATTCCCATCGCTCTAGGACTTTGAGATCGGCAATCAGATTACCGTCTTTGTCTTTGCAGTATGTGCAACGCCGTTTATATTGCGTCATACCGCGGACTCTTTGGTAGAACTTCCGCGCCTGGTTCAGTCCTTGCTCTCTCTGTACTGTTCTAGTTCACAGACGAGATTCTTCTCCCAGGCTGCTTTCTTTCGCCGGTCAACGAAAGCCAAAGTGACTATGTTCCCTACGCTATAACATACCCTCGAAAGTAGGCATTATCCACACTACTGTGTTAACATATAAAAGCTCGTCGTGCTCGTTAAATTACTAACTCGCACGATAAACTCCACTCGTTATGTAATATACTTTATTGAAATTATAGATGAATAATAAATGGGAAAATACATTTTAAAACTTAGTTGAATTTCTGTCCATTTTATATGATTTTATTCACGCGCGTAATTTTCGATACTCTATTTGTGAGTCAATATTTTCAATAAGTGAAACTTAAAAAACGGACTTAAATAACTATACTATAAATACAATTGTCGATGCATTTTGAAATGGCGGTGTACTTTTATTTTTTATTAATTTTATTAATATCTGCCAAAGAAGTTTCACTTCAACTGAGCGTAAAGGTTATACGCTCATAATTTTTTTTTGCTTTCCATTAATTAAAGTTGTAATTTGTGAATTATTTAACCAAAATCCATTACGAACTCGAAAGCCTGAATTTCGTTACATGGTTCTAGAAGATATAGTTCTCTACACAGGTGGTCAACATAACAAAGAAAGACTACAAAGAACGGAAATAGAACCTTGGAAATTGATCTTTGCTTAAAACTCCTTTAAATTGTCGTTTAAAGTTTTAAAAGATAGCTTACAATAATAACAATGAACTCATTGGAATGATCACAACTAGCATGAAAAACTACGCAGAAATACATCAAGCGTGTACTGTACTTGATCTTACTTAAGTGTAGTATATTCTACATTCAAGTGTCCATTGTACCTAGGAATGTTAATGGAAGACAGCAAATAAATTGAGTGGTTCATGCTCAATCTAAAGCTTTGAACGAATACACAAACCAATATCCAAAAAACGCTTTGCCCACCGGAAACCAGACATGGCACATCGTGTGTCGTAGTTGTTTTGGTGTTTTATGATGTTACAAGATATGCGCATGGCATGGTAGGGATGCATGCTTCAGAAAGTATACGACCACTGTTCCATAATGCTTTGCTCTTGCTTTTGTCAAAATTATTTTCTCTAAACGAGTCGGTCGTTTGCCTTTTTTCCGCTGTGTCAGTTGACGTTCGGTAATCGAAGTAAGTAAACGGATCATTGTCGAGTAGTGTGTGCGTGTGTCGGTTGGTCATCATTGTCTTCGACTTGGTACGACCGTCCTGTACAGAGTTCTGCTAAAGTGGACAGCAGCGGATTGAATGGGAACGAACGAGTTAAGCTTTAATACGAAGTATCAACGTTGTTCTTGCTTGTAATAATTGTTTTGTTGTGGGTGTTGTTGCATTTTTTTTGGTAGTCTCCTCCCGAAAAGAGGTTGATTTCAACCGGACTTGTATCGTATGACTTGTAGGTGGACTCTCATTACAATGCTGTTGTGAGTTTTCCCAAAAAACCGAAAAAGTCTTTTGTGAAATGAACGGGAGAAAGAAAATCAAACGTCGGAATTGTGTGGGTTGGTGTATTGACTGACTTACTGACTGAATGACCGACTGACTGACTGACGTAATCGTTGCCAGTTGTAAATCGATATATGAAGGACTTGTTACTACTTGCGAGTTGCCGTCAAGTGTAGAGCGAGCGTGTCCTGCTGTCATGCTGACTACGGTTTATGATGCACAACACAACAACAACCACGACAACCAGCACCCTCACCACCACCACTACCAGTACCTTTCTAGAACGGTGGAGTTCGGGAACCTCTGTAATTATATGGTACTCCATTTTGCTTTATAGGTCGGCAGCAGCAGTTGGTTCAACTACTTGAGGCCAACTCCCTCTGGTTTGCTATCAAAGTGAGCAAATGAAATTCGCCTTTGACTGTTGGCTCTTGAGTTTCAATTCAGCAAACTATCAGTGTTTCTAAACAGTTTTCGTTTTCGTTTTTAATTAAAAACAAATTTTCGGAGTTTGTGTGTCCTCGATCCATCATCCTCGTGCAACATTTGTGTACACATAGTGAAGGCAGTACGATGCTTTCATAAACTAAACTGAAGATTCTTTGGCGTACCAGCTGGTTGTTGGCCTATGTATTGTGCTGTATAGGAGTCGGTTCCCGAACTGTCATTAGTAGTCTGTCCTTATGTATGCCGCTGTTATCTATCGCGTTTCGCTTTTGTTTTGCAACAGCATGTAGAGTCGATTTTTAAAACAACAAAACCCAATCAGGATTGTGTGTGCCTTCATTAACTACAAGTATAGTGACGATAATAAGGACTGGACGGTGCAAACAGTATCGTGGTATTGTGTCCTTCCGACAGACATCCACAAAAAGTCACAGCGGTGCAATAACCAGCGATTTTTAAATCCCAATTATCAGTTTATCAAAAATTACAAAATTACGATGGCAAGGATTTGAATTTTTTTTTTGGTTTTATTTATCCAACAATCCAATGATTAGCATATAGCAAACTATTAATCCTGAGAAAAACACAACTTATAAGAGACGACAACAATGCGTGAACCAAAGTCAAGAGTGAATATTGTCAAAGGAGCAAACGACATTAGTGCCAAGTGGATTTAGTCGAGTTTGTCTTAGTCAGCTGTTCTACTCGGAGCGACCTAGTACGTTAAAAAGCAACAATTTCCATGGGAATGTAAGTATTAATATTATATCATAGATGTGAGTAAATTATTTCATCGTTGTGAAACGTTCTATATGAACAAAAATACATTACAGTTAGCTATTCCTTACAAGTACATAATTAAGTTAATTACCTTTGCGTACCACAACAGGACGACTGCTATGTGTGCCACTACATGCATACATATCGTACATACCGTAGATCGCAGTCGGTTGGCGTCTGTGTATATTTCATGACATGCGTGACATTAGATTTCAAAAACCCTGCGACCACCCCTGTTGAGAATTCTACATGCAAAAAATTTTACAACCAAAGGGATTTGAAGTGAATGAGATGTATTTTCGGTTATATTCTTCGGGACTAATTAGTTTGAGTTAATAACTCCATTTGATAATAATGCAAAAATACAGGGGGCGGCGATTGAAGTGTTACTAAGTTCGCGCTGCTGTATCTGTCAAACGGCTGATGACAGCGCGCTTATATTTTGATAAACATTAGTCTGTTATTTTGTTTACAAGTTCCACTTATCGATATACGTCGTATATTTTAAAGAAATATTCAAAATGGAATTCAAACGTAACAGTTTTTTGCTGGAAAGTCACAACCGGCAATTGTCAAACAGCTCCAGCATTTCAATGTGAATAAAATGTTTGTATATCGGACAATCACACGTTACATCGATACTGAAGGCATCGCAAAATGTCATGGAGGTTGCCTTCCAAACACATCAACATCGCCAGCAATGGTTCGCAACGTAAACGAACCAATGATGTAAGCGAAATCCATGACAAAGTGCGCAAAAACGGGCAAAAGATCTGTACGATATGTCCGATTTTATTTATTTAGCGTAATATACACATAACATTTACAGATATAACACAGACAAAAAAACAATAATTTAATTATTCTAATAATATTGCACAATGAAGATTGTTTTATTGAATGTCAAGATTTTGTAGCCAATGGGTAACAGCTGGAAATACTTTCATAAAATCGGTAGGGTCACTCTGGTACATTCTAAGTGCGCACTCGGTGTTTGAGGATCTGCACATAGTTTCCACAGTAACAAAATGGTGTTTCAGCTGCTCTCCACTTATAGAGCGTTGCAGCACATCTTGCGTTATTTGTTCCCACTCGGTTCAGGTAGCCAGTAGCCCAAATTTTCCTAGCAAGGTCGTGGCCTGCAGGCATGGTTGTCGGGTATTCGATATGAAACAAGTCCTTACTAGAACTGGAACCCCATTTGTGCTCCTCCTCCTTCGCCTCGAAGTTCGTACTCTTTAGTTCTTGGGCTAGTTTAAGAGGTGGGCGTCGA
The DNA here is from genome assembly GCA_947095585.1 of Nephrocerus scutellatus. Taxonomy (NCBI): domain Eukaryota; kingdom Metazoa; phylum Arthropoda; class Insecta; order Diptera; family Pipunculidae; genus Nephrocerus; species Nephrocerus scutellatus. The sequence continues at coordinate 4,627,966 of OX352761.1, read as the reverse complement.
GATTTAGGGCCAGAAAGGGCACAAAGCTTCATGAATGGGGTTGTTGTTGTCATTGGTTTATTCATATTCTCGCAGAAAAGCATTTTGGCGTCTTAGCTTTGCAGGCTGTATATTGCTTAGTAAGGGGACAAATCGGGTTGGTGTTGAGCTGATTGTTCCTGGGATTATGCGCGTTGAAGAATTTAGTTGACAGTACATTTCTGATCCCTGAGGTAGGCAGTTGTTGAGTTTTCTTGGCCGGCTCTTTGCATCATCGATAAAGACTAAAAACGATCTATCACTGAGCAAGTTATTAAGAATTGTTGCTATTTTTATCTAGGGTACGATCTGAAGAAGTTTGTAGATGAGACTGTTCCTCCAGACTGTGTCGTACGCAGCTGTGGGTTCGATAAACGCTTTTGGCATTTGGGTTTCCCAGACTGAAGCGGTGTGATGACTTTTGACTTTTTCAGTTCAGTTCAGTTCGTTAGGGATCGTTCCCGTTTGTAGAATATATGAATAGAAGCATGCGAGCCAACTTTTGAAATGCGTTCCACTATGAAGGGGAAACTCGGGAAAAATGCCATCTGGGCCAGCAGATTTTGAGCTTAAGGAGGGCTTGAAAACTTGGTCATTTGTCGAGAGTTCCTTTTCAGTAGTTTGACACTCTGCTGATTTAGGATGTTAGGGCTGAAGCTTTTGGTGTGCTGCTTCCTAGTTTGCGAAGGAGAATCCAGGCTTTTTGACCTGAATGCACGAAGTTGGTATTTTCAACTGCGTTTAGGCACTTTTCACTACGTGCTTTGTCAAGGGATCTTAGCAGTTTGTATGCTGTTTCGGATTCTTCATTTAACTTGAATTCTTCATTTAGCAGGGAGCTTTCTTCTGACCATCCGGGAATGTATTATTTGCGGTATCCTCTCGGAACATGCTTGTTGGCTGTAGAGATGACGACGGCCATAAGGAGTTTGTAGTTTTTAGTTAAGGGATGTACTCATCTTATATTTAAATCGAGATCCTTTGAAAAGTTTTTACAAGCTGTCTTATTGACATTCTATCTTGGCTGGGCAATCGATTCGATGATGGGGATCTGTTGCCGTTCGCGATTGCAAACTTACAAAAGTAAGATCTGGGTTGAAGCTTCTCTGCCTAGGTAAGTTCCTGCATCTTTTGCATCGAAAACGAGATTTAGATGGTTGACATCGGACCCTTTACCATAAAAATTTGTATATTCTCTAATCGGAGATGCATATGTGTTAACAAAATCGGGTTAATTGTTAAGAAAATTATATGGGAGCCTCTCGGCCCTGGGAACCGACCACAAAAAGTGTTGTCACCGAAGATAATCGGGCTTCGGGAAGTGAGTAAAAAATTGAGCACAAGATTTGGTCAGTCAGCCTGACACAAATAAACAAACAAACGAACACATGGGTACACGAAGTTAATACATATTAAGAATTTTAAGTTGGAGACCACTTTCTTATCACCATTTTTGTTTAAGTTAAGTGCAGCAAGATTACAAATGAGGGATCGTTGGTTTTAGTTTAACGGAAATATCCACAATGAACCGATTAGCTAATCGGAAATCACTTTGTTACCAATATCTAAGCTTTGGATTACAGTAGACTTATTTCCTTTACCTAAAATACCTAAAATAGTGTTCAATTTCCACTCTTCCTTAATATTTCCCATATAACGATGTTTCTTGATTATCTTACAAAGTTTTTCGCATGCTTGTTTAAGTCTTAAGTTTTGTGGATTCCGTTTCGCAACAATGGCATCCATACTCACCAATAGACTTCTCCATATGGTCCATTTAGGAGGCCATGGTGTCGACAAAAAGATATGCAAGAATGGACCAAAATACCAATAGGCCAGGTTCGTTCAGCATGCAAAATATACCCCATGTAAATATAGCTATATCAAGGAGTACCGTGTTTTACATAAAATCTGAAAAAATGAAAATATTCATAAATTATGAAATTGCAGCCTTTTGATTTAGTAACACGTCATTCGCTGGCCCCTGTAATGTAGACTGAAAACTTTGCTCGAAGAGGTTTTATATTTATGAAAGTCGACTACTTCCAAGTACTGACAGAGGATGTCCAAAATAAACCTCACCAGTGTTTCCATTTATGTTATTTGTTATTCTAACGTAATTTGTTTTATGTTGAGAATTATAAAAAAAAACACACCCACCCAAACTCACTGAGGGATCCTTTTTTAGCGGCACAAATAAACAATCTTATTGTTTTGTATAATTTTATGTAAAATATGGATTCAAGCTTTGGTCTCACTGCTTACAGTACCTAAAATGGCGTAGCTATAAATACACTTTATATACGAGTACTATATATACTATACCTGCTATGTCACAGTTTATACTGTTGTTAGATTGTAACACGCACCTCTTCTCTTCAATCAAACAAAGTCAAGCTGAACCGAACCACACAAGTAGACGAAAATTCAAATTATGTGCTCATTCCTATAGGAGTTTGCTTGTAAAATATTCGTCCAGCGTGCACGATTGCATTTTCGAGTAGAAGGCGGGTTTTGATCCAGTTTGGATTCATTTGTTTATTTATGCGGCCTTCGACTTGCTTATTAGTTGAGCAAATGCTTACCGCGAGCTCCATGGTTGACAGACGGTGTGTGGCTTCTTTTGCACTCGCTTAATATATGTATATTTCTCACTCAACGATGAAGATGATAGTGAGAATGTGAATTTCTTTGCACAAATAGAAAATCACACAGCGAAGATTCGACAAGAGAGCGAATAATTTAAGGCATGCACCCGACAGGTGATGACTTCAAAGTCAGTTATTCAAATGTCCACGATCTGCACGATGTCAATGTTATTCTGATGGAGACCTGCCCCTGATATTCATCATACGGTCACCTTACTAGATTTTATCGTTTATCTTAAATTTTCGTTATTCTTAAATTTTTTCCTCCTCCTCCTGTCCATCCTTGCTTAGAAGCGAATCTATGTAAAGATTTGTACATCTGCATGTACACCAATAAATATACATATATGACACGTGACAACGACTTTCTAGCCGACATTTATTGCATTTCTCGTGTTAAACTGTTGGCCATGTTTGCACATGACCCATTTAAATCTTTACTTTTCGGAGGGGCACTCACGTTCGGACGAGTACGCCACAACGATGTTGCTAAATATGTATGATTCACAAAGTCATTTGGATAAGTTGTGGCATGCACATGGTACTTGTACACACATATTTCCAAATATAAAATAGATAGGACAGTCAAACGGGAGGGTCTTTTGTTTGATATTATGGGATTGTATTTAGTGATGAGCAAACGCAAACCAAGACCATTTCATCTCGGTCTTGGTCTTGCAGGTCGAGTCTTGTTCTTGGTCTTCGTCTTACTTAAAATATTCTCCATTAGTGCTGGTAGGGAGGGAAATATATGCAAAAATAATCCAGAGCAACTGATGTCAGCGTAGATCCCATAGTTTTTGGGGTCGCTGTTATGAATAGTGACAGTTAAACATCCATATTTTCTCTAGGGGATTACACGTGAAAATTATGTATTTCACAAGCACCACTTGCTTAACGCCACACGCAGTCTCTCAAAAACTGAGATTCGAACGAAATTTCAGCCCTCCGTCTTTTACGATTTTCTAAATTTACGCGCCCTACCCGCATATGGGTAGTAAACCACAGCCACTACGTAGGTCAAGCCCAGAACAAACTTGGTCCTCAACCAAAAGTTGGCCCACACTCAGCTAACCTCCAAGGAGATCAACCTCATCTGCGGTGGGGCCAACCCCCGTAGTACCAACATGACCTTGGTGAGATCTGACATCAAGAGACTTAGTTCGTTTAGAGTGAATGCCTTTTTGCGAAGGAAAAAACCATCACCGGCAAATCATCGTCCAGAACCTTGAACCCCATCATTTGTCACTAGGATAGCAAGCTATCCTAGGCCGCCCAGGAGAGAAACTATCCCAGGCACATCAGGTCAACAGTTTGTTACGACAAGGCCGCTAATACGAAGAGCTCCACCGAACAAAAACCTCTAAGTATTAGCAGCCTTTTCAGGGTCGCTAAGTACGAAGACATTGCCCATAAAGAGCATACTCTAAGTACCCGCGGCCCATATTACTCTACCGTGGTAATGCCAACACCATATTCAGTAAATAAATATATGATGCAGTTGGACCCCACCACGGGTTTACCACTCCTCATTTCTCAACGGGGCTTGTGTCCGGCTGAGTTGGAATCTTCGGTCAATGGTTGTACCTCGAACGGCTTGAACGTTGATTCTAAGTGCTCGGCAAAGAAATTCGCTTTCTCTTTATCTCCTTTTTGCGAGTGCACTAGAGGTTTCTTTATGGACTTTATGACTTTCCACAGCGAGTAGTTTGAAGTCTTATCGGCAGTCAAGCCTTCAAGGTAAGCAGAAGCTTCGCGACTTCTGAGATCTTGAAGCAAGTTTTTTGTAGCTTGTTGCATAGATTGTTCAAATAAGTTTTTCCGCGGGATTGTTGCCATCTCTTACGCGATCTCCACTTTTCTCGTATGAGGTCTTCGATTCCAGGCTGGTATTTGGCTTTGCTATTCCGTACTGCTGTCTTTGGGAATGTAGTGTTTTTCCAGGCAGCGCTCACGAGTTTATCAACTTCGTCTTCTATCTCAAACGGCGTCTTAAGTAGCACATTTAAAGCGACATTTTCCGTGCAGCTTCTTCAGAAACCGTCGCAGTTGGTTTTGTTGCTAGGTAATCTAGGCACTCCTTTCTTATTTGCTAGACTTCCGCCAATCTTCAAAACTACAACTGAGTGGTCTGAGCACAGATCATAACATTCTTCAACGTTCGTGAGGTATTTGGGGACCCATTTTGCGAGAAAGAAGTTGACGAGGTCATGCATTTTATTTCTGTCGGTTGGCCAATACGTTGGCGTTCCCGTCGAGTAGAAGTCCACACCACATTTCATACTGGCTTTGTGGAGTAATCTGCCTTTCGTGGAATGCATCTTCGTCGTATACCATTCCGGTCTATATCCCGGTGGGAAAGAACTAGACGTGATGTTGTAGTCTAAATGGTTTATTGTTACGGAAACTGAACTTATTTGCATGGAGTCAAGTTTTATGTTCGCGGAATGTTCAATACAGTCTTCGATGTAAATAGAGTACCGCCTCTCACATTATCCGCAGGGTGAAGCGCGTAATAATCACTGTATGCTTTGATTTTCGGTCTAGATACCCTTCTGAAGTGGGCTTCCGAAATCATGCATATGTCAATATTGTTTTCCCTTATGAATACCTCTAGTTCGTTGATTTTTTTAGGAAGGGCGTTTGATTTCAATGTTTATATTTTAAGTTTCTGTTCCATATTCATAATTTGCTGTGCGTCTTAAAAGGTTTGAACGCGAGATCGCTCAACTTGTCCAATATAACTTGATTGAGCTTGGTTTGTTCCTCAAGTTTTTCCAACAATACTGATAATATTTGGGTGACCGGATCAATTGTGGCCGATCTTCTTTTAATCTCGTTAGATGCGACTTGTGCATATAATCAAGCGTTCTCTTTTACTTCAAGGGCGCTTTTTTTAGAAAGAATTTCTATGATTAATACCAACATTTTTGTTAAATCTTTTTTCATTTTCTCTCCACCGTTCATCAGACAGCTTGCCCGCCAGCCGGCATTGGAATTGGATTAATAGTGAAAATCGAAGAAAACGAACACCAACGATGATTATTATTGCAAAAACCCAAACATTTCCGAGTTTAAGGCGTGGTGCGGATATTGAAAACGGATATATTTACACATCAACTGTATTTTCCTTGCAACTACTTCACAGATCTGCGCTACGTGCACTCTGAATAAATTATCAAGTTTTTGTTTGTCCGATATGGATGCGGATACGGAGTACGGAAATATGCAAATATACATAGGTTATCAGAACACAGAGTATAGGTAGAGAGTAGTAGTGCACTGCGATGCGATGTTGCGCTCCGCACTACAAATAGAAGCGTCGCGTCGCACCTTTCGCTTGCAGCATTTGATGCAATTCTGATCGAATATTCATATCAATCAGACTGTCCCGGGTGCTAAAACTTCGAGCCATGTTCTCCTTGGTGCCAAACGATTCAGATACATTCTGAACGACAAATTCGATTTGGTTTTTACATAAATGCAAATATTGCTTCTTAACAAACACACAAAGATAACAGAGATAAGCTTACACTGGGACGAAGGTACTTCTACCAACACTTTAATGGGAGCAAAATCGAGTTAACGTTCTCTTCTGTGTGTGAAGAATATCTAGAAGCATTACATGTAAAGTGCATAATACCGGTGCATTGCAGAGTTAGATTGATTGAGATTAATTGCATGCTTTGAAGATTGTTGGAATATTAATTTTAAGTAAGAATTGGGTCACTTTGGAAATAGAAGTCGATTTTATGGCTAAAAGAAGATCTGGAAAAGTACTTTTACTTAAATAATCCATAAACATATAAGCACTCAATTCTTCTTTATTTTGGTACCGCTGGTGTAATATTACTGTCACTAACAGATAATTCATCAACGTTTTGTCCAAATTTTCATTACGTCAAAGGGGCACACAAAGGCTCAATCATTCCGGCTCTCGTCGAAGGCGCACAAAGGCTCACACATTCAAGCTCTCGTCAAAGGCGCACGAAGGTTCACGCTCAAGCACTCAGGCTCACGTCAAAGTTACACAAAGGCTCACGCTCATCTCAGACTTACGCACTCAGGCTCTCTTCAAGGCTGGTCCGGATCACGGCAAGGGCTCACACGGAAAGGCTCCCGAAGTCTCACGTCAAGGATCACTTCGTTTAGGATCACGTCTTTTAGTATCACGTCGATCAGGCTAGCGCATGGTTGAAATATAATTTATTTAAAGAAATAAGGGCTGAATTGAACTAAAAGTCCCACAAAATATAAATTTATTGTAACGACCCCTTTTCTCTGAACCTGGTCACGCTGAGTTTACCCCGGCTACGAAAAATTCGTTACAATAGTAAGCCTTAAACGCAGAAATTATCCCCTGATCTTGAGGTTGAATAAAAGAAGTTGTATTGGGAGGCAAGAACTCAATTTGTAGATTTGCATGTCGCAAGTCTATTGGATGCCTTGGAGAATTATCTGGGACCAATAGAATTTTGAACTCAAGGTTTAATTTTTCCATTATATAACCAATCTTCAAATACTGCGCACGTCATCCAGGTTTTTTTTTGTTGGAACGCCAATGCACAGGTACGTTTTCCAAATACATTCCTTTCATTGCACGCGGCCTTAGAGATCTATTCATCAGTAAAGGTTTCAAAACACAATCGCCTGAAGCGTTACTACAATGAAGAGTAGTCACCCTATCCTTTGCTGCTTTAAATCTCCCGGACGATCTCTCAGATTTTGACAAGTAAGTTCTTCTAGGCATCTTTTTCCCAGAATAAGCCTGTCTCATCAGGATTAAATACTTGGTCAATTTTTTAAAGTTTTACCGATTTTTGATCACCGGAAGCAATTTCCCCTTTATGTTGAACGTATGCAGATTGTGTCTTTTTTTAAAGTTTTCGATACATCCCTTGCTTACACTAAATTCTGTAGTAGAAGGGGTTTGTTGACTTTCTTTTAAAGAGGTAAAAATGTTAAGCGCTTTGTGTCTTATCAAATTAGAATCCACCGGTATTTTGTTTACCATTGTCCTCTATCCAAATTACTAGAGCTTTTTCTTCTGCCTCTATTAAATCATCTCGATTATATGTAGAAAAGTTTGCACTAACAGAAGTTCCGCTGGCTACAAGTGTAGCCGAATAGAATCTTCCATTCGCTTTATAGTCCTAACAGTTGCCTCATTCATTCCATATTCTTTTGCTACGGATGTTGAGTCTTATCCAGACTTTAATTTGTCTAAAATTCCAATTTTCTTTTTCTAATTAACTAATTGTTTGTCTTTGCTTAAGAATCTGTTTTCTTTTTGTTAACATTATAGGGCTATAACAAAATTATTACAACACTATTACGAAATGAATTATTAAAAATACAGTACTGCCGTTTTCACCTGTTACTAGAATTCACTTAGACATTTTCTTGCTTTTTTTGATTATAAATATTAGAACTAAAACATATTCATGACTTTGACATTTGCGGTTTTTGAAAGGGTTGCGTTCATTAACCGAGCTTTTAATAGAGTGCGTTCATTAATATGATACTCTTTTAATTTATAAATTGCAGAATGCAAAACAATCAAAATTAAACAAAAAAAACAAGCTCAAGCTCATTGAGTAAAGGTTTTGATTGGCGAAGTAATTGGATAATGGTTTCAAATTAGTGCTTTTTACAAATTCAAATGGGAATTCTCCGCTCATGCCATGATATGTCGCTGGAAGTTATTATTTTCAGTTTATGTTTTTTCTTTATGATTATTCTGCTCTAAACTTTACCAACAACCTACGTAATTATTAAAAAGAAATACTGCACTTCTCGCGCCAAGATACCTGTTGGGTATTTTCAACAAAGTAGGTGATGAACAGTAAATGACAGGCAAATCAAAAATGTTTAAATACTTACCTTATTACAGAATTAATTAATAAGAATAAGCCGTAAAAAAATTTGTCAGTGTTTAATGAACTTAACTGAAGTTAAAACTAAACATAAATGGAAAGGCAGTTAAAAAAAACCTATAATTAAAGCCTACTTGTTGTGAATTACTTTAGATCTTGACAAAGTATAAAAACTTACACATTTTATCTACTTTTAAATCAGCTAAACAGAAAAATAATATACTACTTAAAGACTCAATTAAAAAGCATTCTTTGGAGAACACTGTTCAAAATCCACCTCTTGAATTAGTCCACAAATGTCAGCGAGAACAACATTTTCCACAAATAGGCAAATAAACAAACCGGCCGGCCTTCCCGCCAACTGCAAAAGTCATTTCAAAGTAATTCAGGTGTATTTTGTATTGAAATATGAAATACTTAGCCAAAACGGCGACGACAACGACGCGGCGTGCCATGCGGTAATTTTTACTAAAAAAAAATCCTTTCAATATACACAAAATAATTATGTATTTACACAAAAAAAAACGTAAATTCTAAAAATAAATCTGTTTACGTAGAAAACACAACGCGGTTGATTTGTATAGCGCGTATTGAGGTGTTGCACGCACGTAGGTATTTTTTTTACGTTTTTACAGTACGAGTAACGAGTACCTACTTAGTGCTTAGCTGCTTACTAAGTTGAAGGCACATTAACGAAAATTCCTTAATTCACGAAAAATACAGTCAGTACACTAATCATATTCCCCAGAGCCCAGTAGCTGATGTGGTGCCTTGCATCCTGTTCGGTGTTGGCAAACAAATCTGCCGCATCATGAACCGAGTACCGCATAGTGTGCATTTATAATAAATGCGCACTGCTGCTACTCTGCGTGTTCTGATATTGTATTTGCTTGCTCGGTGCATTTGCTTCGCCTGGTGCATGGTTGGTGAGTAGAATAGGCTTGTGCTTGTGAGTCCTGAGTTAGGGAGGACGGCGAATTTTCATTCATCATACTGCGATGAGTGTCGTCTCATACAGACTCTGTTGTTGCGATTCAGTTCATTTTGGATTTTGGATAAATATACACAGCACTCATATGTATGAACTTTTATTTTTCTCCTCTCTCGACCTATTGCAACTTTTCTTTCAGGTGAACAGTTTGAAAAATGAAATTTTTAAGAATGTTTCCAATGAATAACTTTTAGGATTATAATATGGTTTTTGGTTAGATAGTCACACAGCAGTTAGTAACTTTTGGAATTAAAACTTTAAATTCATTAGAACTAACTACCTAAGATCATAAATTTCGGCTCTACAACCACTTTGCAGATTTCGTCCTCCCTCAACAAGAAATGTAATAAAAGCAAAATGCCTAATCCATACTCCATACTAATATTATAAATGTGAAAGTAACTCTGTCTGTCTGTTACCTTTTCACGGCTTAGCGGCTTGACCGATTTGGCTCTTTTTTTTTAAATGTTCGTAACAGTCCGGGAATGATTATAGGAACAGAAAAATGCCGTTTTCCATGGGATTTATATATGAACTCGCGACCATAACTCACGATTCGAACACGTTATAGGCTACAATTTTGGGTTAGTGGCGGGTAGTTGGGGGTCGGGCTCAATGGTGTGCGGTAGTTTCAGTGGCGGAACGGTCATTTTGGTTGGGTCAGTAGTGTGTTAGGGGCAGCCAGACAACGCTTGTTATTTTAGCTTTTGGTGGATCTAAACGGTGTCTTGGGGTGGGAGTCGGCGGGTCTCAGGTAACGCCGGGGTTAACCACTAGTACATAACCAAAAAAAAAAACAACCCATAAAAATGTAAATTCGTGTAAATTCACTAATTGATACACAAAGTGCAAAGGGACCCCCCTTATCCTGATCACTCCAAAATTTTTACAAAAAGTGTTTCCATCGGAGATACACATGTCTATAAAATTTAAAGAATATCGGATACTTTTTGTAAAATATTTGTATGGACTCCGCGGCTCGAGGGGCCCCAAATTTTAATAGAAAGTGTTGTCATAGGAGATACACATGTGTGCAAAATTTCAAAAAAATCGAGCTTTAGGAAGTGGGTTAAAAAGATTTGGTGAAACAGCCAGCCAGCCAGCCACAGGCACGAGAATTTAAAAAAACGAAGTGTTGAAAAGAAAACGCTGCAAATCAAATGTTGAGAAGCAAAAAGCGTTTCCACATCTAATGCACATCTATGCATTCATTCCAGCGTCATCGTCTCCTTGAAACTTTTCTCTCAACGCTCCTAGCTTAAAGAGTTTCATTTCAAAGAAAAAATTCATTCAAACAACAAAAGATCACTCCTCATATAATTGTTGTATAGACAATACATTTTGTAGTAAAATACAAATAAGCACATTCGCATTTTTAGATATCAGTGTTTAGATTCCCTCGATGGATAATAAAATATAATAACACCCACACTCACAAGCCACAACACAAACTATGAGAGATGTTATACAGGGTGACTGACACGAAGTGTTACCAAAACAAAACGCCACAGAATTTTTATTTTTTGATGAATTTTATTGAATCAAAGTAAAAAATGTTCACAAATATAAATTTTCGAATTGCATTAGAAGTTTTCGATTTGGCCTTCAAACGGCCGACAAAGCTATTGCATGTAGCAGGAAAGTGGCTCTGCGGTATTTTGGCCCATCCCCGGCGAAGCGCTTGCTTGAGATGATCGACACTTTGGTATTTTTTGACCCGACTATGCTCTTCAAAATACCCCAAACCGAGAAATCTAGCGGATTTGCATCCGGTGAATTTGGTGGCCATTGGGCAGTGGACATGAACCGCGGAACGTTGTTTCTCAGCCAATCTTGATTGACGCGCGCTTTATGACTCGGCGCCGAGTCCTGTTGAAATGTCCAGGCTCTGCCGCCGAAATGTTTTTGTGCCCAAGGCTTCAACGCTCCCTCCAACCAATGATACCGATAAATTTGAGCATTAATCTTGATGCCACGGTCCGAAAAAACGAGCGGTGAACGGCTTTCGGCCGTTACGGCGACCCAAACCATCACAATCGGCGGCGCTTGGTTTCCAGTGGCAATCCGTTGGTCCAAATTTTCAGTAAAACGGCCGGGCAAGTAAATTCTTGTTCACATATTGCTCAATAACGAACGGTGAATCATCGGAGAAAACCAAATTCGGCAAATCGCCACTTTCGTGCAAGCTCCTTTGCTCTTTCCACTTTCCACTTGAGCATCGGTGAGACCATGCGTTTTTTTGGAAATTCAAGGCCTTTAGTCGAAGATGATCTTTCAATATGTGCTGCATCCGTTGGAGCGAAATGTTCGGTTCACGAGTCATTTTTCTGCCGCTACGGCGCGGATTCCGAGCAAATTTGGCCTTCACCTTCCGAATGATATCCGGCGATGTTGCAGTGCGTTTCGGTCCACCACCATGGCGTTTTGCAATGCTGCCAGTATCGTTGTAATGATTTATGGTGCGATACACAAACATTTGATTCACATGCAGAGGTTTTAACTGGTTAACAATCTGCGGTTGTGGTTTTCCAGCCAAAAATAGAGCAATCACACTATTACGCTTAAATTCCATTGCGGTTTATTTTTTTCTGAATATTTCCCACTAAAATGCTTTTGTACGATTGTAAACAATGCAATGAACTGTCATTAGTGTAAATTTGAGCGCTCTGTCATCACTAGTTTGACAGCAATGACTGTCTGAATTTGGTAACAATTCGTGTCAGTCACCCGGTATATTTCGTAGAAGAACAGAATTGAAAATAATTCTGTTATAAAAATTCTGTCTTGTAATTTTGTGCTCCTTTATTTATATTGGGAAGTCTTTCTTTAGTGTTAACCCACCTGGGATATAATTATACACTGTTGTTAAAAGGATTGCGATTTCTATCGAGTTAAACTGTTCTGCATCATGATTATTTTTCAAATCAAAGACCATGATATAATATAGAGACCATGTGATTAAGGCCGCTTCATTAGACGAATCGTAAATCCAGAAGTCGGTATATTTTGATAACATTTCGATTTCAGCTACTGCAAATATTCGAAAATAAACTATCTAGCCGATAAAGGAGAATACTTTACATTTGTTCCTCTTGAGGTACAACACGAACAAACCATACTCCCACGTAAAACTGCTGAATGACTGAACTTATGGTAAACACACCATGCTGCATGATAACCGGAAATACATACTTCCATTTTATTATTAAAATGTGAGTCCACAAATTTTTTTGTCTTATATATAATATATAGTGGTGGCGATTCACAGATACATATCTTTGTACATATATATTCATAAAGACAATGCGCCTATGGACTTGTGGATACTGGTACAAATATAAACGAACTAAAACCGCTTATGCGAGTACTTTGTATTTCATCCTGTCCATATTCTGGTATGCCCGAGGCTAATAAATAATATTTTCTGTTTTCTATTAAAAGAATGGGGAAAAGCTCCTTGGGACAAGTCTTTGGTTATGCGAGAGCGACAACTATCAAATGAAAATTGTGGCAAAATTCAGAACAATTGCTTAAAAGTGTCCTAATGATTGTTTTTCCTGGCGAGGAGGCAAGCAGAGGAATAGAAAGATTTGCTTCTTTCTTATACCGCCGCCCAGTCAGCCGAAAATTGTTATTAATGTTTCTGTAATAGATATTTAGAAAATATCTCCAAAATATGCCATTGTTTTGAGACTACTCTGCTGAACAAGTTTTTTCGCTCTTTGTCCTTCAAAGGAAGTGAGATGCACATTTTCAAGATTATTGTTTACACCTCTGAAGGTATCTGTTCAGTAAATATAATTAAAGAATACCATGAATAGAAGATAATCTGTGATAAGCACAGAATAGAATGAAGGAATAAACTAAAAATTTACAAATTGGGAAAAGTAATTACAGAGCGAAGTAGGAATAGTTAAAGCGCCAATTGAATAATTGTATGTGTATCATATGGCATTATTATCATTTATAAGAAAATCTATGTAACATAAAATCTTATAACAATAAATCTTGTACGGAACAAAGTTCAAAACAAAAAACAATAATATTTTTAAACTGGATGCTAATGAGCTCTGCAGAAACCCATTCCAAGCTAAACCTAACTGCGTAATGGAAAGAGTTGAAATATAGGGTGTCCCAACAAGAGCGCCTGATTTAAAGGGTGTCCCAACAAGAGCGCGACCAGCAGTACGGTTTTCGTAGGCAACGATCTACAGGTGACCTGATGGCTTATCTAACTGAAAAGTGGAACCAGTATATTCACAAATTTGGTGAAAGCAAAGTCGATATTTCCAAGGCATTTGACAGAGTCTGGCATCAAGTAGTTTTGTCGAAAATGAACGACTATGGAATTGATAAGGCCATGCCATGCCCCATAAATACCTTTCTGGCCGTTCAATCCAGGTCGTATTGCCCGGTTTTAAATACAGTGTGCACCGCATAAATGCCGGTATTCCCCAAGGCTCTGTTTTGTCTCCGACATTCTTTCTCATTTTCATTAATGATCACCCACCGCTACTTCTAATCCAATTCATTCTTTCGCTGACTACACACTCTTAGCTTTTCATATGAGTTTGCACTTTCTGCAGAATGCTTTTTGCTAAGCACCCAAGTCTCGGATCCATAAGTAAGTACTGGTATGACCATTGTCGTATATACCAGCAGCTTGGATGTTATGGTTAAATTCCTAGATTTGAAGAGTCTTGACAGACTATAGTAGGCTTTGTTGGCCTTAAGCAACCGTGCGCGTATTTCTGGTTCCATGCTATTATCGGCTGCTACAGTTGACCCGAGATAGTTAAAGGATTGCACTACTTCAAATTCGCGCTCCACTATTTGAATTAAGGGACCAATTTTGGATCTTCTACTCGCAGACGTGGCCGCACCATGTACTTTGTTTTACATTTATGTGCAGCCCCAGATTTCGTTCCGTCTGCTCTATCTGGATGAAAGCTTCTGTACAGCTCTTCGGTTTCTACCAACGAAAATATCGTCTGCGTAAGCCAGTATCTGAATGTACTTATAGAGGATCACTTTCTCCAATGCCAGGTTGAAGGAACGCAGGCCAGTCCATCCCCTTGTCGGAGCCCGTTTTAGATGTTGAATGGGCTTGATAGTGATCCTGGTATTTTAACTTGGCTTATAACATTGGCCATGGTCAACCTACATACTCGTGTCAGTTTATTTGGAATACCGAAATCTCTTATGACTTTATAAAGTTCTACTCTGGCTATGCTATCATAGGCGGCTTTAAAGTCTATAAAAAGTTGGTGTAGTGAGTTTTGGAGCTCTAGACATTTTTCCATCACCTGCCTTAGGGTGTAAATCTGATCAGTTGTTGATTTGCCTGAAGCCACACTGGTATGGACCAATGATGACTTTAGCGTATGGGGCTATCCTGTCTTGAAGGATAGAGGAGAAAATCTTATACGCGGTACTCAACAACGTTATACCACGATAATTACTGAATTTTGTGATATCTCCCTTCTTATGTATGGGGCACAGGATGCTTCTTCGCGAGTTTTCTGGCATAGATTCTTCCTCCCATACTTGCACTATTATTTCATGAATTGGTGTAATGTGGGGCCTCCTATTTTTATCAGTTCCGTTCAGATCCCGGGGTCTTATTATTTTTGAGCCGATTTAGCGCTCTGCTAACTTCCTTTCCTTTCCAATTCCTTAGTTACTGCTATTCGAAAATGTTTTTAATATTGATAAGTACATCTGGTAAGCGATCTAATAAGGTAGTGTAGAAGAAACCATCGGAAATAGCTTTCGACATATTATACGTAATAAGAAGGCACACTGCTCGTCGATTGGGAAATGTTTAAAACTTTTCTTCGAAAAGAATGTGAATAATGTATTTTCTTTAGAGTTTTAGTAAATAACTTTCTTCCGTCAATTAATTTTGCCATCTTAATCACCTCGCCAGATTCCAAATCCCAACAACTAATGACCTTAACTTAATGCGAATAATTAATTTAAAATGTAATTTTCCTGGTGGTACGTTTATTATCACCGCACAGCACTCGACTATTCATGGTTACTTGTCTGAAATCATTTATCTGTAATCGTAAATTTTTTTTCTTTTAATTTTTTCTGCAGGAAGGAAAATCAAACTTTACTGCCGCAGTGAGAAGTTTTGTGTTTGGCGCGTTGCACCAACTTATCAAACTGAGTGCATTCTGCCATATAGAAACTAATAAAAGATTTTTTCACATCACTATCTAACTCTAAGGATGTTCCCTCCGTATACGTTTCCATTACCGGATTCAAACAAAAACTTTTTCGCAAAGTTTTCCCTAAATAGTTAAGACAAGTTTTACACTCTAACAACATGTGCTTGCATAGCTTTCTGTGTACCTATACGTCTTGTGTGGTGTTAAGCATCTGAATGCTGCAAATTAAGGGACATCCATGTGAATTTAAATAAGTTTTAGATTTTGTGAATGCTTTATGGTTGTGACTTTTACTAATACTCTGGCTTAATTTAACGTCACCTCGACTAATTAGGATGGTCTCTTTCAAATGGGGAAGACTAAATCTTCATGTTCTTCTTCGTGATTACAAAGAAATGGTAAATTTTGTGTCACAACAGTTTTGCACAGGTAGGAATACATATTACTCATGACAATGAACTGGTCTCCTACAAAAAATATCTGTCATCGACCCGATTTAAAGCAAAAGCTTGATAAGAAAAGAGAAAAACTTTTCTTATACAAGTGGATGGCTTTTCTTGAAATGACAGATATTTTTTGTAGGAGACCAGTGGTTCGATTCCCGATCTGTAAAGCTGTGAAGTGATAATTTTTTTTTCATACGATTTTATTTATTGAATATTTCTTTTTAAGAAACTGACAATAAGTAATCATATTGTAACGAAGGTAGTCATTGTACACATGACTTACATCGTAACATAGCAAACGATTAGAGTAATATAACGAGTTTAGCGTCGCAACAATGTGCAACCGAATAGCACATTCGTTAAAAACGCCTGTACAGTATGACGAATGAACCGGTGTTCCTGGGGTTCAAATCCCAACCTGATAAAAAATTAGGAAAAACCAAAAACCAGCTTTTGAAGCTATATAAGATAAAGGGTAAGCAAATAGCAGCACACAAAAATAAAACAAAAAGTTCAGACAATAACCAGTAGTGGTTGGGAGGGAATTGCCGAGTTCACATATACCACCAACATAGCGAATTTTTTACACAAACAAGTCTTTCAAATTTTTTTCATTCCCATACCGACATAATTCCCACCTGATGCATTTCTGTATCTGAATGCATTGGGTTACTTGTCAGATTAATGCAAAGTACCTGTGATTGACCATGTTGCTAGAAGAGTAACAGACATCCAGCATTCGTCATTGTTCCATGGGGATGAAAATGATATCTGGAGATTCTGTCGTAACGTACCTGAAAGGGACTGGAGTGTGGCCGACAAGTAATCCTACGCGAGGACGGGTGGTGCGTGCTGCTTGGGCATATATGGTTTCATGGCGTTGGCTTAGTGGCAAGGCTATGGCACTGGATACGTCAGCTATGCGGGCATCATTGTCGTTCCTGTAGATACTTAGTTTTTAAACTTTTGACGTAAGGTATTTTGGTAGTTTAATCTTTTTTAAAACATCTTTATTAGCTCGTTTTCGTGTATGTCTCTCTGTGCGGGTGGAATTTTGTAATTGATTTTAAACTGACTTCCCATTGAGTTAGAGACTTGAAACTTTAAACATAGCTCAGAACTGGATGAACATTGACAAATCACAAAAAAAACGAAATTTAATGCGATGTATTTCGTTTCAGATCAAAGCAAACTACTACGCACAATACACGTTTTAAACGTTTTAAACGTTTTAAATTAAAAATGTATTTTTATTAGCTAACATGCTACTTTATTAGATATATTAGACCATTTTTTCCCAGATTTTTGTTTTCATGTGTAACGAAGGTACTCATAATGCACATGAGTAGCGACGTCACACACCCTACGAAACAACTAACCGAACGGTGCAACCGGTAAGCGTGCATGTACGGCATACGGCCAATAGCCAACATCACTGGTCCGAATCCCCACTTGGGTGAGATGTCGGGAAAACCCAAAAAGAACACTTTTTTTTATATTAAAAATCAATTATTATAAATAAAATAATAAATAACAATAATTTAAAGTAAAAACCAGAATGTCAGACTAACGACCAGTGGGTGGGAATATGCCAGCCAAACCAAGCAACCAAAAAACAAACAACAACCAGAGCGACTTTATAAGTTACTTACATTTTATTTTTCTTAGACTGGCATAATTCCCACCAAATTCACCGAATTTCACAATGATATCAGGCTGAGAGCCTTAATCACAACGTCATATATTTTCGTGGTCAAAGCACTCCGCTGTTGACCAACCGCACCATCTATGGGTTCCGGCGAGCGAAACCCGAGCAGCAAACGTTACACATGTTAGAATTTATAATGGAAAAATAAAAGAAATAAAAATAAATATTGTTAGATATAAGCAAATGACATAAGATATAGACAGTAGTGAAAATCCATCTAGGTTAATTAACTAGTTTATACTAATATAGAAAGTAAGTTATTTATTTATTACTTAGAATAGTCTTATAAGAAAATAACGTTCTGTTTTTGGTAAATAACAGTAAACCCTCTACACCTAGTACACCCTGGGTAGTAAGTACACCCAGTGCACTGTGTACTGGGTGTACTGAAAAAAAATAAAAAAAGCTGAGAGAACGTTTGCTCAAGCTCTGCTGAACTAATTTATAAAAATGACTAATGTATGATAAACAAGAGTCTGTCTAAACAGTTCCTTTAGAGTCCATTGAGATCATGCCTATCTACCAATAAAATACAGCTATGGGAAAGAAAATAGGAGAAAAGTGGCACGTACCACTTCATAACGAATGATTAGTGAATATTGATTCATTCAGTTGCAATAAGTTTTGCTTCAATTATGTGGAATAAGTAATATGAAAACTGTTATTCGATTGTCAACAGCTATTGAGACGAGGAAATTATGCAAAGCGAACAGGAAGTCCACTTTCAATTTATTCGCAATTCTAATACTCATACTTTTGCCACCACAATAAATAAATTGAAGTCCACTTTCAATTTATTCGCAATTCTAATACTCATACTTTTGCCACCACAATCGACCCAGAAGGTAAACGAACTTACAGGATTGTTCTCAGCAGCAGAAGTCGTCCCACCCTCTTCAAAAATGATTTGAACTTCTTTTCCACCAGTCTTGATGTGTAAAAATTGCGCTTTTCCATTTCTCTGTTGTTGATTTAATACTCCTCCTCCAATCATTGTACGGCCGGGCAAATACTTCTGCGACAACAGCAGCTAACCAAAAGTGCCAAAACGTGCTGTAATCATGAAACAGATTCACTGTACAAAACAAGCACTGAAGTGTTCGAGTATATTCCATATGAACAAAGAAAATCGCGACTGGGGAAATCACAAAAACCCACACTGCCGTCATCTAAATTAGTTTTGTTTAATTGAAAAGTGAGATCCTTCCCTGGGCGATTTGCACGAAAAGTTTTTGGTTCATTGTACAATTTCGGTTTTGTGGACGAATGACATAAATTCCTAATACGTTAAAGCTGTACGCTTGATGAAACATTTATTGTTTGCTCTATGCTGTTCTATGTTTTAAAAGTTTGAAAAAAATGTGTATATATTTTTTTCTCAATGGCACTTTAGGCATTAGTTCGACAGTGAACAATGCGTAACAAAGTCCCTTTAGTCGTTGTAGTTCCAAAAATTTGTATTTTACAAATGGCATGCCCAAACAATAAATATTTAAAATAAATTTATATAACCAGCGGCAAAAGATAAATTGTTTATTAAAGAGCGGAACCTAGGCGTTGGGGAGCTTAAATTTCAATAATAAATCTATAATATATAACTAACAAAAAAGACCGATTGCTTTAGGGTTGCTGTCTAAAAAAGAAAGTTTGGTAAAAAAGTACGTTACTACATAAAAGTAAAGTAAAGGTAAAGGTTAAAATTGGTCGAAATATTAACCCTTGGATTACCCAGTTTCGCTTAACCAGTTCGCTTAATGAAATTTATGTGAGTCTTTCGATTCTCAAATGATATAAGCTGTGTTGAGATACTCTCTTAGTTTAATCACCTTACTCAGCTTGTAAATGAGCCTACAAGAATACCTGACATTGCAAATCATTCCGCAAACACCCCGACTTGTACCTTACCTCTCGTCCTGATAAATACTCCGTCAATGTATTATCGCCTCTAGGCTCGTCGGACCATTGTGAAGTATCAGCTAATTTCTCGTTAATAAACCACGTAGTTAGAGAAAAAACTCCAAAAAAAGTATGGCAATACGAGAAAGCCAATTGGAACGGCCTTAACAACTGGTCGCTACTTTTTCGCGATAGCAACGTGGATGCCGCCGCTGATGCGATCACAAAGATCATCCTTATCGGTATGGGAGACTTTATCGCTTCCAGGAATAAGTCGGTTAAACCAAAGGAAGGAAAAGTATATTTCAAGGTGTCCCACCTCTCGCGAATGGGTGACAAACGTTCCGAGAGTCATAACTTGTCAGGGAAAGCTTCTAAATTCGCCCTTCGGAGCCGGCCTTAAATTTTAGGTCCCTTGTGTTGCGCAACACAAATGGTCGCCAGAAGCTAGGCCTTGGACTGCAAAGGTCTGTCGTGCCGAATATTATTATTGTTGAAGAAAACCCTGTAGTAACTTGTACAGACCCTAAAGGTAGCGAGCAGCTCCTGTAGATATTTAATGAGGGATATAAGAGCATGCTCTCAAACGTCGCGTGAAACCACTGCTGAAATTCATAACAGATCTCCCTTCTTGTGGATTTCATCTTCCTCCAATCTAAAAAACCTTTGGGAAGACGTATTTTTTCAAGGCCTTGAGAAACCTTTTCTAAATTGGTGTAATGACCTTAGATATCAGCATAAAGTGTATTGAGCGTACAGATGGTTACGTTGATTATTTTGTAAACTTCCGAGTCTTCTTTCTTAGTCAAGCCGCGAAATTTTCAATTCACCCTATTAGAATTTCGCATTTGTTATACAGCTTATAACAGAATGTACCCCTTTTTGTGTGAATATTACACCGATATGGATTTTAACCCACACCGAAAGTGTTCCTGATCAATTTTCTGTTACATGATGAAAATACGTATCTATACATATCGCACTGGTGATTTTTTGTGCAATTCTGCAGCAACAATAGATGGAAAAAATTCATATATTGTTGTCATGTGATTTGTTTTCTTTGTCATTGTCTTGCGTGCGTCGGTTCGAATCCTAGGTGGTTTGGTATTGCTGGTAAAACCAAGTTAAGGCAATATTTACCTTCCATTTATAAGTGGGGGATATATATTATATATAGCCCAAAAACAATGGATAAATGATACAAAATCTGAATACATTATATTTCGAAATCCGCAGTTTAGCAAACGTGTCTAAGCCGAAGTATGTAGTGATGAGCAAAATTGGTCTTGGTCTTGCAGTCTTGTCTTGGTCTTGCAAAAAATGCAAGTCCAAGACCAAGACCAAGACCGATCATTCAGTTGCAAGACCAAGACCAAGACCAAGACTGAGAGTGCAAGACCAAGACCAAGACCAAGACCAAGAATATGTATGCAAGACTGCAAGACTGCAAGACTCTTGCATTTAAAATTGCGTAATATCTCTGTTGATATTTATTTTTAAAACCTACATATGTCGTATGTTTATTTGTTACGAGTAAGTACTTATATAAGATCTACACCAAGTCTGTTGTGTAGTATGGTATTTACAGGCATATGTATGTACATACATAGATTGCTATTTCCTGACCATTTTATATTTTTGGCTTTTTTTTTTGTTATAGGTTTTTGCAGACAAGTCATATAAACGAGGTTTGACAAAAAATCTTAGCGAAGACGTGTGTGACATGGCATGGTTACAAAAAGAAATGATGAAATTGACGTTCTTTTGGAAGAATAAGTCTAGACTTTCTTGAACAAATTTTTTTCGAACTAACCGCTAAACACAAATGTTGGTAGTTGTAGAAGAAATACTAGCCTATGTAACTGCGTTTTAATGATATCGATACCTTATTTGAGTCTTCAGATATCCAACTTTAATGCCTGTTCCAGTTTTCTTGCCCATGCTAATTTTTGACTTTGAGGTCAATTTTCTCCAGAAAATGCGTAATAAACATAACGTTTTACTATTTTTTTCTTATGAACATAACAATAATAAAATACTTCAAGAAGAAGTTTGCGGAAAAACCTTTATATTTTATGATACTTGGGAAAACCCGCAGCAGGTAAAATTTTAAAAGATTTTTTTTGCGTTTATGTTTTTTTGGAGGAGGTAGTTTGAAGGGGCCGATTACCTTGTTTATAATTTTACCTGCCCACATATTGATTCTCCACAGCCCATTTTTTGTACCAAACTAACTCTGGAACGCCTTGACCAATTTAAACCAAACTTGCTGGCATACATATCGTATCACTTATTACCTGGAATCAATACAGCTGGTTGGTGGTTGATGGATTTGCGGGGTGGGAAAGTTATTGGTTACTAATATTAGTGTTGATTCTACAATTTTCGGTGTCGCTGAGACGAATAGAGATGGTAATACACACCACTAGGGTGTATGGAGCAAGTTTCCACAGTTCTTCTAAAACAAAAATACATACATACATATATCCATTTATGTATAATACTCATATAGAAATTATTCAAAAAATACTTTGGTCTGCAGGAATTTTAGCAAGACCGCAAGACCAAGACCAAGACTTAGGCTGCAAGACCAAGACCAAGACCAAGACTAATGGCACGAATGCAAGACCAAGACCAAGACTCGACCTGCAAGACCAAGACCAAGACCAAGACCGAGATGAAATGGTCTTGGTCTTGAGTTTGCTCATCACTAGAAGTATGCAATACATTTCCAAAATTCCTACACACACCTTGCATACTTGTACGTGTATTAGAAATTTACACCAAAGGCCTCTAGAAGGGAACCAAAAAACAAAAATAGCTTTGAGTTCAAAAACCGGAATCAAAATTTCAGAATCGCATTAAATTTGCATTTACTTTCTACAGAAACCATTCTGCATTGCATACATTGGCGTCGAGAAAAGAGCTAATATAGAATTTATGAGAATCCTCAGCACAAACAACACATTCCTCCGAGTCGGCCAGAAACTTAAAGTTGCAAAGAAATTAAAATACAGTACAGTTTAGTGCAATACATACTTTAGAACGATTTAATGAGCTTACTTCAAAATTGTACTGTATACATTACAATTAGAAAATTAAATTTAGGTTCCCGCCAATTGAAAACGAATGAAGTTGCGCGTGGTAACATGACCAGTAAATATGGCGATGCTTTTGCATCGCTAACGTAAATGTTCCCGCTAAAAAATGTAATTGGCGTCAAGCTTGCTCGTATTTTTTAAATTCCCCCTTATTAACTTCGCGTGCCCGTGGCTGGCTGGCTGGCTGGCTGGTGGGCAGAATCTTGTGATTAATTTTTAACACACTTCCTAAAGTCCGATTTTATTCAAACTTTGCACACATGTGTATTTCCCATGATAATACTTTCTATTAACCTCCATTAACCATTTATATAACTTTTGTCATAATTTATTTGAAAGCTTACCTTTCATTTGATACTACACAACTCACCCTCTTATTTCAAACCAAATCGAAATGGGAATTTTTCCGAAAAAACTACAATTTTCGACATAAATGAAAAGAAATATGCCATTCGTGTAAATACGCCATAAGAGTATGTGTCATCTATGAGTGATGTTCTGCAATTGAGCGTTAGACGAACTCTTGCTCCACCGTTTTCTAATAAAATTTACATGTGTCACAGCTAACTGCACTAATAGGGCCTTTTTGCTTTTATTTTTATTTTTCATTCAAAACTTTTGTTATTTTGTAGTTTTTGTTTTGGAAACGTTAAGTTATTTTGATGTAAATTATTTTCCACTGAAGAATTTATGAGATTCCATTTAAGTTTCGACTTTAGATGCTGATTGTTATTGTTAGTGGGAGTCCCTGTTGCTGCTTTTTTTAGGAGATACATAATATATAATGTGCTTGTGTGAGAAAATTTGCATTTAGATCCTTTGTACATAATAATCTTCTACTTTCATATGCCAAAAGCTAAAAATTTCACCCCAATCCAACACTGCGAGGGTTATACTAAAGGTTCGTACTAAAGGTTTGTTCACAACTTTCTGGAACGATAGTTCTCCGTAGCCTTTTAGCATTTACGAGTACACGGGCAATTGAGTTAGTTTTGCAGTAGTAGTTAGACCAAGGTCCTCATGGGGTGTAACGTATAAGAATAATTATCATACTTATATGGGGGGCGTAATTAGTAATATGCTCTAACCGCACGGGCTATTAACGTCCTCGCTGTACCTAGTCTTATAAGGGTCCCTTGAGCGTGTGAAATTTAAAAAGGGGTGATTTCATTATAATATAAGATTTTTTTTTGACTAATACTATTATTATTACTGCCTTCAATAGTCTTCGTTCGTCATCAGTTCCTCTATTATATTGTCCCTTCGTTTTAGTGGCGGGAAACCAAGTAAAAGTAATGATAATATATGGGCCGAGTTTCTTGTACCATTTCTGTTGTGTAAACACAAACACACAAATCACACAAATCACACAAATAGAAAGTATCCTAATCCTAATATTGGTGTTGTTTATGTCCGCTAACAAGCCCGGCATTAATCAGATATGTAATTCGATTGGGGTTTTATGAATATTTCGTTGCCGAAAATTGGTTCAAGTTGGAATTGTTGCAGAATATTTAATTCATTAATTCTTCCCTGAATGTTATGTTACTTAGACTGCTGGTATTTCTATGTATATGTACGTATATAGCAATGGAAAGTTCACTGCATTTCCCCTTGTGCACATCAGATCTCCGCGGTGTGTGTTAAGTTCTGTTTTTTTTTTACAGATAATGCGCTGCACTGCTCAATGTAAACACTTTAGTGCATTTAGGGAATTAAAAAGGTAAATCTCGTGACAAATGATGTATCTGAAAGGATGCGCATTGAAAACTGTGCACTAAGTGCATTTTGTAATTGTTTTTTTTTTATCACAATTTATTACAGTGTCAATAGTATGGTGAATTGTTTTCGTTTCGATAAATAAATCCGTCTCATCATCAGTGTAGAGTGATACTTTGGCATTGTGTTAGTGTTTGTAATGTAAAAGTTACTTATTCGGCTGTTTGTTTTGGAATCAATCAACTAGTATTATACTATGAGATATTGAGAAAGCTTTTCACTCCGTCTGGAATTTCGATTGGTTTAATTTCGAAGAAGATCGATTACAATTTTCCAAGATGTCTTATTATAATTTGCAACTCTACTAAGCCCAGTTCTTTACAATAATTTTATGTCTGATATGCCCATGCTGCAAAATTGTCACAGGGTGCATTCTATACCTGATCAAGATTTTGGGAACCAATAGTCACGACATTACGTGAAGTAACGTTGACATACTCGAATTAATTTACTATATGGAATGTAAAACTTAATATTTCAAAAATAAAACCCCTTTTTTTAAATTGTTTACATTAACTTCGCGTGCCTGTGGCTGGCGGGCGGACAAAAAGTTTTTATCCCACTTCCCAAATCCCAAACTTTGCACACATGTGTGTATCCGATGACAACAGTTTCAATTAAAATTTGGGTCCCCATGGGCCTCGGGGTCGGGGGGCTTCCATAAAAACATTTTACAAAATTTACCCGATTTAAATTTTATACACATGTGTTTCTCCAATTGACAACACTTTTCGTAAAAATTTGAAAGTGATCGGTCCGCTGGATCGGGGTGCACTCATACAAATTTTATAAAAAAAGGACCCGATATTCTTCAAATTTTATACACATGTGTATCTACGATTGACAACACTCTTTGTAAAAATTGATGATGGGGCCCTGTGGTCGGGGGCAACCATTTTTTTGTGATTTCTACCCTAGCCCATATGGCAGACACTTCGACCTGAAAGATCTATTGCATCTTATGGTGTCTTTACTCTAAGAAACGTACGGGACTCGGTAATGAACGATATTACATTCTTAATAATAATAATAATATTCGGCCTATCGAGACTTTGGTGTTAGGTCCAAAGACACCAGTTCCAACTCCAGTTTAATATTCGATCCATCTGTGAACCAGACACCTCTAGTGTCCAGTACCGGAACACCATTGCACCAGTTTACCCGGTCCAATATTATTACCTCAAATTTCATTTCGAAACAGTGCTCCCTGAATATAATGTCGGGGATAATGCAGAATATGTCAAATTGTCACCCGACTTGTACCCATATTCTAGTGGCAGTTTAATAGCGCATCCAGCAGCTGTCTTTCTAATGAATATTAGCAGGGGTGAAACCCCAACAACAGCTTCTAGTGCTGTCGTAGGGCAGGTGCCTGTTATACCTGTTGCTTCTAAAGCTTAGTTGCCGTTGTCCGTTCAAGTTTTTTTAACCACCAGACAATGACCGTGTACGTGATAATAGGTCTCACCATAATTGCTTACATCCAATGTACCATTTTAGGATTTAGACCATAAGTTCTGCCGTCTACTGGCCCACAAGGCCCTAGTGGCGCGTTCCATGGCGAACTTGATATGAGAATTCCAGTTTAGCCGTTTATCAAGGATGACACCGAGATATTTAATCTCACTGGAATAATCTAACGTGGTGCCTTTGATGATGATAGGTCCCAAATCGACCAGTCTTCTTTTCGTGAAAGGCACTAGAACGGTTTTTCAAGGGTTGATTGATAGTCCTTCTCTGCTACACCATTCTAAAACATGTAGTAAAGAATATCGACTAGAAGATTGTCAATGACCAGTGACAGTCCTCGGGGACGTCCCTCAACTGCAGTCACAGGCGCAGACATTCTTCCCCAGGAGGAAATAATATCTCGACTTTCAAGCATGGCCCTTATGCAATGATTATCAGAATTGGCTGATTCCACGTCCTCAGTATTGATGCCCTCGCAAGTTACAGGCGATCGCAGAGGAATGGGAGGCGATATGGAATGGACGAATGGAAGCATTCTTTCGGAATAGGGGAGTGAATATTTATTTTTTTGCTGATTTACATGATTTAATTCGGTTTTTACCACTAATTTTCACGCTGAAAAATTCACAAAAAAGTGTACTTCAGATGTTGACTCCAAAAATCACTTTGTTGGCATGGTTTAAGTATAAAAAAGGTGTCTCTGGATAGGTGTACCTTGAATCTGCATTCAAGAAAATTAAACAAACATTCGATCTTTGATATTTTTGTTTAAACTTCATCAATGCGCGAATTTTTGTAAATATAATATAAATTCGGTTCCTTAAATCTCTAAATTCAAAATTGCAGATCAATAAAAATTAAATATATACGTGGCACCACATCATTAATTGATCACAGATAAATATCTTCTTGGACATTTTTCTATTTGGTCATATTATGATTGAGTTGTTATTTTGCCATACACCTATACTCTCGTTCTCTCTTGTATGAAGTCTAAAACATATTCTCCTCAACTTATAATTACAACTGATAGTTGCTTTAGATATAGATATCTCTTAATTGCAAAACTTTGATTAATTTTACATCGGCAAAGTATGTAACTTTCAAAAGTTTTCCTGATCCTTCCTATGTTTTATTTTTTTCTTTGAGTCCACCTCAGTAGCAAGTAAATCTTAATTCATACTTGTTAATTTGTATTCTCTATGAATCTCACCCTGATTTTCACTTATTCACTAAATGTGTCAAAAGTGAACAGTTGGATAAAGCGAGCCACATATTACTTTTATAGTAGAAAATCTAATTTCAGAGAATTGAGCGGTTAAAGGTAACCTGATGAAATCCTTTCTTCTGTACGACTCGTTCTTTGTGAAACCAAAAGAATGCTAATACGTAATCCAAATTGGCTCCGTGATTTAATGAATTTACGTTCAATTTATCACCTTCCACATAACCGAGAGACGATTCATCTTACTTTTTGAATCCCACAGCACACTGGTTCCTGCAACGACCGACTTAGCGAAGGCAGAACAAAATTAAACCTTCACCTTAGAGTTGGGATTCGCATCAAGTACTGAGGAGGGTGTTCGCTTCATTTTTGTGGCATAAGAACTTATATATTTATGTATAGGTGTGTATCTATATGAAGTGAATTTATGGATGAGCGATACTTGCTCGTCTTCTATTGCTTATTATACTCTAATCCTTTGAGAGAATGACTGACGAGCAGCATCCAGCTTGTAATACCACACTATGCTGCTTTATATCAATTGTGGCACTGATCAATGGATGTCAATTTGACGCCTCATCTCGTCAGAAGCCGCACCTATTGTGCCTTGCAGTACTTTGAGGACCTTCCAGTAGTGGTTCACCACTACACGTCGGATACGCCACTTGGGAAATTGTACACTATTTCAATTTAGTTCTGAGATTGCATTAATTTTGAAGACCCGCTCATTGTAATGCAGAGTGAAATGTTGTGACGTGTGGTTCTGTGAAGCCAAAGCATAGGTAGATAGTGTTATGCAGTGTTGGCTTAGTCCCAAACATTATACTCTTATCTATTGAATTATAAATGTTGTAAGGATGTCTTCACCACACCTTTAACACGTCATGAATATCACAGAAGGGACGATATAAAATGATAAACGGTTCATAAGGTTTTTGGTCGGTTTGTTGTGTGCTCATTCAATAAATTGGATGCAATGCATACAAAGTAAAGTACACAAATCGATTTAACTTTTGATACTCGATGTGCACAGTTATATACATTAAATCAACGTCAATCAAGTCAATATTTAGTCAATGCTAAAATTGACATACAGATTGTCGGATATACCAACTATTTGATAAAAATGTAACATATATGAGAGATACATTAATCGTAATATTGAAACTGAAAACTACTTGAACGTTAAGGGAAGTAACTTGAATTCTAAAACGTATGGCAAGGGATTTAGTCGACTTATGAATTGTGTTGTCTTTGTTTTATTTTGTATCTTCAAAAAGTTGAGCTTTCCTATGTAGTTTTGTGGTAAACAATTTGTGATGAAGATTTGATTGGTTCTTATCTCTTCCCAATACAAAAATAGGTCATGCAAACGACCCAAATATTCGTCAACATCATATTTGGCTCTACAACCGGTGTCCGGTCGTAGCCTCCCGCAAAAATCTCTCCACCGATCCGGATTTCGAACAGATATCATCCAGTTTGACATTCCTAAACTTTGGGCGTGCTGGTCTACGCCATCCTTCCAGCGTAGGCTTGGCCGGCCTCGCTGTCGTGTTACATAAATACTACCGCAAAGGTCTCCGAGCAGGATCATCTTCGCTCATGCGAGCTAGGTATCCTGCCCACCGGAGCCTACCGAGTTTAATTCTCTTTACGATGTCGACATCGCGGTAACGCTCGTAGATCTCCGTCTCCGGAATCATACTTCCTCACATACGGGGCCAACAATTCTACGTAAGACTTTTCTCTCGAACGCGGCTAAGAGCTCAGAATGCTTTTTGCTAAGCACCCAAGTCTCCGATCCATATGTAAGTACTGGTATGACTATTGTCTTATATACCAGCAGCTTTGATGTTATGGTTAAGTTTCTGGATTTGAAGAGTCTTGACAGACTATAGTAGGCTTTGGGCTATCCTGTTTTGGAGGATAGAGCTCGAGCTCTACATATACAGTGAGCGTACGTTCCAAATCGTTTAGCCGTTTTCATTGCCGTGGTCGTTCGTCAGTGTATCCGAGGCTGACCTTACTTTGAAGAGACTAGCCCGATTATTTCGCTTTTCCTGTTCTGGAAGAAAATTACCAGCGGCCACCACGTGGAGGTTTGATCGCACTTCCACCAGTCAGAGATAGTTGCGACCACGTGCATTTCTGAAGCATTCTGTGTTATTCGCCCTACTCTGCTGATGGCTGACCGCCATCCAAATATTCGTAGTTGCTGTTTTATCCGCGCAAAAACGAAGCTGAAAACACTCAGCATTGTTGTGTAACCAAGTAACCAAAAAAATAATGTATTTGGCGCATACTTACTCCTAGTTGAACATTTTGCACATTTTCATTAAATCCCATGGTGCTCTGTTCTCCAGATCGCTTCATTAATTATTCACGTCTTACCAACTAAGAATGGAGTGGGTATGTTTTTGCAATTTGTTTTCCCCTCTATCTCACTAAGCTGCCTACACCCGCACCCACGTAATAACTTGGTTAAAACTATTTTGATCCTTTATTCTCTATTAATTTTGTCATCTATATGCGTGTACACACACATACAGAGCTAACAGGATTGAAATTACATTTTGTGGTGTTCATATTTTGCCGCACATTAAAAAGCTACAAACTACGAGACAGAACCAGAACATCGCATTAGAGAAGATGAGATTCAAACAATTCCCAAGTGGAACCGTGGAAGGATATAAAAATCGTACACATACATAACGTTATTAGGGAGAGTGAAATGGTGGTGTGATTTTCCGGCTTATCATGCTGTATAACATCTACTTGAACTACTTATGCAAAGCTTACGTACGTACAGATGTAATTTTAAGAAAATGTTTACCTTTTATACGTGACGACTACTCCAGTCGCCAGACGTCAGGTTAGATGTTTAGCAATGTCATTGTGTTTTTTTTAAAGTACGAGCTACGATGGAATATGCCATTACGATGTTAATAATCGGGTTGGAATAATGGCAATTAAAATATTACAATGTCTTATAGCTATAAAGCTGCTGAGGTTTTTTTTTAAATTTGCCGCCATTGTAGGTGTGCATTATTACACAGATACCTAGGACTGGTAAACCATTCTTATTATATTTTAATATACATAGACCGGCAATTGAAGTGTTACTAAATAAAAAGGCTGTAATTTCTTCATTTATGAATATTTTTATTAAATTTTTTTTAGAGAATGTTAAAAACTTTTGAATTTTTTTTGCAAAGCATGTAAGCCACCTTTTAGCGGATGATAGCGTGACTCTCTTAGCCAAGAAATTGCATGCTGCACGAACGTGACCTGTTGTTATTTTGGTTCATTATTTATACAGAGAGTCCATACTTTCATATCTTTCTGTTAACACCTTGGCTTTAAAAATGTACTATATGGAGAAGTCCATTGAATAGCAGAGCGATAAATCGGCTCATCATAATAAAAAGGCCCCGGGAACTAATGGTGTCCCAGCGGAGCAGATTAAAATATTCATGAACTAACAGTGCAAGTATGGGAGGAAAAAGCGGTGCCAGAAGACTGGCGAAGAGGCATCCTGTGCCCCATACAAAAGAAAGGAGATATCACAACCTGCAGCAATTATGTGGGATAACGTTGTTGAGTACCGCGTGCAAGATTTTCTCCTCTATCCTTCAAGGCAGGACAGCCCCATATGCTAAAGTCATCATTGGTCCTTACCGGTGTGGCTTCATCCCAGGCAAATCGACAACTGATCAGATTTACACCCTTAGGAAGGTGATGGAAAGTTGTCTAGAGTTTCAAAACTCACTACACCATTTTGTTGTAGACCTTAAAGCCACCTATGATAACCTAGCCAGTATAACTTATAAAGCCATGAGAGAATTCAGAATCCCAAATAAACTGAGAAGACTATGTAGGTTGACCATGACCAATGTTATATCCGGATCACTATCAAGCCCATTCAACATCTATAATGGGCTCCGGCAACGGGATCGACTGTCCTGCGTCCTCTTCAACCTGGCGTTGGAGAAAGTGATCCGAGAGTCTGACGTAACGACAGGAGGAACAATCCTATATAAGCCCATTCAGATACTGGCTTGCGTAGACGGTATTGACATCGTTGGTAGAAGCCGACGTGATGTACAGGAAGCTTTCATCCAGATCGAGCGGGCGGTACGAAATCTGGGTCTGTACATAAATGAGAGCAAAACAAAGTACATGGTGACCACGTTTGCGAGTAGAAGATCCAACATTGGTCCCGCAATTAAAATAGTGGAGCGCGAATTTGAAGTAGTGCAATCCTATTAACTATCTCGAGTCAACTGTAGCAGCCGATAACAGCATGGAACCAGAAATACGCGCACGGTTGCTGAAAGCCAACAAAGCCTACTACAGTCTGTCAAAACTCTGCAAATCCAGGAACTTAACAATAACCTGCAAGCTGCTGGTATATAAAACAATGATCATACCAGTACTTACATATGGATCCGAGACTTGGGTGCTTAGCAAAAAGCATTCTGACCTCTTAGCCGCTTGCGAGAGAAAAGTCTTACGGATAATTGTTGGCCCCGTATGTGAGGAAGGACGATTCCGTAGACTCTATAATGATGAGATCTACGAGCATTACCGCGATGTCGACATTGTGAAGAGAATTAAGCTCGGTTAGCTCCGGTGGCGAAGATGATCCTGCTCGGAAAGTCCTTTGCGGTTGGATTTATGGAACACGACAGCTAGGTCGGCCAAGCTTACGCTGGAAGGATGGCGCAGACCAGAAAGCCCAGAGTTTTGGGATGCAAAACTGGATGACATCGGCTCGAAAATTGGACCGGTGGACAGATTGTTTGCGGGAGGTCAGGACCGGAAACCGGTTGTGGAGCCAAATATGATGATGAATTAAAAGAGTGGCTTTAGGTAGGTTTTTGTTTTGCGATTTTCATGTCAAAAAGTCAATAATATCAACGTCCCATCTTCATTTTACGGCTCCCTGTAATAAATAGATGTTTGTCAGCAAATACTCATACAAAATTATATTTCGCAATTTTAACGGAAAAGCACCATTGCCCCAAATCGTTTCTGCGTGGAGATATTCCCTTGTGCCACATATGAACCATTACCCGATATTAATAGTTAAAGATGCTATACCACATGAGGTGAGAATCCTATTAATATTTTCGTAAAGCGATGCTGACGGAACGAAAACTTTTTTCTGAACACATTTTAGTAAAATAATTGTTCAACTTTGTAGGTATTCTTCCTACGTTTGCGGCTAACACGTCTATGAATGAAATAAGGTCGAGATAAAAATTTTACGCTTGAATAACTTTAATACATATTTTTAACCCCAAGAGAGAAATTAAAATTTATAGTCCGTAAAATCACTTGTTTGCAGCTTAAAGTCTTAAACGTGCGTAGCCTCGAGTAAAGTTTCATCAGAGATTCCAGTATCAAGAAACATACTGATATGTATACCGACCGAAATTATGGTAAAAAAATATATTAAGCGTATGCATATAGTGTACCTATACATACTTGTTTTCGGTTAGAGTTTCTCCGGACGTACATCGCCACGTCGCTTCGTCGAGTGTGCTTGTACAAATGGGTTTCCTGTTTAACATGTGGATCACGAATCATTTCCGTTTCCTTCGGTGTTCGGCGCTTGTTGTGGAAGTGGTGGTTTGCTCGTGCTGTGTCTGCAGCAAATTTTCAAGCAAATCACTTGAAGTCCATAACATTTCATAAACAAGCTATAGCCTTGGCCTCCCCTTATTAGAATGTGTTTCTGTGCGATTACTGAGCATAAAAAACAGGCCCCGAAACAGCAGCAAGAATGCTACTACTTGTAAGCATACAAAATTACATGGAATTAATGGGGTAATTGACAGGAGAGAAAAATGGACATTAGTGTAGAACATGAATTTTCTTTTATGCCGATGCCAATGCTTCCAGACACCACCACCTCGTCGCCATACCGCATGGGATCAAGTGAGCGTCCGCCTCTGATTTCTCAAATGACCAACTCAATAAAAATTCCGAACGTACGTGACAGAGTGTCCGGCTTTCTGTTCGAGAAATGTAATTGGAGATTTAGAGGATTTTTTTATTTTTGTTTTTTTGCTTAAGAGGAATGAAGTGAGACTTTGTTCGATGGCTTGGCTTGCCGCAAAGAGTGATCGATTGACGCGACCTGCTGACATTTTTTATCTTCACTTTTTCTTAGTTCCCTTGAGTACAATTTATGGGATAGGTTTTATGGAATAGATCTAATTCTAATGTTAAAGTTTGCTCATAACCAAGACCATTGTCGATTTTGATTACCTACACTCACATCCGGAATGATTACGCTTTGGGTTTGATTTTCGGTTAATGTCAAATCAAGACAAAGTTTGATTTAAAATATTCTTTAACATAGATTAGAAGTGTGTTCAAAGCGACCTAGGCATAAAATTAGTTTTATGATAATGGTTATTCGGATATGAAGAATATCGACGCAAGTACGAGTACCAATTTTGTACGATGCACAAAGACGCACCTGGCGGGAAATGTTTGATGGTTTGTTATTTTGCCACAAGATTATCGTTTAGAATTATAGGATATATGGATACTCGCGGTATTATTCAAATTTAATGGATTAACCCATAATTCTCAAGAGTACTCTTGTGACAAAATAACAAACCATCAAACATTTCCCCTTCAGGTGGTACTAGCAAAAGACCGTCAATAGGGTAGGATTTAAAAAAAGCGTATACAACTTCCACTCAAGGCAACTCAAGGCTTGCCACTTCCAGGACCAAGCAGCTACTTTAATCGTGGGAAATTGCGATTACCATGTTGTGCTCGCTGAGGGTGAAAAATTGAATGAAATTTCGATTTGTGTGCGACTTTTCGATCGACTGCAATGTGGTTTATCTGAGTGAGTATGTGCTTAAGTGATTGTTATGCAAAGATGAAAGCTGTGCGGTACAAGAACATAGAACTTTCTTATGCCAACAGCTATGCGTCTGTTCATTATTATTCTTTTATATCGTCGATAGAAGAGTTTCATCTGATTCGAGGGGCCGCTGAGTGTGCTCCTCTTGACGACGATGGAGATAATATTTACCCGGCCGTTGTGACGGCATATATTAGCTATACCCGGCCATTGTGACGGCATATATTAGCTCGACTTGAGTCAAACTAATACTGTCAGATGTAGCGTTGACAAAAGGAATAGGCGTGAGTAAATGGCAAAAACAAGCCAATAATTTATAACCCACTCTCCGGCAGCATATGAGCGAATCGAAGTATCTATACTGGTAGAATGCGGGAGGTTTGAATAATTGTTGCAACGCGAAGTGGTTTCATGTTTTCCTCTCTAAAAGCAATGGTTTACCATTTTTAACGTTTTAATTATATGTATATGTATTTAATATAATATCAATAAAATTTGTTTATTGTTTTAAGAGATAATATATATAACGTGGGTAAGTTGAAACCCGGAGAAATTCCTTCTATCCCAAATGATTTTTTTGTTCATAAAAATTTGCCTTGTATTAGCCGGAACGTGTCTAACGAGGACACGGAATTAAGATTCCTTCCAAATTATTCGTTTTAAAGGGATCAGCCCGTAGAATCCGTTGCGTCAGCTGCGTCGACGTGTTCGTTCTGTTTGTAACACGCAAGGAAGTGAATACGTTGTGATCGTACAGGCAAATTACTAAACTTCAAACTGCTGTGAGAGAGATTGGATTTCTTCCCTATCGCATATGGCAGACACTGCGATCTAAAAGATCTATTGTATCTTAGGGTTTCTTTATTTTAAGAGACGTACCACCTCCCTAATGAACGATAGTACATTCAACTCCGCTGTCAAGCATATTTCCTTGTGAAAGTGGCACGAACGCTTTTGCAAGGATTGATGGACAGTCCTTCGCTGCTGCATTCTAAAACGTTTAGTAAATCACCTTGGATTACACTAGTAATAGCCGTGCAGTGCTTACCACTAATAAAAATCGCCAAGTCGTCCGCATAACCAATGGCGATGTAATCTGATCTGTGAAGATCGACTAGAAGATTGACAATGACTAGTGACCATAGAAGGGGAGAAATCACTCCTCCTCGGGGACATTCCTTAACTGCAGTCACAGACACAGACTGCTTCTAATTGCCTTTGCAACAGAGTCGAAGCCAGTGTTATCGAAAGCGCCCTCAATATCGAGGAAGACACACAGGCCCACTTCCTTGGACCGAAAAATTCCTTCTATCTTCTTTACAAGATAGTAATGGGCACCTTTTTTGCTTTTGCCTTTCCTGTACAAATAAACTGACTTGTGTGCAGAGGGGTAGACAATTCTAACCGGCCTATAATATGAACATCAATAAGTCTCTCCGTGGTTTTGAGGACAAATTATGTTATACTATAGGTCTGTATGAATTAGGCAGCTGGTGGTCTTTAAGGCAACCTCTTGGGGGACATTCAGAGGTCTTTTTATGATTCTTTTTGGAGTTTTTGTGTCTTTCGGACATTTGCGCACTTAGCGCCAACTATTTGAATCTATTGGAATATAAATGAAATAAAGAATTTTGTTGGACAGATCGCGAATCAACACAAAAGTAAAACAATTTTATACTTTACTTTTATGTTAATTTAGGCTAGAATGCGTTTTTCCAGATTTTTCATTTTACCAAAAAAAATTCAATTGAGTCATTTCCTCAAAAAATATTCAATTTATAGTTTTCAAAAATTTGCTCTCTCTTTTGTTATTTTCCCAAATTTTATTTGTCTAAAATTTCTCCGGGAGCATAACGAACAAAACAAAAAATAAATCAAACAAATGTGTCCTTCCTATCGTCAGTTATGATCGAGAGTGCATAAAAAATCATAATTTTTTTCTGTATGTCCGAATTTTTCGACTTTTCCTTGGTTTTTTTTTCCTTTTTTCATTCCATTATATTTCTTTCCCAGGACTATATCGAAAAAAAAAGAATTGCGTAAATCCATCCTTCGAGTCGTGAGTTCATACAAAAATGAAAGACGCACTTTCAGTTTTTTCCGAACTTTCCAGTTTTTATGGAAACTTTTCTAATTTTTTTTTCTACATAAACCTTACTAGGTATATGGCGATAATTAAAAAATGAGCCAAATCGGTCCAGCCGTTCTCAAGTGATGCGGTTACCAACAAACAGCATTTCATTTTTATATATGGATATATATCATCTTTACAACTCTCATAATTTTTTGTAGTATGATGTTGTGTCTTCGTTTCAATAATGTTTATTTTGTTTAAACCTTTGTAAGCGGGAAACCTGCTAAGACGGAAAATTTTCAGCAGCCCCGACCAATTTCGCCTCATGCAGTTTTTACTGTAAATCCTGAGACATCTGACTTCGTCGTTAGTCATATCGTTCTGTTCCTCCCATTTCTAAGTTAAGGTGGCATCGCCAATACTAAGTGACTAAAAACTTGTTTATACACACTTGATGTCTTTGCAGTATTCAAATTACGAGTATAATAAATTATGACAATATTTGGTCTTGTCTTGTAGCAAATGGAATTGTTAAGAGGATGCGAGTAACGTTTGTGAATTATCTGATTCGGAAATGTCATAAATAATGTACATAGGTAAATATATACGAGTTCGAGTAAACAACAAATAATTATGTCTTTAGTCGACTCCCCTAAGAGATCTCATAGAATCGTAATATTGAGTAATACGCGAATGCCAACTCGACATGATATACCCAAGAGTATATTTATAATTTAGGGCAGCAAACAGTCCGGCTAAAGCGGTACCTGTAAATATTTCTTGTAGCAAATCGTACGAATACGAGTGCCTTATTAATCCATAACTCGCATAATTTTCATCAGTTTGCTATGAAAGTTTAAGGTAATGTTACTATGTAGGGCAGGAGGTTGGAATAGGAGTTTTATTTGCTGAAAAGAGTTACTGTTGTACAATAACTACCTATTTAGAAAATTTAAAAATTCCTCTGATTTATAAAATTTTGTTCAACTTTTATATATGTATTATATTTTTTTTATATTATTTACAAGCCGGTATTATTTGTAGCCGGTTTCAATTTGTTATCTCAGAATTCTCGCTGATTTTTCGCTTCGTTTTTCGGGTACAAACTTTTATGTATACATCGAAACAGTCCCTATCGCTTGACCGTAGTTTTTTCTGGTCTCTTCGTTGCGAAGGGTAGCCGTGTTGACTGGAATCTGGAATCAACCAGCGGATGCAGTCTTTCGTGATGATGCAATTCGCGCTCGGAGCACCATACCAACAAGATAGTGGTCTGCGTCGAAGTTGGCACATCAGGTTCTGGTTGCGACTGGCTCCATCAGGAGATACCCAGGTGGCTTTGTGGATATTTTTGAGCGCAATCCTTGTACTCGTTGTCCGTTGTCATTAGTGTTCTCTGATTACCTGATGCCTAAATGCCCTAAATACTGGCTCCCTACCTATTTTAGCATTCATATTCCCCCAGAACGATTTTTACATCATACTGAGGGCAGGCGTGGAGTTCCCGTTCGACTGATTCAATGAATTATTCTTTTTAAATTCTCTATATAAACTGGCGATAAGTAATGATCGAATAATGACGACTTTTGGCTATTGTACCCGGACTAAAATTGGTTTCAGGAATGTGAGGACGCTCCATGACTCAGGGAGTGAAGGAACTCAAAATGCCAGATCATCCTTCATCTGCCAAATATTTACATTGAAAATTTCATAAAAATCGGTTGATAAATGTGAGTTTCCATAAATAACAACCACACAAAATTTAACTTTTATTAAAAAAACTTGGCAGATTTCTAGATTTCGCCACGCATTCATACCTTAGGCAAGCGCTTATATTTTTATAATTATTTTAATCGTACAAAACAAAAATACATACGAGAAAGTACATCAGTACAGCAAACGCATAGACCATTGTATTCATTGATTCCTGGCTTAATGCTCAAGCAAATAAAGGCAACTACTTACTGCATTATCCATTGTTAACCGTAATAACATTTGCACATACTCTCTATATAATCTGCAGCTATATGATAAATGCTGTGCGGGCGTTAGGCATCATACCTCTCTTAGGTTTTCAGTCCTTTTCGCTTTGTTTAATATGAATTTTAAAATTGAATTAAACACTAAATGTATACACGGAGTTGGTTCATGATTTTCTATTCCAAAATAAGAAGGCAGCCCGAAAGAAGCACCGTCTCTGACTCCGGCTTGAAAGCAAACACCATTATCCTTTGTACTTACTACAAATATAATTGCGAATGCGAATAATTTTCATACATACACACGAGTATGAACGAATATGTATGAATCCTTGAATCTGTGTCACATAAATTCGTTAGCACGTTTGTGTACAACACGCTCGCTAACGAAGAATTAAACCTTTCGTGGGTTTTTATTTTATTCTACCTGCAACGAAACGTTTTCCCGTCTCCCTTCGGCCGGGTCAGTCTAGAGTCAGCCGTATGAAAAAATAAAAGCCAACAACGCGATAACTGAACTACAATATCATTTTAACCCAGTTCAGGATGAATTTTCTTCGGTTGCATGTATAACTCCAATATCCCTGCTATACCGTTTTTCATTTTCGCATAGTGGGATAAATTATTTAAACAGGAAATTTCCATATAAATAGCACTTGCCAATCCCGTGCCAATGCGTTGTACCTATGAACATTTACCAGAAGTTTGTAGTCCGCGTTTTCTTTAACCGGTGTAAAGAAAGATGCTCACACACGTCGCACGTCACACTTCACGTTGTTAACTCAGCGGAAACTGTGAACAAGCTTGTTTAGGTAGCTTTTTGTATGTTTACAGTATGGATGGGGACATTTTTTTTTATGTATTTTGTGATTGTGAATGACTATGAGAAAAGTCGATTAGGGTTCAGGTAGAAACCATTTACTACTGTTTAGTCGACATTGGTCATCATAATTATTTAAGTACTAGTGAGTATCAGTCTAAAATGATGGAATTATCTTTTTTTAAACTAAAGCTGGTTAAGGAAGATATACACCGACATGATCAAAAGACTGGCCTTGATTCTTGTTGATGGTCATTGCAAAAACCAACATCAATGGAAATTGGCGACGCTTTATTCTTTGAATGGCAAAGTATTTTCGCTTGCCTCCAAATCAATTCTAGGAATGCAAATTTCTTCCCCCTTATTACTCTCTGTAATAATCTCTGCTGTTATACAGTTTCAATTAAGACTTCTGAGTTTAATTAATCGAGTTCCATTCAACAAACCCTTTTTTGGGTTTAGATTTAGAAGAAGCACGATAAATACACCAACTTTCAATTTCAGTATAAGTGGCGGCATTCTCGGGGGACATTGTGCGTGTAGAAATTCAACAGGAAAATCAATCTTAAGTACGTGTAGGTGAGAACCCATCAGCAAGTGCTAGAGTTTGCCATTTTGATGCAACATAACTCGAGAGACCTAACAGTGTATATTTGAGTGGCCTGTAGCATTCAGATACGAGATCCACCCGGTGATCCTGTAATCTGAGAGCTCTTTAAGGTCGGCGAAAA
The DNA here is from genome assembly GCA_947095585.1 of Nephrocerus scutellatus. Taxonomy (NCBI): domain Eukaryota; kingdom Metazoa; phylum Arthropoda; class Insecta; order Diptera; family Pipunculidae; genus Nephrocerus; species Nephrocerus scutellatus. The sequence continues at coordinate 4,588,136 of OX352761.1, read as the reverse complement.
ATGATTCACTTAAAGTGATTGATACTGCTAGGGCCAGAAAACTACAGAGAAACTGTATAAGAGTTTCTTTCTCATTTAGATCCTAACAACTTCTCTGTAGGATGGCCACACCTTTTCTTAATATGGCGCAGCTCGTTAGGTAGTGACTTAAAAAGTGAAAAAGAAGAGAATTTGTTCCTTGACTGGGCTCATTGGACAGCTAACTGTTTCAATAGACGTTCATAGTAGCGCCCCTCTTAGCCAATCCGTCCACCCTGTCGTTTCCATCCATCTATGTTACCATGCCCTGTCACCCATTCTATTATGTGATGTCCATGATTTTGCTAATCGAAGCTAGTTCTTCTTTTTTCCAGTTTCTAGTTTATAGTAGTCACGTTAATCGCTTTTATGCCAGATTGACTATAAACACATATGCCAACTCTTCCTTAGCCTTAGTGCCCTACAGGCCCCCTAATTGCTAGAATATACGCCTGAAAGATGCTAGTTGAATCGGGCAGCTTGTATGTCCTTGACAGATTGAGGTTACCTGCACCGACTCCATTGTTCATCTTGGATCCGTCAGTGAATATTATTGCATCAAATTGCCTCGTTACTGCCTCCATACTTCCAGTTCCCCCTGGTAGAAAACTCGACGCCGAAGGAGGAATTGACGCTAAGTCTGGGGATGCAGTATTTAGTAGATGATGGTATCAAACCTTCAGTTACTGTTTGCAGTATATTACAGTGCCCGTAGCAAGCTTGTTGCAAGCCAACAACATTCTCTTAGTCATACTGCACCCACTGCATGTTGCATCATAATTGATAAATGTATCAGGAGGTAGTTAGTGTAAGATGGTGTTAAAGGGCCTTAGTCGGACATGAGCATAGAGCTTCTGTGTTGGCAACTGCTGCTGGTCGCTGTAATCTGTTGAGCTTGGTGGCATTAACCTCTTGCTCATCGCTGGCGACCAGACTAGCTATTCATAGGTAGGAATAAGGTTCAGCTAGAGTGCCCATCCTTGGTTGACCCCATTTCACGTGCGTGCGTAACATGAATATTATTCTCATCCAGCAAAGTCCCTAGTACAAGGACAAAGGATAGCAAGTATTTACTATATTCTATACTATAATAAGCGGGTTTTTATACTCATTAAACTCTTACGCAATTACTCGTTCGGCAAGCTGAGCCGAATTGTTATATAGGTCTTTGTGCTGCCGTTAAATTAAAGTTAAAATTTTTACTTGTTTTTGTAATGAAAGAATGAAAAGGAGCGAAAATCTGGTCCAAAGTGAATTGTCTACTGAAATGTTTAATTTTTGTGCAATATTCAGGATATTTTCGCCTGCAGACATGAAGGCAAATGAGGAAAGTTTTCCTTCTTTACATTTCTTGATCAATGTTTTGAGCAGCACGATTACGACGCAGTGGCGGAGGCAAAACATCAGAGTACAATGCAACGGGAATATCCGGGATAAAAGTGAACGAGACCCAGAGGAGACTGAAATGTGGTAACTTTTTCAGATTTTAAAAGCTTTAAAATGTTTGCTGTTGTTAATTTTTATATTTTGTTGGTCCATTTTCCTCTCTGCAGAATGACATTCCTCGCATAACCCATAAAATGAAAGTGTCTTTACTCGTACCTGTCCAAAATTGGAAATCGAAAAGGAGTAAATAGAAGGGACGACCAACAGCAAACTGCAGTTTCGTTATTGGTTTTTCTTTCATCCGCAATATATAGATAAGGCTACATAATCTGAAGAGCGCTAGGTATCCAGATATTCCGTGAGCGACTTGGCTATTTTTAAACTGAGCTCCCAGCCAGGCTGATTCTCGGCACGGAACGTATAGCACCTTAATTCAGCCCAGGGAATGAGGATGGGGATTGAGGAGGGGGAGAGAGGGTGATGAGCGACCTTTGGTTTCTGGACTCATGTAGAGAAATACTCTCGAGAATCTTTGACCTTACTTAGCCCCTACAACTCGACAAGTTTGACGGTCAGGTAGGAAAGATAAGATATGCAAGTTATCATAAAACGATTATCTAACACCCTACAATAAGTTGCTATCGTAGGACGTTTCATACGTTGATGTCAAAAAAAAATCTTAAATTCGACAGATAGAGAAAACAAACAGTTAAAGTTTAAAGTACTCATTTAAAAGATAAAATAGGATTACAAATAAGAGACGTGCTAACGCACGGATAAAGTGGCTTTTATGTTAACTAAAAATAAGAAAAAGTGGTTGCAGAGTTGTCTTGTTAGCTTTCAAGGGAAACATATTTTAATACAGAACCTGAATACAAATTTTGTTAATTCATCCCATTATCATGCATTTCATGTACATGGCAACCGATACAAATTCATCCATAAAAGATATTTCACAACGGAAGAATGTTATATAATACTTAAGCACACAACTGGGTTTTACTTTAATCCATGTACTGAAGATTAGAAAAATGCCAAAAAGTAAATTCCCCCCAAAATAAAAATCTTGTAAGTCCTCTTCATTAACCTTATTTGTGACTTTGTCGGTTGGCAATACGTCTTCTTTGTTACACTGATAGAGTACCAATTACTTTTGTTATTCGCCCTTATCAAAACATAACAAAATGCCTAAATTTTCAAATAAAATTTTTATAAACACTCAACAAATATGCATCGTTTATATATATTAAATATCAAGTCAACGTCCTGAAAGAAGCATACCTGAACAAAGATAGGCGAAGGATTTATCATAATTTTTACCAGCGAACCCAAATGAAATTGCTTTTGTATACCCGTTGCGTAAGCACACAAAAAAGTTACTTTAAAGAATTTGAGTTATTTCTTCGTTTTACGATGTCCTTCCCAGCGAACTATTGCTATAGCAATTGGCAGTACCAAGTCGTCCTTTATCTAGAACGACTTCATTTGCTTGGCGTTTGTTTGACGCTGTTGTTGTTTGCTGATTGTTATCTTTCACGAGCCAAACGGAAATGACATTGTCATTCCAAGCGTCCGTTTGTAGGGTCTGCTGTTTATCGCCAAGTTTCTAGTTGTTGGTATATTATTTGACACTCTTATATAAGACAGTACGAGTACATAAAAGCTTGTATATTGATTGTGAAACAAGTATGAAATGAACATTCTCGCTTTAAATTAACTTTCAGGACAACATGGCACTATAAACAAAACGTACAGAGTAATTGGTTACCATTCTCACAGAGTCAAAGGCAAATCAAGCAATGATATCACAAAAAGGAGTCACAGTTCGTAACTTGTTTGCTGCTCACCTTGGTGTTGGCATGATGTATCTATATTTTCTTTGTACATTATTCGTGTGCGCTCTTTGAGTCTAGAATTTTGTTTTAAATTCACGTAAACCATCAAGAGACACTAAGTTTCATTATTACTTCCGATATGTGTGGGTGGATTTCCTTTCTGAGAGTTGTGAACTTAGTGGAACTCTCAGATCTGTCTATCAATTTGGCAACAAGACTACTTTTGAGTTACCCTGCCAAATTTATTTTTAATTAAATGCTGTCATTTTCATTTTGATTGAGTTTCAACACTTTGTCCAGCCATCAAACAAAATTTGCAGGTATATGACTAGGTAAGCATGTATACCCACCTGTTGTTAATCAAAATCTATTCATACATCAAATTTTTATTTTATTTTATTTATTATTATTGTTGATGGGCTAGAAGCCTTGTGCGCTGCGTTCATGTGGTGGCTTTGTTCCTTTATAGAGTTTGACATTCTACCATGGAACTGTGTAAGCCTTTAGGTATTAAAATATTTTCTTGGTGAGGGCGTCACATATAAAGAGTATGTGTTCTGACGTTTCGTTTGCATCGTTGCAGAAACGGCAGCGGTCCGTTTGGGAATTCTCCATTTTTATTAAGTTGTCATTAAATGGGCAGTGTCCTGTCATATAGCAGACAAGAGATCTGAGTGCATGGCGGTTTTACTTAACTGCCTTGTCCATGTCTTTTATGTTATCTTTTAGAAGCTTTTTAGTTTGTCTCATTGTTCGTTTCGTTTCTACTATGTGGCAAATAAACATAAAAGATTTGGTGGCGAGGCATTTCAACCTTCCCGATAATTTTCAATTTGGCATATTTTCACATGGTTTCAAAATTTGAATTGTCTTTGTAATCCATGTTGCCGTGTCTTCATCCACGTAGCTTACAGATAGCCACCCATTTATTGCTCTGAAGCACAGGAAGCTAGGACAGAGCTCGGCTATTGCGTCTATTATGTGATCCTTGGTCTTTGACATCTGTACCGCTTCCACTTTGTTATCAGGGAAGCACTGGTCGGTAATAGCCAACTTGATGACTTTTGTGATGTTTCTGTTCCTTGGCACCGTCTTTGACCCACTTGCTACCGCTTCTTTATCCTATGGTGCTGGATGTTGGCTTGGCTTGCCTATCCCATTTTGGTGGGTTATTCATACATCAAATACAAAGCTAGTCAATTGCCTTTGTTTTGTTGACAGAGAGAGTTGTTGCTATAAATTATTATTTACGGATATTTTCTGCTCGCTTTGTCGATCAAAAATTAAATTAATTTTCTATGAAATTTTTCTCCACAATTTTCCACCAATTTGACTAATTCTATTTCCAGTGAATAATAATCACAATATAACAACTTTACCTATAAATAATCATCCCGTATTTAGAAAATTGCAGCTATTCGCTCTATTCAAATGTTTGAAGCCAAATGTTTTATTTAATTCAGATACGATCGTAAACTTTTGATATTTCCCATTCATGCATAAACGATAGGTTTTCTAATTGTTTTTCAGAAATTATATAAAAATAAACAGATTTAAATTTAATCTCAAAATCGTATCACATAGACATCCGAGTACTACACAAAGTGGTGAGGTTTTGAAAGTGGTACACTGGTGCTTGATATATAAAATATAAACAAGTCACTTGCAACAAATTGGCACGCATGTGGCCATGTTTGCAAATTGTTCTTAAAATGAAGACTTTGTGGCCAGCCAGAGGAGCTGGCAAATTGTTTTCCATTTCCGCTTTGGGAGCAATTAAATAAATAAATAGTACGGAAAAATAAACTTTGTGCTAATAGTTCTTTGATTTCAAAAGTATAGGAAATTGCTTCGACCGAAGTAATGTTTTACTTCTGTCTCAACGACACTTTGCGTCTATTAGTGGTTAATTAGCGGAAGTCTTCGATTTGCCAGTTTAATCTGCGATAACTGTACGATTCCGTTAATTACATCCGGTACATTGTCATAAGGAAAGTGGCCGATCGACATCGCCTGTTTTACATCACAGTTTAACCACCCAACTGAACTGAGGGCACATTCCCTCGACTAGTTGTAGGAGGAGTGAAGGATTCTTTTATAACCGGATGTATTCGGCGAGAATTGTTTAGCGCGGTATACGAGGGCGGTCTGGCTGCAAAAATAGTGCTGATTTCCTCGTTCGTTTACTTTTTTAAAAACAAGTATCTTATCACCCCGCGGTGTAGTGGATAATATCATTTCCAGGAAAAATGTTTCCTGGGCTCTAGTAAGTTTTTCAGCCTACAAGTCTTCTGGCCTGGATGGCATACCGCCAATTATGCTACACAAGTCACTGGAGCTTTCGACTTTTTGGCTAATGAAGATTTTCAGAAGCTGTCTTATACTTAACTATGTTCTCTTAAGCTAGAGAAGAGTTTGGGTGGTTTTCATACCAAATTCAGGCAGAAGAAGCCATGAATCAGCAAAAACTGCCCTTCATGAGGTGGTGCAAACGATTGGGCACACAATAAATTGCAAGAACTTTACGCTAACCAGATTCTTAGATATGGAAAGGGCCCTGTGTAAAATCAGCTCCTAAGCAACAAGCTGTGGACTTTGAGTTAACCCAGGAAAGACCGAAAAGGTACTGTTCATATAAAATACTGGCCTTTATCCTTCCAAAACTCAATGGACAAAGTCTCAGCCTTACCCCCAGCGCTAAATATATCGGAGTAATCTTGTATAGGAAGCTTAGCTGGAAGGCTAACATGGAGAACAGGGCTAAAAAAGCTTGTGTGGCCCTCTATGTCAGCAGTAAAATCATCTGTAGGAAATGGGGTCTTCAACCAATGATGGCTCTCTGGGTGTACACAGCAGTTGTACGGCTAATTCCTACCTATGGATCGCTAGTCTGGTGGCCAGCGATAAAGAAGAATTATAACGCCACCAAACTCAGCAGATAACAGAGATCAGCAGTAGTGGGCATCACAGGATCTTATGTCCGACCGAGGCCCCTAACACCATCTTACATCTATTATCTCCTGACATATTTATCAAGTATGTTGCGACGTGCACTGGACTCCGACTCAGAGAATCAGTTCAGCGGCGAAAGAATGCAGCCTGGGAGAAGAACCTCGTCCATGAACTAGAACAGTACAGAAAGCAAGGAGCGCACCAGGCGCGGATGTTCTACCAAAGAGTCCGCGGTATGACGCAATATACACCGCGTGCACATACTGCAATTACAAAGAAGGTAATCTGATCGCCGATCTTAAAGGAATCTTAGAGCGATGGGAAGAGCACTTTCATGAGTTGCTAAATGGCCAGCTAACTAAGCTTATTAAAACGGGAAGTCCCGCAATACACCAAGCAATTAATGAACTAATGGTTCAAGTATGGGAAGAAGAAGCGATGCCAGAAGACTGGCGAAGAGGTATACTGTTCCCCATATATGAGAAAGGAGATACCATAACATGCAGCAATTATCGTGGTATAATGTTGTTGAGTATCGCGTATAAGATTTCTCCTCTATCCTTCAAGACAGCAGGCCCCATACGCTAAAGTTATCATTGTTCCATACCAGTATTGCTTCATCCCAGGCAAATCAACAACTCATCAGATTTACACCCTTAGGCAGGTGATGGAAAAATGTGTAGAGTTTCAAAACTCACTACACCATCTTTTTAGAGACTTTAAGGCCGCTTATGATAGCATAGCCCGCCTTCGAGAGAAAAGTCTTACGGAGAATTGTTAGCCCCGTATGTGAGGAAGGACGATTCCGGAGACTCTTTAATGATGGGATCTACGAGCGTTACTGTGATGACGACATCGTGAAGAGAATTAATTCCGGTAGGCTCCGGTGGCAGCACACCTAGCTCGCATGAGCGAAGAGGATCCTGCTCGGAAAGTCGTTTGCGGTATGATTTATGAAACACGACAGCGAGGCCGGCCAAGCCTACGCTGTAAAGATGGCGTAGACCAGAGCGCTCAGAGTTTAGGGATGCAAAACTGGATGACATCTGCTCAAAATCGAGACCACTAGAGAGACTTTTTGCTTCTTGCCTAGGCCGATTACTTTTCAGCCCGTCCTCGTATTCTATCAAGAAAACATTAATGTTATTCCAGGCATAAAATACGGCAATTGACGTCATTTTATGATTACATAAAAAAAATTTGATACCTCAAATTCTATCATCTAAAAAAGGAAACTGGTGAAATATGGAAAGGGAGCGCCTCGATATGACAAAGTATTCGTATATTTTTAATTAGTGATAAAGTCTTAACGTACCAGATGGGGATGCAAATTTAGACGTTTCTAAGTAAAATAGAAAATTTCATATCATCGTACTAAGCAAATGACTGGTCAGATACCCGTTCAAACTGTTACCAGCACAAGAACTTTAGAGAAACGCTTCTTGAAGGGTAAGTAAGTTGGAGTGTGTATTTCCTTCTCAGCAAAAACGTTCTCAATGTTTTTATTATTCTCTGTTTATCGATGATAGATACTGGCGTCCTTTGCGCCTGGACTAATAAAATATTTATAAGATTCAAAGAAAATATACTCGTACACCCTACCATCATAGTTTGTTTATCTTACTTTTTCTAGATTTTAATTAGAAAAATATACACAAGCACACAGACATATTAGAAATAATACAAATGAAAGAATCTCAAAGAGAAAAACACAAAAAAGCCATTACAGCTTTGGCACTTTCTCTTCGATGGTTTTCATTAAAATTTTTCCATTCCAATGAAGAAATCACAAAATGTAAATGTCAGATAGTCGGCACACAGCACTCGTTTTGTGGGTAGAGTATAATAAGACTGAGCTGCCTGCCACATCACATTAGATCGGCAGCTTACAGTGTTTATAAATATTGCTACTGTCTGATAAACTTTAACAGATTGAATATTTTGCAGACGTGTGTGCAACCATACACTCGTACTATGTACTTGAATATATACACTTTCTGCACTAGACCGTTTTCCAGATTTGGCTAATAAACATTTTTGATGGTACCGCGTCAATAGCATGTTAGCAATATTTCGCCTGGAATCAACCATAACGAAATCGACAGAGGATTGAACAGTTTCCAATATTTTATTATCTTCTCTTGCTGCCAGCAAGCATATCAGAGCTCATTGAACATGGTCGATAGACGGGATGTCTACCAATTAACGTAAAACAATATGAAACTACTTTATCCAAAAATAAGATTTGTTTACATCCACGTCATGGACTTGCTTTTGAGTGTCGGTAGCTGCTTTCAGTTAGTGCAACGTGCTGCGGCACACACACAAACACACTTAGTTTTCAAAGTCTTGGGAAAATTATTTCTTTCGAAGAAGATACCTCTTTGGTTGATCGATTTTGTTTTACTATCATCTATTCTAGTATAGTTGTGTTCGTGTACGCAAAGCGTTTCCAATATTTGGTATATTTATGTTTCACCAAGTTCTTTAGCGCGCTGTTGAGGATGGGGTACAGGGAAACCACACATCCCACTTTGCACTTGTTGACCGAGTGACCGCGCGAGCCGATTATTTGATCAAAGTGAAGATCTCAAACCTTTCTTTCTCTTTGATTACAAGATACAAAAAAAAAATTTAATCAGTTTCCTATTTAATCTTAATAAATGATTAAAATGAAAACACCTGAAAGGGATAATTCCCTAATCAATCATCCGCTGCATCATAACACAAAACTTTTTTTTTATCTATCCAAGTCTTCAATGTATTATATGTCGCCCTCATCTAATTCATTTAAGCGTTTTCCACTTACCCAGTAATTTGAAGAATATTATCTTCGCAAGACAATCAACAATCACCCCAACATAAGCACGATTAAGTTTTTATTCTACTGATCCATATAAGTTAAACTGCCAACTTTTTATTGCGTACTTTATGGCATCGTTTGGTGCAGTTCACGTATCTTCCCGTTGGAGCGCGTGCTTTTTATCGGTGGCCAAAGGTGCTGTTAAATAAAAATTAACGTAAAGAGATTTTAATTTGAGTTTGGACAAATTGAAAATCCAGATGGAAACTAGAAGGAATAAAAAGATAACAACGTAAAGCTAACAGCAACCGATTGGCATCAGATTGGCATTGGAACACCAGTGTACGGAACCTCCAAATGGACGAATTTCATGAAAATAGCAAATGTTCAAACCGATGCACAAATGCCTCTTCCCCTCTACATTGCAATCTAACAAAATCTATTCGATACATAATTCCTTTAGGAAGACATGGGTGTAGGTTAATTTGGTAAGATATATCTGTGAGCTTGTTAATCTTCTTTACAGCTAACCTCTAAATTCAAAATAACAAATGTTATTTTTACCAACACATATACAGGATGTATACATATGACATTCTGTTAATTTTGTTATTTGTTAAAAACTTCACATGCGTAAAATTTAAAATAAAATTTTGTTTTTACTTTGAGGACGTTCATATCGGTAATGGTTTCAAGAACTAAAAAAATGTACATACATTGTTTGACCTTTCTTTCCAAAAAGACCAAGAGTGACATTGCAGCTAGAAGCGTTCAAGTGTTACAGGGTGTGAAATAATGTAAAGTCAAAAATAGGTCTCTTCGCATTAAAACGCTACGTACACCACAGGGGGTTAAAATAGACTCCCCATCCCATACGATTTTTTTCACGAAATTAACCAAGGAATCACCCCTTTAATTCTTTGCCACCTTAACGGATACACCCTGTAAATTTATTCAATTTCTCTGGTCTGGTCTGGTAAGCGAAACATTTTTAAAAGCCTGTTCGTCTGCGAGTTTTGTAGTAGGTATGCATTTCTATTTAGTAGTAGGTGATTGTGTGAGTATGATTAACCCTATCCGTTTTTGTTGAACACAAATTTAATTAAATTATTAAATGGATATTTGCTGTACCAGTTGGTTATCAACAGACGCCAATTGCCTGTTGCCACTTGCTTCTTTTGTTATTTCCACCCTCTACGCTACTGTTTGTTGGCAATTGCGTTATTGGTTTGTTCGCTAATTCTGTTTATGTTGGTTATTTACTTATCTTAATAATACGATGTGTTTGCAAAGTGTACGTTTAATTAAATGCCTTTGGTAATTGACTGACCCTCTTTCTAATAAGTAACTAAACATTACTGATTTCGATTTTAGGTTCTTGACTTCAGTTTTAACTGACAAAAAAAAACCAGTGCCCTTATTCTCAAAAATCAAGGTAAAGTGTAATGCGTAAACTTAAGACAACATAAAAGGTGTACCTAAGCTTAACAGGCAGTTATAATATGGCTCTTTATCTTGACAGAGCGTAAGTGAATAAGAAAACTTACTCATGATACGAGTCTAATAACATTTTGCCACGAAAAGTAGTTAGTAGCGCAGATAATGGAATACGAATACCAAGAAAAATCGCAATGTACATACTCGTCCAAAAATAGGTACTGAATTAGAATTACACTTGCATTCTCTTAGGCTGTAAGATGAGCCGACTATAAGATAAACCTGTTTTAAGTGTCTACATGATAGAATCGACTTTTAGAAGTTTTCCAATATATGACTCAATACATATGAGTATGGGTAGTTGTAAATAAGGAATGCTCTGGTCTTTACTATATATCTCTGTAAATAAGATTGAAAGTCTATGGAAACTTTTCAATGAGTATAAAAGGTGGCGTTCGCTGCAGAGGATTCATTCATTACTTAGAATTCAACCAGTCAAGTTTAAAAGGTGATAAACAAACCAGTAGCAGAGTTATTCCAGAAGCTTCTAGTAATCAAAAGGGAATTTTGAAGCCACCTGCGTGCAATGGCGAGTCAGCTTTGCAAATCGATAAAGACTAAATAATAAAATGAAAAGTGCAGTTAACATTCAATCCTATAGTTCCCAAGAGCTTAAAGAAGCGACCGGAATGCGAGGTTAAAGCACTGCAGGAAAAAAGTAAGAGTTATATCTCCGATTGCAACAAGTGGTTAAAGGAGAAAAGCAGCAAGCTGGTGAAGTATTTTCAAACGGAGTTAGTGTAGCGAAAATCGTCCACTTCGTAAGACAAAGAAGTGCCAAACGTTCAAGCGATGTTTAAAGCTCTTATGTTAAAAGAATCAAGAGATTAAAAAATGAGTTGATTCCGCAAAAGTAAGAATCGCATCAGCAATCACAGAAACAGAGTCCGTGGAATAAACAGATGAATATAGAATTGAGTTCCAAACTAAACGAGAAGTTGGACCCAGCAGAAGCAAGAATTGAATTTTCAAATTGGTGACAAATTGGAACAGCAAAGCCAAAAGCTGAAGAAAGAATTGGATCAGCAAAATCAGCAGTTAAAAACCAAACTGACCGATAAGTTTGAACAGCAAATTCAACAATCGCAGAAACAAAGCTAGGAACTAAAAAAGGAAATTTATCAGCAAAGTCAAGAGCTTAACTTCAAATTTGATAAACACAATTAAATGCTGGAGTCACTTTAAGGTGATATAAATGAAGTTCAAGCAACATTTCCAGGGGAAGTGAAATCCCTCGAGACAAACATAATTGGGAAGGTGAGTGGCATGAAAGGCAAAATTAAAGAGTTTGAGATCCGGTTGGACGGTCGTATCCAGTTCTCCAGGGGAAATGATCAACAAACCAGTAGCAGAGTCATTCCCGAATCTTCTAGTAATAAAAAGGGAATTTTGAAGCCACCTGCGTTCGAAAGGGAGACAACTTTTGAAGAATCAGATCAGATCAGCGTGAGGTTGTATCAGCTAGTCCTATAGTAAAAAGTTACTGGGCTCAATGGCAGTCATTGAGATTGAAAGATGGACTGCTGGTCAAGCAACGGGAATCTGTAGATGGTCGGTGTAGCAAATCAAAGGTATAGTGTTACCAACGAATTTGGTAAACAAGGTACATCATAAAAACCACACTTGAACACCTGGAAAACATTTGGGAATTAAGAGGACACTAGATGAAGTAAGAAGCCGATTCTTTTGGGTCACTTGCCGCAGAGATGTTGAAAACTGGTGCCGAACGTGTGCGAAATGTGTTGCAAGAAGAGAACTGCAACGAACAGCTGTTATTTTTGCTTATGAATAATTAAAGTTGGTTTTTGTAAATTAATAAACTTGTGTTGTGTTTTATTTGCAAAATCCTTTACGAACTCGAAAGCATAAATTTCGTAACAATATCATAAACTATTCGTGATTTTTATAGAAGCCAAACCATTGATAATGTAGCATTTTCCAATTAAAATAATTGCATTAGATAGTGTGCAATGTATGTCTTCCCGAACACCTTATCGATCGATAAATGTTCAAACTAATGACATAGTTACAATCGCTAACAAAGTTTCAGTTCGTTAGATAGTTTAGAATCGAACGCACCAATTACTGAAAACTGAAGCATTCTAGTTTTCTCCGCCTATAAAATGAAATCATACACAGCATAACATAAAAGTCAACAATTCCATGCGTAATATGATTACCTTAAGGACCGCATCATAGTTGGCGGATGGCGGTGCCAGTTGTCGTTCCAATAGTGAATATCTAATTTTCCTTACTGCCTCATGTTGCTATTACCAATTTGTGGTATACGTTGTAAAGTTAGGTGAAATAACGCCTTGTTGTTGACCTCAAAACATATCCTGCTCGTTGTTTAATGCTCGCGGCATTGTTTTAATTATAAAATTTAACTCACTGTGATTTCACGCGCCATCCCCATAAGCAATTATTGTACAATTGCAATGAGCACACGACAACAGGATATAATATGTATGCTTGCATACGCTCGCACAGTAAATTGCTTTGCACATTAAAAAGCCATTTATTTAAATTAAGGCCCGCAAAAAGCAATCGCTCCAACTCCACCAACTTCAGTCATGCAGTCAAATGAAACGACGGCCACTAACAATCCATGTCACATAAAAAATGAGTAAGACCGCCGTTTCAGCTCCTGTGACTGTGAGTAAGCTAGCCTGAGTGATGGACCTGTAACGTGCTTGTGCTTTTTGTTGCTTGAACTTTTCAGTTACCAGTTAAGGAGTTTTTTTTAAAGAAAACTTCATACGAGTATCCTTTTTCGTGTCTGCACAAGGTACGCCCGCACGCTGGGGCACAAGTGAAAATATCAAAGAAAAAAATGTATGCGGTTTACTTAAGACTTTTAAGACTAAAAAGACTTATTTTTGTATTTATTTGCGTTAAAAACTGGACCCACATTGTGCCGTTAGGTAAGCTACTTCCTGGTATCTTCGTATTATCCCCTAATAGTATTACTGATGTTATTTAGAACAAGAGCCCAAGTACTTATTGGACTATACAGGTTCATAGTTGAAGGTTAGTTGAGTTCAGTAGCTGTAGACCACACCTATAATCAAATTGATTGAACAACCGAATGAATGAACAATTTTCGTTGCAGGTGCAGGAACTTTTGAAAAGCGTAATAATAAACACCTACTCGTCCGGATTATAGACTACTCATCTACCAGAAGCCAACGCTAAGGAAATCCTCTCCAAAATAAAATAGAAACTCGCGAGTTGGCAACTGAGAGGAGTTGGTTGGTACGTGACCAGCAGAAATCATGAAATGTGTTTTAGAGACTACGGCATCAAATGAACGAACGTACGCATTCTGCGGAGTACGAATGAAGCCACTATGATGATGATGATGATGATGATGCCGATAATGAAGAAAGTTTTCCACTGAGCCCACACGAATGGACAATTTTGGCGATTGCTGATGGCTGGAGGACCAAAGTAGACCACCTTTGTTGTTGTTTCCTTGTTATGAAGTTTTAGTATTGCTAGACAGACATATTGCACAAAATTAAACAAAATCGCACCTAAAGGCATTCCATAAAATCCCTGCACGTTTGTTGTGGTTCAACCGCTGTGCACCGTTCATCTGGAAAACTTCTGAAACTGAAACAACAAACTGGTATGAGTATACGAGTAGGTTCATAATACGCACGGATCACAGAGCATTGCAAAAGTTTCACGCTAGCCTCATTTGCCACCACAGAACGGAAACGGCAGCGACGACAGACGGCCGTTAACACATTGATACTTCTTCTTTGATGATAATGTACGGGTATAATAATGGACTGGACGTTACCTATTTAATTTTAATTAAGGCACTTGTGCCCTGCTATCCTTGGCCTGTGTTGCTTCTTGTTATTTTCTCCGATTCTCTTACTCATACACCAAGCCAAGCCAGTTATAAGGTTATATAAAGTAAGGAAAGTGTGCCAGTTAGTTATTTTTTTGGTCAAAGATTAATGTCAAAATGTAAAACGAAAGTGCCAAAACCTTATGTTGTTGTAAACATGAATTATACCACTTTTTACAAACTTGTCTTTGTTTCAACTTCTTTGAGGTCCTTTTTAATTATTCGATTAACTCAAACCTTACCCGCAACAATGCCCACGGGTAAGCAGTTAAAGTGATAGAGTTTTCGTGGTTTTCGTGGTGAATGCTTTGCAAATAGAACTCCAAAGCGAAACCTAATTTGACCAGAACAACAAATTGAGAAATTAGTCTGCTTGCGCTCTCTACGCCATCTTGCGGAGTATTCGACGGGTAGCTAAGTTACAGTGTCGGTTACACAACTTTACAAATAAAACGCAAAATCAATCCGTACCGCAGGTACAGTTTGCATATAGAACGTCAAACCAAAACAACCCAAAGAGAAATCTTAACTTAACCCTGCAAACCGAAAGGGCTATTAGTTTCGTGGAAAATTTCTAAGCGCCCTAGGGCGATTTGTTTTAGTTAAAGTTGGTTTTATTAACGTCTTTGAGGTCCTTTTTTACCGACCTTTTCAAATAAAAGGTGTACCCGAAAAAGATGTTATTATATATTTACTTAGTTTTAATTGGTATTGCTCTTCTTTTTAACTATCCCATTTTGCGAAATTTTGCGAAATGTTTAGGTTTCCTAAAACGGTGCAAGATATACATAACCCCTTCATACCTGGCTACTTTTTACAAGGCATATATTCGCCCTAAACTTGAATTGTCTGGGCAGGTGCTCCCATGACCTTATTGCATCTACTCGACAGAATTCAGAATCGCGCGATAAAACTTATTGGTGACGTAAATATCGCGAAAACAATCGAATCGCTTGAACATCGTAGGAATGTTTCCTGCTTGTCGCTGTTTTCATAAGCGGTGTTCAAAAAAAATTACCAGATGTATCCATTCCATTCTCCAACCCAACCGAAATACCCGTGCCTCAACTCGAGCTCACGGGTCAACCATAAGAGCTATCTTCGACGTACCAACCAATTCAGAGATTCCTTTTTTAGCCGCACAATAATTATGGGGAATAAATTGCCCGACACTGTGTTTCCGCATTTATATGATCTACAGTCATTCAATTTCAATTTCATTTAATTTCCTAACGCCCACGAGCAATATAAGGGTGCTAACTCCTTGAGGGTGTGTACTTTATAAAAAAAAAAGTCGAATGGTTTTGTTTGAACCTAAATGGTCTCGTGGTATTGCTTATATAGGTACGTCTACAACTTTTCCGATATCAGGAATGACAATAATTGTTTAATATTTCGTCGGATCCGAACGATGTTTTCCTTTTTGAATTCTCTATATTAACTTCGCATGCCCGTGTGTTTGTTTGTTTGTATGTGGCTGGCTGGCCAAACCTTGTGATTAATTTTTAATCCTCTTCCCAAAGCCCAATTTTATTCAAACTTGTGTATCTATGTGTATTATGTGTATCTGCGGCGACAATACATTCTATTAAAATTTGGATCGCTGGCCCCGGATCCGGGGGGAACCCATATAAATTTAAATTTTTCACTCCAATAAAGAGTATACTTTTAAGCGCATTTTTATTGTTTTCCTCTTGCTTCGCATGTGTTTTTATTTTTTTGCATTCAGAGTGGAAATGTCGTTTGTGTCAAGTTGTCACAACATTCTGTCATTATGTTATTGGAGAATTTTAATTCTTGTGTTGTTTTTCTTTTGAATATTAGAAAAACCTTCGATATTTTCCAAGGTTTCCTCACATGCGCTTATAGCAACATAAATTGTAATTTTACCTGAGATTCCTTTCCAATCGATTACATTTCGTTATAACGATTACGAATAAAAATTAATGCTTTTTCATGCCACTCTTGTACTTAAGTAATAATATTTATAGAGATAAATATAATGGCACACTGAGCACTTCCTTCAGGCCTTACCACATTATTTAATAGTTTAAATCCGCAAGCCAGCGGTTTGTGCTGCGGCAAGCTTGCCAATAAATTTGATTAATATGAGTGCGTCGGTGCTCTACCGTGACGCCAACTCTGCACTTTTGGTCAGGTCTCAGGCTACCTTATTGCGACAAGAAGACAAACCATTGATATGTGGGAAATGAAAATTAAAAAATGGCCACCGCCGGACAAGGAAGCAATATGAGCGTGTGTCATAATAATACCGGGTCAACAACAAACAAACAACACCAACAGATTACTATGTAAGAATTATTTATTTTATTGTATAAATATTTCATCAGCTTGATTCTTGCTTCTCCGATGCCCCAACATATTTACACTGCGGTTCACTACATTAGGAGCACATAATTTTGGGAGATACAATTTATATATATTTTTTTTTTTTTTATATGGAGACTTATTGCTGCAATTTTATGTCAGGAAAGAAAAAACAAAATATGGGGTGCAAGTTAAAGTAGTTTTTGGTTAATAAAAAATCAAATTTAAAAAACTATTAAGAACAAGATAACAGTAAATTAGAGACATTTTTGCCAAATGAGTCAGAATGACATGCATTTAAACCGGAATTTTACACTAATATCGCACACATCTGTCCCATTGGCTTCCGTTCCCATAGCGGTGATTTACCATCACTATAGTGCCTGGCACGTTTGTAAAATTTGACACAACGCATTCCTCTCACCAGCACCCTCTTCACGGAGAGGAGTATACCCACCTCTATTTACCTCAGCGACACCGAAAACTATCGAATCGACACTAATGTCGGTGAACCCTTCACCACACCTATCGACCCAAAGCACCAAGATGTGTCTTACCATCACTATTCACCTTTGCGACCCCGGAAACTATAGAATCGACACTTTTTCGCAAAATATAAATATTCAATGCGGAATTTGTTGTTGTTATGAAAACATGTGACAGCAAAACTGTCAAACTAAACTTCACATTTTTGTTGTTGTTACGAAAACATGTGACTACACGTCACTTTTTTTTTATTGACATTTTCATCCAAAAATACCATAAAAATTTCCGACTTTTCCGGTGGTTTTTCCCAAAAATTTCTTTTATACAAAAACTGTCCTGACACAACAAAACAAATCAGCTAAATCGGTCGAGCCGTTCTTAAGTGACGATATTTCATACATGCGGCAATTAATTTAAAAGGTCGAGCTTCGACCTCGCACGATAAACTCCACTTTCCTTGCTCGTTCTGTAATATACTATACTTTAACAGCTTACCCGTGGATTCGGTTATGGTTTGAGTATATCTAAAGATCTTGTGGAGAGTAAGGCAGCAGGAAGGAATCGTGAGAAAGCCAGCGGACGATATTACGAAACTATCGCTCGACTGGAATCCACAAGGAAGCCGTCGAGTTGGCCGTCCTAGCAAGACATGGAAAAGGACAATAGAAGAGAAGGCAAGATCCCAGGGGACCGAGTGGCGTCTCTTGAAACCTCAGGCGATAAATCGAGTTCGTTGGCTGGCGTTTGTAGAAGCCCTATGCTCCCCCGCGGACTAAAGGATAGAAAGAAGAAGATATCGAAAGAGGCATTAAATGCACTCATTCTCTGAGCCTCATTTTCTAAATCTCATAAAACTACCTGTGCTTTTAAAACTTTGGAATTCACCGTTGCATTCAACATGAACCACTGTTTCTTTCACCATTTTGTTTTTTTGTTTTTTCTCTCACTGCCATATAACGGGAGAAAGAATATTTATATTTCTCAAAATTGCCTGCTTCTAATCTAGTAAACCGCAGTGTATTTACATGTATATGGATAAAGAAGATTGCTGCTACAAAAGCGCTCAAAATTTTGATGTAAACAAAATTTTGCCAGTTGAGCGAAAATTGCTGTGGTTCCACTACTACCTGTAAGCTGTAACCTGTGTTGCCACGCTCGTAAATTAATTTTTGCACTGCATGTGTGTGTTTGGTCGCATACTTGCGAAATTACGAGTACGTTCGCCATAAACGTTTTTATCCTTTATGAAATTATTTACCCTGCGAACCCGGCCCCGGCCGAGGCTCTATGTGTACTGTCCTTGTAAAATGAATTGCACACACGTGTGTGCCACTTCGTGTCATATGGGTAAATGCATAAATTGCAAATTACAATCTTTTCAGCATTTATGCAAATGTTTTATTCAGAAAAAAAATTGTTCGTTGCCTCTGTGGACTTTTGGTAGCTTTTTGCCGCTAAAATTAATAGGCCTCACCGTCCATGTCGATGGTGCCAACAACTTGGCCCCCAATTGGTTATAAAAGGTACGAGTATATGTTGTTTTGCAATGCTCCCCTCTAGCTGACTGAATTTGCATTTCGTAATTTGTTTAGCAAATTGTTTGATTAGTTAGATAGAGTGATTATTTTCTTTATTATTGTGTAAGTGTAATTATGTACCGTTATGTTAAACAAGTTTAATAAAAATGTTATTACAAAAGCGATAGAAATTAGCCAACTCAGCATGTGATGCTCTGTGATGTGTGAAACTATTTTGATACAATTTTGTACAACTATCGGATGTAGAATATAACTGCTGTTGGTATCCAACCTCCCATGAGGCTCAATGGTCTAGGGGTATGATTCTCGCTTTGGGTGCGAGAGGTCCCGGGTTCAAATCCCGGTTGAGCCCGAGATTTTTTTTCAGTTTTGTTATCTCGCTTTTAGTCGAGTGAATGAGTTCAAATCTCGGTTAAGCCCGCTTTTATTTCTTTTACTTTTTTGTTATTTTACTGTATATTTTTTTCAATTTTAGGTTCTTCTGCTCAAATACATTACCGGGCGTTTCTATGTATAGATTACCGCTGCTATCAGGGTCATGATAATAAATGGATCTGGACAAAAGATAAAACGATTCATATGTACTATTGTAGACTATAAGAATCCTAATCACGGAACGAGTTGTCGAGCAAGAAGCATATAACAGCGCAGCTACTAATATGAATCAACCCGTCGATCTGCAAATTCAGATATTAAGCTTTTTCACCGTTGCATTTGCAGTCCTAGTACAAAGAGGTTGAAAGCAGGCGCAATCCTAACTCTTACTTTTCGAACATATACCGAAGTAATTGATTCTTTATTTCAGCCAACTGTATTGACTGCTTCAAGTGCGTTTCCTATAATGGTGGCAACAAGGCATGCGATGACCCCTTCCACAATAACTATACGACGTCGATTCTCGAGTCACCGTGCATGGGGGGACGAAAAGGCCGTGACGGCGTCTTTCCGGCAACGGCATGTATCAAAATCGCCGGTTATTATGGTGAGGTCTTTTTTTGTTGCAATTCAATGTATTGACCTAACAATTAAAACATTTCTCCCCAAGACGATACTGGCGAAACAATCACTGTTCGCGGTTGTGCCCTAGATAGTGGAACCCTAACGACAGATACGGAAATCATTAGAATGTCGCATTGTGGGAAATTCTATTATGACGACAGGTGAAGTTATTTCCAGTGTCTCAAGATATGTTTACCTAATGTTTATCTTTCCTAATCTTCTCGTTGCAGGTACGTACATGGCTGCCTGCAAAGTTGTAGCGATGGTGACGCCTGCAACTCAGTGCGACAGAGCATCCACCACCGTTCCAGGTGGACGCAATCGTCGCTAGGGTTCTCAGCGCTTCTATCATTCTTAAGTGTTTCTACCATCGTCTTCAGATAGCACTGAATCACATTGCATCATCATATTCATTACGTTTTCTATGATTACGAGATAATAAACATGTAGTTAAGTTTTGCCTTTTTCATTAGCAATTTTAACGCTCTCTGCACACACACAACCATAAAAAAATGTGATTCAAACTATAATGGATGTGCATATATATTTAAGTTTTCAATAACTTAAAATTTTAGTCAACTAAATAGTTTTTTATATTAATTATTAAATACTGAAAACAAAATATGTTAAATAGTTTTAATTCACTACACAGAGGCAGCAATACATAATCGAACTGTAAAAATAAACTAAATAAATACTTACTTTATATACTTGAACTAAATATAAGGAACACTTAACATGCAGGTATCATGTAGCTTCTAGCTAATATATATTTTAATTTTATTGTTTAGAGATGTGCAATTTATATTCTATGAATTCATTATTTATTAAAACCAAATTTACTATTT
Organism: Nephrocerus scutellatus; assembly: GCA_947095585.1. Classification (NCBI taxonomy): domain Eukaryota; kingdom Metazoa; phylum Arthropoda; class Insecta; order Diptera; family Pipunculidae; genus Nephrocerus; species Nephrocerus scutellatus. The sequence goes on along the minus strand of OX352761.1, from coordinate 4,567,584 downwards.
ACTGCCTTTGCAAGTGTAATTTAGTAGGTAGCTCTAAGTATGTGCTCTTCTCTGCTGGGGACGTTGCGGACAGTGTCGTTTTTTTAGTTGTTGCTTCCAATCGAAAAGTTTAAAAGTTTCTCAAAACCTTTATTAAAATCATTTACAAAATTATGCGTTAACATAAAAATACATTGATCGAAAGAAAAGTTTTTGACACACGCTTTAGGCTAGACGCATATTGAGCGCGATACAGCACAGCACACCGTAGCCGTAGGTTTTTAGGAGATGCAAGGTCGCACTTTCACATTTTGCGGCATTTAGTTTAATATTGGCCGTGTTTTTTATGTCGGAGAAATCTGAGAAATCTGAAAAGTCCTTGTTCCGAGATATCCAATAAATCAGATAATTTTTTCTCTGATCAGATCTGTCAGATCAAAAAAATTATCTGCAGTTTTTTTTAGTATCAGAGAAAAGTTTTATTTTTTACCTAAATGCTCCATTGTACATGTCCCATGTTTAAAGAAGTTGTCAAACAATTTTCTGTATATTTAGTCAGAGTAAAAAGATCATCGAGAATTATCGGAGTGTAATAAAAACGCCTCAGAGAAAAAATACACAGATAAGAATTCTGACAATTAAATTATCTCTCCGATAAATAATAATAATTATAAAAATATATCTCGCGACCATTTGTGTTGTGCATGTATATTTTTGGACACAAAATGGAAAGGACCTACAATTTAAGGCCAGATTCGAACGGCGAATTGAGAAGCTTTCCGTGACAAGTTATTATTACTCACGGAACGTTTGTAATCCATTCGCGAGAGGTAAGACACCGTGAAAAATACTTTTGGTGTTACTGGGATTCGAACCACGAACTGCTGCTTAGTAACCATGCGCTTCTCCACTGAGCCACGGCGCCCACATCTCTCCGATTACTCCGACATAAAAAAAACCCATAGAGTTTAACATTTTTGTAATTTCTCTAATCGCAGATACACATACATATGTATAAAATTTAAAGAAAATCGGGAACATTTTAAAACAAATTTGTATGGGTGCCCCCCAACCACAGGGCTGGATCCCTTCCAAATTTTTACAAAAAAATTTTATGGATTCCCTCCGACCCCGGTCACTACCAAATTTTTACAAAAAGTGTTGTCTTTCGGAGATATACTCGTACATGCGTATAAAATTTGAAGAAAATCGGGTACTTTTTCTTTCTCTTTGGGTCATTTTGCATCATGTCCCCAATGGGTTTTTCATGTTTGCATTTAATGATTACTGTGATGTCGTCGGCGTAACCTATTGCTTTAAGAGTCCTCTATTCTTGAGTTTCATCAGCAATTCGAAAACTACTCTGAGCCAGAGTATTGGAGAAAGTACTCCTCCTTGGGGCATCCTTTTACTGTTTTAACAGTTCAGTTGACCTCCTATAAGTTTGCTGTGATCCTTATTTGTTCAAGCATGGTTTTTATCCATTTCATTATTGTCGAATTTGCGCTTATTCTATTTCAGTTATGTTACTGACTATTCATTAATTTTTTAAAGAAATAGTGACAGAATAGTACATAAAAAATTAAATTTAACATAGGCCGATTTGAACTTTGCATATTAATCAGCTCTTTTAAAGTGTTAATGCTAAGTAATTTAATTTTATTACCATTATTTGTATTGAATATTTTTATTAGACCTTCTACCACTTTCAGCTATAAGAGAGATTTGCTTGTTAAATTTTGTTAGGGACGTATTTACAGATTCCATTGATTGCCCTGATATCTTATCCTTGTTTTATTTGTATGCTACTGAAAGGCCTTTGCGCTCTAGGGACATTTTTTACATTACCCATTGCAACAGGAACTTTTTGTTGAATGATCCGATTGTTAAATGTTCTGTTGCTTTCAACTTCATTTGCAATCTAATTGATTTTTCCATGTCAAAATTAGCGTTTAAGAAACTGGTAAATAATTTATTTAGATAATCACTTTCTAATAGTTTTTTTTTTAGTTTTTTTTTTAAGTCTGTTTATGTCTTAGACTAAATAAATAAATCGATTGGTATTTTTGGGCTGATCAAGCAGTAAGCACAATGTAAGAATACGAACGCAATAGCTGTTGTCAAGCACAATCCCCCATCGAGAGAAGATTGATTGTATATAAATTAACAAAAAATCAAAAATAATTTCATAACAAGCGCATTATCACGTAGTTGCATATCATTATAGAACGAAAGTTGTTTTCGCTTGAATATTTACTGTTATAATATATATTAACGAAATAATATCAGGAATTTGAAATAAAACAAGCAGTTATCGGTTAACACTTAATAATACATCACTTTAATTGACAAGTGAAACGTTACATGTAATCAAATCAAAAACAGTCCATTAGCTAAAAACAAATAAACCGAACGTAAAACTATATAAACTTTGTTAATATTAAAATATAAGTTATAGATAAGTTAATCGAAACGAATCCCCAAATCCAACAAGGAACGCAGCTTACGAATTTGTTGAGTGGCAGGAAGAGCTAGACTTGAAAAAAAAGGACCAACCTCCTGCATCTTACAAAGAACAAAACCGAAATCACAGACCAATTTAAAAATGTAGCTTAGATTTTTTTATCAGCTGTCCTTTCCCAACACCACAACGCTAACAAGAAAGCGAAAGCATCATCAGAATGCCCCTTCGCCACACCAAAAGAAGCAATAAACACTCCCCCTCCCCACTCCCTTACCAAAATCAAAAACCTAAAACAACAAATGTGAGCTTTACATGGTTTCTAAATGCAAAAATTAACAAATTTAAATGACATAAACAAAGATTTGAAATTCATTAACGTCATTGTTCTCATATTAAGGTCCCATTGTTCACGGTTGGGAAATTTTGAAATTATAGTATGTAAGAAGACAAAAATAATTATCAACTACAACATAATGGATTCCAATAATCAATGGAAGCACAAAATCAAACAAACACATCACACACCCAAACACACACTTACCGCGCTTCTAAACATGAAAGCATTTTTTCGAATTAATCATACATACATAAAAAATAACTAAAAATCAAAATTAATAAACTGTCAAATATATTTACTCGTAATAAACTACATTAAAACCAAAAAAGGGAAACAAAACAGCAATATTCTTATTAACCGGCCGATTCCACTAGCACAATTCCACTAGACACAATTCCGATGGACACAATTCCACTTTTGATAATCAAACGCATTTAGAATGGTAAATCGCGCGCGTGAATGCGTTTGATTATCAAAAAGTTGAATTGTGCCAAGTGGAATTGTGCCTAGTGGAATTGTGCTAGTGGAATAGGCCTAGAATCATATTATGAATTTTAGAATTTTATTATAGTACATAATCTAACATTGATTTGAATTACAAAATAAATTAATTCATCGCGTGTACTACATACAACTCACAACTCAACGTATTCAATCATAAATGCTATGCCCTACGCTACTTAGTTGTAAGCCAAGACACATAACAAATTCTTACTCATATCTAGCAATCAATCACAAGAACTCACGCAAGAAATGGCTTAACTCCGTAATCACATCTTCTAACTCCCATATATACACTTACGAACACTAGAAATGATACATTTTATATTTCAAAAAAAAAAACCAACCTATAAGTATTGAATGCAAAAACTAATACACAAAAAAGGTTAAATGAAAAATAACTGAAGTAAAACAAACGACCAAAAAGAAAGAAAACATTTTTACTACAAATTGTACCACAAGTAACAAACTATAAATCAAAAGGCGAAGAAATACATAAAAATATTTATTATCAATATTGTGCATTATTAATAAACAGACAGGAAAAAAAAACGAAAAACAGAGAAACCGAAAAAGATTACATAATAAAAATGAAATAAAATCCATTTTGAAACAAACCCTGCAGCATGTATTTGAATTTTTTTTTAACAATTTGTTTGCAGAAAACGGGAGGAGTAAATAAGCTTAAGGTAAAAAAATTTTATTAATGGAAGATGAAGTTTACGAGGGTGGATCAATAAGTCCCTGAAAAATTAAATAAGGAACACTCTTTTCGTCATAAAAACATTTTATTTTCCAACATAGTCTCCTTTTAGCTCGATACACTTCATCATCCAACGTTTCTCCAATTTGTTGATGCCCTCCAAATAATACGATTTCTCGAGCCCCTCAAAATAAGCGTTTGTTTCAGCGATGACCTCTTCATTCGACCCAAATCTCTTACCACCAAGTCATTTCTTCATGTTTGGAAACAAGAAATAGTCGCAGGGGGCTAAATCTGGGGAATATGCTGGATATGGGGAGGAGTTCGTAGCCTAATTCATGCAATTTTGCCATTGCGAAAATTGCGGACTTGTGCGCCGGTGCGTTGTCCTGGTGAAAAACAACTTTTCTCTCTGCCAAATGCGGCCGTTTTTGCTTCAAATCGGCTTGGAATCGATCCAGCAGCTCTGCGTAATATGCGCCGGTGATAGTTTTACCCTTTTCAATGTAAGCGATGTGAATAACACCGCGCGCATCCCAAAAAAAACTGTAGCCATTACCTTGTTTCATGATAAACCCACCTTGGCCTTCGATTCACCAGGAGAAGTCCATTGTTTTGACTGTTGCTTGGTTTCTGGTGTGTTGTGGTGAATCCAGGTTTCATCCACGGTTACGAAATTTTCGAATTTTTCTGGAACATCGCCAAACACACCGTTGAAGTTGTCAAACGAATGCGTTTGTTGTCGATTGTGAGCAAACGCGGCACCCATCTTGCGGAAAGCTTTTTCATGTCCAAATATTTATGTAAAATCGAAATCTCTGAGCCATGTGATAAGCCTGTCGCCTCTTCAAGTTCGCGCACTTTCACTCGCCGATCGTCCGTTATGGACCATCGACCATTTCTGGTGTAGTGACCTCAATTTGGCGACCAGAACGTTCGGCATCACTTGTGCTTGAACGACCGCACCGAAATTGAGTAAACCAGTGGTGAATGGTTCCAATCGATGGAAAATAGTGTTTAATGAGCACTCGAAATTCACTTTCCTCCATTGTAACGAAAATGCTTGGAAGCGTCTATATAAAATGGCTGCCACAACAAAACTATTTGACATATCTGTCTGAAAATTTGGGTGCGTTCTTTTGAAAGATGATTCTTAACAAAAAAAAAGATAAATTTAAGGTGAACAACATTTCTCTTGATATGATTAAATATTTGGGTCTACAACTGGGGTCCGGTCTCGATCTCACCACCGGTCCCGATTTTGAGCCGTTGTCTAGGTGTCCTCCCCGCCTACCCAGCTTTATTCTCTTCACGATGTCGACATCGCGGTAACTCTCGTAGATCTCATCATTATAGAGTCTCCGGAATAGTCCTTCCTCACATACGGGGCTAACAATTCTCCGTAAGACTTTTCTCTCGAACGCGGCTTATTCCTAAGCACCCAAGTTTCGGATCCATATGTAAGTACTGGTATGACCATTGTCTTATGTACCAGCAGCTTGGATGTTATGGTTAAGTTCCTTGATTTTAAGAGTCTTGACAGACTATAGTACGACTATAGTACGATCAAAAGAAATAGCACATGTTTTCATATACTATTTTAACACCAATAAGAAATCCACTGTTTTCGCGTAATTGTGTGCGTAAATAGTGTTGGGTCATTGCATGTCTTACTTTCCACATCACCTTATTAGATAATATTGAGTCCATACGGTTTAGGGTTAACATAAAATTGCAAACCTTCATCTAAATGCTGAATTGGAAGTTGTTCCTTAGAACTTGTCCAAACTACAAAGAACCACAGGGAATCGACAAAAAAGTCCATTTAAATCTAAGTTTTTTGCTCATCCTTGGTACAATGTTTGGCGTCAAGAAAGACATCGATTTTGTGGATTTTGTCTATCGATAGTTTTGGGTGCCTTTTTCGTTTGTTAGGCCTGGTACTACAAAAGAGTCCGTTACAATTCACTGTCGAGTGGTTGGCCTTCAAGACGTAAACTAGTTCCTTAAGGACCGAATTTTTCAATAGATTTTCTTGGTCAAGGTTTTTTTGTACTTTTTCCCTGGCCATGATCCATTGATTAAAGCATTTGGACTCGCGTTTTAATTTCGTGATCGTTTTCTGTGTTGCTTTTTGCAGTGAATAGGGGAGAACTCTGAGAAAAGAAATTAAAACCGGCTACAAATGTGAGGAATGTGATATATTGTAAATCACGTCCCTTCGATTTTTCAATTTTTATAAATAAATTGCTTAGCCCACCTTATTGCCGTGGTACATTTCAATAAGGGAGTTTCCCTTGCCAATAAATTTAAGTTTATATAAAAAAACAACGTCGAGTTTTGGCTTCCCATAGGATAGAATTTTGTTAAATAAAAAAACCTATGTGCTTATTGCTCTATGCCCGTACCGATACTCATGTAAACCCTAAAAACTCAATATATTAACGTCTTTAAGCAAAGTAATCCTTTAAATAAATCTCATCATCATTGATGAATTTTTGGCTCACATCGCTGGGCACTTCGACTTCCTTGATGTTGTCCAGACCGATTTCCTCCTCTTTCCTGAAGGAATATAAATTAAAAAAAACCATTATCAATACATGTAACACTCATTATATATGTAGTGTACGTACTTTATTAAAATGTCAACAACGTTCTCACATGCTAACAAAGCGCCCTTGTCCTTCCCGATTTTCGTTTCCCATTTGTGGTATTCACGTAGGATCTCATAGGTTCCTTTTGATCGCAGAATTTCGCGATATTTTTTCGTTGCGCACAATTGCAAAAGCGATTCGAGGATCATCTGCCTTAGATCAGGATCATCTTCGCGAGTTTTATCGTCACCGAGGTACTGAGTTGGTTAGTTAATTTGTTTAGAGAATTGTCTGGCGAGAGAGAAAATTTATCGCAAAAGTTCACCTGCAATGTGATTGGAAACTTATCGTTTTCCTCATCGGTATATTCTTCTGGGCCAGCCAGCGGGTATAGCAAACAGGAGAGAATATCATCATTATCGTTAAGAATCACATCATGATAGACCGGATCGAAACAGATATTCTTGAGAATTCCTATTGAGCCACCTCGTCTCACTATTGATGCTTCAAATGACGCAAAAGCCGTGATTTTTTCGAGTAAATTATACTTGGAATTACACATAATCTCACGGCCACGTTGGGTTTGTGTTAAATTGCAGAAAATTGGACCTTTAATTGAAAGTTGACACTAGTTATAAAAATTTTCGAATTATAATATAAATAATAAAATAAATTGTCTAATGATAATATAAATGGCTCCAAACGTATATGTAGCTATGGAATTTCTAGTAAACTTTTATTAAGGGCCGATAACTTTACTTCACATATAGTACAGGAAAGATAAACATAGCTTCATATAAAGTTGTAACTAGCACATAGAACCCTAACCTGATTTGACGAATCACCTGCCAGAATTAATAGAAGACGTCCCATTGCTGACTCGAATAAACGCATTTTTTCAGCTAGGCATTGGACCTCAACGGTCTGTCGCGCCAAATATTATTACTATTTGGAGCTTAAAGCAATACCCCATAGATCTTTATTTTTATTATTGTTACGTTCATAAGAAAAAAATAATAAAACTTTTTGTTTTTTACAGATTTTCTGGAGAAAATTGAACTCAAAGTCAAAAATTAGCATGGACAAGAAAACTGGAACAGGCATAGAAGTTGGATATCTGAAGACTCAAATAAGATATCAACTTTATTTAAACTGAATTTCAAAGGCTAGTATTTCTTCAGTATTACAATAGAGCAATAAGGCGGTAGGTGCAGATTTATCACCTGGGTTAAATATTAGCTATTTTCCAAATTGACGGAAAAACACCTGTCTTCATTGAGAGATGAATGAAACAATTTGCTAAGCAATTTCGCCAAAGTATGATGGCATCTTTCCAATACTAATCACAGAATACTGTCGGGTCGAATCTCTTTATTTGGGTCAAGTTCTTTAAGAATCTCAGAAACAACCCGTTGTACATTCGGAAGAATTGGTGGACTTTGGTTAATTAAACCCATCGATGTTTGAATGAAATTACAAAGCTGAAACTGCTTTATTAGCAGAAGAAACTCACGTGGCCCATTAGCTCAGTTGGTTAGAGCGTCGTGCTAATAACGCGAAGGTCGTGGGTTCGATCCCCCCATGGGCCAGAAATATTATTTTTTTACTTTTTTTTCTCTTAGTTTTGCTTAGATCGTATCTAACTAAATCTTACCCAAATAATGTAACTTCGCCTTCTTTTTATTATAATCTAATTTAGAAAATGATGTCGCTAAATTCAGCAGCGTCCTTTCGCTTTTCTCCAACAATCCGAGAATTTGATGAACAAGTGACTCGACGCGAGTCAAATTGCTAAGAACCATCGTCCATGGATCGGCCAATTCAGAGTTCTCATCGGTGATGTGCTGGACGGCTGTTTCGACAATTTCGAATTTCTAATGGAGAATAAAATGATGTATAGATTGGAATACGCGCGAATGTAAAGAACTAGACGACTTACTGGATGCAAGACACTCGCTGTATTAAAAATTTTTATTGCTCCTTCATCTTCAGCGGTCAAATTAATAAGACAGAGAACTGCCTCTTTGGCGATAGTTTCACTTTTATCGAATGTAAGTCCAAAGATTGCAATTATTAAGTCGTCTAATGAAAGGATGGAAGCCCTGCCGTCAGCTGAGCCAGTGAGACCTGTTGCAAAAAACAAAAACTATGATTCTTTGCTATGCAATACTAGATTTTTTTACCTAGAACATGGGATAGTGATACCGCCTTTAGGTCCAAACGCTGTGTTGGCTGCATAAATTGCAGAAATTCCTTAAGGGTTTCAATTTCCATTACTTTTTTCAGTTCAGTTTTCCACAACAGTTTATCCAACAGATTTTTTCTTCTTTTTTGTTTATTCCTGAATGCTCAAATGTCGTTGTATTTTGACTTTTAAAATGACAGCCACGTGCTACAGCCAGTGTTGTGTTTTTTAGAACGCTGTCATACTGGGAAAACTTCATGTTGTATTTGGATTTTTTTTGACAAAATAAATTTTTTTGCTCTTTACGTTGGAAATCTATACAATGTTTTAAAGGGCCCAGCCCTTAGAATCGTTGCGTCGACGTATTCGATGAAGTTGCCGTATGTAACGCAAAGAGGTGACCCAATGAATACGTTGTCGTCGTACAGGCAAACAAAAACAAATGTCGAAATAAAGTTCAAGCTACCTTACTGTCAAAGCAATTGCCGGAGAGAAAAATTGAAAGTTGGTCAACTTTTTGCGTCGCTTCCGTCACATGCTTTTGCTATGAGTCACTTACCATAAGAATGAGTATATTTCGTTGATTTGTCAATTGACGTCACACCAACGAGCCTTTTAAGGGTCAGCCCATAGAATCCGTTGTGTCAGTTGCGTCGACGTATTCGTTGACGTTGTCGTATGTGACGCAAAGAGATGACCCAATGAACACGATGTCTTCGTACAGGCAAACAACAACAAATGCCAAAATAAACTTCAAACTGGTGTGCGAGAGAACTGTCAAAGCATTTGCGGGGAGAGAAAAGTTGAATGTCAGTTCTTAGTTGCTTACTTCGCATCAACGGACGAAACGGATTCTATGGGCTAGTTTTTGCATTATGAGAACGCCCTTCCATAACGGTTTGAACCAAGAATTGAAAGAGAGAATAGCAGAGACAATACAATTAGAGAGAGGAATAGATGAGATATCTGTGAGTCTTAAATGACTTCAGATCATACAAATGCGGAAACACAGAATCGGGAAATTCATTCCACTTAATTATTAGCTATATTGCTTTCAACAAAATGAGTTAGGTATTTTTGGTGGTTAACGGCTGATCAAAGCAACAGCAAAAACTAACCAAATTTTGGTAAATTTTTTGTTTCATGTGTTTGCCAACTTATCCATATATAATTTTTAAAAGTCGACTCTGGTGGTGGGAATTATAAATAAAAATTTGGTTAAATATTTCTTAACCACAAATTTTTTTTGGTTAACGCTAAACCATTTTCTGGTCTATCCAATGTGTTTTTTGTTGTCATTTTTATTTTTTTGTCGAAAGCAATATAGCTATTGTGCGGCTAAAGAAGAAAAGCCATCAGGTCACCTGTAGAACGTTGCATATGGAAACCGTACTGCTGGTCTCTAAGGATTTCACGTGATTCAAACAAACAAACAACAACAGCTGTCAAGAATTGTTCTGAAGATGGAATTTTAAATTCCGAAATCGATATATAATATTAAAATAACACTTCACTATAAGGAAGATTTGTTGTATTTTAATTAAAATTAAAGAAATATAAAGTCTATAATTTAACTATTTAAATATCATATAATAATTTTCATATAAACTTATTTAATTTATTAAACACAAAATAAAATATTATTTCTGATGACAGCAGTGACATCTGTGTTTTCATACTTAACAAAATTAATTGTGTCTTCGCTATGTCCGATAACAAATAACAGGTATCAAAACTATTGTGAATATCCAAATTGTGAATTTTTTATACTAACAATTGACGCCGACTGCCAAGTGCCAATAGGATTTAAAAATAATTTTGCTGTGTCACTTACTTTTAGCGACTGTGTACATTTTCGGTTGTTTGTTATTATCACCTCAATTTTTTGTTATTTTGTTATACCTGAATGAAAAATGCATGGTTGACAAAAAAAAATATGAAACGTGACGATACGATCCCCCAAAAGCGGCGGTAGCGGTACTATCGACAGCGACGCTGTGATCTGTGACGTCAAAGACTGTTATCAGAAATGAAAAGTAATGCCCCCGAAATTTGATGACTCCTTCCTTATTTTTAAATTTTATTTTCAAGTTAACTTAATACCGTTAACAGTTATTCTTAATATTTACAGCAGCGCGAGTCGGAAGAAAACTTTATTTTTAACTGCAAAAAATTAAAATACTTGGACCCGATGATCGGAAAAAATGAAATCACGTTAATTGATATTATTGCACCCGCTAACTTGTCGATATTTGAGTAATGTGATGTGTTCAGATCAGTCGTAATAAAGAATCAAAAAGGGAAAGTCCGGAAGCAGATTGAGTAGATAAGTAAGCATTATAATGTCTATAACAATCACTTTTCTTTTATAGCGTAAAATTGGGTAAAAACTCAAAATATAAAAATGTACCATCTCCGTTTAGTTTAAGTAGTTTTTCATTTTATCAAACGAAAATGTGAAATTACTTATTTACATTAATGCATCTCTACACCAGTGCCCGGCTAGCTCAGTCGGTAGAGCATGAGACTCTTAATCTCAGGGTCGTGGGTTCGAGCCCCACGTTGGGCGAATGATTCTTTTTATTTTTAAATTTTCTATGTTAACCGTATCTGGCTGGCTGGTCAGATTTTGTGATAAATTTTTAACCATTTCATACTACATATAAATGACTGTGTTCCATGTGCGTTGTGCGCTTTGCGCTGTGAGCAGTGCTGCTTGCTTTACGATTGGGTTCGTTTTCTTGTTGGGTTGCAGTGCTTCGCATGTGTTTTTTAAAACCTTTTATTTAACTTGACTTGACCCCTTCATGTCTGTATTTTCGACCACTTTGATGTCCTTTTTTACCAACTTTCAAACGACATAGAGAGCTGAAATTTTGTGAGTGTCTAAGTCCAAAATAGCATTTTTTATATACCACGTGTGTGAAACGTGTGATGGTTTGAAATCACGCCATTTTCTCGTTTTTTGAGGTCTTTTTTAACCACCTTTCGTACGACCAAGAGGGCCCATTTTGATATCCCGCTTTTGACGCGTGTCGCGCGTTGACCGCCATTTCGTTATCGCGTTCTTAGTTGAGTTAATTTTTTAAACAACAAACAAAACGTTTAGGAAAAACCCCAACTAAATACGCTGTACGGACGAATGTTAATCAACATTCTTAATAATTAATTTTTTGCCCCTAATTGTTATTTTATTACGCAATAAGTATATTCACGTTTATTTATTGTTATTTGATCTCAATCCAATTAGTTCTATGGATGGACAGAAGATGCTTCTCTCCGGTTTCCAAATAAATTTACAATAATAGCAAAAGCTGGACCTTCTTTCGGTTTCTAAAATGCAAGGAGAACACCGTGTTCTTGTCTGATTGTAAGAATTCAGATTTTGCAAACTAAATGGGTGAGATATACTCATAGAAAGTCACCCTATTCCATTGAATTGTACTTGTTACGAGTATTTTGCACAATTGACTAGACGGTGGTGAGTGTAGTCTTTGGGATATTTTATTCATCTTAATTAATGAGAAAGCGCCGATATTGAATATCCAACCCTTTTAATTATGTTTATATGTATATTTGGGTTCCTACTATATTTTCAAAATACACTTCTGCATCGTACGAGTTTTGTATCCATTCGTCCTTCCGTTTGATTAAATTTCCTATTGTCTGGTCCAGGGCCAAAGAAGTAAAACAATATGGTTTGCTTCTTTTTGCGTTTGCAGAACTTTATTTGTGTTAGAAAAGTAAAAGCATGAAATGGGTTTTTTAACAGTTTTCAGCGCACATCGGTACAGTGGAATACTCTAGCAGACCATGGATATACAAACAAGAGGACAAGATCGATCAGATTTAAAACATTTCGTTTTTTGAGTAAACCAGCTAAGGTAGGTAAGTAGAGTGGCGGTTCTCGCTGACTTGACGAGGTCCTCAAGTAGCGTTTTACTACCACAGTCCTCAGGGACCTAATGGAACGAAAAATAGTTGTGTATAGTTATATCCAACCTGTAGCGTTGAGGTACGATATTAGATCGGTGATGCCGTACTCTGAAAATCCTTTAGGTCAGAAAATAAGGGAATACTCTGAAAATAGCTTTCCGAGATCTGGAGATCAGCTCGGTAGATTTGTTTTTATTACAGGAAGGCCACATCGCTCTCGACGTGGTGTAATTCATAAAATTGCTCCACCTTAGCTGTGCTCTGGTGGCAAGGAAGAAAATATTACGCTCTCTAACTGAGCTCAAAAGACAGCAGACTGTATCAGCGCAGTCCGAGTCCAGTGTGACGCCATTCTTTGCCAGTACGTCTGCTTTTTCATTGCCGTCAATATCAAAATCGAAGCCAGTTCGGCCTGTCACTGCCTGTTGTTTGTCGCAGTAAGGAACTTAATATCGAATTTGCTGTCTACACATATGCCGACCTTGCCCACTATTGCGGTATTGTGAGATAGGGCCCTGTATGCCCCTCTTATCGCTAAGATCTCCTCCTGGAAGATACTAGCACAGTCAGGTAGTTTGTAGGACCTTAAAAAGGTTAAGGCTTTCAGAGTAAACTCCAGCACCGACTCTATGAATAGAGTTACATCAAAAAGCTCTACAGCTCTCCCGTCCTTCCAACTTTCTCGGCAAAGTACGGCAAAGCTAGGATTGAAGAGAAGTTTAAGAGTGCAGTAGTCGGTTGAAGATGGTATCATCTCCTTTGGTATTACAGTGGCCATACGGTTTGTTAGCAAACCACCTAGATTTTCTGAGCCGGACCGCGCTGCACGCCGCAACGTATTTAAAAAATAGGTCGGGAGGTAGTAAAAGTGTAGGATTGTGTTAAGAGCATCGGTGGGACAGAACCGAAGTGCTCCAGTTATGCCAACAGCTGCTGATCTCTATATTCTACTTAGCTTGCTGGCGTTGTACTTCTTATTATTCGCCGCCCACCAGACCAGCGCACCATAGGTAAAAATAGGACGCACCACTGCTGTTTACAGCCACAGAGCAATCCTCGGCTGCAGTCCCCATTTCCTACCAATGGTTTTGCTGCTAGAATATAGGGCAATACATGCTTTCTTAGCCCTAAATTCTATATTCGACTCCAGCTTAGTTTCCTGTCTAGGACTACGTCGAAATATTTTGCTTCTGAGGTAAGCGTAAGTCTCTGACCCTTGAGCTTCGGCAGGAAAAATGGTACTTGAAATGGTACTTTTCACCTATAAGTCCAAAATACCGGACCTTAATGGTGAAAAGTACCATTTCAGTTATGCCAGAGTTAACCCCCAGCCCGCAACCGGTAGCCCAGGAGCTAACCCTGCCTAGAGCCCTTTTCATGACCTCACTAATCATGGAAGGGTACTGTCCTGACACAAGTATCACCATGTCGGCTGCATACGCAACAACCTGCCTGTCCTGCCCATCTCAAATGTACTGAGGACCTTGTTTATAACCAACAGCCATAGAAGAGGCGATATTACACCCCCTGGGGAATGCCCTTGTCGACTGAAGATGATCCACCGTATTAGGAGTTTCTCTACCCCTAACTGAGTAAGAGCCTCCTGAATAGCATCAATGTGGACATTGTTAAAGGCGCCTTCTATATCGAGAAAGGTGGCAAAAGGGTGTATTGCTTGAAATAATGGGAATTTTCAATTGTGAGTACTACCTCTTGAAGGGCTGTCTCTGTGGAATTGCCTTTAAGGTAAGCATGCTGGTATTTTGATACAGCCAGATCTTCGAAACTTAGTCTTATGTAATAGACTTAGATTCGCTCCAGCTTTTTTAGTAGAAACGACAATAGACTAAGTGGTCTAAGGCCAGCCAAAGGTATTTGCCCTATTTTCTTACTAACTTACTTCTTGTTTAATAAATTTTATTTAAACCACAATTTCCCACAATAGCACTCAAGCCACATTAAGAGTACATTGCAAACAATGGTTCGGTTTAAAAATCCCTGGAAAATCTCGCAAAAGAATGAATGGAAAAACAAACAATCTACCGATGTGCGACCTTAAAATTTTACGCTCCAAAACCAATTTAAATCAAGAGAGGAAAGCAATCTGGCAAACATTTCCTGTTAATTAATATCGTCCATTGGGGTAATGTTCGGGTTCTTTACTCCTGCTAGAATCTGAAGGCACATTCGCACGGCTTCTATCGTTTATTCGTTTATTATACGCACATTAAGGCAACACGTGACCTTATTTAATTTATTTCATGTCGCTGCCACATGCCCAATGTCCGCATACCTCACCGAACCGACCGACGGCGCCGGCGGCGTCAAGAGAAAATCAAATGAAAATGTAAATGAGCGTTCGGCGGGGGGGGGAATCGTTGGTCAATCCAGCCAATCGACGCAACTAATACAATGACTGATGGAGAATATTCCATCGTTATTATTCTCGAAGACGAGCGCCCATTACCCCAAAAATAGATGTGTACAATACCCGCGATACCAGTGGTCTGGCTGTTTCTACAGATCGATCATCGTTTATTCTTCGTTTAGCCGGCACCGACGACCGCCTCTACTTCATGGCAACAATTCATTCGCTAGCTCTGTGTTCGTGCACTATGCGCTCCCTAGCTTCCGCGATATTCCTCCCACTACATTAATGGGAAGAAGCGGTGCATTCATAATTTCCCACATCAGTGTACCTGGCAATGTTTTGGAGTCGTTGCAACTGCTTTGGCCGAGATAAACCAAACAAAAAATATTATATAACGGTATATACGTATATCAAGATGCATAAAAATATCATTAGATCGAATCGAATGTATATTTCTGAATGTAGCCTGTGCCAAGAAAACGAAGAAATTTGAACTCACTCAAGGTAAGGAAGAAATTTTTTTTTGGCAACGTCGAATGCAGTCGACCGCCGCCTTAGTGCGCTAACGGATAATGCACTTTTTTGTCCAACGGTAGGATGTGTGTATGTGTGAAAAATGGGTTTCTCGTACAACTGATTAATCGTAAAAAGCAGCTTTGCTTATATACTGCAGCCGGCGTATGTTTATGTGGTTTTGCTCAAAAGTAAAATCAGCTTGCTACCAATTTGCTTCGAAAGAACCTAAACCAGAATTAATTTTTTATCATCATCTGTCGCTTATGACCGACCACCCACCCACCCCTTTTATGTTAAAAGGCTGCAACAATAGGATGTGCCTGGCAAGAATGTACATTCACATAAACGAAATATGCTCGTCGAGTCAAGTAAAACACAGCAAAGCCTACATATCAGCAGCTCTTCCGAAAAATTGGGCCAAATGGCAAAAAAATTATTACCAAAATAAATTTTGGAACTTATTTCAAAATGAAAATTTAATGGGTTTACCTTACCCTAAGTACATATGTATTATAAAAAGGTTATTTTCAATCTATGAAAGCGTCAATATCCCGAAGTTATTAAAATTGTAAGCTTTTATGTTGAAATTACATTTTTACTCATATCTTTTTAAGTTGTTCGATGGATGCATATAAACTTAATAGAACATATAGCAGAATTTGAGAATTCTCAAAAAGTTAAAATTGGACCACGCCCAAAAAATGGTATGGCTGTGTAAACCTAATTTTCACCTATTATTTGACACCAATATTTAGGCTCGGCCACTTTAAAACACGGCTCTACCACTGGCAAGGGTGGTTGGCCTGATTTTTTTTGTTTAAACTTACCTAAATTACAATTCAGTTGGTACCAATTAACACCTAAACCTCTTACAAACCACTTAAATAAATATACTCTTTAAAAAAAACACTCAAAACTTTGGTAATAATCGCCAAAATATCAGTTTTTGAGGTCAGAGCTATTTCAAAGAATTTTCTTTTTTTCACGCTTCACACGCGCCACACGCGTCAAAAGCGGGATATAAAAATGGACGACTTGCATCGAGCTGCTCACAAAATTTCAGCCCTTTAGTTCGTGCGAAAGATTGTTAAAAATACCTCAAACCATCAGGCGCTATGGGTTTAAATTTTTGTTTTTTTGAGGTCCTTTTTAACCACCTTTCACATGATTTAGTGAAGTAAAATTTTGTGAGTATCTAAGTCCAAAATATTATTATTTTTTATTCCGCGAGGGACGCGTGTCGCGTGTGGCGCGTGTGATGGGTTGGAATTTTTGTTTTTTCAACTTTTTGAGGTCCACACGGTTTAGAGAGCTGAAATTTTGTGAGTATATAAGTCGAAAAAAGCATATTTTATATTCTGCGTGAGACGCGTGTCGCGTGTGGTGCGTGTGATGGGCTCAACTTTTTGTTTTTTCGACTTCTTTGAGGTCCTTTTTAACCACCTTCCACACGATTTAGAGAGCTGAAATTTCGTGAGTATCTTAGTCCAAAATAGCATTTTTTATATTCCGCGTGAGACGCATGTCACATTTGGCGCGTCTGATGGGTTGAAATTTTTGTTTTTTCGACTTTTTTCAGCTTCTTTTTAACCACCTTCCACACGATTTAGAGAGCTGTATTTTTTTAGTGCCCAAGTCCAAAATAAGATTTTTTATATTCCGGTTACGACGCTTGCCACATTCTGTGGCCCCTGTGATGGGTTGAATAGCGCAATTTTCTCGTTTTTTGAGGTCTTTAATAACCACCTTTTACTCGACCCAGAGTGCTGAATGTTTGTGAGCGGCTCAATGTCAGAAGACAATTTTCCCGCGTTTGACGAGTGTCGCGAGTCATGGGTGGCGCGTGTGATGTGGGGAAAAAAGAAAATACTTTGAAATAGGCCCAATCTCAAAAACATATATTTGATGTATACATAAAAGTTTGTACCCGAAAAAGAATCTGTTCAATATGTAGTGCAAAAATTTTATTGTCCAAAATATTTCAGGGCCTGATACAAGAGTCCGGTCGGAAGTAATGAATTGCTTTGGTGCTCTGGCAACTAGCATCAAAAGTGCAACGATGATGGCTGTAAGGACTGTCTACAGCCAATGTGTAGGTTTTATCGATTTCCCTGATTCCCTGATTGCAGATTGTTGGATCCATCCAACTATTGGTACACTGCGAAGATGGACGAACACCATCTTTTGGTGTGCAGGATGGGTAGGTGAAAAAATTAAATTCTTGATCTTCAAATAATTTGTCTTTAATTTTTTTTTGCTGGCAAATCGCCAAACAAACAACGTGTATACCGGCGGCTGCTGGTGGTAGTAGCCGACTATGTGACAGCTTAGATTCGAACTGAGCCAAAATTATTTTTCGAAACGTGCGACAATATTATTTACGAGTAATATATGTTATGACTTATGAGTAAAGTAAAGAAGTTAAACTAAATTTAATCCGAAATTTAAATGAATGTGTTGACTAGTTTCTGGCGGTGTGATATATGCCTAAAAAGTATGCTTTCCAAAAAGAGAGAATAGTGTTGATTTAGCTCTTTGTCATTATATCGTCACTATATAAGTATTTTATACGGTATTTTTGATTGATTATACCTTTTGGTAAACCATACACTTTACTTGAATACATGAAAGGGTTAAAATACCTATTTATTAAAATTTATATTTACTTATTACAGTACAAGTATTTGTATAGGTTCGTACATTTGTAGCTCTTTTTACTAAGCGATATCGGTTACTTAACGAGTCTTTATTTAATGTCCTTTAGATGCCTTAAGATTACTTTTATTCCAGCAAATGGGTTTACAAAAAACTACGTGGGTTTGTAAATGAGCAGCATGGTAGTTGCACCTGCAAAAGTTCACGTCACCCAAGCAATGCATTAAGCAGAGATTCCTTTCATTTCCAGTGTGTTTTTCATCTGGTTTGATATTTTGTGTAACGTTTGAAATTTAATAAAGAAATTGTTTAAGTGGTACAACATATACAAGAAACGTTCCAGTGATGTCAGGAATATATAGCTGCTGTACGATGAAAAATTGCAATTTCAAATTGAATCTTTTGAATGATGAATAAACTCATGAAAGCTCTACTTGACAGCTTTACAGTATGGGGGGTATCGGGCGATCAGTCAAACTCACTAACCACTTGGGTCACGGCTCCCACATACCCTTGAGAATAGAAAAACCATTACAGATAGTTCTCGGTCGCTGATAAGGCTAGTTGATCTAGTTGAGTGTCGAAAACCTTGTAAGTTGTTATTTTCTTACCTTTCCTTTTCGTTTATTGGAAAATCCAACATCGTTTCAGCCTAATTCTTTTCTTCCTGGAAAAGTTGTTAGAATTCTATTTCTCACGGTCATTGTAAAGTACAACGTAGTCCATCACTAAATTTTGCTGTATGGTCTTTTAATACATCTTTAAGTTACAATCCTGTTTTTTTTATTGAATGCATTGCACATACAATGTTACAATTTTATAGACAGAAGAAAGTGTTATTTCACCACTTGAACGGATAAAAACGCTCAAAGCTCACTTTATGCACATAGAAGATATTGATAAGAAGTTACTGGTTGACTGACTGACATTTCTATCCGCGAATTCCTTAATAATGCGCGAGTGCAGACAAGTCAATCGTTAAATAATAATAGCAAACTGTTTGCTCTTGCTCTTGGATTTGCAATAGTTTCTTATTATTTCCTTACTTCGGATAAGGATAAGTAAACGAAGTGATCTTTTTGTGGATTATATGTTTCCGCATCTATATAATACACATGACTTCAAGACTAATTCTGCTTAGACATCTCCACTATCCATTTGTCTAAATCGTTCGTTCCCACGCTGTGACTAGCACTATAAGAGTGCAAATGCCTTAAAGACTTCCTTAAATATTCCCATCATGTTGTTGATGAAAACAATCTTTATACTTTACCAAAAAAGTGTTTGGTGTTATAGAGCCAGCCATATGACTCCAGCGAAATTTTAGTTATTTTTGTAAGGTATAAATTTTCTAAGTTATTAATTTTTAAAATACGCGTTCTTACTTCTTTTATTTTCCAGCCATATTAGCACAGTTGTCTTTTGCATCATAAATATCTATTTTATCATCTCCTAGTTTGTTTTTAAATTACAGTCGATAAACATTCTACCGTTTTTCATGTGATTGAATGAAGTCGATGAAACTTGCTTCGGTAACCATTATCCATTACTATTATCCAATATTATTATTTTTAATCAATTACTTATTATTCCATTAAAATTCTAAACTAGAGTTAGTAAGTAAATAACGAAACTTATTAGTTTTCAGCCCATTTTTTTAATAGGATTTCTCGGCTATGCCTGAAGCCATTCTGGCTTAACGGCTTTGTATTAACCGAATTGCCGCATTTTGGAAAGGTATCAACCCG
The DNA here is from genome assembly GCA_947095585.1 of Nephrocerus scutellatus. Lineage (NCBI taxonomy): Eukaryota > Metazoa > Arthropoda > Insecta > Diptera > Pipunculidae > Nephrocerus > Nephrocerus scutellatus. Next base: position 4,547,595 of record OX352761.1, on the reverse strand, counting down.
AAGCCATTCCCCAAATGCCATTACATCAACAAAAATTGACTGTTTGGTGCTAGTTCCATGTTGGAGAGGTCAGAGGACGCAGACCCTTCTTCAATGATGCTGGCATTGCAGTCACTGTAAGGTTAATGCCACACGAGCTCCTTTTGGCGCGGTTCCATTTGGTCGCGCGCCATGAGTACCCAGAGAACCAAGGGAATAGTACACATGAACGTCCGCGACCAAAAAAGAGTCGATATGGTCACGCGACCTATTTTACGCAGCGACTTCCCTTTAAGGCGCGCGAACCATAGAGCGTCATGAGGGGTACTATTATATATCAGAATGAACACACGAGCGTCCAAATTGGAGCGCGTCATTTAAAATTTAAAAAAAACATTATTTTGAACTGTATCCATCTTGAATAACCAAACTAAACATGATCAGCAGAATATGCTGTCGCTCGGTCAAAATGCAGCTCGTGTGACAATAACGAAATTTTTTCCGGAACTCTTGTGGCATTAGCCGAAGAGATCGCTACCAGACCATGTTGAATGATTATTTTTGAAATAAATGGGAAGAGGTGGACTAGGAGCTTATGTGGGTTTAACAAGACTACACCAAAAGCTACACAGCTGGCCAAAGAATCGAATTATTGAAGACTAAGTTCGGTGACTGTGTTATTTCCAGCAATAGGTCATTAATTCGGCAGTCTCGTTTGTTCACTTTGACGCCTTCGGGCTAGGACAATTACACACGGTCTATACATATAAGAAAATTTTAGAATTCCTTAGTACCATAATTGTGCGCGAAATTGCCGGAATTTATGAAAATGTCTTCTATTGTATTATGCAAGAAAGAAGAGGAGTCGATTTGGCAACAGCTTTACCATCTACATATCAGCATTGGCGAAAACACCACAGTGCTGTCGCAAGAATCGCATTGACTTTAACGTAAATAAAATAGATGTCTCTATTAAATAATTGTTAATGAACAAAAAAGAAAAAAAAATTTATATTAAAAGAAGTTTTTCGATTAGAAGAGATTACAGTATAATGAAAACCAGCATTAATAGCAAAAGTTTACTTCTAATCACGTTTGTCTCACTATCATCAACATCTGCAAAATATACGACTATGTATAAAAACAGAATATATAAGTTGGGGTTTTTAATGTTAAAGTTGCATTTATGTCATAACACTACAGTAACTCCTCACGTTGCCATTCATTGCAAAAATAGAACTTATTACTTTACGCCTCTGCTGCTATGAGTGTGTGCAACCATGCTGAAGTCATAAAGTCACTGTGAATGTTGAATGATGGTGCAGAGAGATGCAGAGATGTAGCCATGCAAAGTTACAAAGGCACGATCCAGCTTTACATATCCATACCTACCTCTCTGTGTATTACCAGAGGCATTCGTTGTAATTTTTCACATTTTTCCCAGCTAATACGATGGACAAAAAGATACAGAAAGTCAGATGATGCGATGGTGCGACTAAGCATCAGACGTGTTAGCTATTAATTCTATACTGTGTGGATACCATCAACGAAGTATAGCTGACATCATAGTTCATTTTCTATTCCCATTGTGGCCAAGCTGCTTTGTGCTGGAAAATAGTTTTCGCATAATGGCATTCTTTATTTAAAGAATATTAAATCGATAATTTGTTTGATATATTCTGGTGTTTGCGAAATGTTTATGTGATATTCTGCAGATATCGGGAATACTTAGTTGGTTCGTCTAATAGTTAAAGCTTGTTCGGTTTATTTAATACAAATTTTCTGAAATTGCCATTTATCAGTTGGAATACCGAAGACGTGATAGAGCTAGATACATTTGTGTCTAAAAACGAATTTAAATACTTGAAGTAACGTTCTTTGTACGTTTTTCTGATGTTTACAACAGATGTCCTCTATGTCGGATACTGAAGGAAAGATAGCTTCCCGCGACAAAGCTATCAGTAAAGCGTGGGCAATCTACTGGTTTGTGTTTAAACCTTAGGCTATGCAATTTTGAAATGCTTGAAATGTCGTCAGTCTGATATAACGCAGCACGAAACAATCATGTTTTCGCTTGAGGAGCGTTTCGAAATATTGAAAACTTATTTGCAATGTCAGTGTTGTGTAGCCGACACCGTGTGAATTTTGAAAACAAATATGGGTCGTGAAAGAGCGCCAAGCCAAACCGCTGTGGTGAAATTGGTAAAGAAAGTTCATGACAAAGGGTTGCTATTGGATAACAAAAGTGGTCCTTGAGTTCGCCTGACGGACGCGCCGGGGGAATATTGCGGCTGTGGCCCTTTAATTTGGAAAAGAAGCCATCGACCTTAACTCGACGCCAATTGCAGCAACTGGCCATTAGTCGCACCAGCCTGAGCAGAGCAATGCACAAAGAACTCGGATTGTTCGCTTACAAGCTCGAGATGATTCAGGAGTTGAAAGCAAATGATCATCCGCTTCGACATCAGTTCCCTGCATGGGCCATAGACCAGCTTGATAGTGTCGAAAAATCATTTTTTCAGGCGAAGTGCATTTCCATCTATGTAAACAAGTAGAACTGCCATGTTTGAGGTTCTGAACAGACACACCTACCTAATCGTAGAAAGCCAATGCATCTACCAAGAGCGAAAGGTTTGTTTGGATTTTGGAGTGGTGGACCATTTTTCTTCGAAAACGCTGCTGGAAACGCCTTTACCGTTAACGGCGATCGTTACAGAGCCAGCTGACCAACTTTTTATGACCCTTAAATCGACGCCATGAATGTGGACGACGTTTGGCTTCAACAAGATGGCGCTACATGCCATACAAGACCACTGTCAATTTGACTGCGCGGAGATGCAATTTGACGTCAATGGACTTTTTTCTATGGGGTGGCGTTAAGGATAATCCAGAGACAATTCCAGCTTTAAAAAACATAACATTGCGACTGTTATTCGCGAGATAAGCGCCAAAGTGGTCGAAAAAGTTCTTGAAAACTGGATTCACAGGATGGCATATTATAAGTCCAGCAGAAGGAGCCGCATGAACGACATTTTTTTTCATTTTTAAATCGAGGACTCCAACCTTCAATTCAAACCTTCAAATTTCAAAAAAATTTCCAAACAAATATTGATGTATACTCATTTTATAGCGTTTTTAAGTACAATCTTTTAAATTGCCCATCATTTACATACAATTTTCACTGAACGCATGTGGTTATTAGATTCCGATTCATTTAATATTTAAAAAAGTTCGACGGGGGGAACGTGGTAGTTAAAAGTCTATACAATTTTGATAGAATTGAACCTTTCTTAATAGTTTGTGTCGCCGCTGGTTATGGTTTCTTTTCGGTATTCAGTAAGAACTCTGTTTTTTTTTTGTATAGACAAAGCACATGTATTTCTGTAAGATGATGTATTGTAATCTCTACCATCTCGTAAATCCAATAAGACTTTTCTTCTAGTACTCAAGTATGTACAAACACAAACAAAATAAAAATATTGCGCACACAAAGCATTTTATCGCTTTGCTCAGACATCGTAAATATCCTCATGACATAAAATGAGGAATTTACAGATGACATTCGAAACTATTATTGAGACCTTATCGAAGACTTAGTCATGTGTGAAAACGAATTAAATTCAATTGTGCATAATTGAAAAAACTCCTCTCACCTTTCGACACTCGCTTTTAAACCATTTAGTACAAGTTGTTTCAACTTACACTGCAGTTCACAAGATTAGATATGAAAATCACTAAGTCTCCCATAATTTTGAGGACAAATGATGTTAGACTTAATGGTCTGTAAGATTTAGGCAGCTCACTAGACCTATTGCCTGGTTTGAGGATGAAGATAACGTTAACTTTTCTCTAGGTATACGAAATGTGACCCCAGTTGTAGCTGGCTCTAAACAAAGCAATCAACCACGGCAGGATGAGCTCAATTGCCCTCTGTAAGAGCGCTAGAAAACTTCTTTGCTTTTAACCTTATCTGGACTAAATATTTTACCAGATAAACTATTTAGTGTATCTGAAACGTAAGTAGACGAACCGGGGAAATGAACTTGAAGTAGCGTTCTAATTTTGTCCTCACGGTCCCACATTCAGTTACCATCTGTCTTCTTCAGTAAGCTTACATAGTTTGTCTGATCATTGACGAGTGCCTTCTGGATTCGTTCCGCTACTGGCATATTAGAAATGTTTTCACAGCATTTCCTCCATGTGGCTCGTTTGGATCGTCTCAATTCAGAGTTATACTCCGTAAGGGCGAACCTATATTCGTCTTAGCTCTTCATGCGTTTAGCAGTGTTGAAAAGCTTTCTAACTTTCTTCCTAAGTTTGGCCAGGCGGTCATTCCACCAGGGAACCTTACGTTTACTCAAACTGGTTTTGGGGACACAGCTGCCATAGTAGGAAGTAATCATCACATCATTTAGAGAAATAGCAGATTGATCACTCTTCCTGCATGTTCCAGCCCATAGTAAGCATCACATCATTTAGGGAAATAGCAGATTGATCACTCTTCCTGCATGTTTCAGCCCATAGACATTACACCTAGCTCAATTCAAGCACAAAGTGTACCATTAAGCATATCTTTTAAAAAAATTCTTCTTCAGGCGAACAAAACGAAAGTTAAATCACTTGCAGGATTCTGTGTTCCCGAAATCGCAGGCATTGAAGACGCATATATATCTACTCTGTTTCTTTCCTTAATTTCGACCAATTCAACTGCAATACTCGTGGCACTGCAAATGCTCATAAGATTATCATTTAACTCATACTCTGATGTACTGTAAAGTTTAGAGGTTCTTTTTTAGCCGCACAACTGCAAGATGTAAAGTGCGCTTAGCTTAGTACTTTATTTCCGCATCAATGTTATTTGTAGGCATGCATGGAAAACACAAGCTTACCGCAGACACCTTGATATCCGCATTATGTTATTATTCATCTAGATTTTGGAGTAACTTCCTTTTAGTAAGAACTGAAAAAATTGTCTGTTTTCAGCCTCTTTAGAACAAACTAAACTAAGAGATTAAATTTAGAAATTCTAAAACATCTTTATTGTGAAATTATCTTAATTATATTGAATAACCAAAAATGATTGAATTCTTTCCCTTTCCTTTCCTTTCCCTTTCCTCAGTAATAACTCCACACAATCACTTTTGTTTTATTGCATCACATTCTGAATTGATTCCAAAGCTTATCGACTGAAGCGACATCGCCGAAATATGTGTGGCGGCAGTCAGTCTGGCATTGGTATTGGTTAGAAGACTAATGAACTCTCAAGGAAAAGTCCGGCCAACGCGCTCACTCGCTTGATTGTTCCAAGCTTCCCTGAATATAGTCACACACAGCAAAAACAACAAATGGCGATTGAGTTCAACATTGCGAACAAATTAAATAAATAATATATGTATTTAATAACAAAAGTGACGCGGACAATGACGAGTCCTTCGGCGGACTTTACACTATGGCGGATGGCAAATAAACAATTTTCGTTCTCTGAAAGACCTACCGCTTTTGTTTTGGCCATATGTTATGCCACAAATAATAATTGTAAGGGCTTGTTACCCAAAAAAATTGCTTAATATTTTTTAGTTTATTGCTTTTTCATCGTTGTGCGGCATGTGGGATGATTTCCCCTTTTGCTTGTTTAGTTGGGCGATCAAATTGAAAGCTTTTTGTTTCGTTATTTTGTACGAGTATTTTTTTATCAACGTTCTTTAAACGTAAAATGTAATGGAAAATCAGGGTCAGATCCTGTGCATTATTTTTGGGTAACGACAGAGTGGCTGATGTGTACTGTTTCATTTTTATTGAAATGATTTTAACGTTAAATTGGGTCAAATCGTTTTCTGTCAGTTCATTGTATGGATATTTTATGTAAATGAATCTAATGGTGAGTTAATGTGTTTTTATGACGAAGATCTAAGACGAAATCTAAAAAAATCAAATTTGAACTTTTCATGGACTTTGACTTATTATTGCCTTTCACACCACCATAAAGTTGTGACGGTTTTTCTTTATAAAAAACGTTAACAGGGCATTTTAATCACTACACCTACAAGTTAAGTATTCATGTACTTTAAGGTAAAGGTAAGAGTCTAATTGTACACAAACGTCTTAATAGACCAAGCAAATTGGCTATTTTAGTTCTAATTGAGATCTTCTAAGGACCTATACCATTTATTCAAAGATGCTAGCAACGCAGTCACAGAAGGGGTTGACTTGGAGCATATGTGGTTTCAACCTGACGGCCTCCATATACCATAAAACTGGCCAAACAATCCATTTATTGAAGTCGAAGTTTGTTGACTCTGTTATGTCGAGAAAGAAAACCAGTCTCTGATTTGACGCCTCTGGTATTCTTTTTTTGAGGCTATGTCAAGTCCATGGTCTATTAAATTCCAATAAGCTAGAGATTTTAGGCAACCTTAGGACCAACATCAAATGCGAAATTGACAATATGACGAATATCAACCGATTTATGCGAAAAAGTAATGACAATTTCATTCACTCGTGCTAGCGTTTCCGTAGAAGACATTGAGATGTAGTATTTCATGTGGTCTGCAACGATAACTCTATTTTTATTTTAATTTGAAATTTAACTATATAAATTCGTATTACATATGTAGATTAGAGTATCAGCAAATTCAGTGCATTTTTAAGTAACTCCGCCTGGTAGTAAAATTACTGCCAGCTCGACCCAAGCCCGGTCAAAAAAAACTGATCGCATATGGTACCATCCAATTGTTAGGCAAGGTGTGTTGTACTTCAAGTGCGCCTTATGGTAGAATGTCGAGTCTGGAAGAATGGATACAATTTCCGACTTACTCGTAGGATTCTTATGCACTGAGCGGCTGTTGGTCATCTCGTCCGAAAATGATTTGTTGGCGTCTGGTCTAGAACAAAAAAAAATCATTACTAGCAATACGGCTAAGAATAAGGCAGCCGGTATTGTTGAACAAAAAGACGCTGCGGATGAACTCAAATATCTAAGGGTAATAGATGAGTTCAATAAAAGGCAGAGTAGTAGCCTAGTAGTTTACTGCAGAATAATCTCAACCACTCGCACTTATGCAAAAGCCTAGATCGATGGCACTGACTTCAAGGGTCTTCAATCAAAAAACTACAATCTCTTTTATAAAAGAAATAATGGTAAGACAAGATCTTATATTTAAGTGAAAGCACATATTATCCCCTTTCTTTGCCCTTAATTTAGCTCTGCGGAATTAACTGCTGTTATGATAGGGGAAGCGTGAGTGGGACAGCTGTTTGTGCTTGTGTCCTCGGCGTATTTTCCGCATGACTTTTCAGCTCCGCCAGAAGAAGTAATACACCTCCCATGCGAATCAAATGGTGATAGCATCCTCAAGGGATGCGACTCTAATGCCTCTCTCTCTGGGGTAGCGTTCGGAAAATTGATTTGATTTGATTTTCTTATTAATAGTAACCTTAAGATATGTAGTACTGCTAATACTCCAACCTTTACCTTTAAGAGCTAGGAAAGGTTCAATGGTTGGGAAGAGGTTGTCGATACTATGCTGATTCGCATTTCGCCCATTCAGACCTTCCTAACGCAATGGATCATATTCATGATCGGTAGTAAAAAAATTCATGCTAACCTCGGCAGCTGTAACATTTCCAAATTAGTCAATATAGGCACTGCCCGAGGAGGCTTTATAACACCTGTATTGTGGCTAATGGTGATCAATAAAATTCTACTAAATCTTGAGGAAGATAGGAAAAAGATAGTTGCGAACGCCAATGATCTGGTGATACTCGTATCAGATCAGAACCATGCCGTGATAAGGGAAGTTATGGAAAAGGCCCTAGGTAAAGTTTAATGGAAAGAGTTGACTGTTCAATGAGCTCAGCAAATCACAATATCTCTTCTTCTTTACTACTAAAGTGGAGCAGTCTGACCAACTGCCATATCAAAACCGGTATGGGTATCCTACAAGAAAGGAAAACCACCGAGTTGATATCAAGAGCTCGGAAGGAAATTGCTATATAGTTGGCTATAAGCACGGATTACTGGCCAATGGTCAGCCACGCTGCTAAGCTGGGTATACCGCAGTAGAAGTTTTAAGGAGATAAATGAGAACTAAACTCTTATTCATTATCTTTATAGATGTCCGGCCCTACCAGGATCATAACTCTGCACTTTGTGTAAACCATTTTTTGCCGACCCGAAAGAGCTCTCAACTTACAGGATGATCGAACTGATCTCTGTGGAAGTTTGCATTGCATTAATAAACTTTTACAAGTTTTTTTTATCATAATAGATCCTTTTAACTTTTTTCATACATTTTATATATGTATTTTTTTCATATAATTCATGCTACAAACCTATTAATGTCCTTTTATTTAAATTTTATAAAATTTCAGTAAATAATTTGCATAATGTTACGGACAGCCAAATTACATCTTGTCATTGTTGAGGCCATTAACAATAATAAACTTGAAAACGTCTAAATAATACCGTATCTAATTATATCAGATTGCCCCAGTGACTGAGATGCCCACTGCTAAGAGTGAGTGATACCTGTGTAATAAAACACTAAATCGGATTCAAAAACGAGAAAGAACAAAACCAGTTTTCATGGTTATTTCCATATGAGTTGTAGTGGGTAGGTACGTAATTTGTCATATTAATGAATACGAACTTTTAGGCCTTTGAAGAGGGGACAAATTGGTTTTCCATGTCTTACAACGCTGTCATAGTTATAGTTATAATATAACTCGTACTGAAGACCTTCAAATGGTGAAATGAAATCAGAAACAACAATAAACGTAGTGCAGAATTGTGTTTAATTTGTTCTTTGTGGTTCCAACAACTTATATGCACATCCATCTGGCGATGAAATTAGAGGCAGTGGCGGTAACTACCGAAAGAAAAGATATCGTTTCAATTGATACGAGTATTGCACTAAGAAACTAATCAGCGCGGTTTTTTTTGTAAAGCAATAACACCTCTTCATGATAGGCATAAAATATAAGAAGCCGAGAAAGCCTCCAGTGTTGCCTTCCACTCGGAGGACACCAAGATCGATTTCCTGCGCGTTCAAAAAATATATATATTTACGAATTTTTCTCTTCGTATTGATCATCTAGTATTATAGTAGTTGAGTATATGTCTGTCTGTACCTAGGCATTATGCATGAATTTTTCGGTATTTTATTAAAACCGCAATTGGGTTGCCATTGACCACAACATAAAACCAAATCTGGCAAAATCTTAAATGTAAGTAACTTTACTGAAGGATTTTATTTTATACCATAACCAGCGTTGCCTGGCTGCCCGTACCGCTCTACCGTAGCCAACAGACCATCAAAACTCTTCAACGCCGACCTAAAGATACTCCCAACCACCTTCTTTAACATATATCTCCACTATCTATCAACACCTAATCACCCATACGTGATATCAAAATTAGTGTTCCCTAGGGATCTGCACTAGGGCCCATATTATTCTTGATCTATTTGAACTCGATTTTTATAGGAAATGGTAACCCTCGTGGCCTTTGTTTACTAAAATTTATGTCCTTCATTTAAGACATTTATATGTGTTTAAAGTATTAAAGCTATTTTACAGGAACAGTGGTATCTTGAATGTTAGAATTAGTGATCGTTTTAATTTGCGAATAAAATAATTATTATTATCGCAAGATCGAAATCAAACAATTTTAGTAAAAATTTTCTCTGCACATCTTCAAGACTTTTTAACAGATTACCTGTAAACATATCAAATTGTACTTCTCTTTCACTATTTTTCAATCTATTAAAAGAATGGTTATTTACTGTAAGTAACATGACACGTTATTTGAGATTGATTCATAGAGCAATTTCGATGTTATTGGTTAAGTTCTTTTCTTTCAATTATATAATATTTTACAATTGCTAATAAAAAAAAGCCCTACTTTTATAGTTGTTTTTATCGTTGAAACAATGAATTCGAGAATTCAAGATCCTAAGTGGGGTACGACAAGGTTGCATTCTATCGCCGATACTCTTTTTGTTGGTGATTAGCGATGTGCTTTGCGCAGTTTTATCTACAGGAAACGAAGGAATTCGTTGGACTCTTACATCTCAACTCAAACATTTGGACTACGCTGACGACGTACGTTTGTTTACTCTGACACAGGATTATGGAGCTGCGCCAAATGACAACAAATGTGGAAAGGGAGGCAAATGTTGCGGCTTTGAACTAACTTAGTAACTCAAGTTAACATTGCAATATCTTGGGAGTATTGTCTCGACCGAAGGTGGAACCGAACAGGACATTGTCAACCGAATCGGCAAAGCAAAATCTGTTTTTGGAATGATGTCCATGATATGGCGAAGCAATGGGATCAGCTTAAACACCTTCTGTTCCGTTCAAATGTTGAATCTGTGCTGTTATATGGGTGCAGCACTTGGAAGGTGACCGCTACTATCACAAAAAGATTACAAACGTTCGTAAATAGGTGCCTACGGAACATCTTAAGGGTTTACTGGCCTAACCGTATCTCTAACGAACATCTTTACCAGAGAACAAGTCAGTAACCAATAGACACAACCGTCCAACGACGGAAGTGGCAGTGGATTGGTCATACACTCCGAAAAGGCGACAGTTCCATAGTAAACTACGCAATGCAATGGAATCCGTTATCTCAGGATGGTAGAAGAACGGGTCGTCCGAAAAATATATGGCGCAGAACAGTTGAGGAGGAGTCACGGCAATTGGGGAAGAGTTATAGAGAGCTGAAGCTCATTGCTAGAAACCGCACGCGAAGGCGCGTAAGCGTAGTAGAGGCCCTAGGACCCACAAGGGGATATAGGACATAAAGAAGAAGAAAAGAAGAAACATTTAACACTAAACTTTGGTTTATAAAATGTTTCTAATTTTACTCGTCACTTTATTTATCACTTACAATGTATTAGAAAAGAAAAAAAAGTAAAGGAAATCTGTTCGATTAACCTGAAGTTTAATATATTGTAAGGATGTAATTATACAAGTAGAAAATTATATTTTATTTTTTTATAATTAATTTTATGGAAATGAAAAAAAATTTATGAACAATCTAACTAACCCCATACAAACATCCACCATATCCCAAATTTTCAGCTATATCGGATGAACGGTCTTCGAGTTAATCGTGAACAGACATACAGACATGCAGACAAACAGACAAGGTTTAATTTTTATATATTAAGATGTGCAGGTTTCCCCAATATTTTGGAAATGGTCAGACTTGTTGGTCAAGGGATCACCATACGAATTGTTTTTTTTTACAAATCTCATGTTACGAGAATTATGAATTTTCCAGACTGTGCAATTTTGCACACCTGTTTGGTAATAAGAAAAAAACAAGGACAACTCGAATGACTCCTGGGTCAATGGACCCCATACAGATTTTTTCTGTAGCTAATCGAACAGCTAATAACGATTTTTTTTCTTGAAGTTATAATCTTTTTTAATTGGGTTACGTTTTAATGAGATTCTCATGGTGCAAACGAATAAAAAAAAATAAATTAATAAACAAAAAGTTGCCTAACGTGTAAAATCAGCGTTCAGTATTATATTAAGCGTTAAATGATTAGCTACATATTACATTATGCAGCAGTTATAGGGAATTATTTGCACATTTTAATAGTCAAATAATTTAAATAAAAATTACAAAGTGAATTAACACAAACGTGAACGAGTATATTTATTTATAGAATATTAGATACACATGCACCTATTCATCTATTCATCGCACTTAATTTGTATGAATAATCGCATAAATTTCTTAGTTAAAATTCACTTATTTATTATACCTGAAATCAGTATGTTATAAATTGTTTAAAATGTAAAACAGAAATAAAAATCAATACAATTATATAGCGTTTAGGCGGATTGAAATTGGATTCAATGTACATACAATAATTTATAAAACTAATTTAAAAAAATTATATATATTTAATATGCCGTATCATTTTTTACAAAATGTTATGGAATGAATCTGATGTAATATATAATAATTCATGGATATATGTATGTATAATAATTATTTGAAAATATATTTATATAAAAGCCTTTATCTTTATTTTTTTTAAATGATCCTATCCTAGCCCATATGGCAGACACTGCGACCTGAAAGATCTTAGGGTGTCTTTACTCTAAGAGACGTACTACCTCCCTTATGAACGATAGTACATCCTCAGTAGCAGAATTTCTCAACTCCGCTGTCGAGCATATTTCCTTGTGAAAGATGCGTCTCCTTAACCAAAGTAATGCTGGGCATTCACAGCGAATGTGCGTGGATGACTCTTCAACTTTCGAGCAGAACCTACATTCACTCGTATCTTGGTGACCCACAAAGCTTAATAGCGTATCTAGCACCCGTCCTCCTAATGAAGATTGGCAGTTGTGAAAGCCCTACAACAGCTTCGTAGGGCAGGTGCGCGTGCCACCCGTTATACCTATATAGGCAGCTCTTTGTAGCTTCTGACGCTTACTTGCCATTTTACTTTCGGCCACTAAACGATGGCAATTTTCAACATAGTTGAAGATAAATGGACTGGCGAGAGTGAGGGCAAGTACCTCTTCGCGAATCTAATTGATGAAGACAGGTTTGGATCCTTTATTTAGTATATCTACATCACTACTCAGAAGATATTCTAAATGACACTCACCGCTTCTATTGATGTCGCCCCAGACCTCTTGATGTGCATCACCTCTAATGACGGAATGTTGTCGTCGTCGCCGGGGAAATATGCTGAAGTACACACGATATTCTGCGTTCGCCTCTCGGTCGGAGTTTTAATCAGCAGGGCTACCAGGTCTTTCGTTATGAATTCTGGATCCTGCATCCACAGATCAACTTACTTATCCCATTCCGTAGACCTTTTATCTGTCCGCTAATAACCCAAGGCTCTTGGATGAGACCAAGGGTTATATTTTCCTCGGCGAATCGCTTGCTGAGGGTAGCGGACGCGCCGTTCGCGTGATGCAGGTTTGCCTGTAACACCCTTATTAAATGATATATTAATCGCTAAATTATAGATTTTTTTTGTTTTTAGGTAAAATATATATTTAATAACCGGATATTTCGGTGTTTTGCGCCCATTTTCAACGATAAAAAATATTTCTTAACAAAAAAATGAAAAAATAAATTAAAAATAAATCATTATATATAATTTTTTATATAAAAACAAAGAAAAGTTTATAATTTTATTTATTTGATAATAATTATTGTGATTTTATGTTATAAAACACTTTTTACAAAATTAACTTGGCTTTATATAGGATGAAATAAAATTAAAGATATCTCAGGAAAGGAGTTAATCTGGACTATCCGAAATTTGCTGTAGTCTGCTACACAGACAAATTAGTCTGTTCTGTTGTTCTATTTTAATGTTGCGTTTGTTGTGTGTAGAAAATTCAAAGTCCTAAACTACCCGATACAGGTGTCCTTCAACATAATAACTGTATTGATGCACGTTCAGATAGCACGTGTTATTATTACATACAGCGTAATAACCATGTAGCGGCATACTATGTGAAGCATCTCTTTTGGGATACTATCTTTTTAACGCCCGAATATTAAATGCTTTTTTAAATTCTCTATATTAACTTCGCGTGCACGTGGCTGGCTGGTTGGCTGGCTGGCTGGCTGGCTGGCTGGCTGGCTGGCTGGCTGGCTGGCTGGCTGGCTGGCTGGTCAGATTTTCTGATCAATTTTTAGCCCACTTCCCATGGCCCGATTTTATTGAAATTTTGCACACATGTATATTTCCGGTGACAATACTTTCTATTAAAATTTGAGGCCCCTCGGACCTGGGGTTCGGGGGGCTCTCATACAAATATTTTACAAAATTTACCCGATTTTCTTTAAATTTTATACACATGTGTGTCTTCGATGGAAAACACTTTTTGTAAAAATTTGGAGCGATCGGCCCCTTGGGGACCCCAATATACAATTTTTAAATATCGCTATATCGCATCAGATCACGGCAAAGTCTGAGCTCTGTGCTTTGTGAGCAGCGCTGTTCGCTGCCGCTGCGTCATTTCGTGGATGATTTTGCCACAGTGTGTGTGTGTGTTGTGTGTGTGTGTGTGTGTGTGTGTGTGTGTATCTCCGATTAGAGAATTTACAAGAAAAATTTTAATTTTTATGGGTTGTTTTTTTGTTAGTGTTGTATATAAAACAGTTATTGTTAAAAAAAAATTTCGACCGATTTTATTCAAACTTTGCACACATTTTCGATTAGAGAATTTACACGGAAAATTTTAATTTTTATGGGTTGTTTTTTTTATCTTATAATTTCCTTATGGAATCTTATAAATTTACAGTATGATAAAAATCATTAATCATTTGGGCAAGATAATAAAAATAATAATATTCGGCGCGACAGATCATTGTGGTCCAAGGCCGCGACCATTTGTGTTTTGCATGTATATTTTTGGACAAGATACCATGATTTTATCGATGTATATAATCTTATCATATCTTAATCATCCACTTTTACTTTTATTAATAAAACTACTCGTCGAACCAATAAACTGAAGTGAAGTGAAGTAAGTAGAAAAGAATTTAGAATGCAAAATCTATAACTGACAACATCAACAATTTATCTCTGCATTTCCAGGGCAAGTTATAAGCTTTCTCGCATAATGTCAAATTCCAATAGCTGGTAATGAATGTCAGCAGCTAGCGCTGGTGACTGCAAGAATGTGATTCGACTTTCCGTCGAAAGTATTTACAAAATACCCGTAAGTACTTTCTAAAATGGCGACAAAAATAGAACAAACAATGGTATGAGAAAGCGAATCTTTTCAGATCAGTACACGACAACGACGCGCCGGCGCGGCCAACAGATTCTTGTGTCGCCAGTCAACTGTTACTTAATCCGCTGATAATTGTAGTGAAATAACTTGATAGCATCTGAATTAGACAACGTACTTAAGTACATAAGCGGGTGTAGGTACTTGTGGTATTTTTGCTACCGGCCGGCACGTTATGTTGCATACGCATGGCAGATAGTTTTAGTTGCCGTGCGCCGTCATCGATTCGATTTTAATTTATTCGTCTGGTCAACTGATCGAAGATATCCGGTTAATGACTGCTGGGAATTTTTCAATTTCATTCGCTCTATTAGAGTCATTCGTTTATGATCGTCTGAATTTTTTTTTTAAAACTGCGTGTTAGCACGTATCTTATACTTTTGCAATTAATTAAAATGTAATGAGGTGAAAGCTAGCTTTTGGGTGACGATGTCAATCATCATGCGTCAATCATCATGCGTCAACTGAGCCGTTGCATTATATACTGTATTTCCGTAATTTTGGGGCAATTAAAAACGATGATTGAAAGTGATGAATTATTATCACAAGGTGTGTGATCACCATCAATAAGAATTAGATACGGAAATGTGATTTCCCTCTCGGTAGTGTTATTTTTGTTTATCATTTATTTAGGTAATTTGGTTGTTTTTATACCCCTCACAAAAAGTGAGGACAGGTAATGACGGCCTCATTGTTTTTTTGTGATTTCTGTTGTGCGTTGTGGAGGTTGTCTGTGTTAGAACGAGGTGTTGTTAATGCGCATATTACACTCCACAATAAGATGTTTACTTAAAAATTGAAATCCTTGATATTGCTCCTTTTGTGTCTTATTTGCCTAACTTATAACTTATTTACCGTACTAAATTCATAATTTTATAAAAAAAAAACAAATCAGTTCCCGTTTGTTTGTCTGGCTGTCAGTATATGTATTAACATTTGAAATGCACAACTCATTATCATACTGGGCTCTACAACAGAAAGGGTGAGTGTATCTTAGAATATCTCATTAGTTGTAATGTAAATAAAGGCTCGAAACCAACATTCATAAATGTGATTTCCCAGTACATTTATATCCAATATCGTCGAAAATTGGCATGTGTCCGATGAAGCCTCTTTGTCTGATCAGGTTTGACCTTCCAGGCAGATTGGCATGCATGCTTCTTCTAGATACGATCCTAAGTCTACGGACTGGAATCGGCGACTTGTCCTCACCAAGATAGATAATCTACGTACTCCTATAGAGTCCATAGGGGACATAGATGAGGCAGCATATAATTTTTATGATGTGTTGCTTACTACGGCAGCTCCCAAAATCAGTCTGAGCAAGGGCAAACCTAAGGTTCCCTGGTGGAATAACCGGGTGGCCAACCTTAGGAAGAAAGTTAGACAGCTTTTCAACACTGCTAAGCGCATAAAGAGCTGGGACGAATATAGGTTCGCCCTTACGGAGTATAACTCTGAATTGAGACGATCCAAACGAGCCACATGGAGGAAATGCTGCGAAGCCATTGCTAATATGCTAGTAGCGGCACGAATCCACAAGGACTCGTCAAGGAGCAGACAAACTGTGTAGGCTTACTGAAGAAGACAGATGGTAACTACACGTCGGACCGAGAGAGCACACATTGACTGTAGGGTAAATAGTTTATCGGGAAAAATATTTAGTCGAGATAAGGTTATACGGGCCCTAGGCCACTTCAAACAAGGCAATAGGCCTAGTGAGCTGCCTAAATCATTCCTATAAGACTAACATCATTTGTTCGCAAAATTATGAAGAGACTTATTGATGTTCATAGCAGAGCCTGGCTAGATTTTTTCCTTTTCAGTTCGCATACAGGATAGAAAAAGCACAGAGGGCGCCCTTGACTCTCTAGTTAAAAAGATTGAAGGAACTTTTCATTCCAAAGAAATAGTTCTGTGTGCTTTCCTTTACATTGAGGGTGCTTTTGATAACACTGGCTACGACTCAATTTCAGAGCAATCAGTAGCAGAGGTATCAAGGGCACGACCAACCAATGGATAAGGGGTATGCTTGAAAGTCGAGTCATCACCTCCCCCTCAGGGGGAGTGTCTGTGTCGGTGACTGTAGCTAAGGGCTGTCCGCAAGGAGGTGTCCTCTCTCCCCTTTTATGGTCACTCGTCATAGGCAATCTTCTAGCCGATCTACATAGATCAGGCTACATCGCCATTGGTTATGCTGATGATTTGGCGATCATAATTAGCGGTAAGCACAGCACGACCATTATAAATGTCATGCAAGGTGCTTTACTTCACGTCCTAGAATGATGCAACAGAGAAGGGCTTTCCATTAATCCTTGAAAAACCGTTCTAGTGTCTTTCACGAGACGAAAACCCTCCGAGTTGGGACCTATAATCATAAAAGGCACTACATTGGAGTATTCCAGTGAGGTTAAATATCTCGGAGTCATCCTTGATAAACAACTCAACTGGAATTCTCATTTCAAGTCCGCCATCGAAAGCGCCAGTAGGTCCCTGTGCGCCAGTAGACGCCTCTTAAACCTAAAATGATACATTGGATGTATACTATGAGTGGTAAAACCAATTATCACGTACGAGACTATCATATGGTGGCCGAAAAATCTTGAACGGAAAACGGTACGGTACGGCTACAACTGCATTAGAAGCTGTTGTAGGGCTTTTACCCTTAATCTTAATGGACTCTTAATCAGTTAAATGCTACTACGATGCACTGCAATCACTGGCAGGACTTCACAGGGTAAAACTCGTTTGGGTCCCTGGTCACCAGGGAATTGCAGGCAACGAACATGCAGATGAACTGCATGGTTCAGAATCTGCGTTCTTAGGACCGGAACCTTACTGTGGCGTCGACAGGGCTGCCACCACAGCAATGATTAATAAGTGGGAAGGCAGAATTCGTCTGGCTCATTGTGATAATATCCCACTTGTTTAGACAATCCAAACGGTTAATCAGGCCCTTTTCCTATAAGGAAATCCTTGATCTAGACAAGGTAGCATTAGAAAGCTGGTGAGGTTTCTCACAGACCTGCGATTTCACCTTGGCAAAATTAATCGTGGCTTAAACACGGAATGCCGTTTCTGCTCGGAGGATGATGAAACATCCGGGCACATTCTCTGTGATTGTCGAGCATTGATCTGGTTAAGAACTGCGAAACTCTGCCACTAAGCATATACTATCCTTCATTAGGTATTAAGTCTTTTAGATTAGTTCTTTTAAGGTCGCAGCATCAGCGACAGCGGAAATAAAGTGATTTAATTCGCTTTGTAAGACCAAACTGTCATACTTAATATAACTTGTAATCTATGTTCCTTAATAAAAGTGGGTGTTTTCTTGAAATTTTGTTTATTAATGATTTTCATGTTTCACTCAATTCTTTTACCATTTTAGTTATCAGCTGTATGCTGTAACAAAATATGTACATATTTCATTTTAGGCTAAACATAGATATAACCCTTTTTTGGTTTTATTATGTATGCCTCGTTGAACAAGCAGAAAAAAATCCTGTGAATAGTACAGGAAATTGGAATAATCGTCATTATTCCCATGTGTATGTATATGTATACAAGAATTTATTTTTAGTATGATTATAATCCCATAGACCTTTTCTTCGAAGGACAATTTCTAATCTTACGAAATACATTTACGCAGAGAAGATAAAACCCTGCTCTTCTCAATATGTAAGTTGCCACATCCATTTTCTATCATCGAACGGTTAGCAGTGCACAGTAGGTTAAATCAAAATCCATGTTTCACTTTAATTTAATTAATTTTCTAGCGATACAAGCAAGATTCTATCTCTAAATCTACATTTATCAGTGCGATAGAAAGTGTTAAGAAGTCGGAACTTTACTTACGAGTATATAACCCCAAATTCATTCAGATCTTATAATAATCTAACCTGATTTACTTATCGAACTCTTTTTTCCTCAGGTATGACAAATATAATTACATTTAAATATTCATCGTCCTACCTGTTCAACAGTAAAATAGCTTTTATCCCTTTTGAATAGGTCTTTCGAATATGGAATCTTAAGTACTTTTTATGGAATAAAGATTATACATATATATGTGAGGTTTCTTTAAGTCCATGCACCGAATATTTAAATAATAGAGTGAATGAGTTTGTTGTAAGGGAATGTTTAGTCGATGTTTTTAAAAAAAGCAACGAGAAATTTATAAGGATATCAAGTAGTGATTTTCTGATGTTCTTAATGGAAATAACAAGCGATATATGATTCCCATGCATTCTTTTGGCTTGCTACCAGTAATTACTTATCTTAAGAGAGTATAAATGTATAACAAAGAAGTTGTTTTCGTACAGATATTTACTATTCTACAATAAAAACCGACGTCATTATGTATGTTTTATGCGTTATAACTTCCGGTCTGTGTTCTTTATGCCTTCCGGTCTGTATTATTTCTGAGTAAACTTTCCCCCTTTATTTGAACGGTGTATTATATACCAACTAAGAAGGGCTTATTTTGAGATAAGCCTACGACATTAAAACTAAGTACGTTTTTAATACATGCTTTTATCGAAACGCTTGTATAGTAAGAAATATATGGATGATTGAATATTTTATGATACACAGACTTTTTTTTTTAAATAATACCCTAGCCCATATGGCAGACACTGCGACCAGAAAGATTTGGTTTACTCTAAGAGACGTACTACCTGCCTAATGAGCGATATTCCATCCTTAGTGGTAGAATTTCCTAACTCCGCTGTCGACCATATTTCCTTGTAAAAGATGCGTCTCCTTAACCAAAGTAATGTTGGGCATTCACAGAGAATGTGCTCGGATGAAACTTTTTGAGCCAAGAATTTTCACGGCACCCACTTAGTCACCCGGTTTGTACCCGTATTCTATTTGCAGCTTAATAGCGCATGTAGCAGCCGTCTTCCCAATGGATATTGGGAGGGGTGAAAGCTCTAGGGAAGGTGCGCATGGCACCCGTTATACCTAGACAGGCAACTCTTTGTAGCTTCTGAGGCTTTGTTGCCGTTGTCCGTTCAAGAACTTTCGGCCACCAAACGATGGCTGCGTACGTGATAATAGGTCGCATCACCATTGTGTACATCCAATGTACCATTTTAGGATATAGACCCCAAGTTCTGCCGTAAAGGCGTCTACTGACCCACAAGGCCCTAGTGGCGCGTTCGATGGCGGACTTGATATGAGAATTCCAGTTTAGCCGTTTATCAAGGATGACACCGTGATATTTAACCTCACTGGATGATGGTAAGTCCCTAATCGACCAGTCTTCTTTTCGTGAAAGACACTAGAACGGTTTTGCAAGGATTGATGGATAGTCCTTCTCTGCTGCACCATTCTAAGACGTGTAGTAAAGCACCTTGCATAGCACTTGTGACAGTCGTGGAGTGCTTAACACCAATAAAAATCGCTAATTCGTCCGCATAACTAATGGTGATATAGGCTGATCTGTGCAGATCGACTAGAAGATGGCCAGGAGGAAATAATATCTCGACTTTCAAGCATGGCCCTTATCCAATAATTGGTCGAGTCTTCGATACCCCTGCTACTGATTGCCTTTGCAATTGAGTCGTAGCCAGTGTTGACGAAACCGCCCTCCGTGTCGGGGAAGCTAGGTACACAGGGCCACTTCGTTGCAACGAAAAGTTACTTCTATTTTCTTTACAAGATAGTGAAGGGCACCTTCTGTGCTTTTGCCTTACCTCTACGCAAACTGACTTGAGTGCAGAGGGGTAGACAATTCTACACGCCCTTTAATATGAACGTCAATAAGTCTCTCCATGGTTTTGGGGACAAATGATGTTAGACTTATGGTCTGCATGATTTAGGCAGCTCACTTGGCCTATTTTCTGGTTTGGGGATAAATAAAACATTTACCTGTCTCCAGATTGTAGGAATGTACCACCATTTGTATCTAGCTCTAAAGAAAGTGGAACCATCACTGCCGGGAGCTTTGAAAGGTTTAAAAGAGCCTGCTGCCCATTTAATCTTATCCGGACTAAAGATTTTACCGGACAAACTATTTCCTTACAAGTAATACAGACCCTTTGGTCAGATGCGTTCGGGTACGTATATGGTGCACGAGTAGACAAACCTGGGATATCAACCTGGAGTAGGGTTCTGATTGTATCCTCACGGTCCGACGGTCGGCTTTTTTTAATAAACCTGCACAGTTTGTCGGATCCTTAACTAATGATTTATAGATTCGTGCAGCATTTCCTCCATGTGGCACGTTTGGATCGTCTTAATTCAGAGTTGTACTGTGTAAGGGCGAACCAACATTCGTCCCAACTCTTCGTGCATGTTGCTGAGTTGAAGAGGTTTTGATCCTTTATTTAGTATATCTTATTCTAAAAGACACCAGGTCCTTCGTTATGAAATTTGGAATAGAAAGAAAATTGATGTGCTGATCAAGCAGGCCGCCATTGCACTGGCTCCCCGTATTTACAGATCAACTTGCTTTTCCCGTTTCTGTAGACCTTTTATCTGTCCACTAATAACCCAAGGTTCTTGGATAAGACCAAAGGTTATATTTTTTTCGGCAAACCGCTTGCTGAGGGTAGTGGACGCGCCCTTCGCGTGATGCAGATTCGCCTGTATCACTCTGATGAAGCTTATTATTCCTACCTGGATGATGAAGTTGAAGTGGTGGCTTTGGTAAAAGCAAGAACATTCTCTCTATCCTTGCCCATGCGTCGCCTTCTCTTTAGCGAGTTCAATTTAAGACTTTTGCATACGAAACTGGTATTTTCATAGAAGTCATATGTTTTCTACAATTTTGGATAGAAACACAATAATTAATAATAACAACATTTGACCGTTGCGCTCCAAACATAGCATCTCGCGACCATTCGTGTTGTCAAACGTTGTTCAAACTTGAGAGAATAAAAATCATACAGAATATCTTGGGAAATAGTTACTACGCACAAAATTATATATTTTTTGCAAAAGAATTTAACTTTTCCGAAGTAAAGTGCGAGTATATAGCGTATATCGAATATGTGAAATGTCATAAACAAATTTTCATATGTCGTGGATACGTTAAGTGCAATGTACAGCATTCCTTTGGTTATACGAAATCTAAAAAAGAAAAGTTTTATGTTTTTAAGAAGAAACGCTTCACAAAACTAATTCAATCCTTCCATTTTTGAAATTTCATTAGCGTTGGTTTTTATGATTTGTATTTGCACCGCGATAAAAAAACAGCTTCTTTTATACATTTTTTATTATAATTATTTTTCATTATTATTAAGACTATATTTCAACTATAAGTGAACGTAATCTTCAGCGGTGCAATTATCATTAAATATTATAATATATTACATAAAAAGCTATTATATGATAATGGCGATAAATGCATTCCCGCATAATTCTCTTCAGATTTTTAGTCTCAGTCGGAGAAAAATACCAAATAACTTGGCACACTGCTTTCAGACAGAGAAGCACTTCGATAGAAAAGCACTCATAAAATTTTGAATGAAAGATGTCTTGAACGCATCACGCTCACGCGAAAGCAAAATTAATACTTTTTCTGTTTTAGATTCAGTTTAAGTTTTCGTTTATACATTGGATGGAATGCATTGGCAAACAAACATGAATTTTGTTAAATATTAAGTTAAGATTGATGAATATTTAAACTCTTTAATTAC
This sequence comes from Nephrocerus scutellatus, assembly GCA_947095585.1. NCBI lineage: Eukaryota > Metazoa > Arthropoda > Insecta > Diptera > Pipunculidae > Nephrocerus > Nephrocerus scutellatus. The sequence continues at coordinate 4,525,177 of OX352761.1, read as the reverse complement.
TTATTGGCCATTTGAACGCTGGTTGAGCTTTCTTAGAATTACGTTTTCTACCGCAATCTTTTATTTACTTGTTGATTGTACTACGAGAATGTATCCAAATTAACACCCAAATAGCGCATTTGCATGAACACATTTGTTGTGATTTTGTAACTGTTCGCACCAGTTGTCTGCAACTTTCAAATTCTCTATATAAACTTTGTATTTGTTTATTTTTAAGTTTGAGTTTTAAATCAATTTTTAATCCACTTTCTAGAACCCGATTTTATTGTAACTTTATACACATGCGTATCTCCGATGACAACGCTTTCTATTATAAGATTGCAAGTGATCGAGCCCCCGGCTCGAGGGTTTTCCAAATAAATTTCTTAAAAATTAAGCCGATTTTTTTCAAACTTTGTACCCATGTGCGTGTATCTCCGATTAGAAAATTTACATGAACATTTTATTGTTTATCCGTTGATTTGTTCCAGTTGCGTCGAAGATCGTAAATTCCGAGTCTTAGAGGAGGTGCGAAGCAGTATAACTTCATTTTCATGTTTTGCAGTATGCCAGATATTCATCGAATGCTAAGATAATACTAAATACTGCCTGTTTATTATATGTTATAGTTGTGAATGGTAGGTATGATAATCCAGAGCAAAAAGACCGTCGGTCCATTGAACTCATTCTCAGTGGGTTTACTATTAAAATCACTTTGTTGCCTGAAAATGTATAGTTGTTTCCTCTTCACACCAGGCAGGAATTACATATTGGATCCAATATAAATCCCAACTTGAACATATGACTTTCAGTCGGGTTATGCCCTGTAAGTGAACCACCCATACTCCGACAGTTCCTTCCACAAAGAACTTGGCGGTATTTTTGTTCGGCCTATCCCCTAAGCTTTGTAGTTCTATATGTATTTATGTAGTTCCAACAGTGAACCTCTTCGGTCTCTATAAATCTTCGAATGCTAATAGCTAAGCTTGCTTATATCAAGCCTAACATTGATTCCGGACCAATAGGAACAGCGAAAGAACCACTTTCGAGTGCATCAGCAGATTCATTGATTTTGTATTCTTCATGATCCGCAACCCAGGTAAGAGTGACAGAATCACATCTTGAAATATATTTCAGTGTTCTCTTTTATTCTAGAATAATCTTCGAGTTGTCATAAGGTGATTCCAATGCTAGTAGAGCAGCTTCGATGTCATTACATGTTGCAATGCAAAGTTTCGTCCTTGTAACGGGTGTTTTTTTGGGAGGTTTGTTTTTCCGATAGATGTCGTTTTATTTTATGACAGTTGTTTTGACAGCTCAAAGTGGCATTTCTACTCAGTATTGTTTGGCAAATCATTATGAAAAAAAAAAAAAAAAAAAAAAAAAAATGACATTTGTGAAAAATAGTCGTGGTAGCCATATGCCAGAAATTGTGTTTAAATGTTAAATGCCAAAAAATTATCTACCAAATAAAAAAAAATTTTGGTCATTTCATAATTTTATATGTGTTTTATTCAAAAAAAAAATCGGCAACCTCTTAAAAAAACACGTTATATCTAACGGGTGTTTTTTTAAGAGGTTGCCGATTTTTTTTTTGAATAAAACACATATAAAATTATGAAATGACCAAAATTTTTTTTTATTTGGTAGATAATTTTTTGGCATTTAACATTTAAACACAATTTCTGGCATATGGCTACCACGACTATTTTTCACAAATGTAATTTTTTTTTTTTTTTTTTTTTTTTTTTTTTTCATAATGATTTGCCAAACAATACTGAGTAGAAATGCCACTTTGAGCTGTCAAAACAACTGTCATAAAATAAAACGACATCTATCGGAAAAACAAACCTCCCAAAAAAACACCCTTTATCTTTTTCGGGACAGTCTAGTTGGAAACATTTGAATAAAATAGCAAAATAGTTAGTCATTTTCCAAGTGAGAATGTCTCTTTATAATTTTCATCTAAGAACCATCCTGCTCCAGTTCTCTCATTATTAAATAATCTCAACATGCATAAATCTGCTGGGCCTGATGGTATTCCTGCTCTAGTTTTGAAGAGGTGTTCTTTAACGCATATCCAGTGAAAGCAAAGTTTTTGCACCAATTGACAGAGTCTGGCTTGTTGAAAATGAATACCTATGGAATTAATAAGACTCTAAGACGGTGACGTAAATATCGCGAAAACGATCGAATTGCTTGAACATCGTAGGAATGTTACCTGCTTAGACAGACAAGTTGTTGGCCACCAAACAACTGGCGCATAGGTGAGAATGGGTCTTATTAGTATTAAGTAAAACCAGTGTACCATTGTTGGACTCAGCCCATATGATTTACCAAATGCTATTTAACAATGAATATAGGTAAACTTAGCTTTTAATATTCTCAACTGCAGGTGCATCTTCTACTTCACCCTACAAACTATAATTACTCCTATGTATTTGACTTCGGTGGAGATTGGCAGAGTAAGCAATTAAGTAGAGGAGGAATAAGACCATTAAATTTATGCTTTCGAGTAAATAAAACAACAGCTGGTTTGCTTAGATTTACAGAGTATCCATTGCTACAACACCATTTATCGACTTGTCTACCTTAGCTATTTTTGAACTCTTTGAACAGCTTGGCAAGCAGTCTATTTCTGGTGCTGGTCCAGCGTTCAGTGCTGTGGTCAAAGATTCCGAAGTCAAGTCAGAATTGGGTTGACTTTCTTCTTCTTCCTCTTCCTTTCATTAACTTGGGTACTTACCAGGTCCGCTAGACCCGATGATTTCTCAACAGGTCTAGGTCGTTTGCCTCCCTTGCGAATTGAATTTAAAGCTTGTGATAGATCGGTCTCCATTTTTATTTCAAACAGTCTGTTACGTCTCTTCTTCTTTCCCTATTGCCTTTTGGACTAAAGCTTATGCTTTACAGTGCCCAGAGATGTCTCATTCTTCTTACTGATTCTCTCCCGTAGCCCAGAGCTATTCTAAGTTACAGGATAACTCGTTCTCGGTGACAAAAGGGGTAGAAGTAGTTGCCGTCTTTTGCTTTCCTGTACTGTCTATTAGACCAGTTCAAACTGGATAATCCAAAGCAGTGATAATATTCGTTTCAACTGATGCAACTTCAGTAGCTCTCTTCAGAAAAGAGCGAGGGGATATCCAGATTCCTGGTTACCTCATACAGAGTTAAAAACGTTCAGTTTATCCCCTCCATCAAAATCTTTTGAAATGGTTCATTTATGATTTTTACTATGGTGGAAGATAGACGTGGTATCTCATATCGGAGAACCTACCTTTATTTTAGACCTACTGCCAGATGACTAGGGTCCGTGTCATGTGAGGCACAATTAAAGTGTATATCGAAAAGGCCTTTGTCATGGTTTTTACCGATGCGCTAATTTCTAAAAGAACTTGCTGAGTGACAGGCGTTTCCCAGTCGAAAAAGTATTGGTTCCCCCATCCACATCGGTCATCCCCCTTTCCAACACACCCCCACGATCAACCATTCCATTATCTTCGACCAACCAAACCCCATCGACCCCTCACCAGTAAACCCACCACCATCCATCAACTCAGCAATAAATCCGAAATCGCACCAACGACCATCACATCAATGACCACCCTTCTTCCAGAAAGCATTGCTTAAGAATAGAATGTTTGGGGAAATACACATCGATAAAACTTCTATCCTGAAAAGGACATATACACTTTGTACATCTTTAATATAATTTATGGATATTCTTATACAAATAGGGAAAGAAAATCTGGGTTAATTCACATGAGGATACAATGAAATTTAGATAACCAAATAATAAAATATCTTTTACAATCCTATTTCTGATTTTGCAACCCATTTGCATTACATTATCTACTACGAATTGAAATATTATAAGCTTACGAATGTAACCAAGGATGCAGATAGCTCATAAGATAGCGTCTCCGTTTCGGTTTACTTAAATCTAGACAACTTGGTATAATTTGTCTAAGCAGAAAATAAAGTGGCCTTGCAAGGAATGTGTGCTCGGACTCTACATTGAATCGTCTCGGAAGCAGATATCTATTTCTAGACACTGCTTACCCACCGGGAAAGTTTCTTTTGACTTTTTTTGGACTTGTCAGATGTAATCTCTAGCTTTACTAATATTACTAGAAAACGTTGTCGTATTTTGTATTGATATTAATGGAATAAAAGAAAATTATTTATACTTTTTCATATGAAATAACGTACTTTCGGAATGTTACCAATTTCGATATTCGACACTCGAAGGTAATGATGTGGATGCGTGGAAACATACTGAGAACTCACAATGACAAAAAATTCAATAATATAAAAGCACCTAAAACTGATAAGCTCATAAGATTTAAGGAAAGTAAGAAGGTATAATATACCTTCTGGCTTTCCTTAAATTCATTCATACGAGTATACGTTTCTTTTTTGTTAAGTTAACATAAACATACATCATTTTTAGATTCACATTGTTGCGTCCAATATCTGGAAACACAATCAAAACATTGATATATTAATGAGGAAATATAAGCCACAATACAATCAAAACAGATAAATTGTGTTCTTTTTGTGTTTAGTGAATTTAAAAATAAGTGCGTAAAGCAGAAGGCCATGAAAAAAAACCAATTGAAAACTTTAACTTTAAAGCCTTCAAAAATAACTCATAGGCACTCGCTTTTGTGCTAGTGTGCTAAATGCGTGCACAGATAGATACAATTGTTTTAGCTAGCATCTGGCAAATTGGTCGTTGCGATTAGCAGAGCAACAGTAGAGCGCTTTATGGTTGAACTATACGATTACTAATAGCACTTTTTAAAAAATATCAATGAGTACAATTATGCTGAAATGATTAACAACACTCTGAACATACTTTTCTTTGTTGTTAATTTGAATGCTAATGGCTTTATTCTTAATTTCAATCGATTCGCAAACAGCTAAACTTTATAGCCAAAAGCCAAGTACATAATACATGTTGTAAGTATGTGCACATAAAGTACACAAAAATGATTCAACGAACAAGTTCAATAACAAAAAGAAAATTAACAAAAAACAATACGTAAAGTAATTTTATTTTTGTTTATTTTTGTATTACCGGAAGTTCAAATGGGATTAATGTGGGCGGTTCTTTGAAAATTGACTTTTTTTTGTATGCGTAACAATCTTCACTTCTCATTCATTGTAATGCAAAGTGCGGCTTTCTATAATGAAAATTGTGGCAAGAAAACACTTGTCACCAGTGAGATTGAATAGATCTGCTTTACAATACGATTCCGCCTCATAACTTGAATGGCGTATGGGCCGAGTGTGCTCACGCTGCAAATGAACTTTGGTCAGAGCTCTTTAAAATCCAGACCGCGTTGTAGTTATTGCCATTTACAATTTTTATTTAGAATTTAATTTTATTTAGATTCAAAGTTCTGTGGAATATGGTCGTTCAAGCAATTGTTGTTACTTGAAACTCTAATGTGTTTAAATCGAAGGCAGGATGGGCACCCACTCTACCCTGATCATTGAAATAAGTGCGCCGCGAGGGCATAAATCTTGAGGAAATCTTTGTGTTGGTCACGTTTAACTAACGAGAATCATACCATGTTTCGAAGTATATCTGGTTTTTTGGTATTTTTGTATTATTGCTGTTGCTTTATCCAATAATTATCAACGACACGACATCGCTCACAGTTATGATTGCAATTTTATTCAACGAATCGTGGATTTTTCCTGCTATCCAAAGCATGCGGCGTAATCAGCTCCACCTGTCGCAACGATAATCACTTGCTATTAATCTTCTAAGATTAATGCGTTGACAACATTAGTTGATATAAGTCTGGAAAAGTTGTGATAGTAAATTATATACCAACAAGAAATAATTGTGATGTAATGTCCATTTGTGCAATTTCTTACAATTAATTGAAAGATGTGTGTATGTATTCGGTTGTCATGCAATGTAACTCGTTTTAAAGAATTTACTAATGAAGGCACACAATGTGAATTAAGTAGAGATAATACTCATGGGTATGTTAGTAAAGCGGTACTCGTATGGTATACGTAAATAGGTCAATAGGTGTGCTGCTAAGCTATTGCACTTTCGCTGCAAGAGCGTTCAAACTGTCCAACATTAATATAGTTCATGCAGAGTAACAGTATAGAGCGTTGGCTTAAGTTTAAGTAAAGCTTTTTATCTATCATTATGAGATAAAAAATAACTATACAATTAGACTTGCTGTCGTATATTAAATCTATCCCGTTCTTCATTAAAATAATCTTTAAAGTTTAAACACTTTACATACACGCTAAGGTACACATAATTATTATAATACAAGTGTGGCCGCAGTCCGTTATACGTATAAACGGGCCCCTAGTTTGTATTATTTAATTTGATGTCAATAGTCTTAGAAGGATAATATTTCTCAATTTTTATTTAAAAGTTTGAGAATCAGTGAAATAAAAGTTTAAGAATCACTAAAAGTGTTGCTGATGTTATGTTTTATGACTCTGTTAAATATTTGAGAATCACTGAATTAGTATAATGAATCACTTTTAAGTGCAATCCATCATTGAAAGATATCACCGACCTGTTATTCACCGGACAAAGTTCAACTCATAGACACGATCTCCTCGCCCGAGTATTCAAACAAAAGCTGACAAGGCTGATAGACGTCATTACCAAAAATCACATATTTGGCAAAACTCAGTGCTGGATGTACTCGGTAGAATGACAAAATCGAGGCATGCCACACGCTCACAGTTAAGTCTGGCTAAAACAAAAAATCGTGGCAACGCAAATCGATGACGTGATTACCGCACAGAAGATCCGGTTCCGTTTGAATCAATCTAAAAACACATGATCCACGGTCCTTGCGGTGAACTGAACATGAAAGAAGGCAGGTGTACAAAGCGCTATCCACCGGAGCTGATTCAAGAAACTCAAACAGGAGGCGATGTATATCCTCTGTATAGAAGAAGAAATGCGGCTGACAACCACAATCAAAACGCGCAATGTAGAAGTTGACGTCGACAACAGATGGATCGTGCCCTACTCACCGCTGCTTTCAAAAATGTTTGATGCCCTCATCACTGTTGAGTACTGCAATTCGGTGAAGTCGATCAAATACATTTGTAAATACGTCAACCAATGTAGTGACATGGCCTGTATCCGGTCTGGCCAATCAAACTGATGAAATCACTTCTTTTCTTCTTCTTTGAGGTCCGTTTTAACCACCTTTTACATGACTTTCAGAGCTGAAATTTTGTGAGTGTTTGAGTCCCCAATAGGTTTTTTTATATTCCACATATGACGCGTTTCGCGTTCGCGTGAGGCACGTGTGATGAGTGGAAATATCGCCATTTTCTCGTTTTTTGAGGTCATTTATAACAACCTTTCGCACTACCTGGAGGTTTGAAATTTTGTGGGCAGCTCAATGTCAGGTGCAAATTTTGAAATCCCGTGTGTGAAGCATGTCGAGAGTCGCGTGTGGCACGTGTGATGCCCGACCTTAAAAACAGATATTTTTGGAAATTATTACCAAATAATAAAGGACTGTGTGGCGCGCGTCAACGTATACATAAAATTTTGTACCCGAAAAACGAAGTTTTTTTTACAATTTACTTGTTATGCTTGAATAACTATAGCTTACAATTCTCATAATTTTGTGACTCCACATACATTTATGTTCTTCTGTTATAATAATAACAATTATATTTTTAAATTCTCTACATTAACTTCACTTGCCCGTGGCTGGCTGGCTGGCTGGCTGGCTGGCCAAATCTTGTGTTCAATTTTCAACCCACATCCTACAGCCCGATTTTATTGAAATTTTGCACACATGTATGTCTCCCATGACAACACTTTCTATTAAAATTTCGCGGGGTCGGGGGCTCCCATACAAATATTTTACAAAATTTACCCGATTTTCTTTAAATTTTGTACACATGTGTGTTCGATGGAAAACACTTTTTGTAAAAATTTGAAGCGATTTTTAAATATCGCTATATCGCATCAGATCACGGCAAAGCCTGAGCTCTGTGCTTTGTGAGCAGCGCTGTTCGCTGCCGCTGCGGCATTTGGTGGATGATTTTGCCACAAAACGAGCACGCAGTGTGTGTGTGTGTATCCCCGATTAGAGAATTTACAAGAAAAATTTTAATTTTTATGGGTTGTTTTTTTATGTACTCGTTTACAATTATCTACTCTACCTCACTTTAAAGAGCTTAGCTTGGAAATTACAAAAAGTGAAATTGTAATTTGTATTTTTTTTTTTTGAAAAATCCTTCAAACTTTTCTTACAACCTCTTGAGAAATATTACACCTAGTGCCACTTCAGACGATTTTACAGTTACACAGAACAATGGAAACTTCTGAGAAAAAAATGTCTTGTGTAAAAGAAACGAAGCTCTTATGTTACATAATCATAATAGAAATGAATGTATACATTACGTCTTAATGCCACTTTGAGTAGAGTCACCTCGCAATGGCCAAACAAAGGCGTAAGCTTATGCTACAGCACATGGTTAAATGGAAAACAATAGGTTTAAATTCTTCATCTCATCGACCGATCTGTGGTTGCTGAGTGAGTCTAGCTGGCTGTTCTATGGTATACTTATTCACTTTTATATTTTGGTAAATGCAAACGTGTTCTTATGTTAAACTTATGATGGAATTGATGGCAAAATAATTCATTAATACCTTTTTGTAACAAATTTGCTATTGCTTTGTTTGCGGTTGCTAACCGCCCTAAAATGTATCTATCCTTCAGTTTACAATAAAACAACAATATCACTCACGTGCCTCGTGTGACACTCGTCATACTTGTATGTCTACAATTCGTGTTTGATCAATTTACATAACTCCGTCATTTGCCAGATGTATGATTTATCTCATTACGTGGAAAAGCTTGCCAGGTTCATCCAGACTAATGGGCAGGTTCAAGCAGTGTCAAGTTGCAATGAAAATCTCTAATTATTCATAAATAATAATTCTCGATGCAATCTATCCTATAGCTGACAGGTAATGGATTATCTTTAGAGGTGACACTGTCTTGATTTCTACTTAAGAGTTGGGTTTGGTTCGTTCTGTTTTTTTTTACTTTAACGTATTTTACTAGCAGATGATGTTTGTGTTGAATCATCTTTATTCTTATTCTTTCATTCTTTAAAAAATCTCAAATATTTTACTGTGATTTCTTGTTAGATTTTATACACAGCCACTATGTATGTATAATAACAGGTTTTCAGCAATTTTCACATATTTCAGTTTTGTGTTATTGAAAACAGATTCTTAAGATTTGTGTTTTATGAGTAATTCACAATATTTACTCTTTTTTTATACGAAAGATAGTTCGATGTCTTTCTTATACACTTGCATTGAAGCCAACAGCACTAACGTATAAGCTCTTGTTACATAATTCTTAAGATCGTTGATACACAACAACATGGAAAATACCTGGATAAAAAAAATCTGCAGACTCGTTGCCTGCAATCCTTGATGACCAGGAACCCAACCGAGTTTGACTTTGTTGAGTCTGGCAAGAGATTGCAATGCATCGTAACAGTTTTTGGGACTATTATTGAGTCCACTAAATTGGTTCTTCTTTCCGTGAAAGGCACTAGAACGGTTTTGCAAGGATCGATGGATAGTCATTCTCTGCTGCACCATTCTCAGACGTGTAGTAAAGCACCTTGCATGACACTAGTGATAATTCTGCTTATCCGATGATACAGACTTATAGGTCTGTATGATTTAGGCAGCTCACTAGGCCTATTGCATAGTTTGGGGATAAATATTACACCTGTCTTCAGATAATAGGAATGTACCCCCAGTTGTAGGTGGCTTTAAATAAAGCAATCATGCCCGGCAGAATGAGATCGACTGCCTTTGGTAGAAGCGTTGGAAAGATTATCGATCACCGTGCGTTTAGCAGAGTTGAAGAGTTTTCTGACTTTCTTCCTAAACTTAGCCAGCTGGTCCACCAGGAAACCTTCCGTCTACACAAGCTGGTTTTAGGGACACAGCTGCCATGATAGGAAGAGAGCAACACATGGACTGTGAACTTAACAGATGTGACAAGCATATCTACTTAAGAGAGGACAAGTCCCCGATATAGATTCCAGTCCGTGGACTTTGGATCATATCTAGAAGAAGCATATGCTAGTTTGCCAGGAAGGTCAAACCTGATGTGTTGATAGTCTGACAGCGAGGCTTCGGTGGACACATGCCAGTTTTTAACATAGTTGGAGATAAATGGGCTGATGAGAGTGTGGTCAAGTATCTCTTCGCAAATCGAATTTATGAATGTAGGTTTGGATCTTTATTTAGTATATCTACATTCTCTATATATATAAAAAAAAACTACTAATAAGATATTCTAAAAGACGTTATGAAGTCTGTACAACTAACTAGATATTCTAAAATACACTAACCCCTTCTATTGATGTCGCTGCTGCCCCACACCTCATGGTGTGCATTTAAACCTATGACGTACTGAAAGATTCTGTACCGGCAGTGCTCTATCAGCTCCTGAACCTTTAAGGGCGGAATGATGCCGATGAAATATGCTAAAGAACACACGATGTTCTGTATTCCCCTCTCGGTCAGAACTTCAATCAGCAGGGCTGACAGGTCTTTCGTTATGAATTCTGGAAAAGGAAGAAAGTTGATGTTCGTGCCGATCAAACAGGCCGCCATTGCTACTGGCTCCCTGCATTTACAGATCAACTGGCTTCTTCCGTTCCGTTACAGACTTTGGCAAAAGCAAGAGCACTCTCTCTATCCTTGCCCAATTGTTAAACATGTTTGAGTCGCTTTCTCTCTAGCTAGATCAATTTAATAAATCCACCTTGGTGTTGCTGGATCAGTAGCACATCTAATATCTTCCCAATAAAAGAGCATTCGGATTTCTCCGAGATGACGCTACATGCATCAACGATTGTGGATGGCTCAGAATCAGAAGTGACTGATTGTACGTCTTCAGTTGATACATTAATGTAATAATACACTATCTGTAGGTAGTATAAGTGAGATACAAAATACAAAAATATATCAAAACTCTTGAATACATACCGAAAATTAAAGTAAATACTCCTTTTTAGTTGTTCTTACTAAAAAAGGACTTATTCCGTCAAATTAAAAGTTGAATTAAAAATCGGCAATTTGTTTGTTTAGTAAATACTCCTTCATTCGATCTGATTAAGTGAATTGATTGTGTGCAATGATTTAAGAGTATATATTATAGAAAACACTATCATGGTAGGAATACAATTCCAAGCTACTCGCATATAAAAAATTGCTCATACTAACAAAAGGCTCCAAAACAATGTGCCTACTCATGCACAGCACGGGAGTTGTCGAATGACCTGGAGCACTCGTATACCAAATTTTGTTTGTTTGCTTTTGATTTCGTTTCAACAATCAAAGATCAATGACCACAAATGCTGACAATGATTATGACGGTTGACTAATTGGTATATAAGCTACAAATATACAATTTACAATAAGTGATCCAATTGCACTACAATCGTTCTGCTCCGATCATATAAAAAAAAAACGTTTACCGGAGGTCAATCACAGTTCAATGTTTTCATCACGACATGACATTCAATCAGAAAAGATTCAAAGAAATTTCACGAAGCCATACGTAGTTGTAAAGATACAAATTAAGATTTTTTGCATCAATATGGAATGTTTTATTATCTTTAACTCATGAACTTGAAATGTTGAGTGCTTTCAGCTTGCAATTGAATGTCGGCACAATCTGCCCAATGTTGTGAGACACATTAGACTCACTTCAAGCGACATGACTTTGATTTTTCAAGGAGTTTTATTAAACTCTAAAATCTGAAAATTTTCGGCAGAAAAACATTCACTTACACCTTCGTAGGCGGATGAACAAAAGCGAGCCGGATGTAAGCTCTTTAGTGGTGGTTGTGGTCGCATCTCACATATGCCACCAACATAGATATGTGCGGGATTTTTGATTGACAAGAATTGCAAAAGGCAAAAAAGCAATAAGAAGATTTATTTTTAAGTTTTCCATAGGCAAGGACAGGAATATTTTCCAATGTACTCGTTCATTTTCTCAAGTGGTCTCACCGGTGGTATGTGGATTTTTATTTTTGCTAAGAGTAACCATTCCATCTGGGATGAAATGTTTTTTTTTCAGTTTCTTCCGCCTGCCAAATGAAGATTTTCTCTTCAATGAGCATCAAATGACTTAAAGTGTTTTTTGGTAAAGTTTATTGATAAATTTAAATGTGAATTTAAAAAAGAGGACAGGAAGTGAACCAAAAACGATTTCTGTTCTGATTAATCGTAAAAAAATTAATAAACACAATGGTTTGGAAGATCAAAGTAAGGCGTTGCGAAATGAATCAAAGTTAATTGCAAAAGTAGGTAAATAATCCGCTTTAACTCACTTATCACTCTTCAATGTGGAAAACTTGATACAAATATACATATGATATTTAAATGTTAACTAACTACTAACATTTTTAAAACTGTTGACGATATTTAAATGATAATCGCGAACACACATAAGATATACCATCCATAATGCCTGTTAGGAACAAAGTTAATTTCTTATTATGATTATAATTACAATTTAATGTATACAACGTTTAAGGGGACGATTTTTGCTTTTTGTCTTTAATCTACCAAAGCAAAATTCCATGGACATAGCACAGTTTTCATTCCTTATATCATTACTTTAATTAGTTCAAATAATATAAGATAAGAGCTCAGTAAAAGATTCAACTGTATCGCATATGAAAATTATGATATGAATGTAAAGTTACAATATCTATAGATAGTATATGAAATTGGAAAATATCAAGTGTTTGGTATACTATGACGAAGCAAATTCTTTCAACTACGTATAGTGGATCTATCCGTGTTTTAGATCTCTTATAAATTAAGATAAACTAAACTGTTTTACCAGCTCTAAGTTAATTATGTAATAAACAATAACTGATAAAAAACTAAAACTCATTTGTTAGCCTAAGAAATGCTAATAAATTGCAGCGATTAAGATATATGCTATTAAATATTAGATACAGTCGGCAAATGCTGAATTAGGCTAACAATAATCGTTCGTTATCTTTTATTTTATTTAGTTAAGTGAGTGCATTCAGGGAGCCAAGTTTATATTAGTTAATATCAAATAATATGTATATGCTAATGATGATAATGATAAATGGGGGTGTAGTAGCACTGCAACCTATGCGGATCTGTTGCGCTTCCCCAAACAGACTGTGCATGCCCGTCTCTAAAGCAGTCCCTCCATACCTATGGCTCTTAAGAACTTAATAATATGGAGCGGATTCAGTGAATGTCGCGCAGACTCTGAGATTATGTTAGTTCCAATGTGATATCTTCTTCTCTGTTGCTCCGCATTCGTTGAGAAGATGCCACGGGGTCTCCTCCGCTTCCCCACAGAGTCTGCAGCTGCCATCCTCTACTAATTTAATTTTCTTTAGATGCCCTTTCTGTGTGCAAACTCGTAATGATTCTTACACCCAGTACAAACACAATTTGTGGACTTCGCCAAGTATACATAGCTTCGCCCTGCATTCCTCCACAAGTTTAGATGTGATGCGGAATGCATCCAGGGCTCTTAGCGCGGCTTGGCTGTCTGTCGTATAGCTATTTCCTGCCTCATGCAGTTCCTTTCCAGATTAAAGTGGGCACATCTTTCGATGGCGTGTACTTCTGCCTGAAATATACACGGGTACTGGCCCATTACTACAGAGTACTTAGATCGTGGCCCATAGACTCCAGCACCCATGCCTTCACATTTCGTTGATCCATCCGTATACCACTTTATGGCACCCCAATTTATCTGGTATTCAGTATCAGATCTGAATTCCTTCTTGGTGCTCATTATTACTTCAAGCTTCAGCACCATGTTATCACAAGGCATGCTCGCTAAGAGAGTCAGCTAGTGATGCCACTATTGTTCTTGGAGTGTTGACCATAATTGTTTCATCACCGCCTATAGTCTACACCCCAGCATCTCGCACAACTATTTAGTTATTGTGCTGTCTACATTTTTCCTCTCCAGAGCATTTCTTATCGCCCCATGGGAAGCGTTATCGAATGGTCCTTCGATATCAAGGAAGGCGCTTAACGCGATTTCTTTCGTGGCAAGGGACCCCTCTATACTTTCCGTCAACTCCCACAGTGCGGTCGGTCTCCGTAGATCTGCCCGCTCTGTATGCATGCTTATTCTAGTGTAGTGGTTCTCTTTCCAGTACTTTCGACCTTATAAAATTTTCGATAACCATTGGTCTGTAGGACTTTGGATGGGTGGGATCTTTCTTCCCCACTTTAGGTATGAATACCACTCTTGCCCTTCTCCAGTTAGTCGGTATATACCCAATCGGTAGGCTGGTAGGCAGTAGTCTTAAGAGGTGCGGAAGGTTATCTAATCCAGTTTGCATGACTGTAGGGATAACCCTGTCCACACCTGCCGATTTACACGGCTGGAAGGGCGATGGAGGGCTCTCTGCTTCTCGTTACCTGTGTACTTCCCGTACTGGTGATGTCTTGATACTCTTAACATTTTTTGCCATCGCTTTAAATAATCTAACAGATACCGTTGTATTGGTTACTTCCTCGCAGAAGTTACAGAAACTTCTGCGATTGGCTCTTCTTACTTCAATATGCTGTGAGAGCTTCACTGTATTGCTGCCAAATGCCCCTCCTCTTAGCAGTTTTGTATATGCTAAAGAATTTTTGCTACTTGAATTTCGATCGTCCAGATTCATCATCATATTTGTCTCTACAACCGGGGTGCGGTCCTCTTTCAGGTAATCTTTCAGATTAACGTTCAGAAATTCTGTTCCTAAAATATTTTGCAAGTTGAGAATTTTTTTCAGGAAATTTCTCTTCAAAAGCATCTGCTTATTATCAAAACTAGCTAATATTAATTTCTTTAAATATTCCTCAGAAGTGATCTGCGACTCAATAAATGTACAATTTAACATAAATATTATAAAAGGCAATAAATTTTATAGCAATTTACTATTCTGACCGATTAGCCCAATAAAAGTCTGAAGCTGCTGTGCTCTACCTTGAGCTTGAACTTCAGCAATTAAAGTGACTGACGTTCACAATGATGATGAATGTATCCCCAAGTTCAACACTAACAATAGCAACAAGTAAATTTGCTGAAGCAATTCATTTGTATGGAATTAATTTATAACTGTGTATTGACCTCTATATGGTTGTATTTTTTTTTTATATTCTTCACTGGTTCTTGCCATCAAAAATACCATCAATACCGGAGTGCCGTTGGCGTTGGCATTGGCTGTAATTGGATATTAATAATTTCATTTGAAGTACTGAAACCTTTTGGTATAGATATAGATATGAATTTTGAATAACTTTCACTTTTTCGTCTGGAGGAAACATCCACGATTACGATTTAGAAACGTTTATAACTCCGACAGCAACAAAAACAGATAATGCTTCTGTTTAAAAGATAAAAAATCAGACTTTTATTTTTTTTTTTATAACTGGGGTGGATCTGTCAAAAACAGAACTAACTGTATTATGTTTCATTCACTTGTGTAAATCTAAAAATTGATTTTTAAATGCACAAAGAAATAAAATAAATAATTAAAACACCTGTTTTATACAGCTTATCTTAATATATAAAATAAAACCTTTTTTTGTATGTCTGTTTGTGTTTAATTCGAAGACCGTTCAACTGATGTAGCTGAAACTTTGAGTTGTGGTGGGGATGGTTGGATTCATGGGCTGTTGAAGGGTGGCGAGGGATGGAAACTCCTGAGGGGTGTCTTGAGCAAAATTCTGTCATATTTTGAAAAAGATCAGGACGGGCGTCATAATACGACTTATTTTTATAATTATCATATTTTTATGAATTTTCAAAATTTTTAAATACAGAGTCCTGAATTTTTGCACACCTGTTCGGTATTTCAAAAAAAAAAAAACAACAACCGCCGTATTTTGGAAGAAGTCGGACACTTTGGTCATGGCTACCATATTATATTTTATTTTTTTCTTCTAAATTTTATGTTTTCATAAATTGTCCAAAATTTTTAAATTTTGCATACGGAAACATGAACCTGTCATATTTTGGAACGGGCTGGACACCTGGATCTTCATGTGTGTGGGTAACGAAGCTCCCCAGAATAGCTAGTTAAGAATATAACTAGACAGTGTGAAAATGTAATAATCTCCTTCGCAACCAAGAGATCAAGCACAACTACGGTCAAGCAATAGGACTTTCTCCTACTGAAAGGACGAGTAAATCTTTGGGTTGAGATGTCGGGTGAAGGGCAGGTGTCAATTTCTTGTGTTTACCCATCCTTACTGTCATTAATTATGACTAGTTCGATGATGAATGTAAGCTAGTGACTGAACGTAAATAATGTTGCGTACCAAGAATTGCAACAATCTTACAAAAAAAAGAATATAAAGAGCTCATTATACATAAAAAAATACACTTGGGTGCAATAAATGAGGTGCCAAGTGCCTTGTAAATATCTATTGCAGCAACTTTAATTTCACCAAATTTGTGAATAGACTGGATCCACTTTTCAGTGACCTTATAATACACAAGAAAGAAGATAAGGTGCAGAAGGTATCATGGTATAACGTTTCTCTATTATACAAGAAAGGATAGCCCCAGACGATAAAGTCATCATTGGCCCATTCTAGGCTTATTAACAACTGACCAAATTTTCACCCTAAAGCAGCGGTGAAAATTTTTTCTAGATTTTCAGAACTCACCATCTCTTTATTGATTTTAAATCCGCCAACTCCTTAATCAGCTAAAATAGAACTTTATAAAGCCATTAGAGAAATCGGCATGGCACACCATGTTTTTGACCATGACAATGTTATAAGCCAATTAAAGAAATCCAATTCAGATAAGGATATATATCCTGCCCTTCGCCCTCTTCAATATAGCGTTGGAGAATGTGATCAGAGATTGTGATTTGTAGAAGCACAGGATTACGTATACCATACTGAGATCATTAATAGAAACCCAAGTGCGTTACAAGAAGTTTACATCCAGATCGAGTAACCGCAGAAAATCTATGGCTGCACAGACCAGTATGTACTTACATATGGATCCTAGGCTTGAGTACTGAGCAAAAAGCTCTCTCAACTCTTAGCCGCTTATGGAGAATTGTATTGTATACCAACGAGGGTTACGGCGATCTTGAGAATTATGTATATAAAAGGACCCTCAAAAGTATCCAAAAAGACCCCTGAAAGATCCCCAAAAGAGTCTCCCAAAAGACCCTCTAAAGACTCATCAAAAGACCCCTAAAACACCCCAAAAGAATCATAAAAATTCCTTCGAAGTACCCTCAAAAGAATCACAAAATAATCCAAAAAGACCATCAAAAGACTCCCAGAAGATCCCCAGAAGATCGCCCAAAGACCCACAAAAGACCCCAAAAGGCCAACA
Organism: Nephrocerus scutellatus; assembly: GCA_947095585.1. Lineage (NCBI taxonomy): Eukaryota > Metazoa > Arthropoda > Insecta > Diptera > Pipunculidae > Nephrocerus > Nephrocerus scutellatus. Next base: position 4,507,769 of record OX352761.1, on the reverse strand, counting down.
AATTAATCATAAAATAATCTTTAAAAACCCTCAAAAGATCCTCAAAGGACACCCAAAAGACCCACAAAAAAGCTTCAAAAGGCCCACAAAGGACCATTAAAAGACTCCCCAAAAGACCCTCAAAGGAACCCCAAAAGCCCTTCAAAAGACCACCATAAGACCCTCGAAAGACCCCCAAAAGGCTCTCAACAACAAACAAAAGACTCCCTAGAGAACCCTCATTTCAAATAGCTCTTCACAACTTTACAAAACGAGCACAAACAAATTTATTGAAAGTTGAACAGCACAACGTCTGTCGGGTCTGCTAGTCATAAATAGAATTAAGCTCAGTAGACTCCGGTGGGCACGAAATCTAGCTCGAAGATAGTGAAGAGGAACTAAATCTAAATCTTATGGGATCGAAACATCAGTAAACCGAAATTTTCGGTTAGAAATAGAGTATGGAGAGCAAACAAATTTTTATTTTTATACATAATTAATTGTATTCACAAAATCTTAAAAAAAGCCAAATTGTTGTCAAACAAGCTTGGGTTGATGGCTTCCATGCCCAAGTTCAACAACAAATTCGGTTTTTTTTATATTCGTTCCCTTCGTAACATTAAAATTAAAAACATACGATGCAAATAACAGCTATTACACGTATTATATATAAAAAAAATATCTATATTAAAAAAAAGATTTAGTATAAATGTTAACAAACAAATCAAGTCTTGTGAATCTGAAATAAAAACAAGAAAAACGAGAAATAGAGGCGCAACAGAATTAATAATTTAACTCGAATTTAAAATTACAAAGCAGACAAACTGGCACCGAATTTATTTATTTTATTTATTTGTGTGTTTTTGCGATAAAATAAAGTATAAGTAGTGCCAATTGTCTGCAGACAGTAAAATCTATCCCAATTTATATCAAATTTGTCACAAAAACAAACTGCATGTCGTCTTTCGTCACGGACGTCGGGCACATCATTAGTTGTTATCATATTTAGATGGTTTTTGTTATAAGAAATTCTTAAATTATAGGAATAGTTACGAATGATAAAAGATGTATGCAATTTGAAGGCGATAATAAGATAATTAAAAACAATGCGTCATGTGGAACAATATGGTTTTAATAAACGCTCTCAATTTTCTGGTATGAGTTAATTAAATCATTTATTAAAATTACATAAACGAAACACTTATTACACCGTTTCGTATGATTCTCACTCTCATAGAAATAAATGATGACACCAGTGGCACCTTTAAAATTACGTGGAAGTTTTAAGTATATGTCTGGTTTTAAGTTATTATTTCGTTAGGAAAATAACACGCTATCATCATCGTCAACAGGCTATTCGAAATAAAAGTTCATGTAGATTTAAAACTGTAATTTACGCTATAATACAATACAACGTAATGTCCCACCACTCCTCAATACTTGTAGAAAAAAATTTCAAGTTCAATAAAATTGTCTGTACGGATTCAAAATTTCGTCACGTTCCAAATGCAACCTGACAACATTTGTATGTAGTAGATAAAGTTCAACAGGTTTCACCATTTGGCGATAAAGCCAAATCACATGAAGGAAACGTGTATGCCTGCTGGGCGCACCTCTTTACCATTCTATTGGTATATTGGATGTTTTTATGATACCATCAATGCGAACTTTCTGAGTTCGCGCTCAAAGGGCTTTCTAATGCGATTTCTTGTGCTGGATTCGTTGGATAAAACGTGATTAGGTTTTGATCAAACCACAAATTGTTATTACCTTAGACGTTTTCTCGCACAGCAAACAATGCGGATGCAAACTTGTATAGAAAGTTGAAACTAGGCATTAAAAATGTTAATGAATTATTATCGTATAATACACGAACAAGTATGAGAGTATTTTTATGAGATGAATTTCGGACGGTAAATAGTAAATAGAACTTCAAACCAGTAACCACAGCGTTGTTAATAAGGAAATAGTTTACTTTTGTCATTGTACATACACATAAATTTGTCAATAGGACAAATACCCGTATAAACAATTTTTTCCCATTAGGACTATTAAATTAGTTAAGTGGACATAAACAATTGTGTCATAACATGAACTGAATAAAATCATAAGTGGGAAGGCCGCTGTAGTCATAGAAGCTATTGAGGTGAAACTCAATTGTACTATATTATGTAGAGGTTAATAACTTCAGCATTATTGTGAGAAACCACAGGAAGCATCGAAGACCAAAATGTTTGCCTTACATACGAGTACGTTTGGTCTTCATTTTTATTAATGACTCAAGTGAACGCTTCATGCATATATGACCTTAACCTCACGTGATATTGAACAGATTTCATTTGTTTGGACAACAAAGTCAAATATAGACTTAAGAGATTATTTGTTAAATTTTCCACACTTGTCTAGTGAAGTATGTAAATATTGCTGTTATCTGATCGTAGCGATGACCTTAGCATTGGAGATTATACGAAGTGAATGACTTTAATATGAAGCCCCTCATATTTTTCTCAGTGGTACCGCATCACAACACAAGGAGCACATTCAGCCGTACAATTTTTGATTTCACCTACATAGAGCCGGTACATGACCTCCAGAGGGGCGACTCATCGGGACAATCTTGAACTCTGGCATGTATTAAAGTGGATTTAATGTGTACGACCAGGTGGCTAAGCTTAGGGATAAAGTCAGAAAACTTTTCAACTCTGCTAAACGCACGAATAGTTCGCCCTTACAGAGTGCAACTCTGAATTAAGACGATCCAAAAATGCCACATGGAGAAAATGCTGTACGAATGCACGAGCTGCACGAACCCAGCAAGGCCAGCTACAACTGTGGGTACATAACAACTATCTGAAGACAGGGAAATGTGATTTTATCCCCAAACCAGGCAATAAGCCTAGTGATCTGCCTAAATCATACAGACCTATAAGTCTTACATCATTTGTCCTCAAAACCATGGAGAGACATATTAATGTTCATATTAGAGGCCGATTAGAATTGTCTACCCCTCTGCACTCAAGTCAGTTTGACCACAGGAAATGCAAAAGCACAGAAGATGCCCTTCACTATCTTGTAAAGAAGATAGAAAGAACTTTTCGTTCCAATTAAGTGGCCCTGTGTGCCTTCCTCGACACTAAGGGCGCTTTTGATAACGACTCTATTGCAAGCAGGGGTATCGAAGACTCGACCAATCATCGTATAAGGGCCATGTTTGAAAGTCGAGATATTATATCCTCCTCGGGAGGAGTATCTATGTCCGTGGAAAAAAATAATCCACAAATCCACTCTTCACACGCGCCTCAGGCGACACGCATCATAATTGTTAAAAGTAGTCCCATTAAATTCTGACTGGACGAGAGCCCTCCGAGCCCGCGGCCCGATCACTCTCAAATTTTAATAGAAATTATTGTCACCGGAAATATACATGTGTTTAAAATTTTAATAAAATCAGGCTTTGGTAAGTGGGTTCAAAATTGATCACAAGATCTGACCAGCCAACCAGCCAGCCATGGGCACGCGAAGTTAATATAGAAAATTTAAAAAAAACGATAGCGATGCATTGATTGAGTATTTTTTTCAGTTTCCTCAGGGTTAGTAGCCACCTTTTTATAAAAAAAATTACGCCATCGCAATCCGAGCGCAACCCAATTGTTTTAATACAATGTACAAACGTACACACGCTTTGTAAATTAGCTTTGTTATTCGGGCTCGCAGTTATCATCTTCCAGTAAGGTTAAATATCTCGGTGTCATCCTTGACAAACGGCTAAACTGGAATTCTCATAACAAGTCTGCCATCGAATGCGCCACTAGGGCCTTGTGGGTCAGTAGACGCCTCTACGACAGAACTTGGGGTCTAAATCCTAAAATGGTACATTTGTACACAAAAACTGTGAGACCAATTACAACGTCATCTTTATCGTTTGGTGGTCGAACGGACAATGGCAACGAAGCTTCAGAAGCTACAAAAAGCTGTCTGTCTAGGTATAACGGGTGCCATTCGCATCTGCCCTACGACAAGCTTTTTTTGGGGTTTGTAGAGCTTTTACCCCTTCCAATCTTCATTAGGAAGACGGCTGCTAGATGTGATATTAAGCTGCATCTAGAATACGGGTATAAACCGGGTGACCTGAAAATTCTTGAGTCAATTCCAGAAAAAGACATGTTCTGCACTATCCCCGACAAAATGGTCAGGAAGCACTGTACCGGAAGGAAATTTGAGGTAGAAATTGTGGACCGGGTAAAATGGTGCAATGGTGGTCCGGCAATGGACTCTAGAGGTCTGGTCTGATACACAGATGAATCAAAGATGGAAAATAGAGCTGGAGCTGGTGTATTTGGACCTAACGCCAAAGTCTCGATACCAATGGGAAAAAGTCCCTCGCTTTTGCAGGCGGACTTCGTCTGGCCCACTGGGAAAGTGTCCCGGGGCTTAGGCAATCCAAACAATTAATCGGGCCCTTTTCATACAAGGAAATCCCTTATTTTAATAGGGATAGCATTAGGAAGCTGGTTTTCTAACAGGTCACTGTGGCTTGCGATATCACCATAACAAAATTGGTGTGGGCTCCGGTACCGGCTACTCCCGATTCTCTGTGAATACCCAGCAATAATTTGGTTAGAGAGACGCATCTATATGCTCGACAGCGGAGTTGAGAAACTCTGCTACCAAGGATGTACTAATCGTTAATTAGGGAGGTGGCACGTCTCTTAGGGTAAATACACCCTAAGATACAATAGATGTTTCAGGTCGCAGTGTCTGCCATATGGGCTAGAGTAGAAATCAAAAACATGTGTAATTAAGTAATAAACTCATTAAACGAACGAATTTATGAATTAAATAATTTCCTTATTGAGCTCACAAGTGTCGGCTACTGTCTTCGATTGCAATAATTGCAAAACTCATAGTACGTTGAGCAAAACTTTTATAACTGATAAAAAAAAGTCCACACATCAGTAGATGTTCGCGGTACCCAATACTGCAAGTGATTGCGAAATTATACTTATATAGTTCCGCGCTTAAAATTACCTAATCGCGCTTCAGCACTGTGTCTACCGTTGATTTACATTGAGCGCTTGTAAATAATTGTTCTGGAAACAGATTTATTCCTTTATTTGATTATTGTTTGGATTAATTTATGCGGAATTTTTCCTGTACCTCAAGCTCGCACATGAGTTGTTGTGGAAAAGTACAAGTTTTTCAATACGACAGCCAATTACACGATTAGAGAACACTGAACAACTTTGTTCGTGTTTATTTACATTTGTTTTGATTGTTGATAGTTGAGTCGGAATAAAATGATTTGTAAATATTCCTTTCGATATCAGAAAACATCAGATCATGGTAAACTTTTTAGTAACATTGCAGAGTTCGAGTTACTTTTGACCTGTGGAATTGCTTAAATGGAAAGAAAATATAAAACACACCAACCGACGTCAGTCACTTAAATCTCATTTCCTTGTGCCTTCATACTATCTACACATTTCATTCTTTATGCTTTATCGTGTGACTTTGATTCCATTTTACTCCAATGAGCTCTTAAACCAGACACTACAGAATTCTTTTCATTCCAGGAAATCCTACTCACCCATAAGAAAGAAAATCGTATGAATGGTAGTTAGGGTTGTGGTCGTGGTGGTGGTGGTTGTGGGGTGGTTAATGCTCTTTTATCTCTTTGTACGGTTGAGTAGTACAAAATACTTAACCTCGCGTAGAAATATTTTCACACTTTAAGTAGAGCGCAACACTTGTGTTAATGTACTCAAAGAAAATATCTTGAAAATATTATTCGTGATTTGTACTTAAAGCAAGAGACGCGGCTTATTTAAGAAAAAAAAAATGTATACAGAGATATATATGTATTGTCGGCAGTTAACGACTATAACGACTATAAAAAAGGGTGATCTAAAATATTCGGTTACATACTTTCAACTGTCAAAACGTTCACACTATATGTTGGGTTATTGTACGAGAGCAGAGTGATAAGTCCCTATGTTTGTCAAGATGGCGTTAATAATAAAATTCAATGACAGTTTTGTTAATGTCATCCTTCAAAAGACTACTGTCAAATTTTAAGCTTGATTTTGTGTTGACAGCCATAAAAAGTGAACTAATGAAAAAAATACTATCAATCAGTGATTAAGTTCTCGTTTTTTAAAGAGAAAAAGAACGACGAGATCAAAGTAGAGTTGTGCGAAGTTAATTTTTTCACCGTGGGCATAAACCAACCCCCGTAGTAGCAACACGACCATGGTGAGATCTAACATCAAAGGTATGGGTGATTGTGCGAAGCAAAACTTACTCTGGCAGCACATCGCCCGGAACCTCGAACCCAATCATATATCACTAGGATAGCATGCTATCCTAGGCCAACTAGGATAGATAGGCACATCCCGGTCCTGCAGTTGTACGACTAGGCTTCAAAATACGAAGACAGTTTCCTTCTAGACATTCTAACTACTGCAGCCTTCCCTATTTCGATAGAAATATGTCTAGAGTTTCAAAACTCACTAAAATATCTGGTTATAGAGTACTAGCTGTTGCCGGGCGCTTTGCCATCCGCACACATGAATCTCTGCCTTGCCCTTACTACCACGGGACGGGTGTACTATTTATTGTCTATACCTTTTCCACCTGCAAATAATATGCATTCATAAAAGTCGGTTTGCATATGTGGTTGAACTTTTTACACTTCTACACCACCTAGGAGGGAGAAGGATGAAGAGGGTTTACTATAGTCTACATCCTATAACCTTCCTCCACCTGTCAATAATAGTCATTGAAAATTTCATAAAAATCGGTATGTAAATGGAAGTTCCTTTAAATAACAGCGTCACATTCATTTTGGCCGCGGTGCGCTCTGCTTTGCCGTGACGTTATTACACACATATGCACCAATATCTCAACTCGAGCGCCACCTACAAGGCCAAAAAAATATAAACTTATCGGGGCACTAATCGAACAAATATTGTGAATATCGTTAAGATAGGTCCAGTGGTTTAAGCGTGATAAGGTTACATATATTTGTACAATCATATTTTAAAAAACATCTCGATTTCAGCGCCACCTACTGGGCTCAAAAAAAAGATATAAACTCTAAGAAGTACTAATCCAACATATGGTGTGAATATGGCTTTAAAATGTCTAGTGGTTAAGTCGTGATGAGGTAACAAAAATATGCACCAACAGACCAAATGCCAAGCCATATTTTCATAAATATCTCCACTCCAGCGCCACCTGCCAAGTCAAAAAAAAACATAAACTTCTCGACGAACCAAATGAACATATAGTTTGAATATAGCTTCGATACGTCCAGTTGTTTAGGAGCGATTACGTCTTTTAAGCGTGATGACATCTCAAGTCCCGCGGGATCAAAAAAAAGATACACTTATCGGAGCACCAAACGAACATATGGTGTGATTATTGCTTCGATGAGTCCAGTGGTTAGATTTTGCGCTATTATTTCTATGTTTCTTATGCGCCACCTATTGGATCGTATTCGTACTTCGAGATTTTATTAAGACGTACATTCTGTGAAAGTGTAAGCTCAATCGGCCGTCTAGTTTTTGAGTTTTAGTGTCGACAACAGACATTCATTTTTATAAATGATATATTAATGGCTGAATTATAGCACTGTTATCTTAATTCCTCGCTTGTGTGTTCATTGGCATTATGTGGGAACCAAAAATCACTACAGGACAATTGCAGCCTCTATCTGTATAGTGTGTTCTTATCTCGTGAAATCTAACCGATGTTTCAGGGTTGCACAATCCTTTTCTCTTGTGTAAGTGTATTGCAGTGTATTTCAGGTATCAATAAAGACCAATATGTAGTGCAGCGCCTGCTGTGCACTCTGTACATAAGTGCAATGCAGCTGCGTTGCACATGGTGTTGCGTAAGAGGAGATATGATTTTGAGGATCAATACTTCTGGTAGATAATATTGTACGAATAAGTACTAAATCGAACCGATAGATCAATCATACCAATCGTACTTAGTTTTAACACAGAAGTTTGGGTATAAAATAAGCTGCTGAAGCAGGAAGAAGCCGATGAACTTGAACTTGAAAAATCGCAGCCAAGCTTAGGACAGCGGGCTTGTCATAGAGATTTAAATTAAATCAAGTAAAATATTTAAAAAATTGAAAGGTTTAGTTCATTTTTCCTGTCTAAGCTCTCTTCTACGCCTGAAAAGCGGAAAGCACGGAACTAAAACGCAACATCCGATTAAATACAAGAAGCATTCATCCAGATCGAGCAGGCAAATAAAGTATACGGTGAACACGTCTGAGAGTAGAAGATGCAACATTCGTTACTCAATTAAGATAGTGGACCGCTAATTTGAAAAAATAATGGTCAATTTTGTAAAAAAAAAATTGTTCTGTTCTTGCCATGGCTAGTACTAATACTCTGCCCTCGTATTCACTTAGCGGTGATGTAAGTAAACGCTTCTAATAGAAATGTAAATCTGGCCGGTAAGGCGGTAGCTAAATGATGGATTAACAAACATTGCTAAATCATAGGAAAATTCATCTCGGGACCCTGAATTTTCGCTTTAATTTAATCCGGTACATACTTCTTCGGTCGTACATCATGAGGATGCGATCATGTGCTGACAGTAGTGAATGTTTGCAGAGTGAGTTGATTAAAATACATTTTTTTTCAACTGCGGAAACCTCAGCTTTTGTGTGATGATGATATTACAAACAGTCTCAATGATGATTTTTTTCGTACCTTTATGGTATAATGGCATATACGAGTAGCGTGCTTTCCGCTTCGAAATTTTCTTGAGATTTGACGAGGATGTATGCTAAATGGAATTCATGCAATGAGTTTTGTTGTTTATCAGAGTGTGTGAGAAAATATAAACAAACAGGAAGGCAAAAGTGTTTATCCAAGATGTTAGTGCCTTTAGATTACAATTTAACAACTGCGACGTGATCACCGGATGTTAAATTTTTGCATTTACAACTAATTTTAATATAAATAATATTCTCTTTTTAACTTTTGCAAATTAAACTTTGTTTTTAATTTTGACTCCTGGCAGTTCAAAATTTTTGAAAAACATTTTACATTTTTTATGTTTATCCATTGCTGGCTGGATGACACACTTGCATCAGTTAAATGCGAGTGATGTTCTTACCAAAGGTAGGTAAAAAATCTCCCGAAGATGCTTGGTCCTATAGACCAATCCGCCTATCTTCATTTTTACTTACATTCATGGAGAAGTGATTAAGTCACTACATAAAAACTAATGTACTCCAATGTAACCCTCTAAACCCCAGGCAGCACGCATATCAGACTGGAAAATCAACGGAAACAGCACTGCACGAGCTGGCAGACGAAATCGAAGACACACTTCAGAACAAAGAAATGTTAATATGCGCCTTCATAGACATTCAAGGTGCTTTTGACAACACTTACTTCGAAGCCAGAAACAAGTGTGTTGAATCCTCAAGCTAAGAGGTAGGAGAATTCGGGCCTCGTTCGGTGATGGAGGCCATCACATTAGCGGCAACTAGAGGCTGCTCACAAGGTGGAGTCCTGTCACCTCTTTTGTGGCTGTGGCTCTAGGCTTAAGAACAATCGTATCACCAACATTGGCAATGCGGATGACCTTGTCCTAATAGTTCGAGGCAAATTGAAAGTACATCTAAATCTAAGCGTCAACCTAGACAAGATAGTGTGCACCATCTTCACAAAGAGAAGAAGAACGAATATTCCTTCACTGAATTTCCAAGGCAAGGTCCTCCAAATAATGCCGGAAGCCAAATATCTGGGAGTTATGTTTGATCAAAAACTAACATGTATGCCCTTATGACATACATTATTAACAAAGCTAATAAAGCTTACGTCACATGCCAAGGCATGTTTAATAAAACGTGGGAAATAAACACGCAAATGACTCTATGGCTATACCAGAGGTACATATAGGGACACGGCCCATTCAAGAGTCACCTAGCAAAAATGGGAAAATCCCAGACGGACAGTTGCCGTTTCTGTAACAAGGCAAAATAATCGCCAGAACACATACTGTTTATTTATGATGCTCTCACATGGAAAAGACTTAAGCACCTTAGGGCTCACATAGTCCCAGGAAAGAATGCCATTTCGATCGAATTGGCAGACGTAATGGCCTATAAAGGAACAAAGCCACCACATAAAGTGTTAAATATCTGGGATGCACAATAGATCTCTAGGTCTCAGTGCACCAGGCTTCTCAGCCCACCAACCTAATAATAATAAAAAAATATAAGTACACAGTCACGTTAAAAAAAAGAGATTTTTTTTTATAAAAATAGTTACAACGTACAAAAAATAGAATTATGTTTTTTAAAGAAAATGATTGAATTCATTTGTGTTAGCTACATTTGAAATTCTTAGTACCCATAAAAATCTATTTGAATTGCAAATTCCCTTCTATATCACCATTTATTTTAAATTTACAATCTCATTGCACATTATGACAATTGTTATTTTCCCGCCATATTTTTTGTTTGACTAACATATCATTCATTATAACTAAAACAGCGACTGATTTATGTTCACATTCATTTTTATAGTTGTGCAGTTGCGAGAAATTTATGCATTATTTGTTATTACTAAAGCTATAAACCTAACGGACGAGTCTTCTCCTTAAATTATATCTCATTCATTATTGGGATGGCACAACTAATGAATAAACAACTCATTTCAGATAAATGTCAAAATGTAAAAATGTCCCAAACGCCCACGTAAAGCAATAAAACAAGTAAGTCCCCGAATGTCCAAGATGACAAGAATGCAAAGAGGTAGTCGTTGGAATTGTCGTAAAACGAAAAGAATAAATCTTGCAATTTGTTCGTATAAATAGTAGTAAGTAGTAATGCATAATTCCAAGAATACAACAAACTGTTAAAACAAAAACAAAAGCTTACTGCAAAATTTCTTACAATGAAGCGTAATTTGCTTTATGCTTTTAAATGTGGACTGGACACCGTTTTTCTCGGTTATTTCAGGGTACGATGTGACATCGAAGGTGAGCAGCGATTTGAAGCGTGATCAAGTCATGATCATTGTCAACAGACTATTGCAATATGCAGACAACCCAAAGTGCAATTATATGCCACACATTTTGTGAGGGGACCACATTAGAACAGGTGAGTAGTACGTTCATTATGTTCATTAGTGACAAGAAGTAAAGTTTTCAAAAAACTAAGGAACTAGAAAAGAAAACAATTTTGACAAATAATAAACCAATACTGATGGCAACATTCAAACCAATAGCCTCTATATAGTTTGCTAATAGAATGAAAATGAGATTGTAACGAAATCAAAACAAAAAAACAAAATTCTATTGATACAGAACCTTATATTATAAAAATGAGTATATGTTTGTTTCCTATGCCAAAACACACCGTTTATCATATCAGTTCAATTATTTTTCAGGATGCTTCAGTCATGTGTGGAAGGATCCGTAAGAATATTTCTACCAAACAAAAGCCACTTTCAAGACTGGAAACCTATATAGGAAAGATTTACTTTCGTACTTGTCAAGGAGCTATGGAGTATTAAATGATCTTAACATTCATAATTCTTTTTCACACGCCCAGATATGAAAGTGACTGCTTTTATACAATATAACCTAGCCTCGAAAGTAGCCGTTACACACACTAGTGAGTTAATATATAAAACATATTTACTGCAGTCCCAGCGAACACACATTCCCAGAGTAATTTTGCATTGCGCATAGAAGATTTAGAAAAAAAACCGGTTTTGGTCGTGTGAAAAATAGCGTACATTACTCGCATAAAAGTGCTCATCGTGGTCGGTACATTGCTATTGGCATATATAGCTTACACGAGAATACTAATGACAATGGACAACAAGTTACAGAGATGGCAGAAAGCAATAATAAGGTTTGCGCGTAAAAATATCCACAAAACAACCTGGGTATCTCCTGATTGAGCCACTCGCAACCAGATAGACTACGTGTTGATAGACCGCCGCCACAACTCGAACCTTATGACGGTACGAACGTACCGAGGTGCAAACGTCGACTCGGACCTGCACATCAGCCAGCCGATACCCTGTCCAAGTATAATAGTGAGATAACAGCAATCCAGGAGATGCGGTGTACGGGTGTCTTACAAAAATCAGAATATGACATAAATTACAGCTGTCATGAAGGATTTTATGTGCTCGGGTGGGGTTTCTAGTCAGCAAAATAATGAATCCCACATTTACAGCTTTACAGTTCAAGCAGGGTCTTATTAAATTAACTTAAATTAACATTAAAACAGTTAATGTTAATTTAAGTTAATTTAATAAGACCCTGCTTGAACTAGTAATTACCTTTCTGACTCTTCAATCCAGGTATATCCACCGCATAAATGCCTGGGTTCCCCAAGGCTCTGTTTTGACTCCGACACTCTTTCTCATTTTCATTAGTAGTCTTCTATTTGCTACTTCTAATCCGTTTCATTCTTTTACTGACGACAGCACTCTTAGCTCTTCATATGACTTTACGCTTTCTGCATGCCCCTCTTCATTTCAAAAGGAGCTTGAAAAACAACGTGTGTTAAGCACGTTAAATACTGACCTCGACAAAACAACAAGGTGGGGGCCACACAATAAAGTTGAATTTAAACTCCAATGCTGTCTTCTGCCCTCTAAGCGTAATCTAAACCCATAACCTTTATCCATGAATGGATCTTTCAACAGAGAAACTGAAAAACTCGTAATGCTCTGTATGTACTTCGTTGTAACTAACACATATTCACCATCGCTATGAATGTTGCAAAATGCTTTGGTTTCCTAAAACGTTGCAAGATGTACCTCACTCCCTCAGATCTGACAACTTTTTACAAGACATATATTCGACCTAAACTTGAATACAACTTTCTGGGCAGGTGCCACGAAGACCACATTACATCAAATAGGCAGAATTCAGATCCGCGCGATTAAACTTATTGGTGACGTAAATAACGATGTCGTAAATATATCAAATCGCTTGGACACCGTAGAATTATGTCCAGCTTGTCACTGTTTTATTGCTTTTTTCTTAAGCGTTTTTAAAATAAATTTCCAAATGCCCATTTGGTATTTTGGGATAACCCAACCCAATGAAAACAGATAAACCCATAATATTGCTGGCGCTGTTTAGAGATGTTGTTAAAGTCCCATTCCCCCAGAATCTAGAGCATCATCATCGGTTTTCCATCATAATACTCGTATTTGTAGAAAAAAAAAACATTTTCTTACCTCGCACACGTTATAAGGACGAGTGAATTAACAACGAAATAAACATCGAAAGCACCACCTGAGTCGTGCAGTCACACAGTGCTAATTATAAGGCATGTTGTGATCTTTGTGTTAATGGTGCACCCTTTGTGAAAAGTTCTTTTTCAACTGGCTCTTTTGTGTTCTGTTGAAAATTGACAGCAATGCGTGTCATTTTCCAAATTGCAGAGGTCAACAAAATACAAAACTGGCAATTTGTTATCCCAAAGAGTATGCCTTCTAGGGTTTTGGTCTCTTTCATCACCATCTAAACCGAACACTTATCACCGAATATGATAAAGAGTCACAAAGAAACTAGAAAAGTATTCCAACGTGTGTGTTGTGGTTTTGAAACATATTTTTAAACAATATTTTTAACTTTTCCTGTCCGGCACATTGAAAACCATGTGTAGTTTTTTCTGGCCGTTGGCCAGAATAATTCTCAATCTAAAACTACAACAAATATCGTGTTAGGTTTTTTTGTTTTTTTTTTTTTGGTGAAGGGCGAAAAGTGTGGGAACCATTTGTGTGTTTTAAATTAAATTTTTCACACACGATTTGCAAGAACAAAGACAACGAAAAACTTTGCTTATAAATTAAAATATTACATGAGGAAATATACAAATTTTGTAATATGCTAATGAACGATAATATCTTTAGTTAAAGATACAAAATCAAAAGAAACGAGCTTTGGGGTGAGTCGTTAACTTATTTGATAATTTCCCCCTCAAAGGCTTTGGAACTAGCCCATTTTAATCTCTTATCCCATTTGAGCATAATAATCAAACACTTTAACCTGTTACCCAGCAAACAAACCAAGACTTTTCTTTGGTTAAAAATCTTTTAGATAGTAATACATTTAATAACTATGACCGTTTGTTCGTATAGAAGACAAGTACCGCCAAGATCATTTTATTTGTTTAGTTTTTCATACAAGTTTTAAGTAAGAAAGTTCAGTTATTGTAATGATTTTATAGATACGTGTATTACGAATATAGTCAATTAAACAATGCCGTAGACAATATCTCGGATGAGCAATTATTTCGTTCATCGAACCTATCCACTAAGATCTCTGTAGTTATGTAGTGTATTATTTACATACAACTAGTTATTATTAAACTGTAAGTGCACATGTAAATAGTACACATGCATAAAAATAAATACATACTGCAGAAAAACTGTTAATTCCCTTAATAATTATGAACTCTTCACAGTTCAGTGAATTGACGTATGTAATGTTCATACGTAGATTAAGATATTCATGTCTGACCCAGATGATTAATATTTTCCATTCATCAGAATTCATGAAAATCATATGATAGATAATTTAATATTTTCATCATTTACAAAGGCGATTTCTATTATTCTAAAAGAGAATCTCGGGTATGCGTCAAGTTAGTTGTGGTTTGTTTAACGTTTCAGCTCCTTTATACTTGCCATTTGATTATGTTTAAATTTCTTATCGGTGTTCGGTTTACGTGCTTGCTCCTCTAGATATACGAACATTGAATGTCTGGTAAAAAATGTGACTTAACATATGCACTTCATAATGATCACGTGCCAACAAGGCAAAGTAAAGCAAGGAGAGACGAGAACATTTGAGCTGCTGCCGCAAGAAATAAGACAAACCAATAAAAATTAAAATTGTTCGTGTAAATTCTTTTATCGGAGATACACATGTGTGCATAGTTTGAATAAAATCGGGTTAATTTAAAAAAAAAAATTTGAGAGTCCGGGGGAGGTGTGTTCACAACACGACTTTCTTTTACGTACGAGGCCGAAATTTTCAGTAAATATATTAAATTTTTATTTTTTTATGCACTCAACAGATTTCTAATAAGTGCTATACTTTTTGAGGTATTTGCAAAAACTCGAAAAACTACACAAGTAAACTGTCACTTCCGGTTAGCCGATTTCTCCCAAAATCAACTGGGACCTCACAATTTACGTAGAAAGCTTAAATATGAATTTTCATCTTCATAAATTTAGCCGCCTGGGCTATAGAGTGGACACAGATAGACAGAGTTCGAGTTCGATTTCGAAATTTTCATGATTACTATACTTTCTTTTACCATGTAAAATTTGTATGGGCCCAGTGGTCGATCACTCCAAAAAATTTAAAAAAAGTGTTGTCCATCGGGGATACACATGTATTTAAAATTTGAAGAAATTCTGGTAAATTTTTAAAAAATTTATATGGCCAGCCCTCGGGCCTCAGCCCGATCACTCCAAAATTGTACAAAAAGTTTTGTACGTCGGGGATACACATGCGTGTAAAATTTGAAGAAAATTGGTTAAATTTTGTAAATTCTTTGTATGGGAGCACCCCGACCCCGAGGCCCGGGAGGCCCAAAATTTAATAGAAATACACATGTATCCAAAGTTTGAATAAAAGAGGGCTTTAGGAAGTGGGTTAAAAAATCACAAGATTTGGTGTGCCAGTCCGCCAGCCAGCCAACCAGCCAGCCAGCTACAGGCACGCGAATTTAATATAGAAAATTTGGTCAGGAACCGAAAAGGCTTAAAGAGGAAATAGATGTGAGTTTTTTGACTTTTTTGAGGTCTTTTTAACCAACTTCAAATACGACCTAGAGAGCTGAAATTCTGTGTGTGTCTAAGTACAAAATAGCATTTTTATATTCCTCGTATGACGCGTGTCGCGTGTGATAGGTTGATCAATATTTTTTTGACTTCTTTGAGGTCATTCTTAACCACCTTCCACACGACCTAGAGAGCTGAAATTTTGTGAGTATGTAAGTCGAAAATAGCGTATGACGCGTGATACGTTTCGCGTGTGGCGCGTGTGATAGTTTGAAATCACGCCATTTTATCGTTTTTTGAAGATTTCTTTAACCATCTTTCGCACGACCAAAGGCTGAACTGAAAGTAAAGGTGAGCGGCTCAATGTCAGTTGCCAATTTTGATATCCTGACGTTTGACACGCCTCGCGAGTCTCGTGTGGCACTTGTGAAGCGTGGAAAAAGAAAATACTTCGAAATAGTCCCCAACCCTAAAAAACAGATATTTTGGCGATTATAACCAAATTATAAATGACTGTGTTTTTGTACCCGAAGAACGAAGTTTACATTTACTTGTTTTTTAAATTTGGTTTTATAACATACACACGCTCAAGGAATTTGCACCCTTACAATGCAGTGCACAGAGTGGAAAATTAATGAGAGGTAAAAATGAGATGTCTCTACACATGCCCATGCACAATTTATATAGCAAAAATTTTTTTACTTTATAACTGAAATGGAAGGTAGCACACGTAGCATAACTGTATTAGAAAAATCCGAAAAATCTAGACCAAATTAGGTATATAGTAGATAAAGAGATAGCAGAGTCTCCAGTTAAGATGTTAAACAACCTTTTTTATCTATATAAGTCTGATCCATAAACAGAAAAATCTTTTTGTTACATATTGGTATACAAATAAAACCTAGATGTTACGCATGTATATGTAACTGATCACGCTAGCGCCACGTTCGGAATGTACACTTGAAGAAGCTGATAGCACAGCTAGTGTAATCAACTGTTTAATGTAGATTTTAGAAAGAAGAACTTATTTTTAGATTTTTGGTAGTTAGCCTTGTTTACATGGAGCTTCTAGCATACTTTTTTACTTAAAATGAGAGATAATTGGCGTATCTATCTTTTTTTTGGCTATTTTTAGTTTTGAGTAAACAAATGTAACTAAAAATACAAATTTTCAAATCTTTATATGATAAATAGTTGGAACAGTTTTTCTTCAAAAATAAGACAACAAACTAAAATAGACATTATTTACGTAAATAAGTTGTATTGACACATCCTAAGATGATCGTCTAAATGTTGAAACTCTTTGTTCCAGATATTTTGAACCTTTCTGTAATTCCTTTTATTTTGAGTCGAATATCTTCCACGAAAGCATAAGGAAAAAGCATGTCAGCAAATTTATAAGCAAACTAGTTGAGTTCCGGGCGTTGCACGCGAGTGTAAAACTTGACACTATAGATATCGGTCACTACCACCACTATTCATCCCAGTTTTCCACCCTCCAAAAACACCCGATCACCCAACACCTTTCTATCCAGCAGCACTATTCATCCCGAAAACTATGGGTTCGACAATAATATATGCTGCCACCCCACCATTACCCAACCACCATCAGTATTTGATTCCAGATTGCAAGTAAAACGTATACCACATTTGGTTGAGATTGGTTGAGGCGTTCCAGACACAAACAAACAAACAAATTCAAATACAAACACAAATAAATTCTCTGTTTTATATACGAGTATATAGATTAAACATCAGCACATATTAATGGCTCATTCTTCTTTAAAATATTTCTTTTACCCTTTCAAATATATTACAGATACATATTGGTTTGAGATATGTTTAACTAAAATCTCTTAATTTGTGATTCTTCTCAAATATAGGCGCCTAATTGTGGAAAAATTAATTTTAGTGCTAAACATTTTCACTATTTTTTCTCTTAGTGCGTCATAAATTCTGTTGCTTAATGTCAAGTGATTTTGTTTTTGTCCTTTTGATGGCCCTTTGAATGGCTAGGATCATACTTTCAACTGAACAAATCTAAAATAAAAGGTTCAAGGACTTCTTATTTTCACTTAATGAAAATATTAAGAAAGTATATAGGGGATGCTATATAAATGAGTACTTAAACGCATATCTTTCATTATGACAAACATTTTCCTGTCAGATTTCACCAATAAGGTTTTGACAATCAAGTGGCAAATGTATATATGTATATAGTTTACTTGTATATAAGCTTGATTTGTGATGACTCTGTGTAACTCATTGATTGTTGGAACTTTGAAGAAATATATTGCGTGTGTGCTTATTAAACAACGCTGTTGTTGTTTGTGTTTCACAAGATAACAGAGCGTCAAATATGAAAATCTCTTTGCATTATGATGATGTGAAATTGTTAAATTACTTTATCAATCAACGATGTATTTAGATTTTTGATATATCTAATATTCATTACTTAGTTTACATCAGAAAATTCATAACAATACATAATATGGTAGGTTCAGCAGGTATGAATTTAGTCGTTACAAAAGCCTGGGTGGAGCCACTCGCAACTAGAGATACTACGTGTTGTTAGACCGCCGTTCCAACCTGAATTTGATGACTGGTTGCTATGGTGAAGAAGGAATTCTGAATTGGTTAGTACGCAAACTCATATGAAAGCTAAGAATGTGTCATCAGCGAGAGAATGAATTCGATTAGAAGTAGCGGATAGGAGATCTTTAATGAAAATGGGAAAGAATTTCGGAGAAAAAACAGAGCCTTGGGAAACACCGGCATTTTTGCGGTGAACACTGGATTTAAAACCGTCCAATACGACCTGGATGGAACGGCCAGAAAGGTTGTTACTAGTCCAATCAAACAGGACCTTATCAATTCCATAAGCATTCATTTTCGACAAAAGCGCTTGACGCCAGACTCTGTCAAATGCGTTGAAAATATCGAGTGCGACAACTTTGCTCTCACCAAATTTGTGAATAGAGGCTGGTTCAATTTTTCAGTGAGATAAGCCATCAGGTCACATGTAGAACTTTGCCTACGAAAACCATACTGCTTGTCGCTAAGGATTTTCCGTTATTCAAGGTATTGCATAAGCTTACGATTGATCAGCGTTTTCATGACCTTAAAAAGTATTGATGTTAGCGCAATTGGTCGGTAGGAGGAAAGAGCTGACGGTTCGTCTTTTTTAGCAACAGACTGGATAAAAGCGGTTTTTCAATTCATAGCAACGACTCCAGAAGAATAAGAGAAATGGAAAAGCCTGCGCAGTGACAATGCCAACTTTGAAGAACATCTCTTCAAAACCATAGCGGGAATACCATCAGGCCCAGCAGATCATTGTTTGTTAACTCGGTTTCTACCAGTCTGAATTTAATCGGGCTAGTTTTAAAACAATTGTTACGCGTGCTACGCGTGTAGCGCATGTGACGCATGTGGCTCGTATGGCGCGTGTAAAAAATAAAAAGAAAATTAAAAAATAAAGTTTTTTTTCCACAGAAAAAAAATTTCCTCAAAGAATTGTTACGAATTTGTGAAATGGTTACTATTTGGTTTTTAAGTTAATTCAGTATTTGGACTGAATTACAACTACCCATATGGCGAGCTGAGAAGGTCGCTTTTTACTATCTTAGTTATGAATAACTCTTATCTAAGTCACCAACGTAATTAACACTATTAAACGTTATTCTTCTCGTTCAATAATAAGCGTGTCATACATTCAATTTACTCATAAATTGAGAATTTGGTTAAAAAATAATTTTGTAATTTTTTCTTTTCCTAGCAACTTAGAGTATATTTGTTAACGTGTGCAAATATTGCACGTAAAATAAGTTTTTATAAAACCTAAACAAACAAAATGCGAAGCGTGCCAAAATATTAACCTACTGAGATATTTCAAATGAGAAGACAAATCCAAACAAGTTGAACCGGTTTCCACTGACAGGGGATGTTATGTAAAATGATAAAGAAAAATACGTATAATTCCGACCGTTGTAGTCTGAAAGTGACAAGTGTTAACATTAGCTTAATACGTCAGCGCTGTCAACGTTTTTGATTTAGTTGTCACTTCAAAGTTAATTTAATTTATTACCTTAATTCATACTTAAACTGGTGTCGATCAGTCTAAAAAGTATTTGTTTACACTTCTAAGAAGACGGTTTTGAATAAGAAAAAAATATACAGCTTAGTGAATACATGAAGTTGAAGGAAAACTGTAATTCAAGGATATATTAGCTCACCACGAATTTTTTTTTAATTACAGCTGTTAAAAAATATATGCAAATATCACTTTAAAAATATGACAAGTTGCGCACTTCACGAATTAGCTTGAATTTTTGAAAAGTTTTTTTTTCTGTAAAACTTAGGTTTAGCTTGAAAGAGATTAATACATCGAACGTAAAACTTAGGCTTAGCTCGAAAGAGATTAATACTTCGAACGTGAGTTATGTAAAATCATTGACTGTGCAAGATTCTATCAGCATGCAGAAGCATATAACGATATATCAAAATCGTTCACTTTTGGTAGCATTTTATGAAATTTTACCTAAAAAATGGTTTTAAAATTTCCGCCTTAAATGTTTGGGTATATAACAGAACCATCTGCTCCCCTGTGGTGTACAAGCGAATATGGTTTCTCTTTCTAACTAATGATAACTAATAAAAATATCATAAAATCACATTATCTAAAACCCTTTGTTGTTTCTATGCTACACTTTGGTTGGCATCTAACTCTTATCACGCGTTTTTGGTTATACAAACGATTAAATTAAAAACTAACAAAAAAAAAACCCTCTACGAAAGTGTGTTTTAAATCACTTTAATAAGATCATAACACAGCGTTATCGTAATTCACATAATCTGCTAATCTGTACTTTTAAAGACTCTCATCTCTGTGCAAATATTTGCATTGAGATGAGTCTATGTATGCATTTTTTTTTCATTATATGAGTTGTTAATTTAATTATTATCTATACAGAAAATGTCCAAAGTTTTTAGTTTCTTGTTTAGACAGATATTTTCTCGTTTAGTTCCTATCGGAACCTAAACCAATCAATATGATATTAAATTGATTAGTTTTAGTACATGCAGTTACATCATTTTGATGACAAGTCTCAAGATTGCTTAGCAAAATGCAGTGCAAAGTATGAATAGAAAATGAAGAAAATCGGAAAGTTGGCGGTTGACGGTTGACTGCAGCAGCCATTTATCATATAACTAAGAGATTTTCGACTCGTACAAAAAAAGATATTCTCTTGTCTCTTTGCAGAACCAAATTTACCGATAAATGTCAATTTTGTAGGGAGAAATACCGGAGACAACGTTCAAAGTTTCGGTGAAATTTTTTTCCAGTCTAGGTATACAATTTATTATACAAGTATATTTATTAAAATTAGGAAAGGTGGGTATTTAGGTAGAGTGGCGGTTCTCGCCGACTTGGCACGGTCCTTAAATACCGCTTTAGTGCGCTGCTTTGCTACCACAGTCCTCAGGAGATCTCATGGAAATAAATATGGTTGGGTATAGTTATATCCAACCTGTAGCATTGAGGTATGATATCAGAACGGTGATGCCGTACTTTGAAAGCTCCTTCAAGTTAGAAAAGAAGGTATTACTCAGTTTGCGAAACGAAGAGCCCGAAGGTCTGGTTACTTGCAAAGAAAATGAATGAGAGTTTCTTTCTCTGTGAGGGATTCCCAGTATGGCTGCGGGGCTGCTCAACGGCCAATAGCCTGTGATTATAGCAACCACTCTGGAAATATCTTTCCGAGATCTGGAGATCAGCTCGGTGGATTGGTTTTTGTTATAGGACGGTCAAATCGTTCTCAACGTGCTGAAATTGGTCAAATTACGAAGAAAGGAAAGAAAACGTTGCCTGACGCTTTAGTGCGCTGCTTTGCTACCACAGTCCGTCCTCAGGAGATCTAATGGAAAGAAAGATGGTTGTGTATAGTTATATCCAACCTGTAGCATGCACTCCAACTCCCAACTATACTGATACATTCACTATAGCAATATTATGATTGACGTCCCAAAATCAATCCGTGTCCCAAGAGGACCGTGGAATTATGCCTTCTGTTGGCGGTGTTCACGAAAATCCGAATAAACATTTCTGTTCCATGACGGATCTCAAAATGGCAGCAGACTGTCTAACCGGAGTCCGTGTCCATTGTGACGCCCTTCTTCGCCAGTACGTCTGCATTTTTATTACCATCAATGTCGCTGTGCCCCGGCACCCAAACTAGGGTCAGGTCTATGCATTGGCTTATCGAAGCCAGTTCAGCCTTGCACTGTCTGACGAGCTTAGAAATGTTACTTGTCGGAATAATGCGCTTGATAGCGGATTGGCTGTCTACATAATAATTTTGTGTTACAATTTCGCGTTATGATTTAATGTTGCGATTTTGTGTTACATTTTTGAATTCTCATAACTAAGTAACTCAAGCGATTTCTATGAAATTCGGTATGTAGGACTAAGACGCGACTGTAAGTTTGTTTCTACGGAAATTCTGGGATATCGTCATTAGGGTCTGGAATTTTGGGACTAATCCACTGTTCAACCGATTTGTATGAAATTTGGTATGTAGTACTAATATGCGACTATAAGACTTTTTTCTATAGAAATTCTTGGATACGGTCATTAGGGACTAGAATTTATTTCGAGAACGAAGCCATTTCTCAAGAGATTTCTAAGAAAATCGGTATTTAGGACCAAGCTGGGAACAAAACCGATTTGTATGAAATTCGGTATGGCCTTTTGTGGGTCTTTTGAGGGTCTTTTGTGGGTCTTTTGGTGGTCTTTTGTGTTTCACTTACACGCACTGTTGTTTTTATCATAGATTGAGGTGCTAATGATGTTGTAGTGTCCTTAAGTCGGTAATTACACACAATCCGTAAATTTCGGTGCTTGTTTTTTGTGAGATTCATATGTGCTTTAGCGGAGAAATTCTATTACATGTTTAGCTATTCTTTTAATTTTAGGACCCAATAGCCAAACCATAGATTTGATAACTCACTTTTGTACTCCTGGCCACTGTAGAGCCCAATATATTGACACGTGTTTTTTGGAGGATTCTCAAAGCGAAAGAATCTATTTTCCAAATAGAAAAAAACAGTTGTCATCGGTAATACACATGTGTGCAAAGTTTGAATAAATTCGGGCTTTAGGAAGTGATTTAAAAGTTAATCACAAGATATCACCAGCCAGACAGCTAAGGGCATGCGAAGTTAATATAGGGAATTTTAAAAATGTTATCCATTGTGCAATGCAATGCAATTTAACACTTTTCTTAAAGTGTGTAAATCAGTTATCTCTGTATACAAATTGACCAAAAAATTTCACTTTTAAAACTCATCAGTTATTGTTTTGATGCTGAACTTTTTTTAACTTTATTTTCAACCCTTCATAATGTTTTTCCCCTAACCAGTTAATTTTTCCAATGCATCTCTTTTCTTTTCAACATGCTCTTTTGAGGTTAACTTAAAGTCCACGGCCATGATCAAATATGTTGCATAATTTGATCTGTGATCTAAAGATGTTACATGCGGGTAGTGTCTAATTCATTTGCGACTATATGTTAAGTCGATAAAGATTGACTATATGTTGTTAAGATTTATTGCCACAACTTTGTTAAGTTGCCATCGTTTCTTATGTAGTTTATGACTGAGACGAGTTAAAATTCAAAAAGCTTTTCCATCAGAAAAACCCTAAACTTGAAATTTAAAAGAAAACAGCAGAGCATATACGTGTACTCAAAATGTGTTGATTTGATTCATATACTAAAAATATTTATTAGTCTGTATATAAATTTAATACTAACTTAACTATATGACTACAGTAGGATGCCAAATTTTGTTGTTGTGAAAATCTATGCCATCATTTACATTAACATATATGCCTATATACTGGTACAAGTACACGAGAGCAATTGTATTGTTGTATTAATACTTGTATGGTGCTTGGCAATGACATGCTTTACAAATATTTTTTAAATTGTTGCTCAATTTATTTTTGAAAAACAGCGTGTGTGATGTCGAAATTATGAGTTTAGATGACGAACAATTGCATTTATTTTAGCATACAACATGCCATATCTCAATAAACGCTATGTTGTAAAAATGTTCGTAATTTTATGAATTATTTATATTTTTAGTTATGGTGCGGAAATTCATAAAATTTCCTACGATGTAGGATTAGAAAGAATTTTAAAATTCAGAAATTTTAGTGTTAGGTGGGTAGGTAGGTAGGGTGGTGGACCGCTCTGCCTCAAGTAGCGCTAGAGTGCGCCGTTTTGTAACCACAGACTTCGTTAGACCTTATGACGTTATAGGTAAATTGAGATGATTATAACCAGCCTGTTGCGTTCAGGTACAAGATCAAATCGGTGAAATCGGCACTCCGATAACTCCCACAGGTTTGTAAAGAAGGATTTTTCAATTTTTGGAGTCAGAAGCCAGCCAGGGCTGGACAGTTGGAGAAATAAGGGATGAGAGTCTCCCTCTCATTGACATCCCTGCAGCTTCTATAAAAAGTATTGTTGGGAATTCCCAGTTTGGCAGCGTATCTGCCCACCGGCCAGTGGCCTGTGATAACAGCCACGGCTCTGGAGATATCTTTCCGTGATTTTGAGATCAGTTCGGTGGATTTGTTTTTATTGTAGTTAGGCCACATCGCCCTCGAAGTAGAGCAGTTGGTCAAGTCATTCCACCTTAGTTGTGCGCTTCATGTGGTCGATGTCCAATGTTACGCCCTTCTTCGCCAGTACATGCGCTTTCTCGTTTACGTCAATGTCGCTGTGCCCCGGCACCCACACTAGGCTTATGTCCATGCTTTTGCTTACTGAAGCCAATTCAGCTTGGTACTGCCTGACAAGTTTTGAATTGTTGCTAGTCCCAGAAATGATTCTGATTGCGGACTGGCTGTCCACGCATATGTAAACCCTACCCTTTATAGCGGTACTGTTAGCAAGTGCCCTACATGCCTCCCTAATTGCCAGGATCTCCGTCTGAAAGATGACACGTCAAAATGCCCCAAAACTCGTTCGTTCTTTCAATATTCTTTAGTGGAAACTCAACGACAAAACTGGGGCTGAAGTTCAATTTGTGAATTCAGTAGTAAGTTGAGTATGGTATCATATGCTTTGGTAGCAACTGTAGTAAATTGCAGTGCCCGTACGGTTTGCTAACAAACCACCCAGATTCTCTGAGACGGACGCGCTGCACTTCGCAGTGTATTTTATAAATAGGTCGACTTTAGCCGATTTAGCTTCTGAGGTGAGTGTAAGTCTCTGGCTATTAAGCTTTGGGAGGGTAAAACCGTTTTTTTGGACTTAGTAGTGAAAAGTACCATTTTAGTTTTCCTAGAGTTAACTCCCAGTCCACAACTGGTAGCCCAGGAGCAAATGATTTGTTTTTTCAATTTTAATTTCTGTTTTTTTGCATCAACAGTATCATGTTTTTTTCTTTGTTTTATTACATTAGGTGTACAAAAATAACAGCAATTTTTTTGATCCCCTGAATTCTGAAACCTATCACTCTCGCTGGAGGTATATATTTCCAAATAAAGTTCGAGTGTCGAGTGAGCTATAGTCTTTATATTTGTCACTACCCAGAACAAATGACCTGTCCAAGGTTTATATAAAATGTCATAGGCCTTTGCTTGCTTGCCAATTTTCGAGTGAAATAAATTAAATAAGAGCCAATATCCCTTCCGTGAATCTGGCAGTATAACTGGGATTCCATAAAATTGCAAAAAATTACGCATACGTCCAGTATACCAGCAGCAGTAAATTAAACTTTTCGTTTAAATGGCTATTTGGCAATGATGACTGTGACTTATGCACCATAAAGGCTCTCAGAAGTGGTCGTTTTCATTGTGTAGACACTGTAAACGATGCACGATTTGATGGTGGCCTTGACATACGCAGGACTCTCTGTCATGGCCAAGGATATTGATTTAAGTAATTGCTGGCTGCACTGTTAGTGCCATCCGCATGTGTGCTATTCGGATACTGTGTAGTTTGCTTGAACTGAAAACAGAAAGGAGAACTTTTAGCCATTTTTCGAGCAAAACATTTCGGTGGTATCGCTTGAAATGAGCAGTCAGCTGTCAGGGGTTGTGCGCTTGCCGGGGACAACAATATAACGGCACAACAACTATAAAAAATTCATTTGAGTTCAGTGTGTAGGAGGTAACGAAGATTTAGCACACATTGAAGAGAGCTGTGTACACATAGATAGATTCAGACAGGATTATGGCGCCAACAAAGTTTATTCGTCTGTGGGTATGCGATGGTTTGTTATTTTTGGTTTTTTTTCTCGCCGATGAAATGTGAGTCAATTCATTGAATGAAAAATTTAATACCCTTATCTACGCCAGTTATAGGATTTTATAATCACTGAGTTGGAAAACAAATACAAGCAATGAAATGCGTAACATTTTCCTTTGAATAATGTACGTATAAGGAAATACATTTTCCCATTAATAACATTGTGTTTTTATGTTTGATTTTTTAAGTTTTCTTAGACAAAATTGAAAAACTAAAACCCGCGCTTTTAGTAAAATGGAATTTTCAGACGAACGAAGCAAATGGAAAAATAAAAATTAACAAAATCTAAGAGCTATGTATGTCAGTACTGGCGGGCGGTGTGCAAATTTAAATCATCTTTTGGTTGTACCGATTAATAAGACTGTGCATCTGATGAGAAAATTTGAATAAATAACAGAGAAAAATATGTCGTATATAAATTCATATATGTTGGAGAAAATAGCGTTTTGAAGCAATAATTTTAATAAACTATCCTAATGGTATAGTGCTCCGAGCGCGGATTGCATCATCACGAAAGACTGCATCCGCGAATCAGGTTCGAGTTAACACAACAGCCCTTCGCAACGAAGAGACCAGAAACAACTACGGTCAAACGATAGGACTCACGCCTTAGGAATACTTTCATTAGTACTGCTGACTCCATCTTGAAACGACTGGTTTAATAACGAATGTAATCTAGCGACTGAACGTAACAATGTTGCGTACCGAGCAATGCAATAATCTTATAGAACGAGGACACGCGAAGATTGTATACAAAAAACTCAAAAGATATGAAAAACCCGTTCACCGGCAAAAGAAAGTAGCCTGGGAGAAAAATCTCGTCCATATGTACAACAGTACATAGAGCAAGGATCGCACCAGGCGCGGATGTTCTACCAAAGAGTCCGCGGTATGACGCAATATACACCGCGTTACGCATACTGCAATGACAAAGAGGGTAATCTGATCACCGATCTCAAAAGCATCTTAGAGCGATGGGAAAAGCACTTTCATGAGATGCTAAATGACCAGCTAACTGAGGAATTGGAGGCTCCATCAATGACCGAAGACCACACCAAGCATAGACGAAGTTAGCAGAGCGATAAATCGGCTCAAAAATAATAAGGCCCCGGGATCGAATAGTATCCCAGTGGAGGTCCCGTAATACACCAAGCAATTCATGAAATAATAGTGAAAGTATGGGGGGAAGAAGCAATCCCAGAAGACTGGCGAAGAGGCATCGTGTGCCCAAGAAAGGAGATATCACTACATCCAGCAACTATCGTGATATAACTTTGTTGAGTACCGCGTATTAGATTTTATCCTCTATCCCCATTCGCTAAAGTCATTATTGGTTTATACCAGTGTGGCTTCATCCCAGGCAAATCAACAACTGATCCGATTTACACCCTTAGTCAGGTAATGTGAAAAATATCTAGAGTTTCAAAACTCTCTACACCATCTTTTTATAGACTTTAAAGTCGCCTATGATAGCATAGCCAGAGGAGAACTTTATAAAGCCATGAGAAAATTCGGCATCCCAAATAAACTGACACGACTATGAAGGTTGACCATCACCAATGTAATAAGCCAAGTAAAAATATCCGGATAACTCTCAAACCCATTCAACATCTGTTATGGGCTCCGACAAGGGGATGGACTGGCCTGCATCCTCTTCAACCTGGCGTTGGAGAAAGTGATCCGCGACTCTGACATCAATCAATCCTCTATAAGTCCATTCAGATATTGGCTTACGCAGACGATATTGACATCGTTGGTAGAAACCAAAGGGCTGTACAGGAAGCTTTCATCCATATCGAGTGGGCGGCCGGAAATCTGGGGCTGCACATAAATGAGAGCAAATCAAAGAACATGGTGGCCACGTCTGCGAGTAGAAGATCCAACATTAGTCCCTCAATTAAAATAGTGGAACGCGAATTTGAAGAAGTGCAATCCTTTAACTATCTCGTATCAACTGTAGCAGCCGATAACAATATGGAACCAGAAATACGCGCACGGTTGCTAAAAGCCAACAAAATTTTTACTTTAGTCTGCCAGACTCTTCAAATCCAGGATATAAACCATAACATCCAAGCTGCTGGTGTATTAGCCTATGGTCATACCAGTACTTACATCTGGATTCAAGACTTGGGTACTTAGCAAAAAGCATTCTGACC
Source organism: Nephrocerus scutellatus (assembly GCA_947095585.1). NCBI lineage: Eukaryota > Metazoa > Arthropoda > Insecta > Diptera > Pipunculidae > Nephrocerus > Nephrocerus scutellatus. Next base: position 4,479,512 of record OX352761.1, on the reverse strand, counting down.
TCTTAGCCGCGTTCGAGAGAAAAGTCTTACGGGAAATTGTTGGCCCCGTCTGTGAGGAAGGACGGTTCCGGAGAGCCTATAACGATGAGATCTACGAGCGTTACCGCGATATCGACATCGGCTCCGGTGGGCAGAACACCTAGCTCGCATGAGCGAAGAGGATCCTGCTCGGGAAGTCCTTTGGGGTAAGATTTATGGAACACGACAGCGAGGTCGGCCAAGCCTACGCTGGAAGGATGGCGTAGACCAGGACGCCCAGAATGTAGGGATGCCAAACTGGATGACATCGGCTCGAAATCGGGAATGGTTGAGAGATATTTTGCGGGAGGCTAGGACCAGGCACCGGTTGAAAAGTCAAATATGATGATGGTGATGATGAACCTAATGGCATATTGCGTGTTCTCAAAAGAGCAATAGAGAGCTATGAACAATGAATGACAGTAGGCAACTATTAAACAAGAAAACGAAAATAAATGAATAATACGAGTATTGTAATAAAACCATTTATATCGTCATTTCATATTCGATTGTCATCAGCCATTGACCCTACGGTAGAGCATTTATAGGTAACAACAACATTTTTACTATATGTAACCACAAAACAAAATAATTCGTCCAGCTGCTAAAATGGTTTCGTGTCGAATAACAATCGAAATGATAGATCAGCACTAAGCCGCTACAAAATATTTTCAATTAATAATTATTATTGTCTAGCGTGCGATTGAGGCGTAGGTGTCGACTTATCGATTAAGTTTGATGAATCAAGTTTATAAAGTTAATGACTTTAAGGTTGGCATTTGAAGCTCGCGAAGGCAGTGCGAATTTTTAAAGAACTTTAACCTTCGTGAAAATGAAAACAATACACCTGCGCTACATGAGAATATGTTGTGCATAGTGACGTAATACTGTAACAGCGCTTCTCTGTTACTACAATTTATTGTGTCATAAGGTAAATGAACTGTAGAATGAACAGTTGGAACTTGGAACATTTGTAGCCATATTGAGGAGACTAAATGAACTCAATAAACTGCATGTCTAAGAAGAATATGCAATAAACTGTACTGTACTGGTAAGAAGATTTGCCCTGAAAATATACGTACATATATGAATACTGTTCGCCGAAGCCCATGATTTATTATAAAGAACATAACGTAGTTTTTAGTATAATTATTGTTGAACAAAAACTACTTTTTTTAACTATCTTTGGGTTTGTCAGTTACATGTATTAGAAGCGCTTGCTTGGATGCGATTACTAGTCTGTCATTGGCATACGACTACTATCAATCATCATTATAAGGCTAACTCAAGCATACTTAAGTCAGACAAATGTATATATGACGCCGAATATACAGGGTGTATCACAATGAGTTAAACGTACCTAAAGGGGCCATTCCTACATTAATTTTGAGTACAAAATTCAGTTTTTACCCGCTGCTGTGTCCGTAGCATTTTCGGGTGATTGCGACCTTACATCACATCACTCTCCACCCAATAACTCTTGAACATATTTAGCCACAGGGCTGATGAACTTTAACATATTTTACAAGACCTTCCTTTAAACCATTCAACGTCCCCGGCTTCAACTGGGTTTACATTCCGAATACCTTGGCACAGGTAAACGTTGTCTTTATCTCATTTCTTATGTCATGCATGGTCTGCCATCGCCATTGAACGTGACACTAGGGCCTTGTGGGCCAGTAGACGCCCCTACGGTAGAACTTGGGCTCTAAATCTGAAAATGATACATTGGATTGGATTGGATACAATGATGGTGAGACCTCTATTATCACGTAGACGGCCACCGTCTGGGGGCCGAAAGTTCTTGAACGGACAATGGCAACTAAGCTTCAGAAGCTTTAAAGAATTGCCTGTCTAGGTATAATGGGTGCCATTTGCACCTGCCCTACGACTGCATTAGAAGGTGGCGTTGGTCTTTCTCACTTACAGATATTCATATAGAAGACAGCCGGCTTGGTGAGCTCTTAAGATGCAGCTAGAATAGGTCTCCATATGGGACACCTGAAAATTCTTGATTCAATGTCCGAAACGGGCATTTTTTGCACTATCCCCGACATCACGATCAGGGAGTACTGTTTCGAAAATTTATTTGAGGTAGAAATATCGGACCGTGCTATTTGGTCTGGTCTGGATAGATCGAAGATGGAATCTGGAGTTCAAGCTGGCGTCTTTGAACCCAACACCAAAGTCTCGATACCTATGTGAAAGTTTCCCATGGCTTTTCAGACGGAACTCCATGCCGTTGACTAAACCTTAGAAAAGGGAGCTTTATATATTTCTAGATAGTCAGGCAGCACTTAAAGAGTTATCGTTTAACTTAAGAGCCTCTAAATCAGTTAAATGCTAGTACGATACACTGCGATCTCATGCAAGACATAAGAGGTTGAAACTCGGATGGGTTCCTGGCCATTAAAGAATCTGCAGATGGACTAGCTAGAGCTAGCTAGGAATCGGCGCTCATAGGGCCTGAGTCCTACTGTGGTGGCAACTGTGCTGCCACCGCAGCGCTGATTAATAATTGGAAAATCAAACGTCGTCTGGTCTAATAGGAAAATGTCCCGGGGCTGAGGCAATCCAAAGGATTTATCAGACTCTTTTCCAACAAGGAAATCCTTAATCTATACACGAATAGCATCACAAAGCTGGTAAGCTTTCTCACAGGCCACTGTGTCTTGCGACTCTACCTTAACAAACTTAATCTGGGCTCAGATACGGAATATAAGTTCTGCTCAGATCACGTTCTCTGTAAATGCCCTGCATTACATTGGTTAAGAGGCGTCTTTTCCAAAGGGGAATCAGAATCGGAATCAGAGTTGAGAAACTCTGCTACTAAGGACGTACTAATCTTCATTAGGTAGATGGCACGCCTCTTAGAATAATCACACCCTTCTGACATAACAGATCTTTTTAGGTCGCTGTTTACAAGTCGTTAAAATCAGGCCTGCAGACTGATATGTTTAAGAGGAGGTGAAAATAATCCTTCTTCCACATTGTAATTTAGTGGTAATGAACGAAGGAATCGCTTCGTAAAGTACTTTCAACTCATAGGCAAACACCTGGTATATAACTATCAGTCTTATGCATAACAAATTAAAATAACCCTTCCGAAAGATAGATAATTAGAGCTAAAGTTCGTTAACCAAATTCATTCGCAGCCTTCTTCCATCTTCCGCTAAGTGAAGCTATATAGAAAACTAAACTAAAACTAAAAACTAAAGGTCATAGAGTATATACTCGTACGTATATCAAAGTATATATGTATGTATCGGAGAAGTTAATGTATTCACATCCCGATCATCGATCGCTCGAACAAGACATCAAAAACAGCCATTATGAACTTTCCGTCTTTTTTGCTATCACTCCAACTAAATCTGGTTTCTCTGAGCCAAAAAAAAAACCAACAAAAAAGCGCATTAAATTTGAGGTCGTCTCATGATCTGTTCACGAAACAGTGAGTCAAAATCCATATGGTGATTTACATGAACAAAACTGCAGACACAATCGCTGTCGAATGGTTTTTCAAAAATAGCAAAGAATAATTAATTAAACTGAAATTTTGGTTGCCGGTTAGCGGATAATAATTCTAATTGGCAATAGTCTAACAGACTATATGCAGAACAGAAATACATTAGAAAGTATTTTTTTAATGGCAAGCTGCTAGCCATAACCGGATCACACAATTCGATCATGACTTTAATTATCGTATCAGGTATATACTCGTATTAAGGTGAGGCGGGGCACCCACGAACAACGAGCTCGTAGCTAGCATACGAGTATATTGGTCAGTAATGGTCAATGGTATTCGTCAGAACCATTTTTCGCACACGCCATCTCTCGCCGGCTTAAACGCTTAAGCGATTATGCAACCGAAATAGTGACTGGGTTTTAAAAATGTATCTTATACTCGTAAAGTGCGACTTCATTAACTGTGTGCTTCATTATTTGATGTTTTTTTAGTTTTATGCCTTTTTTGCTTGAAAGGCAATCAAAATCAAAGTAAGGTAAAGGCGGTCGGCTAAGTACGAGCACAGTGCGGATATTCCATTTTCACCAATGGACACCAAGCCAAGAAGAGTGCAGTGCCAAATACAGATACTCGTTGAACGTCGCGATGCAGATGGCAGTATTCGATAAATTATTGATATCGTTTTTTAAGGACTTTTTTCTTTCGTTTTTGTTTTTAATTTCTTATGATTGCGTCACATAGTCTGCTGTGTGTACGGTTACTTTATTTTCTGGTAAAGATTAGTCATACTTTACGAGTACGTAGGATGTACGGGGTTTTTTGTGAAATGTTATGCTGATTTTCTACTTCAGTACTGATTATGTGGTTGTTTGCTATGGGACTTCCCCACAGCAAATGTAAAGTGCAATTTAAATTGGCAACTGGGTTTATTCCTTGCACACAGGCAGTATGTAAATAAGCATCGGATGGTCTATTTAGGAATAACACTCAGATGTTATTTTTATATAGTAAAGGTTGAAATCCGAAGATCTCTGCAGTGCAAGTTTCTGTTTTAGATGCATAATAAAATGGAATAGCTTCAAAGCATTATTCACGTAGATAACAGGTCGTGTTTATGTACTGAATACAAAAAATCTATCAATTAATTTAAAATTCCATTGAAAGATAAGTGGTGACAGACGGATAAGTAAAAGTTTGTAATATGGAAGCAGTTTTTGTAATCAATACGAAACTTGAAATTTTAATTATTGTTTTTTCGCACGAGATGGTTAATTTAAAGTAAAATACTCTCCACTGGGTATTGGGTGCCACTGATGGTGATGATGGAATCATTCAGCTTTATTCGTGTATGATTTCTTCGAGGTTAACAGCTTTTTCTTTGTTTTTTGAGTTGCGGTGTTGAATAGCCTGCAATGAGTCCTATTTTCCTTAGACAAGAAGCGCACACTCATTGGGTTGTGGGTGCTACGCCGTGCAGTCACAAAATCTGCGCCAATCGTAAAAGGTAAACTTTGAGCAGGTACGAGCGAGCAAGCAGTTCAAGTTGTTTCTTCAGTTTAACGAGTAGTTTTGGGCGATGCGGCAATTGCGGCAAATTTTCATCGAAGTTTGGCTGTCTTTTGCAATTAAATACACAAGCAACCGGTTTGCAAATTAAATGAGCATCCATTTTTGAAATTGATGAGATATTTATGCGCTGTTTAATTTTTTCAAACTTTTATAGCCAAATTGGAGACTTATTTTTAATGTAAAAAAAATGCTTTTATTGAAACAAACTAGCTCCCTTAAAGGTAGACAATAAAATAGGTGGCCGATCTGAAGTAACTAAAACTGTTAAAAAATAAATGAAAATTACTAGAATGTTTTTATTGTAAACCTGGAATATTTGTGGCTTAAAAATCACATAATTTAAATTTCATTTATTTTATAACATTTCTACTTGCTCCAGATCTACCACCTTTTTTATTTTCTACCTTTTCGAGACTACTCGTAGTTACGCTTCAAAAAAATTTTATATAATTTTATTTTATACTTTTAAGTTTTTAATGAAAATATGACCATCAAGACCGTCCTCAAGATTCCCTTAAGAACCCTCCAAATCCACTTAAGATTCTTTAACCTTCATTAAACTCAAGATTCCCTTAAGACTCCTGCAAAACCTTCATTGAGACCACCGCAAGACCCCTCTCAATACCACCCTCACCTCATCTCAAGACCTCAATAACTCCTTAACTCCTCCCGCCATACACTTTAATAATTCACTCTGAACTCCCTCAAGACTCCTCTCAAAACCATCCCAAGACTCCCTCAAGACTACGTTACGACTCATGACCCTCTTACACTCTCCTCAAATCCCCAAAAAAATCCCCTAAGGACCATCTAAAAACTCCCCTCAAACCACCCTCAAGCCCTCAAGACCACCCTCAAAACCCAATTAAGACCCCCTCAAGACCGCCTCAAGTAAACCCTTTAATTCTCCCTTAACATGATCTCAAGACGCCCTCAAAACTACCTCAAAAGCCAATCAGCATCCGACTCAAAACCCTCTTTAAACCCCTCTAGACCCTGCTGAAGGCGACACCATGATTTACCTCAAGACCCATCTAAAGACCCACCTGAAGATCCCCCGAAAAGTCATACCCCATAAATGCCTACGAGACTTACTCACAAATTTGTAATGAAAAAAAGGGTCTTTTTGCCCACAACATCAAATAAGCTCCTCTTTAACCGAGCCTAAAAGTTACACACGCACTGTTTTTTATTTTTTTATTATCTGGCGCGTAAACAAACTAAGCTGCTAGTTTTCCGCCACTGAAACAGGCGGCATACAAAAAAAAAACAAAAAAAGTATCAACCAAATATGTCGTTCCTATTGTCGTTAATCGTTATGATCGAGTTATCTGTTTGACCGAATTTTCCGACTTTCCTTTGTAATTTTTTTTCTTTGCCGAAACATATCGAAAAAAAAAACAAAAAAGAATTACGCAAATCCATCGTGAGTTCATACAAAAGTCCATCCATGGAAAAGAGTACTTTCAGTTTTTTCCGAATTTTTCAATTTTTCGGTGGTTTTGGTGCAAACCATATTCAGACTATGACAAACATTTTAAAATAAAAATGAGCCAAATCGGTCCAGCCTTTCTCAAGTGATACGGTTACCAACGAACAGCATATCATTTTTATATATATAGATTGTGTAACTTTTCCTTCACTAAGGATTTAATAAAAATATTTTTATTACGAGATTCGATGCCCCTATGTTCTTAAATTTAACCGAATTGGCTTTAGAGCTGTACCCAGAGCGTTTGAAAAGGCCAACCAAGTACCAACCTACTTACCTTGCTGCAATACCAATACATTATGGCCCACATGAGTACATTAGTTCGCATGGCAAGTGAGTTGAATTAATTAAATACTCGTACCCGACTAACTCGCACCTGCAAATTTTTCTGCTAATTCACGAGCCAGCACAGACCGCTGGTGGTAATGGTAATGGCATGCGATTGCAGCAACCATCATCTCACCATCAACTCCAAGCTTACCGCGGCCAGTTCGCCTCTTGCTGCACTAAAGAAACTACTATGTACCACCAAACCGAGTAAAGCTCCAACATGTACTTAATTGTGCCTGTGGTAAATAAAATCACAATAACAACAAACAGAATGTGCATTTGTAAGAAAATATCGTGGTCTTTAGCTTCCACTGTATGTATATAATTTATTTATTTCATTTTGTTTTGTTTTTATTTTTGTTTTTTTATTTTATTACTTTCTTTCGTTTTGTCACTGCATTTATAATACTTTGTGAGTGTGCGACACATACATAAATACGCCATATAACTTTTACCAATTGAATTGTTTCAACATCACAATGTTCGTCGTTTCATAAAGATAACTTTGAACTTTATACAAAAAAAATACTAAGTTTTATTACAATAAAATAAGAGCAATAAACGAACAAGAAAACAAAATTTAATTGGAATTTAAAGCGTCTAAATAAATATCAACATCTCTTCTCAGCTTCTTCATAAATAAAAAAGTACAAAAAATATTTTCTTCATTTTATATTTTATATAATACAGGCTACTGCTTAAAAAGTGGTGGCATGATTTTTCTATACATAATTAAAATTAAAAGTAAAATTAAATTAATAGTACATTGAATGTAGTGATTTTTATTAACATATGATTAAAACTGTTTCTTTAAATCTAATGAGGTACTTGCAAAGTATTTAACACAAAAATTGGGCTTCGTCTGTCAACTTTCGGTATTTTTTCTATTACACAAATTGTTTAGGTACAAACAAGAATAAAAATAACGGTATTTTACAGTGTTATAGCCATGAAGATTATTTTCAATATGAAAACCCCCAGACAGGACATTAAAGTACAAAAAAAAGTAAGCTGCTTGGCAAATTCATAAAGACAACTGCATGATTAGAACATTCAAGACAGATAACAAAAAAGTTATCGCAGTTACATACATTTCTTGTTTTTTTAATTGGTTTTTGTTTTTGGTTTGGTTTAAAAAAAAGAAACTCTCAAAATAAATCTACGTCTCAATAAATGAGATACTCAGAAAATTTATCTGACATCTTGAGACTGCAATTTTCTGAATTGTTATTTATCACTCCTCGCTTCAGTCACTTCAATTTGACAGTTGTTATTTCTGAGCTGACAGATAGCTGTAAATGCTATTCCACTGAATAAAAGTGTCCTCATTTAGCAGAATGTCAGGGTGCTCTCACAATGAAAAACTTAAGGGCCCAGCCCATAGAATCCGTCGCGTCCGTTGGGGCGACGAATGCAACGAAATGGACGCGTTCCTATGGGAAGTGTCGCATAGTGGCAAAGCGTGTGACGGAAAAGTTGACCAAATTTCAATTTTTTTCTCGGGCAAATGTTTTGACAGTTCTTTCTCACAGCAGTTTCAAGTTTATTTTGGATTTGGATTTGTTTGCCTGTACAAGGCAACGTATTCATTGGGTCACCTCTTTGCGTTACATACGGCCATGTCAATCAATACGTCGCCGCAAAGGACGCAACGCGGTCTTTATACTCCCTTTATACTTAAGACTTACAGAATTGTATGGATTTTGGACGAAAAAAAAGTTTCTGCTCTTTATGTTGGTAGAAACCGATGTAAAATATTTGTTTCTCTTGTTGTTAACACAATAATAACAATGAAGTTTGTCGCAATTTGAAACTTTTCTGTCAGAGCTTAAAACTTATGTCTTCATTGTGCGAACTCCTCTAAGGTTTAAGTTCTTAAGTCCCTCTTTAGTCCCACGACTATTCTCATGTCATGTCGAAGATGAAAAATTGGTTTGCTGTCATTTGGTTGATTCTTTTTTATTATTAACGATTATAAGGGCGTTCTCACAATGGAAAACTTAAGACGACTACAGAAATATATGGATTTTGGTTTTGAAAAAAAATAATAATAGCTCGTTATGTTGGTAGATCTTAGCTCTTAAGTTTACAAACTTTTGAAGAAATACAGAATGATATTCGCAACATTTCGATTTTCGAAACGGATGTGAAATATTTGCTTCTGTTGTTGTCAACACTTCAATATAATAAAAATGAAGTTTGTCGCGATTTCAAACTTTGCTGTCACAACCTAAAACTTTATGTATTCATTGTGCGAGCTCTTTTAATGTTTAAGTTTTATTTCAAGTCTTATGTTATTCATTGTGAGAGCAGGGTAAGCGATTTCTTTGAATTTTTTCTAAAATTTATTTCATTTAAAAATCCACCATCTTGGTTAAAATCTGTCGTTTCATTTGTGTGACTGAAATCTCATGTGAGATCTAAAAAACGCTTTTGAAAACTTTAGTTTAGTTTTTCCTTAGATAATAATTTTTTTTTTAAATATATTGAATTACATTTATACACTTGATAGTTGCTTTATTCTGTAAATGACTTGTACGTTGATTTAGCTGTAGGTTGCTGTTTTTAAGGTACACAATTCTTATGGTTTGGTTTTTTGGTTCAAATTTGTTTCTTTTTGAAGACGGTTTTTCATTACAATTTATCTTTTACTAAATGAGAAATTTGTGAAGTCTAAAAGTTTCCTAATCTCCTTAATTTGTTATATTGTTAACACTTTAGATTAAAAATTGATTAATAACATTTACTAAAATTTTGAGTTCAGATATAAGTTAATCGAATTACACCAAGTATTTTTAGACGATTAAAATTTACGACTTTTTATCTTTATAGTATTTGACGAAATTAACTTAAGCCTCGCTAAACCTCGGTGGGCTCACAATCCGCTCCCTGAGCGCATGATTGTGTTGCACAACTCAAATTTCTCGAGCTTTGGCAGAACATTTTGAACATCGATCTCTTCTCGGCAAATTTCTGGCCAATTGGTATGTGTTCGATTATTGTGATGCCACGCTGCAGCTTGGGTCGAGTCACCTTTGCTGATTTGTTGCTCGACGATTTGTTGTCATCGATTATTTTCGCAAATAGGAATGATGTTGCAGCAGGAAGACTGCCATTTTTGTTTATACGATTATAACCGATATTATTCAGAATATTATTCTTATTATTATTGCTAATGATGGTGACTTGTGTCTGCGAGTGAGTGTTACCATTGTTGCTGCTGCTGCTGCCGCTGTTGTTTAGTTTATTTTTATTACTTAGAATGTTGAGATTAAAATTAATTATTGTACTACAACTACTGTTAGGCCTTAAGCTAGGATGCTGTTGAGCTCCCGACACCGACGACTGCGGTGTCAGATTTTTCGTGGAATATGTTGAGACTTTGCTTCCGCTACGTCTTACATTAATACTGGCTTTGGTACCGGTGGCACGGCGTAGGAATCCACTGCCGCGGCCACTGGAGCTGTCCTGGCGTCGAAGGTGTCGATCTTTCGATAGAACGTCGAGTCCAAAAAGACGCTGCACACCACGACGGACACGCTTGTTTCGATAGGCAAAGATGAACGGCGAACTGAGATTGCCCAGCACGATCATGAATATCGCCAGCTGGGTGGAGTGGGCAAAGTTTGCCGCAATCAGACGGCTCTGCAGTAATACTAGGAAGCCATAGGGCAGGTATGAGACGAGAAACATAATTACGACTAGAATACTGATGCGGGCTGCCCGAGACTCCTCGCGATACTTGAACAAAGATGAGGCATTGGACAAGCGATGTCGAATCGAGGTCATGTAGCTGATAGCTTTGGGTGAGCCATGAATAACAGGAATTTGGAGCGCGTCATGATGAACGCTATGGTGGTGTAGGAGTTTGTTGTTGTGGTGCCGATGGTGTTGCATGTGTGCGTGCAGCTGTGTTGAACACGATTCTGTGAAGGAGTCCTTTCGCAATTGCGCGTACCTCAGCAGATTTGGCGACGAGTGCACCTGGCGAATGTCATGTAAACGATTTGTCTCGATGAAGTCATCCGACGAATTACCTAGGAGTGGCAATTGACGGGCTGAATAGTTACGTTTAATTTCCCCACTGGCAGAGGATAACGTCAGTAGAATGTTCTGATTGCGATCCGCTCCTGGTGCATCACCAGGTATGACATGATCTTTTATACTTTCAGCATCCGCATCAGAACCGCTGTCATCAGAGATCGTTGGCAGTAAAACCTTCGCACCGGAATCACGACGTATCGACGGTGATCCGTCGCCTTGTCGATTATCGATTTTCATTTGCAGCCCACCCTGCGTTGAGCCCGTCAATGAGTTGCGGTGAACGCACAGACTGTTGGAATACTGTGCCGGCTGATGTGGATGATGGTGTGTGAGATTCAATGCACTCTGCAGCAACGGTGATGAGCCATTCTGACGCATCCGTAAACCGTTTTCACGTGCCTCCGAGAAAATGCGCCAGTACATGCCACAAACGAAACCGAACGGCAATAGGATGATTACGATGAAGTAAATGCAAGCATAAATCATGCCGAAGATACTACCTGTCGTCGACATGCTGAACAGTTCCACGTATCGCTTCTGTTTGTTTACAAGATAGGTGCTTTCAAAGTCGATCTCACGAAAGGCAGACAAAACTCCGAAAAAGATTCCCAGCGCCCAGGTGAGTGCGATGAAAATCCACGCTTTTAACCCGGAAATGCGGCTGTGATATCGCAGTGGATCGGTAACGGCACACCATGTATCGCCGACAACAAGTAGTACCGCAAGTGCCCCAAGAGCTGCTGCAAGATCGATTGACCAACAACGCATTGTTTGTGGCGGGTTGAGCATCATTATCTGCGGATTCTTCGCTTCTACTGGAATATCTTTATAAACCCCCCTGACACTTTCCATATTCTCCTCCTCTACTTCGGTTATCACAATTGTATCACTGGTCTCTTCAATTTTCACCTCTTGACAAAACGTCGAATTACACTTGAAGATCGTCTCAACAGTATGACCATCACTTGAGTCTTCATCCCCCCAACTCATGTTTCTTCTAGTAATGATTCCCTCATTCTCGATCACATTTTCATTGCCGCGAATTGCCATCTCATGTTTGCCTGCTTCCGAAATAATCTCTATGCTTTCGTCGATTGTTTGTCCTGTCGTCTGTGACGATAACACCCCAGATGTCCCGCTCAGGAATAACGTCGGCGCCAATATCATACACCCAACCAAATTTATGATCAGCAGATTTATCACAAATCGATTAGCCGTTGTTCGTAACGCGGGTGTCACCCAAAATGCACCTAATGCTAACAAATTTATTGTGAATGATATCAATAATAAACCAAAAATTAAAAAGTCTATTGCCATATTTGTTCATAATAATGTTTTTTTGAATGTGGATGACAATTTTGGTCGTTCTGCTTTTATTAATACGAGTTCGATGCTACCGTTTAATGGTGCAATGATTGATCTTTGACTTAATTGCTTGGGATTGGTAAATTTTTTTATGTGGATTTTCGTATTCGCGACCGTTTTTCTCGAATTGTGTTGAACATTCGGTGCGCGCGCTGCGAATTATCTCTTAACGATTAAAAGTTTTTTTTTTCGAATTTAAAATGTCAACTAACTAAACACTTCCTATATTGGCTTACTGCACTGCTCTAGTGTCCCATGTATTCCTCATTGATATGGCTAAAGTGAAAATTTTAGTTCTGTTGTTGTGGTTGTTGTTGTTGATCTTGCTGATTTAATTGTATTTAGATAATTTCCATCGATGCTTAGTTGTGAAAATTTTCGGTGTTTCAAAAGTGTCACAATGTGGGACATTTTTTTAAACAGGATCTCCACTTAATTCACGTTGAAGCAAATATCCGTAATATTGTTTAAAATTTTTGCAAAACAAATTAGGAATTGGAAATATCCTTTCGTTGGCACACTTGCGTTAGTTAGCAATTTTTGCACTTTATGATTTTCGCGTGATTTTTTAAGAAGAAGAAGAAGCAAATCTTCACACGTCACTTCCGCTCTCTGGCAAAGATATGTACACACATTTGTCGGACTCGTTCTTCGAAATACGAGAAGGAAAAATTAAATGCACACGCGATCGCGATCGTTTTGTAAGATTTCTCTACGGTTTTCTCATGTCTTGCAGCCGCTTTACTGATCAGTATTCGGCAAAATGCATCTACGTTAGTGAGATCAGTAATTTTATTATGAGTATGGTTTAAGTAGTTTTTCGTATAGATACGAAGTACCGATCGATATAAAAACTAAGAACGGTATTTTCTTCTTTTGCTGCTACTTCTTGTCATAAAACTATTTTTTCGCAAACGACACAATTGCAAGGTACATGCGTTGTATTTAGATACTTTTTTGCCGCTGCATTAACACGTTTTTAAAATAGAATTTAAGATCTTTTAAGCTGCTGCGTTGATTTCTTTTATTATTATTTTGTCTTCGTCTTCGCGTGTCTTGTATCTTTTCGCTTTAACAATAAAACAGTTACACTCTATCGCCTGACGAAAATAAAAGAAACAATTTCGTAATCAAAGATGTTCGGTGATTAAGCGCGACGCTATTCACTCGCTATCCAGACGACGGAGCAGACGATCTTCACTCTTTAACGTTTAATTCACAACTGTTTGCGATTTTATGATCTTCTCGGGAAATATATAAACGTTGAGCGTAAGTTACACAAAAAGCAACAACAAAACTAACAATAAGAAAACGACAGAAAAACAAATCGTTAAGCGCTGTTGAGTTGGGAACTGGTCGCCCGAGTAATCCCCACCGCCTAAACCGCAAAACCGATCAAAACAACCACACGAAGCTTCTAAGCGGCTGGTGAGCAAACGAGCGTCTAGAAGAAGCACCAAATAAATGTACGAACTGAGTCAGCTGAGCATAAAGAGCTCCAACAAGCTGTATCTCTACGAATCCGTTGGATTCCTACTGCCTGCCTGCTGCGATACGTCCGAGTACCGTCTGCGAGTGGCCGTATAGTATTTTATGTTTATTTTTAGTTGTGTTTGGTTCCCACGACGAGTCATGAGCGGAGCAGGTTTTCAATAGACCAGGAACCCGCACCGGCTTCTTTTGTTCTTTATTGAATCTCTGGGTGATGCTGTTCAAGTGATCGCCTGAATTTCGATAGCATATATTTGCGCGATCTCTTTGCAGTACTGAGAGGAGATGGAAGAGAGACAATTATTTAAATTCGTTTATTTGTAAAGAGGGTTGTTGCGTATGATTCTCGTATTCTCTTTGGTTTTGATTTGCTTTTCTATTTCAGCAAATTTCCCGCTTTAAATACTTTGGGTTGAATTCGAGTTGAGTTGAGTTTTATGAGATACTTTAAGGTAAATACGAATTGTTTGGTTTGGTTGTTTAATTTAAAAGTAATTTTTCGACTGGTTTTGTGTACTTATTTTTAATGAATAATTAAAAATGTATAGGTTAACAATATTATAGATTACTGTACAAGTTTTTTGCAATAAATTCCATTAATATATCATTTATTTTCTACTTAAAACATTAAAGGTCAATAGTAAATAATTTTGTAAATAGTGTTCCGCATATAATATACGTTATTCTCCTTTTTGCTTTGCAATTGTAAATAATTTTAAGTTTCCTTTCCTAAAATGTACAAATATTCAGTATAGGTACTTTTTCGATAATTTTAGTTAAACTTTTAAAAACCTACACCTTTTGTTTTCGTTCTAAAAAAACCAATGTTGTGGCTATAAGGCCGACTGTCGGCCCTTTAGATTTAAAATACAATTTCCTATCTTAATTTTAACAATGTAATGTAACTGAATGAACAATGTAATGAAAATAGTACAAGTTTGACTACACTATAATTACCATAATTTGACACTGTAATTTTTATTACTCTTTATTACTCGTAACAGTCTTATCGCCGCGTGATTGGTGCACAGCGATTGTCTGATGAAACCGCTTGTTGTCTATCATATGTCTAAAGAGACTAGAACTTTTTCTAGCTGACAACGTTACGTGCACTTTGGATTCCTTCATGCGCAAAAAACAAATATAACCGCTGGCCGCGACGAGGCTTCTTCCACACTAAGCATTGAACTCATTTGATAGACATGGTTGGGATCGTTTGCTATGAAATTGGAGTGTGACTTGGACTTTCTTTTGTTTTAATTACACTTCAATTTAAATAATTAATTTATTTTTCCGTTTTATTTTTTTATTTGCTGACTTATTGATTTATTGAATTTTGAATAATTTCAATTTCACTTGTTGATGGTGTGATCACCAGTTATCAGAGTTGTTCATTGATCACACACACACATAGTAGTTCAAATAAAAGTTCAATAACGCTGTAGACTTGGGTTGGGAAGCGTTTCATTTGTTGGTTATTCCCATCATGATCGGTTGTTAAGAGGAAATAATATTGCGTTTTGTTATTTAAATTTTAATCCTCTATCTTTTGTTTCTTGAAACGAAATAGATCAACAAAATTCGGTCCAGTTTTGAATGTGATCTTGTAATCTTTATTCTAACTAAATGACAAATTTCAATTAACGATGAATGTTGCGTCAATGTGAAACACAAACAATAGGGGAGTTTTCTATTAACATTTCTTGTTGAGTTTCAACTGCATCTACTGCCTAACACTTTTTTTCAGTGACGACGTCATAGCAATTAAATGCAAGTCCTAAAAACAAAGGCAATTACGTTCATCTCGGTGATGCTTAGTACTGATTCTTATTAAAGATGAATATAGACAGACTATCGATCTACACGATTATATCGCTGATAAAAAAGGGTAAATTGCACACTTCATAATTGTGTGGATGTATTGTTTGGTTTGCCGTTCCATTTATTAAAATCCACTCCAGCGAGGGGTTGTGTGAACTTGTTTCAGCTGGATTCTGTTGCGAGATTCAAGTTAAGCTCCAACGATGTGACGAGGTTCAATGTCTGAAATTAAAAACAAAACGAATGAAGCGTAAAAAGGTTGCTGTTTCTCAGAGCTAGAATTGCAATACTTAATAACATCTCGATATTGATAATAAATTAACAACATTACAAGCCTGTTTTACTAAAAAGTCATTCAGTGGTGAATACACGTCCATATAACGACGCTTGGTTATGAATGGAATAGAACAATACTTGTTCTTTGGGTGTCACACTGCGAGGATTAATCATCGAGTGATTTATTTTTATTTAGGTATAATTAGGATTTAGATAGTAGGTAATTTGCAAAGAATTTTTATCTTAATAATGAACACACAAAAGTATTTTGTTTATTGATGTATCTATACCCATCAAAAAGACTTCATACTTAAAACCATTCGTGTTTTATTACGTGCGCAGTTGAGATGATACAGCAAGAAATTGCTTTTTTTTTATAAAAAAACGCATTACATATGTATATAAGTACGCATTGTAGAATAAGAGTTTCTGTTTAACTAAGAATAGAATATTTAAAATAATTCACTTAGCTTGCAGTAGAACAAATTAAAAGTTAGTGTCTGAACAAGAAAATTAAACAAACTCCAAAGCCTAACTAACCACTATTTGATCAATGAGTTTACCCCAATGAAGACCAAGTATTAAGTACAAATACATACACAAAACTCTAGACATGAAACACCAAAGCGTTGTATAGGTTCCTCGTGTAATGACGTTTGTGCCTTACGCTTGTTAATGAGATTAATTAATGACATGCACCAAACTCATCTTCTTGCTTGTTCAGTCCACATTGGTCAGAAAAACTTCAACACAATCAACATTTAGGATGTGCTGCCCCAAGTAAAGCTTTGTCTAACATAAACATATGGGAGAGATTTCTGAGAAAGAATAGAAAAATATCCAATCTATTCACTTTGTACATTGTTTCACACTTTAGGTATTCTTTAACGAAATACTATCAGTAAGTGTCTGCCATATGGGCTATGGTAGAAAAAAAAATCAGCAAAGAACTATAATCTGGGAATTCTATAAAAACTGTTCACACAATCAACATCTTCCACCGCAGAGTAGTTCTTTTTATTCATAAAAAAGAGATATTTTTAGGCTTCGTGAAGATTTCTCATTATCCAATCATCATTAATTGTTTTTTTTTCACACAATACACCGCAATAAACATAACAAATAATCATTAAAGATTACGATTGAAAGAGTTTCTTAAATTATGTTGAAGACCAATTAATCGAATCAGTCTAGGGAGTGTGACAATTCTGTTACCAACCACATAAAGGATTAATCAATTAAGTTTATGAATTAACTTTCCAGACATTGGTAATAATTAAAATAGAGTCAATAAGTTGGTGTTGAGTGTAATTACAAATAACTTATTATAATACTTAAATACCAAAATACCTTGCTAGACCACATTGTCTAAATAATTGTTGTGTCTGTTTGATTTTCAATCAGATACAAATATGACGTACCTACTTGTAACTGTGTCACCATACGTTCGCCTTAACTGTTCCGATTCTGACTTATTTTTAGCGATTTTGTAGAAACCCTTTCAAGGTACAGGTTCATTATAAAAACAATTACCTGAAATAGTCGACTAAATAAATTTTTCGGCGCACGCGATTTCTTAAATGAAATCCTATTTATTAGGAATTAGGGTTGGGCGTCCATTTCGGTTAGTAGCGAACATCTACAAAATCCAAAATCTAATACCCTCATGTGGCTATATTTTACTTTTTTAATAGTAGATATACACGCGTACTATACACTCACTGATTTTTTAGATTTTGCTTCAAACTAAAGCTAAGCGCCTAAAAATTGCAGACCTAAATGAGTTTTGTGTTACGCTTTAAGATCTTGTGGTAGGAAGAGTAAAAAACATTTCCGAAAATAGAAAACGTTAGCTTACCGGCTTACTTATTGAAGTAAACAAAGTTCCACTTGGAAACTTACAAAGTTGAGAACTGACGCAACCACCTATAGTCAGTAGGTCAGCATGAGCTGTTTAACCTTTTGCTTTGGTCCATTTCATCACTAGTAATTCCGTTCATACCAAATCGGTTTTAATCGCAAGGTTAATTGCTGCATAATCAAGGTAGGTAGGTATGTAGACTAGTGGAACCCGCTGTACTTGCTGTACTTAGCGATAGTCTGCGCCGTTTTGACGCCAAAAATCTCGAGGGACCTAGCATGGATATTTAAGTGCTTTTAATCCAGCCTGTAGCTTTCAGATACGAGATCAATTCGATGATTATGTAAACTGAGAGCTCTTTCAGGGCGGGAAAAAATGGTTTACCTAAAATACAGTGTCTTTTCTCTGCTAGTGCCGGACAACTGCAGAGGAAATGTATGACCGTTTCTTTCTCATTTTCATCTTTTCAGAAGTTGTTGCGGGGTATACCCAACTTAGCAGAATGGTGCCAACTGGCCAGTGGTTCGTGCTGATAGCTACAACTATGGCAATATGCTTCCGGGTGGTTTTCCTTTTGCTGTAGGATGGCTTTATCAAACTTGATATGGCGCAGTTCGACAGACTGCTCCACCTCAGTTGTGACTTAATACTAAAGAAGGAGAGAATTTGTTCCTTCACTGAGCCCATTGGACAGCTAACCCTCTCCATAGAGCCGGTCTCCATAGCGACACCCATCTTAGCCCATTCGTCCGCCCTCTCATCATCCTCTACATTACTGTGCCCCGGCACCCATACCATGGTAATGCCCAGGAATTGGCTGATCGAGGCCTATTCTTCTTGGCACTGTTGAACGAGTCTCGAGTTTATGGTGGTCGCACTAATCGCCCTTATGTCAGATTGGCTATCAACACATATGACAACCCTTCCGATTTGAGCGTTACTGAGCCTTAGTGGCAGCAAGCCTCCATAATTGCTAGGATCTCTCTCTGCCTCGTTACTGCCCCATCCTTCCAGTTTTCCCTAGTAGGAAACTCGACGCTGAATTGGGAGTTGAAGCGTCAGGTACTGTCCGCAGTATATTACAGTGGATTTAGTGGTGAACAATACCATTTCAGTTTTCCCAGGGTTAACTCCAAGGCCACAGCTTGTTGCCCAGGAACTGACTTTACCCGGGGCCCTTTCCATAACTTCACTGATCACGGAAAGGCACTGGCCTGATACGAGTATCACCACGTCATCTGCGTACGCAACTACATTCATTCTATCATCTTCAAGTTATAGTAGCATTTTGTTAATTACCATTAGCCACAGTAAGAGAGATGACCCCTCTTTGGGGAGTGCCTCTTGGTAATGTTACAGCTGCCAAGGTTGGCATGTATAAACCTGCTACCGATTATGGATATGATCCATTGCGTAAGGAAGTATTCAAGTTGGCAAAATGGTTGCAGTAGACTTGCCCTTGTGATATCGGTGCTTGTGTGACTTTAAATCTTTGCCTGATATGATGATTTAGAATTCGCTCCAGAGCCTTTAGCAAGAACGATGAGTGACTGAGAGGCCTAAAATCCTTCTCTTCTTTTGCCTGCTTTTAAGTACGAAAACCAACCGACCGCCTCTACAGCTTCGGGGGACATAATTGTGTAGGATACAGCTTCCTCATTAGCCAGGAGGTCGACATCTCCAGTCTCTTGTGTACATCATAATCGGCTGTATGCCATCCAGAGTAGGAGACTATTAGGCCGAAAAATTTCTTAGAGCCCAGGAAACCTTTTCCCGGGTTGTGATGTTATCCACTACATCATGAGAGACCGAATGCTCAGCATGCAACCTCTCCAAATTATCTACGCATTGATAACTCTAATGGTGGGGAAGTATGTATTTGTGAGAAGATCTAGGGATTCTGCGTAGATGCCATTCTGCCGACGTTGCTTTATTGATGAAAGTTGGACAGGGGCTCTCTTTGGGCAGAATATTGCAAATTCTAGCAGAGTCCTTGGTAGTTTCAATTGATTGACAGAAGTCTATCAAAGAGCATCACTTGGCTTCTTTGATGGCCTTCTTGTACCTTCTTTGTTATGTCCTATATCCCTGTGTCCTAGGGCCTCTATTACGTCTACGCGGCATCGCGTGCGGTTCCTGGCAATGAGCTTCAGCTCTCTCCAACTCTTCCCCAATTGCCGTGACTCCTCCTCAGCTGTTCTGCGCCATGTATTTCTCGGACGACTCGTTCTTCTACCATCCTGAGATAACGGATTCCATTGCATTGCGTAGTTTGCTATGGAACTGTCGCCTTTGCGGAGTGTATGACCAATCCTCTGCCACTTCCGTCGTTGGATTGTTTTGCCTATTGGTTCCTGACCCGTTCTCTGGTAAAGATGTTCCTTATAGATACGGTTAGGCCAGAAAACCCGTAAGATGTTCCCTAGGCACCTATTTACGAACGTTTGTAATCTTTTTGTGTTAGTAGCGCTCACCAAGTGCTGCACCCATACAACAGCACAGATTGAACATTTGAACGGAACAGTCGCAGCTTGGTGTTTAAGCTGATCTCATTGCTTCGCCATATCATGGACATCATTCCAAACACTGATTATGCTTTGCCGATTCTATTGACAATGTCCTGTTCGGTTCCACCTTCGGCCGAGACAAAACTCCCAAGATATTGGAAACTCCCTACTCTCTCTACCGGTTGTCCAGCAATGTTAACTTGAGTTACTGAGTTAGTGCCGAGGTTGATGATTATGGCTTTGTCAGTATTAATCTTCAAAGCCGCAACATTTGCCTCCCTTTCCACATTTTTTGTCATTTGGTGAAGCTCTATAATCCTGTGTGAGAGGAAACAACCGTCGTCAGCGTAGTCCCATATGTTTGAGTTGAGATGTAAGAGTCCAACGAATTCCTCCGTTTCCAGTAGATAAAGCTGCGCGAAGCAAATCGCTTATCACCAACAAAAAAGTATCGGCGATAGAATGCAACCTTGTCGTACCCCACTTAGGATCTCGAACTCCTCTTATGCAGTCTTTATAAGGCCGCCAGTATTTGTTGGTATAGCAGATATTGAAGATCGACCTAGGCATAAAGAAACTTTAATATTTTATTTGCTCTTCATAAACTACAGAAAATTTGCCAATTGCATACAAAATAAGGAAATGATATCATTTAAAGTCATATTTACTAACTGAAAGCGCACATTTGTGCAAAGAAGGTGTGCTGTTGTTTTGCAGATGAGAATAATTCAAAGCAGTCACCGGAAAGGTAATGAAAATCAAAATTTGAAAGACATTCACAATTATTGGTTGCCCGCTATAGCTCGATTTTACGAACAAAAAAAGATTCCAGTCTAGGTTATCGTTCCCAAAATAGCAACACATCAAGCGTTACTGTAGTTATTGATTTTATTAGTGCATGAAAGGGTGTATCGCACAAATAACTGGGTATAAGACACGTTCAGATTCTTCTTTTAGCTGATGTACGTAATAACTAATTGGCACGTCACTGACATTTTTTTCATCTTACTTCAAACTAAACAAAAGATTTTTAGAAATTTTTAATTGTGTCGAAACAGCAAATATTTAAACGTACGAGTAGGTACGCGTGTAATATTAACAGGCACGTGCTCTAAACTGACTTGTAGAAGGCGTAGATGATTCATTATTTTACATATTTTCAATACAATATACCTTAAGATTTGTAAAAATCGAGTTGTATATTATTAAAATAATGTTAACGCTTTTACTTGAATCCTTGTTTAGAATTCCAGGTTCTTCAATTGCGACGCCAAATTTTTTGATTCATCTTGATTCACTTGATTTTAATCATGGAAAGTTATACGCTTCAACAACCTTTGCAAATTTTCTCTATTTTTTTTATTAAAGTTCGTATTCGGTTCCGACAACTTTAAAGCAATAACTGAACAGATTTGCACCCTTCGCGTGCGGGGCAGATTTAAAAACAGAAGCCTCATAAGCGTTCACGCACCTACAGAGAATTCTCCAGACGATGAAAAAGAAGAATTCTTTGAATCAGTCGAACGGGAACTTCATGCCAGCCCTCAGTATGATGTAAAAATCATTCTGGGGGATGTGAATGCCAAAATAGGTAGGGAGCCACTATTCAGGCATTACATTGGCACCCATAGCTTACACGAGAACACTAATGATTATGGACAACGAGTCATAAAAATGGCAGCAAGCAATAATTTGGTCGTTGCGAGCACAAGGTTTGAGCGGTAAAATATCCACAAAGCCAACTCGGTATCTCCTGATGGAGCCACTCGCAACACACACCAGTTAGACCACAAGTTGATAGACCGCCGCCACAACCCGAACCTGATGACGGTACGAACGTACCGAGGTGCCAACGTCGACTCGGACCACTGTCTTGTTGGTATGGTACTACGAGCGCGGATTGCGTTATCACGAAGACTTATAGGACTCTCATAGAACGCGGGCACGTGAAGATGAATATGAAGAACTCAGAAGATATGAAAAAAGCAGTTCACCGGCGAAACAAAGCAGCCTGGGAAAAGAATATCGTCCGTGAAGAATTTGTCTATTTTCACGATAATTTGTTGTGTATCTTTGAATGTTGACCAACAAAAAATCGCTTAATCTCTTGAGTAAAAACATTTATATTTAAGTTCAAGGCTACAACTTCATTATACATACGCCTACGGACGTGGGATAGGAAGACATCATTAAATTATTTAGGATTATCATCAAAAAATGTAGTAATGTATTGAATAACTTTAACGATAATAACGACTCTTAAATAAAATGCATTCCGTGTAATAAAAATAAAAAGCAAATGAGAGATATTTGTGATGTTGAATAACAGTGCATCTATGCCACGCTCAGACACTATAAGAGAAAACCTTGTAATTGAACGATGCACAATACTGACCTTGAAAGTAGACGGAGCTTTATAATGCGCGGAATACGTATAAAGCCGACCTTATATTATGAAATTCAACGACCACAGCTGTATTTCCTGTAACATAGCTGGAGGTTTCTCCTTAGGTACAACGTACATGAATACAATTTAGACGAAATTTCGTTTAAGTACATAGGAGATGCGAACAGATATTCGTGTTAAATTTACGAATAAACCGCCCCTTGCAGTGCATCTACATGCATATATTCATATTATTCTATGTTAACGATACGTGTTAACAGAAATTATTGCATTTAAAATTGCAACGCTAGGCGGAGGAGAGTTACGTTAAAAATACGAACAAAAGTGCTTTGATGAATAATAAATGCCAATCGCGTAAGTGGTAATTTCATAGTTAATCGATTTATTATCTACGACAGGTAGACTAAATATATCGTTGGATTGGAAGACTTATGGGCTTACAGATACTCATATATCTACCATACTGGAACTCATCGGTAAAGTTACTAGTTACTGCGTCACTTTAAACGTTGGAAATATTTCAACAAATAAAAGTTGACTTGGACTTCAATGTCATGATCGAAATAGTTAGCTGAAAGTATTTAGATACAAATTACCATAGTTTTGAAAGCATTTTGATGTTTATGTTAGTGAATGGCGCGAAGAGTGAATAACAATTGTTTCGCTTCCTTGTCTTGTATGTAAGTTAGTAATTTGGTTGATAAATTACGATTGATGTTTTAAAATACCACACAACTTTTTAGTATGCTAATGCATTTCTTAAGTTTAAAAAAATTATCGAAACTCGATTTCTCTGTGGTATCGCAGTATTCACACAAATATCTATATCTATAACAGGCAAAGACAAAAAAGTTCAGTACCTTTTTCTCCTCTGTTTGTCAACCGATTTTTCTTTTTTTTTTCTTTTGTTTGGTAGCTATTGACGAGCTTTAGTGTTATCTTATTTGGAAACAGAATATTATTTATCGTTCATGCCAAACAGGATGACTAACTCAGTAAAATGTTAACTAAAATAAACTGTCAATTTCTAATATCAATTGTCAATTTCGAATTGTCAATGTTTTATCTATACTTCTATATTAATATTATAATGAGGTAATGTTAGTTTGTGTGTAGGAGGTAATCTTCGAATCTACTGGACCAATTAACTAAATTATTTTACCAATATTTAGAATGGACTTTCAGCGTAAATAAAGGCTATATAATATTCCGTTTAAATAAAAGGTCCTTTCGTGGCGACCAATTTTCGAACTAAACTAATAAAGTCTATGGAAAAACGGTCGCTCATCGTAATAACTCTGTGCGGTGTGATTCACTGTTCGCTACGCTGCTTTCTGTTCTATATTTTGTACGAACATACCGCCTATTGTGGCATCATAATGACTTTATACGTACTATAATCTATATATATGTATATTGAGAAAGTGCTTTGAGAAAGGCAGCGGACGATATTACGAAACTAGCGCTCGACTGGAATCCACAAGGAAGCACAATAGAAGAGGAAGCAAGATCCCAGGGGACCGAGTGGCGTCTCTTGAAACCTCAGCTTCCGTGTCTATTTAGTAAAGCGAAAATCAAACCAATCTTTAAAAAAGGCAACAAATGTCGTTCTGGAAATTATAGACCAATTTCTATTTTATCTAACGTTAGTAAATTACTTGAACAAACTGTCCGTACTCGCTTAAATAATATTCTTCCTTCTAATAACATAATTAGTAACAAACAATATGGTTTTATTAATAACTCAAGTACCACATTGGCCATGCGTGCATCTAACTAAAACCATACAGGATCAACTAGACAGAGGGTGAGTCGTCTCAGCGTTATTTTTTGACCTTCGTAAAGCTTTTGAAAGTATCAATCACTCAATTCTGCTATACAAACTCTCCTTACTTGGCCTTTCTTCAAAAGATTTGCAATTTTTCAAGAGATATCTGGCAAATAGAGAACAATGTGTCTGTATTGATAATGAAAAAAACACTTTCCCTACTTGCAAATCTGGTGTACCACTAGATTCTACCCACGGTCCCTGACTTTTCAACATATTTATAAACGATTGCTTTAAGTTACTCCTAAAAGGAAATCTTCAAATGTATATTGATGATATGTGTATTGTTTATTTCACCCAGAGCTATTGCATTTTACTAAGTGATATGCAATCTGATATAGCTCATCTTAATAATTGGCTTACAAACTTACAAAATGTAACAAATTTGAATATCTTGGCCTAACACTCGACCATCAACTTAATTGGAACTCGCATCTTAATGATATCTTATCAAAAATTACTCCATTTTAAGTCGTATCTAGGAAATCTACTAAATAGTAATCTTCTATGCAATATAAATTAAATTACTTGAACACTATATGGTTTAGTGCAAATAACTACATGTTAAATGCAGTTCAAATTTGCCAAAAAAAATTATTACCCTTATTCTAAACAAAGATTATTTGACCCCGACCTCTGAGCTATTCGGTAGTACCGTTAATGTAAAACAAATATAATTATTTAACTTAATTCTACTCATATTCAAATTTGTTAATAACATAACATACTTCAAACATATTTTGCGTTTTATTAAGGATATCCATACTTATTCCACAAGGAACAGAAATGATCTCTGTGTGACCACTAGTAGAACCAAGGTTGAAAGAGATTCGCTTATTCGTATAGGCCTTACTTCCTACAATCGACTGCCTCTTGAGCTGAGAAACATTACTTCGTTTCCGCACTTCAAATCTGAATTAAGAAGGTGTATCTTCAGTAATCCTTTGGATTGTCTTATATTGTTTTAATATACGAGTATAAACTTTAGTAATTTATTGATCCAGTGATTTAGTGATTAAGTATTTCTTAATACTTTTAATTTAAATATCAATTTTTATATTTTCATATCACTTTCTTTATTGTTTATTACTTTTTTTTTTTTAAATAAAAAAACAAACCTTGAATTTATTACTTTTTCAAACTCAACTTTTAATAAATTTTTGTCTTTATTAACTGTGTTTTAATACATTTTCCAACAAGAAATATCTTAGAAAAATGCTTCTATATATTGTATGAGAGAATCAATAAAAATAAAGGAAAAAAACAATGAAAATAATGTCAATAACAGTTCAAATAGGCGGTACATTAATATATGTTTTCCTCAAATTTTCAATAATGATTATGGTCGAATTTCTACCACTGGGCAAACACAAGCAGTTATTATTTCGCGCACCCCGCAAGTTTAAGATAAAATTAAATGGATTTTTTGTGTAGAAGTAAATTTAAATATAATTTCTTATATCTTTGTTGTTTAATCATCATAATGGGCTGTACAACCGAGGTCCGGTCATGGACTCCCAGTTGATGTTTGTTTATTGTCTAGAAACAGGAAGTACATTGTCATGCACACACACCATTTAAAAAATTGGTCGGTCAATGGCTATATTCCTACCATCCGCTATTTCGAGCTTATTTTAGAATACATACACAAGATATAAAGCTGAATTTTTACACCTATAGTGTTGACTTCAGGTGATTATCTTTCTTTGTAAACAATTAAAAGTTTATGTTATATCTGTTATCCTTTTAGTATGTCTATGCATCTCAATAATAAAATCCCAATCAAACCGATCCCACTGTTCTGCATAAGGAAAACTTAATGCTTAAAGTTACATCATCGTTTACATCATTTAATTCAAGATAAGACACCAATGCAGTGCCCTAGAACATTTGTACATACTAGAGCAGATATAAATATGCAAATGTTTGCCCATATGTATGCGCTGCACATTAGTTAGATTCAATATTTACACACCATTGTATTACAACTACGCGTTGAACAGCTGGCTGAAGACTGTACCACCTTTGTAGTAGCACTGTACACCGAGCTCGTATTAATTACATTTAGAAGAGTCTTTCAGTATCTTGGCTGGTTTGGTTAGAACGAAAGACTACAATTTCAGAATGCTCGAGAGTGTACAAAGGCAGATTATTGCTTATGCTAGTAGCTATAAATTTAACAACAACAACGCCAACGCTAACACGATTGTGCCGCGATTAACAAATATTGTATGCATTGAATAATTTTGCAATTAATTAGGAGTATTGTTAACCTACAGTAACGAAAAAGCACGTTCGCCGGAAGGATTCCTGCTAAATTCCAGCAGTGGAAAATTTCTTCTCCGGCTGGCTTGAGCTGTTCTCCTCTGGGCTGGTTGTTCAATTAAATGAGAAAAATTATGGACTATACTGTGGTGTTATTTTTGTGTCACCACATCAAACCACCTTTTGGTCTGTACTTTAGTTTGTCCTTCAGTAATGCCATTTTTAAGAAGCCAAATAGAAAAGTACCCATTTATTAGTGAAGCCTTGGTGCACATTTCTTCTGTTAAGTATATTTATGACCGTAAATTTATTTTGATAGACAAGTGCTAAGGCGACATACACACAAATAACAAATTGCAATTAACCAGAATCTTTGACATATTGCCTCTAAATAATGTAAATAATGAAAGAAAATGGTATTCTCTATTTTTTACTACATGTGTAAACTCCACAAAAAATTGACCTACAAATCTGACACCATTCAGAGGGCTTCTAAGAAACTTTATTTAGTAAAAAGCCACGAGTACCTCAGAAATGTTCCTCGTAGTGCAATGTGCACAATGTGAGCAGGTTTTTGTGTTTGAGTAATGAGTTCTGCTAGTTGTAATTGTTGTTAACTCGACTTTTAATTGGAAAACCAGTTAATTGAATTGATTATTATGGAAAGCTATGGGATAACGTCTCGTTTATTTTGTATTTCAAACAGATCAATAATTCTCATGTGTTTAGGAACAATTCACCTCAATTGATGTAGTTAGAATACTTAAAAAATTAATCATAAATTGATGTTATTTCAATTCGTATTGTATGGTAGGGCCACACATTAATTAATGTAGCAGAAGAAAAAACTCGTATTTTAAGGAAATTCATTACTCGTAAGTATTCAAGTGCTAAAGCGGAGCAAACATTTAATTGGAAGTAATCGGGCCCCAAATACATACAAATTTTTTTCACACGCCATGCGTATGTATATTTAGTTGTAATTCAGTCTAAAGACTAATTTATCTTAGAAGCCTAATAGTATGCAACGTTAAATGTAGGTCTTTCATTCATAAGCGATTCAGTCATAAAAGAAATTTCTGAAATAGACTGAAAAAACCACATTTTACTTTGCAAACGTTTAGGCTTAAAAAAAAATCGATAGCGACGGTAGATTGAGTATTTTTTTTCAGTTTTCTCAGGGGCAGTAACCCCTATGAATGAAAAAATTACGCCATCGCAAGCCGAGCACTTATTAATTGTTGTAAAATAAGTCCCATCAAATTTTGACTGGTAGAAGCCAAGATAAACGGCACGACAAACGAACGTATAACGTACACACGTTCGCGGAAAAATTTTGTCCTCTGAATATAAGCTTCGCCCTTCGGGCTCGCAATAAATCAAACCTAATTTCACGTAAAAATCAATAAAATATTTATTTTCATAACAAAGCGTATTTTATCTATAGATGTAAATTCCTTTAAACTCCAACTGCCGTGTTTAAATGTAATTTCGAAAACTTATCACAACAAACATGCAACTCTCATTGTTATTATTTTACATTGCACAATGCTATGTGAGATGTGGGACGATTGTTTGTTTTGTCAATATACATCTAAGAGTAGAATGCTGTTATCTACGATACTGTTCTACAAAGCACAAAAAAAAGCAAAATAAAAATATCTAAGAGTTTAGGGAAGTTATAATAACATGCTCGTACATAATGCATAAGGACCTCAAAAATTAACAAGGAGTTGAGAAGATGAAGGGAGGCGATGTCTATGCACATCTGTCTTGAATGTCCGCGAATCATACAGACCCTGGCAATTTATGCTACAGAATTAATGTGCGGCTAAAGAATGAATGTCTATATCGGTCGGTGCGACCGAAGATGGAATCAATGGTCAAACCCGTGTTCGAGTATTGCGTATGTGTTGAAAGATGTCTGGGATGCTTCTAAATAATTATTTTGAACTCTGCTTGTGGTCAAATCGATAAAATAGTGACTACGATGTTCAGGCGGTTCTTTTCGCAATTTATGATGTTCCTCAGCAAGAAGTGGTTTAATTCTGTCTAGTAGATGCAATGTGGTCTTTCGAGTACTTGACCAATTCAAGTATTGGGAAATATTGGCCATTTATGAAGTAGAAATGTACTTCCTGCAAAAAACATAAGTACCTCTATTACGAGTACATTAAAAAGAACAACTTTTTATTTACTAAAAATCGTTTTCTTCATCGTCACACGTCGTTTACTAAGAAACAGTTCGCAAAACTCCTAAATAAAAAACCTTTTCAAATACTCTTTTTTACTTTTTACAAAAAAAAAAACAAAAACAAATGTTTTCAATTATTAACTGCGTCTGCTTACTAACTCCAAACTACTTCACTATAATTTACTTTGTTACTTTGTTCTTATTTCTACGTTTTAACCGTCGAGCAAAGCCCCACGTACTAAATTGAATGCCTTTTCGGTACGAGGGTAGAAACCTCAAATTATTTTTCGTCCAATAATGCCGGTTTTTCAGGAGAATTAAAATTATTTCTTACGGGGAATTAAGTAGCAAAGATTGGGAATTAACAGCAATTACAAGGCAATAATTTCCCAAATTTATCATTAAAAGTTGTCAAACCGGATCGAGAAAGTAATTAAATTTTAATACAAGAAAGTGCTCAGATGTGAGTAACTGTTTGAAATTTTGAAACAAACCACATTACTCAATTATTTTCGGCTTATAATTTGCAGCTAACTAATGCAACATAATCCAAAGATTTCCTCTGCAATGTTTTATATTTGGAGATACAATCTCATTTGAATATGAAAATATGTCGGCTTTCTAGCTGTGAGATTAAACCTTTTTCCTTCCACAACTGGACAAGCTTTTATTTTTAAAAAATAATTATTTCAGGTCAGATAGCAGAAACAAACTCTTTTCGTAGTGAAGTTATTGGATTGTGCTTTGGGTTATTCATTGGGCAAAAAATCCACCCACAGTTAGAATAATATAACTTTTACTTTTGCTTTACTTTTATTAATATTTAGGGAAACTTATTGTAAAAACACGTTTGAATTTAATTCGGCACAATGTTCTGCACTTTTTATCCATAAAACATTCATCCAATTGGGTGGCAAATATATGACTAAATCTACTAATCGAGAAAACCACTGAAAACAGCTTCAAAATTTTATTGATCGTGATCATTATATTTTTATGTGAGGCAATCCTTGCAGATAACGCAAAATATAAAATGCTGTGCATTTTTAAGGTTTTTTTTAAATTAAGACTGGAAGTTGCCGATAACCCAAACGATTTTTTTTTATAAAAATTTTCAAGAATAAGCTAGAGGCAATCAATTGATTACCGGATACACTTGCTCGCATGTCATTGTTGACGTACAGGCTGATTTGATGTTCAGAATATAAAAAGCAGCTAAAAAGGAGGTAGGAACTCTGCAACTAATAAAAATCCTAGAAAACACGATAGGTGCAGAAGCACGCATCCGCTGGAATATCTATTCAAAGCAATCACACACTATAACGAGTGAATGAGCTCACTCGAATTCCAGACATTATAAGTCATAACGCTAAAACCCTTGACTTCTTTCTTACCTCTCTCCCTAACAAATACACCGTCAGTGTATTATCAACTCTAGGCTCTTCAGACCATTGTGTAGTATCAGCTTATTTCTCGTTGTCAAACCACACAGTTAAAGAAAAAATTCCTAAAAAAAAGTATGGCTACACGAGAAAGTCGACTATGATGGCCTTAATAATTTCTTAAGAAGCATTAACTGTCCACTTAACCCCAATAGTGGTGTGGGTGCCACCTCTGATAGAATCACTAACATAATCCTCGAGGGTATGAGACAGTTTATCCCTTCCAGGACAAAGTGTATCAAACCGAAGGAAAATGCTTGGTATGATTTAAGCTGCAAAGAGGCTACCAGGAACTGTTAGGTATGCTTTCGGTTATATAAAGTAAACCCCACTGTGAAAAACCGAACCACATGCGTGAAATCCTTAGCGACCCGCAGTACGGTTTTCGTAAGCAACGTTCTACAGGTGATCTGATGGCTTATCTCACTGTAAACTGGAACCACTCTATTCACAGATTTGGTGAAAGCAAAGTTATTGCACTCGATATTTTTGCCATCAAGCTCTTTTGTCGAATTATTGAATGCCTATGTATTTAATAATGCCCTGCTCGATTGGACTAGTAACTACCTTTATGACCGTTCAATCCAGATCGTATTGGATTGATTCAAATTAAAAGTTCACCGCATAAGCGCCGGTGTTCCCCAAGGCTCTGTTTTGTCTCCGACACTCTTCCTGATTTTCATTAATGATCTCCTATCCACCACTTCTAATCCAATCCATTCTTTGGTTGACGACAGCACTTTTAGCTTTTCATATGATTCTGCTTTCTGCACGTGGAACTTGAACAAGCACGTTAAATTCTGACCTCGACAGCATAACAAGGTGGGGACTACATAATAGAGTTGAACTTAACGCTTCTAAAACTCAATGCTGTCTTCTGTCGTCCAAGCTTAATTTAAACCCCAAACCTTTATCCATGAATGGATCCTGCATCGAAGAAACTCAAAAACTCACAATTCTCAGTATGTGCGTCAATAACAAGCTTCGTTGGAACGACAACATATTTGCCATTGCCAAGAATGCTACGAAATGTTTAGGTTTCCTAAAATGGTGCAAGATGTACGTCACTCCTTCAGATCTGGCTACTATTTACAAGGCATATATTCGCCCTAAACTTGAATACAACTTTATTGTCTTGGCAGGTGCCCCAAAGACCAAATTGCATCTACTAGACAGAATTCAGAACCTCGCGATAAAACTTATTGGTGACGTAAATATCGCGAAAACAATCGAATCGCTTGAACATCGTAGGTATGTTTCCTGCTTGTGACAACAAAAAGACTAGGATTATTCCGCGTCACTTACAATTGGCCAACCGCAATGATGAAGAATTAAACAAGCTTTTGTCTGGAGTTGCCAATGCTCAAGGTAGTGTTTTACCGAATATGCATCCAGTACTTTTGCCCAAAAAGACCGAAAACAAAGCACAAAAGAGATACAAACAAAGTACTAAAGAAAAAAAAGGACCCATCTGTAATACCCGTACCTCAACTCGAGCCCACGGGACTACCATTAAACCTATCTTCGGACGTACTAACCAATTCAGGGATTCCTTATTTAGCCGCACTATAGTTATGTGGAATGCATTGCCCGATTCTGTGTTTCCGCATTTGTATGATTTAAGACACACGTGCATAGACATCTCATATTTTCCTCTCCCTAATTTCCTAACGCCCACCCTGTGCTAAGCATTATAAGTATACATTATAAAAAAGAATAAAAATAACTAATTTCTACAATAATCAACAAATGCACTTTGCCATCTCATTAAATAGAGTAGATAAGGTGACTCCGGATAAATACGACCTCAAGAAGTATTTTGAAAAAAGGAATAAATTATAATGTTACCTTGTGAAATGTAATTCGTCATTTTTTAACCAATGACTTTAACTTTTTGTTCAATTGCATAGCCTAGTCCCTAGTTCATTACACTTTACAGCAAAGTATCAGCGAAAATAAAACCGTGGGTTTCACATTTCCCGGCGTGGAATACACAAAATGTTATTTCAGTCGCTGCACTCATGATTCATTCAAGTTCAAAAATGTAGAATTATTTTCTTCTAAGCACAACAAAGGGATCAGATAATCATAAAGCAACTCAGTGTGCATGGAATTCGCATTGGATACCATGCATGCAATTCGCATGGGACATCAATGTCATTGCAATAATCCGATAATATACTTGTATCTTAAACTCAGCAAATTCCTTTCCTTCCATATGTCTGGCAGTTGGCACATACCCGCCGAGTATCATAGCAATTTGATCAGCAACTGTCTGGAGGAATGTGTTAGAAAACCTTGAACCAAACTGATCAGGAAAAGACCTAAACTTCAACGAATTGAAAAATTAAAAGATAAACAATGAAATCATCTAACGCACAAGGACGGAGGTGTCACATGTTATGTAGTTATCATGATATTAAACTTCAGCTACACATGATGGACTGCCACCATGCCCAAGAAAATAGAGGAAACCGTCCGCCAACCAACTATTTACCGACCGAGTACAAAATATCTCTGTTTAACCGCACATTGTTCGAATGTTTCGACTCTGACTTCTGTAGTGGCTGTTTATCTCCATACTACATCAGTGATGTTCGACGCAAGGTAAAACCTAATGAATGACGTGTAAGAAGCCGATGGCAAATTTATTGAAATTTGTTTCTTTGTTTTTTTAAATTTTGTTTTTGCAGGAAAATTCATAAACATGAAACAAATATTTGTAAACAATCGTGGAACAATGTTGTCTGTTTTTAAGGAGTAAACATTTGGAAATAGAATAAATTGTATTTCAATATATAAATATATATATAAAAAATATAATCCACTTATGAAAACAAAATTTAAAAATAAATTTGTGGAAGAGATGAACTGCATTAGTGATTAACTCATTAACGAGTTGCTTTTCAGCAAAAATTCAATACTTTGCTCGGATATATTGGAAAGGCTTTGAGATTGCCCATCGCTCTGGTAATCTCTCACTACCCAAGCTATTACCAGATAATATGTATGAGTATACACTTGGTGGACTTGGGCATAACCCCAAAGAAAAAGTTCAAAGGCCTAAAATCACATGATTACGACCAATTGATCAATTTTTGGAGATAACACGATCACCGAACTTCAACTTCATAACTTGATTGTTCGGTCAGCTGTGTGGCATGTGTTGAAACCACATATGCTCTAACTCAAAATCTTTAAAGGTATCCATATGGTTTGATAGCGATCTCCGGTAGAAAGAAGCTGCGATGCCAGCATCAATTAAGAAGAAGTATGGGCCAATGACACCTGCATGAAACCCGCATCAAGCAGTAATTTTTTGTGGATGAAATGGCATTTCTTGAATGGCTTTGGTTTGCTCACTTACCCAAATACGACAAATGGGCAGAGAATGGCTTTCCAATGAAATTGGTTTATTTGTCTAGTTGGCACGGGAGCATTATGAAGTGCATATGTTGACTAAAATGTTTTCGCCAGACGTTCAATTGTTGCAGTTAGTGCACGTCAAGTTGTCGCAATCGAACGTGAACTTTGATAAAATTTTGGTTGATGAAGTGTTTAATTTTTGATAACATAGTTGCAAGTACGTGGATGCCCTGGTTCACTAATTTGTATGTTGGGCTACTGAGCGCATTCGCATTTCGATTAGTCGCGAGAAGCTAGGGTCTAGCTGGACCACATCTATATATATTATATTTTTATTCATCATCATCATACTTGGCTCTACAACCGGTTCCCAATGCTGGCCTCTCGCAAAAAATCTCTCCACCGGTCCCGATTTCAAGCCGATGTCATCCAGTTTGGCATCCCTAAATTCTGGGCGTCCTGGTCTAAGCCATCCTTCCAGCGTGAGCTTGGCCGGCCTCGCTGTCCTGTTCCATAAATCCTACCGCAAATGACTTTCCGAGCAGGATCCTCTTCCCTCATGCGAGCTAGGTGTCCTGCCTCCCTAATTATGTCGAAATCGCAATATCGCTCGTCGACCTCATCATTGAAGAGACTACATACTCACATACGGGGCCACAAATCTCCGTAAAAATTTTCTCTCGAATGCGGCTTAGTGGTCAGAACGCTAAACACCCAAGTCTTGGATCCATATGTTAGTACTGGAATGACCATTGTCTTATACACCAGTATACCAGTTACGGGTGGATGACCTGGATGTGAAGAGTTTTGACGGTCTAAAGTAGGCTTTGTTGACTTTGAGAAACCGTGCGCGTATTTCTATTTCCATTCTGTTATTAGCTACTACAGTTGACCCGAGCTATTCAAAGGATTGCACTACTTCAAATTTGCGCTCCACTATTTAATTTGAGTGACCAATATTGGATCTTCTACTACTCGCAGACGTAGCCACCATGCACTGTTTTTTGCTACAATTTATATGCAGCCCCAGATTTTGTGCCGCCTGCTTGCTTGCTTGCACATGAGAGCTTCGTGTACAACACTTGGGTTTCTATCAAGGATGTCAATGTCGTCTGCGTAAGCCAACATTTGAATGGACTTATAGAGGATTTTTCCTCTCGGCGTTACGTCATAGTCTCGGATCACTTTCTCCAACGCCAGGTTGAAGAGGACTCAGGCCAGTCCATCACCTTGTCGGAGCCCGTTATAGATGTTGAATTGGCTTGATGGTGATCCGGATATTTTTACTTGGCTTATAACATTGGTCATGTTCGAACACACAGGAATGTCTATAAAGTCTATTAAAAGGTGGTGTAGTGAGTTTTGAAACTCTAGACATTTTTCCATCACCTAACTGAGGGTGTATATCTGATCAGTTGTTGATTTTCCTGGGATGAAGCCACACTGGTATGGACCAATGATGACTTCAGCGTATGGGGCTATCCTGTCTTGAAGGATAGAGGAGAAAATCGTATAAGCGGTACTCAAAAACGTTATACCACGATAATTGCTGCATGTGGTGATATCTCCTTCCTTATGTATGGGGCACAGGATGCCTCTTCGCCAGTCTTCTTCCTCCAATACTTGCACTACTAGCTCATGAATTGCTTGGTGTATTGCTGGGCATCCTGTTTTAACCAGCTCCGCTCCGTAAAAAGTAAAAAGTAGAAAGTAGTGACCTTGTTACTTATAAACAAATACAAAATAATTAGAAAATGCAACCAAATGCTCAAATACTCGTTGTGAGTCAAATGAAATACTTTTACGATTCGGTTAAGTATCCTGACAAAACTACATGATTTCTGCGTGCAGAAATTGAGAACGGTTTAGATGAAAATCAATTTTCGAACCAATTTGATACGGAAATTGAAAACCATAAGAGCAATCACCCATATTTTTTCCACCTCATATGCACAGGATAAACATTTATGTATTTTAATTTTATTGAATCTGCTGCATTTCACTGGCTGATTTCAATGAGTCTCTGCACGCTATTGACAGCGCTCTACACAACCGCGGGCGTTTTTATAAAAACTCATTGTACGGAACAATGTCATAAAATTTAATATGCCATTGTGTCAGTGCCGTCGTTACTAGGAAAAGTCGGCCGCTCTTGCATGAGATGATTAAAAGTGCAATCGCAATGAATCATTTGGCGTTCTCTACACTACAGATACTAGAGCTTTTACCCTTAGAACTCCACTGAATGGCGCTGGTAAAAACTTGATTTGGAATAAATAAGCTAATGTGCCTAATTAAATTGTTATGCACATTAAACATACGTGGCTCCATGCGTCCCAGTAAAAACAAAAATATTTTTCACGGTGTCCCACCTCTCGCGAATATCTGACAAACTTCCAAGAGTAATAACTTGTCACGTAAGGCTCCTCAATTTGTCGTTCGGATACGGCATATGTAGATCCGTTCCATTTGTGTGAAAAAATATACATACTTACTTATGTCCTATATCCCCTTGTGGGTCCTATGGCCTTTTCTACGCGCCATCGCGTGCGGTTTTTGGCAATGAGCTTCAGCTCTCTCCAACTCCTCCCCAAAAGGCGTGACTCCTCGTCAACTGTTCTGCGCCATGTTTTTCTCTGACGACCCGTTCTTCTACAATCTTGAGAGAACGGGTTCCATTGCATTGCGTAGTTTGCTATGGAACTTTCGCCTTTTCGGAGTGTATGACCAATCCACTGCCACTTCCGTCGTTGTATGGTTGTGCCTATTAGTTCCTGACCTGTTCTCTGGTATAGATGTTCGTTAGAGATACGGTTAGGCCAGAAAAACCTTAAGATGTTCAGTAGGCACCTTTTTACGAACGTTTGTTATCTTTTTGTGATAGTAGCGGTCACCTTCCAAGTGCTGTACACTCATACAACAGCACATATTCAACATTTGAACGGAACAGTCGCAGCTTGGTGTTTAAGCTGATCACATTGCTTTGCCAGGCTTTACTTTGCCGATTCGGTTGACAATGTCCTTTTCGGTTCCATCTCTTCGGTCGAGGCAATACTCCCAAGATGTTGGAAACTCTCTACTCTCTCTACCGGTTTTCCAGCAATGTTAACTTTAGTTACTGAGTTAGTGCCGAGGTTGATGATTTTGGTTTTGCCAGTATAAATCTTCAAACCCGCAAGATTTGCCTCCCTTTCCACATTTTTTTTCATTTGGTGCAGCTCCGTAATCCTGTATGAGAGTAAACAAACGTCGTCAGAGTAGTCTAGATGTTTGAGTTGAGATGTAAGAGTTCCTCCGTTTCCAGTAGATAAAGCTGCGCGAAGCACGTCGCCAATCACCAACAAAAAAACTATCGGCGATAGAATGCAACCTTGTCGTACCCCAATTAGGATCTCGACGGCTTTCCTCTATGCAGCACATGACATTTAGAGCTATCATAGGTTGCTTTAATCATAGCTATTAGGTTACCGGGTATACCTCGCCTGCGCAAGGCAAGCCAGATAAACTGTCTATTGACACTGTCAAAAGCCTTCTTAAAATCGATGAAAAGTAGGTGTAGTGGTGACCGGAATTCAACGCACTGTTCAATACTAATCCGCGGGGTGTTGATGTGAATCCAGTGCGGAAACCTGCTAGTTCGGGATCGAGTGTATCTTCCAGATGTTCCTTAATTCGCTCATGTACTACTTTGGATATTACCTTTGCAACTGCAGGAAGAAGGCAAATGCCTGTCAAGTTTTCGCACTCCAAAAGACTACCTTTTTTAGGGACCTTGACATTCATTACCTTCTTCCACTCGTCGGGGAAACTTTCTGCCTCCCAAGCTCTCTCTAAAAGAGGATATAAAAGCTCTGCTGATGTCGTTGGAGCGGCACGGGTATATCATCTAGTTCTACCGACTTGTTGTTCTTTAGTGCGTTGATCGCGGTATTATATAAACATACTTTTGTTAAAAAGATCATGTATTTGCCGACTCAAATTGTTTCATCATTTCATCTGATTAGTTGCACCTGATAAATTGAATACCATGTTTACAAATGAATTTTAGACTTTTTTTAATTATTATTTAATATATATTATTTTTAATTTTAATTATTTCATCCGCTTATTGTATTAAGCACACAATTTAAATGTAAGTTTAAAATTGCAAGTGCGCTTCAATAATCTTCTTACTGAGCATAACTAATTGAAGCACGCGTAAATAGCCCGATAAATGTAGCCTATGAGTGATGATGCTTCGGCCAAACAATTGTTTATCTTTATGTAGAAATCAACACCTTTCCATCGCAATAAATGCGTCATATAAGCCATCTTTCGTGACAACCAGCCGCAGATCCTTCTCAATTTTCTTATAGTCATATGTATAAAAAATCTCGATACGTGTTTACTCCATCAATTTGCAGTCGCCACAATAGCTGGCACATCGCTCGTCACAATCATTAACAGCAAATGTTTTGTGCTGTAACACATATTTGAGTGTATCTGTCAATCAATCATCTAAAAAAACAACAACAACAATAATTGTCGTAAATGCATATAACGCAAAGGTATGTCATTGCGTGTTAAATAGAAATTCCTACAAAAGAAAACAACTGAACGATATGGCACGTGGTAAAACCACCTGGTTCCATCTCTGATCGGGCACTTGGTGTAACACTTGAATGGTCAGTTGGTCACGATCGACGTCAACAACGGGGGAAAATCACGACCTCAATCCCTTCAACGCGCGCACAGGTAGTTTTGTGATGCCGTTCTCCGCTTTGCCAGCTACCATCGGCGGCCAACAAAAAGCTATCAGATTACTCCCATAGCATGGATTCCTTAAACGCAAGCAGTTTGAAGAAAGACGTTGAAACGATGCATTCATGCGTCTAAATCCAAGCGAGGCAACCTGGTCCACAGCAACACCAACCCAAACGGAGATTGTCTGAGGAGACGTTAAGGCAGACGTCGTGCAGTTCACACTGTCTCATGGTCAGATGAATCTCTAGAGTAAACGATGCTGTTTTACGGCAATGGTAACATTAGATTCGAAAGTGTATCAGTTTCATGAAAGGAATTTTCGAACTTTGCAACATATCCGAGGGTAGTAATGGGGTAATTTTTTTACTGTCGTACTTTTCGTTTAAATTCGAGACAAACCCTTTTGCAACATTCAGGTGGGTGACCTAGGTTCTTTCACCTCTAAAATAAATTAGGTCAGCAGAGCGCAATTATCTCATACTTTTGAGGACTGGTTTTTATGTCTGAAAAAAAGAAGTATTGTTATTCTTCACTCAAGCTGCACTACTCCTAAAGTGACAATTCCCACATAATATGCTCGTCGGTTATAAATACGTGCTATGATCTTAATGCTTATTATTCGCTTCTTATTCATATATCGCCACTTATTGCTCTAAATTGAATTTTGTTGTACTGATTATTCTAATCAGTTATTCGTAATGGCTTTATTTAAATATTAATTACAGTGGTCTTCATGTGCCTATGATATTTGTCGAAATGTGTGCCAAACGAGCTTGGATTTTTCGTTTCAAGTAAATGAAAACAAAAGAACAACAGCAGAATGATAACATTATCAACGAAGAGGGTGTGTGCTTATCCGTATGTTCTAGTCTTAGGCAACAAATTGTGTTTTCTTAATAAATAAATAAATTTTCGTATAGATTCATTTTAGGCATAATTTGAGAAGGCTTTACATTTTAATAAATCCTCAAGCATTACGAAAACAGCAATCGCGATTCACCGAAATTACTAAACCTATAGAATTAATTTAGCAACGACCCTCGATTACGATCTACCAAGAAACGATGTCCACAAACTTTTGATTTTCAAAACTAAAAGATGACTATCTTTTCAACAATGTTATACGAAAAAAGTCGATTTGATTGAACAAAATATATAGTACTTGCAATTTTTTTCTGTACTAGCAAGTAATGCATATTCATAGTTGTGCAACTGTTCGATGCAAATTGAAGTTCATGTTGAGTTTTTCATACTAGCAAGAAATTAATATTCATATTCTACGAAACTCACTTGAATATTACAATTTATGTATAAAACTCATAGTTAAGCAATTAACGAGTTGTTCTATATAATTTATACATGTATGTATGAATGTCAAAAATAAAAACTCCGCCTTGTTACGTTACATGTTACATGGTAACGTGCCGATCCCAAGCCAGGATAAAAGAGGAGGGTTCGAGGGAACGGATTTGTCCTATCCTCAGTAAAAGCTATTCCTATTGGCATATCGGACTCTGACAAGGGTAACCTATTTTCCATGTTTAATAATTATAAGGCCTTTGCATTTCAAAGCCCATCAACCTGCCATCGAACACGCCACTAGGGGCTTGTGGACCAATAGACGCCTCTAGGGCAGAGCTTGGTTTCTAAATCCTAAAATGATACATTGGAAATATACAATGATGTTGAGACCTATTAAAACGTACGCGGCACTCGTTTAGTGGCCGAAAGTTCTTGAACAGACAACGGCAACTAAGCTTCAGAAGCTACAAAGTATTGCCTGTCTAGGTATAACGGATGCCATGCGAACCTGCCCTTTGACTGCATTAGAAGCTGTTGTAGTGCTTTCACATTTGCATATCTTCATCAGCAAGACGGCTGCTTAAGCTGCGAATATGGGTACAAGCCGGGTGACTATGTGAGTGACCTAAAAATTCTTGACTCATTTCCTGAAAGAGATGTTCTGCACTATACCCGACATTATGGTCAGGGAGCACTGTTTCGGAAGGAAATTTGAGGTAAAAATATTTGACCGGGTAAGCTGGTTCACAGATGGTTCGAGGATGGAAACTGGTGTTGGAGCTTGTGTCTTTGGACCAAACGCCAAAGTCTCGATACCGGTTGTCCAGGCAGAACTCCATGCCATTGAGATCTGCGTCGGGATTAACCTTAATAAAGGGATAAAAGGCGCTATAGTATATATCTTTTCAGATAGCCAGGCATCACTTAGAGCGCTGTCGTCCGATTTGATGGACTTGATATCAGTCAAAAACTGTTACGATGCACTGTAATACCATGCCAGACACGACAACAAAGTCAATCTCTGTTGGGTCCCTGGTCATCAGGGAATCGGCAGGCTACTAATCTGCAGAACTAGGTAGAAGTGATGCCTCGGAATCTTCGTTCATAGGATCTGAAACCTAATGTGGTGTCAACTCGGCTGCCGCCACAGCACTGACAAATTGTTGGAAGTACAAACTTCGTCTGGCCCACTGGGAAAGCGTCACGGTGTTCAGGCAATCCAAACAATTAATCCGGCCCTTTTCCTACAAAAAAATCCTTAACTTTAATCGGGATAGCATTTGGAAGCTGGTGAGCTTTCTAAGTGGTCATTGTAGCTTTGGATATCACCTTAACAAAATTGGTGTGGGCTTAGGGACAGAATGTAGATTCTGCTCGGAAAATGAAGAGTCATCCGAGCACATTCTCTGCGAATTCCCAGCATAACTTTGGTTAAGGAGACGCATCTTTCACAAGGAAATATGGCCGACAGCGGAGTTGAAAAATTCTACCACAAAGGATGTACTATCGTTCATTGGGGAGGTGGTACGTCTCTTAGAATAAACAAACCCTAAGACTCTGAATACAATCCGTGCTGCCTTAGAGTAAAGAAAGATGGAAACCAACAACAACATATTTCTTCAGTAATATAAGCATATAACAAAATATGTGCAACCTACTCGTATTTGATGAATGTTTTGTTGAATCATGGCTTGTCAATAACAAAATTACCAATAATAACTAAGCAAGTTTTGGGATACGAGATGTGTTTCATCTCATACGTGTTCTGAAAAATCAATTAAGTGCATGTATGCCAGTGGATCAACTTCTGGCCAATCACTTACTCTCCTCTTAGGAGCAAAAGAAGTAAATCCTTATAGCACATAAAACAATCGGCGCGTGATATGAACAAAAATCTGCTTTAGAAAGTAAATAAAAAAAATCAAGAAAAATGGGAAGTAAACATGAATCTTAAAGTGTAACATCTAAAATGAATTACGATGATTTCCTGTTGGAAATTTCTTGTTCCTTGTGCAAATTCAATTTTGAATCAATCTAATTACGATTCGTGTGAAGCTTGCTGATGTGCAAGTTGTAATCCGATTTTAATTATTTCTTTTTGCAATTTTAATGATGGCAATTAAGGAAATAGTATTTGTGTTCAACATAGTACACTGGTTTAGACCGCTGAAAGTAAACTAATTTTTCCACATAATAAATTGCGTTTGTGAATTGCCGGACGCTCACAAGTAAGAGGAATACATAATAAGTCCCCATTGAGGGAATGTAATGCTGTGCGATTTGTTTACAGAAATAAATTACAAATTAAACCTTAAGCATTTACCTAATATCATTATATGATCCTATATGTAAGGGCTGTGGCATAACAAATCAACCAGAGAATTAAACAAGCAGTAAAATGCGCTTTTGTTTTTAACCAAATAAGGAGGTGTTATTTGAAATTTGAACAAAATATTTTCAATTTTGTTAAAAATAATTGTTGTTATTGTATAATGGCGCCGCAGGCAGCTCACATTACCAAATATCATTGCAGGAACAAACCAATTGAACTGATGGTGATAATTGCTTCTGTTAATTTATAATTCAGTTGGAATATTGTTATAGATTGTCAAGTTTACATGTATTGGCTGGTTTCTTTTTTAACTCACACGCTAGTCGGCATGTATCCTCAGCGTTTGTCTGTCTGGTATGGTTTTTTGTAATGCCAGCATTTTTTTTTCGAAGATGAAGATGGCAACCGTAACGATTTTTCCATCAACGGAGAGCGATACCGAGGTTCTCGTAGTTTTAAATTCAAGGCTAGCCTGTAGTTTTACTGTAACTTAAATTATTTAACGTAACGTATATAGGAATCAGTTTGTTGCCATTACGTTTATAGGTTATGTTAAGTTAGGTTAGGGTGGGGTGGCTGTCCGCAGGAAGCCGACATCTCGCCAAACTCGTTGAACCAGTTGGAGCTACGAATGAAGCACGAAAGACTTTTTATGTCAGTGCTTGACAAATTGTTAAGATCGTTCTACAATAAAGCTCCCAGATGGAGCTTACGCTGCATTAGCAGAGAAGGTGAAGAGTGGTCTCTTCCTCGTCCATGCAGTTTGTGCCGAAGACATTGGAAAATACACCAAGCCTTGCTGCATGCTTGCCTATAAGACATTGCCAAATAATTACACCTATCATAGCGCTTATGTTCACTCTGTTTAGAGAGATCAAACACTTGGAGCGTTTCGGATCCAACTTTGGCTATATCTGTTTTGTCGCTACACAAGTTATACCATTTGTCCATCTAAGGTTGGTTTTTTCTGAGTAATGAGTTTGCATGCAGCAATCGGTATGCCTAAGGAACCATTTTCAGGAAGATGGGGCAGCGTAGTACCATTTTTTGCGAGTTCATCGGCCCTGCAGTTTCCCAGAATGTCCCTATGCCCGGCACCCAGTATACAGGTAAATGTTGAACTGCTGCGCCATCTCCCTGAGAGATGAAACTGCAGTCTAGTGCTACAAAAGAGTTCGTAGAGACTGATTCTAGGGATATTAAAGCTGCTTGACTATCCGAGAAGATGCGAATATCATTGGTGATTATGGCGTTTTTCTTCAACCAAGACAGGACTTCTTTAATCGCCATGATTTCAGCTTTAACAACACTGCAGTGATTAGGAAAACGGAAAGAGAGACTTATATTTAGCCTTTATGAGAAAACACCTCCGCCTACCTCATCATCAGTTTTTGGCCCGTCAGTAAAAAAAAACTGATGGATTCATTTCCCGAGCTAAGCACCTTATTCCCATAGTGATCTGGAGGGGATGGTGACCTGGAATTTGTTGTAGAAATAGTGTAGTCCATACCTCCTGCTGGAGCCCTGAATGAATTCAGAATAGAGAACTGTCCGAATTCATTTCTTCTCCAATTAAGGCGAATAGCCATGCTAGCAGCAACTTGTCTGCTGAAGACGTCGGGTGGTGTTAGGTTTTACAGTATGTCTAGTGCAGCGGAGGGGCATTAATTTCTTTTCGCAGATGCTCTTTCAGCGTTCTGTGCTGAACCTTTCAACAAAACCGTGGATATGATGCTGATGTTGAGTACTTGACACAGCTCTTAAAAGACCAGCGAATCAAAATTCCGCCCTTGATCGGAATGTAGTTACAGTCGTACTCCAAATCTGCATATCCAATTGTCAATGAATGCCCTAGCCATCGTGCTAGCTTCCTGGTTTGCGATGGGAAATGCTTCTGCTCATTTACTGATGCAAAAAGTATATAGCGATAGCCGTCTCTTGTTTTTGGAATTGGCCAGCTATGTTCATCCAATCAAATGGTGCTCCAACATTGGTTCATTTTTCCTCTAGTTT
The DNA here is from genome assembly GCA_947095585.1 of Nephrocerus scutellatus. NCBI lineage: Eukaryota > Metazoa > Arthropoda > Insecta > Diptera > Pipunculidae > Nephrocerus > Nephrocerus scutellatus. The sequence continues at coordinate 4,435,380 of OX352761.1, read as the reverse complement.
TCGGTTGCGGTCCTTTACTTGAGGCACATATATCACAAGTTCGACACCAGTCTTTCACATCTCTGCTGCAATTGATCCAGTAAAAGCGATTCCCAACTTTATATAGCGTATTCTTAATGCCCAACTATTCTCCTAAAGTTTCACTATGTATTTCCTGAAAAACCTCGTTCACCATATCCGTTGGTGTTACTGCCCTTGATGTGGTGCTCTGATCATCGACAGATTCCCATAGACTTAACACCAGTCCATTTTAATTAAGCCCAGTAACTTTTTACTATATAGGATTTTCTGTTACAATCTCGTGCCATTGCGGTCTTCCTCCTTGCTGCGTCCGTTGAAATATTGGAGCAAGACTTCCACATCCACACGCCATATTAATACTTGTTTCCCCGAATTAAGTGACATCTGGTGTTTATTATTTTTTATTTATATCCTATATCCCCTTATGGGTCCTAGGGCCTCTAATACGCCTTCTCGCCATCGCGTGCGGCTCCTGGCAATGAGCTTCAGCTCTTTCCAACTCTTTCCCAATTGCAGTGACTCCTCCTCAACTGTTCTGCGCCATGTATTTCTCGGACGACCCGTTCTTCTACAAACCTGAGATAACGGGTTCCATTGCCTTGCGTAGTTTGCTATGGAACTGTCGCCTTTTCGGAGTGTACGACCAATCCACTGCCACTTCTGTCGTTGGATGGTTGTGCCAATTGGTTCCTGATCCGTTCTCTGGTAAAGATGTTCGTTAGAGATACGGTTAGGCCAGAAAACCCGTAAGATGTTTTGTAGGCACCTATTTACGAAAGTTTGTAATATCTTTGTCGTGGTAACGGTCACCTTCCAAGTGCTGCACCCATACAACAGCACAGATTCAATATTTAAGCGGAACAGTCGCAGCTTGGTGTTTAAGCTGATCGCATTGCTTCGCCATATCATGGACATTATTCTAAACACTGACATCTGGTGCGCCATCATAAAGTGATAATGCCGTTTAAACCGTGTAACTGAGTTTACTGCATTTGATAAAATAAACCCTTGCCCCCTTTTACACTGAGCGCGTGTTGCATATGTTATCAAAGCTAGCACACATCACTTTCTACATTTAATAAATGGCACAAGTACACACGAACTTATACTCGAATACTTATTTTTAACTTTAAATTCACAAATTAACACAATCAGTGATTGACAACAAGAGTATCGCTTTTGTGCTTGAATTTTGAATAATACGTGCTAATGACGTTGTGCTTACGGTAAGCGAGGTTGCAGTTTTTCTACAATTGTTTATAATTACAATTATTGTCACGATTGCATTAATTAAATGATAATATTTCATTTATGGAGGCCGGTAATTAAAAAAGATTATTTTTTAAATCTTTAATGTGAATGTACTCTTGACGGTACAACTGTGAATGTTCTTCATAAAAATTGATAAAAAAAAACATTTTTATAAACAAATTTGTATTATAATTTATGATGTTACACAATACCACTCTATTTGCAAAGTATTTTTTTAGTAAACAAATACAAACTACCAAATCATTTGTTTTGTGACATTGTTAGTTTTTTTGGCAATAAATTATACTATAGTCAACAGAGTAATAACAGTGTAACAAAAGTGTACAACAGAGTAATAACAATGTAACGCTTGAAAATATAATCACATAAAACTTCAAAATAATCATTGTGCAGACCTGTATCTCTGATAACAACACCTTCTAATAAAATTTGAAAGTGATCGACCCCAGAGTCGAGGGGCTCCCATACACATTCATTCAAAATTAACCTGATTTTATTCAAAGCTTTTACACATGTATTGACATGAAAGATTGTTGTTGGGTTGTTTTTATTTATATTATTATTTTATTTTGTTTTTGTTGTCGCCTAGACAGAGCGGCTTTTCTGTGACATTACAAACTAAAAAAATGGAAAATAAAATTCTGAAAAAACTCAGAGCAGATTCGAACATAAGACTTCTACACCTGCTCTAAAGTACCCAGCGACGGAACACAACTTGCTGTTTTTTGCTAACATGAAGTTTGCTAGACCTATATGAACGTCTTCAAAGTCAAAAAATAAAAATGCAGTATTAAAGCATACTGTTAGTATTCAATTTTCTACACATCTATTTCACAATGTTCGGTCAACAGCAGCAACCGAAAACATACTTTGACCTTAAATGACTTAAAACCCTATACGTTGTAAAAGTAATAAAAAATTAAAATTTTTTATCAGAAATTGCTTTATTGCTTTCATAATATTTGCCTTTAATATCTGTACACTTTTGCATACGCTCAAGCCATTTATCGAAACACTTTTTCCAGTCCGAAGATGATAGCTTCAAAACATGGTTTTTGAACGCTTCAACCGCTTTTTCAGGCGATAAAAATTGTTTTCCACGCAGCTTATCATTGATTGTTGGGAACAAAAAGAAGTCATTGGATGCCAAGTCGGGGCTGTAAGGCGGATGACCCATCAATTCGATCGTTTGAGTGCTCAAATACTCGCTTGTTTGATTGTTTGATGGGATGTGTGTGAGCTCGCATTATCGTGGTGCAAAATGATTCGTCGTTTTGGGTGGTTTTCTCTCATCCTGGGCAAACAAATGGTCATATACCAAGCTGAATTGACTGTCTTTTGATTATCAAGAGCAACAGTAGCCAGGTTTTCGTGAAGAAACACGACCATTTGCTTCCCAACGCTTCGGATCTTGCACAACTTCTGTTGGTTTTTCGTCGAATTGGAAGACCCAAACAGTCGATTGCTCTTTTCTTTTCGGCTCATACGCAAATATCCATGACTCGCCACCTATCACGATCTTGTATACGTTTTTGGAAGTACCTTAAACGAATTTTACTAGCATTTGGCGGCATCAACCGACACGAACCTTTTTTTGTGCGTCTGTCAAAAAATGTAGCATGCCTCGATTTCCCGATAAGTCACATGACGATCCTCTTCAATTCGTTTTCTCATAGCATGCATGTTTTCTTGCACAACAGCTTTTATTGGACGACCTTCACGAGGCTCGTCTTTGAGTGAACGGCGTTCGCGTTTAATTTCATTGTACCAATTATATATAAGGATGGTGCTTCGTCGCCAGAAGTCGAATGAAGTGATTCGAACGACTGTTTTCAGTTAGCCCCTTTCGAAAATCGTAAAAAATCATCACACGATGTTGCGATGCGAACTGACAGATTACTTTTGAGAAACATAACCTTCAAAAATGTTGAACTTTCTTTTAAACATTTAAGGCACCCCACGTAACTCTTGAACGCTTCCAGCTACATGACCACTGTTGGTCTTTTTCTAAAGAAAATGAAATCTTTAAGATAAACAATGTAAATGTTTTAATCCGAAATCTGCAAAATCTGCTTCAAACGGACTTGCACAGAAGGAACTAATTTTGTGAGTGGATATAAGAAAACCACATCGTGATCATGTGTCCATATATCTAGACACCAGCCGAATATAAATGCGTAAAACTATGCTACAAAAACCAACCGAATGAACGATATTTTCTTTGTTTATTATGTATGGATTGTGTATATTTTTTAAGTTTACTTTATTTGATAGCTATTTAAGTCGCCACAAAAATGCAATAAATACAATCCTGATCCCATAAATCTTGTACGAAGACGAGATTCGTATGTTTTTCAGTGGAAAAATTGCCAAGTGTCTTAAGTGGTTTTTAAATTTCAATTTTCCACCTACAAGATGCATTTTCTGTACGGAACGAGCCCAACACGGTAAAGGTACCATTTACTGATGTTTCAATTTAATTCTCAATGCACTGGACCACTTCAATATGGCTATCCACTTGCCAACTGCACAATCCAATTTGATTCCACTTGATTTCCCAGAGAGGATTGCTTTTACCATTTATACTCAGTTATGCATCAAGTGAATTGAAATTGTAGAAAGGATATAGTAGATATTCTCATTCAGACTTCAGTCATTCACGTGGAAGTAAATTAAATTGTGAAGTATATGTGTATCCTTAACTTGGCATCTAAAATAAAACTTTCATTCCATGAAAGTGGATAGACGTCTGACATAGGAAGACGCGCACACCGAGAATACTTAATTTCCATGCGCTGTTATTCCATCGATGCCATATGTTCCTGCAGAAGAACACTTTGTTTGACTTTGTTTCTAAATAGTCAACTGCCCATTTAACTATGATGGATTTTCAGCCAGGAAAACTTTGCAGTATCCGTTACCAGTTAATTGAAAATTATTTTCTCTCATATTTCTCTGCGACCACTCCTTCGCCTTTTGAAATATTAAAAATTACACATAAATGTCAACCTCAACCTTTGGTGTTAAACTCTCAACATCCTTGTCGACACCGGCTTGGGTTCAGGGTTCAATACGACACTCGATTAGAAAGCAAATAAAATTACAAAACTCGTCCCGTGCGGAATATGTAATATCAACAAAGAGTATGTCGGCGAGGTCGATCGTCGGCTATGATTAAATGACATGGCGCATTTTCCGATACATCAGTCATCATTCGCTGTCTTGTTGTGTGTCCTGTGGTATGAAGTTGGTTAGAATGCAAGAAGCTTTCATAATGAAATTGTATATACTTTTTCAAGTAGGTCACTGTATGGGCATGTTCGAGCATGTATCTATGTGGTCGTAGGTTAGTGCATCCGTCCAACAAAGATATGTATACTGAGCCGGGGACTGTATATACTTATATCATAAAAAGGTAGTGTTGGTTTGTGTGTAGGAGGGAATCTTCGAACCTACTGAACCGATTTCAAAAATTCTTTCACCAATACTTAGAATGGACTTTCAGGGTGAAGATAGGCTATATATTATCCCGCTTAAATAAAAGGGCCTTTCGCCGCGACCAATTTTGTAACTAAATAATATGAACTTTTACTCTTTGATTTTGGCCATCAGGATGACGGATGTTTAAACTGGTGCATTGTCTTGATGAAACAAAATACTTTTCTTCGCCAAATGCAGCCTTTTTTTCTTTTGATTTCATCTTTCGAACGCTGCAATAAGTTCGGGAAATACACGCTATTGATTGATTTTCCTTTCTGAAGATATCCCACGCGCATCCCAAAAAACTGACGCCATGACCTTGCAGGCAGATTGAACTGTCTTCGCCTTCTTTGGAGCCGATTCTCCCCTTTCAGTCCATTGTTTTGACTGTTCCTTTTCGACTCGAGTGTTGAGTTATGATCCCATGTTTCATCCACGATTATGAATCGACGTAAGAACCTTTCTTAATTGCTGTAAAACTTTGCCAAACACGCAATTAAAATACGACGACGCTGTTTTAAGTTCCATTGTGAGTAATCGCGGCACCCATCTTTCGCACAGCCTTCTCTTGACCACATTATCAGTCAAAATGTGATTTACAACTTTTTGGAATGCCTGCCATATCTGCTAGGTCACACACTTTCAGTCGACGATCATCCAATACCATTTTGTGGAGTTTTTTCATCATTTCTGGTGTACTCACCTCATTTGGTCGACCAATGTTCGTCTTTGCAGCTCGTACGGCCTCGTTTAAACTCAGGCACCAAATATTTTATTGTTGTAAACGAAGGAGCGCCGTGGCTCAGGGGATAAGAGCATGGCTTCTGAGCAGGAGGTTCGTGGTTGAAATCCTAGTAACACCAAAAGTATTTTTCATAGTGTCCCACCTCTCGCGAAGGTCTGACAAATTTCAGAGACTAGTAACTTGTCACGGGGTTCTTTTGGAGGTCTTTTTGATGATCCTTTGTTGGTCTTTTGATGGTCCTTTGGTGGTCTTTTGGGGTTCTTTTGGGGGTCTTTTGGGGGTCTTTTTGGTGTCTTTTGTGTGTCTTTTGAAGGTCTTTTGAGGTTTTAAGGCGGTCTGTTGAGGGTTTTTTGACGGTTTTTAAGCGTCTTTTGAGGGTATTTTCGAAGTCTTTTGAGCAGTCTTTATAGGGTCTCTTGTGGTCTTTTAGAGGTCTTTTGGGGGTCTTTTGGAGGCCTTTGTAGAATCTTTTGATGGATCTTTGGAAACCTTTTTGGGGTCTTTTGAGGGTCTTTTGGCAGTCTTTTTGGAGTATTTCGGTGGTCTTCTGGGGCTCGTTTGGGGGTCGCTTGGAGGTCTTTTGAGGGTGCTTTTGGAAGCATTTTGAGTATCTTTTGGAGAGTCTTTAATGATTTGTCTGAAGTCCTTAATTTGTCTGGTGGCCTTTTGGGGGTATTTTGAGGAGTCTTTTGAGGATATTTCGGAGGTCTTTTTATAATTCTTTTGATGGTCTTTTGGGGTCTTTAGCAAGTCTTTTTGCCAACAACATCAAATAAGTTTCACTTTAAGATTTTTCATTTTACCGAAAACAATATCGTTTTCCAAATATTTTTACAATCTTTTGAAATTTTCCCAAGTTGTCTTTAGATAAAAATATATCCGGGATCGTAACAAAAAAAACAAAAAAAAGAATCAACCAAATATGTCGTTCCTTATGTATGTAAAAAAATTATGATTTTTGCTATTTGTATGAATTTTTTTAGTTTTCTTTTTTTTACTTTTTTCACTCCACTATCTTTCTTTCCCAGGACCATAACGAACAAAACAAAAGAATTACAGAAATCCATCGTTCGAACCGTGACTTATGGTCGCGAGTTCATACAAAAATTCTATGAAAGACGCACTTTCAGTTCTTCCCGAAATTTCCAATTTTCCGGGCAACTTTTTTATAAAAAAAACCTTGTTCGGACTATTATAAAATAAAAATGAGCCAAATCGGTTCAGCCGTTCTCAAGTGATGCGGTTACTAACGAACAGCATTGTTGGTTTGTAATACGACATTGAAACTAGAAAACTAGATAGCCGATTAAGCTGAAATTTTCACAGAATATGCGTCTTAACAGAATCTCGGTAAACCACATAGTGCGCATACGATCGAGGTGGCAATTTGTTTAGGTTAAGGCTATAGTACGCCCCTCCAGTGGTAGTGATGGCAAGGCGGGAATTTATGCGTTCGGGTGGCGGAGCTTCCGGGAAAAGCTAGTTTGATATAAGAGTAAAGGTAAAGTTCTAAAAAAGATTAAAACTTCTAATTTTTTCTGTAAATCGATGATATTTTAGCACTTAGAAGATAACGTGAAGATTAACGAAAAGCACATTTGAATGGGCGTACCATATAAGCGACAAAAATTAATCTGTTTTTTTACTGAAAAATTTACTTATTTTAGTGGATAACTGCCAACGAAAGCTTTCGTATGGCTGAGTTAAAAAATATCATTAATTTTCACTGCACTTTTCCCACACCATAATGCTCGTCAAAGATGTGATGGAAGCTGGGCACTTCAACTTGTTTTTGTTATTTTCGTTGATATAACTAAGCTTACAGCAACCTAATGGAATTGCATTTAATTCGAAATGTATCTTATCTTATTGTTTTTGTTATTTTCGTTGATATAACTAAGCTTACAGCAACCTAATGGAATTGCATTTAATTCGAAATGTATCTTAGGGATGCAGTCAAACGAAAAATCCCCTAAGGACTTGTGTCCTTGTATCACAGACAATATGAGTTTAAAGTTATTATCTGTGCTTAAGCAAAAGGAAGAGCAAATTGTCGTTACACGTACACGTTGTTTAAACATGTGCAGCATGTCAAAGATTATATTATTTACACTACACTGCTATCATTCGGAGCTAAAAAAATAAACATTCGAAGGTGAATGGTAATTGTTTAAAAAAATCATCCTGTTTACAACGGAAATTACACTTTTCTCATTTCCTGTCTTGCTTTAGTACGAGAGCTTTGGTCAAATTTCGCACTTTTTTGGCGGAAATGCACTTATTGTGATTTCCGTTCGAATTCAATTGATTAGAATTGGAAATTTCGAATTGCCAGTGAATTACAGATTTAATTTCTCTAAAGGACAATTCAATGACTAGGTCATCTAATGCCAAAGTTCAGTATTAATAGCAAGGTTCGAACATTTTTATTAAACGTACACGTGAAAGTATTTTAAGGTGTTTTGTAGGAAAATTTATAAGATTACATTCCAGTTGCAAAATCTTTTTGCTTACTGTGCACTTGAAACTTTAACGTCAGTGTTACTGTGCATTACTTACTCAATTAATGTTATCTCTTCCCACACAAACACAATTTTAAACAAAACAAACTGCATCTCGTGCTCTCCTCCCCTGGATACGGTAAATATCAAAACCCAACTTGACAAAAGACAAATTGCTTAACCATAAAAGCAAAACTGGTGAAGAAACTGGGAAAAAACACGGACAAAGTTTTTGTTTTCGGTGCCGGTTGGAAGCTCACCTTTAGCAGAGAAATTAATGTGATATGAAAAGTTTGTATGCAGTGTTTTGTTTACAATGCAAAAAACAACGCTTTTCTCCAAATACCCATTTGTGCACCATGTTTTTGTGTTTGGCATCCCACACTACGCTATACAGTCATAATGTCGAGCTACATTTGCTTAACGGTGCATGAAAGATTCTTATTCCATATAATGAAAGACGTGTGTATAGAGAGATCTGTGAAAGATACTTAAGTCGTTATATCATTCAATATATTTGAAAATGGTAAGAAAATAACAGATTAGTGTGGTAGCTTATGTGTATCATATGAATGCAAATTTCTCATCTTGCACTTCTATCTGAGTTAGAATGCGATCATCTAAAAATAACTTTTGAGTTTTTTCGTTTGTGCTTAAATCAGCATCACTACGAAATGCAGATGCAAAACAGACAACAAGTGTACGGGATGGATGGCTATTGATGACGACATACCCAGGATGCGATGACAAAAAAGATACATGCAAGTATATGAATATAACATATCCGTGGGAAACAGGATATAAACAATCATGATGCTGTTCCCATACCCAAATATAATCTCCTAGAATTGACAAAACGTATTTATACAAAAAGATGAGGAAACGTTCTGCTGCTCATTCTAAGCGAATTACTCGCATACGGCTTTTCCTTTTGTTTTAATATAATTGTTGAATTGAAAAAGTTATTACAATTATTGTTAATTACTTGGAAAAAAGATTTTCTTACCAAAACTCATTACAAATAATGGTTACAATTACAATTAATGTTTCGAAGAGAATTTTTTAAATAAAATACTTTAATTAGTGTTAGATTTTTATGGTTAAACTTTTGATCCGAAAAGTTTTAAGCTTTGCCATAGGAAAAGCAATTAATTCTTAGTGGTTCAAGTTTTTAAAGCATTTTTAGAACGAAGAGCATGGCATATTTTAGAAAAACATGCAGGAAAGTTCTCAGCTGATTAGTCATAAACTTTTTAAATGTTTCGTTTCGTCGAAATTTCGTGAAATTCTTGCAAATAATAAAAACGCAATCTTTTTTGACAATGTTGTTGAGAAAAATACAGTTTTGCTTATTAAAAAGTTCGAGACTTGACTGCATTCATTAATAAGTTATCGATCCCACTTAAGCCATAAAAAGAAGAAAATAATAATAATCTCTTCGTCAGCACTAGACAACTTTTATTAAACTGGTACAGATATGAAAACTTGCATAGAATGTAACTCTACTAATTTATGTTAATAGATATGTACTCGTTTATGATAAAATGTATACATTTATAACACTCATTAAAGTTCTTATCCAATTATGATCGTCCCACGTAATATGATACAGGACATATTGTTGTCGAGTTTGATTAAAAGTTTCAGTTGCTTTCGCAATAAATTTGATTTGTTTATTAAAATGCAAAACTTAAAGTACGGGGAATTAAATTGAAAATTTCACAAAACACGTTTGTAAAGTTAACTTTTCGCTCAACTAAAGTGCATGCGCTGGACTTAGAAAGCGCAAATTAATCAAGCAAGGATGAATGCATGCAAGCTCCTTTTGATTATTTACCTACATATATAGGTTGGCTCTAGTTGTTTAATAATAATAATAATATTCGGCGCGACGGTGGTCAGCTATCAGCAGAGTAGGGCGAGTAAAACAGAAAGCTTCCGAAATGCATGTGGCCTCAGACTGCCACTCGCCACTCGCAACTAGATAGACCCTGGTTGACAGACCGCTGCCACAGCCCGAACCTGGTGACGGTACGAATGTACCGAGGTGCAAACGTAAACTCGGACCACTACCTTGTTGATATGGTGCACCGAGCGCGGATTGCATCACAACGAACGATTGCATCCCCGAAACAGATTCGAGTTAACACAACAACGGTCAAGCAATAGAACTCGCCCTAAATGCAGGGAGAATAAGTCCTTAGGCAGAGATGTCGGGCGTAGAAGAGAAATGGACCGAGCAATGCAAAAATCTCATAGAACGCGCGCACGCAAAGATGAATATTAAGAGCTCAGAATAGTGTTGCTAAATGGCCAGCTAACTGAGGATAATAATAATATTCGGCACGGCAGACCATTGCGGTCCAAGGCCTAGCTTCTCACGACCATTTGTGTTGCGCATGTTTTTTTTGGACACAAATGGAAGGGACCGACAATTTAAGGCCGGATCCGAACGGCGTATTGAGAAGCTTTCCGTGACAAATTATTACTCTCGGAACGTTTGTCACCCATTCGCGAGATTGGGGTCACCGTGAAAAAAAACTTTTGGTATTACTGGGATTCGAACCACTGCTCAGTAGCCATGCGCTTTTCCACAGAGCCCCGGCGTCCACCAATGTTATAAGCCAAGTAAAAATATCCGGATCACTATCATACCAATTTAACATCTATAACGGGCTCCGACAAGGGACTGGGCTCGCCTGCGTTGGGGAAAGTGATCCGAGACTCTGACATAACGGCAAGTGGAAAAATCCTCTTTAAGATATTCAGATACTGGCTTACGCAGACGACATTGACCATGTTGATAGAAACCAGAGATCTGTACACGAAGCTTTAATCCACATTAAGCGGGCGGCACGAAAAAGGCACGGTTGCTCAAATTCAACAAAACCTACTCTTATTGTCAAGACTCTTCAAATACAGGAACCTAATCACATTTTAAGCTTTTGTTTTCCTAAGCATTATAAGGTTACCAACCCCTTTAAGCGTGCTTGAATTATAAAAAAAATAACTTTCAAGCTGCGATGTATAAGACAATAGTCGTACCTGTACTTTCATGTGGATTTGCTTAGCAAAAACCGTTCTGACCTCTTAGCCGTGTTCGAGAGAAAAGTCTTACGGAGGTTCCAGAGACTCTATAATGATGAGATCTACGAGCGTTACCGCGATCTCGACATCGTGAAAAAAATTAAGCTCGGTAGGCTCCGGTGGGCAGGACACCTAGCTCACATGAGCGAAGAGGATCATGTTCGGAAAGTCCTTTGCGGTAGGATTTATGGAATTTATGGATGCAAAACTGGATGCCATCGGCTCAAGCCATGACCGGACCCCGGTTGTAGATCCAAATATGATGATGATGATGATTAATAAGTTTAGTCAGAATTAAATAGGTAGGGTTATTTAGAGTTCAACTAAAAGTTATTGTATCTCTGCGTTTTTAATTTAAAAAAGGTCAAAGAACTGGATTGTACAAGTATCGACGGGTTTATATTATTTTTAATGAGGCCATCCAGTAAACTGTTCTTACAGTATACTAGCGGTTTGTTTACATTTGAAACAATAAGTTAAGTAAGCAATAATAAGTACGATGTGTTTTAATTCATTCAGGCCGTAATCGACGAAAAGCCCAGACGTCAAATCTAAATTTAAAAAGCAAAAATTCCAAATTAGTTTGAACGGCAAAATTTCATGGGATAAGGGAAAAAATACCTACCTATATCTTAAGAAAATGATTTTTAATTTTCAATTTTTATAGAACGAACTAAAATGTATAAAATAATTTATCCTAGCCCCATACAGATAGTCCTGAGAATTTTTAATTCTGAATTTTATTCATAGGGGTGACACTTAAAAGAATTATAGAGGCTTTGACAGCTACTTACTAATTATTCACTTAACCTAAAGAACAATGTATCTGTATTTGTATTTATAAGGTAAACGACATTAACCGTTGGTATGTCAAATAATAGGTTAAATCATTACAATTATCTTGCAAAATGGGACATCTAAGTTGAAGAACGAGCAAAAATTCAACCTACTGATACTATTGTCAAACAAAGCTGAACAATGTAATTCTTTATATTACCAAATGTATACTGTTTACTGAAAACATATGTTTTTATTCCCACACACAATTTTGAAACGCTGTTTGCATTTAGAGTAAAAAGGGATCCTTTTAATATGTAAATGTAATGTTCGCCTAACAAAAGTAATTAATTCAGTATCTGCAGCATCGTTTGTGTATTCATTTGAATAAAATGTCAGCATCCAAGATGACACAGTGTAGGTGGGTGCGTCACTCCGATTTGAACCCAGATATTGGATTAAACGGACTCGAAACAGACGAAAATTTAATCCCTATCAGCCTCACTAACACTTCACGGGGATCACCAATAACTATCAAAGAATATTTGTGCGGTGCATGACTGTATAAAGTAAATTGAACTTTCTCTATTCATTGTATTTAGGGTAATCGTGCAATTATTTTCTTCTGCCTCGATAAGAAGAAGGGCCAACGAACTCAGTTACGAAAAACAGCAAAAAAAATTTACCTTTCCAGTCTGCCTGTTTTAATTAAAGTTACTACAACAGTGCACGTCTGTTGTTTGGCTTATGCGAAAAAAACTAAACTAGGCGAAAACTATCGCTCTAAATATTATGTTCGAAAAAAACACTTTTATTCAAATACTATAGGAGGCTTACTACTGACCGACCATAGTGGCTAAAAGAAAGTTCCATGTTCCTATTTAACTAAAAGAAGAGCACACGTATGAATTTCAAATCATTTTACTGAAAAAACTGATTCCAATGACTGTTCCATTGTCAGTAGTTTGATTCTTTGAGCAAAGTGTTATGAAACCAAAAAGACGTGTATAGAAAATAAGTTTTCTTGGCTAGTTATGAATCTAACAGGACTGACGGACAAGCTGATGCTCATGACACTTATTCGATTGTTTTTCATGTTAACGTCCTATTTTCAATTCTTTCTGGGTACAATACCGATCAGGACTTAAGTGTAACAAATATTTGGAAAACACACTTAACATCATTATTTAATTAAATACTCTCGTAATTAGGGCATTGCGTGCAAAGCAATGAAGTCACGTAAGAAATGACGGAAAGTTTTTCAAACAGCTCGCAGGTAGCACGTTTTCTTACAATATGTACTTTTTATATAAAGAGTTCATGTGATATTCAACATTTCTGGTGATGATCTAAAAGTAACCTTTATAAGTCGTACAGAGTAATAAAGTTATAATTATTGTTACTGCGCTTAATGTCAATCGAAAACTAATACGACACAACAAACAAAAACCAATTCACTTATAATAAATGAATACTTTCTTCTATTGAAGTATTCAAATAATTAATAGGATTTTATATTCCATGCTTCTCTAGAGAGAACAATTCGTTGCTGCTAGTAAATTCGTTGCACGAATACTTTTTATTATGGCAGTTATTCAGTATTACTGTTAATTGAGAATAGCACGACGTCATTTCTTTTTATCTTCGCGCGTTTATATTCATATTTGTTACATCGGAAGCATTAATTATGAAATGAGGAAAAATCTTAAAAATAAATAGGAGTTATGTGGCAAGTGGCAACATCCATGACAGAAAGACAACAAGACAAATGCAAAATTAAAACAAGTAAATGTAAAAAAAAAACTTCGTTTTTCGGGTATAGACCTTTATATATACACCGACATAGGCATATATTTTCGTTTTGATATGAAGAAAATAATATCCACTATTACAGGCGTCACACGTGGGTTCTCCGAAATAGCCCATTAGACTGAGCTTCTTACAAAATTTTTCGGAAAGTTGAAAAAGGATCTCAAAGAAACCAAACAAAAAATTACTTTTACACGCATCACACGCGGCTTGCGAAAAACTTCATACGCGAGATCTCAGAAATGCCCTATAAGACTAAGCTTTTCACACAATTTCAGCTCTTTAGGTCGTGTGAAAGTTGGTTAAAATGGACCTCAATGAAAAAGCAAGAATCACAAAAAAAGGTAAATTATTTGAGTCATCGTTCAAATATTGCTTTAGATCAGTGATACTTAAACTAGGGGTCGCGACCCCAAATGGAGTCGCAATCACCAGTCTTGGGAAAATTGTGTGGGGGTTCACAGTGACTGAGCGGCTGCAATGACGGAAAATTTAAATGGACTTCTGTCTAAAACTTTAAATATAAAATTCCGTCAGAATCTCTGTTCACTTCGACCAACGACAGGTTGAAGAGAAGGCAGGCAGTCCATCCCCTTGTCGGAGCCCGTTATAGATGTTGAAAGGACATGATAATGATCCGGATATTTTAACTTGGCTTATAACATCGGTCATGGTCATTCTACATAGTCGTGTCCGTTTATGTGGGATGCCAAATTCTCTCATGGTATGGCATAGTTTGATCTTCGGTGATTGGTGGAGCCTCCAATTCCTCAGTTAACTGGCCATTTAGCAACTCACAAAAGTTCTCTTCCCATCGCTCTACAATACGTTTGAGATTTGCGGTCAGATAAGCCTCTTTGTCTTTGCAGTATGTGCAACACGGTGTATATTGCGTCATACCACGAACTCTTTGGTAGAACTTCTGCGCTTGGTACGGCCCTCGCTCTCTGTACTGTTTAGTTCACGGAAGAGATTCTTCTCCCACGCTGCTTTCTTTCACCAGTGAACTGTTTTTTCATATCTACTACTACTGTCTAAGATGGTGTCAGCAGTACTAATGACAGTATTATTAAGGCGCGTTTATTTCTCTTCTACGCACGGCATCTCATCCCCAGGACTTACTCTTCCTGCATATAGGGCGAGTCCTATCGCTTGACCGTTTTGGTTTCTGGTCTCTTCGTTGCGAAGGGCAGCCGTGTTGACTCGAATCTGATTCGCGGATGCAGTCTTTCGTGTTGATGCAATTCGCTTTCGGAGCACCATACTAACAAGATAGTGGCCCAAGTCGACGTTGGCACCTCGGTACGTTCGTGATGTCATCTGGTTTGGGTTGTGGCGGCGGTCTATCAGCTTGTGGTCTATCTGGTGTTGCGAGTGGCTCCATCAGGAGATACCGAGGTGGCTTTGTGGATATTTTACCGCTCAAACCTTGTGCTCGCAACGACCAAATTATTGCTTGCTGCCATCTTTATGACTCGTTGTCCATAATCATTAATGTTCTCGTGTAAGCTATGGGTGCCAATATAATGCCTCAATAGTGAGTCCCCCCACAATGATTTTTACATCATACTGAGGGCGGGCATGAAGTATCCGTTCAACTGATTCAAAGAATTCTTCTTTTTCATCATCTGGGGAATCCTCTGTGGGAGCGTGAACGTTTATGAGGCTTATGTTTTAAAATCTGCCCCGTACGCGAAGGTTGCTTAGCCGTTGATTTACTGCTTTAAAGCCGATAATGGTGGGTTTTATTATTTTGCTAACTAGAAACCCCATCCCAAACAAATTATGTCTCGCATGACAGCTGTAATGTATGTCATATTCTGACATTTTAAGACACTATTCCCGTCTACCGCATCTCATGAGTTGCAGTTTTGTCAGCATTATATTTTCACAGGGTATCGACTAGCTGTTGTGCAGTCGAGTTCTATACAGTGAGCGTACGTTCCATGAGAAAATTCTTTAATCGTTTAGCAGTTTTCGTTGCCGTGGTCGTCGTCGTTCATCAGTATATCCGAGGCTGATTTAAGGTTCCATAATAAAAAAATTTACGGGCGAGGTTATTGGCCTCGCGCCAACCGTACTTTGAAGGGACAAGCCCGTATCATTAAGCTTTTTCTGCATTGGATGAAAATTACCAGCGGCCATCTTGTGGAGGTTTGATCGAACTTCCACCAGTCAGAGATAGTTACGGCCACTTCCAATTCTGATTCATTTTGTGCTATTCCCCCTATTCTGCTGATGGCTGACTGTCTGTTATATCTTATATGTTCCCAAATATTATTACACATTGTTCGGACAAAATGACTTCGGGGTCATTGTACTAATTATTGATTTTGCTTAACGCGGTTTTATCATAGCAGTATTCAGTAGTTGTCATTAAATAAATACTAAAATATATAACAACATGTGTGCCAATCCCAAATAAAATACATATTTTGTGTTAATGATACAGAATTGACAAAGCATCCTTTAAACAAATTTGTCTTTAATGTCGAAATCAAAATATTTTAAATACATCTACAACAGAACAAGGTTCATTCAGCTCATTCGTTTGCAGATTCATGGCATAATACAGCACCATACATTACATTCAATGTAATCAAATTTGCATGGCTTAAAAATGTCCTCTTAAAATTCTACTATTGTGCATAAGAAAACTCAAGTTTAAGGTTATATTTTGAGAATTAATTTGGCAGAAATATTTGTACACAATAATATGGTTACTGGAATGAATTTGCTACCATATTGCATTGAGATTTATTTTGCAGTAAATTTTAATTGAGGTTTTGTCGTTGCTTTTGTCTAATTTAATCGTTGAAATTATAAATGCTGGAATGATACAGAGATACCGCGTCTTGACGCGTGTTACGAGTCACTTGTGGCGCGTGTGATACGTGTAAAAGTTCGACTTCTTTGCGGTATTTTTTAACCAGCTTACACACGACATAGAGAGCTGAAATTTTGTGGCAGTTTGGCCTCATGCGGGCTATTTCTGATATGTTGCGTGTGACGCGTATCGCGTGTGATGCAGTGTAAAAGTAGGGGTTTTCCAGTTCTATTACAATTTTTAAACAATTTTTAATTGACCTATACTGTAGAACTGAAATTTTATTAGCAGCTCATTTAAGAGATCCGGCGTCTGAAGTGAATCGTGAGTCGCGTTTGGTCCGTGTGCCCGTTAAAGTGGAAAACAAAGTTTTTTTACATCTACCTCTTTCCATTGCAATATCTTACAACTGAAACATTGCATTTAGTATTTTCAAAAAAATAAGTGCAAACAAGAATCCTTGGTTATGCAACCGTTCACAATCGTACTCAGCGGTCCATGATACGTCGCAAACTCAATAAGCCCCCAGCAATAGCATTCCTTTCTTACAACACTTTGTGCAGAGAAAACTCCCCCAAGGATCGGACGTACACGGTAGTGAAGAAACGATAAGAGAAAATAAAAAACCTCGTGTGCGGTTATGCAAACAATATTGTATTAACCGGGAACATTATGTGCTTTGTGTTGTTGACATTCTATTGATTTTGAACCTGCTCGTGTTGCCCAACCTGACCAGCTTCTTTTAAAAAGCTGTGTTGTCCTTGTCAATAAGCTAAACTTTGTTTGTAGAAGAGCTACAATTTCTACCAACCATTTGTTACTAGATATGTGCTAGGTACATTTATTTATTTTGCTCAAAATGAAAGGAAAATATAATTGGATTGGAGGAATATGATTAAAAAGTCACAACTATTCCTGTTTGTTAATGGTATTATTATTATTAATGTTATTAATGGTGTAGTCAAGTATGACGGAAGGTCACAGCGCCTTTAAAATTTGTGTTTCTAACGGGCAAACGATTAGGTAATAAGTAGAATATAGAGGATTCCGGGATCGAATTGTTACTAATTTCACGCGCTGTCTACCAAACGGCTGATGAAAGTGCGCTCATATTTTGACAATCGTTAGTCGGGTATGTTATTTATAAAGCTAAAGCACGTCGTATTGGAAAGGAATAATCAAAATTGAATTCAAACGTAACAGTTTGATTGCACTGTTTTTGACTGGAAAGTCACAACCGGCTATTGTCAAACAGCTCCAGCATTTCAATGTGAATAAAATGTTTGTGTAGCGGACCATCACTATTACAACGAGTCTGGTAGCATCGCAAAAAGCTATGGAGGTGGCCTTTCAAAAACAACAACATCAACAGAAACGGTTCGCAAAGTGAAGGCACGAAAAGCCATGGAGGTGGCCTTTCAAAAACAACAACATCACCAGAAACGGTTCGCAAAGTGAAGGCACGAATTTAGCTTAATCCACGATAAAATGCTCTAAATCTGCAAGTGTCCGAGAGCACCATTCGACGGATACTGAAAAATTAACTTCAATTGAAGCTCTACAGTATTCTAAAAGTGCACGATTGAACAACGGCTCAAAAGGTAGTTCTACCCTAATGATGAAAAGTGCTAAAACGTCTGCACAGAGGGAACAATCTTGGTTTTTTCTATTGAAAAAAATTGTACAGTTCAACGATACGTAAACAAACAAAATGATCGTATGTGGACAAGAGGATCAACGAAATCAAAGGATGGAAAGTGATGAAAGATATCTCATTGTCCGAACATCGATATATTGGCTTTCAGTTAAGCACCGAATTTAACACAATTCCCGCTGGCAGAAATCCAAGAAGAACAGACTGGATGGAATTCCAAGAGTCTCTTATAGCTAACACTATTCTTTGGAGGCGCAAAAGGAAGCTCACAAACGAAGCTGAAATTAAAGAAAGAGCCCAAATTATGTGTAAATCTTTAATGGATAGATTTGTTGAGTCCTGTCTAGCCAGAAAGGAGTGGAAAGGGAAAACGGTTTTCTGGTGGAACAGTAAACTTTAAAAACTCTGCAACGTCTCACGGAAGCTTGTAAATAGAACCTTAAAAACAGATCTTGAAAGCGAGAATTTGGTAAATCATGGGGCTTTAGTCCGAAAATGTTACACTAGTTGTGCTTAACGATAATCAGACCCATTCTCACCTATGCAGTAGTTTGGTGGCCAAGAAATTGTCTGAAAAAGGCTAAGAGGACACTAAACCAAAACAAACAAGTTGGAAAACTTCAACTGAGATCTTTCGGGAATTCGAGTCCATATTCTACACTGACGGTTCTCTTACCGATAAAGGAACTGGTGCAGGATGGTTCTTAGATGAGAATTCTAAGAAAGCATTCGCATTTTTTCAAACAGAAATATTTGCTATTTTACAAGTTACCAACTAGGCTGTCTCTAAAAAGATACAAGGACGAAATATGTAGTGACAACCAAGCTGCTCTACTAGCACTGGAATCAACTTGTGTCAATTTGAAGATTGTTCTAGAATGTAAGAAAAGACTGAACTCTATTTGAAGACGGAATTGCATCACTCTTATCTGGGTTCCGGGACATACAGGAATAAAAGGAAATGAATTTGCTGATGCGTTTGCAAGAAGTGGTTCTGCCGATATTCCTACTGATCCGGAAGCAAATGTAAGGCTTCGATGTTGGTATTCGAAGACTTATGGAAGCCGAACAGGAACTACGTTGGAACTCCATAAATACATGTAAACTACCAAGCACTTTGTGGATAGGCCGAACAAAAACATCGCTAAGTTCATTTTGGGAATTTCCAGAAGGAACTGTCGGAGCATGGTCGGCTTACTGACAGGACACAACCCGACTGGAAGTCATATATTCAATTTGGACTTATATTGGATCCAATATCTAAGAAGAAGAAACTACTACACATTTCCTTTGTAACTGTCGTGCTTTCTCCAGGCTACGGATGAACTGTTTTTGGAAGAGATATAAAAACAATCGAAGAACTTCGGTCGTTTAAACTGGATCAAGTCCTTCGGTATTTTAAAGTAACGATGAGGTTTGAAGAGTGAACTCACTGGGAACGAGTACAATGGACCGACGGTCTGAGTGCTCTGGTGTGGTTTTTCTCAGATTATCACACCATCGCACTACGACTATATATATATGTATGTCGTTAGAGGGCAAGACCAACGACAATTTGGACAAGCAAGCCTTCGGCCTTCTCCACAAGTCTTTATCCATCTAGGTGAATCAAGAAGTGTACCGGGAAAAGACATTTAATGATGCGTTGCCACCTTAAACATACAAAAAATTCCATTCCATTTGGAGGCCAAGGTCTTGAAAAACAGATTTAAAAGTGTGGGCGCATTGAAGGCAGCTCTTTGTGGAGAGTGGATCCAAATAACAATAGGTCACGTCCGTGCAGCATGCAATGCCTTTGACTTGACGCTATCATCCGCGCCAAAGGTGGCTATATCGAGCAGTGAGTGTTTTACATAAAATTTTAAGTGTTTTTAACATTCTCTAAAAACTTTTAATAAAAATATTATTAAATGACGAAATAACAGCCTTTTGGTTGAGTAACTCTTTCTTTTTCATAAAAAAAATGTGCACAGTGGGCAACTATAAAAATAATTTTTAATTTTTTCTTATTTTACGTTCTTGGAAAATAGGGGGTTTCAGCTTTGTCTTTTACAATCACATATCCTATAGAGTTCGAGATTTAGGTAACTTTTCCTTTTGAAACATACCACTTTCCTTGATTATTTATTTACTACCCATCTGGCTGTTAAAGGGTAAAATAAAAATTTATGTATGTAGGTTCAACGAATGGCTAGACAGTCTGTAAATAATCAGCTTTTAATACAATGCTAACAAAAAGAGAATGTATCAAAACTAAGACTTGGTCAAAACAAAGAACAAAAACATTTAGTTACAAATTCTCTTGGTGAAACCGAATCTGCCAGAAAGCTACCAAAACAACAAAATGACTTTAAGTCTGATAATAAGGTCATGGTTTAATTCAAGGAATCAACCTGGACCTGCCCGACCTACTAGTGCACAATAAAAAGCTTAATACGTTTTTTATTTATATTTTCGATTTATGTGAAAAACGATTACACAAAGAGTCGCCCGTCCTTCCGTTCACGCACCAATAACTCGTTGCGTACCTGAGAGCAGCAACAAAACGAAAAAACAATAAAATCACTTTATTATAGAAACGTATTTTCATTTGGTCGCAACTTTACCGCATAAATAATTTATGACAACCAGTTGGTGGTGATATACTCACAGAAGACAGAGAACGGTTACATTAATAGATGATGAGCTGCGCGATCAGTCAGCATTCGAATCCGGATGACGGGATTTTGAATGCGATACCGGGGGAATAGAGCAAACAAAATAATCCTAAAAGTATTAGCTTTGCAGTCACATCTCTTAAATATACTTACTATCATATTCATGAAAGAATGAATATTTTATACTCTTTGGCAGTTTTGTGTGACTCTGCTACGCGTTTATTCGTATAACTATAGCGCTATATGTAGGCACTCTATTCTCGACGGATATGGCAAAACGAACTGACCTTATTTGTTGCATAAAAAAATCAGTCAATATGGGATTTGGTAGAAATTTTCTATGTATTACAAAATAATTTCCAACAACAGGTAACACAATATTGCCGGCGCCATCTTTATCGTCGGAGGATATCCGGAACCAAACATAAAAGCGAGCAGACATCACACTTAGAAGATGGTTGAGATGGTGGTGACCGTTGTGGAGCACTCTATTCAACCTAACTGCAGTCATTCTTTTTAAGGTCTGACATTAAATTAAAAGCTGACTATGATGCTGGGAGTACTTTAACAATACTTAAATGAAGCCAACGGCCGGCGTCTGGTTCTTATTATATGCAGAGATAGTCAGTCCCGGACGGCGACGAAGACTTTGGTTAGTCGCTCATAAAAACCCAAGTCACTTCCATATAATATTTACCTAAACGTTGCACAATATAATGTCTTGTACCCTGTTGTACCTTCCGCCGTAGATGTTTTTCCCTTGCAGCATTTCGTATGAATGAGCAATTTTTGTACCATCAATTAAGGGAGTTTGTGAAACTGATTTTTTAATATGTACTGCTTTTTGGGAGGTAAGGAGCAAACCTGGATATTGGGTACTCAGTTAATCATTCGTTTCTAGGTCAATTTCATTATTTTATAACTTGCAACATATTTCAGCTAAATGTATGTTTGGTAAAATTTCTATTAATTTTGCAAAAGAGAAAATCACGTGTAGTGCACTCTACCAGCTTATGTAGGTGTGGTATGTTTGTGGCAATTGTACAAGCCTATGTAGCGCTTTTGGCAGTACATGGACTTATGTCCTGAATTATTCGAGTGATTTAAACTTAGAGCATCGTACATAATTTATAGCTTAATGCAGTGTCATCGAATTTAATTTTAAATAGAAACGCGCAGAGGAATATAATATCCTATCACATTACATGGTCTATATTAGTGGTTCAAAGTATGGATCTTTAATTCTTGTTATAATGTACAGATGCTCAATGGATATGCACCCTTTTAATGCTTAGTAGAGTGTGGGCGTTAGAAAATAATGGATAGGAAGAGATAGTTGGCTATGCACTTGTATCTTAAATGACTATACATGCAAAGATGAGTCTCTATATAAAAAAAATAATAAAAAAGATCATACAAATGCGAAAACACAAAGTCGGGCAATTTATTCCACATGACTATTCAAAAATTAAAAAGGTATGTGATACTACTGCTGTTATAAAAAATTATATATATACGTACATATGTTTATATAAATTTACTTAATGCTTGTTGAGCGTTTTTATGCAGCATAAATATGGGCATGGAAACTCGATTGTCGATTCGATAATAATAGAACCGTGTAAGTAGATAAATACTAAGAGTTTTTTTTCTATAATTCTAAGGCGAAAAAGTATAGATTTAACCATGTAGGAGCAAGGTCTCTGAGCAGGAGGTTCGTGGTTCGAATGGGCGAAGTAACAGCAAAAAAGTATTTTTCACGGTATTTCAATTCTCACGAATGTCTGACAAACGTCCGAGAGTAATAACTTGTCACGGAAAGCTTCTCAAATTCGCGGTTCGGATACGGCATTAAATTGTGGGTCCCTTCCTTTTGTGTGCAAAAGTATATATGCACACAAATGTATACAAATGGTCGCGAGAAGCTAAGCCTTGTACCGCAACGGTCTGTCGCGCCGAATATTATTATTATATACCTAAGTGAAATTTCGAAAAATGAAAAAACCAAATTTAATTATGCTAATGAATAATGCAAGCTTTTTATATAAATTGGGAGGTCCCAGTTGATTTTGGACGAAATCGGCCAACCGGAAGTGGTAGTTTACCTGGTCAGTTTTTTGTCTGTATTTTACACCAATCTGAGGTTCTTTTTAACCAACTTTCACACGACCTAGAGAACTGAAATTTTTTGAATGTGGAAGCCACAGATTCCGCCAGCCACAAACAAACATACGGGCACAAGAAGTTACTATAGTAATTTTAAAAAATTACTACTCGTCACTAATCTTTATATCACCAAACACTGTTAAAATAGATCAAACAAAGTCAAAACATTTTTAAGCTTGATGGGTCTGTGTTGTGTGTTATAACCAAAGTGTGCAACAATCAAGAGCAGCTGATACTCAAATGTTGAGATGACCCTAAATGTTAAATAATGCTTTTAATGTTTGTAACAGAAATAACACAAATTCATTTT
This sequence comes from Nephrocerus scutellatus, assembly GCA_947095585.1. Lineage (NCBI taxonomy): Eukaryota > Metazoa > Arthropoda > Insecta > Diptera > Pipunculidae > Nephrocerus > Nephrocerus scutellatus. The sequence continues at coordinate 4,412,074 of OX352761.1, read as the reverse complement.
AAGTTAGAGTGGTGCCGGAAACGGAAACATTAAGTAAAAGGCAAAAGATTCGACAAATAAGCCAGAGTAATGTTATCGAGCTCACTGTATATGGTAGTACTCAAAAATACACAATGCAGCAATGGTTATAAGACATTGAGGAAGCGCTTTGATCTTATAGCCATAAATCCAAGAAGCGAATTAACTTAAAGAATTAAATATGAAATTGTAAGTGCGACCAACTAGATAAGTTCAGCTTAAGAAAAAGATCTTCAAACTTACCATTTCTTATGGTTTAAAAAGCATTACTCTGTTTACTGAAATTAATCGCTAAATCACCAGGGCTATATATACTATATGACTTGTGTTGTGTCTAACTGTTAAATTAATGAATTTTCTTTAGCTATGTTGTAATTTAGATAGTTAATTGGTACATTTATGTCCGTTGGCGAGTTTCACATGTAAGTAACGTGATTAAGGGTTCATGTGTGAGAATGTTTGTAGAACTTGGTTTCAATATATTTAGAAATGTATACCAATACATTCGTATAATCGTATACATTAACTTACCTGTTCTTCGGGTGGATTGAATAAATATCCTCTGTGTACTATTTGTCTAGCAAGTGTAAACAGAAGAAAAAAATTACAGTCTGTTTGGCGTGAATAGAATCAGTACATTTAATTAAACCACTATTGTTTCGTCTACATTCTGAAAAATGGCTTATGACATTCCCGATCCGTTTCGGTTGGCAAAAGAAAATATTTGCTGTGCTTAATAAATGCGCAAATAACGCCACTAATCTTACACGTTTTATTGTTGCACGGTATTATATTGTTATGTGCACCATGTTTTTTGTAACTAACAATTTTTTAATTTTATAGATCGATAAGCGTTTGTCATTTAGTCAAACGAATGCATATAGCACATATTCGGCTGTGTGAAGAATATATCACAATCAAAAATTTCACAGTAATAGTTTCAGATATTTCATTTTATTTAATGTTTCCTTTAGTGTTCGTATATCCGGTTACTGATGACCGTTGGAGGTTTTTTAAACGTTAAGTCTATGAAGCGCTAAAATGTTTCTGCTTTACCAACAGGACGAAGATGACTGAATGTTTTGTTTTGGAAAACTCCTGCAAGAAGCTTTTCACAGAGTACCGAGTACCTATCAATCTATACCAAGACTTAATCGAAATGGCTCGGTTGGATTCAGTCGTGTTGGTAGGTCTGTTGGTTGTCACACAGTTGCTGTTTCTTCTAACTTCTTTTCCAGCACCAGTAGTAGCACATATACCATAGCAAATTGGGGACGACGAAAAAAATATTTTTCCTTATAGTGTTAGGCCAGTAAAGTTCAGGCGCCAGTCACATTCGCCGCACGCAACAAAGCAGATAAAGTTGTGTCAAACTTGTGCGAAAGAGCGCATTTAGGGGTTGAATTCCTTGAAACTTGAAATGAACACAAATCCTTGCGCTCTCTGGTTGGCTGGCAACAACGAAAACAGGAAAACTTTCGCGAGAACAACTCACGTGCTTTGGTTGTATAGCCTGCAATGAAGACTCCCTGTGGCACGATGCATCTACATTTGTGTGGTACTCGTGTCATCAACATCAACCATGCTTTAAAAAGTACCACAAACCCCTATACTATCGAGCTCGAAGTTCGAGTTTGACGAAAACAACCCCTAATGATGCGTTTCTTCGAACTAAATGTGATGCATTCTTTGCTGTTGCTGTGCCTTCTTAGTTATCAGCCGGCTTTTGACCCTCTTGCTCTTTTTTCTCTCTCTTGCACACTCTTTGATGAAAAGGTAGGCCAACTTACAACTAAGCAGCGTAATCGTGTCACATTTACTCGCTACAAATAACATCACAATTCATCTTTGAGCTAGGAGGAAGAAAAAGATTCTCCGCAATGGTGAAGCACACCAAATGCTCAAACGCTCTTTTTTTTGGTTGACATCTGATGGACTTTGGACGGGAGGGCCGTCGTGCTTATATTCCATGGAGGGATTAAGCATACGGTTTTTAAGTGACGACTAATATGATAGACAGAGCACAGAGAAAGTGTAATAAGAAAACGAGCAAATTGCCTGTGAGGAAAGGAAGTCAAAATCGAGTACGTAAGGGCGTAAGGTTTTGCGCCCTTTACATTTACAGAAATTGTGCTTAACGGGTTTATTGAATTTGTGTAGGCATTCATTCATTTTTGGAACTTTGTAAAGCACCTTTTGTTGCTAACTAATAATAAACTATCCATTAAAGTGGTCCAAAGAGTTTGTGGATTTTCGGAAAAGCTGATTTTAACACCGTTTTGTAGCTATTTCCAGTCATTTTTGGGCTTTTTACCACTTAGTCGATAGTACCATAATACAAAGATATTGCAGAAAAAACCATTACACGCCTTTCTCTGCTATGATGGAGGTTGGAAAATAGCTCTTCTGTTCTTAGATAGTGGAAATTTTATTTCTTTTTTTTGCTTTTTTCCAGTTATTTGAACATGCTCCTTGTTGCACATCCCAGGTTATGTGGTCTTTCGCGAATTGTAAACGTTGAGTCTTTCCTGAACCATTAAGTGGAATTTCTTTTTTAGTTCTATTGAACATCAACTTCACTACAAGGAGTACACAACGGTAATATTTCTAGACATTGAAGCGCTTTTATCAACGTCAACACATCTGCGATTACGGATGCACTTTCGACTTTAAGGGTGGACAACTCGCTTGGCGAATTGATTAATCTTCTGCTCACAATTCGAATTATTAATTTAAAACTGGGCGTGCCGTCTGCCAGAAGATCTGACTGCTGAAGGAACCCCCAAGGTGGAGTCCTGTGCCCCCTTCTATGGAACTTAGCGGTGAATGAGCTACTGGTATGCCTAAAAGGTGAGGTCTGCAGAGTAATCGCTTATGCGGATAACGTTCCTAATGACGTCTAAGGAAAACACCCAAATACCTTAAAGGAAAGGAAAGCAGTGACCTTGTAACTAGAAGGGTTCAATAGTTATAGGGTGTGAAGTGATGTAAGGTCAAAAGTACGTCTCTTCGCATTAAAACGCTACGTACAATTATACAAGGAATCATCCCTTTCAGTATTTGCCACCTTAACGGATACACCCAGTATACATACTATTCAGTGGGTATAGTTTCGCTTGTAATGTCCGCATTATCTCCGCTGTTTTTCTTCTCCTTTATTTAATGCAATTTCATTTGTTTGTTTGTTTGTTTTTCCATCTGGAAATTTCAGCATAAAATAGCACCTTTTATTGTTAGAAAATAAATTTGTGTAGATGTTGGACAAAGAGTGCTAGAAAATAAGCTTTGTGGTGATTGCAGCGGGTGCAGCAAACTCAAATTGTATCTGCCTTTAACGGAGAGAAAATCCGTTTAAACCACCACGATTTATATTGAGAACTAGTAAGTATCCGCCAAAAATGACGGAATTACCTTTTTTCACTTGAGTTCCAATATATAATAACTACTCAAAAAAATGGAGGTGTGGGCACAACACGACTTTCTTTTATACAGTTTCGATGAAGACCTGACTATTAATCGAGTTCCATTCAAAAAACCCTTTTTTGGGTTGAGATTTTTAGAAGAAGCATGACAAATGCACCAACTTTCAATTTCAGTATATGTGACGGCATTCCCGAGGACATTGCGCGTGTAAAAATTCAACAGGAAAATCAATCTTAAGTACGTCTAGGTGAAACCCGGTCAAAACTGACGGAATCTTTTTTAGACCATTTCATCATTTTTCATCAGAGTATTAAACGAACCAATTGTGGGCGTCGTGGGTCACTGGATAGGAGCAGGGACTTCTGAGCAGGAGGTTCGTGGTTCGAATACCAGAAACACCAAAGTATTTTTCACGGTGTCCCACCTCTCGCGAAAGTTTGACAAAAGTCCGAGAGTAATAACTTGTCACGGAAAGCTTCTCAATTCGCCGTTCGGATCTGGCATTAAATTGTAGGTCCCTCCATTTTGTGTACAAAAATGCTCAACACAAATGGTTTTGAGAAGCCAGGCCTTGGACCGCATGGTCTGGCGCGCCGGTATTATTATTAAACGAACATATGGTGTACATATGACCCTTATCTATCCATAAACACAAATTGTCGTAAATATCTTGACTCCAGCGCCACCTAACGGATATAAAAAATACTTAAACTTATCGGAGCACCAAACGAACATATGGTGTGAATATGAACCAAATCCAAACATAAAGACAAATTTTCGTAAATATCTCTACTCCAGCGCCACCTAACGTGTCCAAAAAAAACCTGAAATTATCGGAGCATTAAACGAACATATGGTGTGAATATGGCTTCGATACGTCCAGTGGTTTAGGCGGGATGAGGCGACTTAAAAGCGTTATATCCATACAGACAAGCAGACAAATGTAATTATGTTATTTGGCGATAATTAAAGATTTTCTTTTAAACAAAGGGCTAAATTTTAATCCTCTTTCCTTGTTGTCGCAAATGTGATTAATCTTTTCATGTTGTCGCAGGAATATCGTAAAATAGAATCTTATTTTAACGACTGAATTAAAAGGACGATGAGTGACTAAGTAAACACGTGCGACTGAAATTTACTGATAATTTGAACCTAAAAACTACAAGTATCATTCGTTGAAAAAAAAGTATCCTTATAGAAATATTACGAGAACGCATTATCACATATGTTTGAGATTCGAGTTTCACCTTAATTATTGGTCAATTTGATTAATGGTACTAACTTTATCCATTGTTACATTAGCTTAATCATTTGAAGTATTCGCAAAGAACAGCAGACAGTTTTTACAATCATTTTTGGACGAAGAACTTTGTGAGACACATTAGCGTTCAATGAGACACAAATTCGATTTTCCTTAAAAACTTTAGTGCTGCGTATTGGAAAATGTTTGTTTTCTGCCGTAAGAAGTGCGTTTTGTTGAGACGAGGTATCAACGGTGTTAATGATGTATAATAATGTAATTAACAATTGTGTAAATAATTTATTTTTATGTTTAAACTTCTTGACTTGTTTGTCGTTAACTTAAAAATATGTGAACAGAAATTTTTCAAAGTTGCAACTTTGCCGAAAAATGCTGTAAATTTAATTTGAATCAGCTGTTAAACAGATTTGGCCCAGTTTGTATATTCTAAGAAAATTTCGCTTTGAAACTAAAACTCTTTTTTGGGGATCTTTTGATAAAATAGTTTTGGTTGTGCTTGCTATTGTTCATAGTTAATAAATCATCATCTTGGGGTTTCTTAAGTTTACTTGCTGGTGATGAAATGCTTGACAGGTGTAATAATCATTGATTAATGAACGGATACAGGTATGATAAAATGTTCATAAAGCACCAATGTTATCGCATTTAACCCATAAACTTAAGTAAAATGAGGTAAGATATTAATATTTTGAGTAAAAAGTACGCTTGTGCATTTGGCAAGCAATTCAAACTTAAATATCTTTAGCTTTCCATTTAGGATAATCTTCAAAAGATTTTCCTTGTTATCCTTGTGGCCTACTTCATTCCTAAAAAAAAATCAGTGGTCGTAACTATCTCTGACTGGTGGAAGTTCGATCAAACCTCCACGTGATGGCCACCGATAATATTTCTCCAATACAGGAAAAGCTGAATGATCGGGATAGTCCCGTCAAAGTAAGCTTGGCGCGAGGCCAATATATTTAAATTACCACCATCGTGTTGTTGCAGAATGCTGGATTTTAGAAAATCTTAGGTGATAACATATGATAAAATAACGATACATATAGCTAATTACTTCTTTCTTTCCTTTACTCCGCGGGGGAGCATAGGGCTTCTACAAACGCCCGCCAACGAACTCGATTTATCGCTTGAGGTTTCAAGAGACGCCACTCTGTCCCCTGGGATCTTGCTTCCTCTTCTACTGTCCTTTTCCATGTCTTGATAGGACGGCCAACTCGGCGGCTTTCCTTTGGATTCCAGTCGAGCGCTAGTTTCGTAATATCGTCAGCTGGCTTTCTCAAAGTGTGGCCAATCCAGCTCCATCTTCGTCGTCTGATTGTGATCGCGATTGCTTCCTGCTGCGTTACTCTTCACAAGTCTTGATTGGTGATAATGTCCCGTCATCTTCATCTCAATATCCGTCTTAAGCACTTGTTGACGAAGACTTGGAGGCGCGTCGCAATTGACTTTGGGACTTTCCACGTTTCACAGCCATACAAGAGTACTGAGAAAACGTTAGTTCTGAAGATCGTTAGCTTCAGATTCCGGGAGATTTGCGAGCAGATCCAGATATTATTTAGCATACTATAGGAGTGTTGCACCTTGTTTACGCGAGAGCACACATCCGAGTCAGCACCACCATTTTTTTACATCCAGCTTCCCAAATAACATAACTTATCGTTCTCTAGGTCGTTTAGTAAAGTATTCGAAAATACATACAAAAAGGGCTCAAGTCAAGTTAAATAAAAGTTTTTAAAAATATATATAAAAGATACGCTATTAAGTATAGTATTTTTGCAAATCCCCATGTCTTTTGGATAACAGTTCTGCGTTTTTACTGGCATTTTATATACACATTTTATATATGATAACATCCTATGTTGACCTTAATTATAAATAGAATCCAAATACACCCAAGGAGCATTTCATCGGGAAATAATTGAATGCAAGAACATTGCTACTTTACGTGCTTACTCGCTGTGATAATTAATAAAAAATTCAGAGCAGAAATATAATAAAACTCAAGGAAAATAAATAATTACAAAACTGACACTCATCTGCTTTCATCTGCGAAGTAGATAATTAGCCATTCTTGTAAGCTGAATCCTTGAATAACAGACAGTCAATGGCGTATCATAATGAAAGCTGAACTGCTTTTCATTCACAGAACAGAATTCTTGAAATAAGTGTATCGAATTTTAACTTATTCCTTTTTCTTATACAACTGCCTCAAGTAAAAGTGTTTTTATTGTTTTTCTTTTAGAAGTAGCTGTTCCCAATGCATTTACGTAATTGGGTCAAGGCATATAGAAAATCTGCGATAAAAGTTTTATTGTTGATGAACGGTGTCTTCCTTAAGAAGTCGACTGCAATTGAAGAAGACATTTAATCTTCCGATGAGAATATTGCTTATTTATTTATTATTATGACATAACTCGAATCATCTTTTGTGTTTATTTTCGAATTTCTCTCCTACACAAATGTATATACAGTAATACGCGTACATAAATATTTCTTGAGAAATGATTTCATTGCCACGACTATAATGTTTTTTAACCCAACCTACGTACTGTGAATATATTATGCATCTGTCTGTATTAACAGAGTAATACAAGCGATCTCCTTTGAAAAAATTTAAAAAAAGTGCTTGCGTGCTACGTGCAGGTACATTTTCAAAATTGTTTTAAAGAAATGTTTAAAATATTTTCGTAACCAATTGAAAGCGATTTGATATAACACTTTAATAATTTGCATAAATGTAAACTCTCTGCCTTTGAATGCGTAATAAACCTCCTCTAAAAGCTAATTCTGACTATAACTAGAGGTGTTATAAGAACACACCTTAAGTGCTATTAGGATTACTATTTGACTGTTTAACTTATGCCAGGATTATACGATGTCGTTATCATTTAAATTATTCAAATTGTATTGAAATTCAAAAGTCTTTGCACTTCAAAATTTATTGGCATGCCTAGCCTAAGAGTTGTCTATTAGCTTTATATATGTAGATTTTATTTTCAGATGTTTCAGAAAGCATTTGAAACATGACCTCTTTCGTATGTTGGCCAATTTACGTTTTTAAAGAATGAATCTCCATCAAAATTTTAGGAACTCTGCACTCATCACCATTTTGTAAACCATTGCGTCCTCTAGCGAACGCTCGAACATATGCGACTGCTCTTTATTTAAAAAAAAAAACTCCAAAAGTGATCTCATCGTCTTCGTTCGTATCTTTTAAAAACTTCAAAAACTAACTACGAACTTAACTTAACGTAAACTAAACGCCATATGCAGCCTACTCTTTCTTGGTAACATCACCCGCCTAAAGAGTCGATTATGGCTCTACCTTCGCAGTAAGCAAAGTCCTTGTTCTGCGTTCTAATTCAGTTAAGTGGATGTGTTAAAAATTCTCATAAGTATTCATTTCTTATATTAATGATCAATTTTCGAACTACTATTATGGCCATTTTGTCCTACCTTATATCATGTTTCTGTTTCTAAAACGATGTAAATGCTCAGATCAAAATATCCTGAATTCCCGGTAGATCTAAAGACGTATCCGTATCCGTATCTGCAAATGTATCACACACCATCTGGGACGTACTTAACTTCCTTCATGACCGCCAATATTGCATTGAAGATCAGGATGTAACATCCTTATTCGATGCGACAGCTATGAAGATTTCAGAAATAATCCAATGATCAGAGTAATTATCATCCGCATTTATCTCAATTTTTTTTTAAGTATTCTTAAGAGTCCAGCTGCACTGATCATTCCATCATCTTGGCGTACAAAACATGATATTAACATCCTATGTGGTTTCGCATCATCCGGAAAGGAGGAGATATTTCCGTCAAGACGCGCCATTGATGCATCCACTTGCTTGCAGACGATTTGAACTGGATGAATGAACTTCAAAAGGTAATACACCCAAAGGGAAGCTGCCCCAATGTTCATTGACTTTTTTCATTCAAAAGGGTCAACATCTGGCCATGGGAAAATCTCTTTCACGCACAACTTCTGCTGTGGTTGACTATATATGGATGCTTTCGCAATTCTATAGGCGTTGGAGTAAACGTCCGAAGAATGTTTTTCATTTTTTGCATATGTTCATTATATGTGGTGATGCCACAGGTGGGCACACTCCTCGCAGACACTTGCAAAAAAAAAGACCTATATGGCGATTATCGCCGAGCAAGGTGAACAAACTGAGTACGGCGTGATGACGACGACACGTCAGCATGTCAGCTCAAAAAACCCTACTATGGTTGAGTGACCTGCCAGCCGATCGGTTGGCTTTTACGCAGCACTCAGATGGAGAGAAATTGTACGCACGTCTGAAGATTCGCGGCGCATCCATCCGAAGTGTCTGTCTCGATAATGTCGATGGACCTTCGCCTTTTTTTGGTCCAAAATTGGTCGCCCCACATCATATATATATGTATACAACGCTTTTGGTTTTGAATTACCGAAATCGACACTCAGCTTGGTTTTTTTTTCATGCATAAGCGAACACACGAATATGAGCCAAAAGGCGCTGGACATTTCGGGTGTGCGTCTAGAAATACTCATTGGTAAAAAGGAATTCTATTTTATTCAAATCATTTTAACTTTGAAAGTAAAAATAGCGAATTAATCACTTACGATCGTATGCTGATGATCTATTTGTGTTAGGTATTTATGTCTATCCTCTTTTTTTATTTTTTTACTTTGAACCACTTCAGCAGGGCTGCAATTATATGCTATGCTCAGTGAAGATAAATCTGTTACATAGCCAGACAAAATCAGCCCCAAAAATATTAAAGGAATGGAGTTTGACATTCAGTAGTCATAGACATGTACCAGCTAGGACAAAGTACATATTAGAAAAAAATTCTTCATAATTCATGAGATTTTGGAAAAAATGTGTGTGGTTACCCCTTGAATCAGGTGTCTTCCCACATATGACGAATACCAATTCATTATGGTAAAAACCATTTTACACAAAGTTTGAATCCGATTGGATGTACGGTGTGAAAATATGTATAAAGGACATACTAGATACAAACAGATATTCATTCATAGATTTATGTTGATGACTTATAATACAAGGGCAATACTTTTTTATCATTACAAGTTAACCTGCAACGCTAATCGTCCTAGAATACGAATCACTCATAGATCTTCATAGTTCAGCCGCATTGAAGTACATATTTGAGACTGTATCGCTCAACGAGTTTTGGGTTGGTGTTAGGAAAGAATACCCTGAAGTAGCCAAAAGGCTTCATTACCTTGCTTTCTTTGGCACAAAATATCGCTGGGAATAGTTTCGGATGAAATACAAAATCATTTGGAACCACCTTTTACGTTAACGTGCTAAAGTACTTGTAATTACATAAATATTGTTACGAAAAGTAGTTAGTTGCGTAGATAGTGGATTACTAATCCCAAGATAAATTGCAATGTCCTCGTCTCGTCCAAAAATAGGCACTAAATTAGAATTTAGAGTTGCATACTTTTAGACTGTTAGATTAATTAGATTATTTTAAATGTAACCGAGTGTAAGTTTAAATCATTATTTACTGGTCAAAAATGTAGTCAAACCGGGTTTTCCGGTTTGCCCGGTTGTTGCCAAAAAAAATTTCTTTTCTCGATATTTCTGTGTATAAAATTGAAAGTTACTGGAAACTTTTCAATGAGTATAAATAGTACGGCGTTGCCGCATGAGTTCACTCATTGTTTAGAACGCAAGCAGTCAAGTTCAAAAAGTTCTTGCAAAGAGATACTGCTACCACCAAAGAGAATTATAGTGAAATATAAGCGTTGTTGTAATAAGTGTTTTTGTGTACATTTAAAGTTATCACCAATAAAAATTGTGAACTTGTGTTATTTTTATTTATTTTTTTATTTTTAAATTAATAAACTTGTGTTGTGTTTTATTTGCAAAATCCTTTACGAATTCGAAAGCCTAAATTTCGTAACAATATGCTCCTTAATTCCATTAAAAAGAATTTTAGTGGCATATTACATCTTTAGATGCACCCTGTAAGTCACCAAGGTATGCTTGTGGTATTTTAGGTTCAATGTAAGGGTTCTGCAACGGTACCCAGACACTTACTCGAAAAACATTTGCTCGAAGAACATTTGCTAGAAAATGTTTAAAACGACATTTGCTCGAAAACTAAATAGTCTATGTTTTCATCCTTCTAAAAACTATCGCGAGTAATTTTTGTTCGCGAAACGTGAGTTTTTTTTAAAATTTTTCGGTTATTTATTTTACCAAAAAATTACGTTCGAGCAAATGTTTTTCGAGAAAATGTTTTCGAGCAAATGTTTTTCTAGCAAATGTTTTTCTAGAAAATGTCATGGAATCCCTGCAACAAAGAAATAAAACAGACAAAACTCCCAAGTATCCAACGAATTTGGAACTCATAACAGAATATAATGACAGCTTCCTCCAATCCAATTCCTTCCAATTCCTTTACCAACAGAAACATTGAAATCTCGAGCACGGATAGGTACAGAGATGGACTGTGAGTGGCAATTAGAAAATGTGCCGAGAGCAAAATTTGCATCTCGGTCGGAATTACGAGTACAAGTGCGACAAGATGCTCTTTGTATTTATGTATCATCATCATATGATCATAACAAAATGGTAAATGCGTAAATTAGTAGAATACAAAAATGAGCGTCCCATCTGGTATGACTTGACTTAACATGCGAGTATACATACTGTTATATTCTGAATTGGTTTTTTCTTTGTTTTATTCAAAAAATCGTTGAAATTCCCGACTTTGCCCAGCTGCCTCCCCACCCACTGACGGGGTATACCTCGTACCTCGCAGCACTAAATATACTGTAGCCTATTATCTCCGTGGCATTATACAATCGTTAAAAACTAATCAAAAATGGTCCATTAGTTTTTAGTATAAACTAAAAAAAAACAGGCCTAACCCCACTGACCCCACACCCAACTACCCCACTGGAATCTTTCGCTCTCCATCACGACAATCTTAAAAGTAACAATCATAGGTGCAACAACCACACGAAGGCTATTTGCCGCGTTATGTTTCCAAAAGCGTTTTTATAAACGTTTCATGTGAGAAGAAGACTTATTACTTATTACTTATTATTGCCTTTTAACTAAAACTTTGTAAAAAGAGCTTAACACAGTTATTTTCCAGCAAATATTGTTATTACAAAACAAATATTATTATTCGTCTAAAGCTTTTTACTAATCGTCCTTTCTATCTTGATAACACAGTCAAACTGCAAGTGTGTACATACATGGAAGTTAGTTTTGAACCGTATTCATACAACGTTGGCTCAATATGGCTGTAGCGCATATGACCCTTACCATAGATTATCTTAAGGAATGAAAAATTAAAGTTATAAACTTCTTACTTATTGTTAGTTATGGTAATCGACTTAACAATTTTAATACATTTCTATATTACATTTAATTGATTAATGGAACATGCAAATACCTTCATTAACTTTTAATTAGGTAACCCGTATCAAGGGCTCTTACGTCGTCTTCTTTAAATCTGGTAACAACACCTTCTTACTAGTCGAACCGTAGCCTACTTTAACATCATTTAAATTCAGCTCTTGAATGTGTGTCAGCGTAAATTTCCATAGCCCGATCATGTTTTTGTAGACGTTTACTACATTAGAAGCTCTGAAATCTTATTTTGTCATATATTAGCGATAAATTTGCGACCACAAAATACGGAGAATTCATCGGAAATTTATTTGCTGATAAATACCGGTTGACTGGAAACTTTTTCCCACACACTTCACCACATGTACGTACCAAATATTACTCAGCTCAACAACAAGTTTAAGTGCCTGGCACACTCCTCAGAACTGGACACACTTAAGCTTAGTTCACTTTGTATTCGCCCAGTATACGAAAATAAAAATTCAAATTAATCTGATTAATTTAGCAAGTCGTATCGGAGGTCTATGAATTATTACTCCGGCATGATCAAAACAATGGCTTTTCGGGAGAGTCACACGACCTAACTCCGAATCACGTGAGTTGACTTTGAATTTAAAGATATGGTGGACGTGCGAAGCGGCATTAACAAATCTTTCGCTGGACGTCATAGTTTTAGGGAAATATTTTGTATATTTGCAATTTCGAAAGATAATTAAAGAATATCTCTTTTCATCATCAGAGATGCACGTACTTTTTGTGGCATTATATATTCCAAAGTGTAATAAATATTTTAGTACCTACGTGAAAATCATAAAGCTTAATAAATTTACAACAAAAAAAGTGTTTAAAATTTCAAATTTGAATTTTCAAGGTATCTCTTCTTTTATATTCGATCTATATATATATGTATATAAATATATAAATACGAAACTCTGCATGTATGTATGTATCTATGTATGTATGGATGTATGCATAGATGTATGTATTTATGTCTCTTATAGACTTCCAAGTTCCACCAATCATATTTTGGATGTGCTCAGACTCCTTGGTCAAGAGGTAATTACGAATTGGTTTTACAAATATCATATTTTTATGAATTTTTCCGAATTTTTGAATAGTAGCTTCCTGAAATTGCACACAAGTTTGATATTTAAAGAAAACAGGAACCATCATATTTTCTAGAATCCAGAATTAGAGCAGTTTACAGTTGGTTTTTTCTCCATTTAAATTCATGCTTCGCGAGTAGCGAAGGTTCTTGAACCCCTGGATGTGCGGCTAGCGAAGGGCCCACGAAAAGCTAGTTGTAAATATATCTAAATTTGTGTATTTTATACGTTTGTATTATAAATATATACATTTTTATTAGTAAATTAGTACTAGGTATAGGTATAGGTATACACAGCACAAAACTTTTTTTTCGAATTTGTGTTGCCACCATTGTTTTTTGTCGATTGAAACTAAATATTTTGTCTCAAGATATGAGGAGTATTTAATGGCGCAAAATAAAATATAATGCAGAAATGCCGAATTCACCCGAATCGACTTTAATTTCATATAGTTTCTATCGAATGAAATTGTGTTAACATATTACTAGCTGAAATAACCAGCGTTGCTCGGTTGCCCCCACCACACTCTCCCCACCACACTATTCCCACTAAACACCAAGATCCTTCAAGACCCACTCCAAAACCCACCTTAAGATACCTCCAAACCACCCACTACAACAGATGTGTATCTTCGAGTCAATCTCATACCCACAATACATAGCCACCCACCACGTCGAACCGTTTAATACCATCACCACACTAATCCACCCCAACCGTCCCGATCACATCACAAACTTTCAGCTTTATCGGATGAACGGTCTTTGAATTAATCACGAGCAGACATACAGATAAAGTTTCATTTTTAAATTCTCTATATTAACTTCGCGTGCCCGTGGCTGGCTGGCTGGCAGGTGGGCAGAATCTTGTGATCAATTTTTAACACACTTCCTAAAGTTCGATGTTATTCAAACTTTGCACACATATGTACTTCCCATGACAATACTTTCTATTAAAATTTAAGAATGATCCTGTGAGATCGGGGGACGGTTTTAGTACATCCGCCCCACTTACCCATCCCTAAGCGGGAAATGTTAAATCCTTATATATGCCACGAACCGATTTTTGTGAAAACTTCAATGTATATTATTCGCACCATATTCCACCCTTCCTTTGGTAACTGGAATGTTAATGTGAAATTTTAATATTAGCCAGATTTAGATTTTCTGAAATTTTAGTGCGGTATTTCGAAGTTTTGAGTACTAGGTCCATATTTTTTTAATGATCAAACTGTAACGGAAGGTTCTTACCTAGGTATGATGTACAATTTTGTTGCTGATAATCTTCCCCTCCGTATTCTAAGTATTCTAACATCGGGTTTCTTCCAGCAAGATGGTACACCACCACATTATTCCTTAATATTTCGAATTTACCTGTATAAATCATTTGGTGGTCGCTGGATTGAAAGGGGTGGACCTTTGGATTGGCCAGCACGGTCACTAGATTTGACTACATGTGATTTTTGGCAATGTGGAATGGTAAAAGAATGCATGTTTTCTACAAAACCTACTAAAATTAATCACGTTACAGAACGCATAACAACAGTTGTCCGCACTATACTTACGAAAATGTGTAAACGAACTATGGCCAGAATGGTGAAAAGACTTCGTCCATGTATTTAGAACAAAGAAGTACAACAGGTCTAAGGAGTTAAAATGTTAAAATAAAAGTCAATCCCATATAAGTGGCAAACTTTTTTTGGACACCCCTGTATTAACTTAGCACTCTGCTACAAAATAGTGTTACTTAACTTCGAAGTGGGTTTAAAAAGGTAATTTTAAGATCGAATAAATTGAACGAGATTAGAATCACTTTACTGAAGCACTCAGGGGGCAATTACCAGACCTGATGATGACCTGATGATGATACGAGTACTAAAGTAATACTCCGGCTATTACGTTTACGTATTCAGCAGCTTCGTAGTATGGTTTTTATTTGTAACCAACAAATAAAGAAAACCGATTTTATGTAGATTTTTACGATATTTTAAGTTATAATTATCATAAGTCAGCCCCAACCTAATGGAACATTCATTCGATAACCAAATTAAGGAAGTAATTCTTTGAAAATCAATGACATTGAATAAACACAATAAACAAAAAAAAACACAATCATCGCCTCAACTCTCTATCGCTATGACTTTTCTTGCTAATGCGGTGGTTCCAGTTCTAAGAAGAATGTTAATGCAAGCTTTTTGTTTTCCATCAATCGATACTCTTTGTTCGATACCATTGTTTGCCAAACGTAAAAATATAATTTTATAAGGACTCATAGTATAAGCTACTCGTACTATAATGTAGCTACGTGTGTTGCTAGGAGAGAGACCAACCTGTTTGCATATGTAATTATATTAACTGACTTTGTCAACTGGCGCGTGCTTTGCTTTTTTCTGTTTGCCCGCACGTGTAATGGTGATGACTTATTGACCGACGACGCAATTACACCTGATGTCCGAAAAGTAGCGGACGATTCAAAATATTAATAACTTATTTTTTAATAAATTCTTTTTACTTCTTTCGTTCGTAAATTTTAATGCGCTGCTCAACTTTAGAACTTTCTATTATAAAACAAACACCCGAATATTCACTTAAACAAGTAAAAGTAAAAAAACGTCGTTTTTCGGATACAAGCCCTTTAGGTCGGACGAAAAAATGGCGATATTTCAAATCATTACACGTGCTACACGCGCAACGTAACACGCGGCATACGTGGAATATAAAAATGGTATTTTTGACTTAGATACTCACAAAATTTCTTTAGGTTGTATTAAAGGTGTTTAAAAAAAATCGAAAAAAAAAATTTCAACCCACCACATGTCCCACACGCGACACGCATCATACTCGGAATATAAAAAAAGCTATTTTGAACTCAGACACTCACAAAATTTCAGCTCCCTAGGTCATGTGGAAGTTGGTTATAAAAGACCTCAAAAAAGTCGAAAAAATAAAATTTTAACCCATCACACTCGCCACGTGCGACTTGCGGCACGCGTCATACTCGGAATATAAAAAACGCTATTTTGGAATTAAACGCTCACAAAATTTCAGCGCTGTAGGTCGTGTAATTACACCTATCGAAGCGCTTGTTTGCACTCTGTTTAGAGAGATCAAAAACTTGGAGCGTTTCGGATCCAGCTTTGTTTTTTCGCTACACAACTTATACCATTTGTCCATCCAAGGTTGGTTTAGTCAGTAGCATCCTGCTTTAACACGAGTTTGCATGTAGCAGTCGGTATGCCTAGGAAAGAATTTTCAGGTAGACGGGGCAGCGTAAAACCATTTTGGCGATCAATAGAGGTGAATGATCTCAAAGCTGCTTGACTATCCAAGAAGATGCGGATATCCTTAGTTAATATGACATTTCTCTTCAGCCAAGACATGACTTCTTTAATCGCAATGATTTCTGTTTGAAAAACACTGCAGTGATTAGGAGGACGGAAAGAGAGACTTATATTTAGTCACTTTGAGAAAACACGTCCGCCTACCCCATCCTCAGTTTTTGACCCGTCAGTATAAGAACTGATTGATTCATCTTCTTCCCAGAGTGATCTGGAGGGGATGGTGACCAGGAAATGGTTGTTGAAATGTTGTTGCGCAATGGTGTAGTCTATACCTCCTGGTGGAGCCCTGAATGAATTCAGAATAGAGGAGCGTCCGAATTAATTTCTTATCCACTGGGAGGTTGCGTTGAGGCGAATAGCCGCGCTAGCAGCAAGTTGTGTGCTCGACGGTGTTAGGTTGAACAATATGTCTACTGCAGCTGAGAGGGTGGTGCAAATAGCTCCGCTCATACATAGACAAGACGATCTTTGGACTTTGCTTCGTTTGTCGCGATTTCTTGCTTTGTCTAAGCCAGTCCACCAGACCACAACACCGTACAGAAGTGTAGGTCTTATTACCGAAATATAAAGCCAATGCGTGATACGGGTTAAAGAACATGGCTTTTTTACAGGAGAAGTGTGCCATTGTGGCATTACGAACTCTTTCTTGTATATTAAGTTTCCAGCTTAGCTTTCTGTCCAGAATGAGACTCAGATATTTAGCTTTATCAGAGAAGGATAGTCTTGTTCACTTTATTGAGGGTGGGTCAACATGTGAAGTTTTATATTTTCTAGTGAAGAGGACAAGTTCTGTTTTGTAGGGGTCTACTCCCAGACCACAACGATCTGCCCATTTAGTTAGCTTGCTAAGAGCATTCTGTAAGAGTTCCTTCAGGGTATTGAGGTGTTTTCCTGAAACGGCAATAGCAACTTCATTCGCATAGGCGACCACTCTGCAGCCCTCCCTTTTCAGGTATATCAGCTGCTCGTTCACCACTAAATTCTATAGAGGGGGGGTAGAACTCTACCTTGCGGCGTTCCTCTGCAGACAGATCTATTGGCAGACGCCACACCCATTTTTGAATTAATGATCCGATTTGTAAGTAAGACATTAATTAGTTCGCCAATTGATACAGATTTACCTTTGCAATAAGCATGTTGATCATTAGACAGAAGTCTTTTATCTATACTATTGCGTATTGGACTTACGTACAACGTAAAGCAAAGTAATTGGAAAGTAATGTAAAGCTATTTCGGACAGGAAGTCGCTTTTCGTCGTTGTGTGATATATAGTTTTAGTTTTAGCTACCCACAGACAATTCGTGGTTTGTGCGACAGAAGTAGCAAACCTGGAACATTAGCTAATCGAACTGTTTCTTATTATTTCGTTGAGTATAAACTTAGATATTGTGTTGAGAAATGAGAACTCATAGTTTTTTAGTTCAATAAAGAATTTGTATTTTGTTTAAGTGATAAAGAACCAACATGGGGTGCAATTTACATCTAAATACTAATCCTTCATAATACAAATACATACTCATATGTGCAAAAGCTCAATATTGGGTGTTAATGAATAAATATTATAAAACAATTAAAACAAATACACTAGCATTGACTTAATTACCATGGAATTGCAATATACGTTAAGTATCTGTAGTGATTTGACTTTGCAAGTGACATTGACAATGACATTGCTTATTAGATACATTCAATTGCATGTACACCATTCCGTCCAATTATTGCTTAGTTATTTGCTGATCTTTTCATCAGCAGATGTTCTAGTTGATTGATCTTTACCTTTAACTGCAATTATTTTTAATAACGCTTTTTTGATGAGGTCGTATGGAATAGCTATTAGCTGCATGGCATATTTTGTTGATTTTACATTTCAGCGAACATATTTGTAAATTTGGCTACGGTTCAACTTAAATGAATGTCCTCCAGCCGCAATAGAATGTGTGGATGCTTGCGTTTTTAATTTCGCATGTAAAATATGCTTTGGGAAAGTATGACTGCCACGTTCAGAAATATTTCAAACATTGTGTCAAACACAGTGATACATTAAATTTTAAAGTGTTTCTTTACATTATATTTATTAAACTCTATAGCGCTAAATCAAAGCATTTGTTTTTTAATCATTTATTTAATCCAAATTTTTAACAATATGCAACTATAATTAGTAAGAAAATAAAGAAACTTGCACGCTATATTAGTTTACTACTAAAAACGATCTGATAGTGGTTCTCATTATATACGATTTTTTTCTTTTAAGGAAAATGGATGTAAAACCTTAAAGGACATATTTATTATTATTTATTATAAACACTACTTAAATTTACTTAGAACTAGTTAACGGACAAAAAATACATAACACAACTAAAACTAAGATAACTTGCAGCATCCCCTACTGCCAGTACATCTAGCCCCTCAGAGCTAGCAACCCAGTGAGGCTCATTGCACAGAAGGCAGATGATGCTACCACAGCTTATCGTAAGGGTTGAATGCCGGCCACACCCCAGTCGAGCCACCAATTTTGCTTTAGATTAGTTTACGTAATGTCTCGTTCATGTATGTTACAACAGTATCTCCAGTTAGCATCCCGATAACCTCACCGATGCATGTTGGATGCTTTGTATGTTGCCCTTCTAGCAATATGATAAATCACGTGCACATTGCACGCGTCCCACAAATAGCCCAGTGCATCCAGATACAAGAATGCCTCTGGTGGTATAAATTCATTCTCCAGTGCTCTCTCGAAGTACAGAGGATTCGGATAGAAGGCTCCCGAAATTAATTCGTTTGCAATAGAAGCTGACCGAGCGAAATGGTTCCTAGTAAGATCAAGGAGTAACGCTATCGATATTTGATCCTTTGACACATAATGTCTATAGTTGGAATATTCGCTATTCACACATGCTCTAAGGCATCTCATAAGGACGCGAAATTTTTCTGTATATGAAGGACTGATGTTCCACCATATTGGACACGTATATGTAAAAATTGGTCTAACGAACACCTGGTAACAAAGAACCTTCACCTCCCGAATTTGGTTTGCAAATTTCTTTGAATTCCCTCGACTCTCGAGCTGTGTACGTATATCATAATGTCGTCAGCATAAGCAAGGATGCCTATAATTCGTCGGATCAGAAGGATCTTTATTTTTTTTTATTACTGGAAAAACCAACAACTCGGGAAGTAGTGATTATTAAGGAAGTTATTAAAAACTACACAGTATTTCCGTATAATATCGACCGGAAGATGTTTTATCGCGATATTTGGAATGTTATCTAAATCTGTCAGGGGCTTGTTATTTAGTTTCCTGAAAATGTTCGTAACTTCAGTCATTGTCGCGATTTAGTTGTCTGTTTGGTTTTGCGTTAGTTCGTCTGCTTTCATGTCATTTGAGAAGTGTACAAGAGCTTCCGAGTAATTATTCATATTACAAAATCCGTTCCAAAAAATCAGCAGAATCTCTGCTCGGTATCTCCAGTAATTGTTAACACTGTTGCTCCAAAGGTATTTGTGTCTTAATAGTTCACTGTTGACCAGTATACCAAGGAATTGTCGTCATATTCTGTTGATTTAAAACTCTTGTAGCTCTGTAACGTACGAATTTCGCGGTTTAGATAACACTCCGTAGAAGTTTTGCATTTCATTTTCGGGACTGTCGAATTAATACTCGACAGAATCACCGAATTCAGTCTTTCGATGCAAAAATCACACTCCTCGTGCGTCAGATTCTTATTGTTAGGAACTTCAGACAAGGAAATGCAATTTCTGCATTCTCTTGTGACCCGTTTTTCGAACATCTTCCAGTTGGTTTTTCTAAAATTTAATTTAGGAATCTCTGGTTGGGTTGCGAGAGCAAATATGGGATCGTCAGCAAACGAAGCTACTATTAATATCGCGTTATGATTGCTATCATACGGCAACAGCGGGATTTTTTGTATTGTGGACCGTTTCTATTTGCAGTCGCGCATCTGCAATACATAAGTCTTAATATGAGTTTCCGGAAGGGTAACTTGGCGTAACCGGGCTGTATTATTTCAATTTATAACTGACCTGGTTGTCATCAAAAAAGCGCTTAAAAAAGCTGCCTCTGCCGTTCGTTGTTGAGTCCAACCAAGCCTGATGTTTCGCGTTTATATCTCCCGCTAGAATGAAATAGTTATTTAAACTATCTAATCCTAGTATCTCGAATAATTTCTCGAGCTCGACGTTAAACTGATTATCTGCTGGCGGCGCATATGCAGATATTATATGAAGACAACTATTTTTTCGAAGTGGCAGCGAGATTATAATCGTCTCTTCTTTCTCTCTCTCTCTTTCCTTTACTCCGCGGGGGAACATTGGGCTTCTACAAACGCCCTCCAACGAACTCGATTTATCGCCTGAGGTTTCAAGAGACGCCACTCGATCCCCTGGGATCCTGCTTCCTCTTCTATTGTCCTTTTCCATGTCTTGCTAGGACGGCCAACTCGGCGGCTTCCTTGTGGATACCAGTCGAGTGCTAGTTTCGTCTCTAGACAATTAAAATTTGCAACATCGCTCCAATAAATTGTTTTGAAACTTAGTGGTTTTCGGATCAGCACTGCTGTTCCACCACCACGAATCGCGTTCTTTCTGTTCTTCCGTATTAAGTCGTAGTTTTTAAATTCTATTTTGTGTCTTGCGTTGAGCTTTGTCTCATTTATAAAGAGTACGTCCGGTCTATGGTCTTCCACAAAGCGCAGCAAGTCGACCCCTCTGGAGACCGAGATAATAGAGTTGACATTCAAGGCAGCTATTTTGAGTGCTCTACATCTAAGCGCTCAAATATTTAAAGAACCACGTAGCAGATCCAAAATAGCGGTATGCTGAGCTTTTGGATCTGCTACATCTTTGGCAAGTTTGTTTAATTTATTCTCCAGACTTTCATTTGAAGAATGTGAAACGGGTTGTTTGCTTTGCTACTCTTTTTTTTTTGGCTTGAAGAAGGTCGTTCAGGTTCTTATAACACTCGCAGCCACGCTACGAAGCAGGGTGTCCCGTTTTACCACAAAGGCAAGCGCATTTGTAAGTTGAGTCAAATATCGCCTTCATAATTTTAAATTCTTGACGCATAGACAACGGAAATTTAATTATGTTCTTGGTAAGAAGCTCTCAAGGCACGTGTTTGTATTTTACATAAAATGCATTGCAATAGAAGAATAATGACAGAGTGTCCTTACCAAACCATAGACAGGACCCTACCATAAAATAAACTTTTTGTGTTTTATTCAACGGAAATGGATAAGCCATTTAAATTTGCAGCACTTAAGTAAGTGAATCAGTTATTCCATATAAGTGGACTATTTGCATGCTCGTACATAAGAAACAATATTCGTACGTAAATGTATACGATTTTTCTTCCAAGTGGAGTTTCCTTACTGGTTTGTTCTCAGAAGTTTACCACCCCTCCCTCCACCACAAAATGTAATAAAAATTTATTGATGATCGAAATGCGAAAAATATTTAAATTAGCTTTTAGTTGGCGAGTTTTGCTCGTAATCCATAAAACACATTTCTCCGACTAATAAGAAGTATAAAGCAACAAAGTGGAGAAATTGTTACCAATATTATGATTTGAGTATTGTTTTGCAAAATCTAATCACTTACTGAATTTGCAACTGAATTTGGTTAAACAAGTTGTCACTTAACTGATGTACACGTGTGCATGCACACATAATACCATTTGTATGGCGGATAATTTTATTGCGCACATGTAACTCGAAACCGATTGTTTGGATGAGGGAAACACGTTTCAGGACATCACATTTTTATTGCACAGTTTGCATAACAACGAACTAATTTTGTAATTTTTTTTTGTGTGCGGTTCATTGTCAGTGTTACAGGATACAGCAATTTATTACGCCATCATCGTTCATGTAGAGTACGTGAGACATTGCTTTTTAGTTAGAACGTGCGAGAAATATCCGCGACCGCAATAGCTTATCAGTTAACCACAAGGCAACCCATTGCGTATTTTGTGTTCTAAGAAGCACATTACGAGTATATCAGATTTTTTTAAAGCTGTAATAATTCACGCACTTACTTATTATTGTCCTTTGGTCGTCTTGGCTAATGCCAAGATGTTCACTACATACCGTTTAGAAGTTTTACATACCGTCACCAGCGTAAAGATTAGAACTTTATTAAAATGGGATTTGGTTTTACGAAAGAAAAACTAGATACCATCAATCAAGTTTTTATGTGCGAGAGTTACCCAACCCAAGAAGTCTATTATCTGTCTGATATCAACCAACCAAAAGAACATCTTATCGCCTAATAACATAATTGCCGTGGTCTGTTTGTTTGTCTGTATGGATATAACGCTTTTATGTTGCCTCATCCCGCCTAAACCACTATATGTATCGAAGCCATATTCACACCATATGATCGTTTGGTGCTCCGATGAAAAATGGTGAAATGGTTAGGTGGTAAGGTAATCACTAGTTAATTATTAATTACTTAGTCTGCCTTAGTTGTAGTATTTTAGTGATAACAACAAGAGCCGCTCAGTGTGCATCGCTCTGATCAACTTTCCATAAGGCTAAGTTGTATACATACAATAGTAACATACAAGAACGGTTTTCAAACCTTCACCAAGACTGGCTATCATTTTGACACGTTCTTGTACCGTAATGAACAGTAAACATTACTGTAAGAAAAGTCAAAAATATCATTTATGTCACTAAAAAAACAACCTAACATGGATATTTGAGTGGTTTAGATTCAGCCTGTAGCGTTCAGATACGAGATCAACTCGGTAGTCCTGAAATCTGAGAACTCTTTTAGGTCGGCAAAAAATGGTTTACTTAAAATACAGAGTCTTGACCCTGCTATGGCCCGACAACTACAGAGAAAGTGTCCTTTGCATCCTTAAAACTGCTACAGAAGTTGTTGCTAGCAGAACCCATGCTAGCCACAACTCTGGCAATATCCTTCCGGGTTCTTGATATCAACTCGGTAGTTTTCCTTTTATTGTAGGATGGCCATCCCATTCTTGATAATAGCGCTGTTCGACAGACTTCTCCACCTTAGTTGTGACTCAGTAGTAAAAACGAGAGAATTTTTTTCCTTGACTTCCTTGACAGCTAACTCTTTCCGTAGGGCCGGTGTCCATTGTGACACCGCCCTCTCGTTTCCCTCTATGTTACTGTGACCCGACCCGCATACTATGGTTATGTCTAGGATTCGAAGCCAATTCTTCTTGGCACTGTTTAACAATTTTCGAGTAGATGATAGTCGTATGAGTTGCCTTTATAGGAGATTGGCACACTTCCAACTTGTGCTTTACAGAGGCTTAATACTCTGCAGACCTCCGTTATTGCTAGGATCTCCGCCTAAAATATGCTAGCTGAATCGGGTAGCTTGTATGACTTTGTCAGATTGGGATCATTCGAAAAGACACATCCACCGACTCCATCCTTTATTTGGATCCGTCTTTGTATATTGTTACGTGAAATTGCCTCGTTACTGCACCATCCTTCCAGTTTACCCAGCTGCTGGCATAGAGGGCAACGCATGGTTTTTTAATGCTGTGCTCTATGTTAGCCTTCCAGCTAAGCTTTCTATCCAAGATTACACCGAGATATTTGGAGCTGGGGGTGAGACTGAGACTATGACCATTGAGTTTTGGAAGGACAAAGGCCGGTATTTTAGATTTGGGGGTGGGTGAACAGTACCATTTCAGTATTCCCTGAGTTAACTCCAAAGCTACAGCTCATTGCCCAGTAGCCAACTATACCCAAGGCCCTTTTCATAACTTCGCTATCACGGAAAGGTGCTGTCCTGATACAAATATCACCACGACATCTGCGTATGCAACTACCTTAGTTCTATCTATTTTATTACCATTGGCCACAGTAAGGGTTAGATGAGTTCTCCTTGAAAAGTGTCTCTGTACTTACTAGTTTGGTAATATTGCAGCTGCCAAGATTGGCATGTATAATCCTGCTACAGAGCATGGATGTGATCCATTGCGTGAGGAAGGATTCAACTCCTGACTGTGTAAAAGCTTCCTGAATAGCCTAATTACGAACATTATTGAGGGCCACTACAACATCTAGGAAAGTGTCCAGCGTAAACTGTTTGTAATAAATCGTGTGCTCAATCGTTTGCACTACCCCATGAACGGCCGTTTCAGTGAACCCTTGAGATATGCGTGTTGAGATCTCGAAGCTTGTGGGACTTCGAATCGTTGCCTGATATGGTGATCTAGAATACTACTACTACTGCTACTTGTCCCTCCTTCATTCATTTAACCGTACGGCAGTAATGTGCGTAATCTACATATTTCAAATACTGATTACACTTATCAGTATAAAACAATATTCCTAGAAGGTAACTGAAGAGTCTGACATGAAAGGCGATTTAAAGAAGAAGGTTTAAGCAAAGGCGGATAGTGGTTGTTTAACTGAGATGTGGCATGAATATGGAATGTACGTGAAAAATGGGTATAAGTATGTAGTCGCATGGCATTGTCCCTACGGGAAACTATTTCAGGAATATTACTATTATATAAATGAGTTTTAATCCAAGTAGGTTAAAAACATACAATCACCAATATAGTTTGTAATTTCTTTATTTTTTACTAACATTTAATTTAATATTTCTAATATTTTTTTGGTTTAAACAAATGATTAACAAAAATTTGTAAAGTTATTGATGTAGTTGTAGCTGTCTTCACTTGGTAGTAGATGGGAGATCGCACCTTACAAATCCCACACTTAATGTATTGCTGCGCTCAATAATTTCATTCAGTTAATAAGCGTGGTTGGCAACGAACAAAGCGGCATCAGCACCAGCACCAACAACACTACCGGCAACGTATTTGCCAACAGCGGCTTCACCATTACCCTGTGCAAAAATAAAGAACATTTTTATTTATTAAAACGACAAAGCAAGGTGAAATACATGTAAAAAATTAAACTATTTCCCAAGTCATATCATCAGTTGGTTGGCCAAAAAGATTTATAAAACGCAGCAAATTTCCTTTCATCCATTTCAAGTTTACAATGATCTGCAGTGGTAGTTATTACATAGACACCCCCTGAAGCACTATTTCCTACCTGGGAGTAGCAGCACACTGAAGTTGAAGCACACGTGAAAACTAATTACAGTTCTCTGTGCGTCGTGCAGATATAAGGATATTTTAATGCAACCGCACTATTTACTCTAAGTGCATAGCTTACAAGTATGCGCATACACATTTGTTGGGGCAAAGAAGATGCCGTTTTAAAATTTTAACAAACACACAAATCCTGTGAATCCTTTTTTAACTGAATTATTAAAGAATCTCATTATCCGTTGTGCATTCCGGGCTTATGCTCTTCAAAGGTTATACAATTTGGACGACGTCTGGTAATTGCAATAATATATTTATAGAATTTATAAGAAAGGCATAACAATCTGCGGAACGTTAAACCGATAGCACTGGCTGTACAGAAAGACCGCTTCCGTGTCCGCAAAAAAAAGGTGTTGCTTCTATTCAGGCAATCATACGGAAATATTCCAGGCAAGCTTATTTAACCTCCTGCCAGGCTGCATTCAGAATAATAAAAAATATAGGAAGAAGAAAATACCAAAAAGATGGTGCTCACCTTTATTGAAATGAATAAAAAACTTACACTTCTTTCACACTGTCCCCTTCCTAACCAATTTCCATCGTCTACGGCAGTACTTGTGATGATGTAACGTTATTTTATCTCTTTTGCGGTTAAGCCTGCCAGTCAGGATGTACTGTAATATGCAAAGAAGTGTGCATGTACTGAAGAACCCTTGTAGTGTCATCTACAATATTGAGTGAGTGGAAGACGAAGGCCGAAGGAGCATATTCTTTTAAGAGGCATACACCATTAAGGGAACTTTGAACCCGAATGGGAACAGTGGACACTCGCGTAACGTAGGCGTTGTGATGTTTCTCCATCTTGGTTTTTATGTTATGGAATGTAAATTAAAAATCGTTATCCAATTAAAAAACGAGTCATTGCTCCCCAAGGAAACCTTTCTGACATCGGGATTCATTGTTATACATACCTACCTGAAATTAAAATACAGCTCAAGGGGTTGTGGTTGTGTGAAAACTAATTCTCTATGGAAACAAAACTTTTTTCCCCTTTTCAAAAGCGTTCAGGGATGTAAACTCTAACTATGACTAAGGTTATTTTGTGAAAAAATGCTTACATCCACCTAGGGGAACCGTAGGAGGCCGTTGTCGTTTTATGATTGAAAAATTTATTATTTTGTACCTGCAATCGTGTAACTGTGTTGGTGGTACAGAAAGAGCAAAACAAATAGAACGAACGAAAAGTGTAAACATCCAACCAACAACCATTCACCTGCATTGTTCGTGGAAGAAATAAGCAGGACATTTTGTAATTATGATTATACTTATAATGGGATATAAGGTATTCGCGCGCAGAGAAGCATTTTGTGTATAATACGAAACCTTTTAGTAGCGATCGACTTCTCGGTCAGTGACAGTCAATTGTTAACTTGAATTTAGGTGAACAAATTTAAAATGGAAACAACTGTCAACCATTTTTACTTTTTTTTACGTAGTAAAAAAAATTTTCGAACCCGGGATTTTTGCAGATTTACCCATTACCGTATCTCCTGATTCAAAAACCGCGAAAAAAAATCTCCACACTATTGAGTCCCCAATGTTGGATAACCATATGTGTACTTTGTTTTGTTTTTATTTTTTAAAAAATTTGCGCACGCGTAAAGAGGCTTGTATCCTTCTAATGCTAAGCTTAGCACAGCGTGCACGTTAAGGTTTAGGAAGAAAAAAAACAACCCATAAAAATTAAAATTTTTCATCTAAATTCTCTAATCGCAGAAATTGATATGGGAGCCCCTCGATCCTGGGCCATTTTTTTTATTGTAGGAGAAAATCATCGAAACAAACATTTGACATCAGATGTTAAAATTGAAAAAGCGAAGGAGTGAATTAGATTCGATGTAACAGACAAAAGATGGGTGCCATGCGCACCTGCCCTACGACTGTATTAGAAGCTATTGCAGGGCTTTCACACCTGCCAATCTTCATCAGGAAGACGGCGTCTGGATGCGCTATTAAGCTGCAACTAGAATACGAGTAGAAACCAGGTGACTATGTGATACACCTGAAAGTTCTTGACTCAATTCCCGATAGAGATATGTTTTGCACTATTCCCGACACCATAGTCAGGGAGTTTCGGCAGGTTATTTGAGGTAACGCTAAAGGTACACAGACGGATCGAAGATGGAATAAAAGAACGTTTAAAGGGCACAGGATGCCTCAACTCCAGTTTTCTGGCGTTGTTTCTTCCCTCCATACTTGCACTTTTAGTTCATAAATTGATTGGTGTAATCCAGATTTAATCAGGTCCGTTGGGAGGCAATCTGATCCCGAGGGCATATTATTTTAGAGCGATGTATCTATCGTTCTGTTAAATTCGTCTATGATTGTTGTCGGCAACACATTATGTGCATAGCTTATTGTTGGCGACAGCACAGTACAGTCGACGGTCGTTAGTGGAGCATTCAATTCACCAGTTAGCTGGACCTGTAGCAACTCCTGAAAATACCGTTCCCATCATTGCAAGGTTCATTTGAGATTGGTAATTAGATTTATATTTTCAACACGAAACTATATAAACCTTTAACCAACGCTATTGATATTAAAAGATAAAAGTACCCGAACGAACCAGTTTGAAATCCGAATCTCTTAGAAATCTTCTGAAATTTTTATTTATAAACATAACAAACTGTGGTTAAGAAAAACCAACGCTAATCGCTTGAAACTCGGGAAGTAGTTGTATCAGAAAATACAATCAAATCGTGTGAGTAATGCGTTCCGTTGTAAATCCTTTGTAAATAAATTGAAGGAAGAATTGATCGCGAAGTAAGGACACTCATGTGCTGTGTGTTGACGACGACTCCAATTCAGTAGGTCGGTGTCACGGTAATGAAACGAGAATTTCGAAATTAATGCCACATATTGCGAAAGATTGCGGTACCAAAATTGACAAAGGCAGTCGCCGGGGAATCACGAGAGAAATGACTTATAATTAGCTGCTTTGCCACTTGGGTGCCGTAAATAATTTAATATTATCCTCATGCTAACGTGTTCCAACGCCAAACAGGGAAGGTCAACGACGCCAGAAGATCCATTTACGCTCCAATTTTTTTTCTTTTTTAATTAAACTCAAATTGTATTTTGTTGGCCAATAATTGTGGCGTTTTTAAATTTATATCCGAACGGTAATTAAAGGCACACTGTAAAAGAAGCAATAAACTAAACTAAAGCAAGAAAATCACAAACTTAATTTGAAATCTTTTATTTGCCAATAAGATGTGGTTGGTGTATGTAAGAAAGACAAACGCAAATTAATAATAAAAAAATAAGGTAAAAGACTTATATTTAAAATAAAAAAAAAAACCGAAAAGGTGTCAATGTGTCTTGAGTTTAATTTTAGCTTTGTAGTTCGCGATTTGTGGATTATGCTCCGAAGATTCCATTTTTCGAATTTGTTGTTCTTGTGAATTTTGTTGATCGCTCACTCGTGTCAGTCTTTGATCGATCCATAAATTTCGGAGGCTATTATTTATTTTTTGCACGCACGAGAATCAGCTACAGCTCAAAACTAGCGCTCGAAATTAGTAGGCGTGCGATTTGACAAACAAACTGGCATTAGCAGCCATAGATGGGATTGATCCAGCTTCGTATTTGCCTTGGCAAGCGAGAGAGTTGGCCTGGTTTTCATGGGTTTGGGTGTGTGTGTGTGTGTGTGTGTTTGTGTTAAGGGAAAAACGGTGTTAGAATTTAAAATTGAAAAAATATAACAATTAGTAACAATCAGTAAACAACATAAGCGCATTAATTGAGTTAAGCAAAATGAAAATTAGTAAAAATCATGCCAAACGGTAGATAAACCAATTCGTGCAGTAAAAGAAGAACTTAGAGCATTATTTTCTTAATCAACTCAAAATGAAAACGAAAACAAAACAGCAGTCGTCGGATGTCGCCTCTACGTGCAATTCACTTGCAACTAATTTATTTCTCTCGACACGTTTCGAATTTCTTTCCAATCTAATTACAAAAACTCACCGTGTGTCGTGTCGTCGTCCAGTGAATAAAAAATCCCACCACATGCTGAATTTATATGAATTGACTAACTTTTTTCCATGCGGACAAATCATTATGCATTTAAAGGGAAATGGGTAACGCCGTTGGTTCCATTAAATTATTTTTCCAACCAAAGAAGACACTTAATGCGGTCATGGAATGGTGGTAATACAAATTACATTTTCTTGAGTTCCTCAAATTCCTGAGTCTTCTTCCCCACCCCAACTGCAAGCAAAAGCAAATTGCAATCACTGCTCGTGCAGTAAACAATGAGCACAGATTTACCCATTAATGTACTCCCCCCGTTCGTCTCTCACTATGTGACTTACAACTACCCAAGGTTTTTTGCAGGACGTATCCAGCATATACCAGTATTTCTGTCTGTTGTTTTGTTCTACTGATGACTTTAATTAAAAGTAAAAGGTTTGCCGCACATTTGCACCAAACACCCAGCCACCAACTAGACTTGAACTCCGCCAGATTGCACCATCTTAGTTTCGTCCTTTTTGTCAAGGAACTTGTCTTTGAGAATTAATTATACGAGGGTATTCTGAGAAGTTTCTGACCTAAACATGAAGATGGCAGCATTCGTCAACAATGGCTAGAGAATGTATTTGAGCATCTTTTGAAAGTTACTCACCAAAATTGCAGCCATTTTGGACGCGCAGGTGTTGTTTGTCAATCGTTTGAGTGAGTCGATTGAGTGTTTTTGTGAGAATCGAATAAATCGAGTATCGAGCTGTCATTTAATATTTGTTTTTGAAAGGCAATACACCTACGCAAATCAAAGACGCGTTGGGCACTGTGTACGTAGACTCTGGACTTTACAACTTAATTTTAACGTGGCCGTCTTGGGAGACGATGAACGTACGGGTTCAAAAACTGCAAACACTGACGATAACATTGCTCAAGTTCACTAAATGAAATGAAATCGGTCCAGTATATCCGAAGATTACCTCACACAAACTAACATTAAATCTTAATAATATTAGTGGGCGCCGTAGCTCAGTGGAAGTGCACATGGCTGCTGAGCAGGAGGTTCAGGTTCGAATCCCAGCAACACCAATTTTTCACGGTGTCCCACCTCTCGCGAATGGGGGACAAACGTTCCGAGAGTAATACCTTGTCACGGAAAGCTTCTCAAATCGCCGTTCGGATCCGGCCTTAAATTGTGTCAAAAAAGTAACATGCGCAGCACAAAAGGTCGCGAGAAGTTATGCCTTGGATGGACCGCAATGATGGTCTGTCGCGCCGAATATTATTATTAATATAGTATAGATCGGCACAGCGTTGGCTTGCAAATATTTGGATGGAAGGAAAGTGTTTTGATGGGTGGAGTTGAGTTTACATCCGAGCATTCACAAACTAGAATATTGTGCTCATAACGCTACATTGATGGCTCTACATCTAGATTACTTCATACATCAACCGTACATGTGAATACAGCAGTATACGGCAACTATATATCACATGTACAGCATCGTATCATGTGCACTTGTAATATTATAGAAGATCAGTGAGTTGAGAAAAACTTGCGCGTTTTTTGGACACGCCGGGAATCGAACCCAGTGGCCTACGAGTGGGAGCTAATAGTTCAAACCACTGCGCCAGTGTCACTGTGTCTTTGCTGGTCGGAAACTTTTTAGACCACCCTCGTATGCTATGTCCATCATTTCGAAAGCTCGCTCTACGTTCCTAAATCAGCATAATACTGTTCAAAGAATTCGGTTTAATTTTCACGACTATGGGCGGATATTCAAACGGCCGTTCGTTAGTGGGAGGGGGCAGCTGGGAAACGCCTGGTATTTCCGTTGGTACAAAATAAAAAGGGATTAACATACATACATACATACATCTAACCAAGCTTTCAGGTGTTTAAGAAAAAACTGAGGCAAAATTAGGTGTGACTATGAATGATGAAGGATGTTGATGTTGTTGTAGCAACTCCAGGCCTGTTGTTGTGTTGACCATCTTGTGCCCAATGTCTTGATAGGCATTGGGGTCCTTTCGGTGCGTAGAACCAATGGTCGTGGAAAGGGATGAAGGATGTAGTCGGTGCAGGTGTCTTCTGAGACAAATTAAACCTATCTATCATGTAGATTAGTAGCAATTGGGCATAGATCGGATTGATTGGCATGATGTGTCAACAACTAATCCCTTATCAAAGCCATTTATACGACAGTAGATAGGGTGCGGCCAAGTTTTTGAAGTACACGCGACATACTAGGTCCTTAGTCTTTTGGGTAAACCACAATAATAAAGTTCCAATTATTCAAATTATTTAGCTTCTTACAGAGCAATTGAGATGCAGCTTTTGTCTTTCGACGACCACTTCGGTTCCGTTCACAGAGCACAGACTCCGATTTAAAATTTTCTAGTTATCTGTACTATAAGTTTTGTAAAATATAAAACAATTGCGCTTATTTACCATTAATAAAAACCCAAATAAATCCCATAGATATTTTAACTCTACATCCCGTTTGTGATTATTGATTCAGAAATCCAGGCTAACTATTTGAAGCAATTTCTTTAAATTAATTTCCAATGTAAATTAAGCTTTAAACCTACCGCAGTTATAAGATAGATATCAAATTGATTTAGTTAGTTGTGTCTTGGTGATATCGCATCATTGTATCATTTGACAAAGCGACAAGGAAACAGGATACACAATTCGCAATCCAATTTTAGGAAAGCCCTGAGGGAGAATATTATATTACATTCAATTTACATAGATACGAATATCTGTATGTTGTCAGAAGAGTTCTCTAAAAATGCATTATAATAACCCTGAGAATGTTGCAGTTCTGGCTACGGGTTGCGAAGGGGGGTTGCTGAATTTAACACTTAATCCCATTATGCATTGTAATGGTGCCAATAACAATATTTTTGCATTGCAGTTTGCTTTTACTTGGTTATCAGTCGATCTGTACGATTGCCAGAGGTATAATGCAATACGAATTGTAATATAATCCCCCACAAAGGGAACTCCTCTCTCTGGTGGGAGCAACACTACGGTTGCGTTTGGCGCTGTTTTTGCCACGTCGTTGGTATCAATTTTAGGAAATCTCTACCCGACAGTTAGACGTCAGGACGGACGGATCAAGGATGCAGCATCGCATAAAATGCAGCATAATGTAAATACTCTTCCTGGTCGTGCGATTGCAAACAAAAGTTCAGAAGGAGGAGTACAGTTGTAGGCAAAACGTCGTCACCCTTAGACTAAGCGAATAAAAAATTCATACAACGAAGACGGCAAACGCTTCAGCGAGATAATCGTTTCAATTGTCTTGCGCTGTACTTTTTTAAAAGGACTCCCCAGCTGGGGTTAGTTATCCTCACTGACTTTCTTCTGGAATTCTCATAAAAATTCTTTCTCGACAAATTGCCTTCAGCTGTCGTATATGATTTCTAAAGATTTCGAGAGCGTCTGCATGCATGTAGTATTTGGAATAAAATGTGCGCCTCCAGGGTTTCAATGATAAAGTACAAACGCTTTTTGCTCCCTCCTTTCACACTTGGAATGAAGGAAATTGGAATCTCTTCTGAAACTTCCTCGAGGTTGTCATAGCCAAGAACTTGCAGTTAGCCAATATATGCATGCATATATCCGGAAAATCTGCTACAAGAATCTAAATTGATTCCTGTGTGGAATTTTTAATACATGTCTTAGTCTCTCTTTGCATGCATATGGTTTTATATTTATGTTTCCATTGACGGGGGGTCTTGTCCATTAATCCGCAACAAAGTGTGAATAGGACGTAGGACTTTTACCCGACATGAACTATCTTTGAATTTCAAATTAGGATGCAACATGAATGCAGGATGAATAATCTCGAAACATTTTTACTTTAATGCAAATGCATGCCACTGCCTATTTATCGTAGCTGTGCGACAAAAATTAACTGCAATTCAAAAACTTTTCAAATGGAAAAGTAATCAGTTTTTGATTAAAAATCTTCTCTACAAAGTTTAACAGTTTCCTCGATTTCCTTGATAATAATGACTTAGTAAATTCTCTGTTGCACAGCTTCATGTCGTATTTGTTTTATTGGACATTTTTAAAAGAAAATACCGCAAGCGGGCTGATCCATCGTAAATCTACAACATCGCCATTAAAGATTTCCATAAATTTCGCATTTCAAGCATAGAAAACTCATTTTGGACGACAAAATCCTCTCCTCCTCTTTCCAGTGACACTTTAACGTGCAATTTGGATGCGCTCAGCAATGATTGCACAAAAGATAAAATTTTTCATTATAGACAATTTTGTAATTTGTTAAAAAAAAATGCACAGCCTTTTAAAAATCAGCGTTCGCATATGCAAATTAAAAAGTCTGCCAAATGAAAATGGAAATGAATAATATGCCAGCTCTGTTGGGGTTTGGAGATAGAGGAGAAAATAATTGCCTTCGCTTGCAACAATGATCACAATGTCACTGACAGTTGACCGTGAAAATGTTTTGTTATTGTTGCCGAAATGCTATTCCATTTCACTGAAATTATTGAGATATTTGGAGCATACAATTTCTAGAGAGCAGTGTGATTGACCAGGTCATTGGGAACTCGAATGGAACGTTGATAAGTCGTACTTTAAAAGGTTTATTTAATTCGTTTTAACCAATTTGACAATGAATGAAGGCATGTCTATCATCGCAGTTCGTCAGTAACTATGTAAAAAGGGGAAAACGGATACCCATTTACACTTCCAAATTACCGAACCACAGATGTAAAAACAAATTTTCTACTAGAATCGCTTAATCTATCCACATTTCACAGGAAGTTTCATCAATACCTTGATGGCCTTAGTAATTAATGTTTAAGTATTATTAACCATTTGTTTGGCATGTGTCTGACGAAGCCTCACTGTCAGACCATCATTTCAGATTTAAAACTGCTTGTTTTTTATATAATGTACACAAGCTTAAGGGATTTACACCCTAATAATAATCTGCGGAAACACAGAATGGGCAATTCATTCCACATAATTATTGTGCGGCTAAAGAAGGAATCTATAAATTGGTTGGTAAGTCCGAAGATTGGCATAATTGTAGACCCGTGGGCTCGAGTTAGGACACGGGTATTGCTATATTGCATATATTTTTTTAACACCGTTTGTGGAAAAAGCGAATAAAACAGCGATAAGCAGGAAACATTCCTACGATGTTCAAGCGATTCGATTGTTTTCGCGAATCTACGTCACCAATAAGTATTATCGCGCGGTTCTGAATTCTGTCTAGTTCTGTCTTGAGAGCACTACAGTTGTATTCAAGTTTCGGGTGTATATATGCCTTGTAAATAGTAGCCAGGTCTGAGGGAGTGAAGTATTGCACCGTTACCGAGTATTACATGTTTTTCAGTTTCTTCGATGCAAGATCCATTCATGGATAAAAGTTGAAGGTTTAATTTACGCTTAGATTGTGTATTGGAAGCGTTAAATTCAACTCTACTGTGTAGTCCCCACCTTTGAAGGTCAGAATTTAACATACGTTTTGGTTCAAGTTCCAATTGCAATGAATAGGGGCGTGCAGAAAGCGTAAAATCATATGAAAAGCTAAGAGGGCTGCCGTCAGCGAAAGAATGAATTGTATTAGAAGTAGACGATAAGAGATCATTAACGAAAATGAGAAAGAGTGTCGGGGTCAAAATAGATCCTTGTGGAACACCGGTTTTTATGCAGTGAACACTGGATTTTAAACCGTCCAATACAACCTGAATTGAACGGTCAGAAAGGTAGTCATTAGTCCAGTCAAACAGCGCCTTATCAACTCTATAGATATTCATTTGTGTTTTTAAAAAGAAACAAAAACGACCGACTTTCTTTTTAAAATAAACCAACCCTCCAATAAATATTACATAACTCACAAGCAATAGTGTTGTCGTTCTGTGCTTTAATTTGCGTTTCTGGCGATAAAATTCATTAATGGTTAACAATACAGGTGTCATTCGAACAAATCTCTAATGTTTTACAATCGGAAATTGAACAAATTTTATAAAGCAACTAATAGGTACAGAAATAAAGAACCTATGTAAATTCTTAATAAATTGCAAGCCAGAAAAGTGTTTTAGTCCGTATATCAGAAAATGACATGCGTAAATTATCATAAAAATAGTGATAAATGTAATTGGTCCTACCAAAAGCAGTAAACACTTTTGTTAATATAATTGCAAGATTGTGAACAAGCAATTTTCAAGAAACCCTCTGCGAAACGAATAAAAATGAAGAAAATAGTTTTGCTTACTTAGTTGCTAAGCAAACATTCATGCAATAAATAAAAATTATGTGAATTTAAAATATATCTTGTAAGCAAGGATTACATTTAAGTCCCATGAATCTTACAGTATTAAATTAACATGCAAATTTAGGTTTGAATTCACTTTGTAATAATAACATATTAATAAAAAAAATAGTACTTCCCTCAATTACTTTAAATTTTTAAGTGTGAAGGGGAAACTTCCGTTGAATATTCACTTATCGACTAAGTTATCAACCAACCGATTGTTAATTTTCCATTTTTTTAATTTTTTTTCTCCTATGCACTTATGAAAACCTATGACAGACCAACTAAGGATAAAAATGAAAGCTTTGCCCGTGGTTTTATAATTGGCTAACCCAAATGATGACATGGTAACATAATCCCATATTGCAAAATATTAGCTGAACGACTTACCTTGGCGCGCTTCAAGAGCTCTTGTTGACCAGCAGCAAGGTTCTCCTTCTTGCCGCCCCATGCCCGTAGAACAGAGGCTTGGAGAGCACGACCGTATGAGAAGGTGAGAGCCCATGGTTTCAACAATGGAACATTATTGATGGCATTTAAGTGAACTGTAGCTTCCTCCTCAGATTGTCCACCAGACAAGAATGTGATTCCTAAAGAAAGAAAAAAATATTATTTGAGTGAGCTGAAAAAAATTAAAATATAAAAACCAACAACTCACCAGGAACAGCCGCTGGGACAGTCCTGCGCAGGGCTGTGACTGTGGCCAAAGCAACCTCTTGGGGTGTGTACTTCTTTGGGCATGATTGGCCAGCTGTGACCATGTTTGGCTTCAACAAGGTACCTTCCAAGTAAACATGATGGTCGTTTAATGCCTTGTAGCAGGCAGCCAAGACGGTCTCGGTCACCTTCTGGGCACGGTCCAAATCGTGATCGCCATCGGGCAAAACCTCTGGTTCAACAATTGGGACAATTCGTTGCGATTGACAGATAGAAGCATAACGAGCCAAAACGTTAGCATTCTCCAAAATAGACTGATAGCTGGGAGTGTTTTTGCCAATTTTCAAGACGCAACGCCACTTGGCGAAATCACAACCGTCCTTCTTATATTGTGCGCAACGAGCGGCTAAATCGTCAAGACCTTAATAAGGAACAGAAGAAGAACGAAATTGTTAAAAATAACAATAAATATTGATGCCATTTATTTAAAAACTATTATTAATTTATTAAATGCGCCTGCGCCAACTAGTTTTTAAAAGTAACGGAAAATCATATAATCTTATAATTCCAATGTTATATTTATACAGGGAAAGTGACTTAACCAAAGCTAAAGTAAAGGGAGTAAGATTTGCTAAGATATGCAGTCTGCTAGCAAGCCAGCAACCATCAACAAACAACCACCAACCATCCAACTTTTACGACAGACACACTCGTTGGCGAGACGAACTGTGCAACCACCAAGGTGGGGTCATTGCAGATTGGCTGGACTCTAATCCACATCAGCATATGATGGCTACTGTTTCACAGCCCCGGAAGACGTACCCTTGGACACCGTCCACTCTGGATTTCTTTCTGGCAACGAAAAATTTCATGAATATTCTTCCAGAATTAAGAAATTATTCCTGTTTGGCGCATGATATTGACTTAGATCATATGGCGTTCGAGCTTCGAGCCTGGTTGAATCAGTGAAATGTGCAAGTCACCCCAACAACTGAACTACACATCAACTTTAGGAAAATAAACTGGAACCGGTTTAGATCGAAAGTTGAAGCTGAACTTACAATTCCAGTGGCCTGCAGGAAACTGGATAATAACGAAATTGATGATGCTATCAGAAATTTCGAGACTGCAGTGAACACAGCCATCGATCGGCAGAAAACAATCTGCACTAGCAGGGATCGCTTCCAATACTTGCCTGAGCATATACAGGCAATATATGCTCACAAGCAACGGATGAGGAAACACTGTCAGAGGATCTTCAAAAGGACACTTAACACAGTCACCACCGAGGAATACCAGTCTGTACTTTCGCAACTGCGTTTACAGTTAACATGTTTCATAAAGCAGTCCGGATGTACCAGGAAGATGAACTGACCAAACGGCTGCAGGACATGAAACTAGGCCCTGATGCTTTTAAGAAGCTGAACTCTCTGGTCGGAAAGCGTATTTCCATTCCAGAGATTATCACCAAAAAAAAAACCGAACAGTATCCAGCCTGTCATTTTGAAAAGTGCTTTACGGACCGAACACCAACGCATCTTCCAAATTTTTTGGAACAGGTTGAAACTCAAAAAAATGATTAGGCACAGACGGGATTTCTAACTTTTTGGCTAAAAAAATGACTATGAATTACAACTAAATAGACATACACGGGTGTGTGTAGTCACTCGCATAGCAGAATACATTAGCTCCTGTTTTTATAGTAGTGGATAAACAATGGTTACTTTCCAAACAACTGGAAGGTGGCCTAAGTAGTACCAGTACCCGAGAAAACCGACCGCTCCAGCGTAACTGGGAAACGTCCAATAGATTTACTGTGTTAAGTATTTGAATCTTGGATCCATAAAGATATCAATACGTTTTGTTCGGGAAGAAACCTTATCCCTTCCTTTCAGTCCGGTTCCGAGAGAGAATCACTCTACGCTACGCCCTCTGCTCAAGCTTCACAGTGACATCACTTAAGGACTGAACGTCAAAAGTAGTACAGTAGCCTGTTTAAGAGACATCAAAAAAGCTTTTGGACAAACGGGCTACTGTATAAACTTATAAGTTTTGGTTTCCTCAATTTTTTTGTACAGGTGTACGGCAGCCCATCGGCAAGCAAAAGAATTAAAGCCGAAGTTCCTCAAGGTTCCAGACTTGGACCAGTCCTGTTCAGCTTTTTCACGGCGGATCAATCCACCAATATAGCCGGCACAATGACCATGCACTCCACCACGTATGCCGTTTCTCGATGTGCTGAGCTACCTAAAGAGTGGAGGAACACCTCAGAAATCTTTGGGACTACTACAGAGGCTTAAAAATCACCCTTCCGGACAGCACGACAATAAACACCAAGAGAGAGACTAAGTAGCTAGGAATCAACTTTACCGAGAAGCTCAAAATTTAACTCTCACATCGATCAAACAATGAAGAAAGCCAACTACGCTCTTCATTTATTGACCCACTTCTATGAAGGCGAAACGGACTCTCTAACAACACCAGGCTGCTCATCTACAAGCGATAACCTATGGCTTTCCCATATGGTTCACCGTCTCACCAACAACGGCGAAGATCTCCATATTTGAAAGGAAGGTACTTA
Source organism: Nephrocerus scutellatus (assembly GCA_947095585.1). Classification (NCBI taxonomy): domain Eukaryota; kingdom Metazoa; phylum Arthropoda; class Insecta; order Diptera; family Pipunculidae; genus Nephrocerus; species Nephrocerus scutellatus. The sequence goes on along the minus strand of OX352761.1, from coordinate 4,372,896 downwards.
GGATCTGTACATGACTTTGGAGGGTGTCAGATAGCTAAAAGTTTGTGTCAGGTCTGCTGCCAATAACCGACCACTTGTTCCAAATGGCGAGGAAATTCGTGGAAGGATTGGAAACACATCCAAGTCTTGAGATGCGAGGACTGAGAATAGAGAAAATCGAGCCAAGTCACTGGTACACACTCATGAGAGGATTCACAAATGCTAGATTCGGTGTCATCTTTAACAATCAGGACGTCTCCTTCGACGAGAAGGCCAACAAAAATAAACATGTAGTAGATTTATTGCTTAATAATAAGCAATACGGAAAAAAGACAATGTAAATACGTCGGGCCCCTAATGTTCAGCCGACACTTATTAATATTAGTTACAAGTTTAGTTTTAAGTTAAAATTGTATAATACTTAAATGATTAATAAAATATCTTAATCTTAATGTGACTTAACCTCTTTTTAAATATTGAACTCAGTTTGCAGAGCGCTTTTCGCACAATTAAAAAAAATTGAACCATGGATGTCAGTTGGAAAAGCTGAGCGAAAAGCGATACAAAACTTTGCGGTGTAGAACGGGAATTTTAGATACAAAGCTTTCACTCTTACCTAAACATAGTAAAGCTTTTTTATATATATTTTAGTATGCCTCCATTCGGACCGGTTGGTGATTTCACTTTTTCATATAAAAATATGAACTCATGAGAGTTTCAATAACTCAAAACTTAACCGTTTTTTATAGTATTTACATAAACCATTTCTAATTTAAAACGAACTTCTAATTGTTCTCGAAGAAAAGCACCTACCTTGAGTAGTGCACTCATCTTCTGAGCCCATCAATGGGACAACACCCTTGTCGACCTTGATTCCGGGAATGATTCCGCGCTTCTTAAGCAATTCAACAAATGGTGTGCCATCCTCGGCCTTCTGGTACAATGTCTCGTGGAACAGGATGACGCCGGAAATATTTTCCGCACATTTTGGATCAGTGGTGAACAGGAGTTGACGATATGCCCGACGGTTTTCATCGCTGTTTTCAACACCAATGTCCTGTGTGAAGAAGAGTACGGAATTAAGTGAAGTTTTATTATTCACTGAAATTCAAAAAAATGGATAATTACTACTTACAGTCAGACGCTTGCCCATGGTGGAAACAGATTCATCAGCAGCAAGTATTCCCTTGCCTGGGGCAACAATAGCCTTGGCAATGCGAGACAATTCTTCTTGCAATTCCTTCGATGGGTAGTTGAAATAGGTAGTCATTTTGCGATTTTATTTAACTCTGAAATCGAAATGAAAAAAAAATTGTTAATTTCACTGTGCAGCACACAGGAGAATATGAAAAAAGGAACACCGTTCATCTTTTATTCGGACTCTTCAAATGTAGAAACAAATCCATACACGATATATTCATTAATATTACAATTAATTGACTGATAAGGCGAATTTTTTTATTGCGATTGTATAAAATGAGACTTTGACTAACCGAAAAGATAAGAATAAGTTGAATTGAATTTAATTTACTTGGCAGTTTAAAGATCGTTAATAAATAAAGGCCTTAATTCAATCAAGTAAACAATTATCAGTAATATACAGTCACCTTCGCCTTTAGAATGTTTAACCTTGGCAGTTGACCTTCAGATCAGATAAGTATTTCGGATAAACAGACCAGAAGAGAGATAATCAGGAACTGCTGTACTAGGGCACAACACAACAAGACAGCTGAAGAGTTTTCCTACAACTGAAACTGATATTGAAAATGTGTCAATGAGACATGAGCGCCACGAATGACCAACAATAAGGAGAAGGAAGTCGGTATTGTTAGGAAGCTTCAACATAAACAAGAAACTTTCACTTTCCCAATGACGTCGTAGGTTGCGATTAGGTTATAAAGATGCAAAGTATTGCTCCTTACCTACTACCTACTTACTTCGTCACAATACACTGACGCTAGGAATACAGAAAACAATAAAAATGTATAGAAATTATTTAAAAGCTCTGGCACATGCGCTACTAGAAATCTTGAAGCTTTATCTGCCACTGTATTATGTGGTGCTAAAGAATAAAGTGACATTGGACAAGGTCGAAACGAGTTTTTTGTCAACATGACCAGACAACCACCACATTTGCAGTCCAGTAACATGTTCCTACCCCGCATTTGTCTACTAATTGAAGAACTTTTTGATGCTTTCATTTAAATTCGTTTCCCAATCCGAAAGATATACAGTTTTGAAGCAAAGATATTCAGAAAACAAGCTACGAATTTTCGGTAAAATGAGATTTTGCTAAACGGAAAAAAGTACGAATGAAACGCACTTCTTGTATTCTTGTATTCAGTTCCAAAATATAAATAGAATTGAGAACAAAAATCATATTTATTCAAAAATGACTTCCTCCTGACAACGCATTTAGTGAGGTATGTGCAGAGAGCAGATACGGTTTTACTTTAGAAATTAAGAAATTCTCTCAAGGTAATCTGGAAGGCTTTCTTGCAACGTTTAAACAGAGAGAGATCACCGAGGTGTTGAACCTGACCTGGAGCAAAACATTAACAAAATTATCATATCATCGGGAAAAAACTCGTGCTCACTATAAAACTGGAAGCAACAGAAATACTCAATTATAACAAAACGAGTTTTTAGATTAAAAAAATCAGCTCACACACAACCACCAACTGAGAAAGAAGTATACATACACGACCGAGCCCCCAAAAAGTTGTTTGTTGCTGGATGGGAAAACAATTGCTACCTAACTTCTAAATCTAGAAAATTTTTATACAAAACAAAAAACCGAACTATACAATACTTCAATGGAATTAAATTCTAGAAAGCAATTCTGTCGTCACTGCTACGGATAACAGAGGAGATCAAATAGTTTTCAGGCAATTTTTGTTAACAGAGAAAAGACCAAACTGAATAATAGAAAGTAATGAGGGAATAATGAATTAACAAATAAAATGGCCAATCATTCCGTTCCAGAAATAAGGTCGGATTGACGAAGAACGTTTATCAATTATTCGCCTATTTCCTTAAAAAGAATTTCCATCATGATAACGTTTATGATGGTGATGTAAGATATTATTTTATAGAACCATTCTGTGATATAAATACTATCGACATGTTGCTGATTGTGTAAAAAATTTGGATGGTCAATTTATTTGCAACTCTTTTTTTAAATACTGCTGGCAAAATTTAGTTTATGCTTTATCGCATATGTTCAATGAGTCACTGAGGACGGGTCTGTTTCTTTCTTGTTGTAAAATCAGTTCAATTTCAGCCATTCATAAGAATGGATCCAAAGCGAATGTTGAAAATTACAGAACTATTTGTAAATTGCTTAATATTCCTTAATTGTTTGAAGCAATTATTAAAGATAAATTATTTTCCATCGTAAAAATGCACATAATTCAGAAACATGGATTTTTCCCGAAACGGTCAGTTGCTTTTGATTCCGTGAATCATAGCTTTTTTCAAAATTATTGGTTTTTTGATCCCCAATGCTGGATTGGATAAAATCTTATCTAATTAATAGATGGAATTTGGTTTGTGCAAACGATTTTCGTTCGAATTCTTTCCAGGTTTTGTCAGGTGTACCACAAGGCAGTCATCTCGGTCCTCTTTTGTTTTTTTATTTATGAATGACATAAATAGAAATCTAAGGTCATCATAAAACCTCTTATTTGCTGATGATGTTAAATATTTTTTCAAAATTTCTAGCTTGGAGGACTCTACATTATTACAAGAAGATCTTGATACCTTTAGTGATTGGTGGAATACTTAAGTATTAACCATTTAAAATGCAAATCAATATCTTTTTAAAGAGGTCTGCTCAAGTATTAAATTACATATACTCTTGACACGATTTACATTCCTAAAGTGAGACAAATTTGTGACTAATGATGAACTGTGACTTAACTTTCAGTAAACATATTGATGATATTTCTGCAAAAGCGTGGGCTTCTTTGGCTTTTCTTAAGAGACACTCTGATGAGTTTAAACATCCTTATAGTTTAAAAAGTATATATGTTGCAACAGTGCGCTTCATTTTAGAACATGGATGCGTTATTTGGAACTCTATTATTAATTTATATTGCATTAGACAGGAGAGAATTCAAAAATCTTTTACAAGATATGCAAGAAGCCATGTGAACTGGGGTGATTGCTTTCCTTCATATAAAGCTAGATGATTATTGATCGACCTTCAATCACTCTCAACTAGAAGAGAGATTTGTTTGGTTTGTTAAATTTTTATTAGGAACGTATACAGACTACATTGATTGTCCGGATCTTATTCTTATTCTTGTTTTATTTTTATGCTCCTGAAAGGCCTCTGCGCCCTAGGGACAAAAGTAACTTTTTGTTGAATGATCTGATTGTTAAATTTTCTGTTGCTTTCTACTCCATTTGCAATCTGATTGATTTTTCCATGTCAAGAAACTGATAAGAGATTTATTTAGATAATCAATTTCGCATATAATTTCTTGTAAATCTTAGTTTATAAGTTTTTTTTAAGTCTGTTTATATCTTAGACTAAATAAATAAATAAATTATGAGATATCTTATGTAATATGCCCTACCTTCCTTATAAAAAGCAAAATACATTCATTTTATTTATTATTAGTACATAATATAATGTAAAAATACAATTATTTTTTTTTTATCCAGTTAACTTTATAATTTCTCTATTTTTTGTGAATAAATGAACTTTTACAAAGGACATATTTAGCTTAACTGGTATGGAGCGGTGCATTTCTGCAGATATCACCATTTGCATTTAGTCAGCTTTCTGTCTGACGAGGAATACAGGTCCATTGCTGATTACCTCAAAGCAAGAAGTGGGTGTAAGAAAATAGCTCGTTTAATCTACTTTAGTGCAACACTTTCACGTTTACATTGCACGATTTTTAAAAGGAAACTTTATAATCCGTAAAATCGTACATAGAAAGTTAATTAAAGATAAATTATAAAGTTAACTGGATAACAAAAGTTGCAATAGTAATTTTACATAATATTATGTACTAATAATAAACAAATTCTAATTATTTAGCTTTTTATTAGGTAGAGCCTTTTTCAATCCCGTGACCCTAGCAGACAAACAAAAATTAAATTAACATTTGTGATATATGTAGATATATGATATATGAAAATAGAGTCTTTTTGTTTTCTGGCAGCGAAATTATTTACATTTAACGATGCGGGTTACGGTCAAACTGTTTTAGAAATACATTTATCAGAATTCAGAGGAGCCAATTAGTTTTTCAGCCAGCATAGCAATAGGTATGAGATTGTAGACTTTGTTGCAAGCCAACACTTCTAAGACGACGTCGCATTAACCCCCAAAAGGTTCATTGACGCTCGTCATTGGAATTCATGTGACAAAACTTTCGATTGGATGTGGCAAGTACATAGCGTATGTTGGCTTCGAGCTTCGACAGCAATCTAGAATGCTAGTAAAGAAGCAACACAATTGCGATAAATTTATTTTTAGATTTAAAAAAGAAAAATCAAATGGATCGTTACATACTAGTCGAAGGCTAGAATCCACTTTTTGTGTGCATTCAGATTGAGGCGGATTGATTCCAGATGGTCTCATGGGCAAACAGAAAAAGGAAAAGCAAAATAACTTTGTGATAAAATGAAATTACAATAAACTGAAGTCACTCTCCAAGTCACAGCACACTCTTCACAATCCCTTCCACCCATCACAACCGGATTACGAAATACCACACCACTGGGTGACCAGTTTGACTGTTCCAATAGTATATACCTACTTACGTTTTCCAAAAGAAAAAATATCCAAAATTGTAATTTATGCTGCAGAAAATGTCGAAATTATGAGGATCAACAATTGTTTCCGGTATTTTCTGGAGGGTAGATTCAAGACGATTCACTTTTATTTTCCAAAACGTTAATAAAATTCTCGAACAACACGACGACGACGACGACAGCAAGAGAAATTGGGTGCTTTGGTTGATTTGATGTACGTGATGACTGTGTGTGGTTTTTTAATTTAAAGTGATTCTGATAGATAACTAAACATCTGAAAGGTTGAATGGAGGTCGCGTAGGTGCTGCCAGACAAGCAAAATAAATATTTTATTTCGCTTCCCTATCTAACACTATATGGCACCAGTTGAATTAGCTGGTTTACATCTCTAATATATAAGCCCTCCCTTTTAGAAATTATATGACAATTAATAAGAAGTCATAAGCTGCATTTTATTAATACCGGAATAGGAATAAGAATTATTTCACAACAACAATGCCAAGTATTGGGAATCATGTTAATCCAACTTTTTGTGGCTCGGTGGTAAAATGCATGGATTTCTAAGCGGGAGTTTGTAGTTTGAATCCAGAAAACACCAAAAATATTATTCTTGGTACCACCTCTTTCGAATGTCTGACAACCATTGTAATAATGAAAAAAATCAATTTTTTTAGTTAGAAACCTCACCACCAGAGTTAATTTTAATTGTAACTTTACCTGTTCAGTGTTAAAGTGGTTAATTTTTCCATTTTCGTGGGAATTTTAATTATTTTAATTTTAAAAAGGGGAAAAATTATGAACTTATTTAATAAGAACAAAATTGTGGGAATTGTTTCATAATTTCTGATGTAAAATCAAACAAACAAATGTAAAAAAATTAGGTATAAAATTATATAAAAAAAATTGCGTGTGTACAGAGTACACGTGACAGAAGTAAAACTTCTTTGGCAATATAAACTTTACATCTTTTCGATTTGTATGTATGTAGGAGGGGTACTATGGCAGAGTGAGAGTGAGAGATAAAAAGAGAAAACTATTTTAAAATACTTAAGTATTTACTGGATTTAATGAAATTACTTAAAGGATTTAAATGAAAAAAATATAGACAAAATTATATATATAGTTATTATTTATTTATTATATTTAGTTCTTTGATTTGCATAGTGTTTTTGATGACATAGTTGACATATGAAACGTACGTTTTTTACGCAACATTCTTTAGATATCGTGTAAAAACAGCATCTATTGTAGTTCCAGATTTTGATGTTGCTATCTTAGGATCAATTTTTATATGCAATGATTGAATTTTTCACCCCCCAGAAAGTTAATTAATGGTATCGTGTCATTAGATGCAAAATTTACTACCCAAAATAAGTTGTATGATATGATATTCTGTATCAAGAATGCAAGTAGCTGGTGGTGTAAAAACAGAATAATGTCGTCAAGCTTTTAACAGATATATAATATAAATCTATATATATAAAACTCTATTGCCGATATTGTCTCGCAAAAACTTGAGAACGGCGCGACCGATTTGGATGATTCTTTTTTTGTTTTGTTTGTTTCAATACTGGGGTGGTTTTCTGAAAACCCCAAAAGGTATTTTTGTTTCGATCACTCAATTCATATTAATATTTACCGATCACCTATATTTTATAATTTTAATAATAAATCGCGATTAAAACCATTGCAAGTCATTTGACGAATCATACTCTATTTGACATTAAATATAATTTTGACTAAAATTTCACTATAACCATTTTATTTGGCAAACATAAGCAAGCATTTCGTTGACATTTAACACTAGTCCAGACGTAAGCTATAAAACTTTAATAGTAACTTCTTTATGCTGAGTTAAAATTTCATTTTAGTGGTAAGTTTTTTTCGCTAAAAACGAATATTCACGATAGTTTGACAGCACAAAACATAACTATTATATATCTTATATATGTATTCTTTTCCTTTCTTAATTTCTTACCTAACCTTTGATATTAACACTGCCAAGTTTTAACACACCAGTTTCGCCTAATGTTATGAGGCCATCCACCTGTCCATTTTATCCTGTTCATTAAGCTCGTGCTTTGACTCTAAATCTCCACTGCTTGTCTTTTGCCGTAAAGCTCGCAACTTTCTCATTTCAAGCTTTATAGAGCTCTTCAAATCTAAAAAACTCTTTATTCATCGATCTACAGTTTTTCTAAAGCCACCTAAAGAATTTAATTCTATAGCAATTTTTTCCCAAATTTCTATTGTTAAGTTTTTACCGCTGGATGCTTGATGTCCATCAAAAAAAATATTTGTTTTTTAACTCTTATTCAATTTATAGTTTTTTTTTGATATTACGACATTCTATTACGCTAAAATAATTAATAATTTTAACTTTAAATTACAAAAACTTACATTTTCCATTTCATCGAATTCTCTATTAAAGTTCCTTGCGATATCTAAATTGCGACAAACTGAATTCTTATCGAATTCAGCAGTATTGCTGAATTTCGTTTAATGTTATGTCACGCACGTTATCGAACAGAGCCCCATCATTGATTTCTAGCGGAGTTACCCTATAGATGTCAATTTTCAACATTTGTACAATTCTGGTTTAAAGTCATAACCGTTGCTAACTTCGCTTTTCGCTATCATGTCAAAAAAAGACAAGATTCGAGAAATTAGGAAAAATCTAGGTTTTCGTTTTAATTTTTATTTAGATGTTTTATAAGAGTTTTTATAAAACTCGTAAATTTTGAAAATATTAACTAAAGCAAGATGGATAATTTCGGCAGCGAAGTTGGTCAAAAAATGAGGGTAAGCAAGACACAAGTATTTTCCGAAATTGCATTTTTTTTATCGCACTTTTCATCCAGAGTGCTGTGAAAGCAAAACTTCTCGAGCTGGGCACAGGAGGCTCCGCTGGCTACATCGACGATGAATTACCAGACTACGTAATGATTATGGTCGCCAATAAACGGTCAAAACAGCAAATGATTGCCGACCTAAATCTTTTTCTTGGGACGCAAACTGAATTATTTGTAACATGGCTGCATGAAGTGCTGCATAAGCTTCAAGAGGTCACAATTCCTGCAGCCGCAGTGGGTAAGCAACAACAATAGTTGTCTTTTATTTTTTGTTAGCCAGATTAACCATATTTTTCTTAACAGTCCAGAAAAAGCGAAAAGGTACAAATCAGAGAGAAGATACTGTGGCAGTGGCAGGAGGGAGCACTGCAAAAAAGGACAAAAAAACAGCTAAAAAGGAAAAGCGATCTCTTGCTAAGAAGCTAACTGATGGATCTTTATCAGCAGCAGCTGCAACTGGTACTGAAGAGACATTTGTACCAGTAATTCCTTCAATTACAGATGTTTTTGCCGGCGAGTTCCTTGAGAAGGCAAAGACCTCTCTTGAGATAGAAGCAAATATTTTACTTAAACCCCTAAAAAACCACAAGAAGTCGCCAGGGCCTTCGGAAACAACATCGCTGCCAGAAGATGCAGGCATCACAGAATCTGTAAACGAGTTCGATATTCCAACAATATCACAGATCAACACCAATACGACTATGACCACATCGACAACAGTGCAAAGTGTCGGTGCCACCAAACGGGATAACGATATAGCAGAGTTGGCCGAAATTCAAAAGAAAATCTATGCAGCAAAAAAGCATTTAAAGAATCTTGAAGAAAGTGAAGATGAGGATTTTCTTAATATAAAAGAAGATGGAAGTGGTGAAGATTTTGATGAAGCTGGTGATTTGATCAAAAAACAGCAGCAGCAGCAGCAGCAACAAGAAAAGGCAGCTGCTACTGGACGACCAAAGAGCCCAATAGTATTTGATCGGAATAATGAAGTGGCAAACAGTGATGATACAAATAAGGAACGAGAGCAAGCACGCGGGCAGGAAAACTCATCTGCTGTTCCTTTTCGGGCACAAGCAGACAGTCCTACAGAAACCGATTCCAAACGTGCGTCAACATTTCGTCCTACGGCCAGGCAGTCGCCGCAATTTCTACAACGCGATAATCGTGACTTTGATCGCAATCGGGAACGAGAACATGAGCGTGAACGTCAACGTGATAGAGAACGCGATCGTGAAAGAGAGCGAGAGCGAAGATATCGTGACAGAGAGCGAGAGACACTTCCAAAGAAGCGCTCGATACACGAACGTCTTGGTCTTAAGACAACAAAAGGCTTAGACGCTTCTGATTCAAATGTGCCAACTCCGAATGCACGTCGCGCCGAAAAAGAACTCTACATACCGGCATTTCGCCGGAAGGAAATGGCATTAGAACAACGTGGACGAAATCGAGAAAGACGTGGCTCACAAGAACCTGCACCAAGGCAAAAATCCATCGTGAGAACATCTCTTAAAACAAACTCCATTGAGCGTAAAAGGCGAGATGATGACCGTACACCTACACCAGAGTCATCTCCTCCCCGTCAGCGAGTTGTTTCGCGTGTTATTGTTGCGGCTCCAAAAATCGAGCCAGATAGTTCGGATGACAACATCGAGAGACCCGTCAGCTCAGTTATTACCATAAAACCACGACCACCCGTCTCGCCTAGCAAGCAGGCGTGCAAAAATCTTCTCCTTCGTGCTGTTGCCGAAGCACAGCGTTCAACTATTTTGGTCAAACCGAGAAAGGAACCAACGAACGTGGTGCGTTCACGTTCTCCTCTTGAGCGGAATACAAAATTCTTCACCAAATCCTACCGTGATCGTCTCAAACGCGAGGGAGCCTCGTCGAATCTTTTTCGCCGAACAGCACAGAATCTTGTCATTGAAGTCGACGCAACGTTATCAGTACAGCGAAAGCGTTGCCGACGTGACAGTTCTGTAGAGATACTGGAAGAGCCGGAACTGGCTCCCACATCCGTAATCGATGATGACGAAGAGGAATATGTGCCGGAGCAATCAATTTCTGACCATGGTGAGTCTGACGTTGATATGGTTTATGTGCCACAAGCCATTCATTCGGATCCCAATGAAGATTATGCTGAGAACGAGTAAGTAACCTGCTAACCATTTGATTATATTTCCCTTACAAATATTTCTTTTTACAGCGAGAACCATCATCAAATGATGGACGATGCTGTCGATAGCAACAAGAGTGAAAACAAGACACAATTTGTTGTGACAATGAATGGTTAGTTTTTTTTAAATTCCTTTCATTATCATTATTTCAGTGTTGTACCAGTAATCGATTAACAATACAATTCGTTTCAATTTCAGAGGACAAAGCAAACTCCAAATATACACCAAAAACTGGGTCATCGTCACCAATATCTGTGCGTCATAATGGCATTGAAGAGAAGGATGGATCGTCGTCGTCTTTGGTCGTTTCGAAAGCAACTTCAAAGTATCGTTATTCTCGTGAACGTAAGAAATTGGACCTGAAGGACCGTTTCAAATTGAAATCTTCGTCGGCGTCATCTCCATCGTCATTGGTGCATTCGGTGCACAACAATCCAGTTGTCGAACAGGAATTGATGAACTCATCGCCATCGAGTAACACACCGCCACGACCATCATCGGCGGCCAAAAAGACAGAACTCATTGAAGTCTATCGAAAACCCAAGGAAGTACGAAAGATTATTATTCAGAATGACTCGGAAGATGACGACCCAATAAAACCAAAAAAACGTGGAGAGGAAAGGGTATCAAAATCGAAATCACCAAAAGCATCATGCCCAAGAGAACCTATAGACCACGAGCACAAGGAGGCTACAATCTCTGATAAACGGAAGCACACTTCCTCGCAGGAGTCACGCAGCAGCAGCAGCAGCACAGTGGATGTGTTTAATAATAATACTGAGGAGACAGCTCGCTCTTCCACACCGTCTATGCCTTCTAGCAGCCAAGTTTCGGAGATCGTTTACACCAATAATAATAACACTGTCACACCAACGACGGCAACAACAAAGTTATCACCATTAAAACGCAAACGTACACCAATTAAATTCGATTTGGAAAAAGGTAATGACAAAGACAACGATGCTCCAAAGGCAAGCAAACGCCGCTCGTCGAAAAGTGATGAACATGACTCGATGCGGCCTTCATGCGATCGCCATTCTGAAGCAAAAAGTCCAAGATATGGCGCTGGAGATGACATCAAACAAAGAATCTCCATTCGAAATACCGAAACGAAGAAATATGAAAATATTCCAGCACGTAAGTTTCTCACGAAAATAAAATAATCACTTTGTTTTGAAAAATATTTACTCTTTTTCCTCTGTCCCCCCTCTGTCTCACAGTAAGCTCAGTTGCAATTGACTCGTTGCCCATCAAAGCGAATAAACTGAAGGAGCGCTGCAAGTACCATCCGACATGCACCAAGGACAACTGTGAGTTTTACCATTCGTCAGCGCCATGCAAGAGCTTTCCAAACTGCAAATTCTCACATAAGTGCTTGTACACTCATCCAAAGTGTAAGTTCGATATGACGTGCACCAAGATAGGCTGCAATTTCGCGCACACAGTCGCACCAAAAGCGGTAACTCAAACAGGCGCGCCACCACTATGTAAGTTGCTTCTCTTCGAAATCGAATTCGACTGTCTTTTGCACTTCTAATGCAATGCAAATATTTCTACTTTACAGCTTCACACGTTGTTCCCGTGCAAAATTACAAATCCATCTCGATTACAGCACCCTCACTTTCAATGTGCAAATACTATCCGAACTGCTCGAAACCGTTGTGCACCTTCTTCCACCCGAAGATTTGTCGGTTCGGCAAGAACTGTATCAACAAACAGGAATGCAATTATTATCATCATGAGGTGCAGAGTAGCAGTAAATTCAAGTGGGTTGCATCGATCGGCTAAACTGTTGGGCAAAACGGAGTGGGACATGTAGCGATGTAGCTCTAGGACGCTAGAACGGACTTCGCATCCTTTGACTTAAAATATTTGATTCAAACTTTATCACCAGAAATGTAGACTTTAAGACGATTTTTAAATCTCCTACTTGCAATTTCCTTTTCATCACTGCGCGTGTGGTATTCTGGTGGTTTAATAATTGTTTGTTCAATTTCATTTGAATTTTATTCGTTTCGATCAGTATGTTATTAATTACTAATCCGCCATCAGCACCTAGATGCAAGTTGCAGCTTCAATTGTAATGTAACTCTCATCTCAACCATTAATTATTAAATTAACTACAATTAGTGGTTCCTTATTTATATTATCTACTTGATCACGATAAAGAAGATAATAGACTCTCAAAGTTATTTTGATTTATTCCAAGGGAATACATACGCTGATGTTTTTGCTTTAATTTTAAGTTAGAATAATCTGATAGACATTTTGTTCGAACAAAAGATCGCTTCAAAAATGGGTGTGCGATCGGTGGAGTGTTAAAATTTAAATCGCAATCGCGTGGCAAAATAAAGCTAAACTTTATTGACACATGAAGAATTTTTAACTACTTTTTGCTCCTTGAAAATAAAAAGAACAGACAAGAGTTTTTTTTAGAATTTAAATTAAAACAAAACAAAATAACAAGTATGTATATTATAATATATGTATACATATATGCAATTGTAATAAAATTATTAAAGAAACATTTAATTGGATATTATTGGCTTTTTATCTCGATTTACTCATTGACAATCCCATGTACTTACTTTACTTAAGAGTCCGTAAAGCCACAGTGGGACTCTTCTCAAGCAAAAAAGCCATAGGAAGTAAGTTGGGTCTTCAAACGCATATCACTCATTGGCTGTACACAGCAGTAGTCAGACCTATTCTGCTTTAGATAAAGCGATCAATCGCGACAAACTAAGTAGAGTCCAATGATCAGCTTGTCTTTGTGTGAGCGGAGCGCTTTGTACAACTCCCTCTGCTGCACTGGACATTCTGCTCAACCTTGCTCCACTCGACATCTTCGGCCGACAACTGGCTGAAAGCGCGGCTACTCGCCTCAGAGCAATCAATCTCTCAGTGGACCGTGATTGATTTCGGCCACTTTTCTATCCTGAATTTAGTCAGGACTCCACTTGTCAACTTAGACTACACCATTCCGCAGCTCCACTTCATCAAAAACTTCCAGGTTACCATCCCCTCCAGGTCTTCTTGGAAAATTAAGGAATTCACTTCTACACAGACGGGTCGAAAACTGATGAAGGGGTTGGCGAAGGTGTCTTTTCAAAAAGACTAAATCTAAGTCTTTCTGTCCGTCTTCTTGATCACTGTAGTGTGTTCCAAGCGGACCCCATGGCTATTAAGGAAGCCTTGGCTTGGCTGAAGAGTAATGTCATATCTGTTAGGGATATCCACATATTCTCGGATAGCCACTCTGCGCTAAAGTCCATGGATTCAGACTCCACAAATTATATTCTAGCCCGGAATTGCCGATCGTCTCTTGAGGAGATGGCGGAGCATTTCATCATTCACCTGTGCTGGGTGCCGGGGCATAGAGACATTCCTGGTAATTGTATGGTTGATAAACTCGCCAAACATGGAACCACACTACCCCTATTGCCTGAATATGGTTCACTAGGCATTCCGATCTCTACGTGCAAACTCATGTTTAAACGGGATGCTATAATAAAAACTAATTATAGATGGTCAAATTATAGGTGTCATAACTGGACACTTTCTCATAGGCAAGCATGCAGAAAGACTAGGAGTCTTTTCTAACGATTTCTGCAGTAGCTGCATGGTGCATGGATGAGGAGGAGGAGAAAACCACTCTCCATCTACTTTGTACGTGGCCAGCCCTCTCGAATAGGCGGAAGTTCCATCTGGGAGCGTTCTTTGTCAACGATGTAACCCAAATTGACATTAATATTCTCTTGCGCTTCATACGAAGCGCCAAGTGGTTCAACGAGTAGGCGTGGGATTTTCCTAGACCCTTGTCGTATTACAACGGACCTTCATGGTCTAAGTGCGTCGGTTTTGACTGACGGCCACTTCAACCTAACGTACTTTACTTATGTCCTACATCAATGGCAATGAGCTTCAGCTCTCTCTTCAACTCTTCCCCACTTGGCGTGCCTCCTCTTAAAATGTTCTACGCCATGTAGTTCTCGGACCACCCGTTCTTCTACCATTTTGGGATAACGGATTTCATTGCATTGCGCTAATTTGCTATGGAACTGTCCCCTTTTCGGAGTGTATTACCAATCCACTGCCACTTCCGTCGTTGGATGATTGTGCCTATTGGTTTCTGACCCATTCTCTGGTAAAGATGTTCTTTAGAGATATGGTTAGGCCAGAAAACCCTTAAGATGTTCCGTAGGCACCTATTTACGAACGTTTGTAATATTTTTGTGATAGTAAAGGTCACCTTCCAAGTGCTGCATCCATACAACAGTACAGATTCAAAGTTTGAACGGAACAGTCACAACTTGGTGTTTAAGCTGATCTCATTGCTTCGCCATATCATGGACATAATTCCAAATACTGATTTTGCTTTGCCAATTCGGTTGACAATGTCCTGTTCATTTCCACCTTCGGTCGAGACAATACTCCCAAGATATTGGAAACTCTCTACTCTCTTTATCTGTTGTCCAGCAATGTTAACATGAGTTACTGAGTTAGTGCCGAGGTTGATGATTTTGGTTCTGGCAGTATTAATCTTCAAACCCTCCCTTTCCCTTTCCACATTTGTTGTCATTTGGTGCAGCTCCATAATCCTGTGTGAGAGTAAACAAACGTCGTCCGCGTAGTACAGATGTTTGAATTGAGATGTAAGAGTCCAAAGAATTCCTCCGTTTCCAGTAGATAAAGCTGCGCGAAGCACATCGCTAATCACAAACAAAAAAAACTATCGGCGATACAGTGCAACCTTGTCGTACCCCACTTAGGATCTCGAATTCCTCTGACAGCTTTCCTCTATGAAGCACATGACATTTAGAGCCATCATAGGTTGCGTTAATAATTATTCGGGTATATTCCTCCTGCACAAGGCAAGCCAGATAAACTGATAACTGTTGACACTGTTAAACGCCTTCTCAAAATCGATGAACAGCAGAACAGAACGCACTGTTTAATAATGATCCGCAGGGTGTTGATGTGGTCGACACAGGAGGAAACCTGCTTGTTCGGCATCGAGTGTATCTTTCAGATGTTCCTTAATTCGCTCAAGTACTAGGGGAGACCGGGGATAGTTGGCCCCAGGGGCAAGTAGACTCACCGCCAATAACTTCAAAACAAAACAATTTCTTTCATGTTAGTTCTTGTTGTTACATCGAGCACAGCTACCTGCTTAGTCTCCCATTGTCCTTCGACAGAGTCAGACGTCGTTCGAGATTTATTGCGAAAAAACAGATTTTTGCGTTCGTGAGTAATTTTTTTGTTTTCTTTTCGTTTTCTTTTTTCGCAGCGGTTTTTGTGTTTAAGTCAAATTTTTTTAGGATAGAGAGCAAGTGCATATTCGTGATCATCACAGCTGGTAGCTTTTTGTTGATTTAATTTCCTACTACCGAAAAAAAATCATTGAGTGCCGACAGGCCGATCGGGGTAAGTTGACTTTTTTTTTCGGGGTAACTTGACTCATTTTTTTAGGTGAAAATGAGAACATATGTTAGGAAAACCGCAAGAGGCGCAACCGAACAAACTGTTTTGAAGCGTGCGTGCCAGCTTATACTTGGAAAAGGAAAGAGTATACGATCTGTTGCTCATGACCATGGGATTCCTTACAAAACCATGCAAAGATATGTTAACAAATTTAAGCAGAAAAAGTTGGAACATCCTTCCACCCCTATTGCTGAGCTGTCTCTTGAACTCTTGAAACTCTTTATTTTTAGTTTTTGTTTCAAAAAAAATTGATTTGTTATTCTATTTTTTATAGTTTTATTATCAAAAAGGTGAAAATAAGCGTATAGTCAACTGACCCCATACCCTTAGCCAACTTACCCCGGTTCTGAGGTTACTTGACTCACTCATTTGAAGTCGTTGTGTAAAATTAAGAAAATAGGATCTTAAAATTAGCTAATTTTAGAAAACATATTTTTTTTTATAAAGCGAAAAAGATGTTCTATAAAAAGGCATTTGATTCGTTTTGATATCTTTCTTAGTTTTTTTTAAAATAAAAGATTTTTTGAGTCTACTATCCCCAGTCTCCCCTACTTTGGCTATTACCTTTGTAACTGCAGGAAGAACGCAAATGCCTCTCCAGTTTTCACATTCCATAAGACTACCTTTTTTAGTGAGCTTGACAATCATTCCCTTCTTCGGGGAAACTGTCTGCCTCACAAGCTCTCTCTACAAAAGGATATAAAAGCTCTGCTGATGTCGTTGGAGCGACACGCAGAAACTTACGTGCTTACGTTATTCAATCCGCCTGCAGGTATCCTCGGTAAGCCAGGTGCTGTGCATTGCCTGGCTTATATCAACAATACTTTCCGCTCCAGATGTGAAAACTTTTTTCACAGCTTTCCAATGTTCTTGGATGGTTGTCGGCAGTGAGCTGCTGATTGCTTCCACTCCTTGCGATAAATGATCCCTTTATTTTTGGCGTACTGAGGGGATCTTTAGCCGATCGATGTTATACCTAGGCATTCGGATGATAGTGCGGAGTCTTAGAACTGATGCAGTACGTAACTGAACAGTAGCTACCATAAGGTGATGAGCCCATACCATACCCATGTCGGCTCCTCATCTGTTTCGGACGTCTAAAAGACAGCTCCTAAAACGTCGGCTGATCGCTACAGTCGATTTGGTTGTATGATGATTGCCTTTCAGTTGACACCCAGCTGTCTTTATGGCAGGTCTTATGCTCAAACATGGTGACTCCTATGACAAGGTGGTTGGTGTTATAGAAATCAACCAATTTTTGATCATTGTCATGTTTACCCTCAAGGCCATCTTCGGACGTACAGTTAACTTCAGGGATTCGTTCTTCAGCCGTACAACACGTATGTGGAATGCTCTGCCAAGCACTGTCTTTCCACATATCTATGATCCACAGGCATTCAAGGCACAAGCCAGGCATCTCCTCTTTTCTCCTCCTTTTCCTTAACACCGAGCATTATAAGGGTGCGAACCCCTTTAAGCGTGCGCGAATTATAAAAAAAAAAGAATAAATGACGGTTACCCAAGAATTTCGAGAGATGGCAGAAGGTGCATTCAGTAACGAAGCAGCAAATCTTGAAATTTTTATGGGATTTTGGGTTGTGCGGGTTCGAAGCGCCGGAGGCTTCCTGGTCAATAAATAATAAAGTGCATTACTAAAAAATGACTGAGTTTTCTTGTAAATAATTTATTTCGTTTTCTTTTAAATTAAAATACATTTATTTGTTGTATACAGATTTTTGATTTTGTTTTTAAATTTATACAGTCTCTTATTTTAAGAAAATATTAAATATATAAAATTCAACATTTGTAAAATTAGTTCTTGCTGAGCTTTCATTACTTGTATGGTAATGCATCTTAACGCATTTTGCAGGGAACAAAGGGATAACTTGTTCGCCATAAAATGCGTACGTACAGCGATGATTTTTGATTTTCCGTTTTTCAGGCGTTTTCGGGCGGAAAAGTGATCAAGATGCTTTTAATATTTACAGTTACATGTTTGTTTTTGTTTCTACCATCGAAGTACAGCTACAATTTTTAAGAGCACTTGCGGTGAATTGCTTTACGGTCGGTTATTTTAAGATAAAGTTGTTGTTGCCAACTAAAAACTAGTCACTTTGACAATTAAGTCTTTTTTGCTAGGCCGGAAACTGAAAAATGCATTTTTAAATTCTTTAACACAATTACAAATTTTTGTTTACAAAAAAATTGTTGTTATTTCCTAAATGTCCATAGTTAATTTCTTTATCTATATATATCACAAATGTTTCAAAAAAATTGCTGTCGAGTTATCGTTTTGTTATGTAATTTAATTTGACGATTTTGTTATCGGATTTTCTGAACGTTAGTCAGTATTTTCTTTTTTGTTTTTACTTAATACGAATATCATTGTAAATAGATACTATAATTGAAAACGTACAATAAATCGTTTAACTTATAATTAATGTTGGTAACGTGTTATTCGCTTAAACTACACCGTCGTAACAATTTTCGCTTTTTTTATTTAATAGTTGGAAAATCCAATTAAATTATTTTTCCCTTTTTTTGTTATTCAGTATTGGTTTTTTGTTCGAATTTAAATTGAATTAAAATCGTTAAAAACTATTCCTTGTAATTTTTTTTGTTGAGTTTATTTTCTTAGTTTAAAATTAAAATTATGGAAGGAAAATGTATTAATTTTAAAAAAATATATAAAAAGATTATTTATAATAATAATTTTTGTCATTGGTTGAACTTTAAGATCGAGAGTAAAGTCCCTAATCTTAATGTGGAAGGAATGATTGTGTATGGATTTTCCAAAAGAGGAGTTGGATTTAATTCAAAAATAAACAAAATACCCTACGAACGCGTAAAAGAAACATTTAAATTGAGTGGGGGGGGGGGGAACCTAAAATACATAACTCATAATCAATGACTTGAGGACTAAATAAGGCGTTCTTCTGGCGGCGGTTTTAGCACGTTGTCCATTTCTAGTCTTGGATTGCAGTACTCCTGTGCACTGGGACTGTAAGTTCCTCTAGTTGCCCGTTTATTGCGAGCCATCACGAGGAAGGTGCCGAGGAGAGCGGCTGCTATCAAGAGGAGGATCACGACGATGGGTATCACAATGATGGCGATATCCGCTGTCGATGGGCCATCGTCCTTCGCCACAATCTGCAGAATTTCAAATGAAAAATGGACACACTTTAATGCCAATGATAGAAACTCACCATAGCTGAGCAGTTCTTTCCTGTAAATCCGTCTGTGCAGTTACAGAAGAAGTCAGCGTATTCGCCACACGCCTCCACGCACACACCCCCATTTATGCACACATCCTCTTGCTCCATGCACGGATCATTCAGATTGCACTCAGAGCCACAAAGCTTCACCTCGCACAAACACTTGAATGATCCCAACGTATTTATGCAAACACCACGGCCACCACAAGTTATCTGGCCCGTTTCACACTCGTCGATGTCCTTCTCACAGTGTTGTCCCTCGAAGCCGCTACCCGAACAGTTGCATGTGTAGCCGCCGACAAAGTCTTCGCAGTGGCCACCATTCTGGCAAGGTTGCGACTCACATTCATTGATTTCCAACTCGCAGAATTTACCCGTGTATCCAATGCTGCACTGGCATATCGGTGGCTATACAGGGAAGAGATAGAGGAGATAGGAAGGGGATCGTTAATATTAAGACTCTCAAGTAGCTAAGCTGACATGTATAACAAATACCGTCGGTTCTGTAGTCAAACAGAAGCCGCCATTTTGACATGGTTCCACACTGCAAAATGGTATGTCACACAGCGAGCCCTCCAGACCTGTCATGCAGAAGCAGGTGAAGTTGTTCCCAGTTGTTGCATCTGTCATAAAAAAGAAATGGAGGTCACAATTAATACGATTTTGCTTACTCAATCTCAACTTACTGAATCCATCAACACATGTCGATCCGTTTTTACATGGCAGATTTTCGCACGTGACCAGTTTGAGGACGTCGCACTGTGGACCTGCATAGTCTTCGGTACAGTCGCAGTGGTAGGCGGCCACCAAGTCTGTGCAGTTGCCGCCGTTGTGACATGGCATCGAAGCACATTCGTCGATGTTGTGCTCGCAGAATTGGCCATCGTAGCCGGCCAAGCAGCTGCACATGAAACTGGCGACCTTGTCGATGCATGTCGAGTTGTTCGTGCAGTTCGCAGTCAAGCATTCATCAATGTCGATGGAACAGTCGTCTCCCTCGTAGCCGGCTTCACAATCACAAGCGTATTGCTCGGAGGGATTACTGCAGATTCCCTCGTTCTTGCAGTCTTCCTGGAAGCACAGGATGCAGCCCTCCTCCGGTTTTGTTGTATTTAGACGAAATTGGGAACGAGGCTGCAGATTCTCCGAGTACATCTCAGAGTTGAGGAAATACGGAAGCAACAAGTCCCCAACTCGCGCTTCACCCAAGCAACCCTTGAATGTGGCTCCTGAAGTCATTCCTCGCGTTAAGGCGTTTTCAGTTATCGGCATGCCACCCAGGTACACAAAGTGTTTGCCCGAAATAAGATCTTGGAATGCGGCCTGGTCGATTTCCGCTGTAAATGCTGGAGATGGGTCAGGCATATCCTCCCATCCCTTCCAACCGCCTTCAAGTTTGCTATTTTTCACTCGCAAGAAGACTCGACTCCAATCAAAGTCAGGTGCTTCCTTAGTGAATCGCCGTGTTTCTGGCAGATCTGAACTTAACTTCCATTGCACGGTTACCTGGCCACGAAAAACAGCAATCTCGAAGTATCGATCTCCGTCTTGAACAAAGAGCAGCGTTCCACCCGTTTTGGTCCGATACGATATCTCGACAACCGGCTTGAGTGCGGTCTCCTCGTCAGGAACCACAGAATAATAGGAGAACGACAACGGAGCCTTCTCATTGCCCTTGAATGTCATGTTCGTGATGCATTCGAAGCCGTCGTCAAGGTTTTGACATATACCATTTCCCGGACACTTGTTCAGCTGGCAAAACTCAATATCCTGACAGAACTTACCCTTGTAGCCCTTCGGACAGGTGCACACGAAATCGTTCCATGTATTGCGACACTCAGCGTTATGCTGGCAGGGCTTCTTGCGGCACAGATCATCGGAAACTTCTCCCTTCAGCACTGAATTCCGATCGATTGTTACCTCACCAAATGGTTTCGGCAGCTCCAAGTCTTCTTCGTTGAGGGGATAAAGTTCGACGATCATAGCATGAGATCCGTTGCTGATTTGCACATCTTGTATGATGCCCTTAAAGTAGAGCTTATCGTCCTCCTCCTTGGTGTTGTTCGCATCGCCCGGTACTGCTGTTCCTCCCGCGGCTGGTGACGTTGATGTGGTCTCGTCGACAGAAGGCGCCGGTCCACCCAAGTATAACACCTGTGCATCCAGTTGACCTGTCGACGACAGGGTCTTCCGGAAGTACTCGGTGCCATTTAACTTGACTTGAACCAGCGTCTGATTGCGAACCACTTCGATAAGATGATTGAAGCCGTTATCCAGTTTATTACCACCGACTGTGTAGGCTTCTGGCGTCCCATTGAATTGCATCTTGACGAGCAGTTCACCACCGTGCAACTTTGCTGATACATATGAGTCGCCGATTTCGTCTTCAAAGAGAAAAAGAGAGCAAAGATAAACAATCTTCTAAGTTTTAAATTAGCTGTCTTTGTCAAACTTACTTGCCGCCCTTGGTGAAGAAGCTGCTTTTCTTGGGTCACTACCCAGGTAGAAAACCTGCCCGGTGGGTTGGCGTGTCCGGATGAACATGGAGATATCGAGAATAGAGCGGATCGCCCGTCGCGCCACATCGTTCGTCTCTACAATGACCGCCGAATGCGTAGTATTTTCCTGGCCAAATGTTGCCGCAGTTATATCTTAAAGTAAACCCAAATCTAAATGCAAAATCTGGAACACAACTTACTAGAACTAGAACAACAACTTACTGTATTTACACGTGTGCCCCAGATGCGGTCGCTGACATGCACACGAAAATGTGTGCCACAGATCCTTACACTCGCCATTAGAATGACATGGATTTGGTTTGCACTGTTCCGTTCGGGGACAACCACTTTGGATCTTCACCAGTGATGTGTTCTCGTCTGGCACCTCGTCGGGGAATATCCATTTTCCATTAATCACAATATCCCGCATGCATCCAACAAAACTTGTGGGCCGATGGGTCAAATGACGAAGGTACGATTTGAGGTTGGGAATCGTTCCGCCCAGGTATGTGAGCGGGAAATACGGCTGACTGCCATTGGCGCTCTCATACGAGCCGATCGGATAAATAGCCTGCTCATCGTTAGCTGAGAGTACCAAATGCGATGTGTTGATGGCGACGAAAACCTTGTGCCAATTGCTGTCGTTCAGCTTAGACCCGATAAACACGCCCTCCCACTTGTTCAGCAGCGACGAATGCAAATTCAACCGTCCATTTATCAGCTCCAGAATATAGCTAACCGGCTCGTTTTGACTGCCGGATGTCCCAAATGCCAATACTCCATTCGGCAAGGTTGTCTTGAACTCTAAGTTAATGTCGTAGCCTTCTTCGCGGGTTGTCTTAACGGTGATCAGACTGCTGACAACCATCGAGATGGTTGTTGTCTTTTCACAGATCGCGCCCTGGAAACCATGTTGGCATGAGCAGTTAAACAAGTGCTCTGTTTCGTTGACCAGGTAGGGTTTGCAGAGACCATTATTCAAGCATGGCGAACTGGCGCATCCAATTAGTTCCACAGAGCAATTCTTTCCACCATAATTGGCATCACAATCGCAGTCGTAGTCGTCTGTTTGATCGATGCATGTGCCGTGAACGCATGGAGTGTACCTGGTTCAAGTAAGGGATGATAGGATATTTTCATCGCGTTATTTGGTTTTCTCATTTCCTGACTTACCTGTCGCACTCATCGATATTATTTTCGCAATGCACGCCTTCAAAACCGGGATCGCATTCGCAGGTGTAACTACCAATCTAAAACGAGGCAAAGAACGTATTATATGCTCGTAAGTTCACTTCCCAATCACACCTACCCCGTCATTACATGTTCCATGCTTCGAGCATGGGTTGCTCTCACATTCGTTTATGTTCGTCTCACAGTTCTTACCCATGATACCAGGTACACAGATGCACTCATACCTGCAACACAGTGATCGACAACGTTCGCAATCGACAATAACTAATGAGTTTAAGTTAAACTTACCCGCTGGCGTACTCATACGAAAACTCCTGATTGAAGATCGCAGGCAACCCGAAGCGCTCACCCAGCTGATACAATGTAATATTTGATCGTTCCAAACATGTGCCATTGTACTGACACGGGTTGCTCTCACATTCGTTGATGTCGATTTCACAATTTTTACCCGAAAAACCCGGGAAACAATTGCACAAGTAGTCGTTGACCTTGTCGATGCATTCGGCTCCATTTGTGCACAAATTGGAAAGGCATTCATCGATGTTCACCTGACAGAAGTCTCCAGTGTATCCGGTCGATGTGCAATCACAATGGAATCCGCCCAATTCGTCAATACACCGGCCACTGTGCTGGCAGGGCTGTGACACACAATCATCGATGTCAATGTCACAAAGACGTCCCGTCATACCAGGGATGCACGAGCACGAGAAGTTATTGACCATGTCAATGCAGGTGGAGCCCTTTGCGCATGGATTGCTGGCACATTCATCGATGTTTACGTCACACTCCTTGCCGGTGTACCCAGCTGGGCAAATGCATTCGTAATCGTTTATCTGTGTGTGTGTGTGTTTATGGGTGGGAGAGGAAAACGCAAGACAATTTTAGTGAGTTTGACTGCAGTAAACATTAAAAAGTTTGGCATCAAGACTGATCCGATGCGGAGGCCAAAATGAGTGCCTAATGTTGCGTATGATTGAGCTTGAAATGTGGTCGATTCTCTATCTAACTGACTGGCGACGAAGATCGATAAAGTTCTAATGATGGTATAACTAATTCTACCTTATTGCCATGACGTTACAAAGTTTCCCGTTACAAAAAGCCCGTACATTGAATTTTAGTGCAAAGAGACACTTTGAAATAACTTTCAAATTATTCAAAATATAGTCGTACACTGCGGTTCACTAGATTAGAAGCAGGCAATTTTGAGAAGCTTCTTCGACAGCTAAAATTAGAGAAGCAGCCGTTCGTCGTGTGATTCGTAGTCCCATACTCCTCAAGAGACTGAATCTGCTTCGCGAAAAATTCAACACTTACAATTCGCCAAAGGCTGCCCTTGTTGCAAGTTCGAATAATCGGGAAAAGTAGACCTTTCTAACGAAAAAAAATTTTAATTTAGATGGACCGGATCGCTAGAGTAGAGGAGTTATAAGATCTCTTAGGATAACCTTCATGGATATTTAAACACAACAACGCTTCGATACACACCGGTCGCATCGTTATATCGTTCGTTGCCAGTGAAAAATTGGAAATTCACCAGGCCTTAACATTGTAGAAAATGTCTGGGGCTGGCTCATACGAAAAGATTCCGAAGGAGGAAAACAGTACGATGTCAAGAAAGCGTTGATCGATACCGTCAAACTTGCCTGGAATGCGATTTTACTTAGTCTCATTGTACAACTCTATCAAAGATGGGATTTAAGGTTATCTTGTTACTCTACCGAATATTGAAAATTATATCTGGAATATGTTCACCGCATAAACGCCGTTGTTCCGCAGGGCTCTGTTTTGTCTTCGATACTCTTTCTTATTTTCATTAATGATCTCCTATCCGCTACTTATAATTCAATTCATTCTTTCGCTGATGACAGCACTCTAGCTTTTCATACGAGTTTGCGCTCTCTCCCCTCTGCCCCTCTTCATCACAAGGACAAGTTGAACAACAACGTATGTTAAGTACTTCTGACCTTGATAGCATAAGAAGGTGGGGACTACACAATAAAATAGAATTTAACTCTTCCAAAACTCAATGCTGTCTTCTGTCCGCTAAGCGTATAATTTAAACCCACAACCACAATCCATGAATGGATCCCTCAGCAAATAAACTAAGAAACAATCGAACCCCTTGAACATCGTAGGAATGTTTTCTGCTTGTCACTGCTTTTTCGCCGTGGCCGTTGCTTAGTGGATAAGAGCACGGACTTCTGAGTAACACCAAAAGTATTTTCACGGTGTCCCACATCTTGCGAAAGTCTGACAAACGTCTGAGAGTAATAACTTATCACGGAAAGCTTCTCAATTCGCCTCTATTTGTGTTTAAAAATAAACATGCACAACAGAAATGGTTGCGAGAAGCCAGGCCTTGGACCGCAATGGTCTCGCCGTCGCGCCAAATATATATAATATATAACTGTAGACCTCACTGGGCCGTATCCTTAATACAATTTACCGTAATATTTTATGAAAATCGTTTGGCTAAATATGTATATAGGAAATGTTGTTGTATGTTGATAATCTAATAAGCAGCAGTGGCGAGGGTTTGCCAGTCTGACAAAGTTAACCCCATGCAAAATAGTTCATGCTTAAAATGAAGGATTAATTAAAAAAATAAGCAAGAAGGAACAAATTATTTTCGCTTTATTTTGACATTTGGCTAGTTTTTTAAAACGTAATCTGAGCTTTAGTGTGGGTCTGTATTTGAGTGGATGGATCGCTTGATTCATATGGTTTATTCAAGAGAAGCTAGGAAAGAGATGCAGTACAGGAATTTTTGCAAAAGTGAAAGGTAATCGGGTTATATAGAGGCTTTGCTTTATAGGATGGCTCTTAAAACTCCCTTGTCTTGGAATTTACCAAAATCCTCGTGACTTCTTGCTTTCCTTATCAGTATCGATATCAGATTAAAGGTAATTTCTTTTTAATTTCTGTTTACAAGGAGGTATGTTACTTTTTTGTGAAATGACGATAGTTTTTTCGCTTTAATGTTTATCTAATAACAACTCATACAGAATAGGATTTTAAAATGAATATAAAAGCATTGTAAATTTTAAATATTTAGCAGCATTACAAGTTATCTGAACTAACTACAGGCTATGCAAACAGGGTGGTAATATATAGTTTAAAAAAAACGTTCGCCTTACTTACTTCTCTTAAAATCTTTCGATGCTTTCCATATTTAAAGAAAAACAACTAACTTAATTTTAGTAAAATTTTACATAGAGACATATGTGAAACATTTGAAGCTTACCTTATTTACACATGTGGCGCCATTTTTACATGGCCGACCAAGGCACTCATCGACATCCGAATCGCATCGCAGACCCGTAAATCCCGGTTCACAGTAGCACTTAAACGATCCTTGATGATTGACACATATACCATGTCCACATGCAGATTGCTGCGCACATTCATCAATGTCCTTATCACAATTGGTCCCATTCCAGCCGTCGGTGCACAGGCACTCATAGCCAGATCCCTTGCCGCGGCAAGAGGCTCCATTGTGGCAAGGATTCGAACTACAAGCGGCACAATTCATGTTGTCGGGACAAATACATTTATTTTGCGAACAAATCATCGGCTCCTCGCATGTCTGCTTACTGCATGGCTCGAACTTTTCACACTTGGATCCATCGAAACCCGATGGGCAGTAACAATGCGTTCCGTTGAGCGAACAAGTACCACCATTTAGGCATTTACAGCCGCCTCCCATAGCGCCAACACCAGGCACACTCACACCATTACCACCGTCGGCTGTTGTCGAAAATTCACAATTGACACCTAAAAAAACCGAGAGATTCCGGAGCCGGAGATGGAAGTCATTTTTTGTTATTAACTTTACATAGGTATTTAAAAAAAACACAGATAGAGGAATGATAGCAATAATAAAGTCTGTACAATGCAAACACCACGTACATTTAGTACATCGATGATAGAATTTTCTTTTAAATGAATAATTTCATGAGTTAGCAAATAAGTATGTGTTGGTCCAAACCTGAGTATCCACTAGCACATATACAATTGTAATTCGAAGCATTTCCATTACAAGAACCACCATTTAAGCATACGTTTTGGGGGCATGCCTTCATTTGGACCAAACGTGATTGGGGTGGGGTGGGGGTTGTTGGTATAGGTACACAATGGCCAATTGGGCCTTAAGTAGGCAATTAAATTTTACAAAGGGAGAGAGAGATATAAACTTTATTTAATAGTTAAAGTGAAAACGGTATTTTTTTACAATTTTGTTAGTGGGTCTAATTAGGTTGGTACTCTGTAATCTGGTTTTTAGTATTAATAATAAATTGAGAAAAAACTACCATATAAGATAAGTGTTTTTGTTAAAACATATGTTAGTTATTGTCATAGAAAATTTTATTGCTAAATATAACAAGAAATTGTATTTCTTTATACCAGTTTTTTTATAATTTGCGCACGCGAAAAGGGGTTCGCACCCTCATAACGCTCGGCTATATGCTTGGCAAAAGGATGAGAAAAGAGGAGATGTCTATGATCTTGTGTCTTGAATGCTTGTGCATCATAGTGGTGTTGAAAGACAGAGCTTGGCAAAGCATTCCACATACGTGTTGTACGACTGAAGAACGAATCCTTGAACTTAACTGTATGTTCGAATATGAGCTTGAGGGTAAACTGGTGAGCATTTACGAGTAGAGTGCCACGAGTATTGCGGTTGAATTCAAGGAGAGGTGGCATGCAGCTGGCTATTTTTCTTAAGCCACCGCTGGTGGACGAAGCTATAAAATGGGGACAAGCAGGGAACGATCGTGCGGTGTTCAAGCAAATCTATCGCTTAAAACTCTAGCAACTGCACGAGTACGAAGGAATATCTGTCCCATAGAGTGTTCAATAGTCTGAGATGCAGGAGGCAGCAATGCACAATCTGGAAGCGTGGAGCTAGCTGCGAAATGCGCAGCAAACTGATTGGCCTTGTCTATAGAGCTGACAACTGGAATGTCATTATAAATGAGCGTTGGAATCGACGACGAGGCTGTATTTTTGATTCTTTTCACATTGTAGTATTTTTTGCCACAATTTTTGGTCGTATGTGAATTTCACTGACCTAAGATGGGCATTGCAATCATTTCTTCCCCCAAAGAAGTTGTTAAGGCCGTCCCAATTGGCTTTCTCGTATTGCCATACTGTTTCTTTGGGAGTTTTTTCTCTAACTGCGTGGTTTATGAACGAGAAACTAGCTGATACTAAACAAATGGTCTGACGAACCTAGAGGCGATAATACATTGATGTAGTATTTATCAGGACGAGAGGTAAGGAACAACTCAAGAAAACAACCTGGAAACGAAGTATATACCACGAAAAATTCACCTATCGTACACCCTTTTCGCAAGCACCGATTATGGATCACGCGATCTCGTTTGAAAAGGCTTTTAATGAAAACAAGATTGAGATACTATGAAAAAAAAAAATCCAAACTAAACTGAATACTGAATTTAGCCAAAATTTGATCGGATTGATGTTATAAACATTAAAAAATTAAGATCGGTGATCTTCCCAATTCCCTATTTCATTTCCTTTCATTATATTTCAAAAAATTTAAAGCTCAACACAAGAACAACCTACTATCCATGACACCTTTAGGTATTAATGTGGACGACCTTGCCAACAAAAAAAAAGTAATAAGATTTGTTTAACTTGCTTGGCATCTGCTAACTATTTATTGTCAGTCAGTTAAAAAGATCAACATGTCCTCGTTTTATGATGTCAAAATATCAATAAACAAAACAAACCGCATCGTGTGGGTAATTGTTTATAATTGCACAGTGTGACACTCCGACATCGACGACTAAATTTTTATTTATTTAATTGCTAAACATTGAATACAGATACAAAACACATCAATTGAGTCATCTACAAAGGTAAACTTGAATGTTTTTACGGGATTACGTTAAAACGCACCCAAAAAATGCGTTTTTTAATGTTTTGATGCGAAGGCAGGTACGAGATGTTGCATAAGATCCATTCGGGAATAAATTACAACTAATTGGAGGGATTTCTAGCAATAATTTTTAACCTGAATGATCAAAATCTAACCATATGGCATCGTGCCTGTTCCCAATTGCGTCTTACACCTGTTAATTTTCAGCCAACTTGATGGTATTGCTCGCTTCCGCTTTGCACTTCTTTTAAAAAGTTCAACGATAATTTCACTTAAGTCTGTCTCCGATTTGTTTTGCGGTTCGTTTAGTGTGATTGCTTATGTTGCAAAATTTTAAATTCAGTTAGTAAAAACAATTAAAGTACACAAAATAATAACTAAAAAGCAATATGTACATTAGTATTTAGTACGAAATAATAATCGCATGCTATTTTCTGTTTCAAAGTTTCTAAGCCACAATAAGTAGGTTACATATCGATAATTAACATATCACATATTAACATTGTTATAATTGCACTTAGCCAATTTGTTAAAATAAAACGCAATTATGACATAGTTAGGTTTGCGTTGGAGTTAGTAAGGAGTTAAGCTTCATAATTATACTGCGTTATTGTATTTATTTATTTGCTGCTCAAGAATTGAATTTGTCAGTAAAATTTGGAGGAATTCAAAATCCTAAGTGGGGTACGACAAGGTTGCATTCTATCGCCATCACTTTTTTTGTTGGTGATTAGCGATGTGCTTCGCGCAGCTTTATCTACTGGAAACGGAGGAATTAATTGGACTCTTACATCTCAACTCAAACATCTGGACTACGCTGACGACGTTTGTTTACTCTCACACAGGATTATGGAGCTGCACGACACGACAACAAATGTGGAAAAAGAGGCAAATGTTGCTGGTTTGAAGATTAATACTGCCAAAACCAAAATCATCAACCTCTGCACTAACTCAGTAACTCAGGTTAACATAGCTGGACAACCGGTAGAAAGAGAGTAGAGTTTCTAATATCTTGGGAGTATTGTCTCGACCAAAGGTAAAACCAAACAGAACATTGTAAACCGAAACGGCAAACCAAAATCAGTGTTTGGAATGATGTCCATGATATGGCGAAGCAATGAGATCAGCTTAAACACCAAGCTGCGACTGTTCCACTTGGAAGGTGACCGCTACTACCACAAAGAGATTAACCACCGTCGCCCGCACTGGCGCATTGCCGTCGTGGCACTCGATTTGTCCAAGAATTTCGACACGGTTGACCACTCCACTCTCCCCGACACCATCAAAAGGTTCCTATCAGCTTACATAAATGGCAGGAGCGCATATGTGGAATTCCTGCTCAAAGCATCGGAAACTTAAGATGGGAGTCCCACAAGGAGGGGTCCTCTCGCCCATCTTATTTAATCTCTATGCCTCGATGCTTCCTACTCCCTCTACTGGCGTTAAACTGATCACTTACACTGATGATTGCTATGTTGCTGCCTCCGGTGCATATGTAAACGAGGTCACACATAGGATAAATTCCTACCTGACAGAGCTATCTGATTTTTCAAGAAAAGGAAATTCCACCTCGCTTCGCAAAAATCATCTGCTACGCTGTTCACCTCTTGAACTAAAGAAGTTAGGCTTTCACTTGACATTCGTATTAACAACGAAATTATCCCCAAAATTTTAGGAGTCATATTCGACAACCTCCTTACCTACTGTAGGTACGCAAAAAATATTTGCAGTAAAGTGAGCAGTCGTAATAGGGTTCTTAGAGCCCTAGCCGGAACCGCATGGGGTAAGGACAAAGACGACGTATAAAGCTATTGGCCGCTCAATTATTAACTACGCCGCTTCCATCTGGAGGTCATTTTTAAGTGACACTCAATGGAATAATATGCAGTCCAGACAGCCCTTCGCATCGCAACTG
The DNA here is from genome assembly GCA_947095585.1 of Nephrocerus scutellatus. NCBI lineage: Eukaryota > Metazoa > Arthropoda > Insecta > Diptera > Pipunculidae > Nephrocerus > Nephrocerus scutellatus. Next base: position 4,341,911 of record OX352761.1, on the reverse strand, counting down.
GGTGTCACTCCATAACCAACACTGATCATCTTCATGACGAAACGTCCATGCTTCCCGTTAGGCAACACTGCTGTCAAACCCCGGACACCCAGTTCACGACATCACTGTTAGTGAGATGCCTACACGATGCATATGTTAAAACATCAGGACGTACAGACTGTATTAACCAAGTTATACCGGCCACCTGGAATCCCGCCACTGTCCATTCAGCCTCAAATAGTATTCAATATGATACAGTCTCTGCAGCAGTCTCCTCAAGCAAGGTTAACAGGGTCCTTGGTACACAACCCCCTATAAATAACAGCACAACTTCGGTCGGGTTGGTGCCAGATACTTCAGAGCTACGAAGCTCGCATTATCCCTGGCACCAATGATCTCTGCCCCGACAGTAACCAAGGCACACATACTACCAACCACCTATTTCTTTGCCCCCTACGCCCAACGGATTTGGACGTTGCAGATCTGTGGTCCAACCCTGTTGGCGCGGCGTCTTTTCTTGGCCTGCCAACATAACTCGAACTTCTATTGTGTACCAAAGAAGATGGTGTGATGTTCGTGTTTTTTGTAGTTGTTAGTACGACAACAACAGAAGAAATCACTTCTTAAAATATATTCGACACCCATTCTAATACAGCCTATAGGTACGGTTACAGCGAGTAGCATGGCAACAAATGCATCAACATGAGCCGTCAATTTTAAGCTTAAACGATTCTTATTCGATAACATTCATTATTTTCATAATAAAGACTTTTCATATTACGGTAGGAATCATTGATTCATTGATTGAACGCACTGACTTGTGCTCCAACAAAAGAGAAAACAGACAATCTTAATGGTATGGATAATCCCGTCTTAAGGTTTTGCAAAATTACTCAAACGAGGATAACGTCGCTTGTTCATTGGAATGGAATTCGTCTATGGTCACATATTTCATTATGATGGGCATGAACCGCCCCACCCATGGCTTATTCTCATTATTTTAGAAGCATATTAGGCTATGAGTAGGTAACGCACATATAGTACTTTGTTAAGTATTAGATTGCGGCTAAGACATAGTTTCGTGTACTCCTGTACAAATAAAAAAAAATTAATTGTTCTACATTATTTACATTACTTTAAGTACATATCTACAAAACACACATCTATCTAAAATTCAAATAAAGTAATGTAGCTACTATACTAGTCTATCAATAAAAATTCATCAATAAATTGTTATTTTAGTTACAAAAATAAATATAAATTAATATTACTCACCTGTTGTACCGGGTTTGCAGATGCACTTTCCGCCAATGCATTCCGAATCTATTGGGCACTGCGGACATGGTGGGCCCTGTTCGCAAAACACCCCAGAATAGCCAGGTCCACAAATGCACTGAATGCTGCCCTTCTTATCGAGGCAAGTGCCACTATGCTGACACGGGTGGAACTGACATTGATTGATCGTGAGCTCGCAGTTGACCCCGCCCCAACCGGGCATACACTCGCATGTGTAGAAGCCATACGTATCGTAACATCTGCCGCCATTCTGGCAAGGATTCAACTCACATTCGTCAACGTTATTCTGACAAAGTGTTCCCGAATAACCTGTGCCCGCACAATCGCACGAGAACCCATTCACCATATCCATGCAGCGGCCATTATTCATGCAGGGCATTGAGGCGCAATCATCGCTATTAATTTCGCACAATTGCCCCGTGAATCCCTTGCCACAATCGCATTCAGTCTTCTGGGTACCGGGCGGAACATAACAGCTTCCATTGTTTAGGCAATGATTTTTCTCGCAAAGCGGATTAACAGTCACCTCGGTTTCGCAGAATTTCCCCGTATGATTTGGCGGACAGTAGCACTGGTAATCGCCACGTTCGTCCTCCTGGCAGGTGCCGCCATTGGCACATGGGTGCGATAGGCACGGCGGACCTGTGTCAACTTCGCAATTCTTTCCAGTGTATCGTGTCGTACAATGACATTCATAACTGTCCACTCGCGATATGCACGAACCGTGCTGCATGCATGGATCAAGCAGACAGTGATCGACTTGGACGCGAATCAAAGTGTCATGATCGCCACAGGTGCCTGGTGCCAGAGGACACGCCCCAAAGGCGACTCCTTGAGCATGCATTGAACTAGCGTTGAAAATTAGTCCCGGCCCATGAAGCAGACATCCGGAATACATGTTGCCCAGAATGAGAATGGCCGCTTCATTTTTAACATCCTGATTCGTCAGAAATTGACTGTTGTACGTCGAATTTGCTGTAAATGTATGTAAATGAAGTCCTCCGCGGCAGAATTTGCACTAAAACTTACCAATCATCATCGATGTCCGATCAACGATTACATATAAGTTGGCGTATTCGTATTTGAATTGTATCGTGTGCCAACTGTTGTCCAAAAGCTTAAATGGTAGACGCGCATCGACTCGCGTATTTGGTCCCATGAGAGAAACCTGAACGTAATCGCTTAACACCGAAAGCCACAGGGTGTGTCGATTGTATTGCTGCGAGAGGATCTCACCACCTGAAAACATCGATATCAATACAATGCATAACAGCAACAAAGGTTTTCGGTTCATACCTCTACATGTCCTGAAACTAATCGCCGAATGACCCCAAATGGGCATTGGTGTCAACAGTCGCAGATAGGCTGAACCATTGAAATACGCCTCTTTGGATGAATCGCCACCAGTGGCATTTGTCGATTTTATTAAATCTAAAGCTGCAAATAAATAAGCAAAAATTGGACATAAATTAAAGTGTGCGTGTATTTGTATGCAGCATACGTGTATGTATGTGTTGGTAACAAATCTAAGGATAGGAAATCAAAGCAAATATCAAATCTCATTGCCTTGAAATTGCTTATAACAATGTTGTACTGTGGCACGAGTTGCAGTGTTTTCGGTTAATTTTTTTCTTAATCCTTACTTCACAGGAATGAGTAACATCTTTCTTCGTTACAGTGACGAAAAGGAAATTACTTAAAAATACAACAACAGAGATAAAAGAGATTCGTACTCAAATTTATTTCGTGGACCCGTGAGCTCGAGTTGAGACACGGGTATTTCGGTTGGGTTGGAGGATGGGCGGTATGCATCTGGATATTTCTTTTGAACACCGCAACAAGCAGGAAACATTCCTTCGATGTTCAAGCGATTCGATTGTTTTCGCGATATTTACGTCAACAAAAAATGTTATCGCGCGGTTCTGAATTCTGTCTAGTAGATGCAATGTAGTCTTTGGGGCACGTGCACAGACAACACAGTTATATTCAAGTTAAGGGCGAATATATGCATTATAAATAGTAGCCAGATCTGAAGGAGTTAAGTACATCTTGCACCGTTTTAGGAAACCTAAACATTTCGCATCATTCGCTTGTTGTTGACGCACATACCGAGAATTGCAAAATCCATTCATGGATAAAGGTTGTGGGCTTAAATTACGCTTGGACGACAGAAGACAGCATTGAGTTTTAGAAGCGTTAAATTCAACTCGATTATGTAGTCCCCCTTGTTATGTTGTCAAGTTCAGAAATAAACGTGCTTAACATTACGCTGTTGTTCAAGTTCTACTTGTGATGAAGAGGGGCGCATACTCATATGAGAAGCTAAGCGAAAGAATGGATTGGATTAGAAGTGGCGGATAGGAGATCATTAATGAAAATCAGAAAGAGAGTGAGAGCCTTGGGGAACACCGGCGTTTATTCGGTGAACATTGGATTTGAATCTGTCCAATACGACCTGAATTAAACGGTCAAAAAGGTAGTTACTAGTCCAATCGAGCAGGGTGTTATTAATTCCATAAGCATTAATTTTCGACAAAGGAGCTTGATGCCAGACACTGTCAAATGCCTTGGAAGTATCGAGTGCAACAACTTTACTTTCACCAAATTCGTGAATAGGCTGGTTCCACTTTTCAGTGAGATAAGCCATCAGGTCACCTGTAGAACGTTGCCTAAGAAAACCATACTGCTGGTCACTAAGGATTTCACGTGATTCAAGGTATTGCATAACCTTACGATTGATCAGGGTTTCCATGACCTCGGAGAGTAAAGATGTTAGTGCAATGGGTCGGTACGAGGAAAGAGATGACGTTTTGCCTTTTTTAGGAACAGGCTGGATAAAGGCTGTTTTCCAATTCCAGAAGAATAAGAGAAATTGAAAACTCTGCGCAGTGGTAATGTCAACATTGAAGAACACCTCTTCAAAACTATAGCGGGAATGTCATCAGGCCAAGCAGATTTATGAATGTTGAGATCATTTAATACCCTAGCTACTTGACGAGTACGAAAGTTAATCAGTTCCATAGAGGAATTGACTCTTGCAAGTACAAGCAAGAAAAGCGCTATCTGGGAGCGTGGAGCTAACTGCGAAATGTGAAGCAAGCAGATTGGCCTTGTCAGTAGAACTGACACTTGGAATGTCATTGTGAATTAGCGTTGGAATTGAAGACGAGGCTGTATTTTTCATTCGTTTCACGAAAAAAATTTACTTTCTTTGCGACATTGACATCAGTTTCTGGACAAAGTCGAATTTGACTCGTCTAAGGTGGGAATTGCAATCATTTCTGACTCGTCTGAATTTGGTTCTGTTTCCACAGTGGGGTTTTCTTTATATAACCGAAAGAATACCTCCCGGTTTCTAGTAGCTTTTTTGGAGCTTAAATCATACCAAGCTTGATACACTATGTTCTGGAATGGATAAATTGTCTCATACCCCCGAGGATTATGTTAGTGATCGTATAAGAAGTGGCATCCACAACACGTTAAGTTAAGTGGCCAGTTATACATCTCATATGATACATTAATCTGCGACTTCATAGGATTCAATTTTAATCCGAAACAAGAAGATATAAAAGTTTACAAAGCTTCACAGAGTTATCTCCAAAACCAAAGAGATGTCTACGTTAACTACAAAGAGTATAATGATTTATAGTATCAAAAGACTTAGAGAAATCCAACAAGTAAAGAATAGTAATAAATACTTTTACCATTGCTGTTTTACAACTATGCTTAAGCCGGAAGCGTGATTGCAGTGGAGACAATAAGTTGTGAGCACTAATATAGCATGTGATCTATTTTGTAATTAGTTTTTCAAACACACGATAGGATACTTATTGGTCGGAAGTCGCCAGGATTAGAAGCATTTGGTTTTTTAGCTACCGGCTTTTTAATATATATGGTGTCGATGCCGCGATTGCCGATGGTACCTTATAAGATACGTCATTATATAAATCTTAATTCAGATAATTAAATGCAGTATTTTCTACTTCTTTGTCCACGAAAACTGTTTGTTTTTTTCAGGATTTTGGTCAAGTTCCAGTTGGATTCTCAGATTCTAATTAATTTCTCCACTGACTACTGACTTCAACCTCAGAAAGGTATATTATAAATTTGATAACAGATCTTTAGCCGCTAGATTTGTCTTACAACTGATTCCATTTGTACCACGATACATGCTTGGGTTATACTTACAAGTGAGATACATGCGATTATTATAAACACTTTTCTAGATAAAAGAATGGAGAGCACGGAGTGGTAATAGTAATACCCATTTCTCAATCGATGGCTGATCGCAGTCAAACAATCGAAATCTTTATATAAATATCTACGAGTGTCTTTACAATCCCAGACGGACAGACTGCACACTCGATGCGTGATTGAAACTTTCTATAGTTTTTCTTTTTCCTTCTTCGGGTTTCATTTCATTTCAGCGCTGTTTGTAGCACAGTTTACATACATAATATATACATATGTATTTTCCTTTTCGAATCGCGAATCGAGACGTGTGTAATGGTCAAATGAAAGCTGGTACCTGGTACTCGTTTGATGCATCTTAAGTGCTCAAGCTCAATGTTATGCTAACACATATTCTTAATGTTTTTGCAACGGGCAAATAGTTTTAACTTTCATTGATAATGCTCATATTGTTATTGTTTCTACTACCATCATTCCAAAAGGAAATTCCATCACACAGATCACCGGATGTTTTATTTAATGAGAAATAAAATTGGATGCAAAATCATTAAAGAGAATCTCAAGGTAATTCTTGTTTGCATAATTATGTATATAGTTTCTTTGAGAAAATCGCAGCTAGACTAATTATGTTAAAAAACGTACTGAATATTTCTTAAATAAGGGTCCTATTAATACAAACCAATAAAACCAAAAAAACGTTCAGTTCAATTGCCAAGATCGTAGTCATCTTTATTCTGAAATCAGGTTCTTATTTATAGTCCGAAGATTATAATACGTGTGAAGTATACAATGCGAATATCTATTAACCCTTAACCATCTACCACCCATTTCAGTCCCTTAACCACCTACGTGCGGTCCTGGAGACCGCTACAGATTTTTACCTCTATTTCGTAATTTCCGGTATTAAAAAAAATCAATAATATTGTTGTTGATACCTTTAAGTTTTATTTTAAAGACCAAAATAAAATAGATTAAAGTAACATTTTGTAATTTTCTTAAAAACTTCACATATTAGCACTTTTAGCGCAAAAAATGACTACGCTCATACAATGAGATCTGTTGCAGTGGGAACTTAAAATTTCGAATTCTTGGTATTAATTCTTATAAACTAAGAAAACAAAGAATAAAATAAAAAAAAAACAACCCATAAAAATTAAAATTTTTCATCTAAATTCTCTAATCGCAGAAATTGATATGGGAGCCCCTCGATCCTGGGCCATTTTTTTTTATTGTAGAAGAAAATCATCGAAACAAACATTTGACATCAGATGTTAAAATTGAAAAAGCTCAGATCATTTTATTCTGAGCACTTAGAGCACGCTCATACTCTGAGCAAATAAGAAACACGAACATTTATCTTGAGAACTCTTTTACTGCTCTGAACTAATTTATGATAACGCCAAATGACAGAATATTGTGAAAACTTGTTGTTCTATCTGTAAGTTGATATCGACAACAAAAAAAAAACATCAATAAAAATACAATTCAGTATATAATTTAAATGTAAGTTGAAGTAAGCATAAAACATGTATGTCTCGTTTCATTTGCTGGGTTCATTTGTGCGTGCGCTAAGATTTCTCTCTCTCTCTCTCCACCACCACCAAAACCATGCAGCGCAGCCGACTGCGCAGCACACACCGCAGACAGTCCATAAAGGGCGACGAATATCTGATGCCAGTACAGATATTTAAAAAATGTATAAGGGCCTTGCGGCCGAACCCGGGACCCGATCACTACCAAATTTTCGAAAAAGTATTGTTTATTGGGTATACACATGTGTGTAAAATTTGAAGAAAATCGGGTAAATTTTTTAAAATTTTTGTTTGGGAGCCCCCCGACCCCGCAGCCAGAGGGGCCTCAAAATTTAATAGAAAGTGTTGTCTCCGGAAATACGCAAGTGTGCAAAATTTCAATAAAATCGGGCCATGGGAAGTGGGTTAAAAATTGATCGCAAGAATCCACGACAGACGACCGACCGACGACCGACCGACGACCGACCGACGACCGACCGACGACCGACGACCCACGGGCAAGTGAAGTTAATATAGAGAATTTAATAAAAAATCCAACATAAAAAAAAACAATTGCTGTAAGGGATCGCACCAGCGACCACATAAATAATATGCCTAAGGCATACAACGTTTTTGACCCTACATCGACTCTAGTGCCTCTCAAATTAAAAGCATACACAAATCAGTACTACGTATTAATTAATAGCACACTTGGTGCATGAAAACAAAAGTAAACAAAAATAACCCATACATATTCTTTAGGGGCACATTCGGTGCATGGGAACAAAAAATATAAAACATCTGCAATAGCATAATTTATGACCGGCGGTCGTTCGCCTATGAAAATAAATATGCAATCTAAGCATCATGGGCAAACAAGCCCCGGCCGCTTAGAACGTTAATTAACCTTTCCATGCATTGCGCTGAATAAGCGGAGCATGGAAATGGTAATAAAATAATAAGTTCGTTCGCTTGTGGAAACAAATATGTCAACGCAGCAGCATAGGCTAACGAAACCCAAAAACACTTGACGGTCGGTCATATATTACATACGTACATACATACACTATGCTGTATGATTATGTAAAATATGAATATCGATGAGTGGGCATTCCAGAGTCGATGCATGTTCGAAAACCGATCAATTATTTTTGTATAAAAGAAGGGAAAATTCACTGAAAAAACCATCTTCTCACCTAACGTTGAACAATAATCATGGAGTTTTAATTTATTAAGGCATCATACCAATTCGGTATTCCGACTCCCTAGAGAGCTCCGGCTTTTGGGTTTACGTTGACACGGCAATACGCCTAACGAGTCAGATATCGAGCTTGGTATCTAAATCCTTTAAAACATTAACAGCAAAGTTGTTCCAACGCCTCGTTGCGTTATAATTACTTTGTATTTATTGTGTGTTTCATATGCAGAAGTCATTGCGAGGATTACTTTGTATTAGTTGTGTGGTTTATATTGGCATCCCTTCACAAATTTTCGTTTTATCAAATACAGTTCTTTTCTATAAACAACTTTTTACAAAAACGAAACTAGTTTAACTGTGTTATAACGATTCAAATACGGACATATTTTCGTAACATCTCACATTTGTTCCTACTCAGCAATTCTATAGACTTTTCACGCCAAAATTTAACCCACAAAAAACCTGATTTGTATATAGAACAGTATTTCAGTTTTTCCTTAAGTGTGTGTGCTACATATGATTTGTGGTAAACTGCTATTTTGTATAGTGCGTGTTTTTGTGTAGAAGTATATTTTTGATCTTGACACGCCGTTTTAGTCAAATAGAGTGTAAAATACAAATTAGTTTTGCCTTCTCACTACGAATTAAAATAAGTAATAATAAATATTTAATAAATACATTAAATTTCTCAGTGTGCCTGCCTGCTTCTAAGATCTTACGGGTTTTCCCCGTTGTAAGTCTTAATTTAATACTGACAACATTTTCTGAGAACCGAATCTATGACGAATCTAATGATAAATTAATTGCGTCGCAACAAAAATACTTCATTAAAAACGTTTTCAATTCGAATCGCGTATATGTTGTGTACAAAAAATTGAGCATAGGTATAATTTATGTACAGAAAGTGTACAGTACGGAAGTTTTCACTCAGACCTCGCCCCGAAGTAATTCCCTTTGCTCAGCAGTCACGTGTTAAGCCAATAACAAATGCAATGCAAGTTTTTTTTGACGCGGCGTTTAGCTCTGTTTTCTAACCCGTCTCCAAAAGTTAAAGCTTGTCTTGTCATTACTGTCCTCATATTATGTATATTCGTATATTATAAGCCAAAAAGCATAAAACTGGAAAAAAGACGACGACTCATCTTTGTTCACGCACAAGCAGACCACCTTTTAGTTGTCATCACATCACGGGAAAGACAATCCACAAAAAATGAAACATAAACAACGTCAACTCGCTAATACATTGACCCAATGAACTCAAAAGTTGACAAGGCCAAAACATGTTCAATCCTCGTGCAATTTCCTTCTTTGCCACAAAGTTTTCATACACTCGTACACATAAACTGAAGAATTAATACACTCGTACTGCTGGAATGAGATTTAGGTACAATCCTGCTACTAAAAATAAAACATGCTGAGTACGGGCGGAGGGAAAGCCTATTAGCCTGGGAGTCACCAATTGTATTGTGTTTTATTCTATCTCGTATCTCTAGCGACCAACTGCACATAGAAGAGTCGGTTCTATGAGGTAAATTCTTGTAAAGAGTTAAACCTTTGTTTTGCTCTGGTTTTGCTGTGGACAAAATGCAAAGATGTGTCTGTTTGTGTGTACTTTTGAGCATTTATATGCTTTATTAAAACTACATACATAATATAATACACCTTGTCTAAATGAGTATTATTTTATTTGGCGCTATATCTAGCCAAATCTAATATGTATACAAGTAAATGTAAAAAAACTTCGTTTTTCGGGTAATAACTTTATTATTTGGTAATAATCGCCAAAACATCTGTTTTTGAGGTCGGGCCTATTTTAAAGAATTTTCTTTTTTCAACACTTCACACGTGCCACACGTGACTTGCGAGACGCCGTCAAAAGCGGGAAAAATGGGCCCCTGACATTGAACCGCTCATACAATTTCAGCCCTCTAGCTCGTGTGAAAGGTGGTTAAACAAAACCTCAAAAAACGACAAAATGGCGCGATTTCAAACCATCACAGGTTTCACACGCGAAACATAACATGCGTCATACGTGGAATATAAAAAATGTTATTTTGAACTTAGATACTCACAAAATTTCAACTCTCTAGGTCGTGTGGAAGGTGGTTAAAAAGAACCTCAAAAAAGTCGAAAAAAAAAATTTCAACCTATTACACGCGACATGCGTCATACTCGGAATATAAAAAAATTCCATTTTTGGACCCTTATAAAATTTCAGCTCTCTAGGTCATGTGGAAATTGATTAAAAAGGACCTCAAAGAAATCGAAAAAACAAAAATTTCAACCCATCACATGCGTCACACGCGACACATGATACGTATCATACTCGGAATATAAAAAATGCTATTTCGGACTTAGACACTTACAAAATTTCAGCTCTCTAGGTAAAAAGAACCTCAAAGAAGTCGAAAAAACATTTCAACCCATCACACGCGCCACACGCGATACGCGACACTTCGTTTTTCGGGTAAAAACTTTTATATATACATCAACACACGCCACACAGTCGTTTGTTATTTGATAATAATCGCCAAAATATCTGTTTTTGAGTTCGGGTCTATATCAAAGAATTTTCTTGTTTCCGCGACATCGCGACACGCGTGCCTCAAAATCGGGATATCAAAATGGGCCTTGACATTGTCACTCAAAAAATTTTAGCCCTCTAGGTCATGCGAAAGGTGGTTAGAAAAGACCTCTGGCTTTAAAGTCTATAAAAAGATGGTGTAGTGAGTTTTGAAACTACACATTTTTCCATCACCTGTCTTAGACTGTAAATCTGATCAGTTGTTGATTTGCCTCGGATGAAGCCACACTGAAATGTGGGGCCTCCTATTGTTATCAGTTCCGCTGGGATCCCATCAGATCCCGGGGCCTTATTATTTTTGAGCCGGTTTAACGCTCTGCTAACTTCGTCTATGCATGGTGGCGGCAGCATAGTATGATCTTCGGTCATTGGTGGAGCCTCCAATTACTTAGTTAACTATCGATTTAGCAACTCATGAAAGTGCTCTTCCCATCGCTCTAAGATGCCTTTAAGATCGGCGATCAGATTACCCTGTTTGTCCTTGCAGTGCAAAGCGGTGTGTATTGCGTCATACCGCGAACTCTTTGGTAGAACTTTCGCGCCTGGTGCCATATTCGCTCTCGGCACTGTTCTAGTTCACGGACGAAATTCTTCTCCCAGGCTGCTTTTTTTTGCCGGTGAACTGTTTTTTCATATCTTCTGAGCTCTGAGAAGATGAACTTCTCGTGCCCGCGTTCTATGAGATTGTCGCATTGCTCGGTACGCAACAATATAACGTTCATTTGCGAAATCAATATAATAGGTGGTCATAATTAAGTGAAGAGGAGTGTACCTAATATGAACTTATATGGGATGAAAATAAGGTGTTAAAATATAATAAAAACATAAATCTGTGCTGTTGTAGTAATAGCTAGTAGTAGTACAACGCAAAAAATATAGTAAAGACATACTATTAGAGACTACTAATTGCAGCTTCAGGGTGTTATTCAATAAAACAACATTTTTAATTGTTAACCGAAAACACGCAACTTGTATCACGATTAGTCGTATGCGCGGTTTAGTTAATCCCATGCACACCTTGATGTACGACGAACGATTAGTTGATATTTTCCGGAATTCGAATGTCGTTGGGTTTTTTGTGAATTCTACTGATGTAGTGTGAATCAACAGTATACGAGAATACGTACATTAATGTTAATGCATCTTCCTATTTAAATATGTAGTTAATATAAAAAAAACGTATACGTACTTGTAAAGAATAGCATACAAAAGTATCGATGAAAACAAAAAGATAGACAATTAATTCAAAACAATTTAGAATCTAGAATGAAAACATTTAAAAATTTTCACATTTCATGCGGTAGAATTGCAAACCTTTAAAGAACGCTCCCGTTCAAACCCTGCGTGACGAAATACAAACGAAAGGTGAAAATCCCCTCATACCCATTTAGTAATACGATAAAGTGCATTTTGTTGCTGATTAGAACGTATAAGTATAGATAGTCAACATGATATTAAAGCGAAGAGAAGTGAACAGTAAGACATACCTTGCCCTGATGTGTGGTGCCCTTTAGCCGGACCCACCGACCCACCAACTGAACGACCGGCCAACCAGACGAGTCCAAGCACACTACGCTTGAAATCATTATGAGGCCATCGATCAGATTCCACCAGCAAAGCCCCACAGTCCACACAACTGACAGCTGCCGTTGCTTAGGGCTAAATTCTTAGGCGACGCTTAACGTTCTTGTTTTTTTTTTTTTTGTTTTTCGTACAGGCATCGGAGCGAACGTTGCCGGCGCTTGCTAAAGCTTTGATTTAGCAAATTGCAAATAATGACACGAAGGAAAAGAAAGTAAAATAAACAGCAGTAATGGCACAAATCATTAACTTATCAACAGCAAAAAGACAACAGGACAGAAAACGATTTAAAGCGATTTTAATGTGCGTCTGGCTGCTTGCTTGTTCCAGGGCAGAGAAGACCATCACCGCAGGTTATGGCTGAACGCAAATATGTACGAGTATGTACGCGGTCGTACGTAGATACGACCCATACAACGGGGGCCGGAGCAACGTAATGAGTATAGCAGAACTAGAGCCACATTGAAACCAGGCCAAATTTGATTACCGCACTTCTGTGTTGGTTGCTTTGGTTGTTTCTTGGTTGAGGCAAGTCGAATCGAACAAAAAAAAAACTCGATTCTAAGTTGGGATCATTTTGTTTAACAGTACATATATACTATTGCTATTAATTGGGTTTTATTTTGCGATAAAAGGAAAGTAATACACAATGGAAGGCAACAACATGGCCGGTTTTGCGTGTAAAGAAAGTTAAAATTTATAATAAGCTTTTATTTTAACTGCAGCTTTAAATTGCACACCAGACCACTAATAAAGATCCAATTGATTAAACCGCACAACATCGGACCCAATTAAAATCCTCGTGTGGTAACCTCGGTTTTTTTTGGTCTGGAAGTTTAAAATTTAACGTCACACTTTGTTTTTTCTGAGCAGTCTATATTCAACGTGTTTTTAATTATTTTGTAACGAAAAATATTTTCGTAAATGTCCAAGTTTTTGCGAAAAACTTTCTAGATGTGGGTGTGTTACATAACGCATACATAAACAACCTGCTATCAACTATCACTTAACGCTAGGTCGATATTTACCCTTCATTATCATCATCATATTTGGCTCTACAACCAGTGTCCGGTCCTGGCCTCCCGCAAAAAATCTCTCCACCGGTCCCGATTTCGAGCCGATGTCATCCAATTTGGCATCCCTAAACTCTGAGCGTCCTGGTCCACGCCATCCTTCCAGCCTAGGCTTGGCCGGCCTCGCTGTCGTGTTCCATAAGTCCTACCGCAAAGGACTTTCCGAGCAGGATCCTTTTCGCTCATGCGAGCTAGGTGTCCTGCCCACCGGAGCTACCGAGCTTAATTTTCTTCATAATGTCGACATCGCGGTAACGCTCGTAGACCTCATCACTATAAGGTCTCCGGAATCGTACGGGGCCAACAATTCTCCGTAAGACTTTTCTCTCAAACGCGGCTAAGAGGTCAGAATGCTTTTTGCTAGGCACCCAAGTCTCGGATCCATATGTAAGTACGGGAAACTTTCCGTGACATTTGTCAGACATTCGCGAGAGGTGAGTTATCGTGAGAAATACTTTTGGTGTTGCTGGGATTCGAACCACGAACCCCCTGCTCAGAAGCCATGCAAGGCAGATAATAACTGGCTGGTCAAGCAGTTCCATACATTTTTTTTCGTAATTATTATTAATATTTTCCGGCATTTTAGTTTAGAAGGCTGTTAGGTATTTAAAGAAAACACGAAGTTTTCGGCGCGACAGACCGTTGCGGTCCAATGCCTAGCTTCTCGCGACTATTTGTTTTGTGCATGTATATTTTTTCACACAAATGGAAGGGACCTGCAATTTAATGCCGAATATGAACGGTGAATTGAGAAGCTTTCCGTGACACATTATTACTCGGACGTTTGTCAGACATTCGCGAGAGGTGGGACACCGTGAAAAATACTTTTTGGTGTTACTGGGATTCGAACCACGAACCTCCTGATCAGCAGCCATGCAGTTATCCACTGAGCCACGGCGCCCACATAAGCAGTTATTGGACTCTTGGGTCGACGAACCACTATGCTGTACATCTATAAAACTTCAAATTAAGAATCAATGAGATGGAAAAAGTCATATACTGCGAATCGAACCCAGGTGCTGCGAGTGGTAGCCAACAACTCTAACCACTCAGCAAAGTCACTAACTTAACTACAAGTTGATGGCAACGAGTACTTGTGTTAACAATATTTTGCGAAAATACTCGACCATTGTGGTAAGTTCATGTTGTAACATAATTGAATTATGGTCCAAAGGTTGAGTACATTTTAAACATGCGGCAACAAATAAAACACAAAGACTCGCCCGTCCGACCGTACCGTGTGCTTAACTAAATGCATCATTCATTTTGTAAACGAATTTCACCAGTTAGCTATGATACAATACAAGTAGTATTGGGATTAAAATGACCACAAGGCAAATCGAAAGGAAAACATTTGCACGTTTGACTTACATATTTGGAGAGGCAACTTTATTCGTGTGGAGTGGTAGTGGTAGACTGGACTGTTGGGTGAACTGCTACTGAAATAGGTGGAGGCTTATTACGAATGTAATATGCAATTGTTCTAGAACCGTGAGCTAGAAATAATTTGCGCAAAGGGAGGCTGAAGAAGACTAATAACAATACAATGTGTCTCTGGACGAGAAGGTGCATGGCATTGATGATAATGTGGTGTGCTCCTCCTCTGATTGGATTTTAATTCATGAATAAATGCATAAATAATTCCATTTTTAATTTATTCATGTTTTTCCTGAACTCTGATTCATTATACTCTCAACTTTTTCCGCATGTGTGTCGCACTTTCTCACAAATCAGAACACATTTCCTCCTTGCTTTGGATATACTCGTACCACTATACTCGTATGTGGGAATTGGATTATATATCTAGCTTCTTACTGTAGTTTGTTATAATTCGCACCTCTCTTAGACCGTCATAGTCACATTGTCATTTTTTTTTTAATTAATTACATCCTGGTAATTTCACATTAATCAGGTATCCTACTGTTCCAAAACGAATAAACTAGAATTCAGGTTAATTAGCCGACTGTTTTTCACAGTTCTCGCTAGCTATAACGACTTATGTGCTATTATTATATATTTTTTATTAGAAGAAAATCGTTAAAAATTATTAAAATGATAAGAAAATACATAAATTCGCAATAAGTCCAAACGATTTGGCAAACTAAAGAAGCGAGCGGCTTGGCAAATTATGTAGTCTACCTGCTACTTCCTCTTGATGTTTTTTTCGCAATATTTAATGTTCTAAATGCACGAGCAGGTAGGTTCCGTAGAAGCATGAACAATTATATTATAAACAATAAAAATATTTAATTAATACTTTTACCAATTCTTCTATTAATAAATTAAATTCAAATTGCAGACAACCAGTGCCTGACGGTGCTACTGGTAGAGTTGTATGTCGATGGCCCAAGAAAGTTCAAAAGTCTCGACGTATGCCTTATTCATTGATAATTTTATGCGCAATTGGCTGATTAATAAACACCAGACATTGGACTTTCTTCCATATTAGTAAGTGCCGGTTATTGACGTAGCCCATGTGGAAATTTTTTTTATCGTATACACACTGTATATCTGAATGGACGAAAAATACCTACTTAAAGGGTTAATTTTGAGCAATAAATCCTACGAGAGGGGAGAATATATTTTCCCCACATGCGACCAACTAAGCGTTTTACGGAAAAGAAATGTGGTTTTGGCTTTACAAAAATAACTCCCCACTTTTTAACTCTTGAACACATAAAGCTACACGAGTAGTGTTGGTTGTTTTAGAAAGAAAAAAAATATCAAATAAGAAACTAGTAATTTCATATTTGTAGTAAATACATTTTTAGTTATAAGTTAAATCTTATTACATAAAAATAAAACTTTGTCTGTATGTATGTTCGCGATTAACTAGAAGACCGTTCATCCGATATAGCTGAAACTTTGGGTCGTGGTGGGGACGGTTGAAGTGGATGTTTGTAGGGAGATAGAGTGATAATGGTTTTGAGGGGTTGACGTGGTGGGTGACTAGCTATAGTTTGTATGAGATTGACTCGAAGACCGTGAATTTGATTGAGATAGAGGCGATATATGTGAGGGGAATGTTTTTGGGTTTGGGAGTATCTTCAGGTGGGTCTTGGAGGGTCTTGTTTATCAGTTGGGTGGGGGTAGTATGGTGGGTACAGTGTGGAGGGGACAGCCAGGCAACGCTGGGTATTTCAGCTAGTTATAAATAAGTTTTCAATTTTCGATTACTGATTTGCATGACGACAAAATGGCTGTCAGCTATCAGCAGAATAGGGGGAATAACACAAAATGCATTAGAATTGCAAGTGGCCGTAACTATCTTCGGATTGGTGGTGAAAGAATAACCTCGCCCGTAAACAATTTTTTATTACGGAACCCAAAATAAGCCTCTCAATCTATATACATATCTAACTATCTATCTATCTCTATCCCTCTATCACTGATAAACGACGACGACCACGGCAACTAAAACGGCTAAACGATTTAAGAATTTTCTCATGGAACGTACGGTTTGATGACGAATGTAAGCTAGCGACTGAACGTAAGAGCAATGCAATCTCATAAAACGCGGGCACTCGAAGATGAATATGAAGAACTCTGAAGATATGAAAAACAGTTCACCGGTGAAAGAAAGCAGCATGGTAGAAGAATCTCGTCCGTGAATTAGAACTGTACTGTTCCGCACCAGGCGCAAAGTTCTACCAAAGAGTACATCTTATGACGCAATATATACAGCGTTGCACATACTGTAAAGACAGGGGAGGGTAATTTGATCACCGATCTCAAAGACATCTTAGAGGGATTGGAAGAGCACTTTCATGAATTGCTAAATGGCTAGCTAACTGAGAAATTGGATGCTCCACCAATGACTGAAGACCATACTATGCTTCCGCCACCAAGAAAAGACGAAGTTAGCAGAGCGATAAATTGGTATCAGAAGGGATCCCAGCGGGACTGATTAAAATAGGAGGCCACAAAAAAGCCAAACAATTCATGAAATAGTATGCAAGTATGGAAGGAAGAAGCGATGCCAGAAGACTGGCGAAGAGGCATCCTATGCCACATACATGAGAATGAGATATCACAAAATGAAGCAATTATTGTGGTATAATGTTGTTGAGTACCGCGTATAAGATTTCTCTCCTATCCTTCAAGGCAGGTTAGCCCCATACGCTATAGACATCATTGGTCCATACCAGTGTGGCTTAATCAAAGGTAAATCAACAACTGAGCACTGATCAGATTTACACCCTTAGGAGGTGATGGAAAAATTTCTAGAAACTCTTCAAAACTCACTACACCATCTCTTTATAGACTTTGAAACCGCCTATGATAGCATACTCAGAGTAGAACTTTATAAAGCCATGGGAGAATACGTTGACTAAGACCGATGTTATTTATAAGCCATGTAAAAATATCCGGATCCTTATCCAGCCCGTTCAACATCAATATCGAGCTCCGACAAGGGGATGGACTGGTCTGGGTCCTCTTCAACCGCAATAAACAAACAGACAAACACACAGGCACCGTAAGTTAATACAGAGTTTTTAAAAAGTAATATAAAGTCAAAACGTTACTTATTGCAAAACATATTATTTTTGTTCAAAATTAACCCAGGAATCACTCCGCTAGGTATTTGGTACGCATTCAGATACACTCTGTATATTTTCTTATCCGCATAAGAAAAGATCTTAAATTTAATTATCACCTCTCTCTAGATTTTAGATTCGACTTCTGATTCACCAGCAAAAAGATTGGTGATAAATGTATGGTTTGTTTTATGTCTGCTGACAGCAATAACCATCTTTGTTATTTCACACTCAAAGCCAAAAGAGTGGCACCGGCTACGATTTCTGATAATTTTCCCATGTCTCCTCTTAAAAAGATAGGTAAAGGTTTTATTCTACGCAAATGGACAACGTACTGGAGGAATTTCTAATTTTTATCTTTTCGAAAAAAAAATTCTTGGCGTTCGAACTTTGTTCCATTTGTAATATTCAACTGACGTATACTTATGTAAAACAATGGCTAAACACTTCGTCAATATAAAAATGACAATAAGGTGGTTTTTACGCCGAGTTATCACTATAGTGACAATATAACTTCGCCAGCAACGATCGTGAAATTTGGAGCGAAGAATTTAATTGGTGGAAATTTCTCTGATTCATCCATCAACACTCTAAAAAGACAAATCTAATGGTTGATCCATCTGTGTATGCTATGCTCTTGCCATAAAGTAATAAAAAACCTCCTTTTAGTTATTTTGAAAATAAAACAAAAAAACAAAAGCATTCTCCTCCTAGATAAAGAAGAAAATGCCACGTCTTCAGTTTTCCCTGTAAAGATGTCTGCTCGGTTCGCGTTAAACAACAAAAGAGCAAGTTCCCAAGTAGTTGAGATTTTAGTCAGGTAGGCATGCAAGAGCCTGTCGATTTGATGAATAGCTTGGTTTGAGATAGACTGATTTTCGAGAAAATCGACAACGATGCAGACAACTCAAAATTAATGTCTTTGGTATTGTTATCATTTTATCAGTGTTGTCGTATAGTGTAATGAGCTGAAATCTATTCAGCATTGGATATGCAAGTTACTTAAAATCTCCCATGAAAAGGTATGTGGATTATTATAAAAAGTATAAAAACAAAAATATCATCTAACGTTTATTCTTTTTAAATCTCCTTAAGTGCACTAATAAAAATTATGAACAACTAGATGAAATTTTATGATGGCTTGCATAGCAGATCAAAAAGTTAACTGTTTTGAAATACTTTGCGTTATTATTATTGAAATGGGTGCACCAAGTATGAACGGATATCTTGCAATAATCACTCATCCGTTTGTTAAATCGCCTGCTCAACAATTGCACATTCGATCGCTGCACATATTTAAAATGCAATCGCTTTAACGGCAATATTTTTGAAATTTTGAAATCACCATCGCAGCGTAAATAGCGTGTGCAAAACTACGAATTATTATGCAAAAAATATTAAATTAAAAAAAAAATTATAATGGTCAGCGACCAATGGCATTCAAAATAACGAATTTTCACTTTCTTCACCATTCTACTTTTGCATATTGATTCAGATTTTTTTATGTTCGATTGAGAAAGAAACGTAAATTTATGTGGAAATACTCGTAGTGAACAATGTTATTGTTGGTTTGAACACTCTAGGGATTTATCGATTTGTGATTTTTTGGTTTCATTTTCACGATTTTTCTGTACACGATTTTATACAGAGACTGGTTTAATACTTCCTTGACAAGACATGAGTTAATTGCATACCTTAATGTCGTAAAAAAAAATATTTCAATGGTTTCGTAGTTTTGTTCTGTTTGGTCAAAATGTATTGGCATATGTATGTGCTTATAATCAAAGATTAAAATATATATATATATATAAGGGAAATAAGAGAAAAAATAATAAAAATTACTCTTACGAAACATTCAAACTTTAAGCTTTATCAGTTTCAAAATACAGCAATTATATTGTTATTCAAGAATTGCAAATTTATCGATTTGTGATTTTTTGGTTTCATTTTCACGATTTTTCTGTACACGATTTTATACAGAGACTGGTTTAATACTTCCTTGACAAGACATGAGTTAATTGCATACCTTAATGTCGTAAAAAAAATATTTCAATGGTTTCGT
This sequence comes from Nephrocerus scutellatus, assembly GCA_947095585.1. Lineage (NCBI taxonomy): Eukaryota > Metazoa > Arthropoda > Insecta > Diptera > Pipunculidae > Nephrocerus > Nephrocerus scutellatus. Next base: position 4,321,898 of record OX352761.1, on the reverse strand, counting down.
AGTTTTGTTCTGTTTGGTCAAAATGTATTGGCATATGTATGTGCTTATAATCAAAGATTAAAATATATATATATAAGGGAAATAAAAGAAAAAATAATAAAAATTACTCGTACGAAACATTCAAACTTTAAGCTTTATCAGTTTCAAAATAAACCTAATTTTTTTTTAAAACAAACTACAGCAATTATATTGTTATTCAAGAATTGCAAATTGCACATTCTGCTGCATTCAGTATAGCACTGTATGCCATAAAAACATCGGTACGCTATGCTTTGTTGTGCTGCGCTCAATATGCAGCTAGCCTCAAGGCTTTTTCAGCACAACTATGGATTATTATGCGACAAGAAATAACAAAGAAAAATTGCATCTCTTTCGGAAGTTCTCAAAAATTTAGCACATACATCATCTTAAGACTTAAGGTTTATTGTGTACCAATAGTTTTTCTGTATCAAAAATTATTTTGTGTTACGATTTTGTGTTACATTTTTGAATTCTTGTAACTAAGTCATTTCTCAAGCGATTTGTATGAAATTCACTATGTTGGACTAAGATTCGACTTGTTCTGGAATATGATCAATATGGTATGGAATTTCGGGAACAAAGTAATTTTTAAGCGATTCGCATGAAATTCGCTATGTAGAACTAAAATGCGACTATAAGACTTGTTCCTATGGAAATTCTGGAATATGGTCTGGAATTTCGGGAACAAAGCAATTTCTTGTTCTTATGGAAATTCTGCAATATGATCATTAGAATCTGGAGCTTTGGGAACTATACTATTTTGAGATATTGAGATGTCCGTTCGTGTATCCACAGACAAAAAGTTATTTTTTTCCCCCGGGCAGACGTTGTCACGCTCAAAACGCACGGCCGTGTATCCGACACAGCCTACCCTGCTCTTTTTTTTAATAACCGGAGAAGAGCTTACTTTAGGATATGAAAGCGAGCTTCTCCGTTCGTCATATGGATAGTAGTAATTCAGTCTAAACACTGAATTATTTTAAAAGCCCAATTGTAACCATTTAATTCACAAAATTCTATAACAATTTTTTGGGGAAATTATTTTGTGTGAAAAAAAAAAATTTTTTTCTTATTTTTATAGGAATTTTTTTATTTCTTAAAAAACGTTCTCTAATTTAAAAAAAATTTATTGAAATTTTGAAAACATGAGTATTTCCGGAGATAGCACTTTCTTTTTTAAAAATAAACCCGATTTTCTTTACACTTTTTGTAAAAATTTTGGAGATTCCAGGCCCCGGGGTCGTGCGGTGCGGCCCCATAAAAATTTTTGAAAAAAATTAAGCCGATTTTCTTTAAATTTTATACACATGTGTATCTCCAATGGACGAAATTTTTTGTAAAATTTTTGGAGCCCTGTGGCTCGAAGGGGGCCTATAATTTTTTAAAAATTAGCCCGATTTATTAAAATTTTAAAGGCATGTGTACCTGTGATGGACAAACCTTATTGCAAAATTTTTTTGAGTGCCCTAGGCCCGAGGGGGGCCCATGTAAATTTAAATTTTTCATGTAAATTCTTAATAAGAGATACATATGTGTTAAATATGTTTGTATGAGGAGTACGCATGTAAATTGAAATCACTGAGTCCTGAGGCCCGAGTGGTGCCCATGTAAATTTTTTAAAAATTAGCTCGATTTTCTTCAAATTTTAAACACATGTGTGTCTCCGATGGACAAAACTTTTTGCAAAACTTTTGGAGTGAACGGGCTCTGCCGCCCAGGTTCCCCATATAATTTTTTTTTTTAAATTAGCCCGATTTTCTTCAAATTTTAAAGACATGTGTGTGTATCACTGATGGACAAAACTTTTTGTAAATTTCTTGAAGTGATCGGGCCCTAAGTCCCGAGTGGTCCCCATGCAAATTTTTTAAAAATTAGCCCGATTTTCTTCAAATTGTAAACACATATGTATCTCCTATTAGAGAATGTACATGAAATGTTTTTTTTTATTGTTTATTTATTAAAGTTGTTATTTGTAAATTAATAAACTTGTGTTGTGTTTAATTTGCCAAATCCTTTATGTACTCAAAAGCTTAAATTTCATAACAATATTCATAATTGACAAAATAAATCAAAACTAAATCAAAAGACTGTAATTTTGATTTAGTAACACTTTGATCGCTTGCCCCTGTACATTATTAAATTCTCTATATATTAACTTCACGTTCGGATCTGTTTGTTTGTTAGTGGCCTATTTTTAATCCACTTCCTAAAACCCGATTTTATTCAAACTTTGCACACATGTGTTCTTCGATGACAGCACTTTCTGTAAATTTGGAAGCGATTTAATTTAAATTTAACCAGATTTTATTTAAACTTTACACACCTGTGTATCTCCGGTTAGAAAATTTACATGAAAAATTTTAATTTTTTTAGGTTGGTTTTTTTTTGTTTTCATTACATTCATTGTTAAAAAAACAGGCACGTATACTTTGAGCATAATTGTTATCCATGCCTCATTGTACTTCCAACAGCTGGTCTGGCACATAACTAATGACGGTTTTTTGTGGGCGTTATTTAACATGCATAACCGAACGATGTGTCATCGCAGGCGCGTTCTTTGTTTCTATAAACCAGCGCCGCGGCGACAGATACAAAATCCCCACAAACAAAGGCAGTTTTTTTAATGACAATTGCCGATTAGACTCAGCTGTATGTAGTAGTATAGATAGAATAGTAAATATTTTGTAGCAGAAGGTTCACCCAAACCAACGATCGTGAAGCGGTACACACCAAAGTATCTATGTTGTTCTTTTCAGATTTACATGATGGAGCCCCCAAAACTAAAACCAAACCCCAGTGGGAAGTTAAAAGTTAGTTGAGTCTCAGTAAGTGAGTGCGGAAAAATGAGAAATTGGTTTCCGATCTGAGAGCCTCGTTCCCAAAACAACTAAAACGATAAACTGTAAAATGTATTTTGTGTCGAGCACGTCGTTCAGCGACGAGTAAATCCAGTTTTTGTGTACCAAAAAAATGTAAACACGATTTCGGACTCTTTCTGCTTTGTATGGAATTATTTCAGGTAAGAGAATTATTTTCTAGGTTGTTTGCCAGATTCATTTTGTTTGTTTCTGTTTCACAATAATAGCTGGTAGCTTTGTCTTTGAATGATATCTTGTAACTGAACGACCGACAAACGGGAATATTTCTAATCCATTTTCCCTTGAAAATATGTATCGGGGGTACATTACATTCGTCCGTATATAATATACATTTCTGTAGACCGACGACTTGCTGACAGAAAAAAATAATACAACCCAAGGTGATTTTGGGTTAAATAAAATCCATAAAACATACCTCAATATTATGTATGCATGTAGCTACTTAAAAATGAAAATTGTGGAGAAATGCAACGAAATCGATATTTCCTTTCAGTCAACTCAACATAACATCCCACTTACGAGCAACTAACACCTACCGCAAAAATACCAACACTACAACGCGATTTGAGGTCATCTTATTGGCATTTTATCTTATTTTCAAGGATTTCGTATTCTTTGTCACAATGTGACCATAAACATTTCTTTTAATTAACAAATGTTATATGTGATGATCAACATCATAACTGACACAGGGCAGGCACTGAGGAAGGAAACGCACCATACAATTAATTGAAAATTTATTTTAACTAACTTTAAAGAAGCATAAGTTTTGAATCCCAACAAATTACAAATATAATTCGTAAATTTTTTTTTATGAAAAACTGGTTTGGTTAATTATTAAAATTAAATACGACTTTTTCCAGTTCGTTCAACCGATGTTTAAATTTTGGATTTTTTCTAAAACTAGTTTTAAAGAATTTTGAGAAAAATTTACACAACAAAGCTCATTAATATCAAGACACGGAGTAAGGTCCACTTTAATTATCATGTTTATTATTTGAAAATAACCTTGGATTGGCTGAGTAAGTCAATAAGACCCGTTTGATGATACACTACGTTCAATTAAACTTAGTGTTAAAGTTTTTGTAGTAAGAAAGCTTATCATAGTAGGTAGGTAGAGTAGTGGTGATGGTGCTCCTCGCGACACTTGCGAGAACCTCAATTAGCGCATGAGTGCACCAGTTTGATGCCACTGTCATTGGGAATCTTATGAAATGGTTTTTAAATCTAACCTGTAGGCGTTCAAGTACGGGATTAATTAGATGATACTGTACCCCGAAAGCTATTTCAGTTCGTTTGCTCAGTATCTTTTCTTTTCATTTTCCTGCTTACAGCGTCTGCAAAATACCGGGTTAAGCTGCATGGATGCCCACTGGCCAGTGTCCTGTGCTGCCACAACTCTGGCAATATCCTTTCCTTTCCTGGAGATCAAACCGATGATTCTCCTTTTATTGTAGGGAGGACGTATGGCTCAATACAAATTAGTTGTAGTTAAGTAGTAATTTACAGAGAATGAGTTCATAGACTTAACTTTAGCTGACAGCTGATGACTTTGATTGCGGATCGGCTTCCTACACATATGCCTATCCAGCTCATCTGTATTTTGTTCTAAGGAACTAAAAGCCTCTCTTATGAATTTAAATGACACCTGCACAGTCATTTTGGATCGTTTTATTTAGAACTTAAATTTTCCTCTGACCTAAAGGTACCTTACTTATTACTTAGCTTACGCTTTCCTAGTACGTTAAATAGCTTCCAAGGATATGAATGAAAAAAATCTCACAGCGAATCGGAGAGATTTTAATTAGTTCCATATATCAATCAACGGAACTCCTTTCTAAAAGTGCAACTACATTATTACACTCTATTTCCTGAGATTGAGACTTTAAATATCCAATGGCTTCATTGATTCAATCCCAAGTCCCAATAGATACTTCTATAGTTCAATAAACAAATGTGAAAAAAATTAGCTTAACCTTTTTTAGAAGGTTAGTATTCCGACAAATTGCTTTAGGCACTGCTTTGGAAACTGCACAGCTTCAAACCACACAAATCTGTAGGACCACACGGCATATTATGCCGTCCCAAACTCCAAAAGACCTCAGATACCTGTGTTAGCGGTAATTCTAAAGAGTTGTCTAGAGTTGGTCCACATTCCGGATTTATGGAGAGAGGTGAAAGTGGTTTTCATACCCAAAGCGAGCAAATGCTCTCACGTCAGTCCAAAAGATCGTAGTATTCCTGGATATTGAAGGCGCTTTTAACTACATCAACACATCGGCGATCGCAGCTGCACTGTCGGTCGTGAAGGTAGACGACTCACTTGGCGAACTTTATAATATGCTGCTTACAAGTCGGATCATTAATTCAAAACTGGGTGTGGAGTCTGCCAATAGATCTGTATGCAGAGGAACGCCGCAAGGCATTTATTGGTGAACGAGCTGCTGATATATCTGAAGAGGGATGGCTGCAGAGTGATCGCCTTTGCGGATGAAAAACCATGTTGCGATAACGTTCACCATTTCATTTTAAGGACATTTTCCTGTTCGTTTTCAGAGCAAAATGGTGCCACCAGCCCATAAGCCACACCAAACAGTGACTCTTGCAGGATGAACTTTTGCTTCGTGAATAACATGTGGATTCTCCGCTCTCCAAATTCGACAGTTTTGCTTATTGACGTAGCCATTAAGATGAAAATGAGCTTCATCGCTAAAGATGATTTTTAATGAAAAACCTTCATTTCGCTGAAGCAGCTAAATAACAAAACGACGACGATGTATGCAAATGAATGATGGATGCAAATGAAGATCAACATGTAATTTACGAAATGTTGTCGTTTTTGAACGATTATTTTCATAATAAATGTGGAGAATCAAAACCCATTGTTGTGTTGTTAGCGACTCCATGATAATAAATGGCATATTTTTGACATTTCATATGTCAAATAATTTTTTAGAACAGATAACATTAAATACTAAAATTCATCGATGTGTTGTCATCGGTGATACACATGTGTGCAAAGTTTAAAGTGGGCTAGGGAGTGGGTTAAAAATGTATCACAAGATATGGCCATCCATGGACACACGGGCACGCGAAGTTAATATAGAGAATACAAAAATATCGCAAACGACAGTCTTAATAATACGTCTTAACGTATACATAATAGTTCCGTACAACAATACTCTATAGATACAGATGCATACTCGTGAAATGAAGAAATAAAAAACATCAATGTCAGACACAACTTGACGCACATGCGGTTTTATCAGCACCATTTTTGAATTAAATCGCCAAAAAGTACGGACCAACGTACCAAGTACTTACATACGTAAATAAATATATTCGTATCTGTGTGTTTGTATAGGAATAATGTTCGTGGGAGGCTGGCATTGAATGTTTGTAAACAGCTTAATTCACTTAAATGAAATTTGAATGATAGTAAAAAGCAGTCATACAAAAACTGTCTGAGCATACAGGTGCACAAACTTTATAAATCAAAAAGTATTTTTAGAATTTGGCTTAAATTATTTTCGTATATTATTCACGCATAGGATGAGAAGTTGTAAACTGAATGCTTCAGTGCACAAAAAGAGACGTGCTTAAGGCAATGCACACCCTTCTAAATGCATTCAAGCTTATCTTAAATGCAAAAGGGTCAGAACCTCAGAAGCTAAAAATCGAGAAATAAACTCACGTTTCGGAAAATACACCTGACAACTTATTGCTCTGAACAGTAAGAGAGAGGACAACTTATTCACCAAAAAATTTGAGACCTCATACTTACACTCACAATAAATTTGTAGTTATGCTACAAATTGATTTTTATTTTCATTTTGGTTATTGTAATCTTGTTGTGTCGTATTAATGAAGGTTTTCCCAATATTTCTTCCTTTTCAAGTTTTTTTTTTCTACTTTTTGATTAATTACCAAAGCATCACTAAAAGTATGAATCCTGTTAATTCCCTTCTGCCAGTTAAGTGTTTAAAATTGATGACCTGTAGCTTCGAATCAATTATCTGAAACTTATCCACGTACTCGTATATATACGCATCCAACTTGCATGCTAATGAATAGCATTGCATTCATTAGGAAATTACTATTTTGCCTACACACTATGTGAGTACGAGTATGTGGCTTCAAATTAGGTTTGGAAATAAAATACATTATGAAAATACGTGGTGTTTATTTCGACCATAAGGGCTGAATTTCTTGTAACAAATTATGCAGTCTATGATTTTTCTATGGTGAACTTGGGTTAACGTTGGCACTAATTGCTTGGCTAGAGCAATCATCACAAAAGACTGCATCCGCGAAACAGATTCGAGTCAACACGGCTGCACTTCGCAACAAAGAGACCAAAAACAACTATGGTCAAGCGATAGGACTCGCCCTAAATGCAGGGAGAGTAAGTCCTGGGGTGCTGAGATGTCGGGCGTAAAAGAGAAATTGACACGCCGTAAGAATACTGTCATTAGTACTGCTGACTCCACCTTAGTAGTCGTAGAGATCGGAACGACTGGTTCGATGACGAATGTAAGCTAGCGAGTGAACGTAAGAATGTTGCGTACCGAGCATTGCAATAATCCCAACAACTTCCTGCAGGACGACCGTAGTGATAATTAGATGATTTTATTATTTAATTTAAAAAAACAAAAAAAAAAAATAAAAAAAAAATTATAAAAAAAAATGAATATACATTTACTGAAGATCCCGTTCCTAAAAGAAAGGCTTGTTGTGCCAACACCTCGATTTTTTTTATTCATAATATGATCTTTGTGAAAAAAGTAAAAATATTTACAAAATACATAATTACAAATGTTTGAAAGTTGGAGAATATTCCTAATAATTGCGACATTTATGTCATTTATAAAGCATGGCGGCTGTCACTGTTTAATGATTTTTGGTAGAACCTTGCAATGCAGACAAGTAATGCAAAACCAAGGAAATGCAAAAGAAAACAAACAAAACACATGCACTGACACTGATGCAAATAGCTCTGGACTGTCAGTGTGGGTATGAGTAATTTCAGCACGCAACACATCGCAGGTAAACACTGAGTTAATTTGTACAATAGCATAAGGTAGCCAGCCGTTCACAACATTTTTCTCTATAACTTCTGTATAAAAATGAAATGTCGTTTTTTTTTGTTTTAGAAATCTGCGCTCGAGCTCAGATTTTTTTCGGAAATTGGAACACAAAAGAAGAGAATCTTTTGTTAACAGATGTGTTGTTGTTGTAGTTAATGAAAAAAGGGTTAAATAACCCAAAATATACAAATCTGTTAGAGCGGAACCTCGATCTACCGTATTTTGGTTTTTTTTAAGAGAAAACGAAAAACTTGACAGCCAAAAAATCAATCTGCGCCCGATTTTTATTTAAAAAAAACTACATAAGAAGTCGAACCTGATGGGATACATCTTATGATGAAAATAATTAAATGTTCGTATACTGAATATAAACTATTACCGTGCTCTCATAATGAAAAACTTAGGACTTAAGACTTGAAACTTAAAACAGCAAAGTTTTAAATCTTGACTTCATTGTTATTAAAACAAAATAAAATATTTTACATCCGTTTCGAAATGTTGCGAACTTCATTCTGTATTTCTTCAAAAGTTTGTGAACTTAAGAACTAAAATATACCAATATAACAAGCGTAATTTTTGTTTCCGTCAAAACGTAAATCCATACATTTTTGTAAGTCTTAAGTCTTTATTATTAAGTTTTATTGAGAGCACAGTTAGTGTCTTCTTAAAGGAAATTGTCTTGTAAGTGAATTTATTCTATTATGACAGCTTTAAAAAATTCTCATCTTGAAGTTTTAAATTAGGTTTTTGCAGTTCTATAGTACTGAAACTGAAACCACCAACAAACACTCCCTAATAACCGATGGCGGAACAACCCTAAAAAATCGTATCTTATCAGTTTTGCGGGTAGCATAAGGTTCAATAACATTTAATACTTTTAAACATAAAAATCTAGCAAATTTATACTAATTTTGTGTGCCAACGTGTGCTACATTTTGTATGATTAGAGTGCTCTCACAATGAAAAAACTTAACACTTAAGACTTACAATTTTTTTTTGTTAAAACCAAAATTCATACAATCTTGTAAGTGCTACGTTTTTCCATTCTGAGAGCGTCCTTAATAATTAAACTCCTATATATCTCAGGGAATTGCCGATTAAGAAACTCTGACAAAGGCATAAAAACTACCAGCAATTTGTAAATATTCTGCGTGTATTTCAGGTGAAGCATAAATTTCTCTTGTTCTCTTCGCTGCTCAGTGCTCACTGTCTTTTGATGAATTTCAACATACGAGGTTTTGACGTTCTTTGCTTTGATTTTGGGTTTTTTTTGGCTTTTGTTTGGGGATTGCTTTAATTTGGCTTGTGTTAACTGTACTTACCAGTCACTACATAAATTATTAGAAATATGACCATCCACTGTGATAGCGATGATTTCGTTCGGCTATGTGAGGCAATCCGCGGCGCTGTCGTCGTCGGCGCTGACGTCCATGAGTTTAATCCAAACTTCATGATGACGAGAATATTACGATCGACATGTAGCAGTTCGGAAGTATAAAACAAAAGTCAGGCTACCTGTTATCGTAGCCTTCGCAATGGGTGGAGATCGAGGGATCGCGCTACAGTCGCGTAATTCCTTTGTGACTGGAAGAGCAGCACACCAAAGTGGTAAACATTTAGAGGATTTGAATTTTAAACATTTTTCAATTTGTCAAAACCATTTGAAATTCACAAAAACATGGACGGATACTTTTTTTCGTATATCACAAAATATAAAAAAGCTTCAACACTGCATTGAGCACATCACACACTCGCGCTCATATCTTTTAAATACATGCATAAATATATATGTTCGAAATGATTTATATTGTAATATAACACCAGCTACTATAATGATAGCAATATTTATCTTTGCGTCTCGCTTACTCTCGATGTGCGGTGTGCGATAAAAACACAATCATACTTTTTTTTCAACATACATATATTAACAAAACACAACACAAACCGAATACTCCTTCCGAACGACGCGTCTACCAAGCGAGAACAAATTTCAAACTGAAGTTTGGTTTTTTCAAATCCATTGCTGAGACTTGACTTGTAGTCGCACACCTACTACTACCAATAGTGGTAGCTGTCTGTCGCGTTCGCGGTGTCGGTAGTTTAATTACTCTCTTTGTCGGTCGCACTTGTAAAAGTAAACTTGTAGTTAGTGTGGTGCTAATGCTAACTACTCTTCTTGCTAGCTTGCTAAGTGAGTGAGACAATTGCTGGGGCCGAGATTTACAAAAGTCTACCTGATCCGTTAAGTGTGAACAGGTAAGATAACAAAATAATCGAGTTTGTTGTTGTTGTTGACTGAACAGGTAAGCATGGTTTTCTTCAATTCTCGGCAGGTTAGCCTTGTTCGTTTCACAGGTAAAGGTACAGCGTCCAGATAGTTAACAGGTAGACAGTTCACAATTTGTTTTGGTATTTGTCTTTACTAACTTGGTAACAAAATGTTATCGTACTATTAGGTTCAGAGCATTTCAAACATTTCTTGAAGTTGATAAAAAAATACTCGTTCCTTAGGTTTACTTTCTGCTAATAACGGGTGTTTTTTTAAGAGGTTGCCGATTTTTTTTTTTTGAATAAAACACATATAAAATTATGAAATGACCAAAATTTTTTTTTATTTGGTAGATAATTTTTTGGCATTTAACATTTAAACACAATTTCTGGCATATGGCTACCACGACTATTTTTCACAAATGTCATTCTGGAGGTCCAATTTTCCAGCACTTTTTCAAGCATTTGAGGGCGTATGTCAGCAATGACACGTTGAATATTGGTTTCCAAAGCGTCAATCGATTGAGGTTTATCCACATAAACCAATGACTTTACGTATCCCCACAAAAAGTAATCGAGTGGCGTCAAATCGCACGAACGCGGAGGCCAATTCACGGGACCATTTCTCGAAATAATGTTGTCGTTGAAAGTTTCTTTCAATAAGTCGATTGTTTCACGTGCTGTATGGCAAGTGGCACCATCTTGTTGAAACCACATTTCATCCATATCCATATCTTCAAGATTTGACAACAAAAACTCATTTAACATGGTTCTGTATCGATTTCCATTCACGGTAACGCGTCGTCCTTCCTCATTTTTAAAGAAATATGGACCGATGATCCCACCAGCCCATAGACCGCACCAAACAGTACATTTATCAGGATGCATTGGTAATTCTTGAACGGCGTGTGGATTATCTTTGCTCCAAATGCGACAATTTTGTTTGTTGACGTATCCATTTAACAAAAAATGCGCCTCATCACTGAAGAGAATTTTACGGTAAAAAAATGGATCTTCGTTCAATTGATTTAACGACCAATCACTGAATTCACGGCGCAAACGATGGTCGTGTGGCTTTAATTCTTGCACCAATTGAATTTTGTATGGCACCAAACCCAAATCTTTACGTAAAATTTTCCATAAAGTCGATGGACAAAGTCCAATTTGCTGAGCACGACGACGAATCGATAAATTGTCGTTTTCTTCGACACTGGCCTCAACGACAGCAATATTTTCTTCTGTACGAACTCTTCTCATTCTTGTCGGTGGCTTGGCATCCAAAAGAGTGAATGTAGACCGAAATTTGGTAATTACGTTCTTTATGGTGGTCTCTGACGGACGATTATGTGCACCATAAAATTCACGAAGTGCTCTATAAACATTTTTAATTGAACACTGATTTTGAAAATAAATTTCCACGATTTGAAAACGTTGTTCTGAAGTTAACCTATTCATAATGATTTGCCAAACAATACTGAGTAGAAATGCCACTTTGAGCTGTCAAAACAACTGTCATAAAATAAAACGACATCTATCGGAAAAACAAACCTCCTAAAAAAACACCCTTTATAAACAAATATAATAGATAAGTGCGTAAGATAGTAAAGCGAGCTTCTTCTCAGCTCGTCATATTGATAGTTGTAATTCAGTTCGTCAGACTTGTTTTGCCGTCTTCCCTTAAAAATTAAGTCTTAATCAGATTTGACTTTTAAACAATTTTACCAAAACTTGAGTAGTACTGAAAATCGTTCCTAAAAAAAACTTTCCACTACTATAGACACAAGAGCTAATGTTTTCTGCTATGCGAGAGACTACACACAACCGCACAAATGTATTTAGTTGTAATTCAGTCTAAAGACTCAATTATCTAAAAAGCATAATAGTATGCAACGTTAAAGGTCAGTCATAAGCGATTTCTGGAACAGACTGAAAAAACCACATTTACACACAGGCTTAAAAAAAATCGATAGCGATGCGTAAATTTAGTAGTTCAGTTTCCTCAGGGGTAGTAACCCCTATGAATAAAAAAATTACGCCATCGCAAGCCGAGCGCTAACCAATTGTTTAAAACAAGTCCTATCAAATTTTGATTGGTAGAAGCCGAGATATACGACAGGGCAAACTGACCTACGCCCTTCGGGCTTGCAAGAAAAATAAATAAAATAAATAAATAAATAAAAAAATACATAGCAATAGCACTGACTGACGACGTTGCTGGTCATAAAAAGGTCAGTTACAATGATAATAACATTGGTCAGTTTGGCGACAGATTTTGTTTGGGTAAGAATTCCATTTGTACCACTTGTAAACTTTCCCATTTCTCATATTATTTTGAAGTCTTTCCAAGGTAATGGACAACAACAAGATTTGTCCAGCATGTACCTAAAAAGGCGTAACGTCTTTTATTATTTGCTACCTATAACGCTGGCATCCGTACTCTCCAAGGTCATGGATATAGCTTATGCAATAACACAAATCAGCGGAAGCCCTTAGCGACCAACAGTACGATTTTTAAAACGAAAAGTGGAATTAGTCTTAGTTGCCTCTATATTTCCAAGGCATTTAACAGAGTCTGGGAATAAGCTCTAACCAATTGTTTTAAAACGAGTCCCATAAAATTTTGACCGATAGAAGCCGAGATATACGACAGGGTAAACTGACGTACGGACAAACGTACAAATGTACGCCCTAAATTATGTATACGTTTTTATACACAGCAATAGCACTGACTGACTGATGACGTTGCTGGTCATAAAAAGGTCAGTACAATGATAATAACATTGGTCAGTTTGGCGACAAATTTTGTTTGGGTAAGAATTCCATTTGCACCACACACCCTGGTATTTCTGGCAACTAATTCTCGTAAAGTGTCTGGACTGGAAGTTGTCACTGGACTAGTAACTTTTCTGTTATCATCTGCTGCAAAAAAACTCACCAACATCTTCAAGCGAACCTACCTTCAACTCTACTTCCACTTGTACCAATTCTTGTAGGGAGGGGCAAATGTATTGTCATAATGTGAATTAGCTGCCATTTTGTTAGAAATGAAAAAAATCGGGCACTACCAATAATGTCATAATGAAAATTCACGGCTTGGCCAAGGAAAAACACTCTGATGTTTATAAAATTCTTTTATTTATCAACACATTCACCCTAAGCTCAAAGTACTTTACTGTCCCAAAGGAACTAAGAATTTTTACTCATTCGGGTAACGAATTAAAAAAACGAGCTGCAGTGTGTTTTAAAGGATCACTGAGGAACAACTTAATGCTCTAATACCAACGTTGCGAGGCAAGGCAGATGTGTTACAGATGATTCCAGCCGCAGAGATGAGTTCCGAAAGAATCCTTGGGTCGAATTACCTTATACGTGACTGAATAATGTTGATTTGGTCGCTTACGTGAACGAGTGACGAGTAGTGATCATCCCAATGTAAAAACTCGATCACTCGTTTACGTATGAATTTCATTCACTCGTCAATGGATGTTGTAATTCGACCACTGAAAGAGTCGGATTTGCTTTTTGGACACTCTTACACTCAACAGTTATGGAAAAAACCGCTGCAGACAAAGAAACAACAGCGAGGAAAAAGTCTTCAAGATCTGGAACGATTAGAAATAACTAAGATGGCGCGACGAGCCAACTCCAGTGTTCCAGCGGATTTAGTAGACGAACTAGCTGTGTATGCCGTTATTAATGCTGTTGGAGATAATGAATAAAAACTTCATTTAAGGATAACATCCAGAGGAAAATTGATGAATGAAGTATTGGCATCGGCATTGGAGTACGAAGCAGCTGTAGCCAGTTTGTCTTCGGATTTTGTTAGGCGGCACAAGCTACAAATTGAGGACATCGCACAAATTAAAGCGCTAATTGAATAGAAAATCAACAACTGGACGCTTTCGAAACGACAGAAATACCAGATTAAGTGCTTCATCAAGGTGTTTTGGATGTCAAAAGGCTGGTAATTTTATTTGGAATTGCAATGATAAGTACTGCAAACACGACGAGACAGCCTGTGAACGGTGTCGAGAGTCTGGAAATATTAGGGCGAATAGATGCACAACATTTGGTGGCCGAAAGTTCTTGAACGGACAATGGTTATTAAACTTCAGAAGCTACAAATAATTACCTGTCTAGGAATATCGGGTGCCACGCGCACCTGCCCTACGACTGCATTACAAGCTGTTATATCACTTTCACCGCTGCCAATCTTCATTAGAAAAACGGCCGCTAGATGCGCTATTAAGCTGCAACTAGAATATAGGTACACACAAGTGGGACACCTGAAAATTCTTGACTCAATTCCAGAAAGAGACATGCTTTACACTATGGCCAGGGAGTACTGTTTCGGCAGGTTATTTGAGGTTTAAAATGTTGGACCGGGCAATTTGGTCTAATGATGTTCCAGCACTGGACGATAAAGGTCTGATCTGGTACACAGACGGATCGAAGATGGAATCTGAAGTGGGAGCTGGGGTATTCGGACCCAACACCAAAGTCTCGATACCAATGAGTATTAGTCCCACTGTTTTTCAAGCTGAACTCCATGCCATTGAGGTCTGCGCTAGGATTATTCTTAATAAGAGTCTTAGAGGTGCTACGATTTATATTTTTTCAGATAGTCTGGCAGCACTGAAAGCGCTATCGTCCAACAAAATGGACTTTAAATCAGTCAAATACTGCTACGATGCACTACAATCCCTGGCAGGAGTTAACATGGTAAAACTCGGTTGGGTCCCTGGTCACCAGGAAATTACAGGCAACGAACATACGAATGAACTAGCCAGGGCTGGTTCAGAATCTGCGTTCTTAGGACCGGAACCTTACTGTACTGTCAACTGGGCTGCCACTACAGCAATGACTAATAAGTTGGAAGGTAGACTTCGTCTAGCCTATTGGGATAATATCCCAAAGCTTAGGCAATACAAACGGTTAATCAGGGCCTTAAAGTGGTTGATCTAGACAAGGAAAGCATCAGAAAACTGGTGAAATTTCTCACAGGTCATTGTGGCATGCGATATCATCTGCAAGATTAATCTTGGACCAATCACGGAATGTAGGTTCTCCTCGGAGGATGATTAAACATCCGGGCACATTCTCTGTGATTGTTCAGCATTGATCTGGTTAAGGATACGTATTTTCGACAGGGCAATATGTTCGTCGGCAGATCTGCGAAAGTAAGGACATACTATCCTTCGTTAGGGAGGTAGCAAGTCTCTTAGATTAGTTACACCCTACGATACAAATAGATCTTTTTAAGTCCCAGTGGCAGCCGATTGCGCTATGGTTTTGTCTTAAAAAACCCACTTCCCAACAACGGATTTTATTAAAACTTTTCACACGTATATATTAAAATTTGGAACCCGTGGGGCTCTCAGGGCACAATTTTCTTCAAATTTTGTACACTAACTCCTTGAAAAGTGCATGTGATGATCACGGAATGTCCAGAGAGCAGAGAGTGGAAACGTGTGTTCTCAACAGGAGAATTCACAGAAAGATAACTTCCCACAATGAAACTCAATAAGAAAACTTTTTTACAACTTTATAAAAAGTTTGCAAACCTACACTACCCGCATCATAGTCGATCACTACTGACTAGAATCGTTTTTAAATGCGTTTAGAGTAATAAATAATAATTATTTACTCAATATACGAGTATGTACATAAATATGAATTTCAATTCGTTTCATACCAGATTTTCTGGTTTGAGAAGAGACAAATTCATACAAGAGCCCCAGCATCTATAGC
Source organism: Nephrocerus scutellatus (assembly GCA_947095585.1). Lineage (NCBI taxonomy): Eukaryota > Metazoa > Arthropoda > Insecta > Diptera > Pipunculidae > Nephrocerus > Nephrocerus scutellatus. The sequence goes on along the minus strand of OX352761.1, from coordinate 4,305,892 downwards.
CAGCCAAAAGGGTGGGAGAATTATTAGTCATTTAAACGCGATTTTGATAGAACGTAAATTGAGACAACAGTGTAAGATACTGTTATGTATAAACAATTAAATGATTTCTCTCGATTATTGAGATGCAATGCAAAATTAATAAAAACGACGCGCATCTGTTAAGATAAGCTTGAGGTCACTGCATCAGGGTTTATAAATACAAAGTCGATTAGAACGATGTTAGCCAGTGTCCAGAGCTGATACCTTTGTGCTGAACGTGTTTCTGTGTCTCTTAATTGCACATGTGACTCGAGGTGACTAAGAACGAACTTTTGAAGAAGAAAAAAAAATGTTGTTCGCATCAATAAAAAGTATCTGTGATCGTTATTTGTCGTCGTTTGTTGCAATTTTATTGTTTTGCAGCGCATTACCCGTGATCAGGGGACGTGAGTGAAGTGAATTTTGGGGATTTTAACATTTAACACTTTGTCTTTGTATATTAGAAAACACGTGTCAAACAGCTGACAATAAACCAGGAAGATGCATACCCATAAAAACTTGTACCAGCATAATCGAACGCTTGGAACGTTTGGGGGGAGCAGCTGCGGATTTTGTTCGGCGAAGCCATTGCGGAACGTATGACAATGTTGTAAGTGCGTTTCGAATAACATAGACACATAGAGATTCCAAAGACGCTCTTCTAGATACGACGATTAGCGTCGATACAAAAGTGGATTGCAATTGGCGATCTAAAACGTGCGCGACCTTGAAAGTTTGCTCTTAGTGCGCCTAACCCCCTAGCAGCGGCGGTAGTAGTAGCGGTAGTACGAGTTGCCAAAAGTAGAAATGCATACAAAGATGTCTTTTGTTTCGTAAACTTTGTTTTGGTTTGCTACATTAAAGTTCTAAAGTGCTATTTTTTATGCCAATTTTTTCAAATGTTTGATATATTATTTTCTAAATCACATAATTATTTTCTTTACATTTTATTTGCGTGCAAAAGGTGTACGTTTGTTGTGCAGACGCCGCCGCTCCAACAGCCGCAAATAACGAACCTCCTATCACAACCGGTGTAACTGGTTCAAGTAGAAATTTGGCAGGATATAATATCTTAAGTGAAACATCCTGTGGACGGGCGGGCGGAGACAAGGTTTCATTTGGAGAAGAAGCGGCACTCTCTGAATATCCATGGATGGCGCTTTTAAAATCTTACTCAGACTTTGTGTGCGGAGGAACACTTATAACAAACCGTTATATACTGACAGCAGCACATTGCTTCACGAGTAGATTTTACATCGTGTGAGTAAAATAAAAAATAAATTATATATCGGGTCTGTTTTATATTCAACCCGAGCGAGCAGTGTACGTCAAAAATATACTCTGTGTTTTTTTATTCAACCGGGGTAATTTTACTCTGTACTCTGTGTTTTTTTTGTGAATCGAGTACGACACGGTGTATACACAGTTTCCTATTTCTTACTCTGATATGAATATCAGCGTAAGGCAGAAAAAGAGCGAGTAAAGTCACCCAGTGTATACAATTTTACTCCGTGCAACATTCGCTCGGTGTACTCCGGATAACTATACTCGCTCGGGTTGAATAAAAGAATAGACCCATTATATTACACAAACTTACTTCACAGAAATGGCGTTCGTTTGGGTGAACATGACATAAATTCCCCCACCGATTGCGTCGGAACCGGCAGGCGAAGAAGATGTGCTCCACCGTATGAGGATTTCGGTATAGAAAAAATCATAATGCATTCGGAATACAAGAAGACTTCTCTCAAATTCGATATTGCGCTAATTCGATTGGATCGTACAGTTGAATTCAAAAGTGAGTCTTTTATGTGTGTAGGTGAAAATTCGTTATAAATCCAAATATTTGCAGAGCACATAAAAGCTATTTGCTTGCCTCTAACATCGGAGCTGGAGAATTATTCTTTGGAGTATTTTCTAGTTGCTGGCTGGGGAGCTACAGAAAATCGTATGTTACACTTTTTCACATAATGTCAAGACAAAAAATAAATAACATCAAAAATACTTCTTCTTCTTCTTATTTAAGGCTCTTCTTCCAATGTTTTGATGAAAGCTACTATTCCCAAGAAAGACAGTACCGTTTGCCAAGAGGCTTTCCCAAACAATGTTATCACAACGGAGAATATTGTTTGTGCCGGCGGTGATAGACGTGTGGATACATGCAAGGGCGATTCAGGTGGTCCTCTCTTTTTTCCAGCTCCTACGCTGTTTGTTCAATTCGGAGTTAGCTCTGGAGGCAACGCAGCCTGTGGGCATGAGAGAAATCTTCCTAGTGTCTACACAAATGTCGCATCGTTCATGCAATGGATAACTAACAACATAGAACCATAATCCATTAGCTGGCAACGTACTAATTGTAATATATACACAAATTGTTGATACTTTTATAATTTTTTTTATCTGATCTTAGAATTTAAGTTGTTCGTTGAGGATTGAGTTCTAAAATTTAATCTAAATACAAATTTTTATGTTTAATATCAAAAACGCTTCTTGTAAGTAAAATTCCGGAACTTTTTTGATAATCATTTATGTTAGTCAGGTAAAGGTAAAAAGACTAAGACTTTGAGCTGTAGAATTGCACACAAATACCTGCTTTTTGATCCAAATCAATGATTCTCAATGCGCTAATGTCACCAAAAATTTAACACCATTGAACATGTATTTAATAATAAGGGTGGGTCAATAAGTCCCTGAAAAAAGAAATAAGGAACACTCTTTTCGGCATAAAAACATTTTATTTTTCAACATAGTCTCCTTTTAGCTCGATACACTTCATCCAACGTTTCTCCAATTTTTGGATGCCCTCCAAATAATACGATATCTCGAGCCCCTCAAAATAGGCGTTTGTTTCAGCGATGACCTATTCAATCGACCCAAATCTCTTACCACCAAGCTATTTCTTCATGTTTGGAAACAAGAAATAGTCGCAGGGGTCTAAATATGGGGAATATGTTGAGCAAGAGAGGAGTTCGTAGCCTAGCTCATGCAATTTTGCCATTGCAACTGCGGACTTGAGCGCCGGTGCGCTGTCCTGGTGAAAAATAACTTTTCTCTTCGCCAAATGCGTCCGTTTTTGCTTCAAATCGGCTTGGAATCAATCCAGCAGCTCTGCGTAATATGCGCCGGTGATCGTTTTACCCTTTTCAAGGTAATCGATGTGAATAACACCGCGTGCATCCCAAAAACCTGTCGCCATGACCTTCTTTGCTGACACACCCATCTTGATCTTCTTCGGCTTCGATTAACCAGGAGGACTCCATTGTTTTGACTGTTTTTTTCTGTTGTGTTGCGGTGAATCCAGGTTTCATCCACGGTTACGAATTTGAATTTTTCTGGAACATCGCCAAACACACATTTGAAGTTGCCAAACGAATGCGTTTGTTGTCGATTGTATGCAAACGCGGCACCCATCTTGCGGAAAGCTTTTTTTTCATGTCCAAATATTTATGTAAAATCGAAATCACTGAGCCATGTAATAAGCCTGTGGCCTCTTCATCGTCCATTATCAAACCATTGATTTTGTCGACCATTTCTGGCGTAGTGACCTCAATCGGGAGACTTTTGTTTTTGTTTTTGTTTGGTTTGCGTGATAGTTTTTTCTCGCAAAAAATAGTGTTTCAATGAGCACTCGAAATTCACTTTTTTCCATTTAAACGAAAATGCTCGTAAGCGGTGGGAAGAGCACTTTCATGAGTTGCTAAATGGCCCGCTAACTGAGGAATTTGAGGCTCTACCAATGGCCGAAGAGCATTCTATGCTGCCGCCACCAAGCATACACGAAGTTGGCAGAGCGATAAATGCAGCAATTATATTGGTACAACGTTGTTGAGTACCGCGTTTAAGATTTTCTCCTCTATTCTACAAGAGAGGATAGCCCCATACGCCAAAGCCATCATTGGTCCATAACAGTGTGGCTTCATACCAGGCAAACCAACAACTGATCGATGTAAATCTTAGGCAGGTGAGGAAAAAAAGTCTAGAGTTTCAAAACTCACTACGCCATCTTTTTGTGGACTTTAAAGCCGCCTATGATAGCATAGCCAGAGTAGGATTTTATAAAGTCATGGGAGAATTCGGCATCCTAAATAAACTGGCACGACTATGTAGGTTGACCATGTTGGCCCCGTATGTGAGGAAGGACGATTCCGGAGACTATAATGATGAGATCTACCGCCGTTACTGCGATGTCGACATCGTGAAAAGAATTAAGCTCGGTAGGCTCCAGTGGGCAGGACACCTAGCTCGCATGAGCGAAGAGGATCCTGCTCGGAAAGTCCTTTGCAGTAGGATTTATGGAATACGACAGCGAGGCCAGCCAATCCTACGCTGGAAGGATAGCGTAGACTAGGACGCCCAGAGTTTAGGGATGCCAAACTGGATGACATCGGCTCAAAATCGGGACCGGTGGAGAGAATTTTTGTGGGAAGCCAGGAACGGACCCCGATTGTAGAGCCAAATATGGTGATGATGAGGATTATCAATGATACTGTGTGCAGCCATAAATTTGGGAAGTACCTACCGTAGCGATCAGGTGTTCCATTTGATATGATAACGAACAGAATTAGTTACTAATAGTTAGTCGTCACTTTGGAGGAGGCTTACCTTTTCTTTTTTTTTCTCGGATGGTGCTGTTGAAGTCTTACGCAGAAAATACTTTTACTCATTTTTTCGATAGTTTATTTTTTTGCGATTTATTAAAAAACCTTTTCACATAAAATTCTGATAAAATTACATTTTATTTAAGTTATTTCTTGTAGGTATTTGCCATTAAATATTTTCATTAAAATTACAACAAAAATTATTCATTGTTACATATAGTATTACTATCAAAAATATGTTTTTCTACAGAACATCAGAAACGAATATTTAATTCCGTTCGATTACATCTCAGTGCGACTAAATTCCATTAATGTTGAGTGTTATCGAGATTTCGATTCTTTTCGAAGAACACGTTACTCTGCATTGTTAGCTCCTTGCATAGGCTTGAGAAGCGTCTGATAGCTGTGTAAGCGTCTGCATCTTTATTTACGAGTGGGGGAATTTCTTATTAATAATTTATTAAAATTTGCATTATGTTTGTACAGTCGTCGTCTCGTATGTTCAGGTTCATTTGTAAACGCTATATTATGCGTTCGTTTAAATAAAAATGTTAATCGGGATATTGATTACATAAAACACAAGCACATAACGTAAAAGTATTAATTGTTTTTCTAAAATAAGTATACAATTTTTGCGATAAGCGTTTGCAGATCTACAGCTTTGCGATCTTTAACAACAGTAAAGCTTAACGCAGTTCGACAAATCATTAAGGTTCGTTGTTTCATTTACAACCAATTGCCGAGGTACGTACGTAGGAATCTAAACATTGACATTGTTATTTAGGTAACTAACATTGTATTCAAATAATAACAACAATGTTTCCATACAACTATTTGTTTTGTTATGATACAGGAAATAAAAGTTCTCGGCTTTTTTCGAACAAAAGATTAGTGCGATAAAACAACAAACAACAACAACTTCAGTGGGTAAACTATTCTACCTAATACACCACAAAGCTCACTCGAAAAATTGGGTTCAAACTATTATTTTCGCATTATAGTGAAAAGTTAAGTTAGTACGCTTTTCACTTCGATTTGGTTGGATTTAGTGTACATTAGGATGGTTAAAGAAAAGGTAAGAAACCATTAATACATTAATGCGGACGCAGGAAATGGCTGAAATTTGTGATCGACGAGCCCGCTGACGTCATGACAGCCGCAGAAGTTGTATGATTCTTACCTCCACCACCGTCCGAAGGCAGCAAGCAACAAGTGTTTAAGCTGATGGCGATATTGGTTGTTGATCCGTGTCGCGAACGGTTGTTCAGAAAATCTCTGATATGCTGAACAATAAGATCGATAGCAACTAAAAGTGGCAAAAATAAATTTTTTATTAAGGATAAATAAACGTGAAGTCATCTCTTGTATTTAGATACATTTACAATTATTGTGAAGGGTTAATAATAATTTACACAGTCAACAAGGACAACATAAAAGAAAAGTAGCATACCGACAATTGATGTAAAAATATGTAAAATAATAAAAATTACCTACCTGATCTTGTCCAGCAGATCCAGCAGCACACATCGCGAAATTAACTCTTTCTTTTTATTTTGAAATTTTTCATATAAGTTCCCTAATCGGAGTTACACATGTGTGCAAAATTTGAAAATAGTCTGACCAAACAGAAAGACGTTCAATTGGTCAAAATCGCTAACCCTCTATCGGAAGATATGTGTGTCCCATCTGCTGTCCCACATACAAATTTAAATCTCTTTTTGATTTTCTACGTAGTACGATCCAAACTCAAATATTACTAGTATGGAACCCTTACTACAAAAACTCATTTAAAAGGATTGCAAACAAAAAAATTGAAAGAAAATTCACAAGATACATGATCTATAAATTGAACTGGAGGATTGATATGTTTTCTTATAAAACCATATGTTTTTTATTTTATAAGATTGCTCTGAAGAATCGACGTTCATACTCATTAGTTAATATCGTCTTTTTAAGAGACTTACCATCACATCACACTAGATGTCCTTCATTACTTTCCCCAATTTAAATTCTCTATATTAACTTCGCGGGCCCGTGGCTGGCTGGCTGGCACACCAAATCTTGTGATCAATTTTTAACCCACTTTCTAAAGCTCGATTTTCTTCAAACCTAGCACATATGCGTTTCTCCGATGACAACACTTTCTATTAAAATTTGGGATCCCTCTGGTCTAGGTTAAAATTTAACTGATTTTCTTCAAATTTTATACACGTATCTCCGATTCAAAACACTTTCTGTGATCGGGCCCTCGCGGATACTTAGAGTATGCTCGGAATGAGCAATGTCTTCGTACTTTAGCGACCCAGAAAGGGCTACTGGTACTTAGAGAACAAATCTTCGTACTTAGTAGCTCATTCTTAAACCTAAAGACCGTCATGAAGGCGCCGCTTGGTGGTGCTTGCTTTAGAGTCCCAGTGGTAAATGATTTGTTTCGAGGTTCCGGACGAATGTGCTGCCAGGGTCTGCTTTGCAACCGCCCAGGCACTCATATCTGAAGGAACCGAGATCATTGATACTAGATCTCTTGAAGACCTCTAAAAGACCCACCAAAAGAGCACCAGGATAGCCTTTGGCACCACGGGAGTTGTCTGTGCCCAACGGACCAGGTTGGACCGCGAAGTTGACCGAGTCTGAGGACAACTATGGCTGCGGACCGAGTTCATTTTGGGAATGTAACGTGCGGGCTGTGATTTACTCTCGAAAGAGAGGAATGCCTGGCGGCAATAGTTATGAGCAGCTTAATGGCGAAAGTTGGGTAAAAGTGAGTTCGTCCCACTACAATGATGATGTGATCGGGCCCCGGGGGGCCCCATATTTTATAAAGAAAAGCACCCGATTTTCTTCAAATTTTATACACATGTGTATATCCGATGGACAACGCTTTTTGTGAACATTTGGAAGTGATCGGGTCCCGGAAGTCGAGGTCACCCATACAAATATTATAAAGAAAAGTACCCGATTTTCTTCAAATTTTATACGCATGTGTATTTTCGATTAGAGGATTTACAAGAAAAATTTTAATTTTTATGGGCTTAATCTTCGCGTTCCCCAAAAGAACTTACGAGAGCTGAAATTGTTAAGGGAGCAATTTTACTGAACGTGACGTGACTATAATGATTTTGAAAAAAATGGAGGAGTGGCCACAATGCAACTTTCTTTAAGGGACGGGGCCGGAATCTTCAGTAAATGTAATACACTATACATTATACAGCAGGTCATAATATCAAGTGGAGCATTTAAATGATTCATCTCACTTCTAAAACCAAGAGACCATTATATATAAATGTTTTTATCCCCCATGTAACAGTATGTAGCTTAACAGATTTCTCATAAGTGCTATACTTTTTGAGATATTTGCAAAAACTAAAAAAAAGTTCCGGTTAGCGGATTTCCGCTACTATATTAGAGAAAGCGTAGAAATATAAACTTTCATCCCCACCAATTGAGACGTCTGGCCTTAAGAGTGGACACAGACAGACAGAGATTTTTATTCGCTTTTTCTGACTCAGGAGATACGGAAATCGGTAAATCAGCGAAAATTCCAATTTCGAAACTATACTATACTTGTATTACTTCCTTTGACTACTATGTAAAAGAAAGTAAAAATTAAGCCACAATGCCATGAAAGATTTTCATAAGCGGAAAGCTCTACAAAAATTGTTCTTTAGATGCCTTGGAGCAGTAAGAACTTTCAATAAGAACAATTCAATGAAATATTGTTAACAGTTGGTGTAACTGAAATTTTCTTTACATTACACGTGGATTTGTATGATTGGTTTATTTATAGCTTATAAATAAAAAGATTGAAAAATACAGAACTGATTGTAAAAATTTATGATGATGTCGTCATGTCGTATGATTGTTCAAGAAGAAAGCAAATGTAAGAAAAAAGAAGCAGGCAGGAAGTTGCAAAAAACTCCTTTCTCTTCTTGTCAAAAAAGTGTCAAACTCTCCATTGAGATATGTACGTTCGAAATTTCTACAACAGTTGGCTAAAAAGAAAACTTTTGCACACATTAAACGAGCATCCCCTATCCACCCCACCACACATCCAGAATTGTATGAATGTACCTATTTTTTAAGTGATGCATTTCTATGCATTTTCTAACTAAAAGTGTTCATTAAATGCTGAATTACGTAGACAGGCTTTTCCACATATTAGCAGACACCTCCACAATAATTACATCTCGTACAACGCTTCATTCCTTTGAGAGCCCTCTACAGGTTAAGACCTCTCTGATAACTACGAAACGCGTAACAACAGAAAGCGCGAAGCGGTTCTGATTTGTGAGACAGTCGAGCAGTTTGTATGATACGAGTATCGGTCGTTTTAATCGGCGGGGAAGCCCATTCAATCTGATATAAAAAACGAAGTGAAACCTGGTTGAAGAAGAAATAATTAATTTAAATTAACGATCAACAGCATAACAGTGCCAGAGCAATGAGAAGGGCGATTACTGGTTCATTTGGATCAGCTTCAGAGTGCAAATTGATATTTCTACTTATGCTGCAACTAGTGCAACAAGTGGTCAACGGTCAATATTTTCCAACACCTCCAATAGCGTGTCCAGAAGTATTTCAATATGTCAATTATGACGGTCAGAACATTGGAAAAATCACACTGAACGTTTTCCCAGGCACCACAGTGGTCGATGTTTCATTATCGCAGCAAATTCCAGTTCGATCGGTATGTATTATTCATCTAGAACGTGGTGGTCGCAGTATATACTCGTAGTGTTGTCTATATCTTCTATATGTTTGGTAGCAACTACTTTTGTGTTTGAATATTAACAATAACTCAATTAAAAATGCCTTGACTGTTAAAATTATTTAAAAATTTCGGGTTGGCAGCAGACATTCTTCGATATTGCCCTAAAGATTAATAATTCGTCGAATATATATATATATTTCGAAGTAGTATTTATTTTTCACAACATGCAGCTGATTCGGAAGCCTTAATTAACACCATGATGCACACTCACAAAGCGCCTTGAGGAAAAACCCTTTATAACTTGTTTATTTATGTAGGAGTAGGAACATTTATAATGTTAGATAATATGTAATTAAATGAATTGAGGATTCAGGTTATTGTAAGCTCTTTAAATTACTCACTTCCCACTTCAAAAAATCTATTCAGGTATAGTAGTTTTCTGTCATAATAATTATGATTTAAAGTTGGTCTATTGCGGTTTTAAAGAAAACTAAGGCCTTTAAGAGGGCCGGCTGAAAAGTAATCGGCCTAGGCAACAGATGGCGCTATAAGTATCAAAGCAATGTTGGCCATTGTATATAACTGTGTTTTCTGTTAAATTTTCTGACAAATGCGTTAAATAGGTTGTAAATGGCAGTTAGTGAAAGCCAACAACTTTTGTGTTTTTTTTTCAAAAATGATTAACATTGAATATCGTGCATTGATAGATACTTGTTTTAAAAAAAAAAAAAACGCCGAATTGAACGACGTTTATGGGGACTATACGCGTTCAATATCAAGAATAAAATATTGGACAGCTTAATTTAAGAACATTTTTAAAGATGATCAGGACGTCCAAGCGAGGTCATCTCACCAGAAATGGTCGATAAAATCCATAGTATGGCAATTGGCGATCGTCGACTGAATATCGCTGAAGCTGTGTGTATTTCACGTGAACGAGTGGAGAATATATTGCATGAGACTGAGGAAGCTCACTGCCATATGGGTGCCGCTTTTGCTTTCTTCTGACAACAAGCTCGACCGTGTGACAACCTAGGCCCACCCAGGATAGCAAGCTATACTCGGCCCAATCTACATATGTTAGACTGAACTACTAAATACGAACATCAAAAGGTTTTCTAAGTACCAGTTGCCCCTTCTGGGTCGCTAAAGTACGAAAACATTGCCCATCCCGAACATACTCTAAGTAACCGCGGCCCTTTATTTTCCGCGGTAAAGCCCCGCCCCCTAACCATATATAGGGTAAGGTGCAGCTGGACCCAGCCACGGGGAATTATATTGGGACAGACAGCGGATATTAATCTATATATATAAAAGTGAAACTTTGTGTGTGTGTATGTCGGTATAAACTGCCAAACCCTTCAACAGATCGCGTTCTAACTTTGCATATGGGTTAATAGGCATATCTTGAAAGTGGTCAGACTCTGAGGTCAAGGGGTCACCATACGATTTTTTTTATTGTTTTTACAAATTGCATGTTTTTATGAATCGATCGCGTTCAAACTTTGCGTAGGGGTTTTCTACCATAATAGGTACTTAATAGGCATATTTTGAAAGTGGTCAGACTCCTAGGTCAAGGGTTCACCATACGAATTTTTTTTATTGTTTTTACAAATTTTATGTTTTTATGAATCGATCGCGTTCAAACTTTGCATAGGGGTTTTATACCACAATGAACACATAATAGGCATATTTTGAAAGTGGTCAGACTTCTGAGTCAAAGAGTCTCCTAAGAATTTTTTTTGTTGTTTCTTCAAATTGCATGTTTTTATGAACCAATCGCGTTCAAACTTATTCTATAGTTTTCTGGGCTGGTGAGGTGGTCAGTTGGTGGGTTGGTTAGTTGGTGTGAGTTCAGTGGGTGGGGTTATTCTGTGAATGGGTGGTCATCTGAGGTCAGAGGTCCGTGGGCTGGCGGTCAGATGGTGGTGGGTCAGAGGGATTGGGCATCCGGGTCCGGGAAACGCCGGGTATTTCAGCTAGATATCTTATTGGCAGGTAGGGGAAAGTTATAGGTATAGATAGAAGGGGAGAAAGTAAAATTTTAACATGACATTTACAAACGTATTTTTAAAAAAATGTCAACGTAAATTATTGGCTGGTGAGGGAAGGTTATAGGCTATAGTACTCCCGGCACCCAGGGGATTCATGTGATCGGGTAGCAAAGCGCCCGGGAACAGCTAGTATAAAATAATATCAAAGACATTTAAAACGAAGAGTATAAGTGCTAAATAATTTTAACTCATCTAAAAATATACATATATTTATTTCTCGCTCCGCAGGACTATTCGGGTAGACTTACTCTGTTGGATGGCCAAACTCAAACGATTAACAATATTTTCAATGGAGATCCCGTACACTATCGAGTTGACTTTCCGCTGAGGAATGTTTTGCCAAAAGTGACCAAGATCGCGGTTAATGGATCAGTTATTTGCTCTGCAGCTGAATGTGAGAGCACCTATACTTATAAAGTACTCTAATTAAGAATTTTGCATCTATTCCAGATCCACCTCCAAGAACCAACTTGATGCTGCAAAACACCTTAACTACTTCAACAACACACTTCTTTCGAACATTGCCATTACATGGTAATAATCGGGAGCAGCAACCACCATTTGAGTGGACAACACAGCGAATATCACCTGCAACAGTTCAACTGCAGTCACAACCACTAACAGAACCTGTAACACAGCCACTGACGGAACCACAACAGTTACCGCAACAGCAACCACAATTGCAATCGCAACAAAATCTAATGTCCGACTCCAATTATTGTGGCCAAGCAGCAGAAATTGAGATATCGTCAAGAATCATGGGCGGTTCCACGGTTGAGCGAGGTACCTTCCCTTGGCTAGTGGCAATTTACGACAACATCCCCGAATCGTTAAAATTCCGATGTGGTGGAAACCTAATATCATCACGCACCGTCATCAGTGCTGCCCACTGCTTCAACTATTTGGGAGTTATAAAGTCAGTGGAAGAGACACTCGTCATTATGGGAAGACACAATTTGATGGATTGGACTGAAAGCAGTTCTATTACAAGGACTTTGCAAAGTGTTAGTCTTCATCCAGACTATGACGGTGGTAGGGGTGGTTCTTTCGACGCTGATATTGCCGTTATTCTGCTCAAGGAGAGTGTCAGGTTAGTAAGCTTTGTGTTTCATTACACATTTTTTCATTAATTTGCTCGACCCTCCATCGTTTATGCAGCTTCAGCGATATGATTCGTCCAATTTGTCTGTGGAACGAACCAAATAATCCCGATTTGATTGACGGTTCAGAAGGTGTAATCGTCGGATGGGGTCACGACGAAAATGGCCAGATCACGTCGCTACCGAAAAAGGTTTTGTCTACTATCGTTTCGGAAAGAACATGTCTAAGATCAAAAGAAGAATTTCGGATATTGACATCGAATCGAACCATCTGTGCAGGCAATCGTGACAACAATGGACCATGTACTGGAGATTCTGGAAGTGGTTTAATGCTCAATCGCAAGGGACGGTGGGTGCTTCGTGGTACAGTCTCGGCATCGCTCTCAAATCCTATTGAAAAATGCAATCTTAAAGAGTACGTCGTGTACTGTGATGTTTCGATGTTCGTATCATGGATCCAGAAGATTATGTTATAACATTAGTTAAATATTTTGCATATAACACCGTTAGTTGTAGTAAATTGTATTTAAGTTAATTTTATGTATAATAATAATAATATTCGGCGCGACAGACCAATGCGGACCTTGCGACCATTTGTGCTGCACATGTTAATTTTTGGACACAAATGGAAGGGACCTACAATTTAAAGCCGGATCCGAACGGCGAATTGAGAAGCTTTCCGTGACAAGGTATTTCTCTCGGAACGTTTGTCACCCATTCGCGAGAGGTGGGACACCGTGAAAAATACTTTTGGGTGTTGCTGGGATTCGAACCTGAACATCCTGCTCAGCAGCCATGTGCACTTCCACTGAGCCACGGCACCCACTAATTTTATGTATAACTTGCGGAAATACCCGGCGTTTCCGGCCACCTTTGACCACCAAGAAAACTGTTGAATTGACACATATATCGGAAAAAATTTATATACGTGTTCGAATCGTGAGTTATGGTCGCGAGTTTATACAAAGATCCCATCGAAAAGAGTACTTTCAGTTTTTCCCGAATTTTCCAATTTTCCGGTCATTTTTTCCAATTTTTCTTTCCGTATAAACATAATTCTATGATGAACATTTGAAAAAAAAAATGAGCCAAATCGGTCTAGCCGTTCTCAAGTTATGCGGTTACCAACGAACAGCATTTCATTTTTAGGAGGATCTAATGAGTGAACCTGCTTGTTCGGCATCGAGTGTATCTTCCAGATGCTCTCCGATGGATAACACTTTTTGTTAAAATTTTGGAGACGCCGGTCCCCGGGCCCCATACAAATTTATTAAAAAAATTATCCCAATTTTCTTAAAAAAAGGGCTCCCATATAAATTTCTTCAAATTACATTCGAGTTTGAATACTTTGCACACATGTGTATCTGCGATTAGAGAATTTACATAAAAAAAACTTAATTTTTATGGGTTGTTTTCTTTAAACCTGAATTAATAAGCCGTGTCCCATGTAACCCATGACCCATTCGGCTTTTTGCATTCAATAGGAAACTCAGCTTGCAAAGAGAACTGACATAGCGAGAAGAGATAACGAATTCATCTGAGAAATTCTAATTCATCTGAGAATAACTAAGGACTTATAGTTGACTTAGTTGAAGATGACTGAGAAAACGAAAGGATCCTTACGTGTGTTACGACTTTAAAGCCGATAAATCCATTCAATTGTCTCTCCGTTGTAAACTGTTTACGCCTGCAAGTATATCTCAACTTTACTTTAAAGTTTACAATTATTTGGCTGAAGTATATCTACGAGTAAGTAGTAAGTACAGCAAACTTCAAGCAATACGATTTAGTTTTAAATCGCTCTTTTTTCATTCGTTCAGTTAATCCGGTTTTTAGTAATTAATCTAAGTTAGATTTTTGCCGAATCGTATGCGCAAATTATCAAATCAACGAAGGCGACGAGTTTGTGAAAACAAAACATCCTTAGGCTAAGGCCACACACAGAGCAGCAAAAAGGTGGGCGGCAAATAATATATTATTGTGGCCATGCATTCGCTGAGCGACAAGCGGGGTTTCTGAGCGGCAAAGCGTCGCTCAGCTTTCAATTCTGTCCTATTATTTTAGTTGGAGTGCTGTGATCAACAGAACCCCTTATCATATTTCGCTCCACTATCGCCACAGTCACATTCTTATCGGCATCAAAAGGTTATTTATGGACGTGGATTTGACATTCCAATAATGAAAGTCAAAATCCATAAATAACCCAATCTTAAGGATACAAGCTAGCACTGTTATCTTTATTACTCGCTTCCATGTTCTTATAATAAACGAGCACTTAAAAAACGGCATTGGTATTGTGTGGGAACAAAAATCACCTACAGGGCATTTTTAGCCTGTAGCTGTACAGTGTGTGCTCTTCATATATCCCAGTAAAACCTTACCAATATTTCGGGGTTAACTGTGATATACGAAACCTATCATAAATTAAACCAAGCGACCGATTGACAGTGTATCAAGAAATTAACATCTTTATGGTGTGCAGCGCCTGTCGTAATTACTTTACGAAGGCATAACACCGCATGTACATATGCACATGCACATACTAATGTTGCGTAAGAGGACAGATGAATTTGAGGGCGGACCCAAAATTGAATCGATATCGGATCGATACTATTGGTCGATGATTGTATCAATAGATAATAATCGATTCGATTGGTCACTTAGCCCAATTTGAATTAGTTTAAACCCAGAAGTTTGAGTATAAAAGAAGCTACTGTGTAAGAAGTATATGAAAATTAGAACAAAGACCAAAATTCTAGACAAGTCTCAGCCAAGAAAAAAAAAACAACGGGCTTGTCGGAGAAATAAAACAAAAAAAAATATTTAAAATATAAAAAAACAACCCATAAAAATTCAAATTGTTCATTTAAATTCTCTAATAACCAAAAGGATACTGAATTCCACTATAAATGCTGAAATATACAAACACATACAAAACACTTCAACCACAAAACAATCCCAATAGTAAAGCAAGCAGCGCTGCTCACAGCGCACAACGCACATAGAACACAGTCATCAAAGTATGAAATGATCTGATGCCGGGGAAAAAATTTGTATGGGATCCTCCCGACCCCGCGGCCTGATCACTCAGAATGGAAAGTATTGTCACCGGAAATATACATGTATGCAAAATTTCAATAAAATCGAGCTTTAGAAAGTGGGTTAAAAATTGATCACAAGATCTGACCAGCCAGTCCGCCAGCCACGGGCACGCGAAGTTATTATAGAGAATTTAAAAACAATGTCTAGTCAATTTATTTCCCGTCCAGTTCTCTTCTCCGCCTGGATAGTGGAAAGCACCGAGCTGCGACGAACAACAGGAGTGCTGAGCGGCAGGAATTCATCGTGGCAAATTTTAATCTCAGCAGCACAAAGACGTGCTGCATTAAGGCTAGATTTCAAAAACAATAACATTACCGACAAACTGTGGAGTGAAGTGGGATTTTCTTCAAATTTTATACAAATGTGTTTCTCTGATAGACAACACTTTTTGTAAAAATTTGAAAGTGATCGGGCCCCAGGACCGAAGGAATCCCATACAATTTTTTTTTTAAATTAACCCAATTATGTTCAAACACATGTGTATTTTTTCGTAAAAGTTAAAACGACTTTCTTGTAAAACACTGCGAATAGCAGCATTCAACTTATCTTATCACCTAAGATTTGCCGCGCAATAAATGGCCACTATCCGCTTAATATTGCCGCTCTGCCGCTCTATCGCTTTCCGGTCAGTGCGTGGCCTTAGCCTTACCCGAGTTTAAAAAAAAAAATACCCAACCAGTTTTCGAATTTTCAAAATCAATTTCCAACTCAATCATGTAAAGCTATTAACTTGAAAAAGATCACTCACAAATATGTTAAAAAATCGTAAAAAATTGCCTTTACATTCATATAAACTTACATATTTGTGTAAGCATTATAAAGCGTGAAGTCAAAGTACAAGCAACAACTTATAAATATAGTTGAGCGTTTATAACATTTAAAGTACACAGCACACCCAAAACCCCGAAAAATGGATTCCCCACGATCTTGGCACGCACGTATTCAGGCCTATTGGTATTGGATAATACCAGAAACCAATTTTAAAATCAGAAATCAAAACAGAATTCAATCACAAAAGTTAAATCACTTACTATATAATCCTGCCTTGGTTATACCGATTTAAAGAAAAAAAATTAAAATTTATTCACTCTATCTTTTAGGCATTTTTTTATTAAATTTTTTTTTATTTATCTTTTTAAATGTAACGTCAACGCTGTCTCAATCAAGACTGTACTTAGCCTCTGTATGCGAGAGAGATTGTTAAAAGGCATTTTGTGAAGCACCCTCTCCATGTTAGCTGTGGTGTTGTGTATCTTAAAAAAACGTTTTATTGTTTTGTAAGCCTTCGACAGGTTTAGACCTTTTTCGTTAAAAGAATAGAGCGCGGAATAACAGTTTGTTGTAATCAAAAGCAGTGTTAACATCGACGGATTGACAATCATGTGCAGCAGTTGTTTCGTTTTGATATCGCCGTTAAAATTTCTTCTTATACTTCAAATGCTATTGCAAACACAAATTGGCCAACAGTGGTATGTCAGCGGTGCTCATATACCTTCAATATCGTGTCCAGATTTATTCCAATACTTAAATTATGGTGGCGTAAACATTGGCAAAATTACACTGCGCAGTATACCGGAGGGCAGTACTGTAGTCGGAGTGAAGCTATCACAAAAAGTTCCACTTTCATCGGTAAAAACAATAACAATTCGAATACATTACTCATTTTTGTAAACAAATTAAAAATTTATTTATGTGTGCCTGTTATATTCATCTTCTTTTTTTTTTTTTTTTTTTTTTTTTGTCAAACTACAAATTCAAGTTGTGAAGTTGTTTGTTGAACTTTGGTGCAAAATGAAAAAACTTTTTCAATATTGCCCACAATTAAATAACTAAACTAAAAAAAACTTTAATAGTAAGGCACGACTAACGGCGGATGGAACGTTTTAGATAATATTGAATGGTGTACAAAGTGTACGCGGTTTAACAAAGATTTAGAAGTTTTCGTTTTACAACTCCGAGCAAAGGGATCTTTAGTAATAATAATATTGGACGCGACAACCCATGGTCATGGCCAACAAGGGATCTTTCTAATATTCCAATCCAGTAAGGCGGACAGAGTGAGGCGATTTTTCGAGCTGTCTAGAAATGCGAACTGACGCGATAAAAGTGATCAACATGAATGTTAATGGAGGTGTGAATAAGCACGCGAGATTCGTTCACGCGTTCTCGCACATATCTCTTCTGATCCCTTTTTGTGCGAGGTCTTATACGAGTAATTATTCGTATTGTTACGAAATCTTGGCTTTCGAGTTCGTAATTGATTTTGCAAATAAAACCCAATAGACAAGAATTACAACTTAAATTAACAAAGAGCTAAAGTTCGCAACTGAACTGGAAACTCCTGTCTTTAGGGTAAACGTGCATGATTTTCTTTCCAACACACTACTAACAAGCAGCCTGTTGCTGTCCTGTCCGAGTTTGGCAATGGTCACCGTGATCCGGGGGCAGTCTTCCCTCTTCAACAACTTTCGCTCGGCAAAGCTGGTGCAACTTAGTTTTTGTGCTCTCCAGCTACGATGTAAGCAGGCTGCTTCACCTCATTTATATGTGGTGTACCCATCTGCGGTCAATTTTTAGACTTTTTGACACGATTCACAGGCTGTATTGTAGTTTGTACTGGTCTTGTCTTGGTTCCTTACAATCGCGCATGTAAAACTCAGGTTTTTGGCAGAGAAATAGATCTGGCATTGCTATCGATTTGAAAGCGTCCAGTTGTTAACTTTTTGAACTTCTCATCAATAAGAGCTTCTATTCGCCCTCAGTTTCCAGCTTGCGCTGTCTAACTAAATCAGTAGACAAACTATCTATAGCTACTTCGTATTTCAAAGCCGATGCCAATACTTCATTCATTAAAGCTTCAAATGAAGCTCCAACTATTCATCTCGAATAGCGTTGATAAAGGCATCCACTGCTAGTCCGCTTGAGACATCAGCCGCGTAACGGGGTTCGAATCCTTATAATGCTAAGGAAAAGGACGCGAGAATAGGACATGTCTATGAACTTGTGTTTTGAATGCCTGTGGATCAGAGCTTGGCAGAGCATTCCACATACGTCTTGTACGGCTGAAGAACGAAGAACTGAACTTAACTGTATGTCCCAAGATGGGCTTGAGGGTAAACTAATAAGCATTTAGAGCGCCACGAGTATTGCGGTTGAATTCAAGGAAAGATGGCATGCAGCTGGCTATTTCGCTTAAGCCACCGCTGGTGGAACAAGCGATAAAATTGTGACAAGCAGGAAACGTTCCTGTGGTGTTCAAGCGAATCTATTGATTTCGCAATGTTTTCGCACGGGTTTGTATTCTATGTAGCTAATGCACGGTAATTTTAGGCGCACCTAAAACATTGTACTCAAGTTTAGGGCGAAAAAAAATGCAAATAGTAGCCAGATAAGAGGGTGTAAAATATTTCTTACACCGGGTTAGAAAACCTGAACATTTCGCAGCATTTTTGGCGATTTTTGGACTTCTCCCCATTTTCCTCAAACTTATATGAGAAGCTGCAAGTGCTGTCGTCAGCGAAAGGATTAGCGAATTGGATTAGAAGTAATGGATAAGAGATCATTAATAAAAATAAGGAAGAGTGTCGGGGACAAAACAGAGCCCTGTGGAACGCCAGCACTTATGTGTTGTAATTTAGACATTACTTTGATAAAGAAAATTAAAGAAATCGTACAATACAACTTGAATTGAGCGGTCCAAAAGATAGCATTTAATCCAATGAAGCAATTTTTCATCGACTCCATAAGCACACATCTTGGACAAAAGAGCATGATGCCAAATGCCTTGGAAATATCAAATGCAACAGATTTTCTTTCACCAAATTTATGCAAAGAACGGTTCAACTGTAGCTTGCTTAAAATTTATTTGGATTTCCTCAGTAGGGTTTACTTTGTAAAACTGAAAGCATACCTCACTAATCCTAGAAGCCTCTTTACAGCTCGAGTCATACCATCCATCTTCCTTGGATTTGACAGACTTGTTCCTGAAAGGGATAAAGTCTCTCATGTCAATACTCCCAAAAAAGTTGTTAAGGCCGTCCCAATTGGCTTTCTCGTAATGGCATACTGTTTTTTAGGAGATTTTTCTCTTACTGTGTGGTTTATTAACGAGAAATTAACTCACTACACTATGATCTAATGAGACTAGAGGCGATTGACGGAGTATTTATCAGGACGAGAGGTAAGAAACGAGTCAGGGGTGTACGCGGAATGATTTGCAATGTCAGGTATTCGTGTAGGCTCATTTAAAAGCTGAGTAAGATGATTAAACTCAGCAAAATATCTCGGCACACCTTCCCTCGGGTGTTGTCTGGCCAGAATGGCGAAGTCACCCAGAATTTTGTACATTGAAATCGCCCGCAATAACGATTTTAGTGTTGGCATGATTTGTGAAAATTCTTGCAATTGAATTAGACAGTGAATCAAACTCATTACGAGTTGAAACATAGTCTAAATTGGGACTTCTATATAAGAAACGGTAGTGTATGTTACGATTTTGAACCTTAACTTTGAGCCATATGAATCTAATTAGATTCCGTATTGGAACATTGGCTCAATTGCGGCAAAAGTTGAAACGCAACATCACTACGGACATAAATTACGAGTCCGCGTCGAGGTAAAAATAATATTTATGATTATGGGAATAACTCTTATACTGCTTTGGTAATTGTTTTCTCAGGAGAACTGGGAGCGACTTTCCAACCGTGTATCAAACTCTGTAATTTCACCTTCCAGAACATTTACTTCTTCATGAATTCTATTTATCTCACTTTTAAACGTTGCTCGAATTCCGTTCATTTCACTTTTAAACGTTTTCAGTATCTGATTTTGTTTGTCAAATTTCGAATTAAGCTCTTGACTTTCCTGATAAGTTTCCTTCTTTAGTTTGCTGTTTGCTTACTAAATTCCTGTTTTTGTTGATCGAATTTGTAATTCAATTCCTGCTTTAGTCCCTGCAGCTTGTCGCTTTGCTGTTCCAATTTGTCGCTTATTTGATAATTCAATTCTTGCTTCTGTTGATCCATCTTTTGCATATATAACTTTATACCTGGCTTCTATATTGGTTTAGAAGACTAAAAAACCAACCCATAAAAATGAAAATTTTTCATATGGGAACACCTCGGCGCTGTGGCCCGAGAGAGAGAGAGAGCGTGTTGTCATCGGAGATACACATGTGTGGAAAGTTTGTATAAAATCGGGCTTTAGGAAGTTGATTAAAAACTGATCACAAGATTTTGCCAGCCAGCCACAAAAGCACAAACAAACAAACACATCCGGACGCAAATACAAAGAATTTAAAAACATCTTATTTGGAACAAGTTTACCTGTATTCTTGTTGATCTTGTTGATGACATCAATACAAACTACTACCAAATAGGGAAGTAAAATTTGATTCAAGACTCCTCACTAATATTATTTTCAAATTAATGCCTAAACGTTAACCCCCTCAGTCATATATATGTCGTTAAATATCAGCGAAACTGATGATTACGATTATATCTTTTGAATTCGGTTAGAACTGCTGGGCCCACACATTCAAAATTTTATATATATGACATATACATATGATCCTCGTTAGGTAATCGCTTACATAAATTATCATCCCACTGTACCTACTGCAGGGCCTGTCCACTGTTCCACAGAATAATCGTCAATAATTATTTTCTGGTGATAATTTATATTCGCTGACTTGAATGTTTTTATCCAATACAACATCGTTATTTGCAAATAAAATGCATGCAATAGCAGAAGTTGTCATTTATTATAATTTTTATATATGAACGAGTATATGTAGTTTTCACACTGCGTGCATAGCTCAACTGTGCTTGTTTCTGTAATAATTCAAAATTTTGAATTGCGGCCATTTGACATGGAGTCAGTGAGTCTAATTGATTCGTTAAATACCTAAAGTTGTCTGACAAGTGAATGATACTAGTGAGTGTAATGAAGCGCTGTCTTCTAAGAAGCTTTTTATTTGTTTTGATTGTAACGCGTTATAAGATTTAGTTGACTGTATAGTTTTCAAATTCGCCTAAATGTGTGTTAGTTGCGAGGGGCGATTCTGATTCCATGCTTTTATCGGCTGCTACAATTAATTCGAGATACTTGTAGTTAAAGAATTGTCCTACTTCAAATTCGCGTTCGACTACATTAATTAAGGGAACAATGTTGGATCTTCTGCTCGCAGACTTGGCCACCATGCACTTTTATTGGTATCATATTTCTGCAGTCTCAGATTTCGTGCCATTGAATTAGAAGCTATCTTTTGGACCGCTCAATTCAAGTTGTATTGGACGGTTTCAATTCTAAAGTACATTACTTAAATGCTGGCGCTCCCCAGGGTTCTGTTTTGTTTCCGACACTCTTTCTCATTATTATTAATGATCTCTTATTTGTGACTTCTAGTCCAATTCACTCTTTCGCTGAGGAACGTCGTTCTACTTCTCATGTGGAACTCAAACAACTAGGTATGTTAAGCACGTTAAATTCTGACCAAGACAGCATTATACCTACAATGGGGAGAAAACAATCGAGTAGAATTTAACGCTTCCAAAACCCAATGCTGTCTCCTGTTGTCTAAGCGAATCCTTAATCCATGAATGGCACTTGCATCGAGAAAACTGAAAATCTCGCAATTCTCGGTATGTGCGTTAACTACAAGCTTCGTTGGAATGACCAGACATTTACCGTCGCCAAAAAGGCTGCGAAATGTTTAGGTTTTTTATCCCGATGTATGAAATATTTCACTCCCTCTGATCTGGCTACTATCTAGAAGGCTTGTTTTCGCCCTAAACTTGAGTACGCCTCTGGTACGCCTAAAACTACCTAGCATCAGCTAGATAGAATACAAAACCGCGCGATAAAACTAATCAGTGACGCAAATAAAGCGAAATCAATTGATGTTTGCATGAACGTAGAACGGTGTTTTAAAAGGAAATCTGTAAGAAAATTTTATTCAACCAAAAATTTAACCTTCGTCCTTACTTCAGACTTTATATGAATCTCCCAAATGACTCTAAAACGTCAGGATCAATAACGTAAATGGGTAAAAACCAACCATGTCCTGATGTTTATAACAAATATTTTTTAAAAAGAACTCTGAAAGAAAGGTGTTTGATAGTTTTCTCGCAATGTTGTTTTTCAAGTTTTAATGTAAAGTCTGTCATTTACGGTGAAAGATACTTTTAGTTTTAAAACTTACAAACCAACTTAACTACTCACAGGACTACTCTGGAAAACTTTCCCTATTGGACGGACAAATCAAAACGATTAGCAACATTCTTCGCGGGGCTCCCGTCAACTATCGAGTTGACTTCCCATTATCGAATGTTTTGCCAAAACTTACAGAGATCTCCGTAAATGGATCAGTCCTATGCTCAGCACCAGAATGTGAGTATGTACTAAAAGTATTTACCAAAGGAAACCAGACAAACTTGTAACCTCTTTTAGACAAACGGCCACGGACGAATTTAGCACTTAAGCACACATTGACCACGTCAACAGTGAGCCAACCTCTCTCATCATCCCAAGACACTGAATTCGATGATTATCCGGAGGAATCTGAAATTCCGCAGCGGGCTGAAAGACCGGCAAAGCCTCACAAAACAACAGCTGATTGCGGCCGAACAAGCGTCCAATATACTCCGCTGATTGTGGGGGGTAAATCGGCTGAACGTGGTCTCTTCCCATGGCTTGTGGCCATCTATGACAATAGCCCACACTCGCTGGAGTTCAGGTGTGGTGGAAATCTGATATCTCCACGATCTATCGTCACTGCCGCCCACTGCTTCAACTTCCAGGGAATTATAAAGTCACCAGAGGACACACTCGTTGTAGTGGGACGATACAATCTGCTCGATTGGTCAGAAAGTGGTTCTCTTACAAAATCGGTCAAATCGGTTATCGCTCATCCAGATTTTAGGAAGGGTGCAGGTGGCTCATTCGATGCGGACATAGCTGTTGTTGTGCTAAAAGAGGCCGTCAGGTAAGTACGAGTAATTGTGCACAAAAATAAATTTCAACGAAACTGTTTTACTACTACTACTACTACTACTTCTTCCCCGCTCCTAAGTAGGTACAACAACATGATTAAACCAATTTGCTTGTGGACCGGACGCAGCGATGATCAATCGATCGAAGGATCGGAGGGAGTTATCGTCGGTTGGGGCCAAGACGAAACCGGTCATGTTACATCCTATCCGAAAATGGTCCTGGCAACTGTCGTGTCCGAAACGACATGCATCCGTTCGAAAAACGATTTTGCCGTCTTAACATCAAATCGAACGCTCTGTGCGGGAAACCGCGATGGCAAAGGTCCATGCAGCGGAGACTCCGGAAGCGGATTAATGCTCTATCGCAACGGCCGATGGGTGCTTCGCGGTACAGTCTCAGCATCCCTCTCAACGAAAAAGAAAAAATGCAATCTCAACGAGTACGTCGTGTATAGCGATGTGGCGAAATTCGTTACGTGGATCCGGCGTGTGATGGTTTAGGCAGAGTTCATTCAAATTCATTGATGAATTATGTTATAGAAATAATGCACGTATGTACGAGTATGTATAGTATATACCTATAGCCATATAAGAATAGAACAAAAATTGCCTTATACGGATGTGTTTTCTATGATGGAATTTTTGTACTACAAATATCTGTTATCGATAAGCAAACGGCTTTGGCCTTAGTAGTAAGCCAGGTATGTGAGAGGACCTGTTTTTAAATTTAACTTAGATTGCAATTTTTATAGTTAACGATTTGTGAACATTTTTATTACTAATATGTTAATTCATTGAGCAGATTTGTGCACAAATAAGAATTTTTTCCGGCTCTGTATACAGAATACAATAAGAACAAGATTAATATTTAATATCAATATGTATATAGCTTAACAATTGGTTTCATGTTCAAATTCAATTCGAATTGTAATGAAAATAAAACGAAAAAGTTACTTTCGCATTGTAACTTAATTTTTTTGTAATTGTTATATAGTAACAGATACACTACGTACCAATTGTTTAAGGATAGGGTTTTTTTTTTCTAAATCTTTTGATACCTGCAAGGTTATTCATTAGTCTGGGAATTTTGCAGAGGAAAGAAGGATATACAATAGAATTTCGGGACTAGGTTGAAATATTTTAGGCAAGGTTAAGGTGGCTGTCAGTGGAACCGACACACATAGACCAGTAATGGTCCATTGTGATACCACACGGATCAGGAAAAATTCCTTCCATTTTTATGAGTTCTTCTTCGTATGAAGCTTAGTAGACTACAAATGTCAATGTTGATGAGATCATTAGTGTCGTTGTAGAAGATAGCTCCCATATTGAGTTTACGCCTTTGGGAGAGGGCTGGACAAGTACAGAGAAGATTGACGATGGTCTCCTCCTCCTCATCCATGCATCTTCTGCAGAAGTCATTCGAGAAGACTCCCAGTCTTGCTGCATGCCTGCCTATGAGACAGTGTCCAGTGATGACACCTACAATAGCAACGATATGCGATCTTTTTTGAGAGATCAAATACTTGGAGCGTTTCGGATCCAGCTTGGGCCAGATCTGCTTTGTCGCTATGCATAAGTTGTACCGTTTGACCACCTACGGTTAGTTTTTACGTTAGCCTCCCGCTTTAACAAGAATTTGCATGTAGCGATTGCGATGCCTATATGGAACTATATTCAGGTAAGAAGGGAAGTGTAGTTCCTTGCTTGGCGAGTTCGTCAGCCATAAAGTTACCCGGAATGTCTCTGTGCCCCGGCACCCAACACAGGTGGATATTGTGCTCCGACATCTCTACAAGAGATGAACGGCAGTTAAGGGCTAAAATTGAACTTGTGGAGACTAATTCCAGGGATTTCAGTGCAGCTTGGCTATCCGAGAACATACGGATATCCTTAGCGGATATGACGTTTCTCTTCAGCCAAGACAAGGCTGCACTGATTGCCATAATTTCAGTGATTTGGAGGACGGAAAGAGAGGCTAAGATTTAGCTTTTGTGACCAAACACCTCCGCTGACTCCGTCATTCCGTCATCAGTTTTTGATCCGTCTGTGTAAAAATGAATGTATTCATCTTCCAGGTAGGCGTCTTCGTCCCAGAATGATCTGGAGGGGAAGGTGACCTGAAAGTTTTTGTTGAAATGGAGTTGCGGAATGGTGTAGTCTATGTTGTCTGGGATCCTGACTAAATTCAGGATAGAGGAGTGACCGATTTCATTTTAGGTCCACTGTGAGATAGCATTAAGGCGAATAGCCGAACAAGCATCTACTTGCTTGCCGTAAATGTCGAGTGGTGTAAGGTCGAACAGGATGTCCAATGCGGCGGAGGGGGTTGTACGAAGTGCTCCGCTCATGCATGGACTAGCTGATCTTTGGACTTTGCCTACTATGTCAAGGTTTACTTTTTTATTGTCACGCACACAAGTCACACCGTATAGAAGAGTAGGTCTTACTACCGCTGTATATAGCCAATGGCTTATATGAGGTTGAATACCCCAAGGGCTACCAATGGCTTTTTTGCATGAGAAGAGTGCCACTGTGGCTTTACGAACTCTTTCTTGTATGTTAGTTTTCCAGCTCAGTTTCCTGTCCAAAATAAGACTCAAATATTTGGCTCTAACAGAGAATGTTAAGCTTATACCTTTTATAGAAGGAGGGTTAATAACTCAAGCTCAGTTTTGTGAGGATTTACCCCTAAACAATAGCGATCTGCCCAGCAACTGTGTTTGGCGAGTTCGTCACCTCTACAGTTGTCTAGAACGTCTCTATGCCCCAGCACCCAGCACAGGTGAATGTTGAACTGCTCTGCCATCTCCATGAGAGATGATCGGCAGTTGTGGACTAGACTAGAGTTCGTAGAGACAGATTCCAGGGATTTCAGCGCCGCTTGACTATCCGAGGATATCCTTAGCGGATATGACATTTCTCTTCAGCCAAGACAAGACTTCATTAATCGTCATAACTTCAGACTGGAACTACAGTGATTAGGAAGACGGAAAGTGACTAAGATTTAGCCTTTTTGAGAAAACACCTCCACCAACTCTGTCATCAGTGATACAAATGACTAAATGGCCAGCTAACTGAGGAATTGGAAGCTCCACCAAAGACCGAAGACCATACTATGCTGCCGCCACCAAGCATAGACAACGTTAGCAGATCGATAAATCGGCTCTAAAATAATAAGGGCCTGGGATCAGATGGGATTTCAGCGGAACTGATTAAAATAGGAGGACCCACAGTACACCAAGCAATTCATGAAATAATAGTACAAGAATGGGACAAAGAAGCAATGCCAGAAGACTGGCGAAGAGTCATTCTATGCCCCATACATAAGAAGGGAGATATCACATAATTATCGCTGTATAACGTTGTTGAGTACCGCGTATAAGATTTTCTCCTCTAGAGTTTCAAAACTCACTACACCGTCTTTTTATAGACTTTAAAGCCGCCTATGATTGCCAGAGTAGAACTTTTTAAAGCCATGAGAGAATTTGGCATCCCAAATAAACTGACACGACTATGTAGGTTGACCATGACCAGTGTTATAAGCCAAGTAAAAATATCCGGATCACCATCAAGCCCATTCAACATATATAACGGTGTCATGACAAGGGGATGGACTGGCCTGCCTGACGTTGGCGAAAGTGATCCGAGACTTTGACGTAACGGCGAGAGGAGCAATCCTCTATAAGTCCATTCAGATACTGGCTTACGCAGACGTTGGTAGAAACCAAAGGTCTGTACATAAAGCTTTCATCTAGATCCAGAAAACTGGGTCTGCGAATAAACGAGAGCAAAACAAAGTTTATGGTGGCCACGTCTGCGAGTAGAAGAATTTGAAGTATTGCAGTCCTTGAACTATCTCGGGTCAACTGCAGCAGCCGATAACAGAATTTAACCAGAAATACGCGCACGGTTGCTTAAAGCGAAACGAAAAAATTGTTGGCCCCGTATGTGAGGCAGAACGATTCCGGAGACCCATAATGATGAGATCTACGAGTTTATCGCAATGTCGACATACTAAGAGGAATTGTGCTCGGTAGGCTCCGGTGAGCAGAACACCTAGCTCGTATGAGCGAAGAGGATCCTGCTCGGAAAGTCCTTTGCGATAGGATTTATGAAACACGTCAGCGAGGCCGGCCAAGCCGATTTACGATTGCCAATTTGTGAAAAAGCCATGAAAATTTGGTTTAGCGCATTAACTTCTGCAGGCATTTCCGTAGAGGACTTTTAAACGAAGTTGGCATCGATGGCATGTCAACCCGAAATATACACATACAACCACACTACCCTTAGATTTCGGATACAAACAGGAAACGAAAACTGGGATACCTCAAGACTAAAATCTACCAACAATTTTGATAATTTAAAAATATCTTACTTAACTTTTAAGTTTAATAACGATAACAAAATTCAAATAATAAGTCCATTTTTGTATGATTCCTTTGATTCAAAAGATTGAGATGGGGGATCAAAGTGACACACCACCGCTAATTCTAAATCTGGGTAGCAAGGGTATCATGCTTAGCTAATGTAAAGGAAATATAACATTGGGCGTATCGAGCGTTTTGTTTTTAAACGCTAAATACAGCTTAGAAAACTTACCACAATCAAACAATGAAGGAAACTTTTTTATGAAAAATAACTCCACATTCCTTAACACCAACTTTACACAAAAGTCAATCGCAAACTGGTGAACCCCCTAAGAATGAAATGTGTGATATGAGAATTCACTTCGCATGCTCTCAAGCGGTGAATCAGAAAAAAAGCAAACATTTGAATCCAAATTAGAATATAAGTCAATATTTGGTTTGATGCGAAATACATATCCAATGCAGATGAACCTAAAATTTATAGTTTATTAATTTAAGCAATAGTCAGCAACACAAAAATGTTTACAACAAAATGTTACAACAAAAACATTGAAGCAATATTATTATTGACATGAACTTAATCTACGTTTGGTTTTGTGGTAAATAATTCAGTGAAGAAAAGTTCTTCTTAAAGCGATTGAACGCTTCTTACGTGACGAAACTATGTATTAACAACTAATCAAATCAAGTTAACAAAAACAAAGTAACAAATAAATTATAAAGACTATATAGAAAAGCGTTAGGAAGAATCGAAACTAGAGATAAACGTCTAGCCGTAAAAAAAATACATTTTATATAAAAAATCTTACTTTTCGCTTGCGTTTTCTACAATGTAATTTACTTATGCGGTAGACTGTTCTGTGTTTTTGGTTAATACTAGACGAAAAAGATTAATATGTATTCGTATTAATGTACAATCGATATTTATATTTTATAACTTCGTTTATTGATTGGTTCTGCGGGTAAAACCATTGCATTTTTTTATATATGTATATATATATTATAAGTGTTAAAGCTTTTTCAATGTTCGCGCTTCATTGGGACATTGATTGTGGGTGCCGTACAATTAGTGCTTCCGCCAGGTCTAAGAATTTCTCCAATATGATGGACAATGAGATCAATTGCAACTGGAAAAGATAATAATAAAGAAGCAAAGTACGGTTGCTGTGGTCTTTTTCCATCTTTCTTGATTTTGGATTGTTTTATTTTTTTTGCATAAAAAGTAGGCTGAAGTGTAGTAGTAGTAGTAAGTATTTTTACTACAACAAAAAATTGCACATTTTATGTACGAGACTTTTTCAAGTTTTACTTGAAAAGGTTGGTTGAGTTATTAAATTGTAATTAATGTAATGTAATGCATGAAGAAATGAAATTTTGAATTGAGTGGTTAAGCGTTTAGGTTTTTATTTTAAAACAAATATTTTACTGCTTTTTTTTAATATACTTTTGTAGTGAGTTAATTTATGTTTTAGTTAAAAACAAATTGAAAAAGATAACTAAACCCAACTATACTTGCAGAAACCGAAAAGAAGAATAAAAAGATTTAAATAAAAGAGAATTATAAACTCACCTGTATTGTCAGCTCCACGTGGAATTATGACATCGGCAAACTTCTTGGTCTGTAGAAAAAGCTTTGTTAGTTTACAATTTTGAGGAACCAATTCAACAAACCGGTGAACAAAACTCCTCGAATGCAGGCTTGACAAACGTCATATATTGAGTAAGAACTTGATCCAAATCACGACCTCGCTCATTGATATCTCTTGGAACTGCAAAAAGTAATAATAATTTTTCGCTTGATCGCAAATGTCTTTAAATGCTGACCTCTTCTGGCAAGTCTCGTGTCCGAGTCTGTGTCAACAAACAGCTTCATGTGAAAAAGGTCACGAATCTTTGGGAAATAAAAGACAAGAATACCCTCAAAGAGAACAACGTCAGCCGGGTAGATTGTCAATTTATTTTCAAAGTCTCTGTTAAGTCAGATGAACGTTTATATATGTTTTGAAAAGATTTTAATAAATACTCACAATGAATTTGATCGATAATCATAAGTGGGAATCTGCACTTTCAATCCTTTCAGAATTGCTTGCAACGTCTCGTACATCAAATGCTCGTTGAAAGCGTCTGGATGATCGAAATTAAAAAGACCCTTTTGTGCTTTTGTCTTTTCTGTTGGTGATAATTCTCGATAGAAGCTATCTTGACTGATTGTGACCACCTGAAGATTTTAACACTAAAGGAAATTGTCTCAATTTCATAAGTCAATAGAGTTTTTACCTGTCGTTGAGTGTGATCCATGTCAGCTTGTCCAAGCTGCTCCATTATCTTCTTGCATACTGTCGACTGAAAGATAATGCAAATTTGTGTTAATTACCACTTTTTTTATTAATATTTTGCAAATAATTAATCCTACACTTATGTTGTGTGTAAAGAATTAGTGCTAATATGTAGTTACACACTGCAACGCAAAATCAGTGACAAAACAAAAAACAAAACCTTTGGCCTGTGTGTTTAACAATTGAAATGCTTTAAGTGGAAATACATGATACAATACAATTAAATATAAACAAATATAGTATTGAAATTTGTAACTAAGCGGTTGTTTACGAAAAATCTGTTACTTAAATAGCAGTTGCAGATAACATTTATTGTTTTTTATTTCCTTCCGTATTATAAACAGACCAACAATATGGTTTGTGATAAGGAATGTAAATGATTCTAATGAATAGATTCTACATACAGTTGCATTTTTTGAGACCCTAATGATAGATAGTATGTCCTACGTGGCTTCGCATATCGGCCGACGAACATATTGCCTTATGGAAAACACGTCTTCTTAACCAGATCAGTGTTGGACATCATCCTCCGAGCAGAACCTACATTCAGTGTCTGAGCCCAGAGTAATTCTGCTAAGGTGATATCGTAAGCCACAGTGACCTGTGAGAAAGCTCACCAGCTTTCTGATACTATCCTTGTCTAGATCAAGGATTTCCTGATTATTCGTAGATTGTCTAAGCCCTGGGGTATTATCCCAATGGCGAAGTTTATTTTCCCACTTATTAATTATTGCTGTGGTTGCAGCCCAGTTGACACCCAAGATATTATCATAAATTGTATTGGAATACAGGTTGTTGGTCAATAAGTTATCTGCTGTTCATCGTTCGGAAATATTGAATGTAAAAGCAAACTTAGGATCTTTTATGTGACATGAAATGTTTATTGATGTGTGGGTGGCATTTATTTGAATGTCGCTGCCGCTGTGTCCTTGAGTCATACAGTTTATTACGAAATTATTTTCAGCAGATAAAGATAACAATTTGTTCAGTGAATCTACCCAGTATAAAAATCTCAAAATATTACTGTTTTCCTTAAATTTTCACAAGTTGCACTTACTTTTCCACTGGCAGTTCCTCCAGCAACACCAATAAGAAACGGAGTCTTCACTTCTTCCTTTGCGTCACCGTTTGGAAGACCAAGGGAGTTATTCTTTTTGAAATCCATGTTACTCCGTAGTAGGTACCTTTGTTTGTTATTTACCTATTCTCTTTTATTTTTAAAACAAAAAAAAATATAATTATAAATACTTTGTGCAGCGACTAAATGAGCAAGCCAGCGCGCTTTGAATTTAGCTTTGGATCTGACATATACATATTACTTGTTGTCATATTTTTTATTCTATCCATTATCCATTTTCTATTCTTATGCTTATTTAAATAGCTGTCAAACTTATGTCCTTTTTTTCGTAAAACTCTGCCACAGAGTTGTTTTTGGCTGTCAACTTGTTCGGTTCCCCTTCAAAACGGCTCTTCCGTAGAGCGAACACAGATCTGTATATTTTGGGAGATTTATCCCTCTTTAAACTAACACAACAACAACACATACACTCATGCAACAAAAAATGTAAACAAAAGATTTTCGCCTTTCGTGTTCGATTTCCCTTTTGAAAAAATCTTCGCTTGAGCGAGCTCTGGGGCATATTTTTTACGAAAAAAAATTAACATTATTTCGGCTGTATATTTTGACGTGACAACGTCTAACTACAAACTTTAAGGGGTACGCATAAATGTTCAAAAGTAAGGGCGCTCTCACAATGAAAAACTTAAGACTTAATAGTTACAGAAATATATGGATTTTGGTTTTGATGAAAAAAAAAATTTCTGCTGTTATGTTGGTAGATCTTAGTTCTTAAGCTTGCAAACTTTTGAAGAAATACAGAATGATGTTCGCAACATTTTAAAAACGATGTGAAATATTTTTTGTTGTTGTTATTATGTCTTCAATTTAATAACAATGAAGATTGTCACAATTTGAAACTTTGCTGTCACAGTCTAAAGCTTTATGTATTCATTGTGTGAGCTCTACTAAGGTTTAAGTTTTAAGTGTTAGGTCTTAAGTTTTTCATTATGAGAGCAGGGTAAAAATTTAAAGCGTTTTCTCTCGGACAATTTGTCCGCGACAACACAAAATATTGTGTAAAATACTATGAATTTATTGGATTTTAGTACAAAACTCTGCCTAACTTTAATCCAATGATTTTTCAACATTCCTTTGTTTTAATTTTTTTTGTTTGATTAAATTTGATTTGGTAACGTTACCTAAAAAATTCACAATTTTAATTCCCCTTATTTGTCCGCTTCAGGCGTAGACTGCCGCTACAAATATAGTGAATTGTGGCAAACAAATAAAAAAAATAATTATTTGACACTTAATTTTAGCAAGATGAATGAAAATTTGTGTATTAACCATGAATGCTTCAAATTAAAACATTAAAAAATTTATTTATTAGGTCACGAGGTGACTTATTTTCTATCTCTGTCTTGCACGAAAATCTAAATCACATAATTTCTTTCGATTTTTATAAACGCAAGACAACTCTTTGTTGTTTAAAAGCACCTGTCAACACAGTTCAGTGATATCGTTTCGAACAATTTTACTGACTTATTTCGAAAACGACCTAAGATGCGACTATAAGAATTGTTCCTTTGGAAATTATGGAATATGGTCATTATGGTCTAGAATTTCGGGAACTAAGCAATTTATCAAGACATTTGCATGAAATTCGGAATGTAGGACAAAGATGCGACTTTAAGACTTGTGCCTATGGAAATTCTGGAATATGGTCTTTATTGTCTCGAATTTCGGGAACGAAGCAATTTCTCAAGCGATTAGCATGAAATTCGGAATGTAGTATGAAGATGCGACTAAAAGACTTGCTCCTATGGAAATTCTGGAATACGGTCATTATGATCTGGATTTTTGGAACTATGCCATTTCTCAAGCGATTTTTATGCAATTTGGTATGCAGGACGGAGATGCAACTATAAGACGGAAATTCTGGAACACGGTCATTAGGGACTAGAATTTTGGGAACTAAGCCATTTCTCAAACGATTTATATGCTATTCGGTATGTAGGACTAAGATGCGACTATAAGACTTGTTACTATGGAAATTCTGGAATACGAAATTTGAAGTTGTAGAACATTAAAATTCGTGGCAGGGAGAAACCAACGCGTCCAGTATGTAAAGTGCTAAAAATTACTTACGAGAATTTAATGCTTTTTTTCAAATGGCGCATGCTGTCCCAACGTAAGTGTGGAACGTATTTATGATTATACAAAAATGCTTGTATTGAAACAACAACTAACCTTTAAAAAGTGTTTTAATTGCTTTGTTTTATAAGCACCAGTTCTAAACGTGTTTTTTAAAACGTCAACAGTTGAAGTCAACTATCAAACAAGATGACGCCACTTCATAGTTTATTTTCATTCAATTGTTTGAATAAAATAAATTAATAGCATTTCTATAACGGCTGCAGTTTAACATTCGACCTTACGAAGTAAAAAAATTTCCAAATAGGAGGTATAAACCATCTTTGTGCATGCTTTATTGTAAAAAGTTTACAATTCGAAAATTATCATCGGATTCAGTTTCCGCAATAACAACGCAATTAATTTCTGTGTGATCGATCGTTTAGTTTATGATCAGCTCCAGCATCTTGCAAATGCATTGCTATGTGATTTTGTGATGCGTGCCTTTTAGGATATAGAGTGAAAACTATTTATTAAATGTAAGTCAATGATGGTAAAGTTGTCTTGAACATTCAATGGCTTTATAGTCCTCGGAATAGCGCAGTGGAATGTTTGTTGAACGTTAATTAAAGCTTCTTATCGAAAATACGCTGCTTGGGGCGTTTCTTCTTCATTATACTTTTCAAATGCTTATCTTTTGAAGAATTTTAATTAATATTCCTTGAGATCTGCGCTTTTCTTTATTCATCCATTTGTCTTATTGGTTTATTCTAATTGCTGAAGTTCATTGCAGGGAAACTCGTCGCAAAACTCTGGACGATTTTTCGTCAATACTGGACGAAAGTGATGGACACAAACTGGTCGAATTTATTCGCAAGAAGCGCGGTCTTCGGACACAACCGGAGCCGTTATTTGAACTTCCAAAACCTGGGCGGATTAGTGTAAATATTGAGTTTGAACGACTTAAGAACGCTGATAATCCCGTTGATAATGATGCCACTGGTGAAAAAGACAATGCCGTGCCGGACAGTGCTGCGGCTGTAGAAAATGATAATCTGCCGCACGTAGAAGACGCAGTAGTTAATGCATTGGCAACAACCAAACCGATTATTGGGCCATCAAATTCCCAATCTCCTGGTAGATCGCCGGGTAAAAATTTATCACCAACCTGCAAACTGAAAAGAGTCAGTGTGAAGCGTCTCGCACATAGTATTGGAAGACGAACATTACTGAAGGAATTCGAAAAGACTATTCCACCTGAGGCGCAGTTTGTAAGTTACTTTGCTTTAAGTTTTCATTCCGTCGCTTTAGCAATTATCTTATTTGTTTAGATGCCAACCACTTTCAGTACACCGGTTGCATTACTAGGAGGAGACAACGCTGAGAAGACTCTTACTCCCAAAGCTTCTGTAAAGAGTACTTTAGAATTGAAACCAGTGCCGCCATCTAAAGAGAAAGACATCTCTGGTTCCCCAATTATTATTTCTGATGATTCAGAAGTGCAAGAAAATCTAGCGCAATCAAAATCAAAAGGAGTTGGCAATTGTGAGACGAATGTTCCCAGTAAGAACGCATCAACTGGAGAGTTGATGCGTGACTTGCAGCAGCAAAATGATGCTCTTCTCAGTATTTTAGCGGATACCGACAATACTGTACAAGAAGTGGAAAATGCTGCAGAGAAAGAGAACTTTCTATTACAATCACCATCATTCAGTTTAAATAGGACGTCGACACCAATAAGGTCACCACTGCAGACAGAGCTGCCAGCAGCTTCTTCACCACGTCGCACATTTACAATTGCAGTGCAAAAAAACAATGGTTCTGCACAAATCGTTTTAACACCAACAAAAAAAATCGCGGAACAACAGCGAACACCAGGAAATGAGTCTTCGCAACGTGTGTCTCCTGATAATAATGTAAAAAAGGTTTTACAAAACACAGAGCTGCTTGCCTCGCCCAAGTTTCGTAAATATTTGGAGCAACGCTTTGCCAAAAGGGATCCTAAAGTATCAAGGATTCCTATAGCAAAAGCCACAGTTACTGTTCCAGATGAACTTACTACAGAGCATGAACAAATTGATATTGAAATTCCCGAAACTCAAACGGAAAGAATGGACTTTAGTCAAGTGCATGTCCACCAATTGCCCGCTAATACAACTCATATCATTGAAAGTCTGCAGAGATCGCGACATACTTCGAATGCCCCCCTGATTGTCATTCCAGTAAGTCAGACGTTAAATCATCCACCAATGGAAACGACAGTTACTAGTCCACTTGCAAAAACTACTTGTTCTTCGGCTCAAAACCATCAACCAATCGAAAGGACAGTTACCAGTCCACTTGCAAAAACTACTTGTCCTCCGGTTCAAAACAATCAACCATTGGAAACGGCAGTTACTAGTCCACTTGCAAAAACTACTAGTCCTCCGGTTCAAAACCATCAACCAATGGAAACGGCAGTTACTAGTCCACTTGCAAAAACTACTTGTCCTCCGGTTCAAAACCATCAACCAATGCAAACGGCAGTTACTAGTCCACTTGCAAAAACTAGTTGTCCTTCAGTTCCAAACGGGGCTTTGAAGTGCACGCCAGGTATATATTCAACAGTAAATTATGATGAAACAATTACTCTAGATGAAGTTCATGAAACTCCAGTAGATAATAATGATACTGTTTGCCTTAATTCCCTGCGCCTGGAAGATATTATTACGGAAGATGAATCAGATGACGTAGATCTTGCAGTGCACGAGAGAAGTTTAGTGCCTTTAGATTTGGCGCGAAAGAGAAGTTTCCGTTTATCAAGGCAACAACGCAGTCGAGCGAATTCCGCGTTGCCGGACTCAACACCGGTATTACCACCTCAAACATATTGTAGTAACGAGCAAAACTCTAGTGCTCGTGTGCGACCAATGGTTTTCCTATCAAATCCTGCCCAAAAATCAGTCGAGCCAACTCAAAGGAAATCTCAGCTATCTCATAGAGGAAGCCAAGAAATTCTTGATCTGCGAGCCGGTAGCAAGTGTAGTGGTAAGAAATTTGTTGCTAAAAACAATGGGGACATGTCCGACGTTCTGAAAAGGACTCGGGATGTTGGCAAGCAAATTAAATTGAACGAAAAAAGTCAAAGGGCAACTACCAAAACTATTGATGAACATGTGTTGCCACTACCACCGCCTGAAGAATTCAAAGATCGCTACCCCATTCGAAAGAAGCGTATATCAAAGTCAGTAACTGCTGATGATATGGTACCGCCTCCGTCATCTTATTCTAGCTCACTCATTGATGAGGATAGCGATGAAAGGGTTTCATTTGTAAGTTATTGGCGGCACATATACTTGTAACTATTTTAAAGCTTTTTCCATTTTCCAGTCACAAAAGTCCAAGCACAACGCCTTATCGACTACAACTAATAGAAGCAGAAGAACGAAACGACAAAAAGTTGTAAGTATTGAAAAGATTGCCACGATAGAGTTAAAGTGAAACTATAACTGTAAAACGAGCTAATACATATACCTCATGTATTTTGGTGATTTATTTATTTTGAAATTACAGCCAGAACATCTGCAAAAATACTTGGAGATTAGTAAAGAAAGAACTTTGAAAAACAGGATGTCAAAAAATTCAAAGCGAAAGCTTTACTCAAAAGGTGGATCTGACGCTTCGATCAACTCTCCTGATGTAAGCCCCAATCAGAAAAGTAGGTTACATTCCACATCATCTATTCCTGAAAGTGGGGAACCAGTCGAACCGCCAGAGAAGCCGTCGCGACCATCACCTTCACCGTCGCAACTATCATCTTCAACGTCGCTTTCTCCGTCTCCGCCTAGAGAAGCAGCAAGTCAATCGAATTTGCTTACTGCTCCAAGTTTACCATCACTACCACCACCACTACCACCACCTACTACCACGTTCCAGCAAAGACTTTCTCATCAATTGACGCGGCTTTCACAATCGTTATCGTTAAATAAAGTCACTGATGCGATTTCAAAATCCTCCTCCTCACATAGTGCCACAGAAGATTACCAACCAAACAATGACAGTGCAATCTTTAAGAAACCGAACTTACCCTTGCCTAAACGAGTGAAACCCAAATCGAAAAAGGCTACACAAGAAAAAACAGACTCTAGTCAGCAATCCAAAACCAACTCTAGGTCTGCAATAATTGGTTCGTCCACTTCTGCCACCAAACAACCGGTAGAGCCGGTTGCATGTTCTGGTGACGACGATAGTACGTTGAAATTTCTTTCGAACTTGAGCTGTTTTTTAATTATTTTATGTTTTTTTGTGTTTTTTTTTATACCAGTGTCATCGACCACATCAGAATGTCGCCGATCAAAGCGAGGCCACAAGCCTTTACAATGCTATTGGTCATGCTCGAAAACAACAGAATACATCCCACTTAATAACATCATAATTCTAGAACGAAGGAAAAATGAGGCGGCCAAGAAGAGAACTTTAAAGAAACAAGAAATTAGTACAAGATCAGAAACAACTGAAACCCCATTAGTAGACAATACTAAACGCAAAAAGTTACAATCCCGCTTGCCACGTGGTAAAGCTAATCTGCCTAACTCAACTGGCTCGGGTACAGCAAACCCTGTTGTCTCGAATACGGCAAATTCAATTGGTATCTCTTCCAGCATTCCAAAATCAACGCAATCAACGAGCAAGCCAGCAAAGTTAGCCAGAGGTAGACCACGGAAGATCGCCACCGTAGCTACATCAACAAATTCAAATAATGAATTTTCTAACAACCAATTCCTCGAATTGGATGAGGTGAATATTTCTCAAACAACATCGCATGCAGTTGCGAGGACGCCAAAAGGTAAACGAGACAAGAAACAACGTGATCCACTCAAAGTCAAATCGAAAAAACCGAAAATGACAATAATCGCTGCACATGAGAAATCAATAGCAGTGGCACCGCCAGAACATTTGAATAATCTTTTTGAACAACTGAAGTCTTCAACTAAACACAACAACCACCATCTAAGACAGCCACAAAATAATAATCAGTCAAATGCAGAGCTTCTGTCGGCGTCGAAAAAATGTTGCATACGTCTGATGCGAACGCGATTAATTAATAATGCCTTGCCTTTAACTCCACAGCGGGAAGAACAAAGACTTGACTCGGGTTTTTCATCGGGGGAGATTGTGAATGTAAGATATTGTTGTAGTGAATTGAAAAAAAAAAGTTCTAACTGATTCGTCTCTTTTGGTTAACGATTGCGCAGCATGCCCCTGAAGCTTGTTCCACTATTCAAGTAATAAATGCCGCTTCTCCAGTGGTAAATACCGCCTCTCCCGTTGTAAATACCGCCCCTCCTGTTGTAAATACCACCCCTCCTGTTGTAAATACCCTCCCTCCAGCTGTAAATACCGCCTCTCCAGCTGTAACTACTACAACAAGATCTGATGTGCTGCTCTCCTGGTTAAATGAAATCATCAATATCGGATCGAAGACATCCCCCAGAAGCTGT
Source organism: Nephrocerus scutellatus (assembly GCA_947095585.1). Taxonomy (NCBI): domain Eukaryota; kingdom Metazoa; phylum Arthropoda; class Insecta; order Diptera; family Pipunculidae; genus Nephrocerus; species Nephrocerus scutellatus. The sequence continues at coordinate 4,266,939 of OX352761.1, read as the reverse complement.
CTAACTTTTCGTAACCTTTTTAAGGCAAAAAGCTTGCAACATGGTAAGGTCATCATAAACTTCATTAACACTATCTCAAGTTTTAATCTCGCTTTTGTTGGCGAACCCCTCCAGCAAGCGTTGATGATTTGGTGTTTCAAGAAATCGATGGAATTGAATATGCATTTTATGACACCGAAGAGAAGACCAGTTTCGGTTATATTCGGTTTGGGCCTAACACGTCAAAAGCACCGGCTAGAGCAAAAAAATATCAACTGGTAAGGAACTGTGTATGTGTGTTCGTGTGGTATTATTTTGTTGTTATATTATATTTTTTCGTTATTTTTGTCCTTTGTTGCTTCATGTTGTTCTTGTTTATATTTTAAAATTCAGAACTTTGTAATTTTATGCGGACAGCTGGAGATACAAGCCGACGAAGAGAAGGGCAATTTTAAAGGTGGCGATCTGATAACAATAAATAAGGGTATGTGTGAAATGTTAACGAGGCACTTTTTTGTTATCAATAATCTAATCTTTCAGGCTCACTTTACACTGCATATAACAACACAAACGAACCTGCATTAGCGATGGTGATTAAGAAGTAAAATCTCTACTTGTAGATAATCGTATTTATTTTTGTATTGTCTTGTTAATTAATATGAAATGTTGTTTTAATTTCACAAAAAATTGAATATTCCTTGAACAACTGAAAAGTGTTCTTTATTTTTTGTTCTTTTTCGTTGTATGTAGAATAAAATGAACATTAGAGGTATAAATATTAAATCAAAGTACCAGAGAATGTAAGTTTAGCAATAATTTGTTGTACATATTTGTTGTTTATAATAATATAAGCGAAGGAAAAAATCCTGTACGTATTTTTCTGAACCCTAAAATCATAGAATATTTCGTTGTGCTGCTTTTTTTGATTAGTTGAAAATTAAGCATATTTCCTTGTGAAAGATGCGTCACATTAACCAGAGTAATGCTGGGCATTCACAGAGAATGTCCTCGGATAATTCATCATCTTTCATACAGAACCTACTTCCTTGTCTGAGGCCACATTAATTTTGTTAAGGTTATTCCACGAGCCACAATTACCTGTTAGAAAACTCACCAGCTTCCTAATGATAATATTGAGATTAAGGATCTCCTATATATAGGAAAAGAGCCTGATTAATTGTTTGTATTGTCTCAGCCCAGTGACGTTTTTCCAGTGGTCCAGACGAAGTTTGTGTTCCAACAATTCATCAGTGTTGTGGCGGCAGCCCAGTTGACGCCATGGTCCTATGAACACAGGTTCCGAGTCAACCCTAGCTAGTTCCTCTGCAGATTCTTTGCCTGCAATTCCCTGATGTCCGGGAAACCAACCGAGTTTCACTCTGTTGTGTATGGTAATAGATTGCAGTGCATCGTAGCAGTTTTTGACTGATAACGAGTCCATTAAGTTGGACGAAAGCACTCTAGCGCCGCTATTTCCTTTACTAAATTTAATCCTGGCGCAGATCTCAATGGCATGGAGTTCCGCCTGGAAAGCCGCGGGACTTTTTCCTATTGATTTCGAGACTTTGGTGTTGGGTCCAAAGATACCAGCTCCAACTCCAGTTTCCACGCCAACGCTGTGCTAAGCATTTAAAAAGGTGCAAACCGCTTAAGTAGGTAGTGTAAATTATAAAAACAATGTGCGAGTGGGCGTCGGGCAGATTAAATTCCAAAGTTTTCACTTAGTGCCAAAATGGTTGAACTGTGGAGATGGGGATGGGCGTACACAGCAAAAAAAATGCCATCTCAGTTCACGATTGTTTCTGAGATTAACCCTGAAATCACACACCCAATAAAAAATAAAAACAAACACCCTAAACACAACTTACCGTTTCGTTTAACCGAACTGAGAAGTGAATGCCACACAATGGATTACCAACACAAATTGTCGCCAGTGTTATACCTTCACGACAAAATGAGTTAAATCAACAATAGGAGCTTTGGCTTGACTAATTGCCACCGTTCTAGAGAGATAATTCCGCCAGTGTCGCTGCGATCTCTACAATTTTGTCCTTAAGGACATCGCTGAAGGACCTCTTAGATGTAACGGTGGACTGACTAAGTGTGCTGGTGTTGTGCACTTTAAGTCCTTAGAAACCGAAGCGGTTTCCTCCAGCGATCTCTGTTGCTTAGACGTAATCATCGCTGATCTGTTTTTGTCTGTATCTACAAGGTCTTGTCGATCTCCGGAATTGCTTCGAGGGCCTTCAGTACCCGAACCGCATTACGCCGATCCTTGCACAACGCTCTAGATGGAGTGCGTTATCGCGAACATCCACCAGATGAGTCTTCAAGGTTCGCTAGGGTGATAGGGAGATCTATACTGACCTTATTTTTACTAGCATCGGAAGGGCCATGAGGTGCCACAATCCTACCGCTGCAAGTAGAAGGCCTATCCTTCATACCGTCCGGTCGACAAGAAGTACCGGTCTTCAAAGTTTTTGTGCTAGTTTTACTAATACCAGCAATTGAAAATTTTTTTCTGTCTGTCCCACTGGATTCTGGATTCCCACGAGTGGCGGAGAAAGGGTGGTCCATCTGTACAGAGATCCGCAATATACAGATAAGGCTACCTAATCCGGAGGGCTTCAGGTATCCGGATACTCCGTGAACGAGTGAGTTATTTTCAAAACTGGGCTCCCAGTCATGCTGATTCTCGGAACGGTACGTATAACATATTAATCCAGCCCGGGTGATGAGAATGGTGATTGGGATGTTACAGATGGAAGGAAGGGGGAAAGAGGGTGGGGAGCGACCTTTGGTTTTAGTACTCATCTAGAGAAAAAAATCTCAGGAATCTTATACCTTACTTAGGCCCTACAACTCGACAAGTTTGACGCTCAGGTATCATATAACAGCTAATTCACTGAATTCTTCAGCTGGGTTGTTGAGGATGTTGTACACGGACACAACACACTGCACTTGTTGCGCTTTGTGCACGATGATAATGATGAGCTACAAGCCTTATGGCGATTTGTGAGGAGAACTAAGCTCGGATGGCTCCGGTTGGAGAAATAAATAGCTCGCAAAGACGGCAGGTCAAACCCAAGCATTGAGAATGGTTTAGGCATGACAGATTGGATAACATCGGGTAAAAATCGGGATTTTTTGCGGAACGCCCCTTGTAAAGACACTGGTGATGATTATGATACGTGTAATAAATCGAGTAATCATTAGCAATAGTTAGCAGCTGAAAGAAACTCGACTGGACTTCCAAGAAACAAAAGCTGTTGATTGTTTGATTTTTTTTTACCACACATTTTTTATTCATTCTCAGTTCAATTTTAAATGAATTCATGAATCATTTCACAAAAGAGCAAAACAAATTCACGAGTTTAAATTTAACCTTACAGCTAAATATTTGCTATCATACCAATTTATTATCTTTAGTATACATTTTCATCCACGTATCAATGATTTATTGACTTGAGTTGAAAATATAATTCTACCGAAAAAAATTAAAAATATGACTGGAGTAGGAAAACATGACACAAAACGAAGAAGTAAATTAAGCGTTGAACGTTCGACCAATAATTGCATTAACAAAGGGATACATTTATATTATTGGACGCATCAGTAAGCTTCTTTTATCCATTCTCAACGTAACACAACTCTTTAAATATATATGTAATATGCATGTGAACAACTCTCCAGAATACACATATTTTGCTAATTTCATTCCTCTGCGTTCCCTTGTTCCTCAATTTTCCCATAACTATTATTTTATATTTATATTAGCTAGTTCTTGTTAATTTTTAATGGTTTTTATTATTATTGGGAATTATACATCTATTGCCGCACCCACCTCAACCAGCCTAATGCTCCTTACTTTAGTTGGACCGCAAAAACATTTGTCGGCTGTTATTTCGCGCCGTGTCCGGTGCAAGAATTCGACTTAATGGGATTTCAATTTGAATTGCTGCTGCGATCCCGTCACTTGTGATTGCTTCGTCATTTTGCAGACAATCGCATATAGGGCAGGGAAATACTGTATGACAAAGTAGACGGAGGTGAGGTAGGCGCAGATGAGAATTGTAAGGAAGAGATCAAAGACAGCTGGCTTCACGCGATACACATAGAGATTTGCCTCTTGGCCTTCATACAACATAAAATCGGGCTCACGGGCATCAGGTTTATCGTAGATGATCTTCACATTCTTAAGAATTTTCTCGAAGCAGTTTTTCAGGTCGTTATTGTGCAGAGCTGACTTGAGGTCCAAATATGACTTGATGAGGTTCTTGTTTATGTCCTGTAAACGGCAATGAAATGTATGGATAAGTTCCAGTTCTATTAAAAATCATTAACTCACAATTGTTTTAGCGAATATTTCTCCCTGTTCGACGTTGTAAACATAATGTGCCAGCGCTTCGGCTAGGACCTTCGCATGTAGCTGAGTGTTGTGGAGTATTTCATACTCGCCATCCTTAAAGATTGTTGTTCGGACGGGCTCCTTGGGTGATTTTAATGTTGAGACTGTAAACGAAGGTAAACGTTTCATGCTGAAACGTTCGTGTTCCCACGAAAGTTGTAATTCGGCCAAATTGATTTTTTTGTGCACTCCGTCAACAGTGACGTTGTCGTATTTGGCTCCGACTGTTTTCAGTAATTTATAAAAGTTATTCATTGCGGTACCTTCCTTTGGTGGTTTCGAGACGTGCATGTACAATGAGCCGCTGTCCGAATTGAGGGCTTGGGTTATGGTATCCAAACAGAGGACAAAGTCGACATTCTGTGGAAAGACGGGTAAGAAGGGTAATTAAAAGAGATATCAGAAAGATAAAGGATGCTAATTGTAGTCTGTATTTAAAGCATTAGGATGACTAGCATATCTGTGTAAACTCTACGCCATAAGGATGTGATATTATCAATCGAGGAAAGGATATTGTCATTGCGATACACATTTGTGAGAGACTACTTTACGGAGAATGTGTAGCTACACAGCAGAGAGTGTACTACCTGGTACCTTCGTTACGATGGCATTCAACTTCCTTCCTGCAATGAGATATCCAGTTATGGAAACGATATCTTCCTGTGTTATGTAGGCCAGATGTGTTTTCATATCAATTAAAAACAAAATACATACGCCAGAAAATGTAAACAAAAATTAAAAACTAAATCAATTTTAAGTTTAAGTTTAAGGAAGAGCATCCGCAGTTATATGTATAGTATGTTTCGTATATCATTCCATACGTATTGCATTTCAGTTGTGAGTAAACGAAAATAATCATCACACTGTCTGGAAACAGCTTAGATTTGATTAGAGCAACGCTCGTTGCTACTTCGTAATAATTGCTTGGCTTTGGTTTATTTCGTCGTCTTATAATCCTTACCTGTAATTGCACGTTCTCGTCTAACCACTTTTTAACACCTTGGAAATTCAACATCGCTCCAGATTCCGAGAGCAAGAACATCAATCGATATTTAGGGGCTGCGTTTACTGTGTTGTGCAGTTTACTAAAGAGGTCAGCGATGGTCAGGAGAACTGCAGCATCAGCATTCAGTGGGTAATCCTGTAATTGAAATGAAACCATACTAAATATTGAATTAAAAAATTCGATAAAATCGACGACTGCCTTACATTGTATAATCCAAATGTTTTTAAATGTGCAGTGATCACGATTAGTGGAAGCTTGCTGTTTATATCGACTGATGCAGACTCAACGTTCTTTAGATTTTTCAATGGGGCAAGCTCTCCCTGAATGATGGGAATCTTTGACGCTTTACTTGCTACATGACTAGCTCCTAAGACCACAATTTGATATCCATTCGCGGAAATTGAACTAAGTAATTCCGAAAGTGCCGAACCACGTGGACCATTTGTTTGTCCCTGACTAGCCTTTGCAGTGGCATCACTTGTAATTGTGATGTCTGCAATAACATTTTCGAGATCTTCGTTGTATGTTGAGAAATAGATGGGAATCGTAGAAACTTGTGCAAGCATAGCTTGTTCAAGTAAATAGAGGTGCTGTGCAGAAGAAGAGCGTATAAAATAAGGAACGTAATTGAAATTATTAAGAAAAGCAAACCTCCTTCTCCTCAACAGACAATGAGGGAATATTCTTTGGCAGAAGTATGACTAGGCCACCAGCTTTCTGACGGATCTCACGAAACTGATCGATGGTCATGTCTTGGAATCTTTAAAGGAAAAACATCGTATAAGATATAGTTAACAGGTTTTAAATTGAACGGATTACTTACTTCGCCACCACACAATGCCTCGACGTACTCCAAGAATAGAGGGATTTTGCTTCAAGGGAAAGTGCGGATGCCCGACAACCTATTAAAATGAACACATATGTCTATGAAATTTGCCTGCCATTGTGCGCCTTTTTAATTAACGTCCCATCGTTATTGTAGCGAAGTACTATTTTTTTTTGCTATAAAATCTGTCTACCTCAGATTTAGTTAACCTAACTTTTTAGTGCTGCTTAATTAACATCTAATTAACGCTTAAGACTTACCGTAGGCGACTCCATTGACATCGAATTGGGACATTCGCTGCACATTAAACTCACTAGACGCAAGCACTGGGCTTGACGAGCAGATAATAAGAATGGGTAAAGTTAGAAGCAAATAATAGGGAAGTCCACCACGAAAGATGTCTGCAAAGTTATCAGCTTCCTCGAACATCTTAGTGAGAATTTCAAACAGGAGTATTGTATAATTTAAATTAAATTAGTGCTGGTGCTGGTGCTGGTTGGTGGTCTATGCTGATGATAAATTTTCGTCAGTTTTCTCATTGACAGTTGACACTGACTTGACTGCACTGAGCAATTAAGGAACTCGTGTACGTTTCGTTGCCAGTGCTGTCGCTCCGACACTTTTAAAAGTAGCATATTAAAAATATACGGTGTGTACACTGGGTAACTTTACTCGCTCTTACTCTGCCTTACGCTGATATTCATTTCAGAGTAAAAAAAAAGAAACTGTGTATAGAGATAGACCGCGTCGTGCTCGGTTCGCAACAAAAAACACAAAAACACCGAGTAAATATTTGACATTCACTGCTAGCTCGGGTTGAATAAAAAAACATACCTAGGTATATATACTGCGGTCTTGATTTGCGTCGACTTGTTTTGCGTTGTTTCTCGATTTGCGTCGTTACAAAATGTTATCGTTACTTAGGAATCCATACATGTCCATAAGTATGTACATTCATACATATAATTGTACATAATATGTCTTTACCTACCTTATTTTTAGTGAATTTGGTCGTAAGAAGAGATTGATCGGTACACTTAAATACAGTTCAAATCTTAATTTGATGTTATTCAAAATAATCTTTACATTACAACATACATACTTTTATATAACTTTTACAAGTTTAAGCAAGTGATAGGTTGAGCACAATCAGGGTATGTAGCATGAATTTACATGAATGTTATTCTTGTTATGATATGATTTTAATGTCTGTTACAAAATAATGGCCTGCCAGAAGCGAAAGAGGGACCTTTCATCAACAAGAGGACATATCAAAAAGATTTGATATGTCAATTTAAATGAGTTTTTTAATGAAATAAAAAAATAAATATTAACACTCTTTGGAACAAATCTACTACAAAAACTATTGAATCATATGGGAAAATTTGTTTCGATTTGCGTAAGAAAATAAATTTTTTATAAACTATGGAACCAATTTACCAGCTAATGTACGTCAAAATGTGTTTCGATTTGATTTTAGTTTTGCAAACACAATTTTTAGAACCATTCTAGTACGCAAATCGGCACCCCTGTGTATCAGATAATTCCACAATACTGCCCTCATTGAATTCTGTTTTTTGTGGTTATATTGGTAGCTGGTAAGGTAGTGATTATTGGCGAATTTGGTGAGGTTATCCTCGTTGACGTACTAGAATTGTTATTGCTGGGAGCAATATTCTTTGATCTTATTAAAAAGTGAATAAGAAATATTGTTAATTTACACTAAATTTTTTAGTAACCTATCCATTTTTAATTTAAAAATATTTGCGCAATAATAGTTCTTTAAAAGATTTTCAAAAATTGTAAATAATTGTCAACATTCAACAACTTAAACCAAACTTAAATTAGAACTAAAAGGTGTTGCCATTGCCAAGTTACTGAACGCTTACTAAAATAATAGCTGCATTTTATTTGCCGAGCGAGTTCGGAATTCGAATGTCAAAACCAGCCAAAACCAACCAAACAGCAGGCTTTCAAATTCCAAAGAAGGAATTCGACAGTGCAATTGTTGTTGTAATTCCTTATTCCTCGGCAAATAAAATACGGCTATCATAATCCAATAAAATAAGTGGTGTTAAAGTGATTTTGGAGTGTCTTGGTGGCCAGTTTGGTGCTGCTAATGTGGTGGGACAGTGTGGTGGGGGCAGCCGGACAACGCTATTTCCGCTAGTATTGAACATAAATTTTGGAAATATACCGGATTTCACAGTAGTTTGAAGTTTATTTTGGCATTTGTTCTTGTTTGATACGGCGACAACGTATTTATCGAATCAACATACATAAGGCAACAAATACGTCACTGCAACGGACGCTGGATGGGCTCTTTAAGAATGAAATACAATGGGCATGGGCCAGCATGAGCACGCATGGGCGAATTAGCCAATACACAGAAAGTGTATTGTGCGATCATAATAGAGTTCAGCTCCGGTTCGTTAAGTTTTCGTTCACTTTCTCGCGCATGGCCCCGAGCGATTGAGACCGCTCTTTACGCTCTTTACATGTGTAATTTTGACATATGTCTTTTAAAAACGAAAAACAGAGACAAATGCCAATGCAGGAAAATTTTCATTATAATCAGTTGTTGTAATTTGGCAAACATGGAAAAGCATTTCGTTGACATTTTGCATCATGCTACTGAAAGTCTATTATGATCGGCGCTTTAATCGCAATCAACTGAGTCAGGAGGTCGATGATGTAAGCATTTCGAGTTTCGAATGACGTCACTTTTGTCGCAACTACGACTAAACGCGATTATTGAGCCATACGACTAGTCGTAGTTTCGAGTTTCGACTGAATTGTTGGTGTTTCGGTCGATTTCGACTTATATCTACTACGAAGTTGTTCACACCACTACAATAAGCAATTTAACGAATTGTTTTTTCTGTGTTCTGCTAATGTGACGGATTTTGAAATGAATTAAATTACTCTAAGCTTCACGTGAACAAATTGAAAGACATCGTCATATCATTCTTGGTTGCCATTTAGAGAAAAATCCGAAAATGATTTTTTTTAAATTATTTGTTTTTTTATTTGAATAAGCCATAGTTTTAAAAAACTAACTTTTTTGGAGCTTTTGGATCAATTTATTAACTAATAGTGCTAGTATGGGAGGAAGAAGCAAAGTCAGAAGATTGGCGAAGAGCCATCCTGTGCCCCATACATAAGACATGCAGCAATTATCGTGGTATAACGTTGTTGAGGGCCGCGTATAAGATTTTATTATCTATCCTTCAAAACAGGATAGCCCCATACGCTAAAGTCATCATTGGTCCATACCAGTGTGGCTTCATCCCAGGCAAATCAACAAATGATCAGATTTACACCCTTAGATGGAGATGTCTAGAGTTTCAAAACTCACTGCACCATCTTTTTATAGACTTTAAAGCCGCCTTTGAAAGCATAGCCAGAGTAGTTCTTTACAAAGCCATGAAAGAATTCGGAATTTCAAATAAACTGATAAGGCTATGTAGGTTGACACTGTTATAAGCCTATTAAAAATATCCGTATCAAGCCCATTCAACATCTATAACGGGCTCCGACAAGGGGATAGACTGGCCTGCGTCCTCTTCAGACTGGTGTTGGAGAAAGTAATTCGAGACTCTGACGTAACGGCAAAAGGGACAATCCTCTTTAAGTCCATTCAGAAACTGGCTTACGCAGACCACATCGACATCGTTGGTAGAAACCAAAGGGCTGTACAGGAAGCTTTCATCCAGATTGAGCGGGTGGCACGAAATCTGGGGCTGCACATAAATGAGAGCAAAACAAAGTACAAGGTGGCCACGTCTGCGAGTAGAAGATCCCACATTGCTCGCTCAATTAAAATAGTGGAGCGCAAATTTGAAGTAGTGCAATCTCGGGTTAACTGTAGCAGCCGATAACAAAATGGAACCAGAAATACGCGCACGGTTGCTCAAAGCCAACAAAGCCTACTTTAGTCTGTCAAGACTCTTCAAATCCAGGAATTTAACCATAACATCCAAGCTGCTGGTGTATAAGACAATGGTCATACCAGTACTTACATATGGATCCGCGACTTGGGTGCTTATCAAAAGACATTCTGACCTATTAGCCGCGTTCGAGAGAGGGACGATTCCGGAGACTATAATGATTAGATCTACGAGCGTTACCGCGATGTCGACATCGTAAAGAGAGTAGGTAGGATCTGGTGGCCAGGACACCTATAGCTCGCATGAGCGAAGAGGATCCTGCTCGGAAAGTCCTTTGCGGTAGGATTTATGGAATACAACAGCGCGGCCGATCATGCCTACGCTGGAAGGATGGCGTAGACCAGGACGCCCAGAGTTTAGGAATGACATCCTAAAGCCCATTTTTTCAAACTTTGCACACATATATATATATATCTCTGATGTCAACACTTTCCATTCCCAATAGTCCCTATATGCGAGTGTTTGGTTACATGAATGCCGTCTAAATACCTGCTTAACGTTAAATAAAAGTTATCCACTGCTTCAATTTGAGCAAACATTTATGCTAAAGTTCTAATCATTTCTTTTTAACAATAAATAATACTCGTAACACCGAGCGACAACGTATGCGATTCTCCGTCTACGAATGTCACAATTCATTGGCCTCGTTATTGCCATTATACCTACGGTTATGTGGCGAAGAATGCTGCGTTCGCCAGTGAACTGGTTGGCTTTTCTAGCTGACAGGAACGAAGACAAATTAGTCTTCGAAAAGTTTTTTTATCGGCTTTACTCCGATTTTTGCTGCTACGATTACATGTCCGCGTCTGGTGGAATGAGAGGGAAGCGCTTTGAATGGCTTTTTTGTGGGTGAGTAACATTTGTGTGTCTGCTGGGGCGTGCTGGTTTCGGTGAAGCTTCAATGTGTTGTAAAATACATCGGTCGCAATTACACGAAAAACATTCCTGATTGTGGAAGAACACAGTTCTGTATTTAACTGTTGTCCTTTGATGTTTTTCAATATTAGGTAGTAGGTATACATGACCATCTCTCTGTGAATCCTGCACATTGAGTTATAAATGCATGGATCAAAGTTGCTAGTGAATTTCTCCGGAAAAAATCACCTATCTACGTGATTGGAGTGAAAGAGCTATTTTTTATTTTCAAAAAGCTGAATGCTTTATTATTGAAGGGCACTGCACTACGTCGCAAACAAAGAAATCATTTTAAGATAAAAATAGATTTAAATTTCATTAGCAATAAGCCAATGTTCTGTATTTCACTAAAGTTTAAAGGAAATTAAGATTTAAGAAATTAAGAAAAATACGAATTTTATTTATAAGTTGTACCTACTTTTAAAAGTTAAATCAAAAAATTTACTACGGAATCAAATCTCGTTCTAACAATACGAAATTATTATGGGGATTTCCAAACCTAAAGAATATTTGTAAACCTCTACCATTGATTTTCCAATAAGACAGCGCCTCCATCCACACTTACAGGGTAGCTAGAGGCTGAATTCCGTCGAAAAAAGTGGAACTGTGACCATGCCGGCCTATTCACTGGACTTGAAAATAAGCGAAAACGTTTAGGCTCATTTATTTCTAAAAGTTTATGAAGCTGGTAGACAATTTGAAGACAAGAACGCCTTAATTGAAACTATCGGAAATGTCTGGGACGGGATTTTGCTTTATTATTAAAAAAATTGATGGTTCAATTCCAAACGTCTTATAGAGCTATTGACAAAAAATTCCGGGCATACTCATACTCCATACTCACTAATAATTGATTTCAAAATTCGGCCTTATTTCACATTATGAAAGCGAAATAAGGCAGAGTTTTGAAATTCGGCCTTATTTCACTTTCATGAAAGTGCAGTGAAAGTGGTAATTATCGCCGAAATATGTGTTTCTGAGGTCGGGGGCCTATTTCAAAATATTTCGTTGTTCCACGCATCACACGCGCCACAAGTGACTCACGACATTCGACACGCGACACGCGTCACATGCGGGTTATCAAAAAAATTGAGCTGCTCGCAAAATGTGTGAAAGGTAGTTAAAAACGAGAAATGGGCGGCATTTTCAACCATCACACGCGCCACATAGGAAACGTAACATACGTCACAAGCGGAATATAAAAAATGGTACTTGGACACTTAAAAAATTCCCGCTCCCTAGGTCGTGTGGAAGGTGATAAAAAAGGACCTCAAAGAAGTAGAAAAAAAAAATTTCAACCCATCACACGCGCCACACGCCAAACGCGGAATATAAAAATGTTATTTGGGAGCAAGACACTCACAAAATTTTAGCTCTGAAGGTAATGTGAAAGGTGGTTAAAAAGGACCTCAAAGAAGTCAAAAAAAAATCAACCCATCACACGCGCCACACGCGTAACGCGGAATATAACAAATGTGACTATTGGCATCATTTGTCATTATAAGTAACCAATAAGGAAAATTGTTTAATATGTACCAGAGTGTCTGGTCTGTGGTCTGGCTTAATCCAAAAGCCATTAATTTGCGGTAGAAATACGACATCCTAAAAAATATTTCTTAAAAGATCCATATTCTCCCAAAGTTGTACGGTTTACCGAACTACCGCAAGTTTTTCCCAAAGCTTATATTTCATTTATAATATTCACCCTAAAAGTATACAATGAAATGTAACGATCGTTGCAATATTTATTAAAAAATTAAATGATTGTTGCAATTTTCTTTACATAACAAAAAAGTAAACAATTTAGATAAAACAAATATTTTGCCAACAACCTGAAAATTTTTTCCATTGAATATCGCACAAAGCTGTACAATGTAAAGTGAGCCCGAATTACCAAATCACAAGTAAATTATAAAAAGAGTGAACAATTATTGGCGAGTTTATTTTTGAATCCAGATGCATCCTCACTGTGTTACTGTTAGGTGTGGTTGTTTCAATGAAGATGAGTATGGAAAAAAACAACTCATAAACAATTAAAATTGTTCATGTAAATGTTTAAGTCGGAGATACAAACTCATGTGTGCAAAGTTTGAATAAAATTGACTTTATTTTGAATGTTATTAAATGAAGCCCTTTGACCGTGGGACCCGATCACCTCCAAAATTTTACAAAAAGTGTTGTCATTGGAGATACATCGGTCTTTATGAAGCAAAAATTGATCGCAAGATTTGGCGACAAAACACAAACAATCACACGCCAACGCAAGTTAATATAGAAATTTAAAAAACGTTAAAGACACCAGCCAATGGCTAAATTTACTTGAACAATGAACCGTAAGTAATTTGTTGTATGAATAGAATTGTAACAAAAAATACATCAAAATCATTGACAATACGCTGGTTTTTTGGAGAGTACACTCAAAGGACTAGAAGATACTATAGAAAAGGATACATATCTATTCAAAAAACGGAAAGTTTAATCGTCCGTAAGGTAAAGTTGTTTAAGAACATAAAACCCGTCAGTAAAAAAAAGAAACTTTCAGTACAAAGGCATAGGGTACTGGTAGAGTGGTGCTGCCATTTGTTGTGAAGCAACTAAAACTTGAATTTAGGAGTTTCTTCTTCTGTTTTTAAATTTTACTGCAAATAAATGTACTCTCTCAAAAGCTTATTTTTAATGAAATTCAAACAAATTGATTTCAAGTGCGGTTGGCTTTACATTGCAGTAACAAAGGCCTCCCTTCAAATCTCAGAGGACCGACAAGTTATTTAACAATTTCATTGTCGAGATAGAGAAGAACAAGGCAGCAGTTTGCTTAAAAACACTCCTAGTGAATCAGTTGGTGCATTGACAAAAACTCAATCAGCAGGCATTACGCAATGTAGAAACGGACAAAAGTTTTTTGCAAGCAATTGCGGTATGAAATACAGATGTGTCAAGTGCAAGGACGAGCACTTGCCTGGCCAATGCCCAAGACACGCAGATAGTAAAAAAGAGAAAAATGTTTTCCGCACAAACTGCCAGAAAAATTGACTTCCTGCAAACTATCGAGGATATCCAAAATATAACGAGAAGAGAGGCGTATCACACTAAAATTATTTTTTAAAAACAATGAAGTTGACATTCTTCTTTTACAGGAAACAAACCTCACGGTGGGAAATTCGTTCATTCTAGCCTTGGCAGGCGAAAAGGAAAAAAAGGAAATCAGTGGTATGCCGAGCATGAAAGCAACAGCTATCAGAAATAAATTAAAAGTAGTTTAGACCTTCCTGGTAATATCGGTGTACAATCACTGTAATGCAACGAGGGAAAACATTTAACGGGATCTGCCAACTGTCTGCGGCATCTTCTTTAGAGAAACATACTGTGTAGTTGGAGGGGATTTTAACCCTAGACACACCCGATGGCAACTGTGCAACAACCAAGAAAAAGCCGTTGTAGATTGGCTGGATTCAAAACTCTTATCAACTCACGATGGCTGCTATTTCGCAGCCCCGGAAGACATTTCCTCGGACACCTGTACCTAATGATTTTAAGAAGCTGCACTCTCTGATCAGCCCTTCAGACAAAGCTGAAGCATTTGCCTGTAATTTTGGAAGAAACTTTACGGATCAATCATCAACGAATTTCCCAGATTTTGTAAAAGAGGTTGAAAGTTTTGTGGAAGATGCCACTTCTCGAAGAAATTCTGTAGTACGGTTCAGCGAGTAAAGGTACCCGTAAACGATGGTATGTTTACCGAGGCAGCTGTTGTCGATTTAATGAATGGAAACTCTAAAAAGGGCAGTAAGGGTTTCTAAAGTTTTTCTTAATGAGCTGTTAAATGTGGCGATTTTGATGTTTACCATAATTCTAAACAACGTTAACTTTTAGGACAACTAAAGGTCAAAGTAGTACCAGTTTCCAAGAAAATTTACCGCTCCAGCGTAACTGGTTACCAGCCAGTAGCTTTTACTTTGTTGTAACAGTAAAGTATTGGAATCTTCGACCCGTAAATAGGTCAATACGTTTTGTTCGGAAAGAAACCCAATTCATCTTTCAGTTCGGCTTTCAAAAGAAGCACTATACGCTGCACCTCTATTGTATCTTAGGGTTTGTTTATTCTAAGAGACGTACCACCTCCATAATGAAGGACAGTACGTCCTTAGTGGCGGAATTTCTCAACTCCGCTGTTGAGCATATTTCCAAGATGCGTCTCATTAACCAAAGTAATGCTGGGCATTCACATAGAATGTGCTCGGATGACTCATCGTCGTCCGAGCAGAACCTACATTCTGTCTCTGAGCCCACACCAATTTTATTAAGGTGATATCGCAAGCCAGAATGACCTGTAAGAAAGCTCACCAGCTTCCTAATGTTATCCATATTAAACTTAAGGATTTCCTTTTTGGAAAAGGGCCTGATTAATTGTTTGGATTGCCTGAGCCCCGGGACGCTTTCCCAGTGGACAAGACGAAGTTTGTTGTGTCTGCCAAGAGAATGCAGTGCATCGCAAAAGTTTTTAACTGATATCGAGTCCATCAAATTGGACGACAATTGATTTCTTGCTATTGTGAATGATGCTATTACCATGCCTTGCAGTGCATGGGTTGAAGTGGAGTAATAAATCGAAGCACCATACTCGTATTTTTAAAAACTTTAACTTGACTTTGTCTGTCTGTCGGAATTTTCGACTTATTTGAGGTCCTTTTTACCCATCTTCCTTGGGACCTGTGAGCAGCTCAGTGTCACGTGCCATATCTGATATGCCGCATGTGATACGTGTCCCGAGTCACGAGTGGCGCGTGTGTTGCATGGAAAAGTTGGTTCACTGTGAAATAGGCCCCACCTAAAAAACAGATAATTTGGCGATTAATACCAAATAATATAATCTGAAATTTTGTGAGAAACTCAGTATCATGGGCCATTCCGCGTGTTGTGGTTGTGATGAGTGGAATTTTTGGAATTCTTTAAGGCCTTTTTTAACAAACTTTCACATGATCTTTAAAGCTGAAATTTTGGGCGCGTGTGACGCGTGTGGAACATATGGAGGGTGTGGTGTGAGTGTTGTGTGTGTAGCTTGTGTCGATCTGTACATAGAAGTTGTACCCGAAAAACGAAGTTTTCTTACATTTACTGGGTGACGGTCAGTGGGATTGGCAGCCGGGAAACGCGGGGTATTTCCGATTGTTTTAATATAAAATTGTATCGTCCGACCTTTTTTACTTTCTGTACGAGACAAAGCTGTTAATTGAAAATGTAGCGCAGAAGGACAACAAGGGAGCTGCACTGCGAAGAAAATGTCACATGGCAAATATTGGACTGAAGAAATAACATTAATGTCTGGGTGCGATTTCTTGCCTTTATGATGACAGAGGACGACACAGGATGTTGGAAGACAATTTCTTTATTAATATTGAGCTTTTATTATTTGACATCTTAGTTCCACAGCAACCAGTCCATCATACCGCATCAGTTTTACTGAAATCGCCAGATTGAACATATTATGTATCGTAGCAACTTAATCAAATTAGGATCAGACTTTCCAGATGTTGTGTTTTTCCGTCGGCTGTGTTATTAATTTCGTGACAATGTACATATGAGTATTGATTGCTGTCTCGTATTAAGTAATAATTTTTTTCTCGAGCTGTCGTTGTTATATGAATCAAAAACAATCAGTCGAGTTGCCTTCATACGTCCCTATTTAACATTTTCATTATTGTAACAGTCTTGCCAAGGGTTTTCTTAACCCGTTATTTTCGGCTTATGATTGTTTTTTCATTTCATTTCAAATGGACTCGTACTGATAACATAATTTCCGGATCACTTGATGGTTGCCTGATTGAATGGCATTTAATTTTTTTAATTTGTTGACTTGCCTAAACGCTGCAACCTAAATTTCTTGTGTCTTAGCAATCATTACATTTAAATGCCCTTTTCGACAAAAGGAATAAAAATAAATATTTTATAATAACTCCAAAGTAATAACATTAACATGGTTGTTTGTTTTTGGGACATTTAAATTCAAACTCAAGAATTTAGGTCTGATCGAATCTAACGGATATCTCACTCAAAATAATAAATTTAATTTGTATTAATTTAAATAACCTAAGCTGTTTCCATTTTCTTCTGTACAAACATTTAGTTCCACTGACAATCACAACATATCCAAACCACTGCGATAGGATGAGAAATATTCAACAATTTTTCTCGTACAAACCACAGTCGGGAGATATTTCCGCTTTGCTTTGTTTCTTGATTTTTTCGTCATTTATTTAGCTAATCGACTGGAAGAAATGTTTTTCGAGTGAAGATTTTTACAATTTTCGGGGGAAGAAATACTACGTTAATGTTGTTGATGATAGAGACTATCATTATCATCAAATTATTAAATTTGATACTAAAATTATTTATATAAAGGGTGTTTTTTTAGGAGGTTTGTTTTTCCGATAGATGTCGTTTTATTTTATGACAGTTGTTTTGACAGCTCAAAGTAGCATTTCTACTCAGTATTGTTTGGCAAATCATTATGAATCCAGAACAACGTTTTCAAATCGTGGAAATTTATTTTCAAAATCAGTGTTCAATTAAAAATGTTTATAGAGCACTTCGTGAATTTTATGGTGCACATAATCGTCCGTCAGAGACCACCATAAAGAACGTAATTACCAAATTTCGGTCTACATTCACTCTTTTGGATGCCAAGCCACCGACAAGAATGAGAAGAGTTCGTACAGAAGAAAATATTGCTGTCGTTGAGGCCAGTGTCGAAGAAAACGACAATTTATCGATTCGTCGTCGTGCTCAGCAAATTGGACTTTGTCCATCGACTTTATGGAAAATTTTACGTAAAGATTTGGGTTTGGTGCCATACAAAATTCAATTGGTGCAAGAATTAAAGCCACACGACCATCGTTTGCGCCGTGAATTCAGTGATTGGTCGTTAAATCAATTGAACGAAGATCCATTTTTTTACCGTAAAATTCTCTTTAGTGATGAGGCGCATTTTTTGTTAAATGGATACGTCAACAAACAAAATTGTCGCATTTGGAGCAAAGATAATCCACACGCCGTTCAAGAATTACCAATGCATCCTGATAAATGTACTGTTTGGTGCGGTCTATGGGCTGGTGGGATCATCGGTCCATATTTCTTTAAAAATGAGGAAGGACGACACGTTACCGTGAATGGAAATCGATACAGAACCATGTTAAATGAGTTTTTGTTGTCAAATCTTGAAGATATGGATATGGATGAAATGTGGTTTCAACAAGATGGTGCCACTTGCCATACAGCACGTGAAACAATCGACTTATTGAAAGAAACTTTCAACGACAACATTATTTCGAGAAATGGTCCGGTGAATTGGCCTCCGCGTTCGTGCGATTTGACGCCACTCGATTACTTTTTGTGGGGATACGTGAAGTCATTGGTTTATGTGGATAAACCTCAATCGATTGACGCTTTGGAAACCAATATTCAACGTGTCATTGCTGACATACGCCCTCAAATGCTTGAAAAAGTGCTGGAAAATTGGACCTCCAGAATGACATTTGTGAAAAATAGTCGTGGTATGCCAGAAATTGTATTTAAATGTTAAATGCCAAAAAATTATCTACCAAATAAAAAAAAATTTTGGTCATTTCATAATTTTATATGTGTTTTATTCAAAAAAAAAATCGGCAACCTCTTAAAAAAACACCCGTTATAAATTTCGAATAGAATTTAAGAATTGAAATATTAAGGTTATTTAGTTACTAAGATGTATCAAGTGTATTTCTGTACTTTAAAAATTAAATTTTATTTTAAATATATCCGCTTTTTGTTCAAGGATTTTCTAGTTAATGTGACAACACCCAAAACGTATTGGTCAGAGCGTCACAATATCCGCTCCATCCCTGACCACTAAGAAGACCCTTTATATGATCTTAGTTATTATCCCAGTTCTGCTCTATGGCGCTAAAGCATGGACTCTATCGTAAGATTAAGGTCTTTTCAGTCGATGTTCGGAACTGTTTCAGATTCAATGATGAATTATATGAGTTGTACAACCCACTGCGCCGCACTGGACATTCTGATCGACCTTACACTTATCGACTTATCTATCCTGAATTTAGTCAGGAACACGACTCCATAGCTCCATTTCAAAAAAAAAAATTTTAGGTCACTTTCTGAACGGTACAACTTGAATAGCAACAAAGCAGATCTGGCCCAAGCTGGATCCGTAACGCTCCAAGTGTTTGATATCTCAAAAAGATCGCACATCGGTGCTATTGTAGTTGTCATTACGAGACACTATCTCATAGGCAAGCACGCAGCAAGCCTAGGAGTCTTCTCGAATGCCTTCTGCAGAAGCTGCATGGATGAGGAGGTGAAGGAGACTATTATCCATCTTCTCTGTACTTGTCCAACCCTCTCCCAGGAGCGTAAACTCCATATGAGAGCTTTCTTTTACAACGACACTAATGATCTTATCAACACTGATATCAGCGGACCCTTCGCTTAATACAAAGTTCTAAGTGGTTCAACGAGTAGGTGCAGGGAAACTTTCCTGATCCGTGTGGTATCACAATGGACCATTGCTGATCTAAGTATTTCGGTTTCACTGACAGCCACCTTAACCTAACCAAACTTATATGAGATGAGCAGCGACATCGACCTACTCAAGGAACTACGTACAGAACCTTGGTGGCTACCATGTAGAGCGGATTGGCCCGCAGAGTCTTCAAAGCGCACACAAATGGGGAGTGACAGGTGGACTAGGTTGCGCAAATGGCTGCAGTTAGCAAAAGACCTTACTGGAAAGGCATGTTTTTTGAGGCCCAAGTCCACACCGAATTGTATCGCTACCTAGGTAAGTAAGTATATATTATTTGCTCTCACCCTTCAGAAAAAATCTTTTTACAGGTTACCTTAAAAAAGGTTCTTTTAAGCCTTCATGAAAATGCTTTTCGTGGAAATATTTGTTTCAATTCTGGGAATAGGTAGGTAATATAAATTAGTTGTGAGACCGAAGCTGTAAGGCTGATTAGCTTATTCCTGGACGCCACAAAAATTCATGACAGCTATGAAGTAAGAGCACGTCTTCTATCTTAGCATCTTAGAAGATAAAAAGTATTTTCCTGTGATATTTTTTTTTAATTAGCGCTTTTTTAGGGATGCGCTCCCTTATAATGCCTAGGCACAGCTTCGGCTTGGAAATATTTAGATAGAAGAAGAAAAGAAGTGTTGTGGTGGGTGTAGTTGAGTTCAAACCCTAGTACTTACAAAGTAGAATATTGTGCTCATTCATAAACTAAACCACATTAATTGGCATCTTGATTACTTCATACATCAACTCAACCGTATATGTGAAATACAACAGTATGCAGTAACTGTATATTACAGGTACAGCATCATATCATGTGTGCTAATCTAGATTATCAGAGCGGTGAGAATAATTCGTGCAGATTTTGGACTCTCCTGGAATCGAAACCGGTGTCCTCTGAGTGGGAGCCAATGGTTCTAACCATTGCACCATAGATTATGACTACGTTGCTTTTTGAAAAATCTATTAACAGTATTCCTTGTTTCGAAATACTGTTGCCGCTCTGGGAAAGAGAAGATTTTCATGACAGTTATTACTGTCGGACTTTTGTCAGACACTCACAAGAGCTAGGACCGTGAAAAAAACTTTTTGTTGTTTTTCTAGAATTAAAATTTCGAACCTTCCGCTCGGTAGTCCAACGCATTAATTTCTTAAGCCACGGGGTCACGTTTCTACTTTAACTCAGAATAAAAAAGTAAACCAAAGTTTTATTCCCAGAAATAATTTTGTTTAAAACTATACATGTATATTATTTAATCTAAATCTAAAACTAAACAAAACTCCACCCTTCTAGACATTCAAACTTTAATTCAGCGAACCTCGAATTTATTTATGCACTGGAAAACTTCAAATAAACATTCCGCAATGATACCAGCCGCTTACAATGCTCGGCATAGTTGTTATTGCATGCTATAGAATTATTACTGTTTGGTATTTAAAATGCAAATAACTGAACATGTCAGTTATGTATACGTAAAGCATATTAAGGTTAATTAAATGATACTTTACACGGGCGAAAGCTCGAAAACAATAAAAATGTCGAGGACGAAAATTTCATTAGTTTTACACCTTGACAGGACGAAAAATGAGTTCATTTAACGAGGACGTGAAAAAGCATCCAGGAAAGACTTCATTATCCAGAACGGACGTGATCGAAAAACTTAAATAATATTGTGGTTATTGGAAAAGTTGGGATGAACTTGCCGGACGGTATTGTCTGAAATCAGCAGAAAAGGGATATTGTATGGCTGCCGCATTGGGCGTGTTGGAAAACTTACTGCGAAGTTGATAAAACTTTCAGCCTCCCCTTTGGGAAATTCTTGTAGAGACATATATTTCAAGATTTTACTTAGTAAAACTGTTTTGGTCAACAAGTAGTCGTTCTCTGGGTTTTATTTTGTAAAGGATAACTCTTGCTTTCTAATTAGACTCCACTATCATGGTACAGGGGGCGCATATGAAGAACAGTCACCAAAATTTCTCTGGAGATGCGAGTATTTTTAATTGTTTCATTAGATTCTGTGGATATTAACACTTCACAAAAAACTTTATTTGCAATATGTGTAATAACACCGCAGGTAAAGTTGCCACAAGACGAAATCATCAGAATCAGTAGACTCAAACCTTACAAATGGGGAGATATGTGAGAGCGTGTTAAGCAATTAACTGTATCAAATTTAAGCAAGACATAAAATTATTGATGAGCTTGAGGCGGTGGATATTATCCGATATTAAAGAAAAGCGTGACTTCACGCATCAAAATGCGCCCCCTCTCCTCCCAACGCAAGACCAAATTAAAAATTCGTGCACTTCTCATTAAACTGTCGCATATGTCCAGTCGAGGTACCAGGCACCCAGCGTTCACTAGTGGAGGTGTGAGTAGAAACCAAATGTACTAGGATTCGAACGCTTTATGTGGTGGGAGTTCGGTGGTAATTTGATACTTTTTTAATTGGGCTCCGGGGTCGTTAGACCCCATACAATTTTTGAAAAAAAATTAAGCTGATTTTCTTTAAATTTTATACACATAGACAACACTTTTTGTACAAATTTTGGAGACCCCGGGCCCGGGGTCGTTAGGCCCCATACAATTTTTAAAAAAAATTAAGCCGATTTTCTATAAATTTTATACACATGTGTATCTAAGATGGACAACACTTTTTGTAAAAAATTAGAAAACCTAGGCCCGACACAATTTTTAAAAAAATATTAAACCGATTTTCTTGGGTTCTTAGAAGTAAACCGCGATTTGTCCTTATTAGCTTATACAGGTATGCATATTGTAAGCATATCGTGACATAAGCCTTTGAACATAAGAGCATTCGGTACTTATTTTCCATAGGATTTACTAATTTTTTATATTGACCTAAATGTAACACAATTTGGAAAAAAACAACAATGAAAGAATGTACGAATCCATGTAGAAGTTCAAAAAGTAGAAAAAGTTCAAAAAGTGTGCACTAGAGATCACTGGTGAACTTTCGTTTTTATTAAAACTTTTTATTTAACTTAACATGGTTGTCGTCAACGTGTTAAAAATGCATTAAACTCAGAGTCTGTCCAATATGCAGATTTTTCATTATGTCTGCCTTCTCTTTTCCCTATAATGACAACATATTAGAACAATCTGAATACCTACGACACGAGTATAAATTCCAAGCTAACGTGGCACCGGCAAATATTGATATGTTGCCTGTAGTATGGTCGGTAGGATTTTTGGTGTACGTATTATAATTTAGTCATCAAGTGATGATTAGAAACGTTCGTGCTAATATGGAAGAGTGTGAGTCTGATAGTTGATTATAGTATTTTGTGGTTCCGCTTCTAGTCCCAATAAATTTTATTACATTGGCGCAATGTAGGATTAATGGTGTTTTTTCGAAAAAAAAAGTCTTAAAATGTATAAGCTAAATAAGCAAGGTAATAAAATAACTTCAAGTTTTAGGTTCGAATTTCATAATCCATTAGGTAACAACAATATTAAGCCTTCATTCATCATTAAAACAAAATTTAAATTATCATTTGTCTTCCATGACAATAATATACTCGTAACAATACAATAGCACGCAATTCATCGATCATTATTAACTTTGTAGCTACGGTAAGTGCATTATTCAGTGCAAGGCTTCACCTTCAAGTCCTTTACGCCATGTAATTAATGCGCATAGATTGATATCATCCTTTTGCATTAAGTGTGCTGAACTGCTGTTGAAAGATGTCGAAAAGGTAACTTTTTGTCTAATTTTCATTTTCAGGTTTAGTTGGTTATTAGAAAATGCATTATTGAACGTTGCCAAAGCAAAATGAAATAATATATTTTACACTCTTTACATTTGAGACGCATAAATTGATTCCGGTTGACAACAACCTTCTAAATTGCCACAAGTTGCACAAAATGCATGACTGTCGTCAGAAGGAAACAGAAAATAATTAACGAAAAATGTTAGCAGCTTATTGGATTCTATGTTTCCATTGAATTCAATAACAACGAAGTCCTTCGATAGAGAAGTAATCATTATGGAGCTAAAATAATAGATGTCATAAGAAATTCGTGCTTCAAGTGCATGTAACGATTCAAGGACAATTTCAATAGATTCCATTCGGAAGTGCGGCAAATAAGGACACTCTGTCAGTGCAAATGACAATGGTAAATATCAATTGTTAAAGTTTGAGCGTGCTATTTTAGAAAATAATCTATAAAAGTAACAATAATGTGGATTTAAGTGAGAATCATCTTTGTTTCTGAGAAGTAACAAATGAAATTAATTTATATAAATAATAAAGATTAAATGCTGTTCATTGGCAACCACATCACGGCTGGACCGATTTGCCTTTATTAATGCTTCTTTCGATTTGCCAAAACCATACCCGAAACTTTACCCACAGGTAAGCTACCAAAATGACAGGGTTTTCGTGGTGAATGCTTTGCAAATAGAACGCAAAACGAAAACCAAATTTGACAAGAACAACAAACTGGGAAGTTAGTCTTCTGGCTCTCTCTTCGCCATATTGCTGAATAAACGAAACCTTACCCGTCGATTGCCGACGGGTAGCAAAGTTATAGTTTCGGTACAGTTTGCAAATAGAACGCCAAGCCAAAACCACGAGAAAGAAATTTTAACTCAACCCTGCAAATCTCAGGAGTCAGGAGCGATCATGTCTCTGCCAAAAAATGTTCTTAACTTCCGCATTGAAATACAGAGACATTTCGGGTAACTGTATGACTAACGAACTCGTCAAACAAGAAACTACACTACTCATCTAACCTGAATATGGTTCTCTAGCCATACCAATCGCTACATGCAAGCTCATGTTAAAGCGAGATGAAAAAACTTGTCCAGCCCTCTTCCAAAAACGTAAACTCTATTTGGGAGCTTTCTTCTATAACGATATTACCAACATTGACATGAGTAGTCTCCTACGCTTCATACGAAGCTCTAAATGGTTCAAGGAGTAGGTGGAACATTTTTTCCTGATCCGTGTGATATCACAATGGACCATTGCTGTTTGCTGGCCTAAGTGTGTCGGTTCATTGACAGCCACCTTAACCTAACCTAACCTAGCCTCATTGACCAAATTTAATCGGTTTCCCTTAAGAATAAATTTGTTGTCGGTTAATTTAGAATTGGATGATATTTTCATTTGTTCATAATTTGATTCTCTTCTTCTGCCCTTTTTTTAAAAGACCATTAGTTCACAGAAGCTTCCGCATTATTGTCATAAAATTTGCAAGTTTATTTTCCCTACTTCCATAGACTATTTCCATACACGCTACTGTGCTTCACACGCAAAAATTGAAAACGCACGCAGAAGGAAGTTTGTGAATGGTTTGGTGAAAATCCAATGGCAATTTTCCATTCCACCGCTATTGTGGGGAATTTGTGACTGTGACACTGACACAATGCACTTGCAGCGGTTGTAAAAACAAGGTCTGGAAACGCGCACACCACATATCAGCCCACAACGTCACGCAACAGTTTTTTAATATTTCCCAAGAATGAATGACCAGTGTGTCATGCGCGGCAAGTGAGTCATACCTTAAAAGCTTATTCCAGTGCAGGAGCTTTTCGGTGCAGTTGTTTTGGCACAGCTGTTAACAGTCGGCTGACATCATATGATATATAACAACTCTTATCAGTCTTCATTCCAATTCTAAATAGCCGCGAGGTGTAGGTAGAAGTCCTGGAAGTCATCGATGAGATGTTTTGGCCAGGTCTGTCGATTTTTCCGTAGTCACTAGTCAGTTTCTTTGCGGTAGCGAGCGAGTGCGGTAAAGACGTTTTTCTCTTCGCCTATTAATACGAATATAAGTAGTCACCTTTTGGGAGAAAATAATTTCGCGCGCTTTTATCGAATCATCATCAGGCATCGTAGATCGTACGGTTATTAAGGGTGAAAAGGGTACTATCCCAAGTAAGTGTGTCGTTTGAGAAAATTATTAAATTGACCGTCGCTAATTTAAATCGTTGTTTGCCCAAAATTTTATTTCGTTGCATCAGTGAGGTTTTCGTGTTTACCTAAAATGGATCGAATTTATTAAAAAATATAAAATTTTGTGTAAAACTTATTGGTGTTATGGTTTAAAACTGCTCCACATTAACATAAGCGGATATATAACGTTTCTCCTAAAACAAAAATATTGCATTCCTGTGGATTAATGCTGGTCAGATAAGTCGGGCTCCTGTTAACGTTTTAGACATAGAAAGGTATTGATTAATGGATTTTTTTTATGCATTCGTTTTCTTCTTGTTATCATTTTAGTTTCTAGTCGTTCATTAATAAAATAAATGTTTCCCCCTCGCCACCCACCATCACAGCACATTTGCAATGAAAGGTATACTTCTTTTGATATTTTTCTTTAAAATAAGTTGTTGGGATATGAATATGTATACAAAATGTTGTTGTTGATGAGTATCTAGTATGAATCAATGAGTCGCAGAGACTCTAGGAACTTTCTGTTAATATTTTTATTGGGAAAGTTAATATTTATGACTACTAGAACCCATAAAACTGATTGAGAGTAAGCGGAAAATACACAATACATACAATACATAATACGAGAGCAACACAAGCTATAAATTCACAACCCTAAGGACATTCACATACCGCCATTATTTTCTTCCGAACATCAACTACAAAAGATTGGAATTTAAAAAATAATAAAAAAATGCGTGGTCATCACTGAAGTATGTACATTTAATCGCAGTTCTAAGCTCAGATTGTATGTACTCCTATCTTCTTTGCAATAATTTACACCATGCACATAGAGATGTATGCACTGAATGAAAAACATAAAAATGAACTGGAACAAAAGCTACAGATACTACATGCATCAGAAATAAATAATGAAGATTTCTATCTCTGCAATAGTAAGTGGAGTGACAATGTTGTTCTAGATATTCTTGTTTATGAGTATGATGCGCTCCGCACTTGGCGGTTGGGTATTTCATCCAAAAACGTGTCCTTCGGCGGCAAAGAATGAGCATTTTTTACATTTCCTGATAAAATATACTTCTGAGACAATGCATACAGATCTCCCAATCATATTCTCGTTTTTGTTGTTGTTTTTATTTGGACAGATAAAATAGAATGCAATTAAAAAGTCCCAACAACCACATTGTCTATTGTTCAGTTATGTAAACAATAAGAATGTATTGTATAACTCGACGTAGAAGATAATGGTGATTACATAGCCCGGCTGGGTGAGCTGGATAGAAGCAGGGGGGATTCCACCGGCCGTTTTGTTTTGCTGACGGTAATGCTTAATGTTTAATCTGATACAGTGAAAACCATTCAATGAAACATTTGTAAAGAGAATGATCACGGTGGTACTGATATAGTTGTCATGAATCGCCTGGACAAAGGAGTGCATTGCATTACTAATGGATGTGACCCATGCGATGATGCGATGTGAAGCGACGCATCACTAAAACGATTATTGTTGACATCATTAATTATGCCATTTGTTTCTTGAAATGGTGGTGTAAACGCTTAATTACACAGCAAACGTAAGCTGTGAGAAAACTTCAATAGGGGAGAACTCCTGCGATTAATTGATTAAAGAGGAAAGCATATGTATCCGCACTACACCACGCAATTCATGAATTAACGGTGCCAGTATGAAAGAAGCGAACGATAATATAAAAGGCATCCTATGCCCCACACATAAAAATGGAGATTTCACAACGGTGCAGCAAATTGCAGGACAAGATAGCCCCATTCGGTAATTTCATTGGCCCATAAGAGTGTGGCTTCATCCATCGAAAATCGACAACTGATCAAAATTTTAACCTGAGACAGGAAATGAAAAAATATTTTGAGTTCTAAAACTAACGAGAATGTAGGTTGACCAGGACTAATTTTTAAAGTCAAGTAAAGATATCCGGATCAAGCCTATTTCACAACTATAAAGGGCTGGGGCAAAAGTGCAAAGATGGACTGGCCGGTATCCACTTCAACCTGGCGCTTAAGAAATTCATCCTACACAATAATGTAACTGCGATAGGAACAATCCCTTAAAAGTTCATTAACATACTGGCTTACGCAGAAGTAATTGATATATCATTCGTAGAAACCCAAAAGCTGTTCAAGAAGCTGAAAATCATATCAGAAGCATATCATGATCATATTTGGCTCTACAACCGGTGTCCGGTCCTGGCGTCACGCAAAAATCTCTCCACCGGGCCGATGTCAGTTTGTCATCCCTAAACTCTGGTCGTCCTGGTCTACGCCATTCTTCCAACGTGGGCTTGCCCGGCCTCGTTGTCGTGTTCCATAAATCCTACCGCAAAGGACTTTCCGAACATGCGAGCTAGGTGTCCTGCCTATCAGAGCCTACCGAGCTTAAATCTCTTCACGATGTCGACATCGCGGTAACGCTCGTAGATCTCATCATTATAGAGTCTCCGAACTCGTCCTTCTTCACACACGGTTCCAAAAATTCTCCGTAAGACTTTTCACTCGAACGCGGCTAAAAGGTTAGAATGCTTTTTGCTAAGCATAAGAAAGTACTAGTATGACCATTGTCTTATATACCAGCAGCGTTGATGTTATGGTTAAGTTCCTGGATTTAAAGAGTCTTGGCAGACCGTCTATACCCTTTTTGGAGCCCGTTATAGATGTTGAATGGGCTTAATAGTGATCCGGATATTTTTACTTGGCCTGTAAAATTGGTCATGATCAATCTACATAGTCGTGTCAGTTTATTTGGGATGAAATTCTCTCATAGCTTTATAAAGTTCTACTCTGGCTATGCTATCATAGACGGCTTTAAAGTCTATAAAAGATGGTGTAGTGAGTTTTGAGTTAAAGAGTCTTGGCAGACAGTCTATACCCTTTTTGGAGCCCGTTATAGATGTTGAATGGGCTTAATAGTGATCCGGATATTTTTACTTGGCCTGTAACATTGGCCATGATCAACCTACATAGTCGTGTCAGTTTATTTGGGATGGAATTCTCTCATGGCTTTATAAAGTTCTACTCTGGCTATGCTATCATAGACGGCTTTAAAGTCTATAAAAAGATGGTGTAGTGAGTTTTGAGACTCTAGACATTTTTCCATCACCTGCCTAAGGGTGTAAATTTGATCAGTTGTTAATTTGCCTGGGATGAAGCCACAATCGTATGGACCAAGGATGACTTTAGCGTATCGGGCTATCCTGTCTTGATGGATAGAGGAGAAAATCTTATACACGGTACTCAACAACGATATACGATAATTGATGCAGGTTGTCATATCCCCTTTCTTATGTATGGGGCACAGGATGCCTCTTCGCCAGCCTTCTGGCATCGCTATTGCGGGGCCTTCTGTTTTAATCAGCTCCGCTGGGATTCCACCAGATCCCGGGGTCTTATTATTTTCGAGCCGATTTATCGCTCTGCTAACTTCGTCTATGCTTGGTGGCGGCAGCATAATTAGGTCTTCGGTCATTGGTGGAGCCTCTAATTCCTCAGTTAGCTGGCCATTAAGCAATCGCTCTGAGATTCCTTTGAGTTCGTGAACAGATTACCCTCGTTTTCTTTGCAGTATGTGAAACGCGGACACTTTGGTAGAACTTCCGCGCCTGGTGTCGTCCTCGCTCTCTGTACTGTTCTAGTTCACGGACGAGATTCTTCTCCCAGGCTGCTTTCTTTCGCCGGTGAACTGTTTCATATTTTCTAAGCTCTTTATATTCGTATTCGCGTGCCTGCGTTCTATGAGATTGTTGCATTGCTCGGTAAGCAATATTCTTACGTTCAGTTGCTAGCATACATTCGTCATCGAACCAGTCGTTCCAGTCTCTACGACTACTTCCTTAAGGGCGAACTATAATGGGCAGCAGTTTGCTTATTCTTACGAAAAAACTGAACGAAAAGCTTAGCTAATTTTTCTCATTCTTTAATTTACCCATAATGAACTTTAGCAACTACTTGCATTTCACACAATTGATCTCAG
The DNA here is from genome assembly GCA_947095585.1 of Nephrocerus scutellatus. Classification (NCBI taxonomy): domain Eukaryota; kingdom Metazoa; phylum Arthropoda; class Insecta; order Diptera; family Pipunculidae; genus Nephrocerus; species Nephrocerus scutellatus. The sequence continues at coordinate 4,237,355 of OX352761.1, read as the reverse complement.
TTGTCAAATTTCCGTACCGAATGTCTCACTTCACTGACACCTTAATCCCACCTAAGTTAACGGACATTTGACGAAACCGACCAAAATCATTATGGTCACAGCATACGAATTGCATGTAATGAGTCGTTCACATCAGCTAACTTAACCCAACTCAAGTCCATTATAATTGGCCCTTAAGATGGAGTCAGCAGTACTTATGACAGTATTCTTAAGGTGTGTCTATTTCGATTTTACGTCCGGCATCTCAGCCCCAGGACTTAACCTCCCTGCATTTAGGGCGAGTCCTATCGCTTGACCGTAGTTGTCTCTGGTCTCTTCGTTGCGAAGGGTAGTCGTGTTGACTCGAATCTTATTCGTGGATGCTGTCTTTCTTGATGATGCAATCCGCGCTCGGAGCACCACACCAATAAGAAAGTGGTCCGAGTCGATGTTGGCACCTCGGTATGTTCGTACCGTCATCAGGTTCGAGTTGTGGCGGCGGTCTATCAACGTGGTCTATCTGGTTGCGAGTGGCTCCATCAGGAGATACCCAGGTGGCTTGGTGGATATTTTTACGCACAAACCTTGTACTCGCAACGACTAAATGATTCCTTGCTGCCATCTATGTGACTCGTTGTCCATTGTCATTAGTATTCTCGTGTAAGCTATGGGTGTCAATGTACTGCCTGAATACTGACTCCCTGCCTATTTTAGCATTAATATCCCCCAGAATGATTTTTACGACGTCGTACTGAGGACAGGCATGCAGTTCCCGTTTGACTGATTCAAAGAATTATTCTTTTTCATCATCTGAGGAATCCTCAGGATTATGGTTTAAAATCTGCCCCGCACGCGAAGGGTGCATAGTCGTTCATTTATTGCTTTAAAGCCGATATCGGTGGGATTCATTCTTTTACTGACTAGAAACCCCACCCAGAGCACATGATGTCTTACATGACAGCTGTAATATATGACATATTCTGATTTTTGTAAAACACCATTCCTCGTCCACCGCATCTCCTGAATTGCTGTTATGTCAGCATTATATTTGGACAGGGTATCAGCTAGCTGCTGTGCAGCTCGAGCTCTATATAGAGTGAGCATACGTTCCATCCGTTCCAACGGTACGTTCGTACCGTTCTTAGATTGTTTAGCCGTTTTCGTTGCCGTGGTCGTCGTCCTTCATCACTATATCCGAGGCTGATTTGGGATATGGTAATATGTTTTTTTTGTGGGCGAGGTTATTGGCCTCGCGACAACCTTACTTTGAAGTGACTAGCCCGATCATTTCGCTTTTCCTGTATTGGAGGAAAATTACCAGCGGCCTACACGTGGAGTTTTGGTCGCACTTCCACCAGTCAGATATAGTTGCGGCCACATGCATTTCTGAAGCATTCTGTATTATTGCATATAACTTAGAGAAAACACGTGGCACCGTACACATCTGCAAGCAGAAAATAATACGTGAACTTGTGGTAGTGTAATCCTGTTACTATTTTTTACGGTTACTTAAAGACAACAAATCCTACTATAGTCTATCAAGACTCTTTAAATTCAGGAATTTAACCATAAAAGTAAAAACAAAAGCTGCTGGTGTATAAGACAATGGTCATACTTATCCGCGTTCGAGAGTAAATTCTTACGGGGAATTCGATTTGTTGGGCTCCTATGTGAGGAAGGACGATTCCTGAGGCTCTATAATAACGGAATGTACGAGCTGTACATCGATGTCGACATGGTGAATTAAGCCCCAGTAGCAGGTCGAATGAGCGCAGAGGATCTTTTTCGGAAAGTCCATTGCAGTTGGTCTTACGTTACTCCACGAGAGGCAGGCCAAGTCTACTTTAGTAGGATGGCGTAGACCATGGTGACCAAAATTTAGAGATGTCATCAAAATGGATAACATCGGCTCCAAGTGAGAGTTTTTTTTCAGGAAGTCAGGACCGGATCCCAGTTGTAGAACGAAATGTGCTAATAATGAAATAGCATCGGCTCGAAACCGAGATTTTTGAAGAGATTTTTAGCTCGAGGCTAGGGATGGACCCCGTAAAGTCAAATGTGATGATATTAATGAATGCAAACATGCCTGAGTATGTGCGTTTAGGAATACATATCCATAATGGATAGTATGTCGCAAAGTTAATTTCTCATGCAAGAAAAAATATTTTCAATCGGTGGACTCGATTTGTTATAATGCATCGTTTCGTCGAAAAGTAGCGCTTGAACGCTCAGTTTTTATCAAACATTAAGTTTAAAGGGAAATATGATTTATTTTAACAAAGAAGCCTACTTATTGATAAACTTGAATGCAAAACAAAAACAAGATATTTACACCAGTTTCGTAGATGAATCATAGATATCATAATACCTTTATTGTAAACCCAACACGAAAGTGGACACCATGTGCTTTGTTTTGCTTTCACGATTGTGCAAAACGATGTTCGAAACATAGTTCTTTGGTGATATCTTCTACAGTTGCTCACAGAAACCATCTGTTTTTATTACCGTGGAAATATTTATTTATTTTTTCATCTGTTTTGCTGTTATCATGCAATCGCCTACGCGTACATTAAATGTTTAATATACTATGCACCAGTAATTATGGAAGAAAACTGAATGCAGGAACGTCTGTTTTTTACAGGCTCTAAGCCAGAGTAGTTTTTATATGACTCATATCTTTGATTCACCAATTGACAGGTGGTATGAACGCCGGTTAAAAAACACTAAAATTTCCTTCATGGATTTGCTTAACGTTGATTAGAGACAGACGATCAATAACGCCAGTCGTTTTGCAAAGCAAAAATTTATAAAATGCATTTATTGGTGCAGCAGTAACATAACGTGCAGTAGAGTGTAGCAAATATTTTTATTGCTTTACTGAAAAAATAATATATGGTTACCTAGTGCGTTGTGTAGAGTGAAATTATCGTTCCTTTTACTCGGACATCCCATTTCACAGTCTAAACTTTTCAATTAATATTCTTGCACATTTTTAACGATTTGAATTTATTTATATCGCCACTCAAGAAAATGGGTTTTGCATTTTATAGATTTCTTATCGCGAACGTTCGCGTGTTCCGTTCGATACGCTTTCCATGACGGGCCGCTTTTCCATGGCATACAAACGAAAATGAAAATAATTTATAAATTTCATTTCATTTCATGTAAAATGTTGTCTGACTTGTGTTTACATAAACGGGCAATTTGAATGAACAAAAAAGTTAACATTTCATTTTGCATGTCTGACATTGGAATTTGCCGAAAATTTAGACAAATCGATTCCTACGAAAAAAAGGAAAGGTAGTTGGAGCATAAATAATCACATTCCACCAGGCAGAGATAAAATCGAATGCGTCGTTTGAATATTTCTCTTCGTGTTGTTTACATTTATCATTGAAGTATTATTACTGTTGTAGGCCCTTTAGCGCAGCAACATCTTGTTGTCGTTTAGAATTCTGAAAGTTGACAGAAATCTTTAAAAAAAATTAAGGTGATTAATAAACAAAGTGAATTTCACACAATAAGCTCACTTAAATGGCAATCCTATGCAATCCTGATTACTTCGCCGATGGATCACGATCACGATCTTATTACTCATACCATCAGGAGCAACAATCAGTAAGGTTGCGGGCAGTAACATTCAAGGAATGAGTTTAAACAAATGGACCCACTTCGTTCGGTAAATTAAAATCTGCAAATTTAATGCTTATATGAAGGCCTGCCATAAGTGTAAGAAATGTTTTATCTTAATCGCACAATAACTCAAAAAATGTATCTTACATTGTTTATGGAAAATTTGTCTGAGACATGGTTACATTGTTACATATAACGAATTAACAGTCATTTATAACGGGCTTTTCAATAGAGACAAAAAAATTTGTATTTTAATACAAAAGTCATCTTCAATTTTTTTCATGATCTGCTAATGTTAAAACGTCAGTTGAGGTCGCAGCTAGCCGATACCGTGTAATCTAGGAGATGCGGAAGGGAAATGGAAATTACAGCTGTCATGCAGGACATCATGTGCTCGGGGTGGGGTTTCTAGTCAGCAAAAGAATGAGAAGAGGATTCCCCAGATGATGAAAAAAAAAAGAATTCTTTGAATCAGTCTAGCGGTCATGCTTGTCCTCAGTAGTAGGAAGCCAGTATTCAGGCAGTACATTGGCACCAATAGCTTATACGAGAACACTAAAGACATTGGACAACGAGTAGAAGAGATGGCAGCAATCAATAATTTGGTCGTTGCGAGTACAAGGTTTGCGCGTAAAAATATCCGCAAAACTATCTGGGTATCTCCTGATGGAGCCCTTCGCAACCACAACCCGAACCTGATGACGATACAAACGTCGACTCGTTAGTATGGCGCTCCGAGCACGGATTGTATAATCACGAAAGACTGCATCCGCGAATTAGGTTCGAGTCAACACGGCTGCCCTTCGCAACTTCTTAGGCAGTAGTAGTAGATATCAGCTAGCGACTAAACGTAAGAATCGCATAACACGCGGGCAGGCGAAGATGAATATAAAGAGCTCAGAAGATATGAAAAAACAGTTCACCGGCGAAAGAAAGTAGCCTGGGAGAAGAATCTCGTTCGTGAACTAGAACAGTACAGAGAGCGAGGACCGCACCAGGTGCGGAAGTTCTACCAAAGAGTCCGCGGAATGACGCAATATACACCGCGTTGCACATACTGCAAAGACAAAGAGGTAATCTGATCGCCGATCTCAAAGGCATCTTAGAGTGATGGGAAGAGCACTTTCATGAGTTGCTTAATGGCCAGCTAACTGAGGAATTAGAGGCTCCATCAATGACCAAAGACCGTACTATGCTGCTGCCAACAAGTATAGACGAAGTAAGCAGAGTGATAACTCGGCTCAAAAATAATAAGGTCTCGGGATCAGGTGGTATACCAGCGGAGCTGATTAAATCAGGAAGTTCCGCAATACACCAAGCAATTCGTGAACTAATAGTGCAAGTATATGAGGAAGAAGCGATGTCAGAAGACTGGCGAAGAGACCTCATACATAAGAAAAAAGATATCACAACATGCAGCAATTATCGTGGTATACCGTTGTTGAGTACCGCGTATAAGATTTTCTCCTCTATTCTTTAAGACAGGATAGCCCCATATGCTAAAGTCATCATTACCAGTGTGGCTTCATCTCAGGAAAATCAACAACTGGTCAGATTAACACACTTAGGCAAGTGATGGAAAAATGTCTAGAGTTTCTTTTTATAGACTTTAAAGCCGCCTATGATAGCATAGCCAGAGTAGAAGTTTATTAAGCCATGAGAGAATTCGGCATTCCAAATAAACTGACACAACTATGTATGTTGTCCATGACTAATGTTATAAGCCAAGTAAAAATATCCTGATCACTACAAGCCCATTCAACATCTATAACGGGATACAAGGGGATGGACTGGCCTGCTTCTTCTTCAGCCTGGCGTTGGAGAAAGTAGTCCGAGACTCTGACGTAACGGCGAGAGGAAAAAAACTCTATAAGTTCATTCAGATACTGGCTTACGCAGACGAATCGAGCAGGTGGCATGAATTCTGGGACTACACATAAATGAGAGCAAAACAAAGTACATAGTGGCCACGTCTGTGAGTAGAAGATCCAACATTTGTCTCTCAATTAAAATAGTGGAGCGCAAATTTATAGAAGTGGAATCCTTTTACTATCTCGGATCAACTGTAGCAGTAGATAACAGCTTGAAACCAGAAATTCGCGCACGGTTGCTTAAAGCCAACAAAGCCTACTATAGTCTGTCAAGACTCTTCAAATCCATGAACCTAACCATAACATCCAAGCTGCTGGTATAAAAGACAATGGTCATACCAGTACTTACATATGGATCCGAGACTTGGGTGCTTATGGGTTTTTTTTTGTAGTGGTTAAATAAAAAGTTTTTAAAATCTTTAAATACATAACCTGTTACTTATTTAATCAACCCGCATTGTTGCACTTTTTTCCTTTTATTTATTTTATTTAAAAATCGAATACGTGCCTGCTTCTTAATCGGACTTTTCCATTTTGTAGAAAAATCAATTTTTTTCTTATAAAAAGTCAAGTTTCGAAGAAATATTTTAAGGCGAGAGGATGACTGTGGGTAAATCCAAAGATTTATAGCATTTTTTGGTAATAGAAAAGAACTGCATATCATAACTTTGCATAGCTTGGCATATTCGCATTTTAAGCCAGCTTAGCACAAAACCTTCAATCCACAAGCCCTAGTGTGGTGGCATGTGTTTTTTTCACATAAATTTCAATTATAGCTATCCTGGTAAATGTCTTCTAACGTCAATGAATTGAATTATGAAATATCTACGAACGTGCGAAGTGCCAAAGGTGCACGGTACGGTGATCCTTGCGCGTATCGCAATCAAGTGAGCATGGGAGACGAAACAGTGAACCGTGATTTACATGATATGAGTGTAAAAATAGCTTTCGGTTCTTGTAGTGGTTCTTGGCAAAACGCTACCCTCTGTCCTTTATTTTTCATGGTGTCCCAGTCACAGTGCGCAAAATAGCAGGGAAGTAAGATCCGGAAAAGTATACAAAATAACCAGACTGTCGAGGCTGATAAGCGTTTGTTAAGTGTTTTTATGGTTTTTTTAAATTATATTTTTTTTACATTTTTAATAACAAATAATGGAAAGAGGTATGCAGCGTGATTACATAGCATCCCATGTACAGCAGTACACACAACAAGCGGAAATAATTGCGCTGATGCGATTGCGAGAATCACTTAATTCGATATGGAAGGGAAAATGTTTTTAATCTTTTAGAAGGTATTAGGTTCTGCATTTCGAAACGCCGCAAGCCTCGTTTGATTTTAATTAATTTTTCAATTAATTCACTTAAAATCTGAAGGGATTTGAAGCGATTTATTGACTAAGACAACTGATGTGTAAACTGATTGCAAAAATTACGCAAGACTTGCCTTTCAACATTTCGTTATGCCCACTTTTTTAGTTTCAGCTAAAAAATATCGTTATACGTATATGTATTCTCATATCTTATAAAACTCAGCAGTATTCAGGTTTCTTATCATTTCGAGATTGACAAGGATCGTCGGAAATAAAGTTAAAAATGAAACGAATTCATTGCAGCAAATTCGTAGGAACGTAAAACCGTAAGCGTGTTGGTGACAGCGCGATTCATTTGTTGAATCATATCACGCAATACTAACACATACCCCTTTGTCTTATTTAAAAGCGATTTTGTCCGAGAGCTAAACAAATCGTTTAGACGATACACAGAAGAAGAAGAAGTCTAAATGGACAAATCCACAAATACGTGCTTCTATAAAAAATTGTTATACCCTAATTATACCCGATTTCTTAGAATAGTATAATGCCTTCCGATAGTAGGTCATAAGTGCCTAATATTCTGTAAAAATAAATTCAATCGACCAATAGAATTAAAACTGTTTCACATAATAACTTTTATTAAAATTGTGATTTTCATCAGCAGTACTTATCTACCTTTTGGCACTTTCTTAAAACTTCACACCGGAAAAGTAAAAAAATAAACGATGAAGAGCTTGCCGCCCCTAAGTATGTATCGCTTACTGCAATCCATCTTGTAGTTCTATCGATTTGGAATTTCATTTTATTCTGAACGTAGTCCGCTGGTAATTTACTTTTGGTGTTAGAATGGCGATGGTCCTCGCTTTAACTTTACAATACGATAAGAAGTACGTTCGATGATGCAGCAGTAAAGTAGGGTCAGGAGTTATAAGATACAAGTTGGAAATAAGTACTTTTAAGCAGCAGAGGTAGACTTTACGGGTCCGTAATATTTGAACTTAATACGAATAGACAGAACTTCCTTTCAGGCCCTGTCAATGTGTCAATTATTTTGCTATGTAAATAAATATTTACATTGATATTTTTCAACTTCACGATGTCCTTAAGATACAAATCTACATATAAAATTCCGCTGGTATTTTGTAATAACGGCTTCCAGGTTTGGGGGAAACACATTTCACAGCAAAAAAGTCTAAGGATGTCGCAAAATTACTTTTACTTTTTTTTTACATAGTAAAAGGATGTATAGTATATGTATAATCATGAAAATTTTCGAACTCGGGATTTTTGTAGATTTATTTAAAAAAAGCGAAAAATAAAAAATTTCTGTTTGTCTGTCTGTCTGTGTTCACTCTACAGCCAAGACGGCTGAATTGATGGGGATGAAAATTCTTATTTAAGCTTTTTACATTAATAGGGAGGTCCTAGTTGATTTGGGTGGTACGCGTCTATCCGGAAGTGGCAGTTTACTTGGAAAGTTTTTTGAGGTTTTGTAAATATCTCAAAAAGTATAGCACTTATGATAAATCATAAGTACAAAAAAAAAGTGCAAAAAAATTTATTTACTGAAGATTCGGGCCCCGACCGTTAAATTTTTTTACAATGAAATTAATACTTTTTTAAAAACTCTTTTCAACTTGACTTGACCACTATTTGTATGTTTGTTTTGACTTCTTTGAGGTCCTTTTTAACGAACTTTCGCAAGTCCTAGAGTGCTGAGCTTTTCTAAGCACTCGCGTGTGATACTTGTGGCGTGTTGAGTAGCGCGTGGCGCATAAAACGTGAAGGAAAAAGATACCTATTTAACCAGTTTAGTGCAGCTGCATCGATACTAGCAATGGCTGCAATTAATATACTCGCGTGGTGTATTTTGTACAGCACTTAAAATAAAACAAAAGTACCGCTTTTTAAAAACTTTTACTTAACTTGACTTGACCACTGTTTGTCTATTTGTTTCGATTTCTTTGATTTCCTTTCTTACCAAAAATTCACACGTTATAAAGAACAGAAATTTTGTGAGCAGCTTAGTCTCATGGATCATTTCTGAGATCCCGATTGTGACGCGTGTCGCAAGTCGCGTTTGTGCGTGGGTAGGTAGGTAGGTAGGTAGGGTGGTGGTCCGCGCTGCCTTAGTGAGGACCTCAAGTAGCGCTAGAGCGTGCTGTTTTATAATCACAAACCTCGGGAGACCGAGACGTGATAGACTATCAGAATGATTATAGCCAGCCTGTAGCTTTCAGGTACGAGATCAGCTCGGTGATCCGGAACTCCGAAAGCTCCCGCAGGCTTGCAAAGAAGGGTTTTTTCAATTTATGGATTCTGATGATGAAGTATGAGAGTTTCCTTCACATTGACATCCCTGCAGCTTCTGCAAAAAGTATTGTGCGGATTTCCCAGTTTGGCTGCATGACCAGTGATAATAGCCACCACTCTGGAAATATCTCTCCGTGATCTTGAGATCATCTCGGTGCATTTGTTTTTATTGTAGGAAGGCCATATCGCCCTTGAAGTATCTTTGCTTGTGGGCGGATTGGCTCAGTGGATAAGTGGATAGCTTCTGAGCAGGGGGTTCTTGGTTCGAATCCCAGTAACACCAAAAGTATTTTTCACAGTGTCCCACCTCTCGCGAACGTCTGACAACCGTACGAGAGTAAACATACGAGATTCATAATAACTTGTAACGGAAGGCCTGTGATCATAGCGATGTCGAAGAGTAAGGCATTCCACATACGTGTTGCACGGGTAAAGAACGATTCTCTGAACTTAACTGTTCGTCCGAAAATGGGCTTGAGCGTAAATTGATGTGCATTTAGAGCACCACGAGTATTCCGGTTGAATTCAAGTAGTGGTGGTATAAACCTGGCATTTTCTCTTGAGCACCGCTGGTGGAAGAAGCGATAAAACAGTGATAAACAGTAATCATTCCTGCGTTGTTCAAGGGAATTAATAGATTTCGCAATGTTTTCGTCACCGATGGGTCTTAACGCTCACTTTTGTATTCTATCTAGCAGTCTTAGGCGCACCTGACCAGATATGACTATTGTACTCAAGTTTGGACCGAATTGCCTTGTATATAGTAGCCAGATCAGAGGAAATGAAATATTTTTTGCAATGTGTTGGAAAAGCAAAACATTTCGCAGCATTTTTAGCAACGAAAAATATGTGGTCAGTCCATCGAAGTTTGTCGTCATCGCACATACCAATAATTACGAGTTCTTCAGTTTCCTCGATGCAAGTGCCCATCATGGATAGTGTACTGTACAATAAAAAAAATGGGAGTTGATCTAGGATTCGTTAAGGCGACCGGAGACAGCATTGGGTTTTAGAAGCGTTTTAGACTCGTTTGTTTGTTCTCCCCATATTATTATGCTGTCCAGGTCATGATTTAATTTCTTTCGTGTGACTTCTTGAACTCAGTTTGGTAAATCGCATAATTCATAATTTTCTTTGTAACGCTCTAAGGACGAGATCCAAGGTATTTCATTAATGAAAGTTTTCAAAAAACAAATTCCCTAGTGGGTTTTTCTTTTTATTTGTTTTTAAGAGCACTCCTGTTGGGTGGGACAATTTATGAAGAAGTGTCACACGGTGTGACAACCATAATAATCATGGAACTTAATGCGTGCTAATGCAGCAGCGGTAACAAAGCAGTATACAGTCATATATAGAAAAAAAAAAACTCTTCTCTATGTACAAGTACATATACAGCTACTATTATTAGACGTTGTTGCTTTATTTTTCTAATTAATTCTCAACGTTACATTATTTTTGAACAAAAGAAGGAAACAGCGATCTGACAGTCGTATAGAACCGAGAAAGGTTGGTCAGGGGTTGTTGCTTTAGTTAGTTAATATTTATAGTTGTAGGTCAGTTTTTACGTCATATTATAATAAATTAAGGCAGCGAGTAGTTTATTCCACAAGGAAGTATAATTAATCAGCCATAAGGTAAACAGTTGTTTTCGCCATTAAGCATTAGGTCAAAATAGAAAGAAACGAAAAATAAACGGATCTGAAAGTAAAAAATCACCTAGACGATTAAGATTATTAAGGTAATTATTTTTAGTTGCCTATTGCACGTTGTTACGTTGTTGCGTGTAATTATTTTTTTGCAAATCTAAAAACTTCAAAGTGTTTACTTCGGTTGGGTTAATTACAAATAAATTCCTACTATATTAGTAAGTACTTTCCTAAAAATACAGAAAAAGTACAATACAATATGAGCTCGACGAACTGTTTTGATTTAAATCGCATACATAAGAACCAATTTGAAATCTAGAGTCACTTGAATGTTTGGCTACCTAAATCCTTTTGCACGTCCGGCGGTGGTACAAGTGATTGAAAACTTGCGAACTGATAGTGAACAGCTTGAAAGTTGACAACTTAAAATAATATCAAAAATTCCATCTCATTATAACACCTTGCCCTATATTTCTGAAAACTTCGTTAAACCGAAATTTTAAATTGAAATCTTCCTTAAACTTATGCTTCAGGTACGAGTACGAGTGTTATAATATTGCTGAAGCGTATACCAGTTCTGATTAATTTCCATCTAAACGGATACTAAATTGAATTCTTTTGTAATGCACAAAGCACAAGTTGAGGAAGAAATTTTGGCAATAAACTTGTCCCTAATATAAAAATTCATGCACGTACAGGCATACAGAAGGAAGAAAGCAACCAAAGCAGTAAAAAAGAGAAACGCTTGCGATCGAAGGAAGGAATGGCAGACAAAAAGTCGAGAAACAAAAATGGGAGCTTTAAGTTAAAATCTTTTATGCACTTTTTAATTTTATTCCAAATCCACCTGAAGCAATTCCTTTATTCAGTGACAATAAAATATGTGGCATGTTCAGGTTTGAACACATAGTAAATGGTTTGTGGGGGAAGCTGGTGACACCGCATGACGTGACAACGAAATTGCTTTACCTCATATATAAACCTAAATAATTATTGTTTCTGATTTAGGTAAATTAAATGTGACACGAATTGAAGCGTAGTACTTGCCAGTGAAATGCTTTTGCGTCATGTTAAATTTACGAGGTGTTTTTGGAGTTCCTTGGATTTCCTACCTTTATTTTGAAAGATAAAGAACGTTTTAATTGAATGTACGTTATTACTTGTAGGCTTGGACGTTTTTATCGTGTGAAGGCTTGACTCTTTAAGACATAACATCAAGAAGTACACACTATTTACTTTTACAGTGTGAACATTTTTGAATGGTAGACTACATAGCGTTGACGAACTTAAAGATCATAATGCTCCAGAAAAGCGCCAAAGATAGCACGAGCTTTTAAATTCTAACTTCCATAGAACAAATTATGGTTCATATAGTCCAGTTACTCGAACAGGCAAAAGTATCATATATATTAACAAATAAAGTTAAAATTTAGATATCTTAATCAAAATGGATTTAAAAACGAAACCTCAATTATTTTATCATGAATTATTAAGAATTTATGTTAAAAAAATAATATAATAGTCTGCAAGATACTTAATAGAAATAACTTAATAGATATATTACTCGCTTGATAAACTATATTTCGTATTTCAATAATCATTCCTTAATTCTTACAGCACTCTATTATTAAACTAAATTGCTTGTTTATTAATGTTTTGGATTATTGTTATCATCATGTGCAATTAACTTTAACTCACAAACCGAAATTTGTATATACTCTTATACTTATGCATATATAATTGTTAGCATTGACAAGATTATATAAAACTCAGGTGCAACTTTAAGTTTTACGCAGCAACAAAATGGTTCGCTTTAGATAGGAAAGTACAATTTGCGTGCGAGTCTGGAATGAAATTAGCTCCTTAGTGGAAAAAGTTAAGAATTCAAGGAATTTCATTTAAAACAACTGGTGCAGGAAGTAAAGTAAAACAGATGGTATATCGTTATCAAATGTTAATGAATTCGGTAAGCGTTGAAAATGCAGTAAGAAGAATTAATAATTTGAGTCAGAACTTGTTAAATGAAGTAAATAGAATTGTTTTATTATATGAGACATCTCCTCCAGCAAAGAGTATACAAGTATAAATAATAATCATCATCATCTTCATATTTGGCTCTACAATCGGTGTCCAGTCCTGGCGTCCCGCAAAAAATCTTTCCACCGGTCCCGATTTCGAGCTGATGCCATCCAGTTTGGCATCTCTTAACTTCGTAGCGTAGGCTTGGCCGGCCTCGCTGTCGTCTTCTATAAATCCTACCGCAAAGGAGCTAGGTGTCCTACCCTCCGAGCCTACTGAGCTTAATTCTTGTCACGATGTCGACATCACGGTAACGCTCGTAGATCTCATTGTTATAGAGTCTCCGGAATCGTCCTTCCTCACATACGGGGCCAACAATTCTCGACGACTTTTCTTTTGAACGCGGCTAAGAGGTCAGGATGCTTATTGCATTCTCGGATCCATATGTAAGTACTAGTATGACAGATAGCATATCTATCTATCTATTTTATCTCTCTCTTTAGTTGACAGTTCTGAATAATCAGCCATTGTATTCATATCTTTTTTCAAGTATTTAATAAAACTATTTGAAATTAATATTAAATTCGCATATGTTGCTTAACCAAACAATAAGTTAATTGTGTTGATTTCTTGAAGTCGATAAAATATTGCATTATGTGCTTACGAGTACTTATTTTGTTTTGGTTTTTACATAACAATGTCGACTGATGGGAGAAACTTCCGCCTCAGAATGGTGGCTTTCTATCAATTCGTTTGTCTATTAATTTATGATATTGTTTATAAATTATAGACTGGTTTAGTTCCTCGTTGTATTATTCCAAGTTATTCCAAGCTTTATCTTATATTAAAATGGTAATAACTATTTTTGCCAGTGGAGCTGCCCTCAAAAACTATATGATAATTGGAAGCAAAAAGTAAGTGAGTAATAAAGTGCTTGAACTTTGGTCGGAAATTCAGTATACTATCTACATATCTACATCTACACTACATGGAGTATTTCTGTCGACAGGTTGTTTTTAATGTCGGTAATCATATGTATGTATTTTTCAGTCAGAGAATCTAATAAACAATTGTTTATCTATTTACACAAATATCTACACAAGACACATTGCCTTAATTCCTTAACTCCCTAACGACCACGCTGTGCTTAACATTACGAGTATAAGGGCGCAAATCCTTTGAGCGTGTGTACATCATAAAAAAAACATATACACAAGTTCTAACAAAATAAACTGTGAGTGTGTGTCGTTATCAGCTGCTGTGCTATTCAAGTCAGATTAATCATTTGAACATGAACTAATAAAAATATAAAACGTCAGTAATCCTTGTGCAATGAGTGAGTGAATGGGTATATATGTATATTACAATATCATAAACTCTTGAGGGTTCAATATTGCTGTCATTTTGACCTAGAAGACTAATGTAAATATTAATTGTTTTTTATATCAAATTTGTGCACAACCAGATGACGCAAGGACTATATGCGGAAGATGGGTAGTTATTAAATATTTTATTTTATCCCTCTACCTTATAATTTTATTTAACTGCTGTAGTATTATTTATCTTAGCCAGATGCACGTAGTAGTTCTGAAGTGCATTCTGGTATTTTGATCGATTGAGAGGAAATACAACACATGCCGACCCAAATTTGAAATACCTATGCATATATTTATGATAATTTTTTTAATTTTTTAAATACATATTAGGCTTATGAGTAATTTTTGTTTCTTTACTTTTAGGTTTATCATGAATCTAAGATCAGTTTATCTATATTGACAACCATGTCATGGTGTTGTGTTTTAATTTGGCATTTAGTAGTGGTGACAAACGTGGAAAACCTCTACCAGAAGACGATAAAACGAAAAATCGGAATATATTTTTAATTTTTTCTTTCTCCATTCGAAGGATTTTTTTTGCAAGGATATATATATATAGAACGTTAAATGCTATATACTAACGATACCTAAAACGACTACGACGAAAACGCGAGTTAGTTAAAGACGACGACAACTGTAACATGGAAGAAGATGAATTCTATGTAGACATTTACAATGAAAACGGAAGTCAGTACCAGGATGGGGTCTATGAAGGCAATTCAGCTGAGCTAAGAGCCTATGTTGCATGGAACGCGAACGACAGCCTCAGCACTGGTAATAATCATTATTCAATTACGGTGTCACCTACCTACGCAACCGGTGCAGCTGATGTCGGTGGCGCCAACAATTACTGGGCTCTGTTGGCACTGGTCCTAGTCGTTGGGACGGCTGCTGGGAATATACTCGTTTGCCTAGCAATCACCTGGGAGCGACGATTACAGAATGTAACAAACTACTTTTTAATGTCATTGGCAATAACGGATTTAATGGTCGCCATACTGGTAATGCCGTTGGGTATATTAACGCTTTTTAAGGGTAAGTACGAGTACGTTACATTGTAAAACTAAGTTACAACATGCATGCCATATATATATACACCTATTATTAATAGAGCTATACAGGTTAGAGTTAAGATTTCTTTCTCATGGTTTCGGTTTCGGGTTGCAAACTCTAGCATGGTATTCGGAGTAATTTCGCGTTACAATAGCAAGCAAAACAAATTTGTGTGACGAGATTTTTATATTTCGATCACCCGACGTTAGTAAGAGCGTTTTATAATGCGCTCTTCAGTAATTCAGTACACAACAGATATGGTATGACTACGAAGGCGAACCACGGAAACCACAAAAACTCTGGCACTTTAAAATCTTAATCGTAGTTTCGGTTACGTGTTTTAAGCTCTCAAACGAAAAGAGCCATAAGGTACATTAAGAGCGGGTAATACTGTCATCGTTAGTGTAAAGTAGTAAATAATTTCATCGTAATAGAAAAGTAAAAATTCTTAACACACAGCATAAAACCGCCGCCGCTGATGCAATCACAAACATCATCCTTATTGGTATCCCTTCCAGGAATAAGTCTGTCAAACCAAAGAATGATGGATGGTATGAACTCGAGCTGTAAAGAGGCTTCTAGGATTAGAGAGATATGCTTTCGGTTTTACAAAGCTAATCCTACTGACGAAAACCTAACAAATTTTAAACGAGCCAGAAATGATTGCATTGCTCCTCTTTGGCGAGTCAAATTCGCCTACGACCAAACATTGAGTCAAAAAATACTACAATGTCCCAAAGGTAGTAAAAATTTTTGGTCATTCGTGAAAAGAATCAAAAATACAGCCTCGTCGTCAATTGCAACGCTCATTTATAGCACTCCAGTTGTCAACTCTAAAGACAAAGCCAAGATGTTTTCTGCACATTTTGCAGCTTGCTCCACGCTCTCAGATTGTTCATTGTTGCCGCCTGCACCTCCGAGTATTGAACACTCTATGGCACAGATCTTCATTCATACTCGTGTAGTTGCTAAAGTTTTAAACGATCTCAACATTCAAAAATCCGCTGGGCCAGATGGTATTTCCCCACTTGTTCTGAAGAGGTGTTCTTCCAAGCTGGCAATAGAATTGCGGAAGCTTTTCCATCTCCCTATTCTTATGGACTCTTCCCGAGAACTTCGAAAACAGCATTTGTTCAGTCCATACCCTCCTCCTCCTTCGTACCGACCTATAGCACTTACATCCATTCTTTCCAAGGTCATGGAAACGTTAATCAATTTTCAGCTTATGAAATAATCCAATCACTCTTTCGCTGACGACATCAGTCTCAGCTCCTCATATAAGTTTGAGGAACGTCCTTTCATTTCTCACGTGGAACTCAAGCAACAACGTATGTTCAGCACATTAAATTCTGACCTAGACTGCATAATAAAATGGGGCAAGGACAATCGAGTAGAATTTAACACTTCCAAAACCCAATGCTGTCGCCTGTTGTCTAAGCGAATCCTAAATCCCATACCATTATCCATGAATGGCAGTTGCATCGAGGAAACTGAAAATCTCTCAATTCTCAATATGTGCGTTAACGACAAGCTTCGTTGGAATGACCACATATTTAAGTTTAAGTGAAAGGGCCAGTTGCATACAACCTCTCCTTGAATTCAACCGCAATACTCGTGGCGCTCTAAATGCTCCTCAATTTACCGTCAAGCCTATCTTTGGACGTACAGTAAAATTCAGGAATTCGTTCTTCAGCCGTACAACACGTACGTAGAATGCTCGACCAAGCTCTGTCTTCCCACATTGCTATGATCCACAGGCATTCAAAACACAAGCTCATAGACATAGACGCTGTGCCAAGCATATATTATAAAAAAAATAAATAAAATGCGGGAGCTATACGAGTATATAGTCTAGTTATGTGTCCTTTTTTACTTCCGCTTCATGTTCCGCTAATAAGGTTATTGTTTTTTAATAGCTTTCATTTTATTTAATTGAATTTAATTTCACCCTTATCGTATTTTTTACCAAAATAAGCAAAAGCGTATACCATTTACGCACGGGTGGTACATAATGAAACGATTCTAATTTTGAATGAAAATTTCCGCTTGTATTTATTTTATTATACTCCTATGTATATACATATATTGTTACTATGGTGATTCAGTAATTTAAACACTCAATGAATAGGTTCATTAAATATCACACAACTGCATCATTTGGCACAGTGCGTCATCCTGTGAAATCAGTTGTTCTGTTCATTGATTTTTAATTGTTTCCCAAAAATAAACATAATTTCATATAATTATTTTAATGTTAATTTATGTTCATATTGGATTTTTCACGCAAATCTATATGAATAGAAATACACCTTTGTGCGGTTGTTATTTATAGAAACTCGTATTTGCCAGCCGATTTTTAGGAAAATTTCAATGTATATTATTGGCATGTGGAGGATTGTTATAGGTTATAGTACATCCCCATGGAGTGTGAAATGTCAAATCTGAATATCATCCAGAGTTCCAAAAAGATTTGAATAAAATTTTCAATGTATTTTATTGGCAAGTGGGTGAAGGTATTAGGTATTAGTATACTCACTCACTCACCCCGTGGTAAGATGTAGTGAGGAAAATTTAAAGATGAGACACATTTACAAACAAATTTTTAAAAAAAATTCAATGTAAATTATTGGCAGCTGGGGGAAGGTTATAGTCTATAGTACAAACCTCATTCGGTATTGGGTAGCGAAGCGGCCGGGAATAGCTAGTGCTTATCTAATATATACCTAAAACTCGATGTATGTATGTATGTTCCGTATGGACCCCAAAACGGCTACATCAATTTTGATGAAATTTTCAGGCATTATCTTATTTATGGACCGATATAATATTTAAATCGAAATAAAGTCTTTGGCAAAAATTGGACTCGATAGGTGTCACTGGGGTCGCTTTTTTCTTATTTATGGAGCGATTCGGCTCAAATTCTCAACATATAATATTTTAATCAAAATAAAGTGTTTGGCAAAATTTGGACCCGATAGGTGGCGCTGGGTTGGAAAATATAGGTTTTGTTTTCTTTTTCTTGCTATGTTCGTTCGGCTTCGTAATGTTGGTCTTTACACGACCGTTAATTTTTGAGCTTTTACGCTTGCTCCCGAGTTGGGAAAAATTTGTACGTTTTTACTTCAAATTAAAAAAAAAACAAAAAAAATTGTCTGTCCGCTGGACTTAAGATGTATTAAGATTAAATTAATAATTTCCCATTTGTCTTAAATATATGTGTTTTATTTTCTTGGGCGTCAAATAGGGTCGATAGGTGGGCCACGAGGCCACGGGCAACGCCGAGTACTTGAGCTAGTAAAGTATATTTTATTATTGAATCGAATAATACTAATTCACTGTTTCTGTTGCACCATTCCATCTGTTAATTAACTTTTGTCTGAGCATATTATGTCTTTTAGTAAAAAAAGAATATTTGCACGACGAAAACTTTGTGTATCCTACCGCCTTCCCTTTTACTTGGATTGTGTTCTGGCATTGGCATTGTTCGCTTCTGAATAAGAAACTGTGAATTCGTTGCTTCTTTGTTGAGAAGTCGAACATGTAACACATCTGGTTTTTGCTCCCGCAATTTTTTTAAAGAAAGTGGAAGAAAAGACAAAGACAACAAAAGGGAAGATGATAATGAAGAGAAAGAGGAATTCTATTTTGTTCATGCAGTTCTTTTCTCTTCATGAATTTGAAAAAGTTTTTGTTTCAAATGCAACGAAATCTTCTCTTGCAAATATTTATCCTACTACTGTAACATAAAGCTTTAAGAATGTTCGGCTTTTTACTTCTGTTGCAATTATTGTACTAAAGACAAATATGTCATCAAGGATAAACACTGTAGAATAAGCAATAACCACTGTGCAATTGCACAAAACAGAGAGCTTTAAAGATACCTATTGGAAAAGTAAAAAAAAGGTACAAATACGTAACACGGATAAAAAATAAAAATAAAATATTAAAAACTAAGAGAAAATCTGAATCCGACATTTCTACACCTTCTCTACCTTCCAATCAACTAACGGCTGCTTTTTCAAACTTAAAGTTAACGTTGATGTCATCGTCATTGTGTTCACCATGTCACCGTTACTATTTGCGATGGATTCTAACGTACGCTTTTTATCATAATCATGCAATACTAGATGCATTTCTTTCTATTTTAATTTCATACATGCTACAGTAAAAACTATAATTATATTATTATGCCAGTGAAAGAACTAGAGCATGTAATGGGTGATCAATTTAGAGGTATCGGATTTTAAATTGAAATAAAACAACAAAAATTCAAATTGATTGGGCAATCCTTATTATTTTTGTTTAGAACCATTCATGACATTTATTTTTTGAAGATAATCCCTTTCAAATGTTGGCCGCAACTGCGCCGTAATTCGGCCATCCGTAAACACCAATTTTAAATGGCTCGCTCGAGGACTTCGGTCGGTATCTCGCGAATAACTTGAGTAATGTTGGCTTACAATGCCTCAATCGTAACTGGTTTATCCACAAAACATTTAGACTTTACATACCCCCACAAAAAAAAGTCCAAAGGTGTGATATCACACGATCTTGGTGGCCAATCCACCGGTCCGAAACGAGAGATCAATTGCTCACCGAAACGAGGACGCGGTAAATACATTGTGTCACAGGCTGTATGGGATGTAGCGCCGTCTTGTTGGAACCAAATGTCGTGGATATCACGCGCTTCAATTTTCGGCATTAAAAAGTCGGTTATCATAGCGCGATAGCGTTCGCCATTCACTGTTACATTGGCGCCAGCCTCGTCTTTGAAGAAATATGAACCAATGGTTCCTATGGCCTATGGGCTAGGCAGCACCAAACGGTAGTTTTCAATGGATGTAATGGCAGTTCGTGAATGGCTTCCGGTTGTTCTACAGCCCAAATACGGCAAATTTGCTTATTGACGAAGTCATTAAGCCAAAAATGGGCCTCATCGCTGAACAAAATTCGGTTCCCAAAATACGGATCTTCGGCGAGTTCTTCAAGAGCCCAACGACTGAAAGTATGACGCTTTGGAAGGTCGGCCAGCACCGAATCGATTCTTCCGGGTTTTTTGCAAAACTCTCACTTACAGCCGCAATATTCTCTTCATTTCAGGCTGTACTTGGTCTAATCGGTCGAGTATCATCCAATAATGTAAAATTATTCTCAAGTTTGCCGATGGTATGCCGAATAGTGCGTTCGGTAGGACGATTGTGTACACCATAAGTTGGCCTGAGCACGCGATGAAAAAGTTGCGGTAGGAATACCACGACTATCTATTAAAAGAAACATATTCCAAAGCTGTACCATATATTGTGCTCTCTATTAAATAAATAAAAAAAACGATTAAAATTACTCATGTAAATTCTCTAATATACAAGTGACAGAATGTTGTGACAACTTGTTCAATGCCTTGGTTGCCGTCTATAAACGTTGAATAAATAAAAACACATGCGTGCCTTTTAAAAAAGCCCCCTAACCTCGGGGACTAATAGAAAGTGTTGTCACCGTTGTGTACAAAGTTTCAATAAAACTGGGCTTTGGGATGTGGGT
Source organism: Nephrocerus scutellatus (assembly GCA_947095585.1). Classification (NCBI taxonomy): domain Eukaryota; kingdom Metazoa; phylum Arthropoda; class Insecta; order Diptera; family Pipunculidae; genus Nephrocerus; species Nephrocerus scutellatus. Next base: position 4,216,614 of record OX352761.1, on the reverse strand, counting down.
TAAACATTTATCACAAGATTCTACGACAAACAGACATACAGACAAACAACTCCACGGGCACGCAAAGTTAATATAGAGAAGTTAAAAAAAATTTCTTCCAAAACTGAAGCTTGTTTGCAGCCGATTACAGCATGGAACAAGAAATACGCGCACGGTTTCTTACAGCCAACAAAGCCGACTATAGTCTGTCAAGACTCTTCAAATCGAGGAACTTAACCATAAAATCCAAGCTGCTGGTATATAAGATAATGGTCATACCAGTAATTACATATGGATCCGAGTCTTGGGTGCTTAGCAAAAAGCATTCTGACCTCTTAGCCGCGTTCGAGAGAAAAATCTTACGGAGAATTGTTGGCCCCGTATGTGAGGAAGGACGATTCCGGAGACTCTATAATGATGAGATCTACGAGCGTTACCACGATGTCAACATCGTGAAGAGAATAAACCTCGGTAGGCTCCGGTGGGCAGGACACCTAGCTCGCATGAGCGAAGATGAACCTGCTCGGAAAGTCCTTTGTGGTAGGATTTATGGAACACGACAACGAGGTCGGCCAAGCCTACGCTGGAAGGATGACGTAGACCAGGACGCCCAGAGTTTAGAGATGCCAAACTGGATGACATCGGCTCGAAATTTTTTGCGGGAGGCCAGGACAGGACACCGTTTGTAGAGCCAAATATGATGATAATGATGTGATAGTCTTAACAGTCTTAACGTCAGAATTGCGCTGTTAGTTTGTTCTACAATATCTGGCCTTGGGGACTACGTCATTACTGCTCCTATAGAAATTTGCAATTAATTGTTGGTTAGTTTGTCATCCTAATTGCGTATAGTATCCACCATTATATTATTTTACATCACACATTATTTAAACAAAAAGCACATCACTATAAGCTTTGGAAGCCAAAGAGAAATTATGTGGAATGTACCCAAACCTTTTTTTAAATCCCTATATTAAAAATTGTATAAAAAAAAAACATTTTATATTTTAATGTGTGTCCACTTTCTGCACAAAGATGTATCAATACTTTCGCACAGGAAAATGTCAATTTTTTATGTGAGATGGGTGTGTGATAACGTGATGATTATCGTCTATTATCGAAACCTTCTTGGGTATACTTATATCTATATTAAAACTATGCACTTATTTCCATCGATATTGAAGTAATTGCTGTCCTTCAAGTACATTGTATACTGTATAGTGTCGAAAGTAGTGTCGTTTTATGGTTTCGCATTATTGATTTTTAGTAATAGTCCTAGAAAGTTACTTTGTTACCACTAGTTGTCTATGATGGCTGGCATACATAAAGTACCAACAGTGACGTGTGTCCTGAATGCATAGAGACCAATTATACGGTTGTCGACGGCGAAGGCTATATTTCATTGAGTACCATAAGGCTGCCTCTGGCCTTAGCCTTGTATCATCGTGTTGGCTTCCCTCACCACCCATAAGTAATAATAATAGACATACTCACGGTTGAGGACTACAACAGGAAGGCTTCTAATTGCACTTGAAATAGCATTCTTATTATTATACTTGTAGAGGCATGTGTGTATGTGTTTATGTGAGTGGGACGGACTTGTGCTTTACTCAAAATTGATACATAGCCAAGAACACTTTACACTCGAGCATTCCACTTGAGATTAACCTTTTTCAAGTCTGGTCGGTTGGTCGTCCACAATATGGGCGGGCGCCATACTGGTCGAATATGTCATTCTAGGATAGGTTAATATGCGAACTTGTTCCAATGCGATAGTAATTTACATATAAAATAGCATAAAAACGTAGATAGGCAAACACACCAGCTTGTCCTTGCATTGTGACTCAAAACTGCGTTTATCGTGTCAAGTGCATTTCTTGTGCTTTTATGTCCATATATGTAGATTGCATAGTTATAGAAACTTCTGTTGATATATGAGTCAATTCACTTTACACTCCTTCTCAGAATGTGTTAGAGGTAATGTATACAGAGCACAACAGATGCTTTTATATTCATGCTCGAAGGAATTCATCATGCACTATCATCTGAGAAGGAGGCCAACTTGAATTTTTAAGGAAACATTCTTTGATGTCGTGGGCGCCGTGGCTCAGTGGATAAGAGCATGGCTTCTGCGCAGAGGAGGTTCGTGGTTCGAATCCCAGTAACACCAAAAATTATTTTTCACGGTGTCCCACCTCTCACGAAAGTCTGACAAACGTCCGATAGTCACGGAAAGCTTCTCAATTCGACGTTAGGATCCAGCATTAAATTGAAGGTCCCCTCCATTTGTGTGCAAAAATATACATGCACAGCACAATTGGTTGCGAGAAGTCAGGCCTTGGACCGCAATGGTCTGTCGCGCCGAATATTATTATTATTATTTTTTGATGTGGGATCATTTTAGCTACATTTCCAAAGGACTAGCAGTATAATCATTCCATTGCAGTCAGGCAATATGACCTTTTTCAAAGATAACAAAATCTTTGCAAAAATTGATGTGGACTTATGCAGTTGTATCTCACATTCGTATTTTTTATATGAAAACCAAAACTCACTTTTCATCGGGTGTAGAAGTTTCATGAAAAAAGCTCAGAAAATTACTTCACTTTTTGTGTATAGACGAGGATATATTTAGCATTTTTCTTCCTGCGGACAAATGTAACGAAGCCTTCTGACAGGTAATGTTTTTTCACGATGACGACCAGAGTTATGTCATAAAGAAAACCTACCACCGCTTGTTGGCCGATTGTGGCTGTGCTTGTTTTTCCGTCGGAAAAGAAAATAACTCGTAGTGGTTGACTTTTTCTGCATGGCTATGATTGATGTTGCCTTTGTTGAAAGTTGATAGGCGGTGCGCTCGTTATGTCCGTTGGTACAACCCTCCTTTAATTGTGCAAGCCAGCAAGATATTTTTTTGTTGTTGTTCTTTTTTGACGCTGATGAAACGATAGAGCGATGACTGGTGATATCCTGTGGCTTTGGTGTTTCTGTCACAAGGGTGCCATGGGATTCATTTTAATAATCACCTACAGAATATAAAATTAACTCATATTCAGGCTTATCATACTTTTATGGTTCAATCAGAGCGAAAAATTGTTTCTGGATTTTAATTCCCTTTTGTGCATTGGTAAAATGAATTTAAAAATTCAATGTGAACGTTGTGTATGTGTAAGCAATGTATGCATTCCTGAAATTAACGTGGAATATTTTAAACTATGTGATTATTTGGGAGACGGATGAATAATAATAGCAGACGCATGAGTGTAAAATTTATTTTAAAGCGTCGTTATTGTACAACAATTACTCAGGATTACGAGCAGCAAAAAAGTTACAAGGTTACCAGAAGGAATAATACCTTTGTCATGGTAAATCCTTGATTCGTTTCGTTGTTACGCACAATTAATTGATTTTAAGTAACTTTTTTTCTGTTTGCTGTGAAAGGATGTCTACTTATTTTGAAAATCGTGGTAAGTGTTGCACTGTCGAGAAAGCAGTGATTTTGGGTTGTAATGAACGTTTCAGAATTTATACTTTAAAGGTTCATTTATAACGAATTAGAGCCGCGGGGAGATGACTTAGTACTTTTGTGTAGTGTTTTTTTGATGGTAGTGTGCAGCTCCCCCAACTTTATTGTTACTTTTTTATTACATGATATATTTCTTGCTTGACTGTTATATTCAACAAATCTACGTGCGAGTTTTCCATATTCCGCAATATACCTATTCAGTAATATTTTACATATCGAGATCTTTTACTTCTTTTTCTCTATATCAACTTTGCGTCGGCGTGTAAAAGCCATATATATGTCCACCTTATAAAGCCCGATTTTATTCAATCCTTGCACATGTGCATTTATGTATGTGCCTACAACATGGATATTTATTGGTAACTAGCTGAACCGACAGACGTTGTCCTGTCCAACTTTCAATACATTTGTTTGTGATCGTTTTTTAAATTTGTGAAGAGCTATTTGAAATGTTTGAAATCAAAGTAAAATTGAGAAAAAAAAGTAAATCAAATGATTTATATTATTTTATTAAATTTGAAATCACAAAGAATCTCAATGCAGCCTTTCGCTAGAGGTTCGTCTATCTCCGAGTTTATTATCTTTTGCATTGCTGGGTAGCGGGTAAAGTATCGTTGCTTGATTGGTTTGCTCGTCGTGCAATAGGATCTTGTGCTCAGTAATGTTGGCTATCGCTTGTAGTTCGTCGAATCTTTGAAATTCTTCTTCCAGCCTTTCGCTAGAAGTTCGTCTATCTCCGAGTTTATTATCTTTTGCATTGCTGGGTAGCGTTGCTTGATTGGTCGCTCGTCGTGCATCAGAATCTTGTGCTCAGTAATGATGGATAGCGCTGGTAGTTCGTCGAATCTTTAAAATTCTTCTTAGAGCAAAACTGCATGTCATAGTAAACCAATCCAAACATACCATTTGTTTGTTTTGATTATTGTTTGCTTGAACATCTTTATTTCTATCATTGAAATGCTTAATGACACATGTCATTTTTGTAAGTGAAAGGCGCGGTGAGGAGAAAATTTAGTACGGTATCAATAATAATTTTGTGTTGCGTTTTGAGTCACATTTTTGTGTTACATTTTTAAATTTTTGAAACTAAGTAATTTCTCAACCGATTTGTATGAAATTCGGTATGGTCCTCTGAGGGTCCTCTATGGGGTCTTTTGGGGTCTTTAAAGGGTCTTTTGAGGGGTCTTTTGTAGGTCTTTTGAGGGTCTTTGAGGATCTTCAACCGAATTGACTTGACTCCTTTTGGCTGTATTTTCTCTTTCTTTGAGGTACTTTTTAACCACCTTTCCTACGACCTAGAGAGCTGACACGCGTTTGACGCGTCGTGAATTATGGTCGCGAGTTCATACATTAATCCCATGAAAAGAGAATTTTTTAAATTTTTCCAAGTTTTTCCCGAATTTTCCAATTTTTTAGGTTCCTATAATCATCCCCAGACTATTATGAACATTTTTCAAAAAAATTAGCCAAATCGGTCCATCCGTTTAGCCGTGAAAAGGTAACAGCCAGATAGAGTTACTTTCACATTTTTAATATTACTAGCTGACCCGACAGACGTTGTCCTGTCGCACTTTCAATAAATTTGTATTTGAAATGTTAAATCAAAGTGAAATTGAGAAAAAAAAATCAACCAAATGATTTATTTTCTTCAATGTTTTTTCGATTGCAATATCATAGCAAACCAATCGAAACAAAGCATGCGATTACTATTTCGTTCATTGCATTGCTTTATGATACACGACATTTTTGTAAGTGAAACTTTATCGGCGGTGAGGATGAGTACGGTATCAAAAATAATTTTGTGTGGCGATTTTGAGTCACATTATTGGTCACATTATTGTGTTACATTTTTAAATTTTGGGAACTACCAGGGTAGTCCCAGAAGTACCTGAACTAACAAAGAAAACACAAAAAGTTTTGGGAAAAAAAGATCTTTATTTCTCTACATAGTTTCCTTTTAGTTCGATACACTTTTCCCAGTTATGTCCCAATAACTTCGGCACCCTATTTACAGTGAATAATCCGAGGGGGCTAAATCTGGCGAATAGGGTGCAAGCAATGCGAAGTTTACTCTTTGATTTTGGCCATCACGATGAAGTATGTGTAAACTGGTAAATTATCTTGAAGAAACAAAACACTTTTCTTCGCCAAATACGGCAATTTTTTCTTGATTTCAACATATACTTTGTTTTGCTCTTATCTGTTAGACACGATATCAATATCTTGTGCGTAAGCCAGTATCTGGATTGATTTATACCAACGTCAGATCGAACGTTGTCGTAGCAATTTGTATATGGGTAATGGGATTGATAGTTATCCGAATATCATTTCTTAGCTTGGGCATTACATGCAATGGTAAGATACGTTGTCATGCTTCCAATTACAGCACGTAAATGGTTATGCAAAGTCTTAATAGTATTAATCCGAAAAATAGTAGATTTCGAAACTAATTCAGTATGTGAGTCGCTGATACAGTTACTGATCTGTCACAGTACACTACAGTGGTCATCGCATATACGAGTAAGCGAACCACTCTACTTCAATAACGAAATCTATTCTATAACTTGAACTTGAACTTCATTGAAATCAGCTAGCTACCCTATTTTCTCCGCGTGCTATGCACGATGTAGCAATAACAATAGAGAATTATGATTTATTCACTCCAACAGAAACGATAGTTATTTTAAATCTGCGAAAATCCGCATCTGAATGCCTGCATCTGGCGTAAAAATTTACGTGAATAACTTCTTGAATTCCTTGAATTTCGCATTTTATGCAGTTAACATAACTGCAAACCAACGAATGTTTTGGAATTGTACAGAAATAGAACGAGTTGTGTCATCGTGCAATACTTGGAGCCTCATGATAACCACATTTATTTAAATTGACTTCGTGTTTCGAGCATCACACCACTTCACATTGTGGGTGTTTGCAAGATGTATTTGAATCCAGTGGAGCTACCATTCTTCTGTGTTTACATTGCGAGCTAAAAAGTGGTTTAATGTTGGCAATTGCCATAATATTCCAATTCATGCTATATGCAGACGTTTAGTTCGATGAAATTCGTATAAGAGGAAGTGAAATTTTCTTTTTCCGGATATACTCGTATACGATAAAATTCTGTATCGCCGTTTAAATTTCGATTTTCTTTTTAAATTTTCAATTATTGTAATAATCTTAAAGAGCAATACATATATTTTGCACCTTATTTTTTGAGATTTATTACTTTACGCGGCACCCGCCGACCCCCACCTTCGAGACACCATTTAGACCCACCAAATGCTAAAATACAAGACGTTGTCTGGCTGCCCCACACACACTACTGACCGACCCAACCAAACTGAACGCTCCCCAACTGAAACCACCACCACATACCATTGAGCTCCATCACCAACTACCCGCCACTGACCCAAAATTGAAGCCTATAAGGTGTTCGAATCGTGAGTTATGGTCGCGAGTTCATACGTAAATCCCTAATTTTTCCATAATTTTTCAATTTTTCAGGTTCATCCCCATCATCCCCGGACTATCACGAACATTTTCAAAAACTTCGAAACTAACTTGAAAAGATTTTTGGTTTCCCACTATTGGTATAGTAAACCATTTACTGCCTTAATTAGCCGTTTAAATTATCATTTGAAGAAAATGTACATGGGTTAAATTAGAATATATCAGGTCGTTAATAATTTAGTCATCAACATTATTGTTGTGTAGGTAGGTGGATTATTGGAAATATGTAGAGGGAACATACAAAAGTGACATAGACATCATATACATGTAAGATGAAGTTTACAAAATCCTTCAGAATTAGATAAGCTATCTTCTCAAGATATTTAATTACTTTACAAAATGTTATTACGTGTTATTTATAGACATTTAAAGTCAGTTTTGGTTATATGCAAGATAGAATTAGTTTTCCCTCCAAACTCCATCTTCAATTGTCAATTTAATTCGCCAAATTGTACTGGATTTACTACACATAGCGTTTCTTTATTTAAAGGATAATAAAGTGGTCTAAAGTGCAAAATAATGCAGATGTTTAAACACAAAAGCGAAGGTTAATGGATACATTTGAATGGCTCTAATTTGTATATAGCAGTACTTTTGATATCAATGTATAGATTGAACATTGATGTCAGCAGTACTTTGCTTCTTTGACAATGATTCTTAGAGTGAACGTTTGAACGTTTAATTTAGGAAAGAGATAATTTTTTGAAATTTCTCTTCCAAGTAAAGCGCCAAATGTAGTAACCCCGTCGTATTTATAATGAATTTTCTTACAAGCTCACAAGATCCATTATTGTGTGATAGATATTAAGAGAATAGCGCCTGAATCAGTTATTGTATTTGTTATTGTAAGCATCTCATCAGAAATCCTCCTAAAGACTATTGAAGTGAACCACTTCACTCCAGTCAACATGCGTACAGAGCGGGCAGATCTAAGGAGACCGCACTGTGGGAGCTGACGGAATGTATAGAAGGGTCCCTTGGCAGTAAGGAAATCGCGCTATGCGGTTTTCTAGATATTGAGGGAGCATTCAACAACGCATCTCATGAGGCGATTAGAATTGATCTGGAGAGAAATAAGGCAAACAGTGCAATCTCTAAATGGATGTGCGAGATGCTGAGTACCAGAATAGCGAAAACCATAGTCGGTGATGAAACCATTATGGTGAGCACAAAAAGAGGATGTCCACAAGGAGGGGAACTGTCACCCGTTTTGTGGAGCATACTCGTAGATGAACTACTTCAGCGACTAGCTGAGGCAGGAACTTATGCCTAAGGTTACGCGGACGATATAGTCATCGTGGCAAAAGGGAAGTTCGAAGAAGTGCTCTGTAGTTTATTCCAAAACGGATTAACCACCAAGAGCATATGGTGCCTAGAAGTGGGACTTAGGGTGATCTCAAACAAAACTACACTGATACCTTTCACCAATAGAAGGAAACTGGGGCGAATGCATCCGGTTACCCTCAAGCCTGAATGGACAAAAGATTACTATCAGCAAAGAGGTTAAATACCTCGGACTGATATTTGATAGTAGACTGCCATGGTATAAACACTAACAGGAAGTGCTGAATAAATCCAAAAATATCACTTATGGTGTGCAGAAGGTTGGCAGGAAAATCTTAGGGAGTTAGCCGCAGGATAATGCACTGGATGTACACCATGATAGTTATTCCAATGAATACTAATGGAGCAGTGCCATGGGCGAATAAAACCAAGCTAAGCACCACAAGAAAGGAACTGGAAAAAGTGCAGAGGCTAGCCCGTGTTTTAATTACAGGAGCCATGAGAACCTGCCCCACGGCAGGTATGGAGGTTATTCTTGGGCTGCTCCAACTACATCTAGTGGTAGAGAGCAAATCCGAGGAAACTAAATTACGTTTCAGCAAGGTAGGCTGCTTCACGGACGTTAGAGCAGGGCATTAGTGGAATCACAGGTTCCGTTAGCCAGCATGCTTTGTGATAACATGGTGCAAATTGTTGAATTCAAGAAAAAGTGAAAATGAGCACCAAGAAGGAATTCAGATCGGAAACTGAATACCAGATACATCCGGGAGCCACAAAGTGGTATACGAATGAATCAAAGAAAGCAGAAGGCACGTTGAAGCAATGGGCCGAGCATATTCCAGGCAGAAGTACATGCCATCGAAAGATGTGCTCACTTTTATCTGGAAAGAAACTACGTGAGGCAGGAAATAGCCATCATGAAAGACAGCCAAGCTGCGCTAAAAGCCATATACACCATGGCGACAATTAATAGAAACTACTTTTCGTAACAATATATATAAGGATGTGTTTTAAATTAAACATTAAGTATGCTTTGTTTGTTTAATTCAACGTATTTTATTAATAAATCTGTTTAATTTAACGTTTAAAAATTCGTATCCAAATACGTTACAAAACACATAGTACCGAAGTATTGTACAAACGTTCAGGCAGATATTTCAACTAATGTTAGAATATTATATAAGCAATTATAACCACATTTTGATAATCAAATTTTAAAGCACGAGAGAGATTTTATCGCACATCTGACCCATATATTAGTGTTCGCAGTGCCCATACTTATATATGCCCAGATTTTAATATGCAAATGGCTGCACTGTGTCAACAAATATGTTAATTTTTGACTAACCCACCAACCCATATTAGAGAGTGCATATTTAAATATGCATATGCCCTTCATGTTATGATCATGTTGACTTTACAATGACAAATTCAAAGTATTTCAACTTGCTAAAAATTGAGATATTACGACAGATGAGCAAGTCAATTAAACATTTCAAATATATTACAACGAATGGGTCAATTTACTCGGACAAGTCTTTGCTGTCGGTCTTATTTACTGCGATGCCACACAAACACAGCTCTTCTTGAGAATTGTACAAATTTTGGATAAGCATTTCCAATTATAAAATGGTTTGTCGTAATTAATTCGAACAGCGTACACCAGAACTTACATCCCACTTCCTTGCCAGCCAGCGGACGTGACCTGTTGTTTCATTTGTAATGGGACCGCAATAATAATTCAGCTTGAAGCAAAGAATTAATAATGTAAATTCCTGTCAATTACAAATACCATCACATAATCAAAAGGATGAAATGTTTACTGCTCAATAGCCATACACCTCATTCTATCATCAGCATGTAGAGATTGACATTAAAACAAGATTGTCCAAAGTGAAATTTTGAAAAGGCATCCAAAAATCTATTAAAAGAAGAATCTATTGTTAGAATTTTTTACATTTTGTTGTAGTTTTTACAAGAGGTTTTCCTCAGTCGACAATAAAGAGACAGCTGGAAACATCTGTAAAAAAATACCTTTGAGCAATTTTGAAAGTCGTTTAAGCTTTATTGGGAAATCGCATACTTGCAAGGTTTCCCATTACATAATGCGAACCCATTCATCCCGACTCGTATGCTCTATCCACTATGTTTCATTTTGTCATATTGGTTATCACAAAAAAGAGCAAAAAAGATCTATGACTGACTGTTCCATAAGTCAATCAATCAATCACAAAGTCATTTCAGTTACAAACACAATGTACGACACAGCCTAGTTTTTTTGTAATACACCTGCAAAAGTTAGCATCGATAAAGTAACAAAAAATAAATTTTTTGTCATACGTGCTTAAAGCACTTGTCTGCGGAGGCATACATCGTATATTCGTATTGTCATCAGCCGTACACACAACAATGTCATACCGAGCACTACATTCCAATCTATTCCATCCCATCACAGTAAACTATTTGAAGGATCGATTAACGGCCATTAAAAAGTTAACTCGATGTGTAGGATTTGTTGAGATATGGGGTTTTTACCCTTAAGTCGAAAAAAGTATAAAAAGTACTGCAATGTTGCGGCTTAGGCTTACCAGAGTTTTCCAATTACGGTTCTTGTTCTTGTCCTATTACTTGACCCCATTTTCTGTATTTTCGACTAATTGTAGGTCCTTTTTAACCACCTTCCCCACGCTTAAAGGGTTTACACCCCTATAATGTTCGGCTTTATGCTTGGCAAATTGCCTTGCTTTCATCAAATTGATGCAAAGACCGGTTCCACTGTTCGTTGCTTACGAAATCGATACTCCCGGTCACTATCATTCCCTCATGGAGTATTCATTTACCTCTTAAAACGTTGTGTGCTGTGTCACTTTACAGATCAATTCACTTTACAACGGTGGTGTAGTGTTAAATGGAATCGCTGGCAATAGTAAACATTGGAGATGTTGCTTCCCATCACAAGTGAGTCAACATAAGTCGTACAGAAAAAAAACAACTAAATTGGTCGTAAATACATATTCGATACCATAAGTAATTCCTCTTTCTCCATAGCAGAATTTTCGTCGACGAGTATGCCCGCAGAGGAAACACGTTGCCAATTGATTCACAGATAGATGAATTATCACATAAGTGGATTTGATTTTGCAATTAAAGTTACAAATACCAACATCCCGTTTTAATGTAGTACAGGATGTTTCCTTATGAAGTTGTATTTGGAATTTTTCAATAAAATAAAATAAAATTACGCAAAAACAGTTATATGCTAAGCATATTTTCGAGATAAATTAAAGACATCTTTTTTTCGTTTTTTTAATCCAAATCAAAAGTTTATTTTTGTTTGTTTTCGCTTCCGTTTCACAAAAATGTAGTAGCGTGTTTTGTACTTTTGCGAGAAATAATAATCAAAGCTATAAGAAACATACAATGAAATACCATCTAGGGCATAAAAATACTTAAAAGCCAGTTTACCTTGCTGAAAGCAGACAGTGACAGGCAGCCATATACGAGTTGGTTAAGAGGACGAAGGACACGGGTTGTAGAATTTTCCAAATTAAAGGAAATTACATATTTGTTTTGTTCTCGTTTGCCGTATTCCCTATCTATTCTTGCAGTGTTAGCTTCCATTCGACTGAACGTACGTACCTACTTTTCTCCGCGCACTAGGAGAAAATATATTAATGAAAACGTTTGCTATACGTGGTTAGCTAAAGACTTGTAGTGGACCAATATAAATAGACTAGGGAAAGTCTTGGGCGAGTTCAAATGCAATAATATTTATCGACTATTAAGAAACTAGTTGATCAAAGTTTTTCCGGAGTCATAAAAATCGATATTTTTTTTATATCTGCTTGAGGTTTTATTGTTCACTTTTTCATTGCACGATACAGGTTTAGTCTTCATAAGTTTCCTTTTAGGTTCATTTCTTCATTTTCAATTAACAGTTATCAATATTAATGAATAAAAGTAATATAATAAGAGAACATATGGAACTTTATGAGCTCGAAAAGCATTCAGAATATCTTATTAACTCTTCGGATAAGAACACAAAGCAACCATCTGTGAACACGTTTTGGTTGTCTTGTATTTATTTCCTGAATATAGGGATCATCTTTTCAATCTGAATACAGCGCAAAGATATTGATAAACTTAAATAATCAATAGAATGTTTATAAATGATGTTTTTTCCAATTCTGGTACTAACATTTTACTTTCGCAATATCATAGTAGAACAATTTTTTTACCTCAAAACCTTAAGCGTCATAATGATATATATTATATATCCTTCTCTATGGCGAATATTTCGCAAGGGGAATATCTAAAAGGGTTTTTTAGTTTTACTACATGTAAGAGAAACTGAAAAGAAATCGATAGGTTAGGTTAGGTTAGGTTTGGTGGCTGCTATTGCGCACTTTGACCGTTTACGGCGGTCCATTGTGGTATGTGTGGTTCAGGATCAAAGCTTTTTCCTTTTACTACAAAGCCCATTTTAGGATTTCTCCCACTTTACAGTTTTCGACGTCCGATAAGCTGTTTAATGTGTTATATCCCAACTGTTTCAGTCTTCTGCTTGCAAGAGCCGGACATGTACACAGGAAGTGGGATACTGTTTCTTCCTCTTCGTCGTCATAGCAGCTTCTACATAAGTCATTAAACTCAAGGCCCATCCTTCTAGCAGGAAACAGTACCCTTTTAAAATACATATAGTTATTTTCCTGTCTCTTCTTCGAATTCGCTTTCATCATCATCATTGAGAATGAATCCACCGAATTGATTGCCGCCTGACTGTCCATATAAATTACGATATCGGTTACCGATACTATATTATATTTCTGCCAGGTCACTGCTTCTTCAATCGCTGTCATCTCAGCCTGATACACGCAAGAGTTTCTTGTGGCGAGCCATCGCTCAATGGCTCCCTGGAGGCCCGAAAATACTTGTTGAAGAACAACACCGGCGGTGTGTTGTCTAAGTGCACCAGTTCTACCTTAAGCTAGGCTTATAACATTGGTCATGGTCAACCTACAAAGTCCTTTCAGTTAATTTAGGATGTCGAATTCTCTCATGGCTTTATAAATTTCGAGTCCGGCTATGCTATCATAGGCGGCTTTAATGTCTATAAAAAGATGGTGTAGTGAGTTCTGAAACTCTAGACATTTTTCCATTACCTGCCTAAGGGTGTAAATCTGAACAGTTGTTGATTTGCCTGGGATGAAGCCACACTAGTATGGACCAATGATAACTTTAGCGTGTGGGGATATCCTATCTTGAAGGATAGAGGAGGAAATCTTATACGCGTTACTCAACAACGTTATACCACCGTAATTGCTGCAGGTTGTTGATGCCTCTTCGCCAGGCTTCTGTCATCCGTTCTTCCTCCCATACTTGCACTATTAGTTCATTAATTGCTTGGTGTTATGCGGGGCCTCCTATTTTAATCAGCTCCGCTGGGATACCATCAGATCCCGGGTCTTATTATTTTTACTACGGTAGAACTTGGGGTCCTAAAGTGATGCATTGGATGTATACCATAATGGTGAGACCAATTTGAGGTAAAAATATTGGACCGAGCAATCTGGTCTAATGGTGCTCCAGCATTGGACAATAAAAGTCTGGTCATCTGGTACACAAACGGATCGAAGATCGATTCTGGATTGGGAGCTGGGGTATTCGGACCCCACACCAAAGTCTCAATACCAATGGGTAAGAGTCCCATTGTTTTCCAAGCAAAACTCCATGCCATTGAGGTCTGAGGGATAAACCTTAGTAAGGGTATTATAGGCGCTACGATTTATAACTTTTCAGATAGTCACTCAGCACTGAAAGCGCATTCGTCCAGCATAATGGACTCTTAATCAGTTAGATACTGCTACGATAAACGGTAATCCCTGGCACGGCTCAACAGGGTTAAACTCGATTGGATCCCTGTTCACTATAGTGTTGCAGGCAACGAACATGCCAGGGTTGGTTCAGAATCTGCGTTCTTAGGACCGGAACCTTACTGTGGTATCATCTGGGCTACCACTACAGCGATGATTAATAAATGGGAAAGTGAGCTTCGTCTGGCCCACTAGGGTAATAGCCCAGGGCTTAAACAGATCAAACGGTTAATCAGACCTTTTTCCTCTAAGGAAATCCTTGATCTAGACAAGAATCTCTATTGAGGTTGAATGTTTATATTTACAAAAGTTCTACTGGAAACTAAAATATGTCGGATGTTAGAGTGTTTCTTTGTGCAGATTCCTAACCAAATTCAACCAGTGGATTCTATTTACCTTAGCATTGTTTTACAACTAATATACTTTAAGTCCTACATCCCAATTAAATATTTGATATGATTACAGTAAACAAAATTTAATAAAATTAACGGGCGATTATTTAAATTCGGGTGTCTGCTGAATTAATGCAAAAAAAAGCGACCACAATTTGAATGTGTAAACACGAGACGAACTTTAACCGTATTCTGCGCTAATTGCATGAATCAACAAACTTTTTAATGTGTCCTCAGAACTTATCAAGTGCTGAATTACGACAAGTATACAAGGATTTTGTACTCCCTAAGCTTAATGATATCTGTAAGTATGTTCGTCATCACTTTATCATTGTGAAACAAAATATACAACAATCTGGAAATAAAATAACACTTTTCGCAAGCTGTGTGAGCAGATACACTTAAAGGTTTATCCGAAACCCAATTTCTATGTAAATACTCACCCAACCCATGGGCTTTTCTGTGGTGAAGTAAGTTTGCCAACTTTTCGACTGTGCAGTACACAGTAGCAGTATAGAAATCTTTTACTCAGTTACCCCGGACTAAACAAGAAGGGACAAAAGCAAAACGAGACAAGACAAAGAAACTTGAGGACGATTTGATTCAATTCCCGGGATTATTTATTTGTCATCATTAAATTTCAAGTTTAAAACCGTCGCGTCGCGTCAGCGGAAAGCCGTTGTTTTTCATTTTTCATTTCAAAGAATCAAATCCTCATGATGATAACTACATAGTGATGCTGTTTCGTCCTTCAGTCCAGATGTCCGCACGCACAATTTTAGTGAAATTTGTTTTTCATTGCTTCACTCTGTGCTGCTGGGTTAAGAAACTCTAGCAGACTGTGGATAACAATAAAAATTTACAGAGTTGCGCTTATTAAAGTTTAGATTATATTTGTTGAGATTATTGCTTGCCATTTATTATATCAACAGATGTTTCGAGATAGAAGCGTTTACATAAATACAGCCCTGTTCTTGTGTAAACAGTAAAAAATATTATGAACTAATAATACGCAACACTGGGACTAATTTGGCTCGAATAAAAAGATTATGCAAAAAGTTTCCCTTGTTTATAAGATCACATTAGAACACTTATAACGAAATTAACTGGTAAATTTTGAGTTAGAAACAAATTGAAGATATATTCATCTAATATTTGCCATAAACTGTTGGAGAAAAAAAGCTATGTAGGTAGCTTTCATATAGTTACAGATTTATAGTGCTTTGCAAACATAATCTACACATACAGGTCTCACACGTCGATTCCAATAGATATATAACAGCTCAATGCTCACAATGGTGGAACAGACCAAACGATTCCATATTCTTATGTCTCTATCGCAGCAAAGTTCATGCGAGTATGTTGAATAGTTGTTGTTGAAAAACTATTTATAAAAAAAGTGTTTTATAATATAATCATATCCTCCGGATGTATAAAAAAATTGCTTTAATGATCGAGTGAGTGCCAGGACGGTGAAAAGCATTTTTGCTGTTGATATTTTTATGATACAATAAAAATGTTGTGAAATTGTACATAATGAGTACGTATACCATTTTTTTTACATATCGGGGCGCGCCGGTATGTACACAAATACTATGAAAAGTATGGATATAGTCAGAAGATCAGAAGAAGGTAGAGTCCTGTTCCCCCTTCTATAGAACTTAGCAGTGAATGAGCTGCTGGTATGCCTAAGAGGTGAGGGCTGCAGAGTAATCGCGTATGCGGATGACGTTGCTAGGAAAACATCCGAATACATTAATGAAACTCGTGCTTGCTAACTCAACAAGCTAACTTGCAGGGCAGATCGCTGTGTTTTAGGGGTAAGTCCCCACCCGTCCTATGTCCTATTCACCCGGAAATATAAAGTTCCACATAATAACCCTATTTCTATAAAAGGTATAAGCTTAGCTTTCTCCCATAAAGACAAGTGTTTGGGTCTTTTTCTGAACAGAGAGCTAAGCTGGAAACCAAACATACAAGAAAGAGTTCGTAAAGCCACAGTGGCACTCTTCTCATGCAAAAAAAACGAATGGTAGCAGATGGGGTCTTCAACCCCATATAACTCATTGGCTATATTAAACCTACTCTTCTGTATGGTGTGAATGAATGTTCGACTGCCTTAAAAAAGAAAGTAAATTTAAACAAATTAAGCAAAGTCCAAAGATCAGCTAGTCTATGTATGAGCGGAGCACTTCACCAATCGACATTTTCAGCACGCAAGTAGCGGATATCTTTGCTATTCGCCTTAATGCTATCTCCCAGTGGACTAGAAATGAAATCGGTCATTTCTATATCCTGAATTTAGTCAGGATCCCATACAACATACACTACACCACTCCGCAACTCCATTTCAACAGAAACTTCCAGGTCACCTTCCCCTCCAGATCATTCTGGGCAGAAGACGCTTACCTGGAAGATGAACACATTAATTTTTACACAGACGAGTCAAAAACTTATGAAGCTTCGGAAGCTCTCTTTCCGTCTTCCAAATCACTGTAGTGTTTTCCAGGATGAAATAATGATGATCAGTGAAGTCTTATCTTGACTGAAGAGAAACGTCATATCTGCTAAGGCTATCCGTATATTCTTGTATAGCGAAGCTTCACTGAAATCCCTGGAATCAGTCTCTGCAAATGTAATCCTTTCCGATAATCTCTCATGGAGATGGTGGAGCAGTTCGATATACACCTGTGTTGGGTGCCGGGGCACAGAGACATTCCTGGTAACTGTATGGCTGACGAACTCGAGAAGCAAGAAACTACACTACACTTCTTATCTGATTATGGTTCTACAGGCATACCAATCCCTACATGCAAACTTATTTTAAGGCTGATTGCATAGCGACAAAACAGATGTGGCCCAAGTTGGATACGAAACGCTCCAAGTGTTTGATCTCACATCGGTGCAATTGTAGGTGTCATCACTGGATACTGTCTTATAGGCAAGCATGCAGCAAGACTTACAGTCTTCTCGAATGATTTCTGCAAAGCTGCATGGATGAGGAGGAGGAGGAGTCAATTATCCATCTTCTCTTTAATTGTCCAGCCCTCTTCCACAAACAAAAACTCAATATGAGAGCTTACTTCTACAACGACACTAATGGTCTTATCAACATTGACATTAGCAGTCTCCTAGGCTTCAAACGAAGCTCTAATTCGTCTAAGTGTGCTCCGTGTGGTATCACAATACACCATTGCTTTACATTACGTAAATAAGTAAATGTAAAAAAAACTGAATTTTTGGGGTACAAACGTTTATGGTAATAATCGCCAAAATATCTGTTTTTGAGGACTATTTAAAGTTATTTTCTTTATTCCTCGCATCACACGCGTCACATTCGACTCGCGATACGAGTCACACGTGGGATAACAAAATTTGCCGTTGACATTGAACAGCTCCCAAAATTTCAGCCCTCTAGGTCGTGTGAAAGGTGGTTAAAAAGGATCTGAAACATGCCAGAAGACTGGCGAAGAGGCATCCTCCGACCCATACATAAGAAAGGAGATATCACAGCATGTAGCAGTTATCGTGGTATAACGTTGTTGAGTACTGCGTATTTTCTCCTCTATCCTTCAAGACAGGATAACCACATACGTCATCATCATAAAGTCATCATTGGTCTATACCAGTGTGGTTTCATCCCAGGCAAATCAACAAATGATTAGATTTACACCCTTAGGATATAGACTTTAAGCCGTCTATGATAGGATATCCATAGTAGAACTTTATAAAGCCATGAAAGAATGCGCCATCCCAAATAAACTGACACGATTATTTAGGTTGACCATGACCAATGTTATGGGCCAAGTAAAAATATCCGGATCACTTTCAAGTCCATTTAACATCTTCAAACTAGGGTTGGAGAAAGTGATCTGAGGCTCTGATGTTACACAGTTATACAGTTTTTCTAATATCTAATACTGTTAGCCTTATAAGGTAGGCACAAACCAGCCCAGTTTTGAACTTATCAGAAAAAAGTTTCTTTTGCACTTTTGCGTTCTTTATTTATTTAAATCAGCATTGTTTCCCTTTGAGTATCAATATTAAATTTTTTTATCAATTATCAGGTTTGCGCTTGATTCATTTCACATAACTCGACAAAAGTTTTAAAAGATAAAGAATGTTTAGTTTCCAAGTTTTAACTGAAATAAATTCTTTACCTCACTGCAAATCCATTCTTTTTAAATTCTGTATATTACCTTCTGTCGTTCGTTCGTTCGGTGGTGGAATCTTGCGATTAATTTTTTTTGAACCTTTGCACACGTGTGTATTTCCGGTACTTTCTATTAAAATTTGATAGTGATCGGGCCTCGGGCCTCGGGGTCTGTAGGCTCCCATACAAAATTTTTAAGAAAAACATACCATATGGGGGAACCAAATCATGGCATACTATAATGACTGTGTGCCTGTGTGCAAAGCTGTTTTACGATTAGAACCACAAAAGCATGCTGTGCTTCGCATGTGTTTTATTTTTCAGCAATTATAGTGCATTACTTTTAGGCGCATATTTTAGTTATTAGCGAATTTTGATAAAAAGTTTCAATTTTTATGCGCTGTTCTTTTGCTTAAATAAAATCGCTTGAAGTTGTTTCAGGATCTAATCAATATAAAAAAGGAAAACTCTCTGAAGTGTGTAAAAAAGTAACAATAAACAAATAAGAAACAAAATGATCAATGTGAAAATAGAAAGTCTTCATTTCATTGACATAATGCGATAACAACCAAGCTCTTGATTTTAAGGTCAAAGATGTGGATGAATGTGGGCTGCCTCAATTTCTACTAAAGTTTAAAATTTTCCAGGAAAGCACACGTTGCAAAGAAAGGCAATTGATCAAAGGAAGATTTTTCTGACGATGTCAAGGATCTACTTGTTCTATGTACATTATATTTTATACTAATAAACTTTATTTGTTACCGCTCGAAAATAATATTTCGTTATGCTTTGAGCCTTTTAGTTATTTCTTTCTTTATTGGTTGAACCCTTCTGTTTGCAGAAAAATCTATTTCAATATTAAAACACAATAATAGTGGAGAAAATCCTCTTTGAAATGCTTTGCTACACGGTATTTTTAATATACGAGTATGTAAACACGTATAAACGTACGTGTGAGTGACTTGTACAGAATTGTGTAAACTTTTTGATGTGGAATGAAAGCTTAACAGAAACTGACGGTTACTGTTTCAACTCCATAGCCATGTTTAGAGTGCATCTTAGTTTCAATAGACTATTCGTTTGATGTGTGTTGTGTGACATGTGTTTACTGAATTTTAAACTGAGCAAATTTGCATTAAGAGTTGCGGTTTTATTTTCAGAAAAAAGTTATGAATACTAGCGATAAACCATTAAAAATAACGGGGTTTTCACATAAATTGAATTATTTTAAATGCTTTAATATTAACTTGCCTGTGTCTGTGTTTCTATGTGTCTTTCTGTCGTTTAAGATGTCATTCTGTCAAGCTTTTTCATTACAAATCTGTGAGTAAGTTACGTACGCTTTTTTTGGGTAGGACTTTTCGAGGGGTCTTTTGGTGGTGTTCAGGTGGATCTTGAAATGGGTCTTGAGTGAGTCATGATGGGCCCTTCAGGTGGGGCTTAGAGAGGGTCTTGAGGGAGTTTAAGGATTGTTTTGAGTGGGATGTTGATTGTCTTTAGAGGTAGTTTTGAGGGCGTCTTGAGATGATGTTAAGGGAGTATTAAAGGGGTTACTTGAAGCTGTCTTAAGGGTGGTCTTTAGGGGGTATTGAGGGGGTTCTTGAAGGGTCTTTAGGGCGGAAAGAGGAAAATCTTTAGATGGTCTTTAGGGGGTTTTGTGGGGGTTTGAGAAGAGTTTGAGAGCGTCTTGAGTGGGTTTTGCGGGAGTCTTAAGGGAATCTTGGGTGGGGCTTATGAAGGTTTGAGATGGTCTCGAGTCTTGAGGGGTCTCGAGGAGTTTAGTGAGGACATTTAGTGGGGTCTTGAGGGAGTATTTAGGGAATCTTAAGAAGATTTTTATTGCTTCACATACACACCCCAATGCTCCTTAACATGAAGCACGTATTGACAGCAGGGTAAATAGTTTATTGGGTAAAATATTTAGTCCAGATAAGGTTAAATGGGCCGTTGGCTCCTTCACACCGCGCTCATTCTGCCGGGTTTGATTGATTTATTAAGAGCCAGCTACAACGGGGGTTACATTTCGTATACCTGGAGAAAGGATAATGCCATCTTTATCCCCAAACCAGACAATAGGCCTAGTGAGCTGTCCTATAAGTCTAACATCATTTGTTCTCAAAATTATGGAGAGATTATTGATGTTCATATCAGAGCCTGGCTAGATACGTCTAGCCCTCTACACTCAAGTCAGTTCGCATACAAGAAAGGAAAAAGCACAGAGGGTGCCCTTCACTACATAGTTTAAAAGAGACAGAGCTCCAAGGAAATAGTTCTGTGTGCTTTCCTTGACATTGAGGGTGCTTCCGATAACACTGGCTACGACTCAATAACAAGAGCACCCAGTAACAGAGATATCGAGGGTTTAACCAACCAATGGATATGGGCAATGCTTGAAAGTCGTGTCGTGTACCGCAGGGATTAGACAATCGAAACCGTTAATCAGGCCCTTTTCTTATAAGGAATTCCTTTATCTAGACAAGGATAGCATCAGAAAGCTAGTGAGTTTTCTCACAGGTCACTGCGGTTTGCGATATCACCTTAGCAAAATTAATCTGGCCTCAAACACGGAATGTAGGTTCTGCTTGGAGGAGACTTTCCTGGATTGATCTGGTTAAGGACACATATTTTCCACGAGGCATTATGTTCGTCGGTAGATCCGCGTAATTCTGCCACTAAGGACATACTATCCTTCATTAGGAAGGTACTTAGTCTCTTAGATTAGCTACACCCTACCCTTTTAGGTCCCAGTATCAGCCAATCGGGCTAGGGTTTGTCTATATATAAAAAAGGCTAAGTCTTTAACGTTGTAACCAAAAATCTAGCTTTACCAGCAAACGTTAGTCTGTTCCTTTCAGAGTAGAAAGAGCAACTGTCAGAATTTTATTATTCCTAATGAAGAGGACCAGCTCTGTCTTGGACGGGTTGACTCTTATTCCACACTTGCTGGTTCAATTTGCGATGATTGAGAGGGCATTCTGCATTACTTCCTTAATGGTTCGAAGTTTCCAAGAAAGTGCTGTCTTATGTTCAATACTATTTTTCTTTTAATTTCTATTTGTTTATGTATTTGTATTTTTTTGATTTGCACATATTATGTCACATGAATCCGGGAGGCCATGAACGGACCCAAATATGATGTTGTTACATAAATCCTTGCATACAAATTATCTGAGGTTAAAATATTTATTAAATTTAGCCTCGAACACATTGTAATTTCATTAAACAATATTCGCTGCAATCCCATTAAGTGAAAGGAAATTAAAATGATTGGCGGTGGTACGGCTTAATAGAAATCCATCAACTAATTGTATGAAAAAATTGGAATATTAAGTCGAAATACTCGTATTATGCTATGTACTTTTAAGTGCTCTTACCATCGATTATACCAACGGTTAGTACGCTCTATCAACGTAACTGGTTATCCAAAACCTTTATGGAATGTGAGGCTTTTAGCACTCAACGCCAATGCTTGACCGACTTACAAATTTGTTTATTACATTTTTATGTTATTTAAATAACAAAATATTTTTCTGAAATAAATTTTTTTCTTATATCTTTTCTATTTGATTGCAGGACATTTTCCACTCGGATCACAACACTGCCTAACATGGATATGTCTGGATGTACTATTTTGCACAGCGAGTATAATGCATCTCTGTACGATATCGGTCGATCGATATCTGTCCTTGAGATATCCAATGAGATTTGGTCGGAATAAAACTCGTCGTCGAGTTATATTGAAAATTGTATTCGTTTGGATTTTGTCGATTGCCATGAGCCTTCCACTTAGCTTGATGTATTCGAAAGTAAGTAAAGCTATGGATATTAGAATGTAAATACCTACTGTCTGTCTGTCTGTATTGTGCAATAATATGGATGTAGGAATAGAGGATATTTTCACTTCGGGTTGGTGAAAACTAATATAGTGAGATAGATGTTCGGGCAATACTTGGTCGGAACAATTTGCTCGCTTGCTTTAATTCTCAATATTATTTGTGCATTCTACGGTGCATTCCGCGGTATATACATAATCAGTTGAGCGGCTTCCGAAAGTTGAAGAAAAGTAAAGTCAGCGATAAGAGTTTAAGTGGAGAGAAGAATCTATCTAAGTCCGTCTTGTTCTTTGTTAACTTATCTCCGCTTTGATACCAAATAAATATAACTCATACTGATTTATGTGAAGATACTCGTAGAACCCAAATTATGGATCGAGTCTAAAAAAAATCCATTCGAAAGTTATCATCGCTTACTGTACTTATACTGATTTTTGTGTCTCTTACTGGTCAACCGTGGAGCACAAAACATTCCTATCATTCCTTTTGCATACATACCTTCCGTAGATTTCGCACATCCGTAAAGTTTAATGGTAATTCTGTGAGTGTTTGAATGTAATCCATCTAGATCCTGATGAATTCCCTTTTCCTCTCCTCTCTCTCACCCGCTCACTTCAACTAAGTCATCTTTATAACCGATTTTATAATTTCTTCTCTTTGCTGCGGTTTTTGTGTAGAATCACGCATCCGTCCTGGTGAAAGGAACATGTCAGATTCCGGATCCTGTTTACAAATTGGTTGGCTCAATTGTTTGTTTCTACATTCCGCTCGGAGTTATGCTTCTAACGTATTGCCTAACTACTCGGCTTTTGGCAAGACAACAGCAAAATCTCGGTGGATCAAATCAAACAACAGCACCTGGCTGGGCGAGTGGTTGGCTCGGCCAGACACCTGCATTAGGTAAGTTCGTTTAGTATACAAAACCACAAACACAGCAGCGATTTTATCCTTTTGTTGTGAATCAAAGCGAAAATTCCGTCTACGTTGTGAATCGTTGCAAGAATTTTTCTTTATGTAGGTATAAGTAAGTGGTTATGTAGGTGCACATGAAAGCATAGAAAAGTCTTTGAGCTGAAAAACAAATACTTTCCATTGCACCCACAGAAATGCAGGGATTCTATGCAAGAGATTTACACTTTCTATGCTTTGCTTGAATAATTTTCGTTTGACGCATTCAATTAATTCCCATTGTTTAAGGATAGCGGTGTGACAATATGACACCTTCAAGTTTTCAGTTAGTGTTCTATTAGTATAGAAAATAAAACGTTCAGCATACAAAGTGTTTGTACCAACGTGTGGTGGGAAGATATAACAGCTTATGAGATCAACTTTTTTAAACATTTCAAATTAATTTTTAATCAACTTCCTAAAGCCTGATTTTATACAAACTTTGCAAACATGTGTATCTCCGATAACAATACTTTTTATTAAAATTTGGAAGTTGTCGAGTGGATCCCATCATCATCATATTTGGCTCTACAACCGGGGTCCGGTCCTGGCGTCCCTGAGCCGATGTCATCCAGTTTTGCATCCCTAAACTCTGGGCTTAGTGATCAACGCCATCCTTCCAGCGTATGCTTGGCCGACCTTGCTGTCGTGTTCCATAAAACCTACCGCAAACGACTTTCCGAGCAGGATCCTCTTCGGTCATGTTATCAAGGTGTCATGCGCACCGGAGCATACCGAGCTTAATTCTCTTAGCGATGTCGACATAGTGGTAATGCTCGTAGATCTCATCATTTTAGTCTCCGGAATCATCATTCCTAACATACAGGGCCAACCACTCTTCGTAAAACTTTTCCTTCGAAAGCGTCTAAGAGGTCAGAACGTCTTTTGCTAAGCACCTAAGACTCGGATCCATATGTCTTATATACCAACAGCTTGGATATTATGGTTAAGTTCCTAGATTTGATGTTTCTTGATAGACTATAGTAGGCTTTGTTGGCTTTAAGCAACCGAGCGCGTATTTCTGATTCCATGCTGTTATCGGCCACTACAGTTGACGGAGATAGTTAAAGGATTGCAGTACTTCGAATTCGTGCTCCACTATTTTAATTGAGGGACCAATGTTGGATCTTCTATTCGCTGACGAGGCCACCATGTACTTTGTTTTGCTCTCATTTATGTGCGGCCCCAGATTTTGTGCCGCCTGCTCGATCTGGATGAAAGCTTCCTCTACAGCGCTTCGGTTTCTACCAACGATGTCAATATCGTCTGCGTAAGTCAGAATCTGAATGGACTTATAGAGGATTATTACTCTCACCGTTACGTCAGAGTCTTGGATCACTTTCTTCAACGCCAGGTTGAAGAGGACGCAAGCCAGTCCATCCCCTTGTCGGAGCCCGTTATATATGTTGAATGGGCTTCATAGTGATCCGGATTTTTTACTTAAGTTATGACATTGTTCGTGGTCAACCTACATAGTCGTGTCAGCTTATTTGGAATGCCGAATTCTCTCATGGCTTTATAAAGTTCTACTGTGGCTATGCTATCTTAGGCGGCTTTAAATTCTATAAAAAGATGGTGTAGTGAGTTTTGAAACTCTAGACATTTTTTCATCACCTGCCTAAGGGTGTAACTATATTTACTTGTTGATGTGACTGGGATAAAGCCAGACTGGAATGGACCGGTCTTGAAGAATAGAGAAAAAAAATCTTGTACGCAGTATTCAACAACGTTACACCACGATAATTGCTGCATGTTTTGATATCTCCTTTCTTATGTATGGGGTACATGATGCCTCTGATGCCCCAGCCTTCCGGCATCGCTTCTTCCTCGCATAACAATAATATTCGGCGCGGCAGATCATTGCGGTCCAAGGCCTAGCTTCTCGCAACCATTTTTGTGTTGAGCATGTATATTATTGCACACAAATGGAGGAGACCTACAATTTAATGCCGGATCCGAACGGCGAATTGAGGTGCTTGCCGTGACAAATTATTACTCTCGGATGTTTGTCAGACTTTCGCGAGAGGTGGGAGACCGTGAAAAATACTTTTCGGTGTTACAGGGATTTGAACCACGAACCTCCTGCTCAGAAGGCGTGCTCTTATCAACTAAGTCAAGCCGCTCATACTTGCACTATTATTTTATGAATTGCTTGGTGTAATGTGGGGCCTCCTATTTTTATAAGTTCCGTTGGGATCCCATCAGATCCCGGGGCCTTATTTTTTGAGCCGATTTAGCGCTCTACTAACTTCGTCTATGCTTGGTGGCGGCAGCATAGTATGATCTTCGGTCATTGGGGGAGCCTCCAAATCCTCAGTAAGCTGGCCATTTAGCAACTCATGAAAGTGCTCTTCCCAAGCCTTTAAGATCGGCGATCAGATTACCCTCTTTGTCCTTGCAGTATGTGCAACGCGGTGTGTATTGCGTCATACCGCGGACTCTTTGGTAGAAACTCCGCACCTGATGCGGCCCTTGCTGTCTGTACTATTCTAGCTCACGGACGAGATTCTTCTCCCAGGCTGCTTTCTTTCGCCGGTAAACTGTTGCGTGTGGTTCCATCAGGAGATACCCATGTGGCTTTGTGGATATTTTAATGCGCAAAACTTGTACTCGCAACGACCAATATTAACAAATAAAAATCAATAATAAAATTAATAAAAAGTTAAACTTATATTTCGATCAAAATTTAAATTTTGGTTTTTTCTTAATTTTCGGATGCGATTTAACTTGCTGCCCTACAATCGTCCTGAATTAATGATACCACAACTATTTTAACGGTGTGTGTAATTTTTTGTTCATCATAAAATAAAGAACGCCGCTGCACATGGCGCAGACTATTGAAAACTGGCCAGCAACAGCAGTCCACTTCAGCATCTCATCCTCATTCAGCGAATTCCACCGACACAGAGTTGTCTACACTCGATAACCATGAACTGTGGATGCAAGACTCAAGGTAACATAGAGTTTTTTGCAACTTTTTTGCTCCTTCAAAGCATGCAAAGTTCTATATATATGCCTGTGTTTTTTTATGTTTACATTCTTGAATTTTGATCAACAGCATTCCTGAACCAACAACGACAACGATGACGGCGCTACAACAGTTTGGCGCGGAAATGTTAAAATTATCAAGGGGCTTAGAATCGGTGGCATCGTCATCGATAGGATCGCAAGCAAAGCTGGAGTTTTCATCGAATCCTTCACAATATCCTTGCGGTCAACAACAGCAGCAACATTCACATTATGATTCTCAACATCAAAACTTGCATCAATTGCAACTGAAACAACAAAAGGCTGAGGAAGTACAATCATTTCGTAGTAGTATATCATTGGAAGGTACTCAAGGTGCCGAACGGTATGTTAATCGCAGCTAGCTCTACGCTACCAGATAGCGCGTTTTCGCCGCCTGTACTTGCAAAAGTCAAATCCTCTATGGGACAGATTTACTTTCGTACTCGTCAAGTGGCTAGTGTATTAAATGATCTCAAAATTCATAAATCTACAGGGCCTGATGGCATTTCCGCTATAGTTTTGAAGAGGTGTTCTTTAACGTTGGCATTGTCACTGCGCAGGATTTTCTTTTTCTCTTATTCTTCTGGAGTCGTTCCAAAGGCATTGGAAAAAAGCCTTTATCCAGCTTGTTTCTAAAAATAGCGAACCGTTATCTCTCTCCTCGTACCGACCCAATGCACTAACATCCATACTTTCCAAGGTAATGGAAACGCTGATCAATCGTAAGCTTATGCAATACCTAGCATCACGTGAAATCCTTGGCCACCAGCAGTACGGTTATCGTAGGAAAAGTTCCACAGGTGACCTGATGGCTTATCACACTGAAAAGTGGAACCAGTCTATTCACAAATTTGGTGAAAGCAAAGTTTTTTGAATCGATA
Organism: Nephrocerus scutellatus; assembly: GCA_947095585.1. Taxonomy (NCBI): domain Eukaryota; kingdom Metazoa; phylum Arthropoda; class Insecta; order Diptera; family Pipunculidae; genus Nephrocerus; species Nephrocerus scutellatus. The sequence goes on along the minus strand of OX352761.1, from coordinate 4,189,226 downwards.
TTTCTGAGGCTTTTGACAGAGTCTGCCATCAAGCTATTTTGTCGAAAATGAATGCCTAAAGAATTGACAAGGCCCTGCTCAATTGGAATAGTAGCTACCTTTCTGACCGTTCATTCCAGGTCGTATTGGACGGTTTCAAAACCAATGTTCATCGCATAAACGCCGGTGTTCCCCAAGGCACTGTTTTGTCTCCGACTTTTTCATTTTCATTAATGATCTCCTATCTGCCACTTCTAATCCAATCTATTCTTTCGCTGACGACACCACTCTTAGCTTAAGCACGTTAAATACTGACCTTGACAGCATAACAAGGTGGGGACTATGTAATAGAGTTGTATATAACGCTTCTAAAACTCAATGCTGTCTTCTGTCGTCCAAGCGTAATTTGAACCCCAAACATTTATCCATGACTGGATCTTGCATCGAAGAAACTAAAAAACTCGAAATTCTCGGTATGTGCATCAACAACAAGCTTTATTGGAACGACCACAGATTTGCCATCGCCAAGAATGCTGCGAAATGTTTAGGTTTCCTTAGACGGTCCAAGATGTACTTCACTCCTTCAGATCTGGCTACTATTTACAAGGCATATATTCGCCCTAAACTTGAATACAACTGTATTGTCTGGTCTCGGCAGGTGCCCCCAAGACCACAATGCATCTACCGACAGAATTCAGAACAGCGTGATAAAACTTATTGGTGACGTTAATATCGCGAAAACAATCGAATCGCTTGAAAATCGTAGGAATGTTTCCTGCTTGTCACTGTTTTATTGCTTTTTCCACAAGCGGTGTTCAAAAGAAATATTCAGATGCATTCCACCCATTCTCGAACCCATTCGTAATACCCGTGCCTCAACTGGAGCCCACAGGTATACCATTAGGCCTATCTTCGGGCGTATTAACCAATTCAGATATTCCTTCTTTAGCCACACTATAGTTAGTTGTGTGGAATGAATTGCCAGATTCCGCATTTGTATGATCTGCACTCATTTAAGATGCACGTGCATAGACATCTTATATTTTCCTCTCCCTAATTTCCTAACACCCACGCTGTGCTAAGCATTATAAAGGTGCATATCCTTTTTGCGTGTGTACATTATAAAAAAAATCACTTAAATGGACATAGAAAGCCAATAAAATCAAAAAACAAAAATTTTTTAAAATAAATTTCCCGTAACTTAACAGCTTAACTAAGGGAATATAAGGCCAAGGTGGTTTAGTTGTTTCTTTGTGGTGCACACCAAATATTTCCATTCGGTCGACTATTTCCTTTCGAAAACACAATATGTCGGGAAGATGTTATGTAATAAATTACCACAACGTTAGCTATAAGAAATAGACAGATTACTCAATCGGTTTTAAAAGAAAAAGAAATTTGACTGAAGTAAGCTGTTTATCGAATGCTGTCGATCACGTCTTACTACTCGTAGACTGTAAATTTGAATTTTTTAAGGCATCTAAGGCGTATCTGCTACATCAATCAGATACGATACTTTGATACATTGATACTCTTCTACAAACACTTCTACATACTATACTTCATTACATGCCTGGGTCATACGTATGTAATCTCTACCTCTCCACCATCCCAACTAAGGACCATTAAACAAGTCATGATGCACAAATGGACCAAATCCGAAAACCATTCAATTCAATTGCAAAAACTCCGTAATTTCTTTCGCCATCATCATTATCATTATTACCATCATTATGCTACTCATGGTCGTTTTTTAAACTATGCAGCATCCGCATTTTGTGTGTCCAACGTCCGTTAACCGTTTAACATGGACCTTCTCAAAGGCTTGGTCATTGAATGTTGAATACCTTTGGCATAATGTACACGATTAGGTACACACTTACAAGTGTATTGAAAATGATGCATTATGTAGTTCATTTCCAACACATTAAACTCTATGCTGTCGTTCGGTGAGTAATTGTAGCAGTTCCATCAAGCTTTAGATGACTTTCAATGAATTCTAAATAGAGACCGCATCCATTGCAACGACCTATTCAATTCTGAAACGTACTTTGATACCCTACTTGATGGTAGCATAGGTATACGTATATTAGCTTTTTAGTTATGGATTTGTCTGACAACAAATGTTATATAAAATGAAAGTGCGAAAACCGACGCAACTTTTTAGGGGGATGATGTACGAGTATGTAATTGCTTGGTCAAATGTATTTGAATTCAATTTGATTCGATCTTATAGCAAAATATGAAGTTTTGGACATGATTGCTATTTCGTTGCTAATAAAACATAATGAGTAGTATTACAAACATCGATGTCAACTATTTCCAGATTCCCAAAAATCATCTTTTAAACGGAACTCACAAACAACATAAATATGGAAATATTAGTTGGAGGTTATCAACAGTGATTACGTTACGTTACGATTAAATGTAAATGTAAATGTAAGAAAATTATTATTATATAGCATATATTATGTTAACGTGTTAACATTGCTTCAGCGATGGATAACTATCATTAAGTCCATTCGAACATTCGCTCGACAACAATAGAAGGATATCTTTTATTGCTTCTTAAGTTTCATTTTTCTTATATCCACATTGACAGTGTATCTTCTCCGACACAACCATGTAGTACTTTCCATTGAAAGTTCAATTGGAAATGTTTCAATTGTATACGAAGTATGTTGTTGCAAGAACTGTAAACCGCCAAAGGTTTAACTGAGTACATAAGTATACGGAAACTGGTAAGCTGGTAACAGAAATGAGATAAATTTGTTTTCTATCTTCATTTATTAAATACTCGTATAAGTAGAACCTTTTGAGAAGTAACTCTGATTATTGAATCGAAAATTCAATGTTATATTGTACAACAGCTTGGTTAGGTTGGTTTAAAGTCTTTTGGTATATAAATAATGCAAAGAGGTTATACCATGAATGAACTGGCAATTAACGCGTAAAACAAGGGCGAAAATACAAGAGTAGATTTGTTATTCCTAAACTTCAGAAGGAATAAGATGAGTTATCCATAAAACTAGATTACAGGACAAAGAACTTTATCAGAGAAAGTATAATAAATTTGGATATTTGTTACTTCTTTTTTGACAATTTGGCATCTGTTTAATATTTTAAATTTGAAAGAAGAAGAAGAAGAAGAAGAAGAAGAAGAAGAAGAAGAAGAAGAAGAAGAAGAAGAAGAAGAAGAAAAAGAAGAAGAAGGAAAATCTTTGTAAAGTTCTACTGAATGTGGGCCACATAAATTTTTCCGTAGTTTCCAGTTTTAAGTTGGTTGGTTTATTGTTCAAGTTTAAGCTGATTGTAATTTGTTAAGCCATATTTGTTTCTTTAGGTGGTAGCTTGCAAGAACTTTTCAATTAATTTGGTAGGCCTCTAAATTACAACTCCCTTTTGCGACAAAAACTTTGCACTATTTTCAATTTAATTTACAGTTTCACGAAGATTCTACTACTCTTTTCAACTTTTATATACAGTGCTAGCTGACCCAACAGACGTGGTGCTGTCCAACTTTCAATAAATTTGAAATTTGTGAAGAGCTATTTGGTATTTTGGCGTTCTTTTGTACGTCTTTGAGTGTCTTTTAAGGGTATTTTGGTTGTGTTTTGTAGGTTTTTTGAGGGTCTTTTGGGGGTCTTTTGGGAGGTCTTTTGAGAATCTATTGAAGATTTTTTGTGGGTCCTTTGATGATCTTTTGAGGGTTTTTAAAGATTATTTTATGATTCTTTTATTGGCCCTTTGGGGGTCTTCTGGAGATCTTGTGGAAGTCTTTTAAAGGTCTTTTGGGATGTTTTTGGGGTTTTTGGGGGTTTTATGGGTCTTTTTGGGGGTATTTTTGGGGTTCTTTAGGGGTCTGCCGGTAAGTATTTTAAGATTCTTTTGGGTAGTCTTTTGAGGTTCTTTTGGGTAGTCTTTTGAGGTTCTTTTGGGGAGTCTTTTGAGGGTCTTTTTAGGGTCTTTTTGAGGTCTTTTTTTGGTCTTTTAGGTTGTCTTTTGAGGATCTTTTGAAGGTTTTTGGTGGTCCTTTGAGAATCTTTTGGGGGTCGTTAATAATTTTTAATAATTCTTTTATGAATCTTTTGATGGCCTTTTTGGGGTCTTTTTTTGTGTTCTGTGGGTCTTTTGATGGTTTTTTTTTTGTGTGTGTGAGCCTATTGACTAGTTTAGGGATAAAGATTACGTTTACCTTTCTCCAAGTAAACGGAGTGTAACCACAATTGTAGCTGGCTCTAAATAAAGCAATCAAATCCGGCAGGATGAGATGTCTATGCGGGCCCTATGGTTAGGAGCATTAGGGTGTGTGTGTAAAACATAAGTAGACGAACCGGGGAAGTGAACTTGAAGTGACGTTCTCAAAATCAGGACTGGTCGCGAGATTTTTTGCGGCATTTTGATACCGCACCCCGGTTGTTCAGCTGATGATGATGTTGAGTATATAGCTTTCTTTAACCAAAATAGACGAACATTTTTATTTTAACAGAACAGTCTTGTCTTTTGTCGTCTTACATTTTAATGTCCTGTCTGTAACATGACATAAGCATCCACATAACACCAACAACGAGTAAGTAGAGAAAACTATCAAAAGCGAAAAAAGGATTCTTTTCCTGTACGAATTTGAAATTCAAAAAAGGGAAATCACAGCCACAAATACTCGTAATACTCGTGTAGTTGTGGCAAGCACGTTCGTGTTCTTGTGTATTACGCTCCTCAGATCCGCATGCGGGTGAACTTTTATTTGCCAGGCACGTCTTTTAATGCAATTTCTCCTAACCAGTACCCTTACAAGCTAAATAAGTTTGTTTTGCATTCTGTGTTTATTTTTACATCCTGAATCCTAAACAAAATATTTACACTCTTGTGGAATTCTTGGATTTTTCTTTGTAAATCAGATTAGCAGAAACGTAAGTTACTTTAAAATATGCGTAGATCCACAAGGATGGTTTCCTTGAATTTCATTATTATGTAATTACCTCATATTGTTTCTTAGAGCCATCTTATTGCAGGAGTAATTATCATTTTTATGGAAAACTCTTTCTTTCAGCGAACAAAAAAGCATTTTCTTTGTTATGAATTTAGGGACGCAACTAACTGAGGGATGTTTATAAGCGAGTCGACTAGCTGAACCGTCTAAAGAATCTTTTTATTCTTTTATGTCGTAATAACTTTTAATAATAGCGAAGATCTTAATTTCCGTTGCATAAGTTGTTTATTTTTTTCTTTCCAGTTCTGCAGGAACTACGCCACCAAAGTTACCGAGGCGAGTGCTATCGTACAAGAGACGGCGACGTGCATCGACTTCTGAGCACACCACCGTCGGTGGGATGACTCCATATACGCCACGTCCGCAAAGGCGTCCTCGTTTCAACAGTTTACCAAAGAACACCGTCCTTTACCTGCCGGAAGATTCGTCATCGTCGTCAACTAAGGTAGCCAATGAGCCCACGCAAAATTCCAAGGATGGTCAGAATGACGATACGGTTGAAAAGAATCTTTGTAAATCAGAGAACGGCGGTGGTGATGATGGCACGAATGAATACCTAAAACTCCCACCACCATGCACGTGTCCTTACTTTGGTGATCGGCCATTGCAGAATTGTGCTAAGCCAGCGGAAGTGAAAATAATTTCATCGAATTTTTCCGTCGCATCCAGTGCTCCGCCGGGCGAAGTCACAGTGACAACCACCAACACCAGCAACAACAACAACAACAACAACCAAAATAGCAACAATACTCTTACGGTACATGCGGGCGATACTAATTATCTTACTCCAACGACACCCACAGAGCGTCGAAAGCTGAGCATTTCAAAGACAGCATCTGTAGTCACCTGGGATCCGGCTCGTAATCGGCGACGTGGTTCAAGCTTTGGCGGTCCCCAAGTATCTCTTTTGCTGACTCCGACTAAATCCGCCATCACAGTACCGGCGTCGCCTATGCGGCGTTCGGCAACTTTTCGCAATCACAACAACACACATTATCATCCATCTAGGGCCGGAACAAGTCTCCTGGATGTTGGCCCCAGTAGTCTGAGAACAAAATCGATTTCGCCGCATTCGTCGCCGTGTCTGCTGCAGCGCAATCAAACTGTACGCTCACATCATTCCCGCAACTCAAGTGTAATATCACGGAATTCATCTCGTCATGGACGCATCATCCGCCTCGAGCAAAAGGCCACCAAGGTTCTCGGTGTGGTATTCTTCACTTTTGTCATCCTATGGTCGCCGTTCTTTGTGCTGAACCTTTTGCCAACAGTGTGCGGCCGCTGCGAAGACAACATTCCTCACTGGGTGTTCGATGTAGTCACTTGGCTGGGCTATGCTAGCTCAATGGTTAATCCCATTTTTTATACAATATTTAACAAGGCTTTTCGTCAGGCATTTAAAAAAGTCCTTCTCTGCCGCTACAATGCCGCATCCAACTGGCGTCCAAGCAGATAGCAGATCCAATTAGCAACAGATAAGCCATCAGCAGCAACAAGCTTTTGGTCCTTTTGGAATGCACTGCTAAAACGGCCAAGCCGCAGTAGCAGCACACGAAGTAGATAAGGGCGGAAGGAAGTCAGTCAAGATACTCACACACATATACAGCGACACACGTCAACGGCAATCACTAATAATTGCTTTAGTTTAATATTCTTATGATTACACATCCATCGTTCAATCATTTTCCAAAAGGGTTATAGAGAGAATGATAGGAGTACCTCGAGGACTCAAGAAATAGATTCTGTAAATACAGGCGTAAGTAGACACATTTCGAAAGGATTTCATATTATGATGACGGAAGTAAGCTAAAATTTCAATAAGTTACAAAGTACACAAGGTACTTGTGTGTTTCCTTAAAATTAACAAACATTTACATTTAGAATGCATTAGTATAAATGTATTCTAAGACTTTATTAACACATACTTAACGAAGTTACAAGCTTTGAAACTCAACAGTGTTTGGTAGAAATATTAGGTAGACAGGTAAAGTTGTACATCTTTTTTTCGATTGCAGTTCGTCACCTGAGTTCTTATTTTTCGTATTTGACACTTTTTAGGAAATGAGATTTTAAGTTCAGAGATAATTCAATTTGAGATTAATATTTTTTTGCAGCAATGACATTGCCGGTGCTAAAGTCAGGGCTTTGTAAAATTTCTTGTATTACTTGCCATATAGTCAGATGAAAGGCTGCACGTTAAGTGTAATAAAAAGAAAGAATTTTTATCTAAACTGCATTTCATGGACAGGGGAATTCACAAGCTCAAATGTATCCCTTGGCTGCAGTTTACCAAATTTAACTCTCTATGACGCAAATGGATGCTAACTGCACATTTCACTGATAACCTTTTTTTTCTAGAGTACGACTAACTGCTGGTCATTAAGCTCCAAAGAAAAGCACAAAGAAAAATGCTTACGTCTTAAGTAACAGATGATACATTGATTGGAGCGCATCGCATTTTATTCGTATGCTACTTGAGCAGCAAATCAAAGCAACGTCAGCATAAACACGAAAACTTTGTAAGCAAAGAATCCCTAGTTGGTCTGCAAGCTTTAAAAGTTTTGAAACATTAACAGAAAACATACCTTAACTGAATATAGTTTGTTGTTGTTGATATGTTGCTGTGCAAGTTTTTGCAGTCCTCCTTGAATGGAGTATTTCATGCGATATATACCGGGAGCAGGATCCAGAACTTATTCACAAAACTTTTTCCAAGCAGTATACTACGTACAAACAGTTGTTGTTTCTGTGAAAAGTTTTCGTCCTCGACACATAATGTTCACTTTTTCTTCCAACGGAAATGAAACAATACATATATATGGCAATCATCACAAGAGATAGAAGGAAGAGGACTAAGTTTATATGTGAGACGTAGCTCAGTAAAAAATAATCCTACTTGTATTTACTATTTACTATACAGGCATTTAAAGGACTCAATAGATATCAATAAACTGAGCGCCTGCAGAACTTTATACCAATTGGAAGTTTGTTTGTGTAAATCTATATTAACTAAGAATTGCGGCGGATTTCAATATACACAATTTTAGTTAGCTTCGCCATTCAGGCTTAACAACACCACAAGGGAAGGATGTTGAGTTATTTGCTGATTTTAAAAATCTCACTCAGCTTTTGAATGAGCCCACTCGAATTCCAGACATTGTAAGTCATAACACTAATACCCATGACTTGTTTCATACCTCTCTTCCTAACAAATACACCGTCAGTGTACTATCTCCTCTAGGCTCGTAAGACCGTTGTGTAGTATCATTTTCTCGTTTTCAAACCAGACAGTTAAAGAGAAAACTCCTAAAAGAAAAGTATGGCTACACGAGAAAGCCGACTGGGATGGCCTCAATAATTTCATTAGAAGCATTAACTGGCCACTTAATACCAATAATGGTGTAGATGCCATTTATGATACGATCACAAACATATTCATCGAAGTTATGAGACAGTTTATCCATTGCAGAACAAAGTGTATCAAACATTCAAACCGAAGGAAATTGCTTGGTATGATTTAAGCTGCAAAGAGGCTACTAGGAACTGGAAGGTATGCTTTCGGTTAAATAAAGAAAACCCCACTGTGTAAAACCGAACCAAATTTAGACGAGTCAGAAATGATGGCAATGCCTTCCTTAGACGAGCCAAATTCGACTATGACCAGAAAAAGACAAAAAATACTTCAATGTCCCAAAGGAAGAAAAAATTTTTGGTATTCCCGCTATAGTTTCGAGGAGGTGTTCTTCAACGTTGACATTGTCACTGCGCAGGCTTTTCCATATCTCATAGACTCTTATTCTTCTGGTGTCGTCCCAAGGAATTGGAAAACAGCCTTTATCCAGCCTGTTCCTAAAAAAGGCGAAACGTCATCTCTTTCCTCGTACCGACCCATAGCGCTAACTTCCGTACTTTCCAATGTGTTGGCAACTCTGATCAATCGTAAGCTTATGCAATACCTTGAATCACGTGAAATCCTTAGCGACCAGCAGTACGGTTTTCGTAGGCAACGTTCTACAAGTGACCTTATGGCTTATCTCACTGAAAAGTGGAACCAGTCTATTCACATGAATGGATCTTACATCGAAGAAACTAAAAAACCCACGATTCTCGGTATGTGCATCAACAACAACCTTCGTTAGAACGAGCACATATTTGCCGTCGCCAAGAATTCTGGGAAATGTTTAGGTTTCCTAAAACGGTGCAAGATGTACTTCACTCAGATCTGGGTACTATTTAAAAGGCATATATTCGCTCAAACTTTAATACAACTGTGTTGTCTGGGCAAGTGCCCCCAAGACCACATTGCATCTACTTGACAGAATGCAGAACCGCTTCAGAAATATCCAGATGCATCCCGCCAGTTCTCGACCCCCCATCCGTAATAGCCGTGCTTCAACTCGAGCCTATCTTCGGTCGTACTAACCAATTCAGGGGTTCCTTCTTTAGCCACACAATAATTATGTAGAATGTATTGCCCGACTCTGTGTTTCCGCATTTGTATGATCTGCAGTCATTTAAGACACACGTGCATCTCATCTTTTGTTCTCCTTAATTTCCCACGCTGTGCTGAGCAATATATGGGTGCAAATCCCTTGAGCCTGTATACATTATAAAAAAAAATTATTTCTCTTTACCTTTCTAGAGAGTTCGAAACATTTTATCGGTTAACTTGGTATTGATATTCAAATGTTCAAATATTCAAAAGATGTGTCAATCGCAATGCTACGCCTTTGATTAAAAACTAACACGAAAACGCCATATAACTTTCAGATAACATAAATTACTAACTGTGATATATTGTAATTATTCATAATAAACTTTTAACATTACGTTTTTAATCATTGCTTACATTTGCCAATATATTGTTTAACTTGTCTGTTATGCTATTGTACAGAGATTTTTGTGAGGTGCCCGTAGTAGTGTGGTCATGCATTTTTTAAGAACATCGATGTAGTTTTTCAAATAGAAAAAAAAACTGACGTCTAATAAAAGACTCAGTACCTTTTTAAAGCTTTTCTTTTACATCACAATGTTCAGTTAAACTTAGCTAGGGTTATTTTTGTATACAGGTTGTATCAGAACTGCTCGTCCTCCCTTCCCTGGTACAATAAAGAATTACGTACTCTTCGCAATACCAGAAACAAATAATGGAAAACTATTCATTCTACCAACAAGCTTACTTCCGCTTTTCCATCCTCTGTGAATCCCTCTACTTCGAATACCTCGACAGAATGCAACTTAGCCTTATCACTGATCCTAGACGTATCTACCAATTTATTAACGTCAAAAAATGGTCCGATGGATTCCCTTCCACTCTAAAATTATTTAACACTTCATCTGTAGTCCCTAAAGTAATAGCCAACCTCGTTGCCACCTTCTTCAGCCAATCGTTTAGTGACCACCCTCACGAAACGGAACTTGACTATTTCAACTACATGAATAACGGCCTTAAAACGTCCCTTATCTCTGTCGATATAAGGACTATTATAGTGCGCGAAAAGATAAATCGGCTCGAAGATGACTTTTCCCCCGGTCACGATGGTCTACCCGCCAAATTCTTAAAAAAATGCGTAAATGCTATAAGTCCTCCTTACAACTCTAATTCGACTCGCTCTATCTCAGGCCGTCTTCTCCTCCTTTATTTTCCCTATCAATAAAAAAGGTAGTAAAAGCGAGATATCAAACTACTGACCCAGAGCCAAACTCTCTTCAATCCCCAAGATTTTCGAAAGCATTGTTTACGATTGTTTTGTATTTTCACTGCAAATCCATATTTTCCCCAAAACAGCATGGTTTCTTAAAGGGTAGGTCCACTACGAATAACCGAACTACCGAACTCGTCTCTAAAACACTAAAAGCATTAGAGGAAGGTAAGCAAGTGGATGTCACCACCTTTTGATAAAATATAACACCAAACTATTTACCTTAAACTTAAACACGTGTGCATAGACATCTCATCCTTTCCTCTCCCTTCATTATAAGGGTGCAAACCCCTTTTTTACATTATAAAAAAAAAAAAAAAAAAAAAAAACCCTCGGTTTCCGCCCCTTTTCATGGCTGAAGTCGTACCTTGAGAAGCGCCATTTCTTCAGATTTTCAGTCTCTGACCCCATTAACGCTACTTCAGGTGTTCTTCAAGGCAGTCATCTTGGTCCACTGATCTTTGTCTTAACAATAAACGATGTTGGTTACTCAGATCTGTCTATTTACGCGGATGACATGAAAATAATCAAAGTTATATCTACCCCCACCGATTCTCTGTTACTTCAAAAGGAACTAAATTCTTTCTTCACCTGGTGCGACAAAAACTTCTTAGAACTTAATGTTGCTAAATGCCAATCCATTACCTTCTCCCGTAAACGACTTCCCCCTCCCACAGAACCTATTATTTTCGAAACGAACCAGTTCCCTCAGTCTCTTCTATATGCGATCTGGGTATTAAACTTCCGTTCCCACATTGATCAAATTATACATAAGGCAAATTCTTCACTTGGTTTCATAAAACGATAGTCCAAAGAATTTTTAAGCCCATTACAAACGTTACAAAAATCCAAATACCTTTATATTCCCTTTGTCAGACCCCAGCTTGAATACTCTAGACAAGTCTGGTCACCATTTCACGACACCCACTCCCTTAAAATTGAAGCTGTGCAGCGCAGGTTTATCCGTTTTGCCTAACGTCGTCTCCCATAGGTCGACAACTATATTATACCACCTTATGAAAATTGTCTAAAATTAATTAACTTGCGAAACCTTAAAAAACTTGGCGAAGTCGCTCACATACTCTTCGTGCACCAATTATTAACTGGAACGATCGCCTTCCTCGCACTATTGGAAATGATTTTCCTTCACACTAACCCACGTAACTTTAGATCTGTACCGCTATTTTGTTTCCCTCATCACCGCACCAACTACGGCCATTATGAACCAATCTCCAGAATTTTGCATCTGGCCAACAATGCACAGAACACCCTTGACTTTCATTCCAGTATATCCTCCCTTAAAAGCTCTCTATATACCTCGTCTTCACCTCTCTTTCTTTTAAGTAGTAGTCTTAAGTTGTAAGTTATGTAATAAAATCCAGTAAGCCCTTGGGCCAGTTAAATTAGTCTAAGTTAAGTTTAAGCTCTATTAGGCTTCTATTAAGCAAATAAATAAATCAAGTTATAGGTTTGGAAGTGTTGTACGAAAATACCACGTTTTTTCCACTTCCACTGTAAATTCCACACGATTTTTCTCGTAATGAACACAGGAACCTCGTAAGATTTTGTCACTTATTCTGATACAGCCTGTATGTTTACCATTTTAACGTTTCGCTTTCATAGACATGTTACTTTTTTAGAAATTCTAAAAAAATTTGCCTGCTAAAGTCCACACTGTTGTTGTTCAACCTTTTTAATTATTAGCCTCAAATAAACCGAATTAGTTAAGTCGACGTAATGATTCTTACAAATTAACTTGGCGTATTTGAAGTTGCATTTCATTGAATTAAATTTTTTTTAACCACCCTGTGCACAATATTTATTACTAACAACGATTTTTATAAAATACTAGCGGAAATACCCGGTGTTTCCTTGCTGCCCTATCCCACTGAACTCCACTTAACTGACCTCTCGCCCACTGACCACCCACCCACCGAACTTCCACCCACTGACTTCCCACATACTGACTCCCTCCACCCATTAACCACCCCAACCATCCAGAAAACTGTAGAATCGACATTTATATCGGCAAAAAATATATACGAGTATGTGATCGAATCGTGAGTTATGGTCGCGAGTTTATACAAAAATCCCATGGAAAAGAGTACTTTCAGTTTTACCCGAATTTTTCAATTTTTCGGGCAACTTTTCCAACTTTTCTTTCTTTCTTGTATAAATCTTACTTGGACTATGACGAACATCGTGGAACGTGGAACCTCTTGCTCAGAAGTCCAACGCACAAACACCTATAGAGCAACGGCGCCTACTTTTTTTTGCATCTTATTTATTGACCGCTACATTTATTAATATTTTGTATATATGTAGTAGGAAAAAAATTGTAAAAAAGTAATATTTTATATTCAAATTTAACTTTTTTATATATTTTTATATATTATATTATTATAAACACCTTATTAGAGGGGAACTATTTGAAGACGCTTGGAAATATGTAGAATTAACTAAAAATCTCTTTATGGATAAATTTTTATCCATCAGGATTGAAAGACAAACAAAATCAGAACTTGCTTTAATTTCATAACTACACAGAAGTTTATTGTTATTGTAGTCGAATTAGTAAAAGTTTTATCGATATGTATATAACATGTACAAGTATAATAAAATGTAATAATATAATAAATAATATAAACAAATATTATACAAACTACGAATACAATTTCGTATAATATTTTGGAAATATGATTTTGGATATTATTTTAAATTGTAAGAACAATTCGAAGATAAAAAAAATTTTTATTTATGTAAATAATATGAAATCAATGTAATTACTGGTTTTTTGTACTGCTACAGTTTTTCTAATAATTGTATTAAACGAATAAATGAATCTGTTTTCGAGGTGCATAGTGTTCTAAATACAAGCAACCGAAACACTTAAACATACCCAGCAGCAATTATTTCACGGAGTTTTAATAAATAACGACACCCACACAGACACAAACACTATAAAATTGTAGTGAGTCGATATTTTGTTAATAAATTTAAATATTTATAACAATTTGATTTGATGTTTTTTGTTCGGGGTGGGATTTCTAATCAGCAAAAGAATGAAACCCACCGTTATCGGCTTTAAAGCAATAAATGAACGGCTATGCACCCTTCGCGTGCGGGGCATAAGCCTTATAAATGTTCACTGGACAAAAAGCCATCAATAATGTGGAATGTTTCCTGCCTGTCACTGTTTTATCGCTTTTTCCACAAGCGGTGTTCGAAAGAATTATCCAGATGCATCCCGCCCATTCTCCAACCCATCTGTAATACCCGTGCCTCAACTCGAGCTCACGGGTCCACCATTAAGCCTATCTTCGGACGTACTAACCAAATCAGAGATTCCTTCCTTAGCCGCACGATAGTTATGTGGGATGAATTGCCTGATTCTGTGTTTGCGCTTTTGTATGATCTGCAGTCGTTTAAGACACGCGTGCATAGACATCTCATCTTTTCCTCTTCCTAATTTCTTAACGCCCAGGCTGTGCTAAGCATTAAAAAGGTGCAAACCCCTTTAGCGTGTGTACATTATAAAAAAAACGCACCCACAGAAGATTCCCCAGATGATGAAAACGAAGAATTATTTGAATCAGTCGAACAGGCGAACGCCCGAGCGCGGATTGCATCATCAATAAAGATAGCATCCGCGAATCAGATTCGAGTCAACACGGCTGCCCTTCGCAATGAAGAGACCAGAAGCACCTACGATCAAGCGATAGGACTCGCCCTAAATATAGGGAGAGTAAGTCCTGGGGCTGAGATTTCGGGCTTGGAAGAGAGATGGACACGCCTTATAAATACTGACATTAGTACTGCTGGCTCCATCTAAGGCAGTAGTCGTAAATATCGGCTGGTTCGATAAGCTAGCGACTGAGCGTAAGAATATTTCGTACCGAGCAATGCAACAATCTCATAGAACGCGGGTACCCGAAGATGAAGAAGGTATGAAAAACAGTTCACCGGCGAAAGAAAGCAGCCTGGGAGAAGAATCTCGTCCGTGAACTAGAACAGTACAGAGAGCGAGGACCGTACCATGAGCGGAAGTACTACCAAAGATTCCTCGGTATCTCGCAATATACACCGCGTTGCTCATACTGTAAAGACAAAGAGGGTAATCTGATCGCCGATCTCAAAGGCATCTTAGAGCGATGTTTAGAGCACTTTCATGATTTGCTAGATGGCCCGCTAACTGAGGAATTGGAGGCTCTACCAATGACCGAAGATCACACCATGCTGCCACCAACAAGCATAAACGAAGTTATCAGAGCGATAAATCGGCTCAAAAATAATAAGGCCCCGGGATCATATGGTATCTCAGCGGAGCTGTATAGAAAACTTTTGTCTAGATCGAGCAGGCAGCACGAAATATGGGGCTGCACATAGATGAGAGAAAAACAAAGTACATGGTGGCCACGTCTGTGAGTAGAAGATCCAACATTGGTCCCTCAATTAATATAGTGGAGCGCGAATTCGAAGTAGTGCAATCCTTTAACTATCTCGGGTTAACTGTAGCAGCCGATAACAAAATGGAATCAGAAATACGCGCACGGTTGCTCAAAGCCAACAAAGCCTACTTTAGTCTGTCAAATCCAGGAATTTAAACATAACACCAAGATGCTGGTGTATAAGACAATGGTCATACCAGTACTTTCATATGGATCCGAGATTGGATGCTTAGCAAAAGGCATTCTGACATATTAGCCGCGTTCGAGAGAAAGGTATTTTGGAGAATTGTTGACCCCGTATGTGAGGAAGGACGATTTCGGAGACTCTATTATGATGAGATCTACGAGCGTTACCGCGATGCCGACATCGTAAAGAGAGTAGGTAGGCTCCGGTAGGCATGACACCTAGCTCGCATTAGCGAAGCGGATCCTGCTGGCAAAGTCCTTGCGGTGCCACGGCAATAAGCCCTTTATTAAAATTTATCATTTGCAATGAGTATTCTTTAAGAACAAGCTACCAACTTACTTAGTTCTGTCCTATATCCCCTTGTGGGTCCTAGGGCCTCTACTGCGCCTACGCGCCGTCGCGTGGGATTCCTGGGATTCCTTCAGCTCTCTCCAACTCTTCCCCAATTGCCGTGACTTCTCCTTAACTGTTCTGCGCCATGTTTTTCTCCGACGACCCGTTCTTCTACAATCCTGAGATTACGGATTCCATCGCATTGCGTAGTTTGCTATGGAACTGTCGCCTTTTCGGAGTGTATGACCAATCCACTGCCACTTCCGTCATTGGATGGTTGTGCCTATTGGTTTCTGACCCGTTCTCTGGTAAAGATGTTCGTTAGAGATACGGTTAGGCATTGGATACCTCTACTCCAATCTTCTTGCATCATTACTTCCACCAACACGTGCAGTATCTATATAGAAAACGTAAGTATCATAAAAAAAAATGTAAACCATTGCGGTGGATCGGTTATAGTTCCGTGGCAATTTGCTGGTTCCATAATGGTTTCTCACGCGAAGTGTGCACAGATGTTCATGTATTGCTTTAAAGCCGATAGCGATGGAATTTTTGGAGTTTATTGGAGTTTACTTGCTATGCGTTAACAAAAGCATTAACAAAAAGGGAAGTCTTTAGTTTTTGACCTTTCACCCGACCTAGAGAGCTGAAATTTTGTGAGCAGCTATATCTCGCATAGCATTTTTGATATTCCGCCTGTGACGCGTGACGCTGACACGAATTTTTTTTTATTTTACTTTGCTGACTAGAAATCCCTCCCCCAGCACTTGTCTTGAATAGCAGCTGTAATATATATCAAGACACCATTTCACGTACACCACATCTCTCGGATTGCTTTTTATTGCAGCTTAAAAATTGGACATAGGCAGCTGCTTTTCAGCTTGATCTCATAGTGTACATTCCATGTGAAAATTATGAAATCATTTAGGTGTTTTCGATGCGGTCAGCCATCAGTTTAAGTTGTGAGACTATGGTTCCATAATGATGATTTTTTAGGGGCGATGTTATCGGCATTTCGTCAATCTTTCATATAAGGAGGTTATACAAGGAGGTTTGATTGCACTTCCACCAGTCAGATACGTGCATACATACTACATGAGTTACTCTCTTATTATTCTGCTGATGGCTGACCGCGCACCATCAGTTGGCCACAAATAAAAGTTAAATGGAATAATGTACTTTTTCTTAATTTATTCCTTTCGCCGACTGATTTCATACCAACAAAGAGCAAAACAAAAACGTAAATGAAAGTTTTCAATTTAAATTTTCATCGTCCATGATATATTGCTAGGAAGAGGTTGTATTGCACGAACGAACGAACAACCAGGGCGATTGTTGAAAAAAGCTCCTGCGTATAGTTACAGGATAAAGGATTTCTGTAGGTTCCTTAAAAATATGCATTGTAATATCCCAAAAAGGGACAAATTTCGTCTCAGTGAAGGATAATTTGTTTAGTTTTTAACCAAAACCCATGCTGCTGCTTTTGTATTTCACTGGTGATGTTCCTCGAGCTTGTGCGCATTTTAATACTCGTACATCACGAACGGAAGGGATAAAAATATCCTGCAGACAAAAATTTTTTTACCTCAAATAAATTATTAACAACGCGACAGAGATATTATTTCATATGTATAGGTGCTGTAGTGTTGTGAGAACATGCCCCCGTTACACGATACATAATTAATACATTTAACAGAGGAATATTTTCAATTTTATGTATGTTCTCGTAAATGTACAAATTTCTACACAGATCTTTGGTATGGGAAGAGCTGTAAAATTCCAAGCTGATTTTGAAGAAAAACATATCGAGTTTGTGTTGAACAAAGACGTTCCACTTTCTCATAGCCGGCAACTACCCACTATCGGTTACTTTATGTAGAGTATCGTCAATTTCTTTTCAGGATGCAAATTACCAATTGGTTTAAGTTACATAGAAATGTTTGGAACTAAAGCCAATCTCCAATTAAGAGTTCGATTGCATTTCATTGAAATTACGCTCGATTGACATTTTGACTTCCAATTATTGGAAAATTGTGTTTATTTTTGTTTTTTACTTTTCGTCCTTAAATGTGTTGCACTTAGCCAAAAAGTTTTGTTCTTCAACTATGCTTAACTAATGCACCGACTGCACTGTGTTAAGGGGGCTGATTTTTAAGAAGTACATAAAAGATTTTAGTTATTTGCTTTGCTTCTTCTGCAACTTGTCAATTAGTTCGAAACGACTGATAATTGAAAGTCAAATTTGAAGTCAATTTCTTAATTGAGAACTCACTCCAATCATGGTGTAAACACAATAATGTTTTTGACGTGAAGCCTACCTACTTGACTTCTTTCACTTTTTGATTATTGTTAACCAAGCAACAAACGTGTATTGTTCTGTCTAACAAACTTGCATACTTACATATTAGTTAATAAATCCTTTTTTGTATTTTCGACCACTTTACACGCGTGTGGCGTGTGATGGGTTGAAATTTTTTTTCTACTTTTTGAGGTCTTTTTTAACCACCTTCCTTCCACACGACCTAGAGAGTTGAAATTTTGTGAGTATCTAAGTCCAAAATAGAATTTTTTATATTCCACGAATGACGCGCGTCGCGAGTTGCGTGCGGCGCGTGTGAAGCGTGGAAAAAATAAAATTTGACGTCAAAACAATATCAAAAACAGATGTTTTGGCGATTATTACCAAATAATAAACGACTGTGTGGCGTGTTTCGATGTATGTTATATAAAAGTTTGTACCCGAAAAACGAAGTATTTTTACATTAACATGTTCATATCTTAAATTCATCTCTAAATTAATCTACTGAGTAATCTACTAACAGGTTATGGGCCAGATATCAACTGGTGTACGAGTTTGGATTAAAAATTGTTTGCCTAAAAAGTTTTTGGTTTTTTTTCAGATTGTGTTACACGACAAAAGCTGCTGAAATAAAATACAACATTGAAAAGTTGGTGGTTAATGAAGGTTCTTGGAAGGCTATTGCGAATGCAAATCCGGACCCGGTGAAAGATGCCTGGAGGAACGCACATTCGAATGCTGTTTCTACTATTACCAATTGGTGCATATTAGAAAGCATGAACAAGCAAAGGCAATGTGGACTGCATTGTCGGAGTATCACGAGAAAGGAACCGGGAATAACAGTGTGCAATTGATTAAAGAAGTTTGTACGAGTACACGTCGTTTGGATAAAGGGGGCAACATGGAAGACCACATTCATTGGCTGTCAGACATGTTCCAGAAGACATATGATCTTGGTTAGGAGAAACTATCTGAAAAGTGGCAGATCGGGCTGTTATTGGGTCAGCTGCCACGAAGTTATGATACGATAGTTACAGCGTTGTCGACAGTGAACTCGAATGAGTTAAAAATGAATTTCATTCAGGCCAAGCTCATCGAAGAATATAAACGGATGGTCGAGCGTAATGGGAACAACGGTGGTGCCGTGCTACAGGTGAATCCACGTAAACGTTATAGTGGCAGGTGGCAACCAAAATGTTATTTCTCCTTTAAAGAAGGTCATTTTAAGTATGTTTGCGAGAAATTCAGGGCATCGAAACGGAATTCTGTGCAGAAAGCTTATGCTTATGTCCATCAAAGATACACATGCGTATAAAATTTTAAAAAAATCGGGTAACTTTTGTAAAATATTTGTATGGGAGCCCCCCGACCCCGAGGTCCGAGGTGCCTCAAATTTTAATAGAAAGTATTGTCACTGGAAATATACATGTGTTTGAATAAAATCGAGCCATGGGAAGTGGGTTAAAAATTGATCAGAAAATCTGACCAGCCACCCAGCCACGTGCACGCGAACTTAATATAGAGAATTTAAAAATCGAATTCGTTGACGATCATGGATGTTTTAAAGTTGCAAGCAGTATGCTTAGCAGGTCAATTCTTTTACATGTAGAAGAGTTTCGAGTGCACATCAGTGGCATCGAATTTTGGCCATCGGGGTTTCGAGGTGGTCAAGAGTTTGAACGATCAGCGTTTAGGCAGCGGCGCATGTGCGGTTTGTTTCGAGGGTAAGATGACACGACTACCGTTTCCGAAGAGATCATTAACTTCAGCGAACGCAGTCATGGACTTAATACAGACGGATGTGTGCGGCCATATGCAAACGGAATCGCAAGGTAGCTAATCAGATAAGTACCCTTAGCCAGGTGATGGAAAAATGTCTAGAGTTTGAAAACTCATGGTGTACAAAGTTTTTATAGACTTTAAATCCGCCTATGATAGCATAGCCAGAGTAGAACTTTATAAAGCCATGAGAGAATTCGGCATCCCAAATAAACTGACACAACTATGTAGGTTGGCCACGACCAATATTATAAGCCAAGTAAAAATATCCAGATCACTATCAAACCCATTCAACATCTATAACGGGCTCCGACAAGGGGATGGACTGGCCGGCGTCCTCTTCAGCCTGGCATTGGAGAAAGTGATCCGAGACTCTGACCTAACGGCGAGAGGAACAATCCTCTATAAGTCCATTCAGATACTGGCTTACCCAGACGACATCATTGGTAGAAACCAACGGATACACCCCGTATAAAAATAAGGGGTGAAGAAAGTCAAGGAGAACAAAAGTTATTATGTTGTGTAAGCTGTCGGATCCAGCATGGCCATTTATTTAGCTTGCATTTATTTTCCTAGGTCTACGGTCTACCCAACAATACTCTTCGTTGAATTTATTAATTTTTAAAAATTTTGCCTTCGGTTGTCGACCATTTTTCTCAAATTTAATTAATTTAAATTTATCATTTCACTAAAAAGGGTTTTCTCGAGTGCAACCATAAATAAAGGTATATCAGCAATTAGAGTCAAATAACCCGGAGAATTTATGTTCTGTCTGCCATTGTTCTAGTCTGAGGTGTAGATATTTATTTTCGAGAATAATTTGTAACATTTTAAATTGTTCTACAGTACTACAGTGATTGAAATGTGAACGTTTTAACGCCACTTTTTTGCACTCCACCATATTATGATTATTCAGCTGAACGCTTTGCACATAATGACTTGACTCACACTATATTTTTTGGCGACTGACATGATTGTTTTGCAGTATTCGACACTAAACTCCACATTTAACTTACAAAAGCATTCATTATCGTCCTGAGCTTGACGTTCTTGATGCGTAACCTCTTCAGTCGTCACGCTCATGTTAATGACTTATATCCTAAGATGGATGTTTTCTTTTATTATAATCATCATTATAATAGTTTTTACGCTACTGTGTGCGAATGCTTAGTTATACACAGGGTATATCTATGAGTAGCTCAGCCCAAGCGCATGTGAATGTGAGCTACTGGAGGAAACATTTATATATACGACGGCTTTGTGAGCATAACAGTAATGAAAGAATGCAAACATTTGAATGTTTTTTGTGCAACTACCGGCGGTTATTTAAATGAATGGCCCTGTAAGCGGCGAGGAATTCTGATAATTGCGGGCAGATGACAAGAAATGTTTAGTTTTCACAACTTTGTGTTATTTATCCCTGTTCTGTTAACATAAATCTCCAAAGTTATTACTGTTATGATATATCAAAACTTCGTACAAACAAAGTCTGAGAATGCGATATAAGGAAACAATTAACCCAAAATTGTAATGGACAACTTTGTATTTCTCGCGATTTCTCCGATCATTTCTGTAGGTATTGTAAAACTTAGCGTTGTTCGGCTTGGCAATTATTTCTAAGCAGAAATACATTTTGTTGGGCGTGGTATTACCTCTATGATATGAACATTAAAAGGCGTTTCTATCTATATTTCAATTTATTTGACACTTACATCCAGTTTTTCATCTGTAAACTGATAACCAAGCTGCCAACAACTTCTTAACTGCTTCGACAGGAATAATATCCTATACGTACTAATTGGCTATGTCACTCACTCACCGCATAAACTCCGGTTGTTCCCAAGGCTCTGACACTCTTTTTGATTTTCATTAATGATCTCCTAGTACGATTCATTATTTCGCTGACGACAAAATATGAATTTACGCTTTAAGTCCGTCCATCTTCATTGCAAATGCAACTCAAATAACAACATTAAATTCTAACTTTGACAGCATAATAAAGTGGGTACTACACAATAGAGTTGAATTTAATTCTTTCAATGGTGTCTTCTGTCGTCAAACGTAACTTAAACCCCCATCAACCTTCATTCATGAATAGATATTGCATCAAAGGAACTGAAAGTCCAAAATATAATTTTTTATATTCCGCGTAAGACGCGTGTTGCGTTTGGCGCGTGTGATGGGTTGAAATTTTTGTTTTTTCGATTTCTTTGAGGTACTTTTTAACCACCTTTCACATGATTTAGAGAGCTGAAATTTTGTGAGTATCTAAGATCAAAATTTAGTTTTTATATTCCGCGTGAAACGCGTCTCGGATGTCGCGTTTGGAGCGTGTGATGAGTGGAAATGGCGCCATTTTCTCGTTTTTTAAGGTCTTTTTTAACCAAATTTCGCACGACCTAGAGGGCTGAAATTTTGTGAGCGGCTCAATGTGAGAAGCAAATTTTCATAACCCCCATTTGACGAAGTTTTTTTTTCATTGGATCACGCAACCAGAATCTTTTTGATCGTACAGTGGTGAATAAATGTATCACTTTACAGCTTCACAGCTCGGGAATCGACCCCAGTTGGGACATGTGTGTACGGAAACAGGAACTCGTCACATGCGTTGTCATTTTCAATCTGCTTGCAGTGTGTTTTGGCGGTTTCTTCCCTTTTTCTAGAAACTTTCTTAGGAAATCATGGAAAAAATGTTTCTTTAAAACTTTAAACAGCAAAATTATTGTCACATCACTTTAATCCCGAGTAAAATGTACATCCATTCATTCATTATAGAGAAATATTAAGCTGTAGGATGTTTGATTGGAGTAAAATTAAAAAGAAAACCTGTCTAATACGGTCAGAAAAAGAAAGAAGAAACTTGAGACACTTCTGACATATAAGCATTAGAGGCGAATACCTGTCGGGCCATTTGTCTTTCAACTGCCGAAAACCGTTCTCAATTTATTTCTCTGGGGGAAATCCTCCAAATTACCGAAACAGATAAGACAATATTGTGCTCGTATATCATATATTGACGTGGATGAAACAAAAGTTTTTGCTATCAGATGTTACTTTGATGAAATAATCGCAAAATATTCTTCCCTACTAGTAGTACACATAAAAATGCTTCTACAACGTTAGGCTTAGGCTTGTATGTTTGCTTCGCAAGTCCCGAAAAAAGAAAACATACAGATTTCAAGTATCTATTTATAAGGATTCGCAGGTTTTACAGTACTTATTTTAAACTTTTAAAGTTGTTTTAAGTACAGAACAGATTAAGGTTACAGTACGAAATTATGGGTGGAATAAGAAATCGTAAATATTTTGCAGCTATTCAAGCTAAAGAAAACTTATCGAGTCTCTTCGCCATATTTACTTAAAAACCAATAAAATCAAGTTCTTATGCATTCTCTCTCTCTCAGGTGATAAATAACTTTTTCAATATCTTTTAGAAAAAATGAAGTGATTACGATACGTCCTTCAATATTTTAGTTAGGGTGAACATTGACTTAAATGAATCTTTATAAATACTAATATCATAGCTTCTGTATTGCGTTTACAAAAGGATTGAAAATTATAAGAATTTACATTTGAGGTTTAAGAAAAAATTATTGTAAAGAGGTTAAAAAAAGTAAGCAAATCCTATCCTTCCGTGACTCTTTTTTCTGCCAAGGAGTAATCCCTGAATGACCGCGCGACTCGCGATCCGCGTCAAAAACGGGATATCAAAATGGGTCCATTACATTGAAATTACATTAAAATACAAGAAAATGGCGCGATTTCCACATGCGAAACGTGACACGCATAATGCGTGGAATATAAAAAATGCTATTTTAGACTTAGATACTTAAGAAATTTCAACTCTCTACGTGGTGTGGAAGGTGGTTGAAAAGGACCTTAGAGAAGTAAAAAAAATTTCAACATATCACACGCGCCACACACGCAACAGACCCTCAAAAGACCCCAAAAGGCCCATAAAGGCCCATAAAGGCCCATCAAAAGATTCTCCAAAGGTCCCCAAAAGCCTTCAAAAGACCCCCAGAGGACCCTCATAAGACCATACCGAATTTAATGCAAATCGGTTGAGAAATTATTTAGGAGAGTAGTCCCAGAAGTACCCGACCTGACGTATAGATAGCAGTTGTTGTTTAAAAAGAATAACTGTGGTCTACCAACCTTACAAAGCTTAAATTTGACGTTTGACAAAGCTACATACGAAAAGTGTTTTGTTTCATCAAGACAATGCACCAGTTTACACATCTCTCATCGTGATGGACAAAATCAAAGAGTAAAAGTTCGAATTGCTTCTTTATGCGCCCTACTCGCCAGATTTAGCCCCCTCGGATTATTCACTGTAAATAGGGTATCAAAGTTAGTGGACATCACTGGGAAAATTGAATCGAACTAAAAGGGAAACTGTTAAGAGAAATAAAGATATTTTTTCCCAAAATTTTTTGTATATTCTTTGTTAGGTCGGGTACTTCTGGGACTACCCTGGTAGTTTCCAAAATTTAAAAATGTTACACAATAATGTGACCAATATTGTGACTCAAAACCGCAACACAAAATTATTTTTTATACCGTACATCATCCTCACCGCTGATAAAGTAGTTTCACTTACAAAAATGTCTTGTATCATATAGCATTGCAATGAACGAAATAGTGATGTTCAAGCATATAATCAAAACAAACAAATGCTTTGTTTCGATTGGTTTGCTATGATACTGCAATCGAAATCGAAATGTAAAAAACACACCTTGAGTCTCTTTCAAATTTAATTAAAAAAAATAAATCAATTGATTGACGTTTTTTTCTCATTCTTACATTGATTTAACATTTTAAATAGCTTTTCGCAAACTCACAAAATGATCACAAACAAAGTTATTGAAAGTTGGACAGAACATCGTATGTCGGGTCAGCTAGTTTTATATAAAATTTACAAAACTTGCGTTTTTTCTTTTTATTATTTTTGAGGAAAATATTATCTCTATTGTTTGTTGATGATATTCATTAAGCACACAAACATTCCTGTCAACAACTTGGTCTAATAACTCACGATCAAGCAGAACCTATTTCATAAATGTACAAAATTACACGCTTTCGGCATGAAAAAGATTTTATTGCCGGATTTGATTTGATTTTGAAGTTCGCGGGAAAACTCGGATTTTCTACGTGAGATGGTTACGGAATTTGACTCTGTTGAATACTTTACTGCTGAAGAAAAGGTAAGACCGCAGACCAAGAAATGAGGCGACTTTCATATGTTGGTATAGCTACCTACTTTATTACACCCTAACGAATACAACTGCAAAAGAAAAGTTAAGTTGTATATTATTTTGGGCAAAGAACCACGTTTTCTTGTGAAGGGTTAGAATAGAAATTGTAGAAAATGTTGACATATCTTGTATCTAAAATTGAAATGTTCATGTAGAAAACAAGAATCTCATGTTTTGTTTGTCTTTTCCTTTCTTTAGTAGATCCAGTATGTTATTGGACAAAGCCAAATGAATGAGATAAAGGAAATCAAAGGACTTCTTTTGACTCGTAATAAGTACAAATAAGGCACAATCTACGTTATTCAGCTCGTATCACTACATATGGCTTTCCTGCTTCGAAATCGAAAGCTTTGAGCAATAAAACAACTACCCCCAGTTCGATTTAAGCTTTGTCTCTCTCTGCGTTCTTGCATAGTGTACCACTTTCAAATTTTACGAGTGGACACGGACACAAGTCTATCTGCTAAAATACTGTGAACTTTGCCAGGGATAATATATCCAATCATCACATGTGCACAAGTAATGGGAATTGCAGGAACTGAAGGTATTGAAGCTTCTCGATTGCATGTAATTCAATTTGGATTGCAATCAATTAGAATTGAACACATGATTGGTGGTTTAATAGCCTGGAAGGGTCTCGTTACAATCGTAAATATCATTCGAATCGTTTGCAGTTAATTAATTTGTACCTTTTCGAATGGTTAAAATGTTAATTTTCCTGTTAATAATGTCCAGACGCTCAAGAGATTTCAGCTTAATGGTGCACACTCTAGTTTGAACGATACCGAAGATGCACTTGAATTTTTTGAACACCGCTTGCAGAAAAAGCAATAAAACACCAACAAGCTGGAGTACATTCCTAAGATGTTCAAGCGAGTATTCAAGTATTTGCGATATATCCTTCAGCAAGAAGTTTTTATTTACGCGGTTGTGTGTTCTATCTAATAGATGCAATGTGGTCTTGGGAGAGCACCTGGCCAGACATTATTATTATTGAAGGTTGAGCTGTAAAGGCTTGTGCACTGGAACCTTGAGGTCTATTGTGCATCCCAGATGTTTTACCACATAATGTGACTGCTCAGTTACTTTGTAAACGACACCACATCTGCCGATTCGATTGGTTTGGCATTTGGCCAGAGAACTGTATGAGCCTTGAAATGTTTTATTCTTTTCCGGGTGAGGGCTGTACATATGAAAAGTATGTGCTCTGATATTTTCTTTGCCTCGTTACAAAATCGGTAGTGATCCGATTGGGATTTAGCCATTTTCAAGAGATGTTTTCAGAGACGTGTCCTGTCAAGTACCAGAAGACTAATGTTCTTAGTGTATGGCGGTCCAGTTTGAGGGCCCTGTCCATATGACTAATGTTGTATTTTAGAAGCTTCTTGGCTTGTCTCATCCCATACGATGAATTCCATTCCGCTTCAATAGTAGCAATAGTAGCAGTTTCCCACTCTTTAATTTTTCTATTGATATTGCATTTGGAATAGGAAATGCTGGGTTCTGAACCAGTAAAAGTTCCTTCTTCGGCTTCTCTTGCACAGAGGTCTGTTACCTCGTTTCCTGATATGCCAGAGTATCCGGGAGACCACATTAGAGTGATTTTGTTGTTTTTGGCCGGTTCCTTTAAGTGGCGGAAGCAGCTCCACGTTATTTTAGAATAAAAGACTGAACCTTTTAGTGCTAGCAGTGCAGCTTGGCTGTCTGAGATCACATAAATCTCGGTTCTTCTGTATATTCTTTTGATACATTCTAGTGCGCAGGGTTTTATTACAATAGTTTCCGCCTGGAATACTGATGGAGATCTGCCTAGGGGTATTCACATTCCGAAAACCCCTGTTTCTGTGTTTGTTTTTGACCCGTCTGTGTACCAGATGGATGAACGGTGTGGGGGTTACTTATATTATTTTCAACTTGATTTGGACAGTTTCATTGTCAGATTTTATGTTGGTTATGGTGTTGATGTGTCCTGGTCCTTTAAATTTAAGTTAATTGTGAATTTTTAGTTTGATGGCTCTTGATCCAGCCTTGATGGGAGCCCCAGAAGTTTTTCCATAGCTGCCGTTGGGCAGTGTCGTTGTTTGCTCTGTTTTTGCCCACCAAATTAGGGCCGCGTATGTGTTCCTGGGTCTAATGATACTTTGAAATAACCATAAGATAACTTGCGGGTTTATTCCCCACGTTTTGTTAAACATACGTTGGAAGGTATAGACATTGCAATTGTATTTAAGTTTTTGACGAATATAAGCTTAGTTCATACTAGCTAAGTTTGATGGTTGAGTAGGTGGTTAGGAGTTTGTAAATTGTGCTTAGACGACAGAAGACAACATATGGTTTTGAATGCGTTAAATTAAACTATATTATGTAATTCCCATCTCTTTATGCAAGTCGGAATTAACGAGCATAACATGCGTTGTTGTTCAAGTTCATTTGCAAAGAATAGGGAAGGGCAGACAGTGAGAGCTCGTATGAAAAGCGAAAAGTGCTATCGTCGACGAAAGAATGAATTACGCTAAAAGAAAAGCGAAAAACTAAGCAGCCCTCAAAAAGCTTACTTAAGACCTATTTTGTTATGAGCAAAGTTTTAATTGGACAAATGAAGATATTAGTCAAAGACCGCTTAAACTATTTCGATGGTACAAGGTTGACAGGTACTCGTATGTCAACATTTAATACTTCTCGTGCAGCTTCATGTTCATACGTATATAACAGTCCTTCTGAGAATGAATTTATTATAATCCAAAGTGAAAAATGTGTCTCTGTCCGTTGATTTCAAATGAGAAAAGTTTTTCTTGCAGATTGCAAAAGCCATCTAAAATACGAGTTAGTTCAGACGAAACGAACACAATGTATGATAGGATTGTTCTAGAGGAAGTTTTCCACAGAGGTGCAACAGAGGTGCATATCGCTGCAAAAAGAAAAACCACACAAATCCTTTGGCATTGTGCTCACTGGACATGATTATTGTGATATTGCTATTCATATTATAATAAGAGTATTATGCTTCCGGGGCATAAAATAAATAAATACCTTGTGCTGTACGATACAATTGCGAATATTTCCAACTGATGGTAAGCAATTGCACCTCACACGATACATATACATTTCATTTTGAAATCGGTTTTTTATTAATACACTTTACATTTTTTAATTGATAAAGTTAAAAACACTGTACTTTCAATTGTTCGTCGTGTATATCCGCATAATCTATCTTAACTACATAAACCTATAAATCTGTTTCTTAAGAAAATTACTTTAGTTTATGAAATCAGCAAGCTTTAGAAAGCTTAAAGCCGATGTGCAACCAGGCTATGCTGTTTAGGATTCTGAATCAAAACATTCAACATCATAGAAATCAGAATGATATTTTTGGCATTGTTTTAGACAAACTGCTTGAATGTTACTGTAAAATTTAAAAAGCCTTTCTGAACTAAAGCAGGCTTTGTTGGATTTAAGCAACCGTGTGAATATTTCAGGTTTATCGTTCTTATCGGCTGCAACAACTAACCACATCTGACCCGAGATAGTTAAATAGTTACTTCAAATTAGCGTAATTGAGGGACCACTGTTGGATCTTAGATACTACAGATTAAGTACGCAAACTACATAATACATACACATATAATTTGTTAATAATAATAGTTATGTGTTCATATGTATACACAATAATGACAAAACTATTCTTGGCTCTTTATCACCAAAGCTATAGTTTCTCAAAAAGTTAAGCGAAAATGTGTTTGCCATAACTTTAGTCGACACTTTAAGGAGGTTTTATTCAACCAGTCTTATCATTCAATTAACTGTGTTTGTCTGCAATATGACATATACTCAAAACTATGCGGATGTTTACGACTTACGATATTCCACATAAGTGTGGAATGACAGTTGCAAAACCGCCCAAAACAACTGGGACTTCAAATCGATTTTCTAATGGAAAATATCAAACTGAAAAGAAGAAGCAGAAGAACGAAGTAAAATAAATGGATCTTCTTAGACGAGCTCGTATCAATTCCCTTTTACTATATTCTCTATAGATACATATGCACACCCATGACACACACATATATATATATATTGAAGCAATTGAAAATATGAAACTTAATTTGGGTCTGTACCTAAAGGAAATAATTTATTACTTCAATTTCATCGCCGTCTGAAACTACCGTCAAGTACAAGTACTTCCTTACTTTTGATTAAGAGAATTGTTTTTGTAAAGGGTGGGCAATCTACTGGTTTGTTTTTAAATGACAGGCTATTGCAACTTTTTTTTGACGATCTGTTTTAAATTTTTACAATTGATTTGGTCAGTCTAAGGAGCGCTTGAGGAGCGTTTCGAAATATTGAAAACATATTTTCAATGTCAGTGTTGTGTAGCCGAATCAGTGCGAATTTTGAAAATAAATATGGACCGTGAAAGAGCGCCAAGTGGAACCGCTGTGGTAAAATTGGTGAAGAAAGTTCATGAGAAAGTCTTGCTTTTGGATAAAAGAAGTGGTCCTTTAGCTCGGACAGAGCGCACACACGAAAATATTGCGGCTGTGGCCCATAGTGTGAGACAGAGTCTATCGACCTCAACTCGAAGCCAATCGCAGTAACTGGTCATTAGTCGCACCAGCCTGAGCAGAATACCCACAAGAACCTCGGATTATTCACTTACAAGGTCCAGATGACTCAAGAGTTGAAAGTAAATGATCATCTGCTTCGATATCAGTTCTCTACGTTGGCCATAGACCAGCTTGATAATAACTTCGATTTTAATCGAAAAATCATCTTTTCAGCATTTCCATCTCGGGGGCTATGTAAATAAGCAGAACTGTCCGATTTGGGGTTCGGAACAGCCACACGTAATGGTAGAAAAGTCAATGCTTCCACAAAGAGCGACAGTTTTGTTTGGATTTTGGAGTGGTGGCCCATTTTTCTTCGAAAACGCAGCTGGAAACGCTGTTACCGTCAGTGGCGACCGTTACAGAGCCAGCTGACCAAGTTTTCGAAAACTGCACTCACTGGATCGCTTACTGTTAGGCCAGCAGCTCCCACATGAACAAAACCGTTTTTCGCTCTTAAATCGGAGACTCCAGAATAAAAAAAAATTCCAAAAGAAATATACTCATTTTATAGCGTTTTTAAAAAGAATTGCCCGTCTCTGTGTCTCCGCATTTGTATTTTATACAGACATTCGAGACCATGTGCATAGACATCTCACCTTTTCCTCTCCTTAATTTTCGAACGTCAATGCGCTGTGCTTAACATTATAAAATGTGCAAGCCCCTTGAGTGTGTTTACATTATAAAAATAAAAATAGAACAGAGCTCATGAAGACAAAAGTTTTAAAGTTAGTTTTAAAAGTTTATTCGACTCGTCCTCAATGAAACAATATTTGCACCTCCTTAATTTAATATATGTTAAAATTGGTCGGTGGGGCTAATTGATAAACACTTAATTGTACACCAGCTTATAGCCTATCAAATTAAATCTACAAAATCGCTTCATTCAATTCTAAGAAGTTTCCCGCCCTTTATTAATAAGTTATTACTATAGAAGTGTAGAGTAGAGTAAAGTTAATAAACAGTACACGAATATCCCTTATAGCATTTTTGGAAAAAGTTCTTTCTGGCAAGAAAAGACCTGTTTTTCTACCGATTACACAAATTTTTAAGGATATTGTTTTTATATTGTTCTCCAATTGCTTTTGAACATTTTAATAGAAACTAATAATTTAGCAATGTCCTTAACATTTAGTAGTAACTCTTTTAGTTAATGTTATTATTGCTTAATTTTGATAAGTTTCTCTTTTTCGAACTTATTTTAAGCTGCTATATCATAACAAATCTTTTATAATTGTTCACTAGATTATAAGAATTATATATCTGTAGTACATATATGTGCTTTTAGGATAGACAGAACCTAATGCATTCGGTTACAAATATTGCTTACTTTTGAATAAGTTCCTCTTTTTCGAACTTATTTTAAGCTGTTATATCATAACAAATCTTTTATAATTGTTTACTAGATTATAAGAATAATATATTCGTAGTACATATATGTGCTTTTAGGATAGACAGACCATAATGCATTCGTTTATAATCCAACTTTAATTAGCGCGTATCGCATTAAACTTTCTCTCTAAACAACTAGATATTAGCGGTCAATTAATTTAGAACAACCGAGCTCTATATATATCTATGTATATATATATACTTATTATAAACCATTAAGTCTCTAGCTAACAAATAAACATTATCAATTCTATTTAGTCGTTAACTATTCTTTATCAAGTAGGCATATCCGGACGGAGTCATGTTCATCACCAGCACAATGCCTCAGGAAACTCTCTACTCAAAAACCGATCACAAGCGAGTGTCAAATCTGTTTACCGTCCAAGTGGCTTTCATGACTGCAATGGCACAAATTCCACCAAAATTTCAAAAATTTCTGCCCCATTCATTGGCGATGGTGGGACGCGTTCTTAGTGGTTGCTATTGTGTATTTATGGCATTTTTAACATTCCACCTGGCAGTGCTTTACGCAAAGACAACATTCGATAGCTTATTCACTGGGAAACTGGAGGACATCACTGATCCCCTCACCCTAACAATTATTTACTCGTTTTCATGTTTTGCCACATGCTACTGGCTGGTGAGATCTGCTGCGTTGGAAAAGTTCCTCGAAGGCATCAATCGCAATTACAGGCATCATTCGCTGGCAGGTGAGACTATGCCATTTGGCTAACCAAATTGCCCAGTGGCACTTTTGAATTGATTTTATTTCGTTAGTTGTTTTGTTTATTGTGTTTGACTTTTTCGGTGATTCCTCGTTGCAGGTCTGACATATGTGAGTGCATTCCAATCGTATAGTGTGGCTCGTCGTCTCACACTTTATTGGATGTTTTTTTGTCTTTTGGGAACCATGCTGTGGGCACTGACACCGATTATTTTGCAATCACGAACGCTGCCGCTAAAATGTTGGTATCCTTTTGATCAAATGGTATGGTTTGGTCGAACAAATTCCGAGAAACGCTGCACGCTTCCAAAAACAATGCCTTTGTGATTTCTCTATTATTGACAGGCACCTGTGGTTTATGAAGCCGTCTATTTAAGCCAACTCCTCGGGCAGATTAATGTTGGGGCTACTTTTGGTAATGGTTCCGCGCTCTATGTTTCGCTAATCACTGTGATGTTGGGTCAATTCGATGTACTATTCTGCAGTTTGAAGAATTTCACTTATTACGCGAGGTTTCTGGCTGGAGAAGATCCGCAATCGATGCAGTGAGTTTGTATATTGGTGTTAATCTAAGCGTAGTAAAGAGGTACATATATTAAAATATTGTTATTATTAAAGTAAAAGCTTCCTTCCTGGCTCAAGTGGTTAGTGCGTTGGACTTCTAAGCATACGATTTACGGTTCCAGAATCCAAGAAACGCCAACAATGTTTTTTCACGGTTCCACCTCTGGCAAATGTCTGACAAACGTCTAAGAGTAATAATAGTAACGGAAAGCTTCTCAATTCGCGTTTCGGATATGGCATAAATCTGTAGGTCCCTTCCGTTTGAGTGCAAAACAATATAATAATATAAACCTAGGCCTTGTGCCGCCTCGGTCTGATGGGCCAAATATTATTATTATTTAAAGTAAAAATACTATTGGAAGAAAAAACGTTTTCCTTTATACTTCCACTTGAGAGGTTCCCTTAATCTTGTTGCTTACATGAATCCTTCACGGAAATACTTCCCACTCTCGTTTTATTATACCAAACGACCGAATATTCAGAATAATAAAACTGCCAATGGGAAATTAAAGTAAATAGTATTCCCATAGGTCGTATTTCAGGTCCTTATAGATTAAGTTTTTCAATATAATGATATATATGATAATTTTTTTGTTCCTGTAATACAATTAAGTTTCACAATTCATTCCCTGTTAATGGGACATGGATAACATGGTCTTGGCCATTACTTAATTCTTCATTCGAACTTTTTTTATCTCATGGCAGGATTTTTCTATATTTTTCGCTCAGCAAAACAACACATACTATCTTAATCTATCATATCAAATTACCAAGAGCAATATGCGAAGCCAACATGTAGGGGTTATTATGAATTAATGGATAGGTCAATTAGGTTCTCGACATTGAATAATGAAATTCTCGAGTTCTCAGCCCCAGACAGCAGACGGGCGGCCGGAAAATCTTCTCTCTTAATGTTAGTTGCTTGTAATAGAAAGACTTTGATTTGTTGTCTGCACAAGTAGAGAAAATTGACATGTCCAGCTGTGATAACATATTCGTGTGCGGTCACATATCAAATCACAGTTATAAACACGCGGGAATTGCCCATCATATTCAGTAGAAACAGCTTTATAGGAATCATTAAGAAACACAATATCACAGAGAATTGCAAAATACAACACACTGTTAGAAATTTTTTATTCGCAGAACGCTTCAGGACTCTCTAGAAATTGATAACTTTGATGAGTTGAATCAGTATCAGTTTGCCAAAGAACACAAAACCAATCTTCAAATTTTCGTCAGTCAAAAGGAACAAAGTGACTATTCCTCGGATGAAAGGAAGCAGATATCATTAAGGTCTTCACTTAGGGAATGCGTTCTACATCATCAGTTTGTGTTGGAATCGTGTGCCAAGGTGGAGGAACTCTTCAACCCCTATTGCCTGATTAAGTCAATACAAATTACATTTCAACTTTGCCTTTTGGTCTTCGTTGGAGTTGCCGTACGCATATCATAGCACATTATGATATCATTTAATTATCCTTTAACGTTCATTTTTTTACAGGGGGAAAGATCACTTGCGCGGACTATAAATCTTTTGCAGTACCTGGCTCTTACGAGCTGTGAACTTTTAATGTTCACCTACTTCGGAGAGCTTCTCAGAACGCACAGTATGCGTGCTGGTGAGGCGCTAATGCGTGCTCCTTGGTTCATCGATATGACATTAATTCGTCAGGATATTCTCATCTTTTTAGCAAATACAAAGCGTCCAGTAAAGTTGACGGCTGGAAAATTTT
The DNA here is from genome assembly GCA_947095585.1 of Nephrocerus scutellatus. Lineage (NCBI taxonomy): Eukaryota > Metazoa > Arthropoda > Insecta > Diptera > Pipunculidae > Nephrocerus > Nephrocerus scutellatus. The sequence continues at coordinate 4,155,231 of OX352761.1, read as the reverse complement.
TCATAATGGACGTACAACGTTTGCGATCGGTATAGCTCGAGCGTAGCTTTGTACATTAGATGGTAATTGCGGTTTTTTCTTTGCAGGTGGTCGCTCAGGCGTTCTCGTTTTTGACACTTTTACAAAATCTGGCTGCAAAAAATTAACAAAAATTATAACAAAGTTGTTTGAGCTTATATCTCGTCGTCTATAAAACCTTTACAAGTAGAATTTTACGTTTATAACCCACTCATAAGAAGCTGAGCACAGTTTCGTTTGATTAAAATTGTTTCTGGTTTAATTGAGAAATCGTAGTTGTACATTTACTTTATTTAGCCTTAATCATACATTAACGATTTTTGGGAACCTATTTAAACTTAATACACTTCGTTCAACCCCTTCGATTACCCTTTTATTGATAAAGTGACCATAAAACAAAAATTAAGCTCGTTATTCTTTTTGTTTTTTGCCCTTATTTAACCTCATAATTGCTATCTGTATTTTCATGTTTCTTTAAGAGAAAATTGCCGAGCTTCCCTTATTTGTCTTCAGTTCACTGAATAATAAAAAGGATAAAAGGAAAGGGTTGTGGTGGTTGGAGTTAAGTTCACACCGGAGCACTCACAAACTAGAATATTGTGCTCATAAACCCACATTGATTGGGTCTACATCTAGATTACCTTATAAATCAACTCAACTGTACATGTGAATACAGCAGTATACGGGCAACTGTATATCACATGTACAGCATCGTATCATATGTACTTGTAATCAAGTTGATCAGTGCGGTGAGGAAAATTCGTGGGTTTTTTTGTACGCGTCGTAATCGAATCCGGTGTCCAATAGTTCTAACCACTGCACCACCGACACTGACAAATGTTTCTCAGCATCTTGTTTTGCAATTATTTTAATGTTGTTTTTTTTTGTTGCAAAGTTGAATACCATAACTCGATATGGGTTTTATAACATGCTTATAAAGCAAAACTTTGTTATGTAATGATAGGCAAGATTATCTTCCTATCATACAGTAATTTTTTCTGTAGCGAATATCATTCTCCTGTCTTTTTAAATTCTCTATATTAACCCGTGGCTGGCTGGCTGGCTGGAGGACAGGCACACCAAAACTTGTTATCAGTTTTAACCCAATTCCTTAAGCCCGATTTTATTCGAACTTTGCACACTGTGTATCAGTTTACACGAAAATTTTTAATTTTTATGGGTTGTTTTTTTTTCCTAACATCAGAAAACAAAAGAAAAACTTGCAAATAATGTATAGAATTTGACGATACTTTTATTACTTTGACGGATAAAGAGCTTCTCTTAAATCAATATGTGCACAAAAATATTAATGAGGATAAAAATGGTTGTTGGAAGTTCGTACAGAGTGTACATTTTATGCTTTGTATTTGTTGTTCATTTTACCCGTCATTAATATTTTCTTTTATTTTATTAAATGATAAGGACCGAAAAACAGAAAGAATTCGGTCTGGCTGGATACTTAAACAATTGAAACGAAATAAGAAGATGGAATAAGGAAATTTCACAAAGAAGAAGATTAAAACGCAACGGTTTCCGGAATGAAATTGTTTTTATTTATTTTATATGTAAATAGATACACTGAATATGTCCAGGAAGGAAAATAACAACGGATAATCCTTCTGCCTCGATGTATCCGCTATTCATACTTGAATCACGGTGGGGCAAGCAAAGTACTCTTCAGAAGAGGTCTAACCCTATACTAACTAGACACATATGTCCCATTACGTGTTATGAGTGAACTAAAAGGCAAATATTTCTAATTATTCTTATGAATTTTTGTCCCATTAGTATTTTGCATGCAATGCATTGTCTCCGTGATTCCACAAAAAAGATTTGGTTTGCATTTGATTGTGGCACGTGCTTAGTCGATGAGGGAAAAAGTTGTCTTCTTAGTAAAACTATGTGTGATTATTTGCAACGGGAAATGGCAAGGTAAGCTAACATAAATAAAAGCAAATAGTTTTTTACTAAAAAACATAGGAATTATAGAAGTTGTAGTAGAAAAACTGCATCTGGGACACATGTGTCCCAGTAGTAACTCTTACTGGGGCATATGTGTCCCAGCAATGGCAATGACGATTGAATTTTGTGTTATTATTTTTTCATATAGCGAACGAAGCTCGAATATAAAGTGGTTCCAAACAACAGGATACTGAGCGCTTCTGAAAGCATCAATGACAGTGACTTTGACTATGGTAGCTTCATCCTTCATAGTTCATCCAAACTGTGCAGAAAAATCTGATAGTTCTGAAAAAGCTGATAGTTCATCAGATGAAAGTAATTCCCATTTGGATGGGGCAGGGCATATTTCACAAGAGAAGAAAGAAGAGGAAATGCATCAAACCACAGTGGAAGAGCAACTTAACAACGGTATGGTATGGAATAATAAAAACTTGAATTTCTTGCCTTGGAAAAGTATTCCCGTTCTTGAGCAGCCAATAATTCTCGCTGAGATCAATAGGAGCTCAAGAGAACTTGAAGTTTTTCCACCAAGTTTGTTCATAAAAATTGCAGATTGCACTAATAAGCGAATTGATATATTGAATAAAAAAGTTTACAACGATAACATGAAAGCATCTTTATCTTCCAAAAAACCAAAACTGTCGGTTCCGGCTACATATCCGTACGAAATAATGATTGTTGTCGGTGTATAATTGGTGATATCCTACGAACGTCTACCTCACATGCATATGTTTTTATCACAAAACATATCCTTGGGCAATACAGCTATGAAGAATTGTAACAGTCGAGATCGGTTTCTTCTTTCTTCATTAAAACTATATCTGAATGACCCAGAAAAGTCGTCAGATGCATCAAAAATGTACTAAGCTGATGAAATGGTTTCGTGTCTAAAGCACACCTTTTAAAATTGCCGGACCGATAGCGTATATCAATCAATCGACGAAGCTATGGCGAAATTAAAAGGCAGGTCTTCTTTGAATCAATAAAACCCGATGAAAATCAAAAGAGGCATCAAGATTTAGGAACGGTGTGATTCGGTATAGCTATGACCTTAATATTTACTCTGGAAAGGAAACAGTTCAGTCCGAAGGTACAATTGGAGAACGAGTTGTACGGAAGGTGTGTTCTACGTTGGCAAATCCTTCAGCGGTTATATATTGTGATCGATCGATTTTTTAGCGCAAACTCTGGAGTTCAGTTAAGTGGGAACAGTAATGAAAAATAGAAAATTTCTACCAAATCTTGATGGACCAAAGTTAAGCAGGGGCGAGTATGCATGCAAATTTAATAATAATTGATAAGCAATTGCTACACTGACAAAGAAGCAACTGTACAAAGAACAAATAAAGAAGGTCCCGCTGTCAAAGCCCCATGTCCTGAGGCCATTGCTTTCCATAACAAGTATATGGGGGGAGTGGATCTTTCAGATCAGTTTTCCTCACTTTATGATCCTGACAGGAAATCAGGAAAGTTGTGGAAGAGAGTGTTTCAAAAGCTTCAAAACGTATCCAATTCTTTGATTCTTTTTCAAGAAATACGGCATACCCAGAGACCATTGATTGGTTATCTCGTTGACTTGGCAGAGTAGCTTCTAGCTTATGAAAAAGAGCGAGCAAAAGTTAAACGTCGAAGCCATTCTCAGCTATCAAAAATATTGGGGAACAACTTTCGCTTAATGGAACCATACGTAGCCGTTGCAGATTTTGTGCGGATAAAAAAAAGGCTCAACGTTTAAAAACAATTTGCACTACTTGCAACATTCCTTCATACAAGTTGTGTTTTGCGGACTACCACATAAACTAACTTGCCACTTGAACTATGTATGCCAAGTACTAAACATAAACTTGATACGCTCCATAAATGAAATAAAAAGTACAGTTTAACAAATTCTGCATTTAGAATTGATAAAAATAATTATTTTGCTTTTGGGTTTTTATGTTACTAATGGAACATATGTGTCCCAGTGAAAGTTACTGATGGGACACTCCAGTCCCAGGACATTTTACTTATTTCCAGGTATACTTTTTTTGAGTTGGCAATAAGGTAAGGTAGGGCCTTAAGAAGCATGATGAGAAGATATTCTCTACCTATAAAAAAATCCATATTGAAAGGATTAAGGTTTCTCCAAACAAAATAGTACCAATAATTTCTACATTTATATGTTGCGGTTGGACAAGGAGTTTACTGTTAATATTTGCCAAAAGTCAAAATGTTGAATAATACTTCTGACAAATTATTATTATCCGCATCCACTCATACATTTTCCGAAGTACTTGTACATCGTAAGCTATAGGTACACTTATGAATTTCATCAGGATGATGATAACCCAAGACCCTTGAGTAGAGTATCATCTTGTGCTTGATATGGGTTTATAATCAGAGTGGCCCTTGGTGAATCTTGACATAGACTGCCAATCGTGCTTTGTTCAGATGATCATCAGTAGATCTTTTTGTCCTCAACCAATGACCGTCATCACTTATTTATTCAATCCCCATTAGAGAACAGAGAACGAGCGACCAAATGTGTGTGCAGCGGTTTTGTTTGCTTAATCATTGTGATTGAGCTAAAATACGGAACATTACTGGGAAAAATATAAAAGCATTTAATAATTGCGTTCAAGTCTTGGGTATATGTGTAAGACAGCACAAGTGTTGTTGGTCCTTTGTGTATAACTGCCCTTAATTTTGGCCAATTATGTACGTTGATAATGATAACAAGAAAATCGATGGTTGAATGAGCACATGATGAGTTGCTAAATACGAGTATAAGCCCCCGATGGGAATGGACGATAATTATTTATGATCCAAATAGAACTTCTTTTTTTTTGAATTTATAGTATAGTATTTTGTTCATAGTAAAATTAAATAAAATTGCTATTTGATTAAATGTTACTCTTTACGGAAAAACACCGGTTTGTCGTCTAAAGGTAGAGCGGTTGGTTGGCAAAAATGAAATAAATTTGAGACAATATTTAGTTTTTACTCATTTCGTTGCTTCGCAATTGTTGTCGCCTCCGAGTCCTCTGACCGTGACTGGTGAGTTTCAAAACCTAGGGGTGGTCACGCCAAATGACAGCAAGTTGCCCGGATCAAGGGGTTATGCGACCTGAGCCGAGGATCGACCAGACTGGGGGCCATAAATAGCCCAGTCTCTATCGGAGCCATCTGGATACCTGGCGACCTCTAGATGTATCCTGCCTTACCTGCGTATACGGATGTCTGCGCGGGTGGACCACCCTTTCTCCGACACGTGACCCATAAGGCCCATAAGCCAGGGACAAGCACCACCAGCAAAATTGAAGCCGATAACAGGTCACGCAACATACCGCCGACGAAAACACGATACCGGGATCGTCGCGCGGCTTTTAAAGTGCTGAAAAAGTTGGCTAACATCCCTGAGGAGCAGCTAACGAAGGGACAAAAGGAGTCCGTAGCATGGGCGAAGTTAACTGTGGAAGGTGGAAAAAACCCCGCGACCTAGGGCCGAAAAGGCAAAGGTCTCATGAGGAGGTTGAAGCTGGAAGCAGTAAATGAGCTAAGAAGGTGCAAGCCGAGACTCCACCGGTGGCTCTAAAGACACATAAGACGAAATCGTTTAGTGATGTCGTCAAAGAGCACGGGTTGATGCTAGCCGTCATTGACAATAGTCATGAAGATGGAAGCATCACGCCGGTAAAATCAACAGTGTTTAACGCGCTAAACCCCATTTTCCTGAAGGTTCTGTGAGAGAATCCAGGACCTCCCCCTTCCTGCACGGATGCAGGTTGGCATGAAGGGGGCGTTAAGCTGACGGCGTGCTCGGATCAGAGATCGGTTAATCTCTATAAAAAAGCGATGGCCGAAGTGGGTGAAGTGTGGCCAGGAGCAAAGCTGGCGGCCGTAAGCAGGGAAGAAATTCCTAGCAGCCAAGGGCGCGCGTCTAGCTTCCTACCAAACCTACCAACTCTAACTCTGTTATGGAGATCATCAAAGTCAGCAATTCAGATCTTCCGACATCAAGTTAGAAGATCGTGAAACAAGAGGAGTCTAAGGGTAACTTTAGATTATCAACTATGGTAACTGGGCCTCGACTGCCCTGAAGACATCGGGCTTGCCCTACATGCAAATCCTCTCTGATATCGAGGATGGCAAACTTTTTGCCGTGCAGGCTGACAAGGAAAACTTGTCGCACTCCATCGAAGAAAGTGCTGTCAAAAAGACGGTGGTAGAGTTGAAGGGGAACGAGACGGATTGTGCCGGCGGATCCTTGCAGACGGAGTTAGTATAAGTGCTAACGATAGGGCGAATGTAAGTATAAAGATGTTAAAAATAACTCAGATAAACCTTTACCATACCAAAACTGCAGCTCGGCAGCTCTTCTATTTAGATTATCCAAAACGGGGGAAGATCTCATCCTTATCGAAGAGCCATGGATAAATGGAGCTAAGATCTGTGGGCTTGGACTTAAAGGATATAAAGTCCTATACTCTAGTAAGTCAGAGAAGATTAGATCTTGTATTCTGGGTAAAACTAACCTGAATATATTCCTTTTATCTCAATATAGTGACGGCGACATAACTGCGGCCAGCATTAAAGTCGGGAACGAAAAATGCTGGCTGGTTTCTGCATACATGGACCGGGAAAATCAGACTCCGCCAGAAATACTGCTCAACTCTGATGCAGAGAAAAGGAAAACTGATGCTATTCTAGGATGCCATGCAAATGAGAGGTGAGTCATTTTTTGAATACATTCTAAATACGAACCTCGAATAGAGTTGTACATTCAGAAAACCGTTCTCTAATCCCAGCAACATACATAGACAACAGAAGAACATAGATTTGCATTAAAATCATTTTCATGTAGAATCCAACATTTCAAATCCTCCATTGATCCGATGGTGGCATCGATGTGGAATCAATTGGTCAAGTCCGTGATTTCCGAAACGTTTAATATACAGGCCCTTAAGAAGTCAGTGTTTTTTGTAGTTTTCCCTCACCATGATCCATTGATTCAGAAGCAGAAGAATCAGTGAGCTGGTGCGATAGCAGAACCTCCTTGCTTTTTTAATGAATCAGGGAGAATTCTGAGAAAGTACAAACGTGAGGAACGTGATATATTGTAAGTTACTTCCTTCCATTTTTTATTTTATTTTTAATTTTAATAAAGTCCACCTTATTGGCGTGGCGCAAGTCATTCAGGGAGTTCTCCCTTGGCAATGGTTTTATGTAAAAATACTAATACTATACATTCAGAAACTCAGGCCATTCGTGGACAACTCCTAATTTCAAACGATGTCAATAATTCAAATGTCAAGTGTTTTAGGTTGAGCATTGCTTCATGTGTGCCGTCTACATCTTTCCGGATATCGAACGAGCAGGTGAAATGAGGAAAACTTTTTTGTTGTTCTAATTTCAGTCCGGATATAAATCCCACCGACAATGCACAGTCAGTTCCACCTAGGATCAACACTACACACATAAAAAGAACCTTCCTACTTTCTATTTCAAAATATTCACAAAATGTCACCAACCACTTGGTTGCGAAAAAATTTCCGGCAAACGACAAATGACATTCACAAAAAAATAGCCTCTCCTTTGTGGGACCGGACATTGTTTCCTTAATTTTCACAAACTTAGGTAGCAGTTGTTTTTGCACAAAAGAAACTCAATTGAAAAACTTAACTAATTCAGTTTCAACAGTGAATTTTATATAAGGTCATTAGTCGGTGTTATATGTGCAAAGGTGTAAAAGCTATCAACTAAGTGATGACGACGGACGAGGTTTGGCACTTTTAGAAACTTTTCAAACAATATATGTATATAGGTACACAGTTGCTCAACAGTTTTTGTTAAATTTGCTAGAGGAATATGTTGTACTCGATGAATATTGAGCAAAAATAACTTACATTTGGTGTGACATCCGCCCGTCTCTCCGTCTAAAGACCACATGAAAGTCACAAATAGCTTAAAAGATATGCTTCACGGGTAAATGAAATTGACTACCCTTTGAAATGAATAACATACGCTGTTGTTCAACTTCCACTTGGGATGAGGAGGGGCATGGAGAGAGTGCAAACTCACATGAAAAGCTAAGAGTGATGTCGTCAGCGAAAGAATGAATCGGATTAGAAGTAGCGGATAGGAGATCATTAATGAAAATGAGTAAGAGTGTCGGAGACAAAACAGGGCCTTGAGGAACTCTAGCGTTTATGCGGTGAAAAAAACGACAAAAGTCAAATATGAGGACATTCATTGCTTCCAAATAGCATTTTTTATGGTGGTGTGATTGTGTCGAGGCATCATAAACACATACTGCTTAAAAAGAGAATTACGTGCTTCAAAAAAGACTCGTAAATTATCGAACCGTCCACATCCGTTACTTTGCTAACTTTCTTCTTGCTTTTGTTATGAATTTTCATGTTAAAAAATCGAAAGGAAATAAATTTTTAATGAAATTTTCATTTATTTAATAACAGTCCTCACTTTAGATAATCTAGATCTGCCAACTATTTTATATTTTAACTTTTGGGGGCTTCAAAAAAAATTTAAAGATTATTATTTTATTTTATACTTCTTAGTTATTAACGAAATATATATAATTTCAATAATATGGAGGTGCGATTAGAAGATGGCGATAATAATAAAACAATAATAATAATAATATTTGTGTTTTGCATGTTTATTTTTGGACACAAATGGAAGGGACCCACAATTAAAGGCCGGATCCGAATGGCGAATTGAAAAGCTTTCCGTGACAAGTTATTACTCTCAGAACAAAAATACTTTTAGTGTTACTGCGAATCGACCCACGAACCCCTGCTCAGCAATGCGCTTTTCCACTAAGCCACGGCGCCTACAAAAAAGACCCACAAAGGTCATCAAAAAAGACCACCTCAAGACGCCACACAATCCCCACTCAAAACCTTCTCAAAAACCCTTTAAGACCCCCTCAATGTGACCCTTAACTCCCTAAAGAACCCTGCCAAAATCCCCATCAAGAGTTCTCTCAAGACCTCTTTCGAGAAATCCCTCAATACCCCCCTCAATATCCTGTTAAAACCCCCCTAAAATAAAGAGATTTTCTTCAAATTTTATACACATATGTATCTCCGATGGACTTTTTGTGAAAATTTGGTAGTAATCGGGCCCCGGGGTCGGCGGGCTCTCAATTGAATTTTTTAAAGAATTTACCCGATTTATTTCAAATTTTATACAGACGCGTTTAATCCGATGTATAATACTTTTTGTAAGAATTTGGAAGTGGCCCCAGGGCCAAGGGCCTACCATAAAATTTATTTTTTTAAATTTTCTTGATGACAAGAATTGATGACAAGACTTTCTGTAAATATTTGGAATCGATCGGATCCCAGGGCCCGATTTTATTATGGATATTTGACAACAAAAAACTGACTAAACTAAATGTTAGTGTTAACCTTGAACTTCTGCTGAAATCATAAAAAAAAATCTTGAATAATTTGTAGGCAACTGATTAGCAGCTTATAGACACTTTACTGTCTAATAATATCCAAAAAAACAACAAAAACTCGTAACCTTTTGAAAACATCCTTAATTGATAAACATACATTAGTATTTTAATTTATGCTCAACCCACAAAGGCACGTACAAATTTGTAAACTTTTACAGCAATATTGCTCATGTGTTGTTCGTTTTTATTGTACACAACTCGTCACGCACCATAATATGCTCTTAAATTAATTAATTTATTCATCGTCCTCATAAAAATTTTAATATGGATGTGCTATGATTAATATGTATTTTAATATGTAAGCGCTTTATTGTCTCCTTATGTATGTCGTTTGTACACTTTACGATAACATTAATTATTTGTGTAATCAGTCTCGTCTACTTCGTCTTTTGTCATTTGGGACAGGCGCTCCACTACCTGCACACATGAACACCGAGTGGTGGAGGATGTCTTATGCCCATGCATTGAATTGAGGAATATCGAATATCTTATCATCTCATTACCCTCAACACTACTGTGCCCCGTCACCCATAATATGGTGATGTCCAGGAATTGGCTGATCGATGCCAATTCTTCTTGGCACTGTTTTACGAGTTTCGAGTTTACTGTGGTCGGCTAAATCGCCCTTATGGCAGATTGGCTGTCAACACATGTACCAACCCTTCCGATTTGTGCATTTCTGAGCCTTAGTGCCCTGCAGCCTCCCTAATTGCTAGGATCTCTGCCTGAAAGATGTTAGCTGAATCGGGTAGCTTGTATGACCTTGAGAGATTTAGATCATCCAAGAAGATACCTGCACCGACTCTGTCCTTCATTTTGGATCCGTCAGTGAGTATTGTTGCGTGAAATTGTCTCGTTACTGCCCCATCCTTCCAGTTTACCCTGGTAGTAAACTCGACACTGAACGAGGAGTTGAAGTCAAATTTAAGAATGCAGTGGATGATGGTATCAAGCCTTGAGGTACTGTCTGCAGTACATTACAGTGCCCGTATGGTCTAGTAACGAACCAACCAGATTATCTGAGTCGTACTGCATTGCACGTCGCAACATACTTGATAAATATGTTAGGAAGTACTAGGTGCATGATGGTGTTAAGGGCCTCGGTCGGACAAGACCGTAGAGCTCTTGTAATGTCTACTGCTTTTTGTCGCTGTAACCAGCTAATTTTGGTGGCGTTATACTTCTTCTTCATCGCTGGCAACCAGTCCAGAGACCCATAGGTAAGAATTGGCCGTACAACAGCTGTGTACAGCCGGAGAGCCATCTTTGATTAAAGACCCCATTTCTTGCCGCAGGTTTTGCTGCTGGCATAGAGGGCACGCACGTTTTCTTAGTCCTGTTCTCTTTGTTAGCCTTCCAGCTAAGCTTTCTATCCAAGATTACTCCGAGATATTTGGCCCTGGGCGCTCGGTGGCGCTGAGACATTTACCATTAAGTTTTGGGAGGATATTTTGGATTTAGTGGTTAGCAATACCATTTCAGTCTTCCCAGGGTTGACTCAAAGGCCACAGCTTGTTGCCCAGGAGCTGACTTTACCTAGGGCCTTTTCCATGACTTGACTGATTACGGAGAGGTATTGGCCTAATACAAGTATCACCACGTCATCTGCGTATGCAGCTACCTTCGTTCTATCCTCTTCAAGTTTTAGTAGCATTTTAATAATAACCATCAGCCATAGTAAGGGAGAGGTAACCCATCCTTGAGATGTGCCTCTGTCGACTCGTTTGGTAATGTTAGAGCTGCAAAGCTTGGTATATATAATCCTGTTACCGAGCATGCATATAATTCATTTCGGAAGTAAGGATTTCACTCCTGACTGGTCAGAGCTTCCTTAATGTCCTCAGTGTGACCTTGAATTCTATGAACTGCTTGTAGTTAATCGTGTACTTAATCGTTCGTACTTCCTCATGGAGGTCGGTTTCAGTGGACCTGCCCTTGAGATATGCGTGTTGAGACCTCGATCCTTGTGTGATTTAAAATCGTTGCCTGAAATGATGATCTAAAATTCGCTCCAGAGCATGTAGCAAGAACGATGAGAGATTTAGAGTCCTATATCCGGGGGACATAATTGAGTACGAGACAGCTTTTGAAAAGTCGACGGCCAGGAAGTCGACAACTCCAGTGACTTGTGTAGCATAATCGGTTGTATGGCATCCAGGGCATGAGACTTATAGGCCGAAAAGCTTATTAAAGCCCAGGAAAACTTTTCCCAGGTTATGATGTTATCCACTATACATCACGAGAGACCGGATGCTCAGCAGCATGCATCCAAATTATTTGTGGTTTGATAACTGCTTTTGGGGAAGTGCGTATTTGTGAGAAGATCCAGGGATTCTCCCGCAGATGCCGAGCAACCACCGTCAGCTTTCTTTCTTTCTCGGACAGGTGCTCTCATTGGCCAAGAGCGTCGTTTGTCTTCTTGGATGGCCTTCTTATAACATCTTAGGCAGTTCTTTATAAGGCTGCCAGTATTTTTTGGTATAGCAGATATTGAGGAACATACTCTAAGTTTACTAAGGTATTCGGTCCACCACGGTGGGTGAACTATTTTGCTCCGACTGATTGGGCAAGAGACTTTCAGAGCTTCCTTTTGGATTTTTTGAGGTATTTAATTTTTGTCGGAATTTATTTCATTGAGACTAATTTTATTTTGGACTTATTTACTGGAGCCTTAACCTTCATATATCATGCAGTTACATGGACGAATTACTAAACAAAAACACAAACCAGCAAGTTGAGAAACTGTGTATGTGTGTGTATATAATTAAAAGAGTTCTCCAAATTTTTGCTAAACTAAAGTACGAATCTATCCAACGACTTACAGCAATTACAATGCTGACATTCTTCTCGTGTCTTCACACTCCGTATACTTATCCAACTTTAGCGAGATCATTCCCTTAATCTTCAAATGTTGCGTTAGTACGAATATAAAAATTACGAAATATTTTTGCCAAAAGCACTTTCATCAACATTAACGCATATCGATAGCCAGTGCACATCCGAAGTCCCTTGGTAAATGGAATAAATGCAAATGCATGTGTTGATGCAATACTTTCCGGCAGGAAATATCGACCCCAAACCTCATCGCTGCGATGCATATTAAATATGTCAATTATAATCTGTATGCCCCGCGGAATGACAACTCCATTGCCCAAACGGAAATCATACTCCGAGCTACGCATCACCATTGGCACAGGTGAAAATAGACGCATTCATTAATCAACATTTCAGTGTATGTCATTCGCTCGAGGTCTTCATTAGTCACTTGGAAATCTGCGCTCGGAAATATCTGGACAAGCTCTTCGATTTCAATTTATCTTGATACTAGGGATGCATGGCAAGATATAAGCACACAAAGTAGGTAGAGGCCAGTCGCCGTTGTTTCGGGAGTCTGCGAGAGAACACAACAAAGGAGCAGATGAATGAATATCGTAAGTAACCTACATGACATGATGAATGGATCGATGGATTATAACCGGAAGTTTCAGATAAGCTACCTACCGCGGCAATTGTCACATTAGCCTCATCACGTGCGAAAGGTGGTTAAAAATGACCTAAAAAAACGAGAAAATGGCGCGACTTCAAACCATTACACGTTTCACAACCGAAACGTGACACGCGACTCACAAAATTTCAGCTCTCTAGGTCGTGTGGAAGGTGGTTAAAAAGGACATCAAAGTGGTCGAAAATACAGACAAAAAGTTTTTAATAATAAGAACTGATTCCAAAATGTGTTACCCATTGAATGCGTTGAAAATATTTGGCGATTCATCTTTTTCGAATCCCATCTTTACCCCCATTGTCGTCTCTAAAAATTTATGAATAATCTTATAGCATTTTTGAATTGATCTCTATCAAAATGAAAACTTACGGCAAGCTGCCTCTAGGACACATTTCGTAAATTTCAAGTTGTCCACCCGCACCATCTACCTACAGCGAAAATTTCCAACAGGACATCCGCCTCCGTATTGAACATTGGCATGAAGTTGTTTAATAACTTGGCGAATAAAAGCCGGATTTATAAGGCGGCGATGTTTGTTCCATCGTTGATCTTAAAAATGAATAGGAAAATGCATTTTCAATTAATTGCTTGGTGCTCAAATGCTCATGATTCGAGAATAAAGTCATTTTGTCCTTGCTGCTCGACGTAAAGAGTCCATCGCCGATTGCTAAGAAAGGATATAACTTTCCTTTGTTTGTGCATTGGGGCGAATTGAATATGGTTTCAGCCGTTTCCGTATCATTAACGTAAAGGAAGCAATTTGTACCCATCCATGATATAAAAGGACTTTTATCGTTGCGTGATATTTTTCCCATGATTGGCAATACAACTAAATTATGAAACGGAGTAATAACCGTAAATTAAATCAAATCACCGAATTCAATTGTAATAAGAAAAATTAACCCATAAAAAAAATTCTCTAATCGCAGAGACACATGTGTGCAAAATTTGAATAAAAAATTTGTTAGAAATTTATCACAAGATTTGTCGGCAGCCACAAACAAACACACAAATATACAAATTCCATCCATGCTTAGATCCATAGTAGAGTACTTATTTCCCAAAGGGTACTATACAATGTGTAACATAATAAGAAAAATTGACACAGAAATAATTCCTAGACTAACAGTGTATGAATTCTTCAACGCATGCAAAAGAATACGTGACAACAATGATCCTGAACCAGATGGTATAACTAAAAAAGTATTGAAAGCGGCTATTCAAAACAGGCCGGGCATGTTCATGACATGCATGCAACAGTGGCTAGATGAAGGAGTTTTCCCTGAAACTTGGAAGTTACAACATTTAGTACTGCTGCCAAATTCTAAAAATTCCCTCAAGGCCTCTTCTCAAAAACACCTTGAAGCCCCCTTAAGACCTTCTGAAGACGCCACCAATATCCCACTCAAGAAATTCTTAAAACGCCCTCTAGACCACCTCAAGACCCCGCTACCAATACAGGGAGAAAAATAATTATTGTTGTATAGTTTTGAGAATTCTTACCACGGATTTTCAGCTCTAATTTTTATGAAGTTCAGCTCTTTCTAGTAGGAGTACTGTTTAATTATCACAATATTTTGGAATACAAGGTAAATGTTTTTTACAGTCTACATAGTCATGAGTCTTAAATTGACAATTATGTAGCTCTTACAAAATATATTATTGAAACCATTGAGCTCAAAACATTTGTCAATGGATTATAAGTAATATTTGCGATAATCCAAGCAACGGTATCTGGACTTTAAACCGTTTTTAAAATTCAAAAATCCGCAAAATTAAAAGCAACCGCTTGTTTCTTATTTGTATGTATGGCTTTTAAGATTTTAATCAATCAAGTTATGTACTAATGCAACACAAAATTGAATTCTGTTACCTTCCGGATTCTTTAATTTCAGGGCATTTCCTATAAAAGGCAGTCCCCATGGACCTGGCGATTGCCATGCTACCTTGTAGAAATGCATCCGTGACTATAGGAAGTAAAGCCACAAAATCAATGCGAAACTCCTAGGAACTCATGAAATGCAACGTCACTCTTACTGATATTTTTTTTTATTTTTTTGTAAATTGCAGACAAATGTGTGTTTACAACAAATTACACGCATCCATACACCACGCAAAGCCAATTAAACAGAACGAGTCACTTTAAACGTTTTCTCAAATCGACACAGTCAACAACAATTGCTGAATGTTCACCATAAATAAAACTCGAAATATTTTCAGTAAGGTAGTAATGAATAGAGTGATTGAACAACTGAATTGCACGCAAAGTTAGTGTACAAGTATGACCGGACATTACTTGCTTGTACTTGTAAGAAGGAGGCTAAATGTTTTGTATCACCAGAGAATTAAGACCATTCGTTATGTAAATTGAAATGATTTTAATAACACGCTAGACAAGCTTTGTTTTAAATTTGTGAGTTACATACATTACCTAATGCACAGTCTAGTCTTAATGTTAACAAAATATTTATTTTTTAAAAAATCCTTCTAGCATAACTAGCGTAGAATAGTATTACATAACGTGCTACGAAAGTGGAGCAGTAAATAACAAAAGTATTTTCTATATTAACACACTAGTGTGGATAATGCCTACGAGGTTAGGTTATAGCGTAGCAAATAGTCACTTTCGTCTATGGTCATGTGAAAATAAAATAAGTGGTAGATCTAGAGCAATTAGATTTGTTATAAAATTAATTAACGAAAATTCGGTTGTTGTTATTAGAAATGGAAATTTTAGGTCTTAAAAAAATACAAAAAAAATAAAGAACCACGATGCATTTTAGGTTTAAAGGTTCAAAATTAAAAGGACATCAAATGCTTAGCGTGGTTCTTTTAATTTATTTTTAAGCTTTCTATGCTAACTTCGCGTGCCCTAGAGAGATGAATGTGAGCAGCTCAGTATTATATGCCATTTCTGAGATCTAAGATATAGTGGGTTAATCTTTTAAATAGGCCTCTCGCGTGGATTTTTTTAAGTTAATTTTTAACCATCATTAACGCGATCTAGAGAGCTGAAATTTAGGAGCAGCTCAAGACTCTTATAACACGTGTCGCGTGTGATGCTTGGAAAGTGGATTAATCTTTGAAATAGGCCCCATTTCTTCGACGTCTCTGGGGTCCTTTTTGAAAGCACCAAACAGTATTTCTTACGGCCCCGTCTCTTGCGAATGTCCGAAAAACACCCGAGAGTAATAACTTGTCACTAAAAGCTTCTCAATTCGCCTTTCAGATACGGCATTAAATTGTAGGTCCCTTCCATTTGTGTGCAAAAATATACATGCACAACATACGAATGGTCGCGAAAAGCTAGACCTTGGACCTCAATGGTCTGTCGCGCCAAAATATTATTATTAAGGTCCTTTTTAAGCAGCTTTTACACGAGTTTGAGAGCAGTTCAGTGTCATGGGTCATTTCTGAAATCCCCCGTGTGACGCATATGATGCGTGGAAAACTTTACTGTTAAACAACATAACCCATAACATTTTTCATGTAATCCAGTAACAAATAACGAATAAAAAAAATTTGTATGGGAGACTCAATCACTCTCAAATTTTAATAGAAAGTGTTGTCATGTGAAATACACATGTGTGCAAAGTTTGAATAAAATCGGGCTTTTAAAAGTGGGTTAAAAATTGATCACAAGATCTGACCAGCCAGCCAGGCATCCACGGGCACGCAAAGTTAATATAGAGAATTTAAAAAGGTTTATTTGGCGATTTTTACTAAAAAATACAATGTAAAATTAATTAACGGGCAACGAAAATAGAAAAGGAACACCTAACAGGAAATTACAATTAATGTAAATTTCTAAAACAAAACAACACTCACCTCACACCTGGCGACACAATCAAAAGTTACTTAGAATATCCATACAGATTTTCATCTGTTGAAGTTATTTAATTTTGCCAAGTAAACTGCGTAAAATCTCACGTTTATATAATTTGACGAAATATTTACAACACCATAGCCGGTTATCAATAAAAATTCAGTGTCTATTGCATAATAAAATAACTTGATCGACTTATTTTTCCAACTAATACAAGTGCATTGAATCGCATTACTGCAATATCCTCGAAGAATTCCTTATCTATCAGTTGCAAGGAAAAGTGGGAAAATCATGTTTTCTATTTTTCTGTTATAAATCGAGCTCGAGGGCTAGCGTAACTGGCTTATTGCAAAAAAAACCGCAAAAGCAATTGACTATAATTCCCTTAAATAACTACACGCATATACGAGTGTATATAGATAACGAGGTTATGGAAAAAATGTCATGCCAGGGATGCATTACTTACTTACCAAACTATATGTTTTTTTTTTCAATTAATTTTATGAGTGGAAATATTACTGCGATGTACTGCGATCAGAAGATAATGGTACTACTAGAAAATATTTTCAATCTTTGGACATGCAGTTGCTGTTAATAGGAGTTCTCTCTTTATAAACTTAGAGATCATTTAAGTAACCATTCAAGTACATTCAAGTTTATGTATAGAAAGTTCTTGTCTTCACAGTGTCCACTACAAAATCCACCATCAAATATCATACAGAAACGCATTAAGTACACTTCTTCATTTTGAATTAGGAATAAATAGCTTTATATACTTAATACCATAATTAGGAATTTCAATTTGTTCGAATGGGAAAACGCGAACACAAGATTACAATCATTCGCTGTATCTGCATGTGGACGCAATAGAAATTGATTCGATTCAACTGCTTTAGACGCACTCACGAATATGTACACATGCAAAGATACTCGTACTTACAGATACATATCCTTTCACATGCTATTTCATAATTAATCGAAATTGGCCAGCAGTACATTAGGGACACGTGAGTAAGAAATTAGGGGACTGCACGCATCACATGGCTATAATTATGCTTTTGTTTATGTTAAATCGTCCTAATGCGATTATGGGCCAGTTGAGCTTTGATTATTACAATGGGATGTGCGCGATGGGATTTACAGGGCTTTGCAGTTATATAGTCCTTTCAAAGGTATTGCCACCGGTATTCTTGCAAATCAATTTAATAATAGAAACCATCACATAGCCAAGGTTTATATTACCGATAAATAACACCAAACATTGGCAGTTATTATCAAATGTGTGTTAGCGTTAGATTCAATAACATTAAAGTTATATATATTATACAGTATATATATATTATACATATATATATATATATTATACTGGCTATGTGGGACGCGATGCATTCTCTCGCCCCCTTTGGAATATTCAAATACTCGTTCACATTAGATCTGGTTTTCACCATTGTACAGGGTTAGTAGCCCCGTAGGTTATTGGCTATAGTTTTTTTGCCAGTGGTGGGTTGGTGGGTGAGGGCCCTGGGAGCCCCCGGGAGCCCCCAAAGGGGACTCAGTGGTTGGGGTTAGTGTAAGGGAGGGTGTCAGTAGGTCTGTGGTCAGTGGGGCGGTGTCAGTGGGAGGGTGGTCAGTTGGGTTGGTATCAGTATGGTTGGGACAGTAGTGGGTGGGGTAGCTGGGCACTGTCTTTATTTTAGCTAATCTTGAAAACTACTGGACCGATTTTGACCAGATTTTAACCATTGCAGAGAGTTTTTTGACCCGGAGGTTATAGGCTACAGTTTATTGGTGAGAGGGGGTGGTCACACCGATATTTATAATGGAATTTCAGGGTGAGCATAGGCTATATATTATACCGTTTAAATAATAGGACCTTTCGTGGCGACGAATTTTGTAACTAAATAACTAAAGTGGACGCCGTGGCTCAGTGGATAAGAGCATGGACTTATGAGCAGGGGGTTCGTGGTTCGAATCTCAGTAACACCAAAAGTATTTTTCACGGTGTCCCACCTCTCGCGAAAGTCTGACAAACGTCCGAGAGTAATAACTTGTCACGGAAAGCTTCTAAATTTGCCGTTCGGATCTGGCATTGAATTGTAGGTCCCCTCCATTTGTGTGCCAGAATATACCATACTCAACACAAATGGTTGCGAAAAGCCAGGCCTTGGACCGCAATGGTTTGTCGCGCCGAATATAATAACTAAAGTCGGTGAAAAAACGGTCGGGCATCGTTATCACTGCGTGCTGAACTGTTCGCTGGGCTGCTTTCTGTGCTGTACGAACATCACGCCATATAGCGATGCATTCAGGTTTTCACCATTGCCTGGGAGTTTATATGTAGGCTACAGTTTTGGGTCAGTGGTGAGGATATTGATACGGATATGTGCACTTGGCTTATAACATGTGTCAGGGTCAACATACAGCAGCATGCAACGCGTTCGTTAAGAGACTCGATGCTAAGTGCGGTCGTTGGTCATTAGCGAAACCTGCAATTCCTGCAATTAGATGGCCATTTAGATTCCTTTGAAATCGGCGAGCATAATACCTTGCAGTGTATATTTCTTTCGCATTCGCGCCTGGTGCGGTCCCCGCTCTGATTATTCGAACTGTACCCAATTTTTTTCTTTTCTTATAATGTACACACTCGCTCAAGGGATTTTTACCCTTAGAATGCTAAATGCAGCAATGTCGTTAGGTAATTAGGGAGGAGAAAGGGGGAAGATGTCTTTGCACATGTGACCTGAATTTCAGCGGATCATACAGACGTAGAAACAAATACTATATAGTTAGGATACTACTTGTATTAAAGTCAGGATGATCATTTATATTTATTACATTCACCTGTGTCTGAGTATGTGTAACGCTTCTAGCCTTTTGCTATTAAATACTGTTTTCGGGCGCTCATTTGAATTGCATTTTCTGACGCGAGTGTTATGAAATATTCTTCAAAAGAACTCACATATTGCGCTGACGTGCTACGTGACGTGTGTGTTTTATTCAACATTTCATAATATTTGGAATTTCCACAAAAATTTACGGACGAGAAAATATTTAATCTCATTATACGAGCATTTGCGCTTTAACGTATCCTCATTGCTACGCTACTTCTGCTGCTGCTTGAATGTGCATAAAACATTCGGAATCATCATCAGAATGTTATTAAAAACTCAAAATTCTCATGAATTTTACAAAAGATAGATACCCGGAAGGAAAATAAGTAATGTGTTTGTTGTTAGTTACGTTTATTTGGAAATGATGAATTTTACGAATTTATTTTTTTTTAAAGTTCGTTTAACAGTGAACTTTAATCATATTCTGTGCCAGAAAAGGTCAAATAATTTCCTAACATAAATATTTTTCGCATGAAAGTTCAGTAAATATTTCTTAACCCGTTGTATTTTGATGCATTCGTTGACACGCATTCTTCTCCCATTAGCTTTAATGTACCAACAGTACTTTAAATTCAAATTTTTAAAACACATTTTCTTTCAAAACTAATTTATGTGAAAGCAACATTGTCAGGGTTTATGAACTTAAGAACTTAATCGGATAAAAAGCTAATCTAAAGCTAATCGTAAGATATTTGAAGAGAGTATTTTTTGACATTGTTGCCATAAAAATGTTATTAACGGTTCAGTGTATCTCCATTAAATGTTATGGAACTTCAATCATCATACTCGTCATTATTCTTATATTTGGCCCAACAAACGGGCCCGGTCCTGGAATCCAAGTATAATAACTCAACTAACATTAAATATTAAATGTCTGCATCAAACTTACGTTCGATATTAAGTTAGCATATATGCCAACAAATACTGGCAGCCTTATAAAGACTGTCTAAGAAGGTACAAGAAGGCCATCAAAGAAGCCAAGCGATGCTCTTGGATGAACTACTGTCCAGAGGGTCAGTAATTTTAGGGAGGGAGTAATTTTAGTTGTCTGGTTCCTATTCCGATTCCAGGGTGTACCACAAGGATCCGACCTTTCATTACACCCCAAAACTGTTGTAATTGATACGGACGCTGAACGTCTTTGGAACGTCAAGGATATGCAGCATCAACAGATGTGCGACCATTATAATTACTAAAAATCGTCATATGATTTGAAAACCTCACAATTAATAATAATAGGGAAAGAAGAAAGTGAATTTCATTCTCAAAAATTCGTTATACTGGCACATGCCATTTATGATTTACTATTTTCTCAATTATTCACCATCATAATATTTGGCTTTACAGCCTGTGTCCGGTCCTGG
Source organism: Nephrocerus scutellatus (assembly GCA_947095585.1). Taxonomy (NCBI): domain Eukaryota; kingdom Metazoa; phylum Arthropoda; class Insecta; order Diptera; family Pipunculidae; genus Nephrocerus; species Nephrocerus scutellatus. Next base: position 4,134,203 of record OX352761.1, on the reverse strand, counting down.
CCTACCGCAAAAAATCTCTCCACCTGTCCCGATTTTGAGCTGTTATCATCAGTTTGGCGTCCCTAAAATATCGGCGTCCTGGTCTACGCCATCCTTCCAACGTAGGCTTGGCCGGCCTCGCTGTAGTGCTTCATAAATCCTACCTTTTCGAGCAGAATCCTCTTCGCTCATGCCAGCTAGTTGTCCCGCCCACCGAAGCCTACCGAGCTTAATTCTCTTCATGATGTCAACATTGCGGTAACGCTTGTAGATCTCATCATTATAGAGTCTCCGGAATCGTCCTTCTTCACATACGTAGTCAACAATTCCCCCTAAGACTTTTCTCTCGAAAGCGGCTCGGATCCGTATGTGAGTACTGGTATTACCATTGTCTTATACACCAGCATCTTGAATTCAAAGGTTAAGTTCCTGGATTTGAAGAGTCTTTACAGACTAAAATAGGATTTGTTGGCTTTGAGCAACCGTGCGCGTATTTCTGGTTCCGTGCTGTTATCGGCTGCTACAGTTGACCCGAGATAGTTAAAGGATTGCACTACTTCAATTTGGCGCTCCACTATTTTAATTGCGGGACCAATGTTTGATCTTCTACTCGCTGACGTGGCCACAATGTACTTTGTTTTGCTCTCATTTATGTGCAGCCCCAGATTTCGTACCGCGCGCTCGATCTAGATGAAAGCTTCTACCAACGATGCAATACCTTCAGCGTAAGCCAGTTTATGAATGGACTTATAGAGGATTGTCTCTCTCGCCGTTACGCCAGAGTCTCGGATCACTTCCTCCAACTCCAGGTTGAAGAGGACGCCGGCAAGTCCATCCCCTTGTCGGAGCCCGTTATAGATGTTGAATGGGCTTGATAGTGATCCGGATATTTTTACTTGGCTTGGTCAACCTAGATAGTCATGTCAGTTTGTTTGGGATGACGAATTCTCTCATGGCTTTATAAAGTTCTACTCTGGCTATGCTATCATAGGCGGCCGTAAAGTCTATAAAAAGATGGTGAAATTTGTTCATTACACCAGTATTATTACTGACTCCAATAAAATTTGATAAATTTTAAAATTACTGAATCAATATTAAAACAATTTATCACTCGCAATGTTCACATTATTCGGTGCGGAGAAATCCTACAGGGTAGTATGAATTCAATTTCTATTTATATCCGGTTTTGCTCATCAAACACCTAACGCATTCAATGTTTCAAAATGACGCACATGTGTACTTTGCAGTGCTTCGAGTGTAGTGTTCTAGAATTGAGAGTGCCCAATACTTCGCCGAGTCGTATGACTGAAATGTAACGTGAAAAGTGAACGTTTGCCCGAACGAGATTCTTTTGGTTATGGCACTTTGCAAATAAATGTGGAGCAAACAGATTGCATACGTATTATACGGTACACTCGTAACACTCGTAATAGTGTTAACTTTTAAATGGCTAAGAAGATTTCCTGGAGATGAGAAATTAAGTAGCTTCTTCATAACCTCCACCGACAAACGAAATTGTGTCTAAGGAGAGTTGAAATGTTTAAAGTTTTGCTATTAATCGCACAGTATACGGTGTATTTGTTTACGTGAAAGATACTTAAAGGGGGTTTCCTTGGTTATAATAATACTCGGCGCGACAGACCATTGCGGTCCAAGGCCTAGCATCTCGCAACCATTTGTGTTGAGCATGTATATTTTTTGCTCACAAATGGAGGGGACCTACAATTTAAGGCCGGATCCAAACGGCGAATTGAGAAGATTTCCGTGACAAGTTATTACTCCGATTCGTGAGAGGTGGGACACCTTGAAAAATACTTTTGGACATCTGACCAAAGGGTTGCATTACTTGTATGGTAATAGTATATTACAGAACGAGCAAGGAAAGTGGAGTCTATCGTGCGAGGTCGAAGCTTGACGAACGAGACGGTAGCGGAGTTCGGCAATCTAACGAGCACGATGAGCACTTTTCTGAAAGTCGTGTACGCTATTTTTCACGCGTCCAAACCGGTTTTTTTTTGCTAAATCGAGAGAGAAGCAGAAATGTGAGAATGTGTGTTCGCTGTGACTGCAGTAAATAACAAAGAAATTAATTTTTCATGCGTCCAAACCGGTTTTTCTGCTAAATCGAGAGAAAAGCAGAAATCACAAACGACAAACAAAAGATAATTCTTGCTCATTCGCAATGTGTTCGTTGAGATTGTAGTAAATAACAAAAGACGTTTATATCATAACATAACTAGTGTTGTTATGGGCTACTTTCGAGGCTAGTTTATAGCGTACGAAACAGTCACTTTCGTCTATGGGCGTGTGAAAATAATTTATCCGGTAAAATCTTCAGTCCGGATAAGGTTGAATGGGCAGTAGGCTCTTTCAAACCGTTAAAAGCTCCCAGCGGTGATGGGATCTTTCCAGCGCTTCTACAGAAGGCGATCGATCTCGATCCCTATTATCTGGAGACAGGTAAATGTGATATTTCTGCCCAAACCAGGCAATAGACCTGGTGAGCTGCCTAAATCATATAGACCTATAAGTCTAACATCATTCATCCTCAAAAACATGGAGAGACTTATTGATATTCATATTAGAGGCCGGTTAGAATTGTCTACCCTTCTGCAGTCAAGTCAGTTTGCGTACAGTAAAGGCAAAAGCACAGAAGGCACCCTTCAATATCTTGTAAAGAAGATAGACGGAATTTTTCGTTCCAAAAAAATGGCCTACCTCGACATTGAGGGCGCTTTCGATAACACGACTCTATTTCAAGGGCAATTAGTAGTAGACGTATCGAAGTCTCGACCAATCATTGGATAAAGGTAGTACTTTATCATACACGTCTCAGAATGGTGCAGCAGAGAAGGACCACCACTACTTGCAAAACCCTTCTAGTGCCTTTTACGAAAAGAAGACTGGTCAGTTTGGGACCTATCATCATAAACGGCTCCACGTTAGATTATTACATTGAAGTTGAATAAAATAAATAAATAAGCTAAACTGAAATTCTCATATCAACTCCGCCATCGAACGCACCACTAGGGCCTTGTGGGCCAGTAGACGCCTCTACGGCAGAAGTTGGGGTCTAAATCCTAAAATGTTACATTGGATGTATACAATGATGGTGAGACCTATTATCACGTACGCGGCCATCATTTGTTGGCCGAAAGTTCTTGAACTGACAACGGCAACTAAGCTTCAGAAGCTACAAAGAATTGCCTGCCTAGGCATTTAAAGCTGTTGTAGGGCTTTCAGCCTTGAAAATCTTCATCAGGAAGATGGCTGCTAGGTGCGCTATTAAGCTGCAACTAGAATACAGGTGACTATGTGGCCCACCTGAAGATTCTTGCACTTAAAGCGCTGTCGTCCAATTGTATGGACTCAATATCAGTCAAAAACTGTTACGATACCCTTGCCAGATACAACAAAAGTCAAGCTCGGTTGGTCATCTGGTCATCTGGTCATCGGGGAATTGCAGACAACGAATGCAGAACTAACTAGCTAGGGCTGGCTCGGAATCTACGTTCATAGGACCTGAACCCTACTGTGGTGTTAACTGGGCTGCCGCACTGATAAAATGTTGGTAACACAAACTTCGCCTGGACCCCTGGGCTGAGGCAATCCAAACAATTAATCAATCCCTTTTCCTATTAGGAAATCCTTAATCTACATAGAGATAGCATTTGGAAGCTCTCAGCGAATGCCTAGCACTACTTGGCTTAAAGAGACGCATTTTCCAAAAGGAAATATGCTCGACAGTGGAATTGAGAAATTCTACTACTAAGGACATACTATCCTTCACTAGGGAGGTGGTACTTCTCTAAGAGTAAATACACCTAAGATACAATAGATCTTTTAGGTCGCAGTATCTGTTTTAGGTAGCAAACGGGGTAATGAGTCATGTTGAACAATAAATGTTTTTTTAGTTTAGGTACTATTTTAAGTTTTAGAATCTTTTAAGGCACACTAGCAAATTAGCTCGGAAAAACTACCTCATAACGTGTGTTAGAACTATATTTCATAGCTCCTGATTCGTCAGCGCTGGACACATAAGTAATCAGAAATTCAGCATTGCAATGCATGGTTGGGCCAAACGCGAGAACACGAGATAATACAACTTGGAGACGTCGAAAATTATTTCTCAAATTGATGTCTATTAACTAAGCTTAACCAAATATCTTATTTGTAATCTGTTTTATTGAAATTTTTTGATTTAACTTTTTGATTAATTTTTATATTAAAAAGTACGCATGCTTACAAAGAAATTAATACCGAAACTCTTCATCAAATCAACATTTAAATTTCAAAGGAATCTTCAAAGCGAAATTCCTTTACGTAATAGGTCTTGATAATTTTAACTTAAAATTAATATTTGCACAGGAGTAATCGGTAATAGAAGATGTTTGTTGTACTACCCCTTTTGTTGTGGTTAACAGATTTACCACAATTCTCAATGTTTTTATTAGAAAATTTGAAAACGAAATTAAACATTTGCTACAAAGGACGGAGTAGGAACGCAGTGGAATTCATACTTTGAACTCTTAAAACGTTTAACTCTGAAAAAGTTTTAAAATCGCAGGCATCTATTATCATTATTAGGTTGCTCGAACACCAGTAATCATTCATCGTCATTTGGTCAATAATTAAATATTAAATACATATTATAAAAAGTTGCCAGCAACTCTAAAAGATTTTTACCCACTGACAACATCCACTTCCTATTTGCAATAATGGTACTCGTATAGTTATTCTACAGACTCGAAACTTTTTTTTCTCAAAGTTCTGAAATGCGTAACTCAAAGTAATTTAACGCTCTGGTAAGTGCAATTAAAATGCTTGTGCTTGGTATTCTGCGCGATAAAATGCATCGTAATCTATTTAAACTGATAGAACTAAGTTGCATCCTTAGCAGATAAATTGGCAACGTGCAACATAGCTAGTAGTTGATGCTGGAAATGGACATTACTTGGTTTTTGCGGTCTTACGCCCACTGCAGCGTGGCGATGCATTGAGGAACTTAACATTCGACGAAAGATTAATTCAACTCAAAAATATTATTTTCTATAAATACTGAACGAATTAAATTGAAATATTTTTCTAAAGAAGGAAAAAACCGGGGATACGATGATGGGAAAACCGCAACACAATTATACTTAAGTTTTGATCCTGACGCTGAAAAGTTTTACCATAAACTCATGATGGTTTTAGTTGGAAGGTGTTCTTCTTTGACGCCTCTTATATCTTCTCACTTGTTGATGGTTGTTATACATTTTCAGATACACAATATTATGCTTTTAAACAGCTAAATTTATAATTTTTCCTCCAACTTCATCTTTTGATTTTATTGGTAAGGTTTAAATGGTACCTACCTACAAGTACTCCGTGAATCAATATTTATAAACTCATGAAATTACACGTGTGTGTAGATAATCTAATATAATATAGATAATAAGAAATAAACGACAAACAATAACTTAGTACTTAATATAATTAACAGACATGACTAGATGCTGCAAATAATTGTTCTTATACTAGGTATATAGATTTTTCATTGGGATCGCTCCATTTTTCTAACAGGATCTTTCGAATATGCGTGAAGCAAGCTGCGGTTTGTTAATCGGTTTAACTCGCCTATTCTTGCTATTTAATGACGAAAATTACACGTTTCAACAACGTTTGAAAATTACCCAAGTTATCAAAGTTCGCGTTCGATTGCGACAAATTTACGTGCACTAATCGTTCTCAGCAATGAAGCCTATTTCTGGCTATATTTCTTGGTTAAAGAAAATTGTCAATTGGGCTAGTCTGTTTGGTAAGAATTTCATGCTGGAGGCGTCATTGGGTTCTTCTTGAGCGGGCAACGCAGTCACATTCACTTGAGATCGCTTTCGGACCATGTTTTGGGATAAATAGGAAAGGTTAAATTGGAGAATTTGTGGTTTCAAAATGACGGTACCACATGCCACACAGCTCGCCAAACAATTAAGTTATTGAAATCGAAGTTGACCGCTTTATCTACAGAAATGGATCAGTCAATTGGCCGCCTCGTTTGTATGACTTGATGCCTATGGACTTTTATCATTAGGGCTATATATGACAATTCGATAGCCAATAGCTAATAAGCTAGACCACTTTTACGACCTTAGGACCAACACCGAACGTGAAATTCCCACCATATCGCCCGGTTTTTAATAGAAAGATTTAGCGCATTCGTTTCCGTGGAAGAAGGATGTTGTGTATTAACGGCATCAATTGTAGTGTAACCCGAAAAAACTAAAAAATGCACATCTCCAATAGCGCATAGTGTAAAGCTGCAATCATAGTGAGGCGATATTTCAAGCGTGAAATGGGACGAGAATTTAGAACATATTATGATACATGTGAACACTTTTCTATTGCTTCAAATTGTTCACAATGTAATAGGCTTTTCTCCGGTGACACTTGTCGGTTCACCCATGGTTCGTTTTTCGGAAGTTATTATAAATTAGATATGATTTATATTTTTTGGACTGGTATCGTTATTTTCATTTTATTTCTTTTTTAAATGGGTAGATACCTAATGCTTAAATACTGATTACACTGTATGCATATTCGTTTTGTCGGTCGTCCGGTAGAGCTAAATATAACCAGGACAAAGCACGTAGGATTTTTAGCTGGTCGGTCCACTGGTCACAATTTGGTGAAGAAGGCCGTTTAGCAAGTGTGCAACCACTTACACACAACGTTACTAGCTGGTCGGTCAAACGGTCGTGTATGGACAAGTGAGTGGTGGCGGACAGCTCTTACACTCACTTGAGTATGAAAGTACAATTGGCGCAAAAGTGCTGTTGGACGGAGCGTTCATAGCAAGATTGACGGTTGCGGCGCGAGGCTCGTGGCTCGCACATCTTCTAAATTTGCTAAAAGCGAAACTTAGTTGTCGTGACTCAGTAGATTACCCTTTGGACGGAACGTCTAAGGTCTAACTTGGACCAGAATGCTTTAAACAGAGTCTTCGATGCGCGGAAAGTTCGGAAAGGTAGTCTATTATCCACTTGAGGAAAATGTATTCCACACCAAAAACTTAGGTATAATGTACTCGGGTAAAGTACAATTGAAGTTTAATGCTCGGTCTGAGTCACTGCTTTGAAAGTAGCCTTTCTTGTCAGTGTCGCTCTGTGCACAAGTTAATTTTTCCGTGCAGTTAATTATGTTTTTGTTTTAACTGATTGGGAAGTATAATATTAATAATATTCGGCGCGACAGACCATTGCGGTACAAGGCCTAACTTCTCGCAACAATTTGTCTTGAGCATGTATATTGCACACATATGGAGGGGACCTATAATTTAATGCCGGATCCGACGGCGAATTAAGAAGCTTTCCGTGCCGACTTATTGCTCTCGAACGTTTGTCAGACTTTCGCGAGAGGTGGGACACCGTGAAAAATACTTTTGGTTTTACTGGGATTTGAACTACGAACCTCCTGCTCAGAAGCCATGCTCTTATCCACTGAGCCACGGCGACCACAATTGTGAATATATATATATATATATCGGTGGAAAATTTTGCAATACACACAACGTAAAAAACCTATTTAACAATGCAATAAAAAAAGGATAGCCAGCTTCGTGTTGTACTGTTATTAATACAAAATAAGATTTCCAAGACTTCTCACACATTAAATTGCAATCACCTGTAAATCAAAGAATCTCAGTGCCCGCGGCGCTGGTGAATTCCTCATCATCATATTTGGCTCTACAACCGGTGTCCGACCCTGGCCTCCCGCACAAAATCTCTTCACCGGTCCCGATGTCATCCAGTTTGGTGAATTCTTAGAATCAGGAATAGTTTCTTCCTTCGTTTTTCCACACGGTTAAGTGTAGAAATTATACAAATAGAACCGAATCCTTGCCGCCACTAATTAGTGTTATAATCTACTTTCAAACTGGTATACAAGTAAGTATGTTTGCAAATAGGTAAATTAACAGAAGTTTGTCTAAAAACCTTTGCTTGCACGAACAGCAGCTGATTTTCACCACCTAGCATTTACATCTTTCTATTACCATTGCAAGAGCTTTAGCTTCCAAAAACGTTATTATTTTTAGCATGAGAGGGCGCAAACACGGACTTTACAGACTTTAACTAAGCTTCTTACGTAACACATTTAATGGCGATATTGTGTGCACAATCCAACAAATTTTTTGACTGGTTTTTAACAGTAGATACCAATGTTATGTGACAGTGCCTATAACCAATTAATACCTAGATGTCTTATATGTTCACAAAATTATTTACTGTATTTATATGCCATCAGACTGAATTACAATTATGTGACTAAAAATAATTCTATACACAAACCTAAATTAAATGCTAAATGCTTGTTATATATAAAGGGTGTTTTTTTGGGAGGTTTGTTTTTCCGATAGATGTCGTTTTATTTATTTTTCACAAATGTCATTTTTTTTTTTTTTTTTTTTTTTTTTTTTTTTTATAATGATTTGCCAAACAATACTGAGTAGAAATGCCACTTTGAGCTGTCAAAACAACTGTCATAAAATAAAACGACATCTATCGGAAAAACAAACCTCCCAAAAAAACACCCGTTATAATGGGTTATATATAAAAACTTACCAGTATGTTCTGGTATTAGCTATATGGCTTAAATGGAACAGAATAGAATAGAAAAGAGCAGAACAGTCTCGACACTGTAGATTTTGCATAAATACAGAAACTCTATCGCGATGAGTTGGTTATTATTTGGAAGTGAACACGACTATTTCAAAAGTTCTTGAAATTATTAGATAGAGCTACCACCTAAGTGAAAAGTAGTGAAATATAAGTGCTGAGATAGTAAGGCGGAGATTGTCAGCTTGCCATATGGATAGTTGTAATTCAGTCTAAAGACCGAATTAACTTAAAAAGATTTTAGTTTCATTAAAAAAAACCTGGGAAGTATCACTGCTTAGTGAAAAGGACTTAATGAATGATGAACCCACGAAAGCCCTTATGTAGTTCGTACAATTTTTGCGTTAGTTGCCTTAAAACAGGTTCATTGTACAACACATTTTCTATAAAATATGAAAAGCGCTAAATTAAGGCTAACCGTCAACGTGAATAGCTTTAGTAATGCTTTATAATCATAAAAAGCAACTGCAAGTTGCTTAAGTTTCGGGTTTCATTCAACAAACGTTCATCTATTTACTAGGAACACACTAGTATTGGAAATATCTCTAGTATCTTACGAAAACTGTTTTGAGTTGAACTAAGTCTAATAACCTCACCATTGACGGATAGTGAAGGCATATGTTAGGAGCAAGACTGATGGATCTCTCAGTGAAAGATATTGTTACGAAAAGTAGTTAGTAATAGATGTCGCAATGGAACAAAGCGTTCTCCGATCGTTAATGGAATACGAGCCATTAGAATTAAGAATTTCATACTTTTAGGCTTTTTGTAACAGTAGTTGACATATTATACCATTATGTACTGATGAGCCGACGGGTTTATTTTTAGAAGATGACTGATTACATATAAGTATGGTTAGTTGTAAGTACGGCAAGTTGCCACATTTTCTGGTCCTTGTTCGATATTTCTGTATATAGGATCGGAAACCTCTGGAAAATTTTTCATGGGGCAACCAAAGCAGTTGAAGATTACTTGCAAGTAGAATAGTAGTGAAATACAAGTATTGTTGTAATAACTGTTTTTTTTTGTGCTTAGAAAAGTAATCACCTAAAAAGAAAGAAGGGAAGTTGCCACATCTTCTGGTCCTTTTTAATGAGTCAACTAGAGCAGTTGAAAAGTACCTACTTGCAAGTAGAATAGTAGTGAAATACAAGTATTGTTGTAATAAGTGTTTTTATGTGTTTAGAAAAGTAATCACGCGCTCAAGGTAAATAAGGTCTGCTTTCCTGGAAGGTTTCCTACTAGTTGGGTTACCAGAAAGTTATCGCCTGATTGGACGTAAGGACTTAGACGACATAGCCAAGAAAAGCCTAATATTTGTATCAATTGCCACATACAAGAGATCGTTCATGCAAATGCAGTGTAGTTTGGATTTTGGCTATATATTTTTGCAATAATTGATATTTTTATTAATGTCAACACATCATCAGAGAATATGGTATTTAAAAACTAACAGTTTTTTATAAGAAGCGATTTTCAAATATTTCATTTAAATGTTAAGCTGACTGGCACTGAAGAGTCCTAATCGTCAATCGTTTTTGGATGTAAACTTTGGAAGGAAGTTTGTTTACAAAAAAATCAATTTTAGAAATGAAATATAGTATAATATTGACTGGAAATAAATTACCTAAACAACGATATTTATTTGTTTTAAGAATAGGTAGTAACAGTATGTTAAGTTTTTAGTTGTCATAACTTTTGAAAAAAATATAAAGGTATATATATAAATCGGCTGTGCTTTGTTACCGCCGTCGGCCGAATCGCAAAAACAAATGTTCTAAATCTCCACTAGGGTTATAATTGGTAAAAAATGATTTTCCTGGTTGTAGAATTGCTATCGACGACATAATAAATGTAGATTATTGATATTACAAACTGATATTAAAGTGGTAACCAACCTGCTGTCTCGTTCTTTATGTAGGCCTCTATATGCGTTATAAACCGGTTGGAACTTTCCAGAATATTGCAGGCATTCTGAATATGTGGAGGCATTTCCACAATAGTTTTCGGTTCACATGAAAGAAGTGTTGTGGCGCAAAACCTCGCTTGATAAATTGTAATTATTAATGCTACCAAAGCGACTGGCAACCAACTTGACGACATCCTCTGATCTGTGTATATCTGATCTGATCTGATTATAGTTCTTAGTTACGATGTTATTTAAAGTTAAGGTTAAAAGTATTATTTTAATTTGTTACATACCTGGGACTTTGTAATGAATAGTTACCCACTAATACTACTCGTTCTCTCTACTCAAAATTTGTACTCACAATAAAAAAACGCACACCAACTTGCCACAGAGTTTCCAGCCGTTAGAAAAAAAGGCTTAAGCTGATGTGTTTCTTGTAGTCAATGGACTCCGGTATTTATACCAGAATAGCTCGGCGAGTGAGTGAGAAAGTGAGCGAGTTATTAACAATTAGACGAAATCGTTTGTGTGAGTGATAATCAGTGGCGAGGAGTGAAATTTTGGCAGATGGCAGATTTTAGTTTTTACTTTCTTCCATGGGAAAAGAAGTATTATCCCACTATTATGCATTATCAAAATTAATCATAAGTTATTACTCTGCAATTAAAAAGTAAGCATGTTTTCCAAATTTCTGGTAAGCGTCGATCAGCTATTTTGTTAAGAGCGCATCGAGGTTTTATTAAGGAAGAAAGCTAAGTTGTGAGTATGATCGAAAAACTGTTTCAACTAAGAAACCAGCATATTGTTCCCCTCTGTCTGATGCTCTCTTAGTTAAAATTTATTTATTCATAATTAATACACATACTTTAAAGTTAACACAATAAAAACGCTCTAAACTCTAAACTAAGTCGGAAATCATCATGGGTTATTCTTGGCTTTCGCTTGCTATGCACATGAAAAGAATTTTTTGATTTTTTTTGCGTAGGTTATTAAGAAAAGAGAAAGAGAAGAAATGAAAGAGTTTTACATTAAAGGAGAGCTCGGTGGGTATCGGGTTTTTACTACGCTTCGCCACTGTTGACCCTAGTTCACGAGTAAGTCAAAAGGAAAAGAAGGGGTAAATTTTTTGGTAAATTACTTCTGTCTTTTAAATATTCATTCAATAAGTGTTGAGAATGATACAACTATTTGAGACCGGAAGCTGGTTGAAAAACCGAGTGGACAAATCTATATCCTCTATAGCATCCATAAATATTTTGTCGGCTTCATCAAATACTAGAAATAAGTACATTATATTTCGCTTTGTGTGCACACGGCAATCCGAAGAAATAGTAAAGTTTGTGGATTATCATATTTTCTTACATATTTCGATATATATTAGTCAAACAAATTATTCTCCTAAAACGTAAAAATCTCTTCAAGATTACGATAAGAAAAAAATCGACCTAGTTTCCTTGCTTAATTGTCCTACGTGCTGAAAGTCTTTTACGCACATTGCAACCATAATTGAAAGCCATAATTCCAAACAGAGAACCAAAGTTGCTTTTTATTTTTATCATCCGATAAGATTCAACAACAAGTTATGCAACGATTTTTTTTCGACTGTTATCTGCTACCTATCAGATTGAGGTGCGACGTGAGACAGACACAAATGCAAATTAATTTCGTTGATCTCTCAAAGCGAAACAAAAAAGACCATATCTTGGTACTTAAAAAAATTCATATTATCATTATTTGGGATCCTAATTTTATTTACGCTCTAATTACACTTGTCATAACCAGACACATAAAGAAAACATAATTTTAAAATCAAGACAAATATGCCACCTTTCTTCAAAACCGAATTTTGTCAATTTTTATGCAATAAAATGGCCACTTGAATTCCGATCACTGTAACACTTCTTATATGGGTGTATGGGTATGAAGTCGAAACTAAGACCCAATCGTCTCCAAAACCTTCTCTATAGAAATCCCAACTGTATGCATACTAATGCACTGAACAATCCCAAACGTGTAATCGTTTCGAATTCGATAGACAACAATACCAATATCATTATCGAACTCATGAATCAATATATATCAGGGACAAGTTTGCCAACCCAACAAAAATATTTTGACGATCTACCCACAGAACGGTATTAAGACTTGGTACCATTTTTGTTCTTTCCTAAAGAAAACTCAACGATCTGACTGCCATTGAATTTTTTCAGAATAAAGAGAATTATGTGGCGATAGGACAATTACAGTTCAGAAACACGATGATGCTGAGATCCAATTACAAAAGTTCAAATATTTTAGAAACCAAACAGCGAAACTCACAAACCCACCCTCACATGAGAAGCACAGGGGCCGTGAGATCGAAGTGTTACTAAATCAAAGGCTGTAATTTCGTTATTTATGAATATTTATATTAAAATTTAAAATATTTTAGAGAATGTTAAAAACATTTCAATTTGAATGTAGAACACGTTACATAGCCACCTTTGGCACGGGTGATATCGTCGAGTCTTTTAACGAAGTCATTACATGCAACACTTTCATATATTTTTGTCGAAATGGACCATGTGGAGAAGTCCATTGGATTCAAGTCTGCTGAGTCGAGACGCCATTTTTGTGAAGAAATTTAATTTGGATTTTTCTTTGTAAAAATTGTTGTGTCAAACGAGCTTTATGTGATGGTGCTGAGTCCTATTGGAATGTCCTGCGGTTGCTACCGAATTTTTTGTATGCTAAAGGTAGCGACTAATCATTTAATAGCTTTTCTGGCACACTTCTTAATTCACCTTGGTGTGGGATACGAAAGCCAGGACAGCCAAGCCTACTCTGGAAGGATGGTGTAGACCACTACGCTCAGAGTTTAGGGATGCCAAACTGGATGACATCAGCTCGAAATCGAGACTGGTGAAGTGTGGTGCGGGGATCGATAAAAATTTGCAATTACGGCTGCGTTTTGTGAGGCTACCATTCTCGTTGTAACGTGTGATATGGCAGATCTGCGACCTAAAAAATCTTTTGTACATTAGAGTGTCTTTACTCTGAGAGACGTACCACCTCCGTAATGAACGATAGTACATGTAGCAGAATTTCTCAACTCCGCTGTCGAGCATATTTCCTTGTCAAAGATGCGTCGCCTTAACGCTTAACCAAAGTAATGCTGGGCATTCACAGAGAATTTGCTTGGCCCTTCATCGTCCGAGCAGAACCTACATTCTGTCTCTGAGCCCCACACTAATTTTGTTAAGGTGATATCGCAAGCGACAATGGCCTGTTAGAAAACTTATCCGCTAATGCTATTCCTATTAAAATTAAGGATTTCCTTGTAGGAAAAGGGCCGGATTAATTGTTTAGATTGCCTAAGCCAGGACGCTTTCCTGTAAAAACAAAGTTTGTTTTTACAATTTGTCAGTACTGGGGCGGCAGTCCAGTAGACACCTCGGTAGGGTTCAGGTCCTATGAACGCAGATTCCGAGCCAGCCCTAGCTAGTTAATTTGCAGATTCGTTATCTGAAATTCCCTGATGACCAGGGTTTGACTTTGTTGTGTCTGGCAAGAGATTGTAGTACATCGTAACAGTTTTTGACTGATATTGAGTCCATTAAATTGGACGACAGCGCTTTAAGTGTTGCCTGGCTATCTGAAAAGATATACATATATTCTAGCGCCTTAATTTCCTTCATTAAGGTTAGTCCCGACACAGATCTCAATGGCATGGAGTTCCGCCTGGAAACCCGAGGGAATTTTTCCTATTGGTATCGAGACTTTGGTGTTGGGTCTAAAGACACCTGCTCCGTCTTTGATCCATCTGTGAATCAGACCATACCTCTAGCGTCCAGTGCAGGAACACCATTGCACCAGTTTACCTGGTCCAATATTTCTAACTCAAATGTCCTTCCGAAACAGTGCTCCCTGCCGATAATGTCGGGGATGGTGCATAACATGTCTATTTCAGGAATTATTACAACAATATTCGGTGCGACAGACCGTTGCGGTCCAAGGCCCTAGCTTCTCGCGACCATTTGTGTTGTGCATGTGTATTTTTGGACACAAATAAATAATTCAAGGCCGGATCTGAACGGCGAATTGAGAAGATTCCCATGACAAGTTATTACTATCGGAACGTTTGTCAGACATTTGGGAGAGGTGGGAAACCGTAAAAAATACTTTTGGTGTTACGAGCTACGAACCTCCTGCTCAGTAGCCATGCGCTTTTCCACTGAGCCACGGCGCCCACGGAATTCAGGAATTGAGCCAAGAATTTTCAGGTCACCCGATTTGTAACCGTATTCTAGTTGCAGCTTAATAGCGCATCTAGCAGCAGTCTTCCTAATGAAGATTGGCTGGGGTGAAAGCTGTACAACAGCTTCTAGTGCTGTTGTAGTGCAGGTACGCATGGCACCCGTTATACCTAAATCCTTAACGTCTGAAGCTTAGTTGCCGATGTCCGTTCTAGAGTTGCGCGAAACAGTTCCAATGGTGGAACGAACACGGAACGTTTCTTTTTTTGAAAGGAACTAGTTCCCGGAAACATGTCCGCGGAACTATATAGTTCCATAGACATTTTTACGTGGAAAGAAAGTTTTGATAGGGATAGGTTGATGGTTGAGCAGTATCTATGAACATACCATATGCAAGAACGATTACGGTATATTTAGTTCGTGAATAGACATCATGTTTTCTTTTTCTCTCTTTAACACAATGTGTAGCAGTAGCTCTAGTACGAGTTAAAATATAACCAACTATTACTTCTGCTACTTCTACAGGAACCCATTGTGCTCGATGTATAGAGTTTGCATGAGTTTTAAATTTCTACTCGTTCTATTGCTACAGTGCCACAATTAGCTTCGATTCGATTATAGCGTTTATTTCACCATGTTCATGTGTAGTTTCCGTCCAAAAAAAGAAAGACATATGTTTCTTTTCTTTCGTTTCATTCGTTTACGACGTTGATACGTTCTGTGCACTCGGAACTATATGGATATGCTATGGTTCAATTTTCGGAAAGATAGGAAACGTTTCCGACAGAGGACATAGTTCCAGGAACTATATAGGTCCGGAACGACCCAACTCTAGTCCGTTCAAGAGCTTTCGGTCACTAAACGATGGCCGCGTACATGATAATAGGTCTTACCATCATTGTGTATATCCAACGTACCATTTTAGGATTTAGACTTTAAGTGGCGCGTTCAATGGCAGACTTGATATGAAAATTCCAGTTTATCCGTTTATCAAGGATGAAACCGAGATATAATCTAACGTGGTGCCTTTGATGATGATAGGTCCCAAATCGACCAGGGGTTTGTTACGCGTGCGCAAATTATATTAAAGAATGATTTAATCGTTTATTTATATATTGATTTCTTTAGGTTTTTGTATTTACATTCTATGGTTTTCCTTATAAATAATATAGACGTATAAATTTTGTAACCTATAATACATACATGCATCTTTAAGTAAAAATTGTTACAATCACAATTGGAAAACAAAATATTTAACAATAATTTCGAAAAATTGTAATACGTAGTAGATTGTTGGTGTTTCCTTCCTACATCACATGTCATATTGTTGATACACTTGTGTGTATACATTTTTTGTAATTAAACATTTATTTTTAAAAAACACAATACACAATAATGTTATTTCGTGCACGTAGTCGATACCGGATTTAAAAAGCATCTACTTTCACTTTAAAAGGTTTAAAAAAAAAATAATTTTCCTTCTAAGCTTTTGATTTTAAGTGTCGCCAAAGGGTTACATTTTGTTTTTATTAATAACTGTAATTATAATATGTACATGATATTAATATTTTATTGTCGAAATGATGATTGCATTTTTCTTTTCGTTTGTTTTTTTTTTATTTTGAAAATAAAATAAAAACTGTCTATTAGCTTGCCATTCTTTTAAATATCGATTAAAATTACTAACTATATTCTGCTTGAACGTTTAGCGAGTGCTTCTACAATTAAGCTATGTGTATACTAAGGATCTACTAACGATATTCTACTGGTTGTTGTTGCCAAATCTTTCTATGCCCGCAGGAGTAGCAGATAAATTATGACAGCATCTGGAGGTGCAGAACAGAGTTTGCCTTGAGTAGTAAATGTGACGTAATAATTTGTATGTATATATATATACATGTAGCTATGCTTGTTAAAAATATAGGTACAGTAATAAACTATTTTGAATTTGTTAAAATTTCATGTGTAAAATCCTTCTAAAAGCAATGTCATTCCCTTAACTATGTATGAATGCAAGCAAATACGGCTAAGTGGTGACACTCACAATACGAGTACTCACTCAATTTTTGTTTGTTATATTGTCCTGAGAGGGATTAATAGCGCGACAAAATGGTTTTTATTTTGTTACCTTAAGCTATGTAATGGCTAAGTACAAGTGTATGGGACGAAATCTTTATTATTTATTTATTACGGCAAGGTTGCGATTGGTGGCATTTTTGATTAGCTATAAGATTCCATTCGATTGTGATCGAGTTTAGTTTCGATTAGTATTTTGTATTTCAAGAGTTTTGTTAAGTGTTTAAGTGTTGACAAATGTTACTTATATGTATGTATGTATATTTTGTGTATTCTACTATAATATTTTGATACTAAAAATATTTTTTGTTTAAAGCTGAATCGCTTGTTGCTGACTTCAAATTGTTGTTGCATAATAGCGAAATGTATGTTTTTTAAGTACAAAATCTTCTGCTTCTCTATTAAATTCGTTTCTCTGCAACATACGTGAACCTAGTTGTTATGTTTTGTTTAGTGTCTAGGTTTGTCCACACTCTATTAACTTGCTTTGAATAATTTCCTTAATTTACAAAAAATTTCTTATTTATTAAGTTTTTATTAATACGATTGGCGTTTGCTTAATTATTGCTTGCAATTAATTTTTATTTGTTCATGATACTTATTGACAAAATTGTAACTTTAAATTGTGTATGAGTGTATTATCTGAAATTGTGGACTTTTTTGTATCAAATGTGTACACCAATCAAATGGTAATGTGAAGATGATAGTGGTCAATGCTAGGAAAAATCTCATATCATTCCAGTTCAAAAAATTCTTTTACATAAACCAACTTTTTTAAGTTCTTAGTGTTATTGTGGTTCTCTCTTTGATTGATTGATATATTAATTTAGTTAACATATTTAGCAAATAGCTTCTAAAACGAACGTCGCTTGGATTTGATTAAAACAAAAAAATCCTTACGACAATAAGTTGATGTTCTTTTTAAGCAATTGTATGTACATATTATTTAATAAATGTTTCGAATTACTTAAGATTTTTCGAAAATATTTATATATTTAAATAATATTTTAATGGCAGAATTATAATTTTTGTTTTTTTTTTTAAATAAAAAATTATATTTAATCGAATATTTCGGTGTTTTCCACCATTTCCAACGATTAAAAAAATTAAAACAAAAAAAAAATAAAAAATAAATATTCGATTAAAAATAATTTTTTGTTTAAAAAAAGAAAAAAGTATATAATTCAGCCGTTAATATAACATTTTAAGATTTTTCATTTACTAATTCAATAATAAAATATAAGCTTATTATTATAATATAAGTTATATATAACGTTTTTTATTGGGATAATTTTAGAGGCACAATAAATTATTTTATGGTGTATTTCTTTTCTCTTAAGCATTGGAATTCCAACTTTCGAAAATCAAACTCAAATTTTATGACTGTGTAGGATTGGATTGTATGTTGAAGCATAGAGCAATAAGCTTACTACAGCGTAGGCGATAGGTAATTAGGGAGAGGTCAGATGTCTATAATGCACATGTGTCTTAAATGACTGCAGATAATACAAATGTGGAAAAACAAGGTCGGAAAATTCATTCCACATAATTATTGTGCGGCTAAAGAATGAACCTCTGAATTGGTTAGTAAGTCCGAAGGTAGGCCTAATGATACCTCTTGGGTTCAAGTTGAGGCACTAGTATTTCGGATGCGTTGGAAAATGGCCGGGATGCATCTGGATTTTTTTTTTTTAAACATCGCTTGTGGAAAAAGTAATAAAACAGTGATAAGCAGGAAACATTCCTACGATGTTCAGGCGATGTGATTTTTGTCCCGATATTTACGTCACCAATAAGTTTTATCGCGCGGTTCTGAATTCTGTCTAGTAGATGTAATATGGTCGTTCCAACGAAGATTGTTGTTAACGCACATACCGAGAATTGCGAGTTTTCCAGTTTCTTTGATGCAAGATCCATTCTAGGATAAAGGTCGGGCATTTAAATTATGCTTAAAGGACATCATTAAGTTTTGGAAACGTTAAATTCAACTCCATTGCGAAATTTCTTCTTTAACAAAATTTGTTCCTATGGGCAGCTAAAACTCGATTTTGTTAATTTTGTGTAGATTAGTTATGATATGCAGTACCATGCACAATACAAGCGAGTGTGGTTTGGATAAAAGCAAACCCGAAATTAAGAAATGCTCATACGTCTACTCAATAAGTCTGGAATGACGGACGCATTTAATACCCATGTCGTCATAGTAGTCTTAATCGTTATCATGGAACAATTCAAAACAAACAGTGATCTCTTAAAGAATTAAAAAGGGTAAGAACCTAAGAAGTAGTATAAAATGATGTGATGTGTGTAACACTGGCCGAAAAATTACATTTTGAATTCAACCAACTTCTTGTTATGGAAAAAAGACTCTATGTGCTTATTGCTCTGTGGTTAAAGTTATTTAGGTATAATTCGGTTTGAAAATTGAGAAAGATTTGCTGCAAAACGGAGTCCTTCTTGCAGCAAACCTTGGCAGAATATTTCTATTTAATTTAAATATTTCAATTTTGTACAAATAGTGAAAATCTTCATTTGTTGCTATCAAAGATATCGACTGACTCTAGAGCCTGCAAGTTATAAAATTCCAAAGTTACTGGCATTTAAATTTTTTTGTTCAATTTTTTTTGCTTTGGGTTCAAAAAACTTTTTTTGTGATAGATATAAAAATGGATTTTTAATTGTTTCCGTTTGTATGTAATAGTTGGTTATTATAAACACATAATGCCTATGTTTTTGTCTTATATAGAATTTCACTTTAATTGTTGCTGAGCACAATGAACAAATAATGACATTTAGTGAAAAATAACCAAGTATTTTTAGTACGACTGTTTTAAATAAGTAATAATACAATTTAACTAAACTTATAATTAATAAACGGACAACGTCATACACAATTATGTCCTCAATGAAACATAACAATGCTCATCCAGTTTAAATCAAGCAAATCTGTAAAATGCCGTATATCTAACGTATTCAAAATGATTGTCGTTAACTTAACGACAGCATGGAACTAAAATACATCCGCCCAACAAAAATAACTCAAGTTACATTAACCCTCTGCTGGTTGGTTAGTTGTAAACTGTGTGATGCCGTCGTTTTCCATTGACTCCAATATATCGGTAACATATGCAGCAACATCAGTGTAGCTTCGTTCGCCACGTAGGATAAAAGGCATCTGAAGCAGACGGCTGTATTTGGGACGTTCACTTTCGTTCTTGATTAAACTAAAATAGATGCAAAGGTTATTTTTAATTTTGAAGGAAGGCCAAATATAATTGGATTAGCAGAAGATATTAACATCTTGTTGCAGTTGTAGATAAGTCCCATATGGTCTAGTGGCTAGGATATCTGGCTTTCACCCAGAAGGCCCGGGTTCGATTCCCGGTATGGGAAATATTTTTTTTTTTAAATTTTATATTCAACTTTTATCACCATAATTTTAGATTTCTATCTGTTATGCCTAGTTTGGGGCGTCAATCGTCGGCGTTCCAAAAAGTTATATTTCGCTGTTGATTTTTTTTACCTTTTTAACGCCTTTAAACGCCAACGCTTGAAGCTCCAATTTAGGTATGAAACTATCTTTGCACTCACCAAGTATTGACAAATTCAACAAACTCTGTAGAGAATTCCATCCCATTGTAGGATGGCTGCAGTCTCGGTGGATCACCTTGGACAACCTGAAAGGCGAACTTTTATTTCTAATTACAAGCAAAAAAGGCCTTTTCTTACCTGGCACAACTGCTCAAACACTGAATCCCATTTGCGATATGGGAAATTACCAGTTGCAACCTCCATTAGAGTGATACCTAGCGACCAGACATCACTGCGTACATCATAGCCCTTCGCACGTTCTGGATCGATACGTTCCGGCTGCAATGGAAATGCAAATATAATAATATATACAAAATTACATGTTCCTTCATAGAACTCTATCGCATCAACTTACCGCCATGTACGGCCGGCATCCGGCATCCTTAGTTTTGGCTATTGAATCCACCAACTGGCCAGAAATGCCGAAATCACAGAGTTTAATGTCTCCCCGCTTATGAAGGAGTATATTACTTGGCTTGACATCACGGTGGATAATTTTAAGCTTCTCTTTCAGATAATTGAGGGCGTTCACTGTTGCTACAGTGATTTTAGCCAAAATAGATTCGGGAATGCGCTGCCTTTTCTTCTCGTAAATGTACTTGTAAAATTTATCCAACGAAGTGTCCATTAACTCCATGCAAATCCAGCAGTCACCTTCCTTAAAAAGCGCCCCATAAAACTGAACAATATAATTGCATTCGTTGGACTTCATCACAACCTCCAAATCCATTAGCAGTTGTTTTTGTTCTTTCTCATCTACTGTGGATCGAATTCGCTTCACTGCCATGACCATGTCGTTCTTTTTGAATATCATCTTGTTGACAGCACCAAAAGCACCCCGACCTATTTCGCCAAGATCTTCCATGTCATCTGAGGTAAAGTGATAGATGTCGCGTGGGCCAAGCTGAAGTTTACCGGATGCCTGGATTTTTATCCGTTCACGCGTCTTTGCATCGGGCAGCGACGATGTTGCTATGTATCGGGAATGATTGTAATGATGGTGAATAAGTTGCTCGCCACAGCCAAGTAGTTGAAATTGGGAATTATGTGCATTTAATGCTGACATTGCAGGAGCATCCTGTAAACTCAATGTCAATTGTTTCTTGCGCTCACCTGGAATTCCCTGCGACTGGTGGCCAAATCTGGGCGGCGGCAACGATATGTGCGATGGCAGATAATGATTGCTCGACGAGGTGGAAGAGCTAGACGCTGAGGTTGACGAGGCGGATGAAGCACCTGAGGAACCAGGTGCTGGAGGCTGTCGCAAATGTAAACTACTCAGATTGAGTTCGCCCGGCGGCATTCGGGTGCGTCCAGCTAAAACGTGTTTCATAAAATAAAACTTAAATTCACATAATTTTGTATTAATTTGCGTGGGCTGGGGCGTACCTGGTGCAAAAGTATTTTGCCTTTCAGCCATGTTGTTCCTGTACGTATAAATGATTAAGGTTTCAAACAGTTGAGAAGGATTGGGCCAGAGTACGAGAGGGAGAGCTACAGGAAATGTTTTCCGTGTGAGCCAAGAACGTTTTTCTTCCCCCTTTAATTTATACGTAAGTTCAACAAAGAAAAGGTCAACGAAAACAGGATTATTCCTCAATTTGTTTTGTCGATTTTTCACAAAGCTGCAGCGGTACACACACAAACACTGTATATTATATAGCACGCTTCCCGTAGTGCAAAAGCGGCACTGCAATGATAAGGTCAGACTATATTTTGCCACATAATCTTTGTAAATGCGCAATTTTCTTATGTTTTACGTTTTTATTAGTTCTTACAGAAATGTTCGGCTTCACAAAGAAAATTGTTTTCTTTTTTTGATGTTGCTGTAGCACGCACAGGCACAGGCAATAGACATCAAAGTGAACCGAATGATCAGGAACGGTAAGCAAGGAACACGAAAAAAGTCGTCAAACTCAACTGAACTGATTCAAATGTCAAAAAAATGTGATGTGTATGTTTTCCTTAACTGGAGAAAAGAACTGTCTCTTTTTGGCATACTACACTGCACGTTGACATTTGCTTCCTCTCACAGTGGAAACACTTATGTCGTTTTTTTTGTCTTGAAAAATCTGGCGTAGAACGTTTTTTTGGCTGTCAAGTTGATCGTTTTCTCCAAACAACTAATCTACGGTTAATCGGATTTCCTTCTAACACATCTTGATATTTTGGGAGATTTACCCCTTTTTACTAACCCCAAAAACTGATGTCAATTGCTTGGCACGTGCCACAATTTCTCATTCGATTTCTGTTCTCTGAAAGCATTAAATTTTCCTTTCTTTTTCTTGCAAAAATAAATATATTTTATTAGTATATACTTTGAGGAACCCGTTTTGTGAAATGGAAGAAAAAAACAAAACAAATATAAATTTTCAGAATTACGCATTACACACACTTGCGACAAAACAATTATCGTTTTTTTTAATCTAGCGCAGATTTTTTTGGATGTCAAGCTTCGTTTTCTCAAAAAAAAACCAATCTACGGTAGATCGGATTTCCTCTCTAACAGATCTTGATATTTTGGGAGATTTATCCCTCTTAGTACTTACACAAGCAACTGATGTCAATTTGGTTGGCACGTGGCTCAATTTGTCATTCGATATCTATTCTCTAAAATCACTAAATTTTCTGTATTTATCCTTTTTAAAAACTTTTATTTAACTTGACTACTTTTTGTCTGTATTTTCGATCACTTTGAGGTCCTTTTTAACAACCTTCCGAACGACGTAGAGAGCTGAAATTTTTGTGAGTGAGTCTAAAATATCATTTTTTATATTCCGAGTATGACGAGTGTCGCGCGTGACGCGTGTGATGGGTTGCATTTTTTTGTTGATTATTTTAGGTCCTTTTTAAACAACTTCAACACGATCTAGAGATCTGAAATTCTGTGAGTGTCTGAGTCCAAAATAGCTCAGTGGAAGTGCACATGGCTGCTGAGCAGGAGGTTCAGGTTCGAATCCCAGCAACACCAAAAGTATTTTTCACGGTGTCGCGAATGGGTGACAAACGTTCCGAGAGTAATACCTTGTCACGGAAAGCTTCTCAATTCGCCGTTCGGATCCGACCTTAAAATTGTAGGTCCCTTCCATTTGTGTCCAAAATGTAGGTAGGTTGAAAAAATTTTTTTTTTGGCTCTTCGAGGTCCTTTTTAACCACCTTCCACACGATCTAGAGAGTTGAAATTTGTGAGTTGTGAGTATCTAAGTTCAAAATAGCATTTCTTATATTTCACGTATGACGCGTGTCACGTTTCGAGTGTGGCAGATGTGATGGTTTGAAATCGCGTCATTTTATCGTTTGTTTAGGCCTTTTTTCACCACGTTTCGCCATTCGATATCGCCAATTGCCAATTGTTTTTCCTGTTCCAGGATATTCTTTTATACAACTTGATAGAGTCTTTGGAAATATAGAAAAGAAGGTAAAATCTTAAGAATCTACAATAACCAAAGACGATTATTTCGACATTTTTCAAATGTATGGAACTATCGTTCATTTGTGAAGCGAAGAATATCCAGTTTGGAAATGGAAGGAAGAAGCAAGTAAATGCTTGAAGGCTCCTGGGAATTGGCATTTCAAATTTAACCAGTCGAAGCGCTTCATAGTGCAGAAGATAAATTCTGGGCAAGTCATTGTGCAGGGTAAGGATTTTTATAAATCTGATTTAGGAAATCCCAGATCTAGACTTAAAGCTGGAAGAAAAATCTCGGACATGAAAATTAAAGCTATCCCTATTCAAAAAAAAGGATTCATGACTAAAACTTAAATCAGAACTTCATTTTGTGAGCTTAGTTGGGTTTGAAAATACCAAAAGACGCAGTTATGGTCTTAGTATCGTTTATTGATTTGGACCTAAGTAATATTTATATTTCACATAGTCAAAAAGAATCAAGTCTTTGTTTTTGTGGCTAAAAGTATAGATAATATAATATTTTTATATTTATTCATTTTCTATGATAAGAAAAGCAATTGCCGCTTCTTTTTGATATCAATTGATTATTTATTTTTATGGTTCTGTTGCATTCTCATATTTTTGTATTTTCCAATTGGCCATTTAGGAAAGGAACATTTTTGTACTTATTACATCATCAGCATTACATCAGCACTTTTTTTAATTTGCGCACGAGTAAAGGGGTTTGCACCTTATAATGCTAGGCTTAGCGCAGCGTGAGCGTCACGAGTATTACGGTTTAATTCATGGAGTGGTGGCATGCAACTAGCTATTGAGTATCACCTTTTTTTGAATAGACCTTAATATTAAATTCGAATTACCAAAAAAATTCACGGATTTCTAAGTTGTTCGTTTTCCCCCAAAACAAAAACCAATCGCTATAACGTATATTCACCTAAACAGAATGTTCTTTGGTCACGTGATTGATATTCTGTTCCTTCTATTCTCTCTATAGAAAGAATTAAAAAAAAAAAACAATTTTATTATTCCTTTTAAGTACGGGAACAGACCTATTATTTTAACTTTTTAAAATATGAAATGTTGTCTACCGTAACGTGAGATATGTCAAAAATTTGAATCTCTGCCTCCTACTGTCAACCAAGTCAAATCAAGTCAAATTTTCTAATCTCTTGGGGTGATGCAGCATTAAGACAAAAAGCATCCTTGAAAGAAAACGAAGCAAAGCAAATAAGGAAAAGCTAAAAAACATCCCCTTCCTGAATTTCAACATAGGGTAGTCTTTGTGTGCAATTTGACACCCCGACCACACCACTCACTATCACTAATAATTCCGTTGAACTTGCATTTTGTTTGGACGTGTTGTCTGTCGCTGAGCTTGTGTGTATGTCATTTCTAGTTAAGTTTTGTTTTGCTGCGTTATTGTTTCGCAGAATTCTCAGACAAATTTTGCCAGTTAATTAATTTATTGTTTAGTTCGTAAAATCCAGGATTTTCCATCGCAGAAAATCATCAAAACCCCGAAAATCAAACAGGCACACAATATGACGGACATCCACTGTCTATCGAATTTTATTGATTATTCCATAGCGATCCATGAACCACTGAAACACAGCAACCGGATTAAGGTACCGAAAGTTTTATATTTCACAATAATTGCCTCTTTTATCATCAATTTTCTGGTTACAGTACACTTGCTTTGACATCTCAGAGAACTATGTGATATTTGGAGCCACTTCTGGATCCCTGTATCTATTCAATCGAAGAGTCTACAAATTTCTTCATCTCATTCCTAACAAGCACGGACCAGTGATTCATTTGGCCATTTCAGCTAACGAAAAATATGTGGCATTCGCAACGCACAAATCGATGATATGCGTCTATGCGATTAATTTGTCGGCGAACGTAGCACCACAGGTGATTCACACCGGCGTTGGTGCTGGCATCGATCATCCGGCTCAGGTGACATTCATCCATTGGACGCACGACGAGAAACAATTCTACTATGGAGACACCAAAGGGCAAGTCAATCTGGTTGTGCTGACGTCTTTTATTGTAAGTTGTGTGGTAGGAGGGAGTTGGAGATTGATTTTTTAATTTTTCACACTATTTGCTATGTTCATTGTTTTCAGGGTCGAAGTATTCTAAATTTGTCCGTTCATCCGATTCTCTTTTTGGAATCGCCAATCGTACAGATTGATGATTTTGAATCACTGCTTCTAGTGTCCAACTGTTCCAAGTGTATTTTGTGCAACACAGAGTTCGAGGAATACAAGCAGGTAAGTAAAAAAATCGGAAGTATTGATAGTTCAGCTTGGAATGTATTTTTAGGCAAGATGCAAATTGAGAAAAACTAGTGCCACCCGCGGCTTTAGCGTCCCAACTTGTGCCTTGCCTTATTAGTTTCTTTTTATTTTGCATTTCCCTCAACAGTATTTGTTTTGAATTTTCTTATCGCATGCCACAGTCGCCTGTAAATAAAACAAAAACATTTTATATGGAAGTAAATCTTTCTTATCAACCAACAATGGAACTGCAACTGTGCTGCATGACATCATTGATTGGCACACTGCGACTCTAATTCCGATTCCTAATTCTTTATTACTGTTATCTCTTAAATGTTCTAGACTGGTTCTTCTTATTGCAATTACTGATTATTTATTGCAATGTAGATATACATATATAACACTTGCACTTGAAACTATGCAATCCAATTAAAATTCTGATTCATTTTTCGATCCCTTCTTCCACAGATTGGCAACCGGCCACGCGATGGTCCATTTGGCGCTTGCTTTGCTATGTCCAACAATGAAACAGACCATCCATCACGTATTTACTGCGCCCGCCCAGGCTCACGCGTCTGGGAAGTTGACTTCGAGGGTGACGTCGTACAAACGCATCAATTTAAAGCCGCACTTGCTTCGCCGCCAACAAAAATCCACAAATCAAAAGACTGTGAATCGGAAACATTTCTGAAATATGAGGAGAACAATGAAATACTTGAATACCAGCCGCAAACTTTGCAGTTCTCAAAGCTACAAATGCTAACGCAGGATTTCATCCTCACCTACACCGAACTGGGCTTGTACATTTTCGATGTGCGCACATCTGCGGTCGTTCTGTGGTGTAATCAGTTTGAGCGTATTGCCGATTGCAAGGTGTCCGGAGATGAGATTATCGTTTTCACTCAAACTGGATCACTGTACAGTGTCCAGTTGCTTACTCTTCAGGCACATGCTGTGTCGCTCATTCGCCAAGAGAAACTGTTAGAATGCAGTTTCCTCCTGCGCAAGAATCTCAAGTATTTCGCGGACAAAGCGCGTGAAGATTACAATCTGGTTGTCCTGAATCACATAAAAAACTTTCTAATCGATCGCAATCAATACGAGCTGTTGAATGACCTTTCTGTGATATTTGACAGCATTGCGCAGAACGAGGGCGACAATAGCTCGGGGGGTAGCAGCGGAGAGCGCAGGTCGGCCACTTCCAGTGGTTGTGCCGGCCTGAACCCTAATTTCTCCGACACTCAGCCACAGCCGAACGTGTATGTGCTGGAGAATTCGTTCTGTGATAATCTGCGGGTGAAAAGCACAGCAACCAATTTCGACAGTCAATCGTCGGATCGACACTTTAAGGATGCACTTCTTACAGTCACCGGCAAGTTTGGCAAAAATATCATCAAATACAAATTTAACATTTTCTCCGACGAGCAGAAGACGCTAGTCAGCGAGCTCATCCCAAGCAATGAACGCTCGATTCCATTCAAAGACATTCAGGCACGTTACGAACAGGACGAGGAGATCGTCCGTCGTTTACCGACCAGAAAATCCATCACAGCCCACAAACAGAAACATATCACAGACGAAGAGAAGACTATTTACAATTTGTTCTTGATTTTTCGCTCCTCGCAGATCAGTAACACAAACTTCCTCGAACGCTATCAGGCTCTGTTCGATGAGTACACTTCGCGTGAGATAATCGTCATTCTTGCCAAGCTGGAGGCGGTGATGCTGGAGAACGGCGATACTCCGTTGCAGGCGAAACGGAACTGTTATGAAATGTATTTTAATTACCTCAAGCCGGAACTCATTTGGGAAGTAGATGAAGTGTCGCGGAACTTCATCATGAATGGATTCATCCTTCTCAATTGCAGTCAGGATATTGTGCGCTGTGACAATTGTGGATTTCCCATTCGATTTGATAATTCGTGTCAGTTTCATGAGCTCGGAGAGATTCTTCTGCGCTACCTGTGGTCACGTAATGAGCAGGTAAAATGTTTTGATGTCCTCAAAGAAGTTCCTGCTCTCTTCGATGTGCTGGCTAAATTCTACATTTCCGAATCGCACATGGAAAAGGTTATACCAATTGTGTTGAATTTCGGCCACCCGGATCTTCTCGAGGAAGCTGGACGCGGCTTCGATTTCCGTGCGTGGGCAAGATGTTTTGAACAATTTGTCGAACTGCAACAGGGACGCTTGTCGTGTGTGAATTGTGATCGTATCACCATTGTCGAGAATGTGAATCGACATTTCTTCTATACGTGGAATTGCTTTCTAAACATCACTATGGAGTTTCTCAGCGCTCAGCAAATACTCGCGTTAGTGTTCAAGTGGGCCAATTGCATTCCCAATGATGCCATCGATCGAGAGTTTTACACAAAATGTTTACTAAAGTAGACAGCGGAAGTTTTTCGCCAATATCGCGATATTATTAATTAACGCTCAATTTGACTTTAATTGGACTTCCTAAGCCGGTTCCTTTAGCTTGATTTTTCCAGTGCTGAACCTTATTGCATTTGGATCGTAGCATTAGCACCAACTAATCAACAAGTCTCTCGTTTATGCTAAAAAACATTGTATTCTATGCATTTCATTTTCACGTCGTCAATAATCCGAAGTACGAATTGATATAATCCTAAAAGGTATAACCACTCCATACGCCATTAATTCCAAAGTTGAAACTATGTACTACAGTGATTGTCGAATAGGTCGGAAGCATTAAATGAAATACTAAATATTGACTATGATTTATAACTTGTCAGACTGTTATCATTATTAAAAAATATACATATACTATATATAATTCTCCCGTGTAATACATAATCTATATGCTTTGCTTTGTTACTTTAGTACTTACTTGTATCCTATATTGAACTTTGTAGCAATAAGCTGGAATCCAATGTATTCCAATGTATTATGAATTGTGTGATGATTGTAACTGTAAAGATTTTATGTTTAAATAAATACATAAACCATTTTTGGTTTTCTTTTTCAACCATAAATTATAGTGCTGTTGTGGGGCCAAAGGTAAGGAAATTCGGATGACGCTCAGCTACATTGTGAAGAGCAAAATTCTCAGGGTAGAATGCTATGAATTTGTTTATTTCTCAAATTACACTTTTTTAAACTATCATAGGACAAATATATTAGCCACCACTGTGGTCATCGAATGTTATCGTGAAAAAGTGACTCAGTTTGTTGCTCATTAATCACTATTTCACTCAACTACATACAGATATAGTAGAGAATACAACCAATCGCATTGTATCGAACAAAAACAGCCACCAAAAAACACAAAGAGACCAACATAAATCACAACAACAGAACCTTACGGAAATGACTGCGTGTGCAAAAACAGCTGATCTCGTACCGCTTTTGAGAGAACAGAAAAACGAGTAGAAGGTTTCTTCACCAAATCGTACACGACAAAAACATAAGAGCGGTGATATATAGCTGTCGCATTCCAACTAATATGTTAAAAATGATAACGATTGGTGATTAAAAGCAAGAGCAGAGTACATACATATAACACCAACATGAGAAGAATTCAGTGCAATGCAATCACAACAAAAACACAAACCTCCACGTGGTGGCCGCTGGTAATTTTCCTCCAAACGGGAAAAGCTGACTGATCAGGCATAGTCCCTTCAAAGCAATGTTGGCGCGAGGCCAATAACCCGGATACACTGATGAACGACGACGACCACGGCAACGAAAACGGCTCAACGATTTAAGAATTTTCTCATGGAACGTACGCTCACTGTATAGGGCTCGAGCTGCACAACGTCTAGCCAATACCCTGTTCAAATATAATGCTGTGCTCGGTGGGTGGAAAAAATGAAACCCGCCGTTATCGGCTTTAAAGCAATAAATGAACGGCTATGCGCCCTTCGAATGCGGGGCAGATTTAAAAACATAAGCCTCATAAACGTTCACGCTCACCTACAGAGGAATTCCATGCCTGTACTCAGTATGATGTAAAAATCATTCTGTGGGATATGAATGCCAAAATAGGTAGGGAGCCGGTATTTAGGCAATACATTGACACCAATAGCTTACACGAGAAAACAAATAACAATGGACAACGAGTTATTGAGATGGCAGCAAGCAATAATTTGGTCCTTGCGAGTACAAGGTTTGCGCGTAAAAATATCCACAAAGCCACCTGGGTATCTCCTGATGGAGCTACTCGCAACCAGATAGACCACGTGTTGATAGATCGCTGCCACAACCCGATCTTTTGCACAATATGGATGCAGTGATGATTATTGTCTTAAGGGGTCAGCCCTTAGAATCCGTTGGGGCAATGTATGCAACTGACAGATCGACGAACTATATATTCTTATGAGCAGGGAAATACATCGGAAACGCATGTGACGGAAACGACAAAAAGTTGACCAACTTTCAACTGTTCTCTCCGGTAATTGCTTTGACAGTTCTCTCTCAAGATTGTTTGAAGTTTATTTTGGCATTTATTTTTGTTTGCCTGTACGACGATAACAGCTGTATTTTATTTGGAATCACAGCTAACGTATTCATTGGGTCAACTGTCACCTCTTTGGCTCTTTGCGTTAAATACGGCAACGTCAACGAATACGTTGACGCTACTGTCACAACGGATTCTATGGGCTGGGCCCTTTAGTATAATGTATCCACCAAAATATTTGAATAAATAATATGTACAATAAATCGAAAGTAAATCACTTTAGATGCACAGTTATGGTTAGTTCGAATGAATTCGAGCGCCAGCCGACAGTCAGTGGACGGACGCAATTAAATATTTTTGATTGAATGGCTAAATAGATGAACGCACTTTCCAAAGGGTATTCACCAGCAGTTATCAACCACCATTATGTGCGATAAAGTTACCCTCTAAAAACTCCACCGTGTTCACAGCTGCTGGGTCCCCCTGTTCCCCTATACATGCCATATTGCATAAAGTAAAAGTGAAATTCATTGTTATCCCTTTGACCATTTAACTTTGACCATGCAAATTACCATTCGTGTTGGCCCCATCAACATCAGCATCATCATCATCATTATCGTCAGCACGTGTGCAATCAGTGTGCATTGAATTGAGGCCTAAAACTCATGACTCAGCTCTCACGTAGAACGACTTTACCCACTCATTTTACGCAGCTGCGTGCGCTGGTGCGTACATTAAATTCAAGGCTATTTGCTACAAATTTCATTTTTAAATTAAATTTGAAATTTTTGCATGCATTTACTTTACTACAAATACTTGCACTGGAAAGTCGGAAATTAGTTTTTCTCGCTGCTCGCTTGGGGAAACGGCCTGTAACTATGTATTGTTACTAGGGTTGCCAAGTATTCGTTTGACTGCAACTTGCAATCTATACTGCTATACTAATATTATAAAGAGGTAAAGTTTGTTTGTATGTAGGAGGTAATCTTCGAGACTACTGGACCTATTTTGATCTGGTTTTCACCAATGTGCTAGGTATTTTCTCCGGAGGTTATAGGCTACAGTTTTTGGACAGTCATTGGAGGAGTTGGATGCTTAGCGGTGTTGGCCAGTGTTGGGAGAAGGGGTAAGTTGGTGTGGTAAAGATGTAAGTTGGTGTGTGTTAGTTTAATTGGTCAGTAGGGTAGAGGGGGGTGGGGGGGGGGCAGCCGGACAACGCCTGTGTTTTTTTTTAGTTTTTGTCAGGTCTTGATATCTTGATGGTGGGGTGGTCGCAGGTAACATCGGGGTTAACAGGTTAGTTCTACATTAATTGTAAGCATGAATAATAAAATGGATTTTCAGTTTTGTTTTTGCCCAGAGGCATAGTGCTTTCGATTTCTCAAACTCAAAACTTAAATATAATGTGATGTCAATTTTAGTCTCGTTTTTCATTAATTTCATTTTTATTGACTTGAAATTAAGGAATGGTAAATAGGTATTCCTTAATTTCGAGCAAATAAAGATTCAATGAAAAACGTAAATAAGGAGCTTGTGGGCGTTGTACTTCTGAGAATCAGGAGGTACGAGGTTAGAATCCCAAAAACCACAGTCCGACCTCACGCGTCGCACCATAAACGTTAGAGAATAACTGCTTGATGTGAAAAACTTCTCAATTCGTCTATCGGAGACGGCATTAAATTGTAGGTCCCTTCCATTTGTGTGCAAAAATATAACACGCACAGCACGATTATTTTTTTTATAATGTACACACGCTAATAGGATTTGCACCCTTATATAGTGCTTAGCACAGCGTAGGCGTTAGGATATTATGGAGAGGAAAAGATGAGATGTCTATGCACGCGTGTCTTAAATGACTGCAGATCATATAAATGCGGAAACACATAACTATATTGCGGCTAAAGAAGGAATCTCCGAATTGGTTAGTACGTCCGAAGATAGGCCTAATGGTTGATCCGTGGGCTCGAGTGTATTACAGACGGGTTCGAGAATGAGCGGGATGCATCTAGATATTTCTTTTGAACACCGCTTGTGAAAAAAGCGATAAAACACTGAAAAACAGGAAACATTCCTATGATGTTCAAGTCTGATTCGATTGTTTTCGAGGTAAGTCACCAATAAGTTTTATCGCGCGGTTCTGAATTCTGTCTAGTAGTTGCAATTTGGTCTTGGGGGCACCTGCCCAGTTGTGTTCAAGTTTAGCGTGAATATATGCGTTGTAAATAGTAGCCAGATCTGAAAGAGTGAAGTACATCTTGCACCGTTTTCGTAAACCTAAACATTTCGGAGCATTCTTAGCGATGGCAAATATGTGGTCATTCCAAAGAAGCTTGTTGTTGACGCTCATACCGAGAATTGCTAGTTTTTAAGTTTCTTCGATGCAAGATCCATTCATGGATAAAGATTGGGGTTTAAATTACGCTTGGACGACAGAAGACAGCATTGAGTTTTAGAAGCGTTCATTCAACTCTATTACGTAAACCACACCTTGTTATGCTGGTCAGAATATAAGGTCAGAATTTAACGTACTTAACATATGTTGTTGTTCCACTTGCGACGAAGAGGGGCGTACAGAAAGCGTGAACTGATATGAAAAGCTAGGAGTGCTTTCAACAGCGAAAGAATGGATTCGATTAAAAGTGGCGAATAGGAGATCATTAATGAAAATCAGAAAGAGTGTTGGAGACAAAACAGAGCCTTGGGGAACTCCGGCGTTTATGCGGTGATCCAATGGGATTTGAAACCGTCGAATACGACCTGGATTGAACGGTCAGAAAGGCAGTTACTAGTCCAATCAAACAGCGTCTTATCAATTCCATAAGCATTCATTTTCGACAAAAGAGCTTGATGCTTAGGAAATATCAAGTGCAACAACTTTGCTTTCACCAAATCTGTGAATAGACTAGTTCCACTTTTCAGTGAGATAAGCCATCAGGTCACGTGTAGAACGTTGCCTAAGAAAACCGTACTACTGTTCACTAAGGATTTCACGTGGTTCAAGATATTGCATAAACTTATGATTGATCAGCGTTTCCATGACCTCGGAAAGTATAGATATTAGCGCAATGGGTCGGTGAGAGGAAACAGATGACTCTTCGCCTTTTTTAGGAACAGGCTGGATAAAGGCTGTTTTCCAATTCCTTGGGACGACTCCAGAAGTATAAGAGAAATGAAAAGTCTGCGCAGTTATATTGCCAACGTTGAAGAACACCTCTTCAAAACTATAGCGGGAATACCGTCCGGCCCAGCAGATGAGATCATTTAATACTCTAAATCGACGCACGTGGCCGAGAGATTCGATCTAAGCACACGAATGTTGCACACATCGACCCTGAATTCGCACATCAGACGAGTAGGATACACACCGATACAATCGAGACAAACCGTGGTGAGAATGGTCGCGAGAAGCTAAGCCTTGGACCGCAACGGTCTGTCGCGCCATATATTGTTTTTATTAAATAAGAAGCTTGGCAACTCGCACACACAACCCTTATGGGGATGATGTTGATGCTGGAAAAAATTATTTTTGGACGCTTCGAAAAATACTAAAGAACAATTGAAATTAAATGAAAAATTGAACAAAGCGAAATTTCAAATTGTAATCGAAAATAAGATTGCGATGAAAACACAATACTCATTGGGAAAAGTTTTGTCAACATGGGGTAAAATGGCGTACCGGTATCCTCTGTGGGGATTACACCCCCGCACCAATTCATTTCCCTACCATTTGTTCATCGATAAGTCTGAAAAACTGGAAACAGACTTGATCTCAACAAATTGGATCGCACGTTTTTCAGCCCTCATTACTTCACCATCATTAAAACCCCCATTGTTCTTTGGTTTTACTGTTTCACAGATCAAACCGATTTAGCATTCCGTCATTTTGTCATCCAGTTACGACCACTGATGATGTCGGCGATTGCTTTCTATTTAATGTGTTATTGTGAATCCTTACATATTCTTTCAGTTGGTTAAATTGGGAAAGGGTAAAACCGTTAATTTTTGTCTGTCATTGTACTCCCACTCCCTTCCCACTTTGATTGTATGCTGTAATTAAGATCTTTTATACCGTCCGGATTATTTCATTACAGTCGTTATCTCTGACATTGGATATATACAATGATGTTGAAACCTATTATCACGTACGCAGCCATCGTTTGGTGGCCGAAAGTTCTTGAATGTATAACGGAGACTAAGCTTCAGAAGCCACAAAGAATTTTCTGTCTCTGTATATTGGGTGCCATGCGCACCTGCACTATGCGACAGCACTAGAAGCTGTTGTAGGGCTTTTACGCCGGCCAATCTTTATCAGGAAGACGGCCGCTAAATGCGCTATTAAGCTGCAACTAGAATACGAGACATGGTCAGCGAGCACTGTTTATGAAGCTTGTTTGAGGTAGAAACTGCAAACTGGTGTAATGTGGTTCCAGCAAGCACTGAATGCTAGAGATCTGGTTTGGTTCACAGATTGATCGAAGATGGAAATTGGTGTTGGAGGTGTCTTTAGACCCAACACCAAAGACTTGATACCAATGGGAAAAAGTCCTACGGTTTTCCAGGCGGAACTCCATGCCATTGAGATATGCGCCAGGATTAACATTAGAAAAGGAATTAAGGGTGTTAGAATATATATCAGCAGTCACTTAAAGCGTTGTCGTCCAACTTAATGGACTCGTTATTAGTCAAAAACTGCTACAGTGCACTGTAATCGCTTGCCAGACACAACAAAGTGAAATTTGGTTGGGTCCCTGGTAATCAGGGAATTACAGGCAACGAATCTGCAAATGAACTAGCTAGGGCTGGCTCGGAATCTGCGTTCATAGGACCTGAACCCTACTGTGGTGTCTACTGAGCTGCCGCTACACCACTGATAAATTGTTGGGAGCACAAATTTCGTCTGTCTCCCACTGGGAAAACGACCCGGGGCTGAGACAATCGAAACAATTAATCAGGCCCTTGTCTTATACGAAAATCCATAATCTCAATAGGGATGGTATTTGGAAGCCGGTGAGTTTTCTAACAGGACTCAGGACATACGAGCCTAGCTAAGGTAGCGTTCAGCGGCTTCCAGGGTTCGAAATCAGAAGACTTGTTACTTGCTTTTGTTTTGGTTTTGTATCTTAACTTAATATATCTAACATTGATTATAAAACTTAATTAAGAACTTTATAATATACCACCACTTCCACCAATAAATAATATAACTTCGGGTTGTACGGAGAGGGGAAATAGAGGGCGGCTTAGGCTGAGTAGCTGGACTTATGCCCTAGTGAGAGCGTTTCCTGGCGACCGGCTAATATCCACAATAAGTAACCACCAACAGAAGGCGGTGGCGATGATCACGGATAGTGAAATGACTACGTGATTGAGGAGGCTGGAGATCTATAATGTCGAGAATGCTCGACATAGATTATGGCGGTATTTGGTTGAGACCCATTTCGTAGCGGCCACCGCTTAGTGGGATGATTTTACGGAGGGTACACGATCTTGCCGACCTATGGTCAAGACACAGCAACATAGTGAGAGATCTTTTTGTCTTTTTGCATATTTATGCTGCTGATTTGCTAGCACGCCCAAACTATTGTGGTTAGTTAAGCGAGGAACATTTACCATCGGTCTCACTCGTTCGGAATTCGACCACTTTATGTGCAAAAATTACCGAACCTAACTAATAATTTGCAAAAACCGTGTGCGAAGTTTATGAATTTCCCACATTATGATATAAAAATTAAGTTACTTTGTCAAATTGCACATGTGCACAGGTTGTGTGCCAATTGCGCTTGCATGGACCATGAAAAATATTTTTTTTTGTGTTTTCAGAGGATTAGATCTTCGAACCTTCCACTCAGAAGTCCAACACACTAACAACCAAAGCCATGGATTATACCCTTGCAAAGAATATATGTGCGCAATTGAAGGCACCTAGAAAAAACTGTGAGTTATTTTATAGTTAAGGTCCAAGTCCCACAAGTGAGTACCCCAGCTTTCAAAATATGTCAGCGTCGATAGGTGATCGCCATCGCAGCGACACAAAATCCATCGCAGATGTTTGCAAAGCAGAAACGGCTACGGCGCACAAGCAAAAATTACCCTCACTTGATAGATGGGAAATTCTACACGGGCGCTACAAAATTAAAAACGTTCCCTTAAAGGAAACAATTTTACCTTATTCGTTTTGTAAGAAAACAGATCTTTAAATTCTTTATTTTAACTTAAACACTTAAACAAACACACGTGTTGTTTGTTTGTTTGTGGCTGACGAAATCTTGTGATAAATTTTTAACCCACTTCCCAAAGACCGATTTTATTCAAACTTTGTACACATGTGTACCTCCGGTGACAACACTTTCTATTAAAATTTGGAAGTGATCGGGCCCCAGGTCCTAGGTGCTCCCATATAATTGTTTTTTAAAAAACGAACCCGATTTTATTCAAACAGCACGCATGGTTAGAGAATTTACATGAAAATTTAAGTTTTTATTGGTGGTTTTTTTTCTTCTGTAATCTCATTCTGGGATGGATGCGACATAAAGTTTATAAACTCTTATCTCTCATTGGGGAATAAAATTGGTGTAGTATTACAATTTACCTTAAAAGATAAGTGTCACCTTTTAAGCGTTTACTTATCACAGCATTAAGGAGGTTTCATTTTGTGGAAATTTTCAAGTACATAGATAAAACTTTCGGAGTTAACACTGCGATATTATTGGAGTGTCTCGACTTGAATGCCATCAGAATTTGCACAACATACTCGGTTAGTCGTAGTTACAGATCCTTATCCTTAATGCAAAAATACACTAAAGAACGTACTCAAGGGATCGCATAATTAAACATCCGTCGCAGACCATCAGTTCCCGGTAGAATACCACGCGTGTGAACTTCTCCAAAAATTAAATAAACTATAAGTGTGTAACAAGGATGTCAACGAAATTCTGTTACAAAATACAATACAAGTCGACGAGGACGAAGACGACGACGATGGTACAACCGAGACGCTCATCGTTAAATATTTGCATTTAAGTTGAGGATAGATAGCTGCCAGCCATATGAACTAAGGGATCCTCTCGTTATGATACTACATACGATACTGTGCGAACTATCCATGGAAGCATTGTACATAATTAGAAATGTTGAATTTTATTACATAGTCCATAGTATGTGGTGTATGTGCTCGTAAGTCTTACTTGCACAAAATTTAACACTTGTCGCAGGATATTCGCTCTCCAACATAATATGTCTGTGCACTGTACGAGTACTACTATTTGATCTCATTTGGTTTGAGGATTCCGGAAAATGCAACTAAATGAGCGATAGTGTGTGTGTTACAGGACTGAAAAGAATGAATGAATGAGTGAATACAGACGCGCCGGCTGTGCTGCTGGCAGACAAATTGAAAGGAAAATCTCGCAATTAACACTTTCAAGGACCAGTGTCAACGAATTTAACGAATGCAGGAGGACATCAATGTTGCTGAATGACATAATCTCCCTTGAGACACTTTGCATTCAAATCATTGTGCAGAATGTGAAAGGTAAACTGATGAGTGTGTGTACCCCAAACCACTACTTATCCTTGCATAATGTTGTAATTTGTTGGCATGAATAAGACATAATAAGCATGTAATCGAATGACGATTTACAATTACGCGAAATTGCGAGTTTATGGGATTTTTAATAAAAATTTGTTGTGTTACACGACAGGACTGCCGTAACCTTTGCGTACCTACATATGGCGTACTTTTAATTAGAGATTCCATATGCACGATCAATCTGAAATCTATTCATAAAGGAGTCAAAAACGAAGGTGGTTGATCTGTGGTAAGATCAAAAAAGATTACACTATCATAAGATAAGATTAGATTTTATTTTATTTATCATTCGTTTTAAATGTCACAATAACAAAACTAACTACAAAATCAACAAGTAAATGTACAAAAACTTCGTTTTTCGGGTACAAACTTTTATATATACATCCAAACACGCCACACAGTTGTGTATTATTTCGTAATAATCGCCAAAATATCTGTTTTTGAGGTCGGGGCTATTTCGAAGAATTTTCTTTTTTCCACGATTCACGCGCGCCACATGCGACACGCGTTAAAACCGGCATATAAAAATGGGCACCTGACATTGAGCCACTCACAAAATTTCAGCCCTCTAGGTCATGAGGAAGTTGGTTATAATGGACCTTAAAAAAATCAAAAGAAAAATGTAACCCATCACACCACGAGCGCCACGCGACACGCGTCATACTCGGATATAAAAAATGCTATTTTGGACTTAGACACTTACAAAAAAAGGACCTCAAAGAAGTAAAAAATAAAAAAATTTCTACCCAGCACACGTGCTACACGCGACACGTGTCATACTCAGAATGTAAAAAAGGCAATTTTGGACTTAGACACTCACAAATTTTCAGCTCTTTAGATCGTGTGGAAGGTGGTTAAAAAGGACCTGAAAGTGGTCGAAAATACAAACAAAAGTCAAGTCAAGGTAAATAAAAGTTTTTTTTTTTTTTTTAAAAAGCATGGCATTGCCGTCGGCGTCGTGCCTCAGTGGAAAAGGGCATGGCTACTGAGCAGAAAGTTCGTATATCGAATCCCCGTAATACCAAAAGTTTTTTTCGCGGTGTCCCATCTCACGCGAATGGGTGACAAACGTTTCGAGAGTAATAACATGTCACGGATAGCTTTTTAATTCGCCGTTCGGATCCAGCCTTAAATTATAGGTCCCTTCCATTATGTGTCTAAAAATATACATGCACAACACAAATGGTCGCGAGAAGCTAGGCCTTGGACCGCAACGGGTATGTGAAACATAAGTTGACGAACCGGGGAAATAAAATTGAAGTATCGTTCTGATTGTGTCCTCACGGTCTGACGTGTAGTTACCATCTGTCTTCTTCAGTAAGCTTACACAGTTTGTCTGATCCTTGACGAGTGCCTTGTAGATTCGTGCCGCTACTGGCATATCAGCAATGTTTTGGCAGCATTTCCTCCATGTAGCTCGTTTTGATCGTCTCAATTCTGAGTTATACTCCGAAAGGGCGAACCTATATTCATCCCAACTCTTCATGCGCTGAGCAGTGTTGATAAGCTTTCTCATTTTTTTCCTTAGTTTAGCCAGCCACCAGGGAACCTTACGTTTACTCAGACTGGTTTTGGGAAAACAGCTACGGTAGTAGGATGTAAGCAACACATAATTTAACTGATATGCCAAATTTACTGTAAAGTGGAAGTGCGACAATGCATACAATATGAAACCTTAATCGTGTGTGGCTGTGTTGACAAAAAGTTTTCCATTTAAAGGAAAAATATGCAATTCAATGAAAATTTGAAAATTTGCTTCACCATCTAAAATTAATTGCATCGATCTTGTTTTGCTCCCTTCTTTGATGGAACAGTCGTCGCTCAGTGGAGCAGAGCATGTTTGAGATTGCTTTATTTGTCGCGTTGATAGAATTAAATAAATAAAAGATTGAATGTAAGTCCAGTGTTCCAGTTCCATGAAATCTCACACATAGACACACAGTCAGTAATACAAACGTTTAAAAGCAGTGAACGACTGAGCAACCTATATACACACAAATGCGAATAATTGGGTGGCTGTATGGGGTTGTTATGTGTTTTTCGTTCCTCTGCTTCTCTAAAAAAAAACCCCAAGCCAAAGAGGTCCTACTGGAAAACTAGACTTCAATGAAAACGAGAATCCACTTGAGATAAATTGAAAGCCGGTATTTTTAAAACAAAGACTGTGAAAACCATTGTCATCGAAACCGTCATCAAGAGCAAACAGTAGTCATCGGGTGTGCAGTGGCGAATCTGCTACAACATGAACGCATCATCATCTATTCGTTTGTACATTTCAGTCTGGTCTGGAGCTTGTTCTGCTCGTCCACTGCTCGATGATAGATATCTACTCGAGAAATTCCACTTTTTCACAACTCAAATACTATAATGTCTATAATGGATACAAATCAATTTTCTATAAAGCGGTTTCACGAGCGGTACTGGTACATGTACAGGATGGAAAATAGTAGTATATACTCGTATCATGAATGGAAAATTTATGAATATGCAGGATGTATCAGAATACGAGAAAGTGCCTATTAAGAGATGGCTCCAGGGCTTGGAGGTTTGTTTTTCATTTTGATGATAGGTGCATCGGCTTTTAGAAGCATTAAATTATATTCTAAACACCACCTTGTTATGCTGTCAAGGTATGAATTTAACGTTCTTATCATACGCTGTTGTTCAAGTTTAATTTACGAAGCGGAAGGACGTGCAAGCAAGTGTGTGAGTGCTTCATCAGTGGAAGAATGAATTAGATTAGAAGAAGCGGACGGAAGATCACTAATGAAAATGAGAAAAAGTGTAGAGGACAGAACAGAGCCTTGAGGAATACCACCTTTAATGCACTGAACGTTTGATTTGGTAAAAGTACTGAAAAATACCTTAACTCCAGGAAAACGTCGATTTCATACTTATATTCATATTGCGGAGTTCCAGATTGTTTTTATTTGCTGCTCAAGAATTGAATTTAATATTTCATTGAAGTTATGTAGAAAATTTTTATATATTCTCACAAAATATGGCTCCTTTTGATCAAAAGTGAGAGTGTTTCATATTTGATATTTAGCATAATATCAACTTTGTAGCTGAATGAGTTCAAGAGTTATGGCATCACATTACAATGTGATGTAATGTAGAAATCACGTTCTTCCCCTTAAAACGTTACGGCTACCGCAATTTTTGTACTTAAAATGTACACAGAACTAATCCCTTTTAAAGTATTTCTCACTTATTCTGATACACCCTGTATAACAGTTACAATTTTAACATAAAAAAGATCGAATTCGTACTGTTTCATATGGTATGTGTGTTTTGAATAAGGAATAATAATATTTCATGGAGTATCCATGTCTGGAGTCCTTTCAACTCATCCCTTCTAATTTTTGTCTGCGACGCGATTATGTCCATACGTATGAATGAATTTTTAGATTCCTCAAATAAGTCTGCCTCTGCTCCTTTCTTAATTACGTTAAGGTAGTCTTAACCCACATACATATATTCCTCCTCAATTCCCTCCAATTCTGTCAATAGGTTCCACCTAGACGCTTTCGTCGAATGTCTATTGGTTTTTTATGATTTATTCAGAGCCAAATGAAAACATTTTGTATTAATCTTCCTTTCGATTATTTCTATCTGACTCTGTCAATGTACAAAGGTGTCACCAGGAATACAAATCCCGAAAGAGACATGCCAGAAAACCATTTAGAGTAAAAAATTCAAGTGGCTCAGTTGGGATGAGATCTGAATCTAGTAGCCTCTGGAAGAAATGAATGAATGGTAGGCTCCCTTAACGAATTTGATCAATCAGGACGAACGGATAGAAAGTGGACACAAACGTTCAAGAGATTTCGTTCAATAAAATACGAGTTCCTCACACGAATTTGGCACAGACCGATGACATGCAGCACTGTCAACGAAGAATTTCACACAGCGATAGATACTACTCGTAGGTGTGCCGGGTTTTAAGTTAGAGACTTTATTTTTTCTCCTCCTCATGGTGTGTATTATCCGGTAAATTTCCAATTTTGTGGTCGATTGCTGTGTCGGTAGGTCAGGTCAGTCAGTGCGATAAACTTTTGGACATGTGCCAGCAGCAGCTTAGAGGCTCAGCCGTTCATTAAAATTCGATTTGCCATTTGAAAATCAGTTCTTCTGCTTCGCCTGCAAATGTTGTGGATTTCAAAAGAATAATCACGTCCAGCATTCAGGTTAGTGACAAGTGTGTTAATATTGGGCAAATTTAAATTGCAAATTCCGTTTTAGAATTCTTAACTTTAAGGAGTATTTTTAAATTGAAATCTCAAAGCTGTGAACGCGCTCAATTGTCAACATAAAGAGACGGCGATGCAATTGAATCGAATCTTGTTAAGTGGTATTCAATTCTGTTATATTTTACGTCTTTGGAATGTCTATTTATGAAGATTGGTTGCAAAAGGAAAAACAGTATTAACAAATAATGTAAAGATCGACGACTTTTTGAAATTTAGATATTTAGATAGATACTCTACCACAGCTCATATTTCACCAATAATGCAAATTTACCACGTACGTCTGGCTGTAACGATATTTTGTCTGACTGTGATGCTATCTGTCCGTCTGTAATACTATTTTATATGGCTGTAAGGCCGTTTTGTCTTACATAATGCCAGAAAGAATAAAAAAGGGTTAAGTACATGGACTTCTGAGCAGGATATGGTGTTTGTTTTGCTCTAATTAATGTGCAGCCCCAGATTTCGTGCCTCCTGCTCGATCTGTATGAAAGCTTCCTGCACAGCCCATTGGTTTCTATACCAACGATGTCTATGTCGTCTGCATAAGCCAGTATCTGAATGGAGTTATAAAACAGTATTCCTCTCGCCGTTACTTCAAAGTCTCAGATCACTGTCTCTAACGCCAGGTTGAAGAGACGCAGGCCAGTCCATCCCTTTGTCTGAGCCCTTTATGGATGTTGAATGGGCTTGATAGTAATTCGGATATTTTTACTTGGTTTATAACTTTGGTGATGGTCAACCTATATAGTCGGGTCAGTTTATTTGGGATGTCAAATTTTCTCATCGCTTTATAAAGGTCTACTCTGGCGATGCTATCATAAGCGGCTTTAAAGTCTATAAAAAGATGGTGTAGTGAGTTTTGAAACAGTAGACATTTTTCCATCACCTCTGATGAATCAGATAGTGATCAGTTGTTGATTTGTCTGGGATGAAGCCACAATGGTATGGACCAATGATGACTATAGCGTATGGGGCTATCCTGTCTTGTAGGATAGAGGAGAAAATCTCATACGCGGTACTCAACAACATTATACCACGATAATTGCTGCATGTTGCGATATCTCGTTTCTTATGTATGGGACACAGGATGCCTCTTGGCCAGTCATCGGGCATCGCTGCTTACTCCCATACTTGCACTATCAGTTCATAAATTGCTTGGAATATTGCGGACTATCCTAATTTAATCAGATCCGCTGGGATACCATCTGATTTCGGGGCCTAATTATTTTTGAGCCGATTTATCGCTCTGTAACTTTGTCTATGCTTGGTGGCGGCAGCATAGTGTGGTCTTCGGTCATTGGTGGACCCTCCAATTCCTCAGTTATGGGTATATTTTAATATACCAACAATATTAAAATATAACTATATACCAATAAACATAATTTCAATATATCAACAATATGTAACATGAGCCCATAATCACAAGGGAACTATACATAGAAGTTGAAACTATTGTGTTGAAGTCATCGCAAGCAAGTGTAGCTATCCAAAGAAAAATTCTTTTTTACCCAGTTGTCTTGTAATACATGTCTTTTTAACTCAGTTTCCGGTTTCCTAAGATTAAGGATTATTAAGGAAGAGGAGAATAAATAATTAACAATATAGTGTACGTGTACTGTTTTATTGCTTATTAATAAAAATAAAATCACAAAGAACAAGTAGTAGATGGGTGGGTGTACAGTTAAATCAGTACAGATTCCTAGATCGCATTCAATATTGATTTTATCTAATTAATAGTTTTGTTTTCTCATTTGCCGATTGCAACAGTTTCCGAGTTTCACACATGGAAACGTTATCTGCCTTTGGTGTAACCAAAAAGGCTTGAGTATTACGCTTCAAATTCCCATCAGCACTTCATTCGGCTAAACGTGTCAAATGTGGTCTTCACACTAACAAACACTTTCAGTTTGTTGGCCTCCCTTAGATACTTGGCACACAGCTCAAAAATGTGTTCAATGTTCGGAGCGAGGCGCAATGGCAAAAATGTCCTCAACTACTCTTCTGTTGTTTTGTTCTTTACGTTGAACCGTTGATTGCTCCTTTCTGTTATGTAAGGAATGAGTGCCATCATATTGATTGTCAGATTAAAGTGTTGCAAGTTTTTCTAGCTTGTCCCTTCACAGTTGACTCGTTTCACACAACAAACACTAACACTCCTTGTGTCCTTGTTGTTTTCTAAAGCAGTAAAAATAAATAAAACCAAGGAAACGGGACAATCCTTTTGTCTAAGTGCAGTGTAGAGCAGTGGCCGGAAAAGGACCCTTCTGGTTCTGTGATGATCAATCGAAATTAGGTCACTTAACACAAATGCAATTGCACAAAAGGATTAAACGAAAGCAACGAAGTACAATCGAATCAACGAATAAACTATAATAACGGCGATGATAAGAGATTTCAGTTTAGATATTTTGTTTGCGAGTAAGTGTATGTGAGATGACCATGACTTAACTCTGTTATCGGGAAAGAAATAGAAGTACCTTGGTTAAAGATGTGTGTGTGTGTGTGCATATTGTTGTAAAAATGTTGAAAT
This sequence comes from Nephrocerus scutellatus, assembly GCA_947095585.1. Classification (NCBI taxonomy): domain Eukaryota; kingdom Metazoa; phylum Arthropoda; class Insecta; order Diptera; family Pipunculidae; genus Nephrocerus; species Nephrocerus scutellatus. Next base: position 4,089,277 of record OX352761.1, on the reverse strand, counting down.
ATTTAGCGTCCTGGGGGATCGTCACATCATGTATGAGTATAAAACACACATGCACACAACCTTATTAAACCGCACTTAATCCTATTTGCTGAAAATATTGTATGCTCGTATTGTAAGTTTTCTATGCCCGTGATGCACTATAACCATGCCATGCCGGGAAAAGTATCGATTGGCTGCTTGCATGATTTATCGCCAACCACGTCTAGACGATGTAAATATTTTAAAAGTGGAATTAATGTTCTGAGTGCCCCCGAACACGCTTTAGCCTTATATGTCTGATACACTTTCTTATGAATGGAGCACATATATCACTCGTAATAGGATTATCCGTATAATCTCTAGCGCAACTATAAACTTGGAATGGTCCATCCAAATCGGTCCGATTTACGAGTATAATGTTATTATTATTATTTTTCAACGTTCATATTATTCGTGTAAAATGTTATTTTAATATCATATTCTATATAAGGTTGACCTACGTGATGGGGGGCTGAAGTGAAACTCCAACGGATTGAAGAGGCAGCCAGCATAAAATCGGTAGAGGTTTGTTAATCAAGTATCTACATGAAGGAGCATCATCTTCCAGTTCACATTTCTAAGAGCATACTGGTAAACTACTTCTGAATTCTTTTTAAAATATATGGATCCTTAAGTTAAACAGAATATGTGATATATATATATATATATTCCAAATGTTTATTATTGCATGCGTCTTACAAAAACATACTACCTTGCACATACGGCAAAGACGGAATGGGTAATTTGATCGTCGATCTCAAAAATATTATGCAGCAATGGAAAGACCGAGTGCATTTTCGATGCCGAACAAGCAGGTTTCCGCACTGGATCCCCCTGGGTAGACCTCATCAACATCCTGCTGATCTTATTGAACAGTGCGTTGAGTTGCGGTCACCACTGCACCTGCTGTTCATCGATTTTGAGAAGGCGTTTGACAGTGTCAACAGTTATCAGTTCATCTGGCTTGCCTTGTGCAGGAGAAATATACCCGATAAATTATTAAAGCAACCTATGATGGCTCTAAATGTTATGTGCTGCATAGAGGAAAGCTGTAAGAGGAAATCGAGATCCTAAGTGGGGTACGACAAGGTTGCATTCTATCGCCGATACTTTTTTTGTTGGTGATTAGCGATGTACTTCGCGCAGCTTCATCTACTGGAAACGGAGGAATTCGTTGGACTCTTACATCTCAACTCAAACATCTGGACTGGACACTGGACACAGGATTATGGAGCTGCATCAAACGATAACAAATGTGGAAAGGGAGGCAAATGTTGCGGGTTTGAAGATTAATACTGCCAAAACCAAAATCATCAACCTCGGCACTAACTCAGTAATTCAACTTACCATTGCTGGACAACCGGCAGGGAGAGTAGAGAGTTTCCAAAATCTTGGGAGGTATTGTCTCGAGCGAAGGTGGAACCGAACAGGACATTGTCCATGATATGGAGAAGCAGTGCGATCAGCTTAAACACCAAGCTGCGACTTTTCCGTTAAAATGTTGAATCTGTGCTGTTGTATGGGTGCAGCACTTGGAAGGTGACCGCTACTATCACAAAAAGAATACAAATGTTCGTAAATAGGTGCCTACGAAGCATCTTAAGAGTTTTCTGGCCTAACCGTATCTCTAACGAACATCTTTACCAGAGAACTGGTCAGGAACCAATAGGCACAACCATCCAACGACGGAAATGGCAGTGGATTAGTCATACACTCCGACATTTCCATAGCAAACTACGCAGTGCAATGCAATCCGTTATCTCAGGATGGTAGAAGAACGGGTCGTCCGAGAAATGCATGGCGCAGAACAGTTGAGGAGGAGTCACAGTAATGGGGAAGAATTGAAGAGAGCATAAGCTCATTCCCAGAAACCGCACGTGATGGCGCGTGGGCGTAGTGGAGGCCCTACGACCCACAAGGGGATATAGGACATAAAGAAAAGAAGGAATGGAAAGACCACTTTCAAGTGTCAGCTAAATGAGGAACACACCCTCACAACCTCACTATGCTGCCACTATTAAGTTGCAGAGATAAATCGAATCAAAAATAATATTCTATCGCGATTCTTCCCCGAGTGGACTGCTGTATCTTACTTTTCGCTGGGTTTGATACTTGGTAAAACTCGGCAGATAAACAGGGCAAGGCTGCTAGTACTAAGGATGTCTAGAATGGGCACTGTCTTTTGGTATTTTTGGGTATCCTCTTATACATTGTACGGATAAAGTCACCTAAAAGAAAAGCATTGACTCTGATGCGATTTCCTGTATCTTCTTTCTTTGCTGCCTTTTCTCCAGGAAATGTGAATATCCTTTTTGGTAGTTTATGTTCACTTCACTATACTTTCATGGACACATTGAAATCAGTAATGACTTTAGAGATTTGCCTAAAGGTGTTCACAATAAGCTTTTGCAAATGATAAGTGCAATTCAATGTTGTCAGAATTGGTTGATTGGTTGAGTATACTTAAAGAATAGCTTTGATCTATTTTCTCGTTTAATTTATAGCTTCAAGAGATGATTGATTTAAAAATTTAATAAAACAAAGTGTTTAGTTTCCTGGAATTATTTTAAAAACTTCTCCATCAAATGTTCAAATCATTTTACGAACGAGAGAGCTGCGTTGCAATCGTTTGAAGATTTTTCTTTTTTGCACTATGGATAAGACTGGTTACCTCCAATATAAAAATCATCTAATGTTTGTCTATGAACGACCCCAAAGGATACCAATCAAAATCCACCAAAATGTGACTATATCGGTTTCTTAAAGTACGTACGCAGCCCGGCGATTGTCGCAAATGAAAACTTCTAATGCGGTTTTTGTCCAAAAGGCAATTACTTGCAGAAGGTTTTCGCGTAGTTGGATTTCCGCCCAGCCTATTTCACACCGTTGCACAGAGTGACAACTGCATTCTGCCTTATGCTGTTACAATCTTGTCGTGGGATTTATATATCACAGCACAGCAGCGGCAGCAGCTGTTCTGCGGAAACTTTGTCAACCAGGCTCCGTCTTCTTGGTGTACTCCAGACTTGCCTTGCGCAAAATACAGTAAACAATGTGGCCAACAGGATTTCACACCACAAGCAAAGCCAAACAGGAGCATCTGATGTCAGTAGTTTAGCAGTTTGTTTTTGGGAATTAGCAAGCATTCAGCTAAAGTGGCGGTGAGGACGTCACTACGTCACTTTTGGTCTCTCCATGAATGCAGCATGCAAATGTTGCTCTCCTTGCGACACTTAAAATGTAATTCAAGTTCATTGTTCTGCGGTTGGAATGGTAAAATTTATTCGAAATTACAGCCTCGCCGGGCCAAAGTTTTAACAAAGCGATGTTGTGAGTATTGGTCCAAGAACAGATTGGAACTTAAAAAGTTTGCCCAGTGCAAACTTTGTTTGTGGTTTTCAAGTAATAATAATTTTCGCAGTAGAGGATTTCATATCGATTCGAGTATAGTTCAAAGATTTTCCTCTAAATTCTAGTTGCAGGACAATATGTAGCCATCGTAAGCCAGAAATGTTTGATGCAGTAAGGCAGAGTGTTAGTGAATGGTAGGACACCTCTCATCGAAGATCTGCACAAGATTTGGGAATGGCTCCATCACATTTTTTGAAAATTCTCAAAAAAGGTTTGCTTTTTTACGCGTTTAAAATTCAATTGTAAGCACAATTCTGGCATCGCTTCTTCCTCCCATACTTCCACTTTTAGTTCATCTTATATTAATCAGTTCCGCTGGGATCCCATCTGATCCAGGGGCCTTATTATTTTTGAGCCGATTTATCGATCTGCTTACTTCGTCTATGCTTGGTGTCGGCAGCATAGTATGGCCTTTAGTCATTGATGGAGTTTCCAGTTTCTCAGTTAGCTGACCATTAAGCAAGTGCTCTTCCCATCGCTCTAAGATGCCTTTGAGATCGGCGATCAGATTACCCTCTGTGTCTTTGCAGTATGTGCAACGCGTGTATATTGCGTCATACCGCGGACTCTTTGGTAGAACTTCCGTGCCTGGTGCGATCCTCATTCTCTGTACTGTTCTAGTTCACGGACGAGATGATTCTCCCAGGCTGGTTTCTTTCGCCGGTGAACTGTTTTTTTATATCTTCTAAGCCCTTTGTATTCATCTTCGCGTGCCCGCGTTATTGCTCGGTACTTGTTCAGTCGCTAGCTTATATTCGTCATCGAACCGGTCGTTCCGATCACTACGACTACTGCCTAAGATGGAGTCAGCAGTACTAAAGGCGTGTCAATTTCTCTTCTACGCCCGACATCTCAGCCACAGGACTTATTCTCCCTGCACTTAGAGCGAGTCCTATCGCTTGACCGTAGTTGTTTCTGGTCTCTTCGTTGCGAAGGGCAGCCGTTTTGACTCGAATCTGATTCGCGTCGATAACGGTGGTTTTCGTTCCCCACCCCGTGCACATGATTTCATGCATGACAGCTGTAATATATGTTATGTTTTGATTTTTTAAGACACAATTTCCCATCCACCGCATCTCCTGGATTGCAGCAATTCATTTGGACAGGGTCTCGGCTAGCTGCTGTACAGCTCGAGCTCTATACAGTGAGGGTAAGTTTCATGAGAAAATTCTTAAATCGTTTAGCCATTTTTGTTGCTACGGTCGTCGTCGTTCATCAGTGTATCCGAGGCTGATTTTGGGTTCCGTAATAAAGTTTTTTTTAACGTGCGAGGTTATTGCCCTTGCGCCAACCTTATTTTGAAGGGACTAGCCCGATATTTTAGCTTTTCCTGTATTGAAGTAAAATTACCGGCAACCGCCACGTGGAGGTTTGATCGCACTTTTACCAGTCAGAGATAGTTACGGCCACCTGCTGTGTTATTCGCCTATTCTGCTGATGACTGACCGCCATTAATAGAAAATAAAAAATTAGTTGTACAAGACGTTCAACGTTCAGTTCAAGAGTTTAGCCTTTTATTTTATATAGGAATTTAGGATTATTTCTTTTTTTCCTTATGTATCACCCTGTTGTATGCACACCTCATTGCATCACATAATGTGCACCACAATACATTTCTAATTTGTCAGGTAAATAAATTTATTCACCCAATTATTTCAGACAGAAAAGTTTTCCAATTTTGTTGCAAATTAAATACATACACAAAAGATTGTTTCCGCCCCCTTCAGTTGCTCGAAAAGCCGCACGAACGTACAACTTTTTAAATATAAATGATTTTAGGTACTCATAGCGCAAAATCATAAATATCTTCTAGCGACTTTTTCCTTCGGAGTGGAGTAAAAGTAAAATTTCTCGCGGATGTTCGAGTGTAAAAGTTTGTTGCAGTTTACGGCTGTTTGTACTCCATTTCGTGAATGATTGGGTAACTTGGATATTTCTGAAAAATCTGTGCATTCACAAGGACCGCATTTCCGAGCGTAGCTTAATCATAAATTAAAGGTTTCTCCAATAAAAGAAGTCAAATTTTGAGCTCTGTGGAAAATAAGTATCAAAGTTTTCCTTTTTTTCCCATGCTCACAGTCTGGATATAAACGAAATGGTTGTGTGGTTTGACAAAGATTTTATGCATCTTTGTAAAAATATTTTTATTTTTTTGCTGACAATTCATTTTAGACGTCACAAGCATGAGATATGAAAATCTGATTATGGAAAAGGTCAAACGGTTTGTATATTACTTGTAAGTTGTAAAATGTTTTTTGTTTATCAGATAAGAAGACAATTCCCGCTTCATTATAGCAAAACAAAAGTTCCAAGTATTATGAGCTTGGAAGTGAAATATTCTTCAAATTGTATGACATTAAAGAATTCCTCATTGGAGCATTTGCGTAGTTGAACATTCTATATATTAGAAAACATCTGAAAGCACCAACAAAAGGAAAATCGATTCTATTCCTTAAGACCTTTACCTTTGTCTGCTTTGTCCTCCATATCAATTGAAAGTTATACAGGACTAAGCTCCTAAACCAAATTAATTTTAAATATAACCAATCGAACAGTGAAATTATAAGTCTTCCACATTTTCTTCATACGTATTAAAATCTTCACTCCATCGGCCAATTTCGTGCTTCTGGCCATTTTTCGTGCATACATCGAGAAGAGATTTTCAAAATTGTATTTGTTCGGACTGAAAGGATTTTCATAATTGCAACAACAACAGCAAACGAACAATGCAAGAAGCATGCTCCTTGCCATAAGAGGATTATTTTCGATACAGGATATTGCCAAGAGAAATTCTACAGACATTTTGAAGAAGAGAGAGAGAGAGAGGAGGGGGATCTAAAAAAGCGCAAGCACACAGATACAACCAAGAAAAACATACGAGACGTAGAAGTTTGAACAGCTCCTTTAAAAAAGGAGCACCAGAAACCAAAACCAAAAACCGAACAGAGGAAAACTACACTCTACACGATTCAAATAGAAACCAAAGAATACCATATTTGTGTTTCGAAAGCACGCACACACTAACACACGGCCGAGTGAGAACAAAAACTTTTCTTATCGCAGACTTTACAAATCATTAGATTTTCATATCGGATGAAGTCGAAAATGAGTGCCAGCCGCATAAATGATCTACCAACAAAACAAGGATACTATTTGTTAGGCGTGGGTGTAATTTGGCTGTGAAAAGCAACACATACGCGTGCAGACACACACGAGTTTAAGGGAGTGCCCTTATTTATTACCTGATTTAGTTTAAAATTTCAAGCTCATTGCATTCGTTAGGATCACAATAGAATCGTGAATCTATGGTTTTTATAATTTGTTGTATGCTTATTACGTATATTGAACATTCCCTTTACCACAAGGAGTACACAATGGCGGTGGTATTCCTAGACATTGAAGGCTCTTTTAACAACGGTAACACATCTGCGATTACAGATGCGCTGTCGACTTTGAGTATGGACGACTCGCTTGGCGTATTGATTAATCTTCTGCTCACAAGAAGGATTATTAATTCAAAGCTGGGCGTGTCGTCTGTCAGAAGATATGTCTGCAGAGGAACCCTAGAAGGTGGAGCTCTGTTCCCCCTTCCATGGAAATTAGCGTTGAATGAACCGCTGGTAGGCCTAAGAGGTGAGGGCTGCAGAGTAATCGCTTATGCGGATGACGTTGCTATTGCCGTGTCAGTAAAATACCCGAACACCTTAAAGGAACTCCTGCAAAATGCTCTCAGCAAGCTAAGTTGCTGCGCAGATCGCTGTGGTTTAGTGGTAAATCCTCACAAAACTGAGCTTGTCCTATTCACCAGGAAATGTAAAGTTCCAGTTATTAACCCTAAGCTTAACACTCTCGGATAGAGCCAAGTATGTGGGTCTTATTTTGGACAGTAAGTTGAGCTATAAAGCCACAATGGCACTCTTCTCATGCAAAAAGCCATTGGTAGCAAATGGAGTCTTCAACCCCATATAACCCACAAGCTATATGGTAGCGGTAGTAAGTCATACTCTTGTTTACGTGACTGTATGGTGAACTGCCCTAAATAGGAAAGTAAACCTTGACATAGTAAGCAAAGTCCTAAGATCAGCTAGTCTATGAATGAGCGGAGCACTTCGTACAACCCTCTTCGCCGAATTGGACTTCCTGTTCGACCTTACACCACTCGACATTTACAGCAATCAAGTAGCTGCTAGTTCGGCTATTCGCCTTAATGCTATCTCCCAGGGGCCTAGAAATGAAATCGGTCACACCTCTATCTTGAATTTGGTCAGTATCCCAGACAACATAGACTACACCATTCCGCAACTCCATTTCAACAAAAACTTCCAGGTCACCTTCAACTCCAAATCATTCTGAGACGAAGACGCTTGTCTGAAAGATGAACACATTCATTTTTACACAGACGGGTCAAAAACTGATGACGGAGTCGGCGGAGGTGTTTTCTCAAGAAAGCTAAATCTTAGCCTCTCGTCTTCCAAATCACTGCAGTTTTTTCCAGGCTGAAATTATGACGATCATTGAAGGTTTGTCTTGGCTGAAGAGAAACGTTATATCCGTAAGGATATCCTATAGCCAAGCTGCACTATAATCCCTGGTATTAGTCTACACCAATTCAATTCTAGCCCTTAACTGCCAATCATCTCTCGTGGAGATAGCGGAGCAGTTCAGTATCCACCTGGTTGGATGTCGGGGCACAGAGACATTTCGGGTAACTGTATGGCTGACGAACTCGCCAAGCAAGGAACTTTACTAACCCTCTCCCAAAAACGTAAACTCCATATGGGAGCTTTCTTCTACAACGACACTGATGATCTCATCAACATTGACATTGATAGTCTCCTACGCTTCATACGAAGCTCTTATTGGTTCTGGATCGAAATTTTTCCTGATCCGTGTGGTATCACAATAACCATTACTGGTCTAAGTGTGTCGGTTTCACTGCCAGCCCACTTAACCTAACCTGACATTACGTATATTCTGTACAGAAATGCGTAGTGGGATGAATTATTTTGCGTCTAATCGAAGTTCTTTTTAAGTATTTTGCATTGAGTAACATCTGTTTCTTGTATGTTGATTTAAAGAAGAAACCTAAAGAACATTATCATAGTAATCTATTCAGACTTTTTTTTGTTTTTTTGAATAGCTAATCTTAAGTTTCCATGTTTCGCAGTAAGTCGGAAATTCGCCGAATTTGCTTTGCAGCTTTCTTTGAATCTTTTCAATTTTCGAGACGTGTGCATATAGTACAATATCGTCAGCATAACCAATGGACGCAACCATGTCACTAGTACTACAGAAATATCCATGTTGAACAAGATTGGCCCTGTTACTGTACCTTATGGCAGACCATTAGCGATATTGAATGTTTTATTGGTCGTATTTTCTCTATCCATTACGACAAATTTTCTTCCATATATCATTGATATGATCATGAGGCAGGAGAATTGGAAAAACTTGCATTTCTGTTATGGGCGGCGAGGACTTTACATTTTAGCAAGTGTTTTAGTTAATAATACCAACAGCATTATCGTTCTGATGCAAAACCCCGAGTGCTACATAAACAAATAAAAAGAAACAACGGTAAGTTTTAGTTTGCTATTTATTCAAATTTTCATTTTAAATTTATTTTCATTTGTTTCTCAAGTACAAGGACCAGCTAAATGGATCAAACAAGCAAGTTAAGTAGAATTTAGTATAATCGGGAAAACGCAGAGGAACATGAAGTGGAATTTGAGAAGAGTTGCTATGCTATTGAATCAAAAAGACTCCTTTTGTCTTGTTGATTTATAACAATAATTGTTGGTGATGGTCTTGGATGGTGCTGGTTAGTTGCAGCAGAATGAGAACAAAAGTAAGCGGAAAGGAGGGAACACGAAAAATGCATTTGCTGCCGTAGGCAACTTGAGAAACTCTCAGCAGTTTTCTTCAATTTCAGCTGAATAAGTAAATTTTCCGAGAAAGTTTACCTCATTCTTCAAAAAGTATCTTTTACAGTTACTGCTATTGTACGATTGTATCTACACATAATAATTAGTCCTTGAGATGGTGAAAATAACTTTCTTAGCGGAATCCTTTTGTTAAAAGAAAACCAAAAGCAATTTTGCGTGCGGTACTTACTCAACAGCATCATTGTTGTGCGTTTGTCCGTTTTGCGCTTTTAGTCATTATACGTCTATTTAGGAAAGCTCTTCTATCAGCGTTAGGCTCTTATTTTGGAAAAAATTTCTGTGTGCTATGTGCTGCGCTGGTTTGTACGTACTATAATCTATATACTTTATATATAATCTATATACGGATGACTGCCACGAAGTGCTACCAACTTCAGACTGTCATTGCTGTCAAACCAAAGATGGCAGAGCGCTCAAATTCGTTAACCAAAAGAGACGAATCAGTTAGAACTTTTTTTTTTCAATTCACTGACAGTTTATTCCATTGTTTACAAGCTTACAAAAGCATTTTAGTGGGAAATATTCAGAAAGACCGACCGTTCTACTGAAAATTTGGACCAACGGATTGCCACTCGAAACCAAGCGCCGCCGATGGTGATGGTTTGGGCCGCCGTAACGGCCGAAAGCCGTTCACCGCTCGTGTTTTTTTGGACCGTGGCATCAAGATAAATGCTCAAATTTATTGGGATCATGTGTTGGAGTGAGCGTTGAAGCCTTGGGCACAAACACATTTCGGCCGCAGAGCCTAGACTTTTCAACAGGACTCGGCGCCGAGTCATAAAGCGCGCGTCAATCTAGATTGGCTGAGAAACAACGTTCCGCGGTTCGTTTCCACTGCCCAATGGCCACCAAATTCACCGGATTCAAATCCGCTAGATTTCTTGGTTTGGGGTATTTTGAAGAGCAAGGTTGGGATAAAAAAATACCGAAGTGTAGATCATCTCAAGCAAGCGCTTCGCCGGGAATGGGCCAAAATACTGCAGAGCCACTTTCGTGCTGCATGCAATAGCTTTGTCGGCCGTTTGAAGGCCACAATCGCGGCTAATGGTGGCCAAATCGAAAACTGCTAATGCAATTCGAAAATTTAAATATTTGTGAACATTTTTTACTTTGATTCAATAAAATTCATCAATAAATAAAAATTCGGTGGCGTTTGTATATAGAAATGAATGTCTCTTGGTTTTTAATACGACATTAAAACTCAAAAACTAGACAGCCAATTAAGCTGAAACTTTTACAGAATATGTGTCCTAACAAAATCTCGGTAAGCCACATAGTGCGAATACGATCAAGGTGGCGCTTTGTTTAGTTTTGGCAATAGTACACCCCTTCCGTGGTAGTGATGGCAAGGTGGGAATTCGTGTGGGCGGGTGGCGGATCGCCCGGAAAAAGCTAGAGTATGGATCAGAATCAAAAATGATCTATTCAACTTTTCAAAAAAATTCAGGATTTTGCGTTCTTTTGTTGAACAATGTGAAAATGTGAAAATAAAAATGACTGCAGTATTAAATAAGTTTCCGTTGTGAGTGCAAAATGAAATGCAATTCACTGTCATTAACGCAGTTTTTTTTCGAAAAAAAAACACATATTATGCTGGCAAACAAAAGAAAAGCACCTACGCTGCAATCCGTTTGTAAGATAAGAGACCCTGACAGCCAGACAACCACATCACAAGGGCAGTAAAGTAAACAAAAAAGCAGAGCACAAGGATTTGTATTGAATGCTCCGGAAAACGTATTTTACATGACAGGAAACAGCAAACAAACAAAAATGTTTTAGTGTACGAGTAGAAAAGATGGATGATGATGGCTGAAATGTTATCCCTTGCTAGCTGATGAACTTTCACTGCTCTCAGTAGTTTCCGCTAATGCTGGTTCTGCCAGTCATTCAAGTACACTACGTGCATATAAATCTGCCATGGAGACTCACTATTTAAACTAAAAATATACAAAAGAAAAGGAAGTCGCGACTAAAGCAAAAGCTTTTAAAAATTACTTTATAATAAGAATGGAACGTACAGACATGCGGACGTATAAATATATACCTATACGATTACATTGACAGAACGCCAGACGGACAAATGAATAAATGTACAGACAGACCAGACAGACGGTCATAATATTATTTGTGGAAAACTTCTGAGCCTTGTTGGCTATAAAATACTTTTTGTCTCTTGACAGGATTTTTATCACTTCTGGTGTTGCACTGATATTTTAGCTACTACCAAAAGTATTCCATGGTTTATCACCAATTTTTTTTCATGGCTACGATTAATGCATCCGATTATGGGGGTTGATGCTTCCTGCTTTTACCAACACCATTCTTCAATTGATGCAGGAAATAAATGGATAGATAAAGTTTCCATTGTTTTTTGTTGAATCTTTATATAAAAGAATGAAAAAAATCAAATCCGTAGGGCATCAACATTACATATACAATAACAATTTTATGACACAGCAAACAAATGAGTGCCGCCTGCCTATGATAGTCGCCGAAGTAAAAAAGAAGAAACCAATCAGACAAAATAACAACAAAATTTAAAATCCAGCCGCAGGATGCACTGTCAATGACAAGTTGACAATGAATGATCATGGTCGGCGGTCCTGGTCAGTCGGAGTCGTCCTTGTCGCATATATCAATGAATTGCAGACAGACAGAGCGAACCGCACATGAGCTTTCACCGAACGTTAGTGGTATGCGAATGTGCCCACACTGTCGGATGCATCAAGAAATACGAAATGAAACTGTGGCCTGCCGGCAGAGAAAGCCAGAGAGAAGCTAAAGCCAAAGCGTCACAAATTGCAATATACGACTACGTATTGCCGTGCGATATCAATTAGCGATAGTGAACACGCAGCCACCGCAGAATTTCCATTTGTAAAATATGTTTTGCATGAACACTACACTACTACAGAACTACCGGAATTTCGTACAGGTCTAGGCTTATGGATGCCATGTACAATATACTGACCGCTGTCACAGTCACAGTCACCTCCACGACGACAAATAAAATGTATAAAACGTATAGACAATTTATTCAAATATGGAAAATGTGAAGACTTTCGGCGGTAAAATGCTGGATCTGGGCCCAATAATTCCACACTACATTAGCGTAGATATCAATGCATGCATACTCTGTTAGTCGAAAGTTTTAGGAGTATCTTGGCCGCTACACAAAAAGGTGATGTTACCTTTTTTTCAAAAAAAAAAAAAAAAAAAAAACAGTGCGTGTAACCATTACGCGCGGTGTAAGTGAAACTTCTTTGATATTGTGGGGCCTCAAGAGACCCATAAAAAGACTATCCAAAGACTCTCCAAAATACTCGCAAAAGACCACAAAAAGACCATAAAAAGACGACTAAAAGACCCAAAATAGACCCTTAAAAACGACTAAAAGACCCTTAAAAGACCCCCAATAGACCCAGAAAAGACCTCAAAAATATTTTCCAAAGACCTCCAAAAGACTTTCCCAAGACCTCCAAAAGACTTTCCAAAGACCCCCAAAACACCCTCAAAAGATCTTCAAAAGACCTTCCAAAGACCCATAAAAGAACATCAAAAGACTACTAAAATACCCTCAAAAGTTTTCCAAGAGACACTCAAAAGGCCATAACGAATTTCATACAAATCGGTTGAAATATAGCTTAGTTCCATAAATTCCAGACCCTAATGACCATTTCCATAGGAACAATTCTTAAAGTCGATTCTATCTATCTATAAATCTTTCTAGTTAAAAAGATAGACGGCACTTTTCGTTACAAAGAAATAGCTCTGTGTGATTTCCTTGACATTGAGGGTGCTTTCGATAGCACTGGCTACAACTCAATAGCAAGAGCAATCGGTAGCAGAGGTATCGATGATTCGACCAACCAATGGATAAGAGCCATGCTTGAAAGTCGAGTTATCACTTCTTCCACAGGGGGAGTGTCTGTTTCGGTGACTGCAGCTAAGGACAAGGAGGTGTCCTTTCCCGCTTCTGTTGTCAATCGACATAGCCGATGTACATAGGCTACATCGCCATTATTGGCTATGCTGATGACTTGGCGAATTTAATTTAATGGACAATAAATCAGTTAAATGCTGCTACGATGCACTGCAATCCCTTGCAAGTCATATCAGGGTGAAGCTCGGTTGGTACCCTGGTCACCAGGGTATTGTGGCTAACGAATATGCAGAGTAACTAGCCAGGGCTGGACCGGAATCTGCGTTCTTAGGACGGGAATCTTACTGGTTTGACTACTGTGTTGCCACCAGAGCAATGATTAGTAAGTGGAATAGTAAATTCCGTCTAGCCCATTGGGATAATACCCCAGGGCTTAGACAATTAAAACCATTAATCAGGCCCTTTTCCTATAAAGAAATCCTTGATCTAGACAAGGATAGCATTAGAAAGCTGGTGATGGCTGGTGGTTAGTTGTTCAATGGGCTCAGTCAAGGAACAAATTCTCTTATTTTTTAATATTAAGACACAGCTTAGGTGAAGCAGTCTGTCGAAATACGCCATATCAAGATTGATGTGGCCATCCTACAACAAAAGGAAAACCACCGAGTTCTTATCTAGAACCCGGATGGATATTGCCAGAGTTGTGGTTATCAGCACGGGCCACTGGCCAGTGAGCTGCATCGCTTGGGTATACCGCACAACAGCTTCTGCAGAAGTTGCAAAAATGAAAATGAGAAAGAAACTCTCATACACTTCCTCTGCAGTTGTCCGGTCCAAGCAGGACCAAGACAGAGCATTTAAGGTCAATAACTTTTTCACGACCAGAAAGAGCTCTCAGATTACAGGATCATCGAGCTGATCTCGTATCTGAATGATACAGGCTGGATTTAGAACAATTAAATATCCATGCTAGGTCCCTCGAGATTTATGGCATCAAAATCGCGCACACTAGCGCTAATTGAGGACCTCGCCAGTACAGCGGAGTCCACCATTCCACCTACATACCTAAGCTGGTGAGCTTTCACACACGTCACTGTAGCTTGCGATATCACTTTAGCAGAATTGAACTAGGCTCAGATATTTAGGTTCTACTCGAAGGATGATGAATCATTCGTGCACATTCTCTGTGATTGTCCGGCATTAATCTCATAGGGCAATATGTAAGTCGGCGAATATGTGAAGCTCTGCCACTAAGGACACACTATCCTTCATTAGAGAGGTAGTAAGCCTATTAGATTACTTGCATTCGATTCTTAGTCCTATTCATAGAAATCGTTTGAGAAATGTCTTTGGTCCCGAAATACCAGTCCCTAATGACCGTACTATAGTCCCATATAAGTCCTGCTTTCAGAATTTCATAAAAATTCCATGAGAAGTTCTCTTTTCCTGGCTTTGGAGAAAGTAATCAGAGACTTTGACGTAACGGCGAGAGGAACCATTCAGATACTGCCTTATACCCAAGACATCGACATCGTTGGTAGAAACTAAAGAGCTGTACAGGAAGATTACATCCAGATCGAGCGGGCGGCACAAAAGCTGCACATAAATGAGAGCAAAACAATTTACATGGGGGACATGTCTGCGAGTAGAAAATCCAATATTGGTCCCTCAATTTGAATAGTGGAGCGCGAATTTGAATAGTTTTGGGTCAACTGTAGCAGCCGATAACAGCATTGAACCAGAAATACAAGCACGGTTACTCAAAGCCAACAAAGCCTACTTTAGTCTGTCAAGACTCTTTAAATCTAAGAATTTAACCATAATATCCCAACTGCTGGTGTATAAGACAATGGTCATACCAATGCCTTCATATGTGCTTAGCATAAACCATTCTGACCTCTTAGCCGCGTTCAAGAAAAAAGTCTTACGGAGAATTGTTGGCCCCATATGTGAGGAAGGGCGATTCCGGAGACTTTATAATGATGAGATCTACGAGCGTTACCGCAATGTCGACATCGTGAAGATAATTAAGTTCGGAAGGGTCGGTAGGGCAGGCAGGGCACCTAGCTCGCATTAGCGAAGAGGATCCTGCTCGGAAAGCCCTTTGCGGTAGGATATATGGAGCACGACAGCGAGGCTAGCCAAGCGTACTCTGGAAGGATGGCGTAGGGATGCCATCGGCTCGAAATCGGGTCCGGTGGAGAGATTTTTTGTTGGAGGTCAGGACCGGACACTGGTTGTAGAGGCTAATATGAGGATGATGACGGAAATTCAGAAAAACGGAAAGAATTAATATTTAGTCGAAAGCAAACTCGAGAAGTCCTCACTTTGGTAGACTATTTTTTGAGTTTTTTTTAATAGAGAATGAACTCATTGAGATTTTTATTGAAGAAAACAAGAAGTCCATTACTCAAGGATGGATATTTTTGTGCATAATAACAGTGCTGTGTATGAGTGTGTAACATACTCGCACCAGAATAACAAATATCGCAATAGATATATTTTTGCCGTGCTTCGCATAAACTTTCATTTCATTACAGTCCTTCGTCATCTAGCTCGGTTTGCTGACAAAATGGTCGTTTAAACATCCAGCATCACAGCACATACCTCCTGATACCGGACGTCAATTCCTCTCGGTGGTTTATCATTTTCAATGCGTTCGCCCAGCGACAAGCAATTAAAAATTTCCACATTGGCTTCGCGGAACTGAACACAACTGAAATTCAGTTCGGTTTTGGTTTTTTTCCAATCGACTATGTTTCTGGTCAATTTAGTTATGATATGTGTGACAGAAAAATAGCCGGCAGTCTATTAGATTTTTCCGTCGATTTGACGCGGCCGCAAGCACCGCATTCATTCAGAAATTGAATTTGTCCATGCTGCAGCGGTTCGCTTAGAATCGCGCATAGTCGCGTGGCGGCGTGCTCATTGGACAAAAGGGTTAATCGTTTTGTGGTCGGTCCTTTTATGAGGTGGGCTTTTTATTCGCTTCTCTGGAATTTATGAGCAAGCAGCTTCACATAGCAATTTGCAATGTTGGTTGGGTAATAATTACGTATAATCGACCGATCATAAAAAGTTCCCACCGAAATTTGAAATTAATTTTGTGACTTTCGATGAAGCGTTTGTTGGAAATTGTTCGTTTGTTTTACGTGGTTACTTGGTTTTGCTTCAATTCGCAAATTTTATTTACATTTGTGTGGTTTTGTTCCATGTTCGATTTAAAACATAATTTCGACGATTTGATAAAAATATTAATGAAACTCCGTAAGTTACATTACGACTTTTTGAGAAAAGTTAGATATTTTGTTTCATTTTTTTGAAAGAGGAAACAAAGCTCGCCATTGTACACTTTAAGTAAAATAGACTCCTTGGCGATAATTTGTGTCATTAATCCATTGTGAGACATCCACTTCTCAGTTAAGTTAAAAGATGCGCCAAGTTGTATCTTTTGTGTTTGTTTTTTTGTATTTATGTCCAGTTTTAGAGTGGATTTCTGGAACAAAACGTGCCAAAACTCACAAACAAACAGTGTGGCAATGTGGAAAGTCAGTTGGAACGGCCTGAACAACTGATTTGGGAGTATTAACGGGTCGCTATTGTTTCGAGATAGCAACATGGATGTCGTCGCTGATGCGATCACAAACATCGTTCTTATTGGTATTCTCTTCAGAGATAAGGAATAGGTATGAATCGAGCGGTAAAGGATTAGAGAAGTTTTACAAAGTAAGCCCTACTGAAGAAAACCGAATACAATTCAAGAAATTATTGCAATGCCCACCTTCGGCAAGTCAAATTCTCCTAAGACCTAAAATTGAGGCCAAAATACCACAATGTCCCAAAGGTAGTAAATATTTTTGGTCATTCGTGAAAAGAATCAGAAATACTGCCACGTCGTCGATTCCAACGCTCATTTATAATGAAGTTACAGTTGTCAGCTTTAAGGACAAGGCCAATCTGTTAGCTGCGCATTTTCCAGCTAGCTCCATTCTTCCAGATTTTGCATTGTTGCCGCCTGTACCTCCGAGTTCCCCGTGGCGGGGTCCAGCTGCATCTTACCCTATATATGGGTATAGTGCGGAGCTTTACCACGGAATATAAAGGGACAGGGCCGCGGGCACTTAGAGGATATTCAGTTTGGGCACTGTTTTCGTACTTTAGCGACCCTGTCATACAGGTCTGTATGGAGGCCTAGGATGGCTTTGCTGTCCTAGTGGCAAATGATGGTGCTCGAAGTTCCGGAAGAATGTGCTGCCAGGGTCTGCTTTGCAATCGCACAGGCACTAATACCTAAAACATTTAAAGCCATTGAAGTCAGATCCTCTCCAAGGTAGAATTGGTACGACGGGAGTTGACTTTGCCCAACATATAAAGTTGACCTTCGGGAAACCCGAGTCTGAGAGGCCAGGTGGACCCCTTCGGAGGAACTGGGACAACTACGATGCGGACCCAGTATCGTTCTAGGGATGTATCGTGAGCTGTGAGGTTTACTGCTGCAACCGAGCAACGCTAGATAGGAAGTTAACACTGTGAGTGTGCTACAATCCTCCAGGTGGGTAAGCGAGGAGATCGTCCCCAGCTCTACAACGATGTATCTCCGATTATTGAACACTATATGGGATAGATTTTCATTCGTACCTACTTGTGCAGTTGCTAGAGTAATAAACGATCTCAACACTCACAAATCCACTGGAACAGATAGTATTTCCCCATAAGTTTTGAAGAGGTGTTCTTTCAAGCTATCATTTTCATTACGTTGGCTTTTGCACCTATCATTTTTTTCTGGCCTCTGTCAGGGCAGTTGGAAAATAGCCTTTGTCCAGCCTATACCCAATTAAGGCGAGCCGTCGTCCCAATCCTCGTATCGACCCATTGACCTTACATCTATTCTTTCTAAGGTCATGGAAATGCTGGTCAATTATTAGCTAATAAAATATCCTGAGAATCACGAAATCCTTAGTGATCCACAGTTTTTCGTTGGCAACGTTCTACCGGTAGTTTGATGGTATATCATACAGAACAGTGGAACCCGTCTTTTCATCTATTTGGTGAAAGCAAAGCTGTTGCACTCGATATTTTCCAGGCATTTGACAAAGTTTCTCATCAATCTCACATAAATGCTGTCGTAACCCAGGGCTCATTTTTGTCCCCGACACTCTTTCCCATTTTTAAATTCTCTATATTAACTTCGCGTGTCCGTGGCTGGCTGGCTGACACACCAAATCTTGTATTAAATTTTACTTGAATTCAATCCTTGACGATCTAAATGCTCATTAGTTTACTCTCAAGCCCATCATCGGACACACAGTTGAGTTCAGAGATTCGTTCTTTATCCACACGTGTGTGTAAAATGCTCTGCCAAGCTCTGTCTTTCAACATCGCTATGATTCACAGGCATTAGAAACACAAGTTCATAGACATCTCCTCTGTACTTCTCCTTTTCATTAACCGAGCATTACATCACTTCTCCTGTGCTCATGATAATTTTATATAATTGATAATAGATAATTGATGCATGAGTAGTTGCATGTGCCCCAGGCTTTTTATTTTAAGTCTTACAAGTATATTTTCATGACTGTTAAACATTTACAATTAAAAAGTATTAGGACTATCCGTATGGGTTCGGAATCTGAGTGGGGTTAGGATAAATTATTTTATACTATTTAGTTATTTTTAAAAATGTTCTAAATTAAAACAAAAACTTTATTTTTATTCAAATAATTATTTTGTGTGTGTAATTTTTATGCATTATAAATGTCGTAGCTATGTTTAAAGTTTTAAGTCTCTAAGCTCTCCGACTCAAGCGAAGGATATTTTTAAATTAATATTCAGTTCACACATACTAAAGATTGGTCCTTCGAGCCGGATAACCGGAAAGTAAACAATTTAAATGTTAGTTTAACTTTAAAAAAAAAACTATGAGTAATGGTGAGTAGAATACTCGGTTCATAAATACTTATTATTATTATATTTTCAATACGAAAAGCTTTCCAAGAATAATTCATATATTGTGTTCCCTAAAAAAAACCCTTGTCTTCAAATTATCGCAATATTTTGTCCTCCGTGTGAGTTTATGTTTCCCTAAATTTTCTTAACTTTTAACTTCCAAAAATAACTTCTTTGCAAAACCAAAAATAAATTTTTAAAATCCTCACTCCAATCATTGATTAAATAATAATTCCAATTTGCCAGAATAAAAAACTTTTAACAACTCCATCTTCCTCGACTGAACATGGAGTCATTGACATGCCTCTCAGCAGGGCGGCATCGAGTTATGATCCCAACTTCTCGATACAAAAATGAATAATTTCTGTTTACCAGTTTGGTTTTATTTGGTCTGTCATATTCACATTACGATTTTGACTTCGATTTCGATCCAAATTACAAAACTTTTGCCTTTTCTTCCAAAGTGTGATGTCGTCGTGCAGCTAGAACTTGCGTTTCATTGGTTTTCAATATTTGGCTCCTCCTGCATGCGCTACTATATACAATGTTCTATGAGTGCTCTTAAAGTTCTGTGTTGGACAGATAGAATTCAAGATGAGGATTCTCGTACATAGATACTTACGTGTAGGTGCAGGTGGACAACAAATGACGGAACGAGACCGCAATTCTTTTGTGAAATTGGAATATGATGATATAATAATGGTCAGAAAGTTTCATCTTCATCTTGCTATCCATTGTTCACACAATCAAAAAGTTACAATTTAACGGCTGTTTAAGTGGGACGATGTAGGGCACAAAG
This sequence comes from Nephrocerus scutellatus, assembly GCA_947095585.1. NCBI lineage: Eukaryota > Metazoa > Arthropoda > Insecta > Diptera > Pipunculidae > Nephrocerus > Nephrocerus scutellatus. Next base: position 4,069,275 of record OX352761.1, on the reverse strand, counting down.
GGACGGAAAGAGCTCAATAAATATATGCCCGTCATGCCTCGATCGATGGGGAAAAATTTTGCAAAAAGTTTTCTTTTAAACATGAGTCGTCCCCATTGTGTTTTTCAGTTTCGTTCACATAAAGGATCCCACAAGAATTTCAATTTGTTGTGGACTTCGATTCGAATAGTTTTGGGTGGTGCAACAATTGGAAAAGTTTTTGTTTTCAGTTTTTTACGCTTTTTGTTAAGATTTTTTGCATAGAAAAAGATGAAAGAAGTACAAAGTTGTCTTGTAAAATGGTAATCTTCAAAGTCCTCATTTAATTTTGTTAAAAATGATTCATTGGCTTGGATTGCCAGACATTATTCTCTCTCGCTATTATGGATGAATGAAACACACGTTGTGATTGACTTGGAAGTTAACAGACCCTCAAAAAACCCCAAAAGACCACCAACTTAATTTCGTCGGCTTTAATCTTTAATTCACAGTTTGACGTGGTATTAGTGATATCATTCATTTTGTCAATATTTACTTAAACGTGAAGGTAAAAGTGCAATTAACACAACATTTCTAATTTTCAGTGTTGGCACCGTTTTTAGAATCCCTCTCTAATACACTCCACCGTACATTATGATTTGTTTCGCTTTACACCTATGAGACTTTCAAAAAATTCAGGACCCGAGTTGGCAATAAAGGTTCCCACGAGGACCGACATGACAAGGAGGAATAAATTTATTAATTCATGTTACAACTACCAGTAGATCCTGATGGTAGAGAAATAAAAATGAACGAGAAGGCCATCACCATCTCACAGTAGAGCGTCGGTGGAGCACGATTTATGATAAAATTTTAATTAGTACTTGGGTTTGAACTTTAGGATTTTCCCCGGACGCTCACATATATATCCATAGCACAGCACAATAGTTATAGCCCACAGGCAGTTGTGCAGGAACGCGCAAAGTGGCTTTCACTCAAAATTCGGTGTTGTGAATATAGGAAAGATGCTGTTTTTGCCGCAATAATACGAGATGTTATTTGCATGGAATTGGCAAATTTGCGGGTGAATTTATGGATTAATAACTTTTGATGTTGGCGTAGCAAATTTTCTCATTGGTTTTTGAAATAAATGAAAGTGACTGGGTAATTAAGAGTTATGCGGTAGCGCTGAAGCGTCAAACGGCAATGCGGTACAACTGGTAAATAGAAAAAAGGAATATTCTCGGATTCGAAACTAATTTGAACTGTGCTGTATTGTCCTTACATTCCTGGACATGAACTATGCTGTGTATGTGTCCCTGTCTTCTTGGAAACTACCGACTATAGCGTTCACTTTTAATATTGTATGCTATTGAAATAGAGATAAACTTTTTAGAATTTCTATGTAGATTTTGAGTTGAACGCACATATTTTCGATGAGAGGTCCTGCACATACTCGTGGACCCATTCTGGCCGAATGCAATAACTGCACGATTTTGAGATATTAATTAAAATTTTGAAACAATGCGCCCGACTGCATGGCACGTACGTCCAACTCAGTTGCTTGTTATCTTTTAATTGTAGATTTGCGATGGAAATTCGCAATTAAATGTTGTAATGATGTAAGCTAAGTTTTTAAAATTATTTCAATTTTGTTGGGAACAGCAATTATATGATAATTATTTGCAAAGTTTTTAATCAAATTCCACTTTTGTCGTTTTATTAAAACTGTTCAAAGCGAAATAAATCATCAACTTTAACTAAAATATAGTTCTCGCATTTAATTGTTATATTAAAAAAGTATTTTATGAAAGTCCTTTTCCTTCGAACAAAGTAGAGGATCAAATGCAGATCAGTGTAATGATTTGTTTTCATATATGAATTGATTGATTTGAATACATTTGGTTTATAAAACAATGGAACTAAAATAATATAAAATTCAGCTTAACAATCAACATAAATCCTAATAAATGTTAACGGCCGCTAATTTCATGCGGTTTTGTGAACTTGAGGCTTCTAGAGTTCTTATCCCCGGTGTGCTGCATCGGCCTTCTATCATGAGCCACTGCATAATTTGCGATAGTGCTGGATATATTTCGAGCCCCATATCTCTAAGTAGGTCATTGGTGCAATAGCAATACATTTAAATACTTTGTTTAAGATACTTTGTATTACGCTAATGTGGGTTTGTATGTTTAGCAAAACCCAATAATTGCATTACATATGTCTTTACTGGTATTTCATTGTAAAGAAGAAGCTATTTTTGGAAGAATATTGTCGATTTTCTACTGATAATGTATTGACTTGCAGTTATTTTACTCTCCATTTTAAGTCCAGTTAACTATTATATCTATTGCTCCGCGTTTAGATTCTTAATTGTTCTAACTGCTAGTATGTGTCATCAGCCAAAAATTGCTAACGAGCATGGTAATTGGAGTAGTAAAGGTAATAAAACACATATTACCGGACCAGAAATACTTTCAATTGTTAGTAGGTTTGTTCTTGTTTTCTACGGAAATATCGGTCGAAAAATTATCATATGTACTTTTTAAAGACAACCCTGGCCTAAGTAGCTGATACTGCGACCTAAAACGATCTGTTGTGTTACTAATCTAAGAGACTTACTACCTCTCTAATGAAGGATAGTATATCTTTAGTGGCAGAGCTTTGCATATGCCACGACGAACATATTGCCTTATTGGAAATACGTATCCTTAACCAGATAAATTCTGGACAATCACAGAGAATGTGCATGGATATATCATCATCCTTCAAGCTGAACCTACATTAAGTGTCTGGGCCTAGATTGATTCTGCTAAGGTGATATCGGAAGCTATCCTCGTATATATCAAGGATTTACTTATAGGAAAATGGCCTGATTAATCGTTTGGATTGTCTTAACCTTGCGGTATTATCACAGCGCAGGGACATAAGTCCCAAAAGAAAAAATTGGTAAGGTCCCAAATCTTGTTAGTAACTAATGTCCAACCCCATCGGGACATAAGTCACAAAAAAATATGTTGGGTCTTATGTCCCTGCGCCTTTTAAAAGGAGCCATTTAATGTATGTAATGAAAGTCTACAATGTTTTTTTAATTATTAAGGTTCCGGTACTAAGAATGCAGATTCCAATCCAGCCCTGGCTAGTTCATCTGCATATTCATTGCCTGCAATACCCTGGTGACCAGGGACCCAACCGAGCTTCACCCTGTTATACCTTGATAAGGATTGCAGTGCATCGTATTAGCATTTATCTGATTTACAATCTTATATGGTGGACGATAACGCTTTCAGTGCTGCCTGGCTATCTGAAAAGATATAAATCGTAGCCCCGATAATACCATTACTAAGGTTAATCCTAGAGCAGACCTTAATGGCATGGAGTTTCGCCTGAAAAACCGTGGGACTCATACCCATTGGTATCGAGCCTTTGGTGTTGGGTCCGAAATAACAGCTTCGACTCCAGATTCCATCATCGACCCGTCTGTGTACCAGACCAGACCTTTAGCGTCCAGTGCTGGAATACCATTAGACCAGATTGCACGGTTCAATATTTTTAACTCAAATAAACTGCCGAAACAGTACTCCCTGACCATGGTATCGGATATAGTGCATAACATGTCTCTTTCAGGAATTGAGTCAAGAATTTTCAGGTGGCCTACATAGTCACCCGGTTGGTACCCGTATTCTTGTTGCAGCTTAATAGCGCATCTAGCCGCCGTCTTCCTGATGAAGATTGACAGGGGTGAAAGCCCTACAACAGATACTAATGCAGTCGTATGGCAGGTGCGCATGGTATCCGTTATACCTAGAGAGGGAATTCTTTGTAGTTTCTGAAACGATGGCCGCTTACGTGATAATAGGTCTCACCATCATTGTATACATCCAATGTATCATTTTCGGATTTAGAGCCAAAGTTCTGCCGTAGCGGCGTCTACTGGTCGACAAGGACGTAGTGGCACGTTTGATGGCGGACTTGATATGAGAATTCCAGTAAAGCCGTTTATCAAGGATGACGCCAAGGTATTTAACCTTACTGGAAAAACACTAAAACGACGGAATTGCGGAAAGTCCTTTTCTACTTCTACGTGATAATAATTGAACTAGTTTTTAAATTTAATACAATATTGATGTGTTAACGTTGTAACGTTGTAAGCTCGCCTGTCACCCAGGGTTCACTTTCCCTATTAAAGATTTTTGGTCCCCCTTTTTCTTTATGTACTGGTGGCTTTTGTTCTTTTACAATTCAGTTCGGTTTACAACGACGGTAATATACTTATACAATACTACAATAAAGGGATAATACTATAAATGCATATATTTAAGCGTATTTATAGTATTTAAGTCGAGAGTCTTGGTTCCTAAAAAATTGGCGTTGTCCTAATGGACACTAAATATCGCTACTCAACGCCTAGCACTTGATGAGCTGCGACGTCAGTACAGTGAACTGGACTAACTATGTCCGGTTGATATTAAAAAAGCAAGTTTGCTGACTTTGGTACTAGCGCACGTATGCGATTCGAAACCACTACCTACTCTGCATGGCAGGCGGAGGTCTTATCCATCGTGCTATTGTAGTACCTACATGTCGGTAATTTTTGTAATATGTCGTCTGTGCTATTTCTTATGCATATGGTGTGTAACGTAGCTGGTTTACCGCATGCGTTAGAGCAACTTCGTTACAAAATATACATTAAAGTTCTTTATTTCAAGTATAGCGTATTTTTATGATTAAGCAAGCCATCAACATTCCATAAAATTACCAGAATCATGGATATTTATTTTTAAGGATTTCTTGAAAAATCTCGATAAATTTACTGCGAATATTTTCAAATCATTTCAAGCTGTCAAGTAACTAAAGAAACTCCCAGCTTTCGCCATTAAAAAGTCCATTAACATATTAAAAGTTGGCGATGCTATAAAAAATTACAACCATCAACTATTCCTGCATATAATAAAAAATCATTGGACGGCAACATGAATGTTACCTGAGCGAACATTTTACCGATATCTCCAGGCGTGTGGAGCATATTTTCCGAGAAATTTTATGCAAGTTCCTGCTGACGTGGTTTCATGAAAGACATCCTCGTATGCGAATACAACATCTTAAGTGGTGAGCTCGCACGTTGCACCGAAGACATGCAGCGCTTACTTCTGCACTCTTTGAATTTTTTCACAAAATAATTTCTTGTGTTTTATGTTTTCTCTCCCGCAGGAACATGGTTGTATCTCCTTGTAGTAGCTTATGAAGTTTTATTTATTACTTATAAATATGCTCTGATGACATGGAAGGTGGGAGCAACCAGCTGTATATTAGGCCAGGAAGCAAATTTCAAAAAAAAAAAGTGTATTCAGTCCCAGTTCCAACATTTTTGCGTTTGCATTACAGAAATTTTACTAAAATGCATTAAAAAATTCAGTTTTGTTGTGCAAAACTGGGCGGTTATTACATGGTAGGATGCCGTTTATTGTGCCAACATCATCGTCATGGTAGATACTATAACTGGAAGTATATTGAATATTAATGGGCGATACGTAAGCGCCGGGGTATAGGTACGGGTTTGTAGGTAAATTTATTTCATCGCGTGCAGCTCTAACAGAAGGCAATGTGTTCGTAACCAACAACGATAACAGGAAATCATATACTCAGTGAAAAATAGATTTCCGGTTGAGTTATTGCGGAAGGAAATGCGCAAGGAATGCGCGCGTTGCAACGTATTCGCACATAAAGAGTAACTGAATTTCAACGGGGAAGACGACGAGGATTATTTTAGTGTGCGCTTTGGTAGATACACAAGGTATCTCAACTTAATATGTTTTGGTTAGTTGCCTTTGAGTGAGAAGTGGACAAGTTTACCAACACGTGGGCTACTACGAAAAACAAAATCTACTATAGTGTGTCAAGACTTTTCAAATTCAGAAATTTTACCATAAAATCCAAGCTGATACTCTTTAAGACAATAGTCATACTAATACTTGTATATTGGTCCGAGAGTCTTTAACAATAAGCATTCTGATCTCTTAGCCGCGTTTAACAAAGTCTCTCAAAGTCTGCACTACAATTGCGCACGCGTGTGAATGTTGCTATTATGTTCGGAAAGTCTTTTGTGGTAGTATGTTGTGTGCCAATTCGCTAATAGAAGTCCATTGTTCCGATTGTTTTTTCTTCTCTGGTGTGTATTGATGGATCCATGTTGTTGTCAACTACGAGTAAACACAACACAGCCTTATCATGTGTAACATGAACACAGAAGGTGCCTTTCACTATATTGTAGAGAAGATAGAAGGAAATTTGCATGCCAAAGAAGTGGCCCTGTGTGCCTTCTCGACATTGATGACGCTTTCGATAACACTGGCTACGACTCCATGCAAGTGCAATTAGAAGCAGAGGTATGGAAGACTCGACCAATCATTGGATTAGGGCCATGCTTGATAGTCGAGATATTATTGCCTTTGTGTCTGTGAGTGCATTTAAGGGATGTCTCCAAGGCGGAGTGCTTTCTCCCATTCTATGGTCACTAGTCATTGACAGGCTTCTAGTCTATCTTTACAGATCAGGCTACATCGCCATTGGTTATGCAGACGATTTGGCGATTTTTATTAGTGGTAGGCACTAAACGACTATCACTAGAGTCATGTAAGTTGTTTTACTACACATTTTAGAATAGCGCAGCAGAGAAGAACTATCACTCAATCCTTGCAAAACAGTTCTAGAGCCTTTGACGTAAAGAAGACTGGTCAATTTGGGACCTATCATCATCAAAGGCACTACGTTAGATTATTCCAGTCAGGTTTAATATCTCAGCGACATCCTTGATAAAAGCTAAACTGGAATTCTCACATCAAGTCCACTATTGAAAGCGCCCACAGGGCTTTGTGGACCAGTAGACGCATCTACGGCAGAACTTGAGGTCTTAATACTAAAATGATGCATTGTATGTATACAATGATGGTGAGACCGATTATCACCTCAGTTGCAAGTTTGGTGGCCGAAAGTTCTTGAACGGACAACTGCAACTAAGCTTCAGAAACTACAAAGAACTGCCTGTCAAGGTGTAACGTGTGCCATGCGCACTTGCCCTACGACTGCATTCGAAGCAATTGTAGGGCTTTATCCCTTGCTTGTAGTCTGCTAGATGCGCTATTAAGCTGGAACTAGAATACGGGTACAAGCCGGGTGACTATGTGGGTCTCCTGAAAATTATTGACTTAATTCCTTAAACAGACATGTTCTGCACTATCCCCGACAATATGTTCAGGGAGCACTGTTTCAGAAGGAAATTTGAGGTAGAAATATTGGACCGGGTAAACTGGTGCAATGGTGTTCCGGCATTGGATAGCTTCTCTGGTTCACAGATGGATCGAAGATGGAAACTGGAGATGGACCCAACACCAAAGTCTCGATACCAATGGGAAAATGCCCCTCGTTTTCCAGGCGGAACTCCATGCCATTGAGATCTGCGCCGGCATTAGCCTTAATAAAGGAATTAAAGGCGCTGAAATATATATCTTTTCAGATAGCCAGGTAGCACTTAATGGACTCGATATCAGTCAAAAACTTTTAAGATAAACTGCAATATCTTTCCAAGTCAAAGTCAAATTCGGTTAGGTCCCTGGCCATCAGTGAATTGCAGGCAACGAATCTGCAGATGAACTAGGTAGGGGTGGCTCGGAATCTGCGTTCATAGGACCTGAATCCCACTGTGGTGTCACCTGGGCTGCCGCCACAGCACAGATATATTGTTGGGAACTCAAACTTCGTCTGGCCTTCTGGGAAAGCGTCCCGGGGCTTAGGCAATCCGAACCTTTTCCTACAAGAAAATCCTTAACTTTTATAGGGATGGCATTAGAAAGCTGGTGAGTTTTCTAACAGGTCATTGTGGTTTGCGATACCACCTTAACAAATTTGGTGTCGGCTCAGAGACCGAATGCATGTTCTGCTCAGAAGAGTTGGCCCCTCTCTTAGATTAAACTAACCCTAAGATACAATAGATCTTTCAGGTCGTGATGGCTGCCATATGGGCTAGGGTATTTAAAAAAATGCAAATGCAAATGCCTTTTTTGCTTCTTCTTAAATACCTGGTCTTTATTTTAAGAAAAATCTCCCTGTCTATTAATAGAGAAGTTTTGCGTCACTTTTATTGAAAGCATTTCATATCTCATTTGGTTCACGGCAGTATAACGAAAACATCTTCCTTTAGACAGTGTCAGTAATAAGTACCAAACCAAGCACAGGCACAGTCTAAAACTAACTGCCCACATGACAAGCGCCCAACAGCTTATCCGAATTGAGAGTTTGCCACAACCACAAGGCCATAAAAAAATCGAATTCAGAAATATTCGCGGAAAAGCGTTAATAAAATCTTCTCTTGCTCAAAAGGCAAATTCCTAGCATTTGCAAAAACGTGCACCACATGCAATGTCTGCTTACCCCGCACGCCACCGTTTAACGCTGCTGGCCGAAGCTTTTTCGCGTGCGTCTTAAGAAATTCACTCGCTTGGAAATCTCTGTGAATGTGGATGACGCACTGGTGAAGGCGATGGCGATGGCGATGGCGTTAACAATGAAGTGATAGCTCGGCTGACGACGGTGATGGTGATGGCATGTTTCTTGGTAAGTTGAGTCATTCCATGAAGCCGAAGCGGAGCTAGCTGTCCTACGTAACTTCTGCAGTGCAGATCCTAAACCGAACCGAAGAAAAGTTGTTAGTTTCGCATCATGCATGCATGGATGGATGGCTGGGTGCTGAATCCGCAAAGAAAGAGATTCACTCGTGGAATAGTGCAAGCGTGCAAAAAAGTACGCAGCGTGCGACCGTACATTCACATGCACACAAATTAAAATCCGCAGCGTTCCGCAGAGTACAGCGATTTCAATTTTGTGCATTTCACTGCATGTTGACATAAACGAAGGATTACAATATTTTCCTTCCTTTTGGATACAGTTTTTTGATGTGCTCCTTTCTCTCAAAAGCAATCGGTTTTTCAAGATTGCAAAATGATGACGATGGCGCTTAAATGGGAAATTGAACACACCATCAGGAAGAAACAAGAAACATTTTGAGCTGTTAGCACTTTGGGCTGCTTACCATGATGATGACGATGACTGATTGAATTGTGTTGGCATAGGAACTGGGTTAAGGACACAACTCATATAAAATATTTATGTGTATTTATATATACATATTATGTAAAAAAATAAAGTGCTGAGGGTGGTAAAAATATATACACAAGAAAGACCCAAAAGGGAAATGAAAAATATTTGTCAACAGCAAATCTAAAGCTTGTCAGAACCTAATAGACTTTTTTAAAAAGAATTTAAAACGAATTCCATGTATTGCGCTCCAATTTTGTGCCTTTTTATTTTTTTCAAATTCGCGTCAGGATGTGTTTTTGTTTTTTTTTTATATACATATAGAAAAGGCGAACCGTTATCTGTTTCCTCGTACCGACCCATTGCGCTAACATCCATACTTTCTAAGGTCATGGAAACGCTGATCATTCGTAAGCTTATGCAATACATTGAATAAGCGACCAGCAGTACGGTTTTCGTAGGCAACGTTCTACAGGTGACTTGATAGCTTGTCTCACTGAAAAGTGGAACCAATCTATTCACAAATTTGGTGAAAGCAAAGTTATATCCAAGGCATTTGATAGAGTCTGGCAACATGCTCTTTTGTCAAAAATGAATGCCTATGGAATTGGTAAGACCCTGCTTGATAAGACTAGTAACTACGTTTCCGACTGATCAATCCAGGTCGTATTCAAATCCAATGTTCACCGCATACACGCCGGTGTTCCCGAAGGCTCTGTTCTGTCTCCGACTCTCTTTCTCATTTTCATTAATGATCTCCTTTTCACTACTTCTAGTAATCCAATCCATTATTTCGCTGACGACAGCTTTCGCGAAAGCAATCTAATCTCTTGATCACCGTATGATCACTGCTTGTCACTGTTTTATCGCTTTTTCCACAAGCGGTGTTCAAAAGAAATATCCAGATGCATTCCGCCCATTTTCTAACCCATCCGTAATACCCATGCCACAACTCGAGCCCACTGGTCTACCATTATAGCTATCTTGGGAAGTACTAACCAATTCAGGGCTTCCTTTTTTAGCCGCACTATAACTTTGTGGAATGAATTGGCCGACTATGTGTTTCCGCATTTGTATGATCTGTAGTCATTAAGGACACACGTGCGCAGACCCTTCCCTAATTTCCTAACTCCCAAGCTGTGCTGACAAAAAAAAAGAATAGCCATATTCATTAAATGGAAGCCGATTTTATTTTGTATATCTACCCTAGCCCATATGGCAGACACTGCAACCTGAAAGATCTACTGTCTATAATAGGACTAGTTTATTCAAAGAGACGTACCACCTCCCTAATTAACGACTGTACATCCTTAGTTGCGGAATTTCTCCGCGGAGTTGAGGATGTACTGTCGTTCATTAGGGAGGTGGCAGTACATCCTTAGTGGTGGAATTTCTCAGCCGATAGCGTTTTATCATCAGCAAGAATTGACATCACAGGTTCTAGAAGACAATAGGTGATTAAGGTAAATTAAGAAAAGCGTAGGCGACAAGGAGGACCTTGTGGCACGCCAGCATTGATCCCAGGCTTACTAGCTGGCCAAATCTTGTGATACATTTTTAATCCACTTCCTAAATCCCGATTTTATTCAAACTTTGTGCACATGAGTATCTCCAATGACAACACTTTCTTTAAAAACTTGGAAGTTGAAGTGAAGCCGCAAGGTTTTGGGGCTCCCATATAAATTTTTAAAAAATTATTATTTCGTACTTCAATAAAATAGTAAACTTTTAGGCGCATATTTTGAATTCTTTTCTTTTTTTCTCATTGCCTGATTGCATTTTATCTGTGCACTATTTGTGCACCTATGCAAATCTTCCAAGTCCGTCTCTCTATACTCATTATCTTTTCTCGTAAATTCGGGAAAATTTGAAATTAATAAATGTTGCGATAACAGACCTTCTGGCATACATAGCCTACTGGCTGTGTTTCTGTGCTTCTCAAATCAGATATATACTGAGTTTATTTCACAAAGTTTCGATTTTGTTAGTTTTTTTTCCATGGAAGTTCCCGTGAGAATTACAACCGAATGAAAACCAACAAACAAACCCTCTGTTAAATGTTCCGCGATCAAATGAAAATATCCTACCAAACCATCATCAGTCCTGCACAGAGCCATACGTGCTCGAATGCATATGAATGATTACACACAAACCGACGAAACGACGACGACTACGACGACTGCAAATCAGAACTAGAATGATGACTCAATTTTCGGAAGTTGAGAAAAAATGGTCTGATATGGAATTATATTCCATTTGCTGGCGGATGTAGAAGATATGGTGTGGTGTGCAGTTTGGTGGATGGCGTGGTGAAATGTTGATTCTATTCCCTGGAGCAGACGGCTTTGTCGATCCATTGTTCAAAGTACATAATATAGAAAACGCGAAACAAGTGAAGCGAATTAAAATGCAAATTTTTGATTTGTGAGTGTCTGGGGGTGTGGAAATATCAAGGTGGATGTTGCAAAAGGGTGAAACAAAATTGTAATCAGATTTCGTGTGAGTTTTGTGCGGAGCTTTTGTGTTGAGTTGTATCCTTCCCTGGTTGCAGGATAATTTATTTTTTTGTTGTTGTTTCTTTACGTTTCGTTTTCGACTTATTGTTGGTTGTAAATTGGGATATGAGGTGCGATGAAGGTACTCATAGACACAAACTGCAGATGCGATGCGATTAAAATAGACTCGATCTGATTTAAAGCAAAATAGATGCACTCGCAAATACGTTGAGTGCATGTTAGAGAATTTTGCATGATTTTCTGAAGGTAGAGTGAGTGATATTTTCTAACATAGCCGGAAAAAATTCGTCGTTGCCCATAAGAACAACTGACCACCACACTTGGAAACTACCACCAACAAAACTACCCTTACTTAAAGCAAACTATATGGTAGCAACACCATGGTAACGGTACCAAGTGTTATCACCAACAAATTTCCAAAACCAAAACAAACTCTTTTTTTCGTTTACAGGACAATCAGCAGCATTTGTTAAAGTTCATCCACTTCGAGTTCATAAAAGGACTAAACTAGAATGGTAAATTGTTATAAATAGAATATAAATTTTGTTTATTTTGTTGCAAATAATTAAACTCGAGACAGATCCTATCACGTGGTAAGACCGATTCGGCAAAATCAAGTCATGTGCCTAGTGCTTCTACGACTGCGAAAAAGGCGCCGCCGTCGCTTGAGGAATTCATTCTGCAGCGGGACTACACAGGAGCTCGAGCATTTCTTGAGGTAAACCTGTGCTGATCTTATTTCTTATTCACCTATTATATAAGCACTCTATACCAATTCTGTTAGTTCGGTGGCGACGAAGAAGACGAAGATGAGAAAAGACTCCTATTCCAGCAATGGATTGCATTTTCCAGCTTTCATTTGGGTGATTATCAGAAGGCACTCGAACAGTATGAGGCAATTAAGGCTGTCGAACCGGCCACAGAGCAAGTTCGTCTTAATATAGCTGTGTGCATGTTCTACTTGGGCATGTATGAGGAGGCTCAGAAGATGGTGGAACAAATTCCGAATACTGCTCTAAAGTTAAGGCTCCTGTTTCATTTGGCCTACAAGTTAAGCGATGAGGAACAAGTTATGGAGTTACACGAAGCGTTGCAAGATGTTGTTGAAGATCAGTTGAGTTTAGCCTCAATGCATTACCTGCGAGCACACTACCAAGAAGCAATTGATATCTACAAGAGGATTCTCTTGGACAATAAGTAAGTAGTTGTAGCTAGTAGCTGAAAAATGACAGCAATTGCATTTGCGGTTGGAATACAAAAAAAACTGTTGAAAGATTTAAACTTGTACGACATATCGAAGTTAAAGCTCCTAAATGTATACAGTGTAATGAAATGATTGTTGCAATATTAATTGTTGGAATATTTATAAAGAGATTCAACTGTAAAAGTATTTATTGCAAGCCCGAAGGGCGAAGTTTGTATTCAGAGGACATGAACATTTTTTCAGCGAGCGCGTGTACATTTGTACGTTTGTACGTTTATACAATGGTCAGTTTGCCGTGTCGTATATCTCGGGTTCTCCCAGCCAAAATCTGATGGGACTTGTTTTAAAACAATTTGTATTCTATCTTAACGAAATGCTTTTATCTTAATATATAAAAACGTTGATGTATGTATGTATGTCTGACTACCACGGCTGAACCACTGAAGCTTTCCAACTTATACTCACATCATATGTTCGAGTGATGCTCCGGATTATTTTATTCTTATTTTTGGACCGATTTGGCTCAAATTTCCACCATATAATCGCCTAATAACATAATTACCTTTGGCTGTTGGTCAGTACGCATGTAACGCTTTTATGTCGCCTCATCCCGCCTAAGTAAGCCACTGGACGTATCGAAGCCATATTCACACCATGTGTTCGTTTGTTGCTTCGATAAGTTTAACTTCTTTTTTTGATCGGTTAGATGGTGCTGGATTAAAAAATAATAATTTGCTAGTATCCTGAAAACTGTGTCTGTAAGCCTTGATTTTAAGTTCACAATACTAACACCCTTTCTCCCTTTCTAGGGACTTCATTGCCATAAATGTTTACCTGGCATTGTGCTTCTATAAGCTCGACTACTACGATATGTCGCAGGAGGTTCTGGAGGTCTACTTGGCCAAGCATCGTGATAGCACTATTGCCACCAACCTCAAAGCTTGTAATCGTTTTCGCCTCTTTAACGGACGCGTAGCCGAACAGGAGATTAAAAATATCGCTGACAATGGAACCTTTGGAGCAGATTTAATAAAACACAACCTGGTCGTCTTTCGTAATGGTGAGGGTGCAATGCAAACGTTTCCAGACCTGCTGAACATTATTCCAGAGGCACGTCTCAATCTTGCAATTTATTACATGAAAAGTGGCGACGTCCAAGAGGCACACAGTCTGATGAAAGAAGTTCAGCCGACAGTGTCACATGAGTATATTTTGAAGGGAGTGGTCCATGCTGCACTGGGCCAACAATTGGGATCGGTAAAGAAACTGAATGCTTGTTTTACTTCCCAATCATGAATTTTTTTTTCCATTTTTTCCCACAGAAGGAACACATCAAAACAGCTCAACAGAACCTGCATCTTGTTGGTAGCTCATCTACGGAATGTGATACAATTCCAGGGCGACAAAGCATGGCCTCGGCATTTTTCCTATATGGCCAGTTCGAAGAGGTTCTCGTCTATATGAATTCGATTCGCAGTTATTTTGTGAATGACGACACTTTCAACTACAATTATGCTCAGTCAAAATGTGCCACCGGCTACTACAAGGAAGCTGAAGAGATCATGGTACAGATATCTGACAATGAAATCAAGAATCAGCATACGTTTTCTATGGTTCTATCGAAGTGCCATATTCATGCGGGACACCCCGATCAGGTGAACTGTTTCTTTTATTTCTTTCAAATGGAATGTCTGAAGGAAGTTTTTTTTTAAATCAGGCTTGGAACATATTCCTAACCCGCGATACGAACTCTGAAGCATTTCTGCTATTACAACTGATTGCGAATGAGTGTTACAAGTGCGGTGAATTCTGGATCGCCGCCAAGGCGTTTGATATGTTGGAAAAGTAAGTTGGGATTGCGGATCAATTCATATCCAGAAAGTTATACCTATATGAACGGTTTACAGATTGGATCCAAGCCCGGAAAATTGGGAAGGCAAGCGTGGAGCATGTGCTGGCGTCTTATATGCGATTGCATCAGATGCTGAGAGGGGTCGCCCACCGAATGGAATTTCAGAAGTTATTGGATTGCTTCGCGATTCGCCAAATCCACAGGCAGAAACAATGATAAAGATTATAAGGAAGAATATAAGTAGTTTTAAGTAAAAAAAAACCGTCAGTTCCTTGAAATGCGAATTTCGTTATTAAGAAGAATTTGCAGTAGTTTGCCATTTGGTAAACAAATTATCCAGATTAATTATTTTGCAATATGGCGAACAAATGGAAAGACGGAAAAACAAAACAACAAACCTTTTGCTTCTTTGTTGTTTACTTAATCCGCTATTCTGCACTAATTTTCATTTGTTTATGATCTGTTCGCGCGCTCGTTGTCAATTTTGCAGTCAATTTATTTTGATTTTACTCCTGCGATCCAGTCGTCGTCGAATCTTCACTAGATTCCAACATCACACTTTGTTTTCCTGCCTTAATACACTCGTCGTACCACGTACAGAGAAGAAATATTTCGACTTGAAAATAAAAACTGTTCAAGCAGCTTTGTCTTAATGGCACTCTTGACAATTTCCAACCTTCCTCTCCTCCTCCAAGAGCACCAACATTTTTATTCGCCTTTGTCCTTTTTTGAACACAATATTTATTTTGTTCAACAACAAAGAAGAATTCCTTGTTATTTGTTGATTTGAACAAAAATACAAACGACTGCGCGATTTCTTCCATTCAAATTTCCGCTGAAATTTGCACTTCATTTCGCGCCTGTGACTTTGATTTTCCTCTCTGTGTAAAAACGGGCGTAGTGCTATACAAACACGCGAATCGCAAATATTTGCTTAAGTAAAAAGGTGCAAATGAAGAGTACAAAAAGACAAACCATTTCCAACTCCATTGTCTGACTGATTACTTGCGTGAGACAAATAAAACAGAAGACTTGGCAGGATGTTCTGGAGCAAATGATTGTTGTTTATTTGAGCAGAAACAGATTTTCTGTTATTTGTACGATAAGCATTAGTTATAAATAAAGTATCTACGTACCTACTCGTATTTACTTTCAAAATGAAGTTTCTTAAATTTTGGTTGTCTGTTGCCTTAAGCATCTTTAGAAACATCAGTTGCTTTCAATTTTACTTTAAGAGCTTGTTAAGAATGACCTAAAGCAATTGAAAACTATAAGTAAATGATAATAATCTGAATTTGAAAATTATACTAATACCATCGAATCTACAAGAGCCATTGTGACAACTTCGTAGTAGATGTGATAAAGGATAGGCGTAGGTAGTTGCGTATGGAGATTATGTTGTGATACTCGTATCAGGTCAGCACCTTTCGGTTAGCAGTGAAGTTATGGAATGTGCGGACAGCAAGCTGTGGCCTTAGAGTCAACACTAGGAAGACTGTAATTGTTCTGGTTACTACTAAAATACAAAGTACTGGCCGATATCCTTCCAAAACTCAATGGAAAAAGTCTCAGCTTTACACCCGGAGTAATCTTGGATAGGAAGCTTAACTGGAAAGCTAACATAGAGAAGAGGGCTAAGGGCGCTGGTCTGGTGGCCAGCGTTGAAGAAGAAGTATAACTCCACCATACTTAGTAGATTACAGCGATCAGCAGCAGTCGACATCACAGGAGCCCTACGGTCATGTCCGACCGAGACCCCGAACACCATCTTGCACCTATTACCTCCTGGTTAGATTAGGTTAGGTTAAGGTGGCTGTCAGTGAAACCGACACACTTAGACCAGTAATGGTCCATTGTGATACCACACGGATCAGGAATAATTCCTTTCACCTACCAATTAGAGCATCGTATGAAGCGTAGAAGACCACCAATGTCATTGTTGATAAGATCATTAGTGTCTTTGTAGAACAAAGCTCTCATCTGGAGTTTACGCTTTTGGAAGAGGGCTAGACAAGTGCAGAGAAGATGGACGATGATCTACTCCTCCTCCGCATCTTCTGCAGAAGTCATTCGAGAAGATTCCAAGTCTAAGTCTTGCTGCATGCCTGCCTATTAGACAGTGTCCAGTGATGACAACTACAATAGCACCGATGTGCGATCTTTTTTGAGAGTTCAAAGACAGCTTGGAGAGTTTCGGTTCCAGTATGTGCAAGATCTGCTTTGTCGCTATGCAAGTTGTACCGTTTGACCACCTACAGTTAGTTTTTACATTACCATCTCACTTTAACATGAGTATGCATGTAGCGATTGGTATAATCGCGATTGGTATAATCGCTACATGCATACTCATGTTAAAGTGAGATGCATACCGCCTATGGAACAATATTTAGGTAAGAAGGGTAGTGTAATTCCTTGCTTGGCGAGTTCGTCAGCCATACAGTTACCCGGAATGTCTCTGTGCCCCGGCACCCAACACAGGTGGATATTGAACTGCTCCGCCATCTCCACAAGAGACAAGAGTTGAATTTGTAGAGACTGGTTCCAGGAATTTCAGTGCAGCTTGGATATCCGAGAATATACGGATATCCTTACGGATATAACGTTTCTCTTCAGCCAAGACAAAGCTTCAATGATCGTCATAATTTCAGAATGGAAAAAACTGCAGTGATTTGGAAGACGGAAAGAGAGTCTAAGATTTAGCTTTCTTGAGAAAACACCTTCGCCGACTCCGTCATCAGTTTTTGACCCGTCTGTGTAAAAATGAATGTGTTTATCTTCCAGGTAAGCGTCTATGTTGTCTAAATTCAGGATAGAGGAGTGACAGATTTAATTTCTAGTCTACTGGGAGAAAGCATTAAGGGGAATAGCTGAACTGGCAGTTCTTTGCTTGCTGTAAATGTCGAGTGGTGTAAGGTCGAACAGAATGTCCAATGCGGCGGAGGGGGTTGTAAGAAGTGCTCCGCGCATACATAGACTAGCTGATTTTTGGACTTTGCTTAGTCTGTCCAGATTTACTTTCTTATTTAAGGCAGTCCACCATACAGTCACACCGTATAGAAGAGTAGGTCTTACTACCGCTGAGTAAAGCCAATGGGTTATATGGGGTTGAAGACCCCATCTGCTATCAATGGCTTTTTTGCATGAGAAGAATGCCACTGTGGATTTACGAACTCTTTCTTGTATGTTAGGTTTCCAGCTTAGCTTTCTGTCCAAAATAAGACGCAAATACTTGACTCTATCAGAGAATGTTAAGCTTATACCTTTAATAGAAGGACGGTTAATAAGTGGGAATTTATATTTCATGGTGAACAGGACAAGCTCAGTTTTGTGAGGATTTACTCCTAAACCAGAGCTATCTGCCCAGCAAGTTAGCTTGTTGAGAGAATTTTGCAGGAGCTGGAGCATTTTGAGACGGCAATAGCAACTTTATCCCAAAAGTGATTACTCTGCAACCCTCACCTCTTAGGCTTACCAGAAGCTCATTAACCGCTAATTTCCATAGAAGGGGGGCAGAACTCCAACTTGTGGGGTTTCTCTGCAGACAAATCTTCTGGCAGACGATACGCCCAGTTTTGAATTAATAATCCTCTTGTGAGCAGAAGAATAATCAATTCATCAAGCGAGTCATCCACCCTCAAAGTTGACAGCGCATCCGTAATCGCAGATCGCAGATCGTTGTTAAAATCGCCTTCTATGTCTAGGATTACCACCATTGTTTACTCATTGTGGTGAAGGGAATGTTCAATAGAACGTACCAGTGTGTGCAGAGCTGTTTCTACAGACTTTGCTTTACAATACGCGTGCTGATCTGTAGACAGGAGTCTTTTGTTAATGCGTGTGCGTATATAGATATTGATCAGACTTATTGGTTTGAGATTCTTTAGACTAACATGGGAGCATTTGCCGGTTTTGGGTATGGAAACCACGTTTACTTCTCTCTATTACCTCCTGACATATAAATCAATTTACTACGTGCAGTGCAGTACGACTCAGAACATCTGTGTGGTTTGTTACTAGACCATTCGGTAACTGCAATATACTGCCAGCAGTACCTGAAGGCATGACACCATCATCTACTGACTCCTGCATCCCTAAACTTATCTTCAACTCCTAATTCAGCGTCGAGTTTCCTACCACGGGAAACTGGAAGGATGGAGCAGTAACGAGGCAATTTGACGCAACAATATTCATTGACGAATCCAAGGTGATAAATGAAGTCCGTCAAGATCATGCAACCTACCCGATTCAGCTAGTATCTTTCCGGCAGAGATCCTAGCAATTAGGGAGACCTGCAAGGCACGAAGGCTCAGTAACGCACAAATCGGAAAGTTTGGCATATGTGTTGATAGCTAATCTGCCAATAGGGTGACTTATGCGACCACCGTAAACTCTAAACTCGTACAACAGTGCCAAGTAGAATTGTCCTCGATCAGCCAACTCTTGCAACTCCTTTAGAAATAAAGAATGTTTCTTGTTTTGTATGAACAAAATTCGTCCACAAGAATTTTGTTCCTCACAAGATGAACCCACATTCCACACATAATGAGCGCCAGACTCGACTCGTACCTCGTGTCACACGCAGGACCTCTAAAACGCTCAACTCTCTAGGACGTGTGGAAGGTGGATAAAAAAATGTGGATACTATTTCAAAGGTGAACCAAATTTCCATGCATCACACAAGTTAGACGCGACTCGAAATAGCACATTATACTGACTTTCAGTTCTCTAGGTAGTGTGAAAGGGAATTGGAAAGGACTCGAAAAAATTGACAGACAGGAAAATTCAAGTTAAGTAAAAGTTATTAAGAAGTAATATATTTAAATAAGATTTCATTTATAAGAAAACATTATAGGAAAATTCTAAATTCTATTTCTACTTATTTGCGCCTTTCGCTGCTTCTCCATTAGTTCGACGACAATTTCCAGTAGAATTGGTAAGTCACTTTCTTTGAAACGGCCGAGCAAACCCTCTAAGCATTGCCTAATTGGGGCGACATTGGGAGTGTCACTTTCAGTTGCAAACATCTCCGCGGAGTAGTGAAATCCATGCCACTTGAGGTACTCCAGTACGAGTTGATTAAGACACCTAATACGTTCATCACTATGAGTTTCCTCGTCTAGACCATCTGGACCATGGGATCGAACTTTTACGACTGACAAGTGATGTTGATTATTCCCTCTCATCATTGCGACCAATTTCGTTTGAAGAAGACATTTCACCTCGTTGATGACGCCATCCTCTTCGAACTTTCGCTTGACTGTCTCATAAAGTTGGGAATCCGAATTAGACATTTTAGCTCACGAAACTGAATTCAATTGCTGGCAAACTGAATTTCAATTATTATGTTTGGAAAATACGAAATAATTTGAAAATGTCAAAAATACAGTTTACCTAAGTGTGCTTGATACAAATTTACAATTTCCTCCTGGCAACTGAGTAGTGTTGGGTGTGCAAGTGCATCTACGTGTCTATGAGTAGTCGTAGTTAACGCTCAGTACCCCGGTAATGATAATAACTCAATTGCCATTTCAAGTTAGCAACTATACCAAAAGTTTGCACTCCTTAAACTTTGTCTTGAGAGTTTATAGCTTCGAGTATTTGAAAGGTTGACGCGAAGAGAGCAAAGGGTTACAAAGTAAGCAACGTCACCAGCTATGTTACCAATCCAAATCCTGCAAGGCTGCGACTGCGATAAACTTTTTGTTAAATCATCGTATTCGTCGCATGCTGGCTTTTTACGAAGACTTCAGGTGCGTCGTTCATTGCGTTGGTTGGTGTTGGCAACTTTATTTGGCACTTAGTCGCTCAGTGGGCTCTTAAAGAACTCTTCTTACTCAGTTTCCGTCCACACACATATAAATTTATTCACAAAGGTTACGCAATTAACATTAAATAGGAACTTTTATGGCAAGCGATGGGAGTGTGAGATAATAAGTTCTGTATGGCCGAAGGGAAGAAATATTGCATCAGCCCGACTGTTCCTAAAATTCCTTTAGTGTCATTTACAAAATTTATTATTGTTAATGGAATTTTTAAATTTCTTCCCTTCAAACTCCCTGCTTTTTTCCCCACTTGCTCTTATCTGCAGATGGAAAAAAGTTTGTTTTTCTTCGCTAAAAAGAACTCGTTGCAAGTTTTTATTTTTTTGCTACTGATCCAACGAAGGATATAGATTTTTAAGTGGATATACCTAAAGCGCGATAATAATGCAAATTAATAGTTTAACTGGAAATTAAGATTGTTTCGGGAAAGGGTTTTCTTTTATCTGTGACGTAGCTAAGAAAAAGAATTCGCCCTTCGCGGCATCTCCAGATAAGCTTATCGAAGCAATTTAGGAAAGCTGTTAAACTTTCAAATGCATTTTTAATTTTGTTGGCTTTGTGTGTGTATCACTTAGTAGGAGAATGTCCATTGTAGCAAGTTTATCGGAAGGTGAAGTATTTTTCTAATTTCTGATATTCTGATATTCTGCTTTGCCTGACTTTTTCGTATTTCAAGCGTTATCCCATGTCTGATCTGATTTATATGCAATTTCGCGAAACTACGTATTTAAGGCAGCTTAAAATTAATTTGTACGTAAGGTCTGATCTGAATAGGGCAGTAGTCCGAGCTTGTGATTATATTTTTTGTATTCCAAGCATAATGTCCAAGCATAATGTCTTAATCTATCAAGTTAAGGAAACTTCTCTTTGAGGCATCTTTGACTGTACTTTGGTACAATTCCAATTACGCTATTTATTTTTTTATAAGGAGCCATTTTTTGTAATGTATAGTGCATTGCGATTGATCGGGAAACTACTGACTGCTCAAAACTTGGTTTGAGCCAGTAGCGCATTAATCAAGTTCGTGATGTAGTGCATGATTTACCTCCTAGTGGTGGTCCCCGGGCAACTATGTGTATAAATCTATATGTATATATGTAAGCTAAAATTGCAAGTGCGAACGGTCTAGCGTTTCTAGTCTAGGCAACGTGGGGTAGCACCCTGCGGTACCGAAAAATGCCCGCTACTGAAATCGACACAACGCCTCGGATAAGTAATGATCGAATAATGACGACCTCAAAATGCCAGATTTCTTCAACTGGAACGTGAGTTTCTTCGATATAATTTGGACACACTGGGAGTGAGTGAAGTAAGATGGTTCGACGTGGGAGAGTACCAATCCCCAACGTGTAACACTATTCTACTCTACTCCGGCAAACCCTCCGGCAGTCCCCGTAAATTGCTGGTCTGCTGCTAACGCCAACAGCATGAAGAGGCCTAATTTCCTGGCACCCACATGGTGATAGGATCTTATCGGCCAGATTTCGAACTAGAGTACGGCGCGTCACGATCATACAAAGTTACGCCCTAACGAATCCCTCGACTGAGGATGAAAAGGACAACTTCTACAATCAGCTAAGCGCTGTATTCAACGCAATGCCGAAGAACGGAGATATCCTCATTATGATGGGGGACATGAATGCCCAGATAGGCAACGACAACGAAGAAATGACAATGTTTAAAGATTTGTTGATTTCTGCAACACCGACCACCTTGTCATAGGAGGCACCATGTTTGAGCATAAGACCTGTCAGAAAGTCAGCTGGGTGTCAACTGACAGGCAATCATCATCCAACCAAATCGACTATGTGGCGATCATCCGACATTTTAGGAGCTGTCTTTTAGACGTCCAAAACAGACGAGGAGCCGACATGGGTATGGTACGGGATCATCACGTTATGCTATCTACTGTCCAGTTACGTACGGCATCAGTTCAAAGAATCTGCAATATCATCCAAATGCCTAGATATAACATCGACCGGCTAAAGATCCCCTCAGTACGCCAACAATTAGGGATCATTTATCGCAAGGAGTGGAAGCAATCAGCAGCTCACTGCCGACAACCATCCAAGAATATTAGAAGGTTGTGAAAATTTTTTGCACATCTATAGCGGAAAGTTCTGTTGGTAGAAGCCAGCCAGAAAGTTTTCCCGACGAGTGGAAAAAAGGAATGATTGTCAAGCTGCCTAAAAAAGGTATTCTTATGGAGTGCGAAAACTGGAGAGGCCTTTGCGTTCTTCCTGCAGTTGCAAATGTAATAGCTAAGGTAGTACTTGAGCGAATTAAGGAACATCTGGAATAAAAATTCGATGCCGAACAAGCAGGTTTCCGCACTGGATTCTCCTGTGTAGGCCACATCAACACCCTGCGGATCTTTACAATAACAGTGCGTTGAATTCCGGTCACCACTGCACCTGCCGTTCATTGATTTTGAGGACGGGTCCTAAACCAATAGGCACAACTATCCAACGACGGAAGTGGCAGTGGATTGGTCATACACTCCGAGAAGTCGACAGTTCCATAGCAAACTACGCAATGCAATGGAATCCGTTATCTCAGTATGGTAGAAGAACGGGTCGTCCGAGAAATATATAGCGCAGAACAGTTGAGGAGAAGTCATGGCAATTGGGGACCCACAAGGGGATATAGGCCATAAATAAGGAAGATGGTATGTGGCGGAGCTATTCATATGATGATTAGCTTCTTTATTATGAGCTGCGCTGCTATGCACTTATTATATTAAGATAAAATAAAAGAACTTTAGTAAATTGGACAAAATCATAATCATGACGGATTATCGGTCTGGAATCTTACAAACTAAAAGCTTTTCCATAATAAGGGTATATATCATTGTCTCCGGCCACCGCAGGAGACATTTTTGCCAATCAATAATGCAAATGAGATCTTAACAACAATTTATTAGATTATAATTTATGTATACTGTGCGTTTCCAAAGTTGATTCTGCATCAAAATTACTGCTTATTGTAGAAATGATTGATGATCAATTAGCGTTGAAAAGTTGGGTTCTAGAATATTTCCCCAATCGAATCAATCGTCATTACTGGAAAAGTCATTTCATAATACAGTAAAAGAAATATTTAATAGTCCATTTGACATCCTAAGGTGGTTGGTGCTTCTTAGTTTTCCTGACGTTGTTAACGATTCTATAACCGGAAGTAATCGATTTTTTATTTTAAAGAGGCAGAGTGACCTACACAAAAAGCAGAACATTTATTTTGAAAAAGATAATCGTAATCAGAAAGATTATGAATGAGCTCTAATTCCCGCGATATTAGTTGACCGACAACTCAGAGCTTGTTGCCATTAGCAGTTGATTTAAGCTAAAAGGCAAGCGCTTCAGTTACGTCAAATGCAATATCCGTATCCTTAAACGAACCATCACGCAGCGGTTGCCATAAATAAAACGCACCGGTCGTCCTCTGTCATATCAGTTCAACTTAATTGAATGATTGATGACAGTTGTTTGTATTGTTTCTGCTACTCACTGCAGCAATTGCCATGTCGCTTCACCCAGTCATATCTTCGTCGTTCGTATTCCCATGGCCACAGAGTGTCATGTTTCAGCCATTGATTTCAATAATTGGAACCTAATTGGTTAACAAACCTGATTTGAATCCTTAATGCGGCACGCGTTAAGGGATGGATGGGTTAATGAGGGCTAGATGAGGTACTGCACAAGCGCTATACTCGCGTTTTTACAATTTTGTGAAGGAAAATGTTTTTATGTCAAACTTGTGAGCAGCGCTGGTCGCTAAGTTAGAGTGTCAAGCAGGATGGGACAGATTCATAATTAATGCGGTAATGAAACCGTTACATCTAAAGCCACTATGCGACTGCTCCGATGACAATGGTATTGCTTGCAGTTGGTTTTCATTTGCACGTTCATCGGAACTATCCTATATGCAATTAGTGTTGTTTCTATGCCAGTACTCAGTTGTTTCAAAACGATTTTTATTTGATTCGCCAGCTTTTAGAAGGATTCAAATAGGGTACATGTATTTCACATTGCTCTAACTAACGCTATGTGCGCTTAATTAGTTAAGTTACGAGCATTTTTGCTCTCCACAAAAGGGTGTGGCATCTTTGCACAAATTATGCATGCTAATGGAGTATTCAATAGGGGTATTTTTGCTCGTAATGAGTTTTTAAGCAGCATTTGAATGATACATATCAGTGTTGCAAAATCTCCCAATGAAATGGTGGATTGATTGATCGATTGGGTGGGGGATAATATAACACTGTGGCCAATTCAGTTCTATTGCGTTTCCTTTAGTTCTAGACATAGTTTTCGCACGATCCAAATACCATCTGCTTGATATAAATTAGTCTAAGAAACCCAATAAAATGGAGTGAATTATCAGAATGCCTATTTCGCGAGGGCTTCTTCGTTGAGAATATGCCCTGCGGTCAGCTCCGTCTTTCCACACAGCCTGCAGTTGCCAACCTCTTCTAGTCATAATTTCGTAAGATCTCCTCTAAGTTTGCAATGTACTGCTAAGAACACTGTGATGATTCTTTCATTACGCCTACTTAATCCCAAGAATTTTCAAGAAATCTTTGGTTTGTGTAGCTCCGCAGACTTTCTCTGTCTGCTGTAGGACGGGGAGGCTTTTCAAACGTATGACCACAGCTGTTGATCTGCATCTCTTCCTGCATTACGCGGTATACTAAAGCACAGAACTGTTTTGAACCTACAAGCAGAGATTCTGCTCCCTTATTCGCTAGCTGATCCACTACCTCGTTTTCTTCTATAGCGATGTATCCCGGGTCCCATTATAGATAGTATGTATATATAGACTCTGGTTTTTTACAACTTGCGCACGTGTCAAGGAGTTTGCACTCGGCTATAAGCTTGGCAAAACGTGGGTGTTAAGGAAAATAAACAGAAAAGAGGAGATATCTATGAGATTTTCTTTGGAATGCCTGTGGATCGTAGCGACGTGGAAAGGCAGAGCTTGGCAGAGCATTCCACATATTTGTTGTACGGCTGAAGAACGAGTCTCTGAACTTAACTGTACGCCAGAAGATGGCCTCGATGGTAAACTGATGAGCATTTAGAGCGCCACGGTTATTGCGGTTGAATTAAAAGTAATGGTGGCATGCAATTGGCTATTTCTCTTGAGCACCGCTGTTGGAAGAAGCGGTAGAACTGTGACAAGCAGGAAACGATCCTGCGGTGTTCAAGCGAATCTATTGACTTCACAATGTTTTCGTCACCGAAAGCTTCTCGCTTTTGTATTGTATCTAGCAGGTGCAAGGTAGTCTTAGGCGCACCTGACCATTTATGACAATTGTACCCAAGTTTGGGGCGAATAAAAGCCTTGTAGATAGTAGCCAGATCAGAGAGAGTAAAACATTTTGTGGTTTACACCAAGTCCGTTCTACTTTGTTTAACACTCTTTCACCAGTCTTGACATAATATAAAGTGCAGTTACGGTCCTTATTGTATTTATTTTTAAAGTCGAGCTTTCGCACTATGTATAACATCGCATGTTGCTAGCGGTATTTGCCTGGAAAGTGAGTTCACTTCCCTTCCTCCCTTAGCGACCGTGATATCGCCTACCATGCACAAAAGTTGCTTCTCTGATTTTCTTGCCACTACTACATGTAATGTTGCGGGGCAGGTCGACATGGGCCTGTTAGTGTGAAATATACTAGTATCTGGACGATTATTCTGTGACTTAATTGCTACGATTTATCTGCGAATCCTCTGCAAACTTTTGATTTTAGTATACTACTTCTTGTTGTTGTTTTTGCATAGCAGACTTCTGTAAATTCCAGGCCAAGTTAGTTGACCTCTTTGCTGATAGTAATGTCAAGGTCCCGCTAAGGGTAATTGGGTGCATGCGGCTCAGCTTGTTTTTGTTGGTGAAGGGGGCCAGTTTGATTTTACTGGAATCACCCTGAGTCCCAGGTCATACGGCTCCTTCTTCTTGTTGTGTTTAAATTTAAACAGTTTTGGATTATATCAGATCTAATTTCCTTGTATTCCCTCTTGCTTCGATTACTTTATCGTCGTAAATAAATTTCCCCATTGTAGTAAGTCGCCGATGTAGGAGTTTATAATTGGGGAAAGCAATGTTTTCTTCTTACAGAGTTGAATTAAAGGACTTATAAATACATTGTCGTTTTTTTTAATAATACCCTAGCCCATATAGCGACACTGCGACCTGAAAGATCTATTGTATCTTAGGGGTTGTTTATTCTAAGAGACGCACCACCTCCCTAATGAACGATAGTAAATCCTTAGTTTACCCGTTTATCAAGGATGACGCCGAGATACTTAACCTCACTGGAATAATCTAACGTAGTGCCTTTGATGATGATAGATACCAAATTGACCAGTCTTCTTTACGTCAAAGGCTCTAGAACGGTTTTGCAAGCACTGATGGATAGTCCTTCTCTGCTGCACCATTCTAAAACGTTTAGTAAAGCACCTTGCACCACACTTGTTATAGTCGTGCATTGCTTACCCCTAAACATCTCGACTTTCAACCATGGCCCTTATCCAATGGTTGGTCAAGTCTTCGATGAAGTCTTCTTCGAGGAAGGCACACAGGGCCACTTCCTTGATAGTGAAGGGCACCTCCTGTGCTTTTGCCTTTAATGAATCTACCTCGGTGTTGCTGGATCAGTAGTCCATCAAATGCCTTCCCAATAGAAATGCATCCGGATTTCTCCGAGATGACGCTACTTATATCAACGATTGTGGTTGCGTCAGAATCAATATCCTCAGTTCTGACGCCTTCGCGTTGAGTATGGAGCCCGTATGGCTACACCGTCTAAAATCTGGGTAAGGTTTGGCTGTTCAACAGCAGACCAAGCAAAAAATATATATAGTGGGGTGTATTTGGCTAATTTTTAACAATTAAGTGTTGGTTATCATATCATAAAAATTAATTTCAAAAGTAAGAACTATAATTACATTTACAATATTTAAATTGATGTTTATCTTTATTAAGAAATACAAGGGAAAAACAAATTAAAGAATAAGTAGTGAGAGCAAAAAAGTTTAGCATACAATACTACGTTACGTAACAAAAAGCAACAAATTTTCGATTTCGGAATGATTCAAATCAAGAAGCCACAGTCTAATTTTTTTTTGGAAAACAGATAATTGTTTGACAATTTGTATGCTTGCAGGGAGCCTGTTAAATAATCGACAAGAAACGATGGTGTAGAATCGGCTAAAATGTGTTGAATGAAAGGAAGGAAGGAAAAGAAGGATGCGTCGTTCATATATTTATCAAATTCTGAATCAACAAACCGAAAAAAGAGGTCACCCTTGTCAGATCCCAGTATGCCAACGGCGGGCTATTTAAAACCGAAGGTCACCAGGTATTCGAAGTCCGCATATTAGCGACTAAGCTCCCTATTAGCCATATACCCATCGGCGTACGAAGTTCCACTTTCGATTGGGAAAAGCTTTTACTGAGGATAGGACAAATATGTTGCCTCAAAACTTCATCTTTAACCGTGCTTGGTACCAGCATGTTACCAACGTGAGAAGGCGGAGTTCATACATTTGGATTGTCAAATGAAAATGAATCGTTGTTCTCAGTGAATATAACCTTATGAGACGCACAAACAAAACCAAACTTATTATCTACGACAGTATACATTTAACCAGACGAAGTAACAATAATGTTGCGGTACTCTTTGACAATAACAATAAAATTTATACCTACACACTTCTTATGGTTTTACTGAAAATATGTATACTTGGACGGTTGGAACTATCTAAAGAGATGACGATAATCTACCTTTTGGTTTGACTAATATCAAAAGAATATAAAAAAAGCTAACATTTCCTGGTTTTGCAATTGACTCACAAAAATTAGGGTATCTTGAATTTTCGTATGTATATGCGAATGTGTAGAGTAAATATTTACATACAAATATGTACTATGTAGGTACATGGAGTCCATCACATAAAATGATGTAATCTCCGGGAATTATTAAATATTTCAATAAATCTGTTTGCACATGGGATGTGTTATCGTTGTTTGTGTTACTGATTTGTGTGTCTGTGTGTGTTCGTGTTTGCAGGTGAACGTATGGTATAACAACTGTGTAATCAAACGACTCAACAATCTAAAATGCTATTCCCAAAGGATCATCGTAATTGTCAACATGCAGGAATATGAAATTATTTCAACATTGCTGTCCACAACTTGAGATTTGCCGACACTGAAGGAGGAAACTGGTTGGCTGAGATGTAAAGAATATTTGTTTCTAGATGGGTATGAGTTGATGTTTGTTGAAAATGGTGACAGTAGCAAGAGGCTTGCGGAAATCTTTTTTTTTTTTGGTGGCAGTAAAGGGTGAATTTAAAAGGCAAATGCAATGCCAAAGAACTGATAGACGTTATTGACCAAAGACGCAAAAGACCCGGAAGTTTCTTTTTGAAATGGAGGCTGATTTGAACGGAACATTTTTATTCTTTTTAAAATTGTTCTGCAATTAGAGGAATAACATTAAAATATTTTGTTAAGATAAACTGAAGCACTAAACCTTGCGTTGCAAGCCCAGAATTACGAAATGTCTTCTTGTTTTCAATTGTAAGCTATGAGGGAACGAACACACCATTAGGTAATAATACAACTACCATTACAATATTTTACATTTATATTTTTTAAACCCCTTAGTTAACCCTTAGTATAAAACTCAGTTCAAAGCTTTCATATAAATCCAATATGCTCAACTTGGGACACAGCATACTGTTCACTGCTGATGAATGAATCATTAACAGGATTCACATTTTAAGCAAAAAACGCTTTCTGCCATTTCGTAAGGATGGTTACTTGCCCGCAATAAAGAAGGATTTCTTGAGGCTTAATATCTAGAAGAACATTAGGCGATAGTTGTCCTACGAAACATCTAATTTAGAACGACATTCATTTACTGCTTTAGTGGCATGTTTCTTGTTTAATACAATGTTACATAAATACTCGTACAAACACACACAGAGACTATTCACAACGTGCAGAGGGTGCTAGATAGTTTTATAGTTACAGACGTTTACCCTACATCTTAAATGGGAACTAGAGAACATAATACTACAGTGGGAGGCATCTTGTAGCTAGTTCTCTACGGAAAGTCTGTCAGGAGTTTGAAATTTGTTTGGCTTTAACGGTGGAGCAATGCAAGTTTTGAATATTTTAATCAAAAGGCTACGAAAAAAGTTGTTTTAAATGTTTAGTAAATATGTATGAAAGTTTTGGAGTCTTGGAAAGATGGACGGTAATTTAAATGGCATTTAGAAATCAATGAATATTTTCAAAATATTAGAACCTTATAGTTAATTCCTCATAATTAAATGGTTTAATAGCGAAATCCTTGCCTTCACTTTTACGCTTAATGCTAGAATTCCTGATAGTTGAGTGGTTTAAGAGCGAAGTCCTTGCCTTCACTTTCACGCTTAACCCTAGAATTCCTCATAGTTATATGACTTAAGAGCGAAGTCCTTGCTTTCTCATTTACGCCCAACGCTAGAACTCCTCACAGTTTAACGGTTTAAGAGCGACGTCCATGCATTCACTTTCACGCTTAAAAAGAAGACATTTAAAAGAATTTGTACTCGAAAATCATGCACTTGCAACTTTAACTAAATCATCACATTTGCCATTACAACTTGTGATTTTAACAACGCAGACTCAAAACTTCACATATGAACCAATCACATTATATTCATCATAATTGTCGTTCATTGTCGTTTAATAAATATGAATGCACAGAGTTTATGTGACTAGGAGCATCTATGGGAGCCTTGTCATCAAAGAAATCGCGCTATGCATTTTCTTAGAAATCGAAGCCGACTTCGATAACTTCGCGTGTCAGGTTATCTGCCTGTCGGTGTCTGGCTGGTTGGTTGAATCTTTTATTTAACCCACTTCCTAAAGACCAATTTTATTCAATCTTTGCACATATGCGTATCTCCGGTGAGAACAATTTCTATTAAAATTTAGTTGTGATCGGGCGCCGGGTTCGGGGATATCCCATACAAAATTCACTTCAATAAATAAGGAGCAAAAAAAGTCTTGCTCCCCTGATATTTTATTAAAAAATATTAATTAATAATTTCAAGTTTAATGAATTGCGAATGCTTGTATTAGGTATAAGCCTTAAAAAAATACGATTTTTAGTCTCACTGTGCTCAGTTCACTTCTACTCATTACTGTATACAGAAGATGTTTATTTACCAACGAACTACAGCATCCAACCATTTCGGCGATGAGATAGAATTTCCTAGCAAAACGGTTATTGCTCAATACTCTTCATCTCCTTTGCCACATCTATCGTCTTCGATCAAACAACAACGACGCTTATTTTATTGGAAATGAATGGGTGCCTTGTAGTACTTGGCTTTTAATATCCTTGTACTGGTTGTCGTCATTTGGTTTGTACAAGACCTACAAATACACAAGTGACGAAGAACCTTTGGTAAAACATTTCGAAAATTGATCGTTATCGTGGTCTACTCAAGGACAAGCGGAGGAGCTCTGCACAAGCAAGGATATACAATTATAGATGTACATATGTCTAAATGTCGGCACTCTGTCTGTAGCCCTTGAAACGCAAACTGCAACGTTGCACGACTGATTCCTGTACTCCTCAGTTTGAGTTGAGTTGAATTGATTTTTGATTGAAATTTCCATTTAGATGTCAACCTTTTTTGACACAACAATTAATTTGCATTTTATGTTTTTGTGAAATTAGGAAATAAACAAACAAAATAGCTCTATTTCTGCTTAATCTTTCACTTTTACATTACATTTTACATTTTACTGCTGTTATTAATATTTAATTGTCTAAACGTTAAATTATGAAGTTGATTACACACTTCATCTTCATTGACTCGCCAGAGATCTTCATCATTCAATGGCAAATTTCCAAAAAAAATTTTTATTACTATCCCGAAGAGCGAAGATAATAATTAGAGCGAAGAAATTTTTTTTTTCAGCGTGTGTGTGTTTGTTTCTTTGTGAGTTTGTCCACTCGTATATCTTGAATTCTTCCGGTCAGAATTTGATGGGATTTATTTTAAAAAACTGCTTAGCGCTCGGCTTTCGATGGCGTAATTTTGAATTAGTTTTTTTTTATTCATAGGGGTAGTTTTAGGAGGAAAATATAAAAAAAATATTTTTTCTTGAAATGAAAATCCTTTTACTATATTAAATATTATATGATACTACATATATTAATATTAAATATTAAGCATTTTTATAACTTTTTTCTAAATTTCGCATTCAAATTTATAATAGTAGTAATGGGCGAAGGCATAATAGCTGTTGTGTTTTATCGAAAGTAAAAGCCACTTTTGTTTTGTTTGGATAAATGCAAAATTGAGCGCACATGAAAGGAATTAAAAAAAACAATAATCATTATAATTGGATACAATTGTTCGTAAAAATATATCTAAAATGCTGAGTAACTGCCTGTTCATTTTTTGACAGGACTAGGGAAAATAAAACATTCCACAACCGCGATATTTTTTAGAGATGATTTCAATTCAATTCCGATATCGCAGTTGAAATTTACAACTCCAGGCCCAAAAGGAGTCAACAGACTTCAATTTAATATCGTGATTTCGCTCAGATACTCAAACATACATTGGCGCCATCAATGCAGACGCACTCGTGTAAGCTGTGGCTTGCTGCAATGACAGGATAATTATTTTCTCTGCTTCTGCGGTAGAGATGTGTGAATGTGTAAAAAGGATATTGAATGTGCCAAGCCGCATTCATATTCACTTATGACGTTTGGCATTTTCCTCATGTTATACACATACATATATGTACCTACGAGTACATTTAAAAAAAATTTGAAAATTGGATAGTGCGGTTTTTTTGTGCAGTAATCGAAAAAATGAACTAAAAAAATATAGCCAATATTATTTTTGTTTACATTTAATGGAAAATCATTTTTATTTTCCAGATCCTTAAAAAGGAATGAAATTATTTTTCATTGCGGTTCTATTCAACATTTTATAAGAGCTCTTAAAAACATTTGACCGCACAAGAGGACATAATATGATTTATTTTGAAGTTTGCAATAAATTAATTACAAACGAATAAAGGAATTTCTATCAAATTAATGCAGTTGTACATATTTGCTATATATTGTTGCTGATGTGGTGTAGTATGGCGGTCAGCCATCCGCAGAATAGGGGGAATAACACAAAATGTATCAGAATTGCAAGTGGCCGTAACTATTTCTGACTGGTCGAAGTGCGATCAAACCTTCACGTGGTGGCTGCTGGTAATTTTCCTCCAATACAGGAAAAGCTGAATGATCGGGCTAGTTCTTTTAAAGTAAGGTTGGTGCGAGGCCAATAACCTTGCCCGTAAAATATTATTATTACGAAACCCAACATCAACCTCGGATACACTGATGAACGACGTTGAACACGGCAACGAAAACGGCCAAACGATTTAAGAATTTTCTCATGGAACGTACGCTCACTGTACAGAGCTTGAGTTGCGCAGCAGCTGGCCGATACCCTGTCTAAATATATGGCAGACATAACAGCAATTCAGGAGATGCGGTGGACGAGGAATGGTGTCTTACAAAAATCAGAATATGTCATATATTACAGCTGTAATGCAAGACATCATGTGCTCTGGGTGGGGTTTCTAGTCAGCAAAAGAATGAAATCCACCGTTATCGACTTTAAACCAATAAATGAACGGCTATACACCCTTCGCGTTCGGGGCGGATTTAAAAACAAAAACGTTCACGCACCTACATAGGATTCCCCAGATGATGAAAAGAATGAATTTTTTGAATCTGGCGGAGGGGAACACCATGCTTGCCCACACTATGATGTAAGAATCATTTTGGGGGATATGAATGCTAAAATATGTAGGGAGCCAGTATTCCAGCAGTTCATTGGCACCCATAGCTAACACGAGAACACTAATGACAATGGAAAACGAGTCATAGAGATAGAAGCAAGCAACAATTTGGTCGTTGCGAGTACAAAGTTTGCGCGTAAAAATATCGAGAAAGCCACCTGGGTATCTCCTGATGGAGCCACTCGTAACCAGATAGACCACGGTCTATCAGACCGCCGCGACAACACGAACCTGATGACGGTACGAACGTACCGAGGTGCCAACTTTGACTCGGACCACATTTTTGTTGCAATGGTGCTCCAAGCGCAGATTGAATCATCACGAAAGACAGCCAATCAGAATCAAGTCCACACTAAAACAATTACTGTTAAGCGATTGGACTCGTCCTAAATGCAGGAGAGAGTAAGTTCTGTCGGGCGTAGAAGACAAATGGACTTAAGAATACTGTGATTAGTACTGCTGACTCCATCTTAGGCAGTAGTCGAAGAGATTGGAACGACTGGTGCGATAACGAATGTAAGCTAGTGACTGAACGTAAGAATGTTGCGTACCGAGCAATGCAACAATCTCATAGAACGCGGGCACGTGAAGATGAAAATAAAGAGAGGTCAGAAAAAAACAGTTTACCGGCAAAAGAAAGCAGCCTGGGAGAAGAATCTCGTCCGTGAACTAAAACAGTACAGAGAGCAAGGACCGCACCAGGCGCGGAAGTTCTACAAAAGAGTCCGCGGTATAACGCAATATTTACCGCGTTGCACATACTGCAAAGACAAAGAGGGTATTCTGATCGCCGATCTTATAGCGATGGGAAGAGCACTTTCATGATTTGCTAAATGGCCAGCTAACTGAGGCTTCACCAATGAGCATACTATGCTGCCGCCACCAAGCATAGACGAAGTTAGTAGAGCGATAATTCGGATAATTTAGAGTGCCACTAGTATTGCGGTTGAATTCAAGGAGAGGTGGCATGCAGCTAGCTATTTCTCTTGAGCACCGCTGGTAGAAGAAGCGAGAAAGCAGTCAGAAGCAGGAAACGTTCCTGCGGTGTTCAAGCGAATCTATTGATTTCGCTATATTTTCGTCACCGATAAGTTTTATTGGGCGGTTTTGTATTCTAGCTAGCTGATGCAAAGTAGGTTTAGGCGCACCCAGACCAGATATGGCAATTCTACTAAAGTTTAGAGCGAATAAAAGCCTTGTATATAGTAGCCAGATCAGATGGAGTGAAATATTTCTTTCACCGGGCTAGAAAACCTAAAAATTTCGCAGCATTTTTGACCACGGTATGTATGTGGTCATTCTAACGAAGGTTGTCGTTAACGTACATACCGAGAATTGCGAGATTTTCAGTTTCCTCGATGCAAGTGCCATTCATGGATAATGGCATGGGATTTAGGATTCTCTTAGACGACAGGAGATAGCATTTGGCTTTGCAAGCGTTAAATTCTACTCGATTGATTTCTCCCTATTGTATTATGCTGTCAAGGTCAGAGTTTAACGCACTTAACATACGGATAGGGATAAGAATCAGCTTCCATTTCACTTCCTTTTTCTTTTCCAAAATTAAGACCACGTTGGAATGCAAGTTTGTGCAATATTGAGAGCAATGACGAGTCTGCCTAACAATATTTCATTTAGAGCGTTTTGGAATGTATAGCTTTGCTAAGCAACATTTGCTTTGCATCATTTGGTAAACACCTTCTTACATTGAAAGTAAAACTAAAGTCGGCATAAAAAACTAAAACTATGTTTCGCTTTCGACTCGAAACCATTAACATTGATTTGAATCGCCCGACATTATTATGTTAATACTCATAGCTGCTCATGTACAAGGAGTCAGTGAATTGTGTCCGGATTAACTGCAGTTAAACAACTGAATCTGAAAGTCCCACTGATAAATCAACCGAAACTTTTGGAAGATAACAAGGAAAATCGCTGCTCGGTAATAATTTAGGGAAATGTGTTAAAAATAGTTCAACGTCTCCAACAGCTATTTGCATTATAAAAATGGTTCACACTATATTAACCCGAGGATGCGACGTTAACCGACGTGGCGCTCACCTGCGTTGAGTGGCGGCAAAGCTTAGTGTAGCTGTAGCCGGTCGGAGCCAAGTCACCTCGATGGGTTCAGAGGGGTAAATATAAATTCAATGAAAACTTTATACTTTAGTCTTCCTCTCTGTGCCACACTACACAGCCCGAGTGCTTGCAAGATTAAAGGCCGCGCAGCGCGTACTAAAACTTATTCGCACCGAATTTACCTGTAGCAGTCAGGTAGATATCTGCACGATACATAATAACAGTTAGTGGAAAAAAGTTCTATTTAATCCTGCTGTGCATCCGGCTGCGATGCCGTGTTTTCTACTTGCGATAGTTTTCGTTTTGTTTGTTTTTTTTGTGCTTCCAGGACGATATTTATCAGCAGAGTAATTCCCGATTAAAAAGTTTTTCGTTCGTTCGTGTTTGAAAAATGCTCACCCAGCGGTTGAAGGAATACTGCGCTAAACCTCTGAAACTTGACCGTTTCTATGATTCTGCTCTTACCACTCTGCTGCATGCTGTACCTTCTCCACCCACCCATCGATTCACAAAAAGTTTTCTTAATTTCACAACACGATGCTGCTGAGAACGAAAATCGTGCGACTTTCCAAAAAGATGAAACAGTGATGCGGATAATGCCAGACGCTAAGCAAAAAAAAAAAATACGAGAACCTTTGAAAAAGATGCTTAGGTCTTGATAAAGTTTTCTCAACGTTTCGACTTTCGATAGGATCATAGCCCTTCCTTTTTATCGGTGTCCCATCTAGCAATAAAGACGACTGGCTTGGATCGGCTTCCTTGCGATAGTGTTTCCATTTAATTCACAACGACGACCGTTACGCGACCTCACGGTGAACCCTAGTCATCCTATTCTCACGTGAAAGGAAATAAAAGTTCGTGCGAGACTGCTTAATAGACGCGTCGCTCCACGCCAATTGATAATCTGCAAGTTACAAGTGAGGTGCAGAGGGTGGTTCGCGCGTGCCAGTTGCCAAAACGTATCAAAGATGTATAAAGCTATCTATTGCATGTGGTCGGTGTCGGATCGTGGCGAACAATGTAAAAGGTAATTTTTCGTCTCCATGTGTTAAGGTAATTTCCACCTACCAGGCAATACAAAAAGTGGAAAGAAAACTTAATTGAAGCCAGGCAGGCAGCCAATCACAGGTAATTTGGCAGTTTGGCTTCAATTGGTTACGATAATCGTTATAATTTTCATTGCGTTACGGCAACACTTTTTGAATGAGCTGAAGTTGTTCCATTCACGCATCGACTGGAGGAAAGGACGCAAACGGTATGTGTCTGAAAGAGAATTACTACGTGTGCTTTAAGTTTGAGTTTTGTCGCCGTGCTTTTTTATACGAGAAGGACATCAATTATGGAGTGCTTCTTGATTTCAAAAAAATTAATTGAAATATTCTATAAATGGTATATTGAAAGGACTTTGTAGTTATTGTTTTTTGTTTTTGATTTTGCTAAATTAAAATTGGTTCATTTTATTAAAAACGGATGAGTACGAATGGTGTTCCAGATTTTTTAGAATTTGCGATTTTTTAACCTGGAGAATTTTAATTGCTTTTAATGGTTATGGTTTATAAGAAAAAACTGAGCTTTTTTTAATATGTAAATATAATTTCAGCAATTTGACGAATAGATGCTAACATTGAGACCTCGCAAGGCCCCAAAAACACCACAAAAAGACCCACAAAATACTCCCAAACGATCCCGAAAGGAACCGCAAAGTACCCTCTAAAAAACCCCTCAAGACAAACAAGAGATCCCATCAAGACCACTCGGACGACCACCCTAAAAAACCCATTAAAACCACTCGAGACACAATCCAGACCCCCAAATACGCCACTAAAACCACCCCAAGATCCTCAACAGACCACCTTTAAGACCCCATCAAGAACACCTTAAGATACCCATAAAAACCCTATCGAGACCCCTTAAAGACTACCTCAAGACTCTCTTAAGACCATCTTAAAACCCCACTGAAGACTCTCCAAAAACCCCTTCAATACCCCCAAACCTAACTCAAGATTCCTTTAGGACCATCTCAAGACCCACTCAAGACCCTCTAAAAGCACCTCAATGCCACCTTAAGACTCCCTCAAGACACATAAAAACCACATCAAGAATCCCTCAAGGCCTACTGAAAGCGCTCCAAAGACCCACTCAAACCACTTTTAATACCACCTAGAGACTAGCTACGACCACCTAAAGACTTCCTCAAGACTACATTAAGGCTCTATCAAGACCCTATCAAGACGTTCTGAAGACCGCACTCTAAAAGCCCCCAAACACCACTCAAAAAACTCCCCTAAAGACCCACTTCAAACCTCTCAAGATTCCCTTAAGACCCCCTTCAAGTGTCTTAAGACCCCACTGAAAACTAAGATCTCACCTGATATCTCAAACTCTCCTCAAACTCCCACAAAAACCCCTAAGGCTATCTCAAAACTTCCCTCAAACCGCCCTCAGGACTCCCTGAAGACCACCCTTAAGACCCCGTTAATACCATGTTAGGTACCCCATTAAGACCCACTGAAGACTCCCTAAAGACCACCCCATGACCGCTCCTAAGAACCCTTCAATAACCCACTTTAGATTCCATTAAGACCCACACAAAACCCTCGTCAAGACCCTTTCAAACCCATATCGATACAACCACAAGAACACAACAAGACTACCGTAAACAACCTTCAAGACCTCCTTAATATCACCCTAAAGGCGCATCTTAAGACCTCCTCAATAACTCCTTAAAACTCCCTCAATACCCTGTGAAGACCCACTAAGAACTCCCTCAAGACCCACTTCAAACCTCTCAGGACTCCCTCAAGACTACGTTATGACCACCTTCAAGACCCCGCTCAAGATCTTCTCAAACTCTTCCGCCCTCCTAACCACAAAAACGCGTACGAGAGCCACAGATTTGTAATGAAAAAGACCGACAGAAAGATAGACACACGCAAGTTAACATAAAAGCATTTAATTAACTTTCCACAGAATATTGAATATTAAAATTTTTTTTAACCCTTTTCTAGAGGTCAAATAACAAATATGTATTTAACGTGTTGTTGGTTCCATAGACCAAACTACATTGTAGTCAAACATACACACTGTTAGTAAGATATTTTTGTTCTGTCTATAAACGAAGGGTACTTTTTCCACATTTCATAATCAAGGATTTATCTAACGAAATACAGAAATAAAAATGCCTGGAACGGAGAGCACTTTAAAGTTTATATCACTACACCATCGTCTTGTGCTACACAATGAAACGAAGGCGAACAAAAATTAAATTAAACTGGGATTTTCTTTAGCAGTTTTTCTGTTATTAGATTGCGGTCAGAGAGTCCTTAAAGCAATTAAAAAATGAAAAGTGTATGCTCGTTGAAGTTGGTTAACTTTGAGAACTCAACATTCGCACGATGATGGTTTGCAGTTCGATTCGATTAAGAACTGGTTAGGATTGCCGGAAATTGCTTAAATATTTCTAATTAAATTCGATTAGAGAGCGAAAAGGGAAATCAAAAGAGAAATCCATTTGAAAAGTGTGCAAAATGAAAGAAGTGGGAAAAATCAATCGTTTACTGCTTTGAGTTAACTACGTTGTCGCTATAAGGGCCATTTTCATAAAGTTTTTCAAGTCATTTAAAATTAATGGAAAAATCCTTTTATTTGCGATTGAATTTATTCTGAAGAGAAAATCTTCTGATCAAAAATCGAATTTCGTCAATTATGATAAGAAGTTCAAATGGCTGTAGGACTCAAATTCCTGTACTTTTTCTAAAATTTCTAATTTATTGAACTGATGTTGTTCATTATTTCGCATTCTTTGGTGAACTGACATTTTTATTGCTCCTCAACCTATATTTTTTGCTTTTAAAGTGTACATCGATCAGTTTTTATGGCAACCAAATACACGCTAACTATTTGACTATATGAAGCAAAGCTTAAAGCTTAGCCATTAATTAAAGCGACTCAGAACAATCCTGAATAGAAATATCAAATTTCTATTCCTTTTCGACTTATTCTTCTGCCAATCCTTTATTAATATTATCAGATCAAAAATCTTTTAAAAACAAATCTATGATGCTCAGCCTTATAAGCTTGAAGCGTTACTGTTGGTCACCTTGTGCAACGTTCTTTAACGGTCTAGTACTGTAGTCCAACTACAACGTACAAACACTTATAAGATATCAGGGAATAAACCTACTACACACATACCGGTAAAACGAATACGGAAAATCTCTTTTCACCCTTCACTCAACGCCAAAGTGTGATTACGTGAAGTGAGCCTCAGACGTATCGCACGAAGCAGAGTAGACCTAAGCTTGGCAGTGTGCCATGCTGAGTTGAAAGCCCTCTCTGCTCCAGTGCCAGCAAAGGATAATCATGAAAATTGGCATCACCAAGTAATAAGGATTCCGTCAAGTGTTTTACACTTTCTCTTTTCCTTTCAATTGACTATGAAAGAAGGCGAATAGCGTTTTCCCGATGCAGTTGCCTTCAATGGTCGTTTATGGTGGCTCGTGGGTGGGTATGAAAGTGCGAGACCATTCATTTCCTGATGTGTTGTATCGGGAATTTTCTTCGCTTTTTGCGAGCTCAATTGCTGTGCACGTCTTCTCTCCTTTCAGGTTTTATGCCTTTTTGATTCTTCTTCGCATTGTCGAAGAAAATTGACAGGAAAATGTTTTTTTTTATTTTACTTCGAAATAGTTGAGCGTGTATCCCACTTCTGCTCTTTTGTAAATATTTGAGGCGTTGGCCTTTGTCTTCAAGAAGAATGCGGCAGGAATATAATGGTGTTTCTATTATGCAGTTGAGTACAGTTTGGTAATGTCGATGACAGTGACAAGTGAACAAAATGCGGATGGATTTGATAAGAATTCACGTTAAAGATTGACTTTAGACTCTAGGGCTAAGGTCGCTCACAGAAATTAAAGGCGTGCGGGACTTTACTTGCATGTAAGGCCACAGAACGATAAATACTTAGAATTCATTTTCTTGTTGTAATTTGCTATAAAGAAGAAATTAAATTTGTTTGACTATGGATATAATATAAAAAATTGTGAGGAACCAATTCGACAAAGAATAGATCCATTTCTCCCGCACAATAAAAAACCGAATGCAAAAAAATCCATTGGTAGCAGATGCGGTCTTCAACCCCATATAACTCATTGGCTATGTACATATATGCGGTAGTAATACCTACTCTTCTATACGGTGTGACTGTATGGTAGACTGCCTTAAATAAGAAAGTAAACCGTGACAAATTAAGCAAAGTCTAAAGATCAGCTAGTCTATGTATGAGCGGAGCACTTTATACAATCCCCACCGCCGCACTAGACATTCTGTTCTTACACCACTCGACATTTTCAGGATGCAAGTAGCTGATAGCTAGGCTATTCGCCTTAATGCTATCTCCCAGTGGTCTTGAAATGAAATTCCTTATCCTGAATTTAGTCAGGATCCAAAAAAATATAGCATACTCCACTTCGCAACTCCATTTCAACAGAATACCTTCAGATCATTCTGGGAAGAAGACGCTTACCTGGAAGATGAACACATTAATTTTTACACAAACAGGTCGACGGAGTTGGCGGAGGTGTTTTCTAAAAAAAAACTAAATCTTAGCCTCTCTTTCCGTCTTCCAAATTACTGTAGTGTTTTCTAATCTGAAATTATGACGATCAGTGAAACCTTATCTTGACTGAAGAAAAACGCCATATCCGGTAAGGGTATCCGTATATTCTCTGATAGCCAAGCTGTACTGAAATCGCTGGAATCAGTCTGTACAAATTCAATTCTAGTCCTCAGCTCCCGATCATCCTCATGGAGATGGCGGAGCAGTTCAATATCCACCTGTGTTGGGTGCCGGAGACATTCTGGGTAACTGTATGGCTGACGAACCCGTCAAACAAGGAACTACACTACCCATCTTACCTGAATATGGTTCTTTAGGCATACCAATCGCTACTTGCAAACTCATGTTAAAGTGGGATGCTAGTAAAAAAAAATAACCGTATGTGGTTTAACGGTACAACTTGCATAACGACATCGGTGCGATGATGATAGGTGTAGGTGTCATCACTGGACACTATCTCATAGGCATGCATGCAGCAGGACTTGGAGTCTTCTCGAATGACTTCTGCAGAAGCTGCATATATGAGGAGTAGGAGGAGACCACTATCCATCTTTTCTGCACTTGTCCAGCCCTATCCCAAAAACGTAAACTGCTTTCTTCTATAACGACACTAATCTTTTTACCAACATTGACATGAGCAGCCTACTACGCTTCATACAAACCTCTAATTGGTTCAACGAGTAGTTAGAAATTTTTTTCTTGATACTTGTGGTATCACAATACACTATTGCTGGTCTAAGTGTGTCGGTTTCACTGACAGCCACCTTAAGCTAACCTAACCTACCACACATACGATGCATTCCGAAATCGCCGATAAAGGCTGAACTGCCTCCAGCGAGACTTATGACATTTACGCGCCCATTTTCATACGTAGGCCTACCTACTTCGGCCCAATGTATGTGGAGATAGGTAGACGATAGGTCGAAAAACAACAAGTCTTACTGTCCGTGACATACCTGCGGTAAGCCTATAAACTGACACTAAAAAGGTTCATTTCAAAAAGTGGCATACCCTTTTGGAGGTGTTTATCGACAACGGCACAAATTTTCGAGATGTCAGTGAGGAGTTAAAAGAAGCCATAAAAGACATCTAAACAAACAAATTGGCAGATACATTTACTAGATCGAATTTCAAATGGACGTTCATTCCACCTTCCTTGCCTTATATGGGCGGATGCTGGCATATACTGGTAAGGTCGGTAAAACAAACACTAAAAAGCATAATTCCGACCATTAAACCCTCTGAAGAATTATTGTTGAACATGTTCGCTGAGGTGGAGACCATCATCCACTAGATCATGAAATGTTAACAAACTTTGCAGCACCTGACGTTTCGGCCAATCCAGACCGCAATTAGCGCTCCAACAAATACTAATACATTTTAATTGTAACGACCTCAATGCGAAGAACGATGGTCAAATCAATCTAACAACCAATTACAAATTATTTTTCAATTTTAAACTCTCTTAATTAAACTCTATGTATAAGCGAAATTTACAAGTAAACCTCTCTGCTGGTTTCTTCAGTTTATCATCAGTTTGTACCCGTAGCCGGCCAACCGGCAGTACTTTATCCAAACACGGTTGATGACAAGTACAACGTTCACTCATATAAAAAATTTAGCAGTCATGTCCGAGGCAACAATTTCTATTAAAGCCTACTTTGGACACTTTGTTGTTTAACAGAAAGAAGACGAAGAGAAAAAAGAAATGCGAAAATTGCTTCCGGCACCATTTGGCCATGCTAGGAAGATACGTCGAAGTGCCTTCGATACGGTCATTTTATGCTGTAATCGTAGCAATTCCGCCTTAAGTGGAAATGAAAGGCTTCCTTGAAGAGGTGACATTTACTTTATTTTCCATTCAATTTCACATCCTCACAGAGAAATGGGTTTCTTGTGGTATCCTTAATTTTTCACACTTCACACATAATGCAAGAAATTGGTGAGAAGTGCAAAACAGGAAAAGGAAACAAGGATTATCAGGGTTATATGTATGCAACCTTTACAATTTACGGTGCAGGACTTATCTATGGCAGACGGATTAATTTTAGTTGCATACTCTATGAGTACATGTGTTCATAAATTCGTAGAGATGTTTGCAATCCCCTCAAGATGTTAAACTGACCGATTATTTCTGAATTAGACATCCTTTTACCAAATCATAACCAATTGATATCACATCAATTTCTCTTCGATTATTAGTTAAGGATTACATTAACTGAATTCAATAAAAGATGACACAAAAGCATAACTTTACCGTCATGGAATCCTTATAGGGCACTATCTTACGACATCAATGACGCAGAAGAAGTCAAATGACATGACTCCTTCGGTTGCAGTCGATTAGTTCAGTTAAGTGCTTCAGGCGACGTCTGCTTTTGTAAGACATAACCACATCTGGTTTTGCCATCATCATCTTTTGGTCACTCAGTAGTTTCATTGCCATTGGCGAACAGAATGCGAAATCTTACATTTTTCTATCTCTAAGAAGATGTCATGCGAACAGGATTATTAAACTGTAACTGGCTGAGCTTTAAGGATTCTTTTCGGTGATGTTTGTTCTTTTATTCCTCTAAGCCAATTGCAAATGTCAGAAACAGAGGTGTGCGATTGAATGCACTTTTTAATATAAAGTTTCAAATGTTGGCGAATTTACTCATAGCGAGAAAGATACTTTTAAAGACAAAAAAAAACGAATTTATTACATCGAGTTAACTAAAAGCATAAATTACTTTTATTTTTAACTAGATTCCAATATATTTCCAAGGCATTTAATAGAGTCTGGCATCAAGCTATTTTGTCGAAAATGAATACCTATGTTATTAATTAGACCCTGATTGTTTTATTGTTATTGTTATTGTTATTGTTATTGTTTCGCTGACGACAGCACTCTTAGCTTTACATATTAATTCCCGCTTTCTGCACGCATCACAAGTGGAACTTGAACAAAAACGTATGTTAAGCACGTTAAATTCTGAACTTGACAGCAAACAAGGTGGAAAGAACATAATAGAGTAGAATATAGAATTCCATCCTCCAACCCAATCACAATACCCGTGCCTGAACTCGAGCTCGCAGGTCTACAACTAGACCTATCTTGGGACGTATCAACATATTCAGAGGTTCTTTCTTTAGCCGTTCAATAGTTTTGTGGAATGAATTGCCCGACTCTGGTCATTGGTCATTCAAGACACATGTGTATGGACATCTAACCTTTCCCTCTCCTTAATTTCCGAACGCCCAAACTATGCTAAGCCTTATAAGGGTGCAAAGCCCTTGAGCGTGTGTACATTAGGAAAAAAAAAGATATTAACAGTCGTTTTTAAATCTATAAGATTTTACAAATTCTCGCTGAAATGATTGAGCATAACCGCATGCTGTGAATAATTGAATCAGAAATATGTAATGACAGAAATATGCATTGACGAAATACAATTGTTGTGCATTGTGTGCATTCCCATACAAAATTCTTATACAAAACGCATATTTCGATTTTTTCGATTTTCCCATGACAACACTTTCCATTGAAATGTGATAGTGATCGGGCCGCGGGGTCGGGGGGCTCCATACAAATATTTTTCCCATATATCCCATCAGATTATGTCATACTATAATGACTGTTTACTGTGTCCGCAGGTGTGCTGTGAGCAGCG
Organism: Nephrocerus scutellatus; assembly: GCA_947095585.1. Lineage (NCBI taxonomy): Eukaryota > Metazoa > Arthropoda > Insecta > Diptera > Pipunculidae > Nephrocerus > Nephrocerus scutellatus. The sequence goes on along the minus strand of OX352761.1, from coordinate 4,024,602 downwards.
CTGCTTGCTTTACAATTGGTGTTGTTTAGTTGTTGAGTTGCAGTGCTTCGCATCTGTTTTTATTTTTGAGCATTTATAGTGGAATTCAGTATACTTTTGGTACGTGGTGAATTTTATATGAAAAATTGTAATTTTTATGGGTTGTTTTTTATATGCATAGATGTACACACCCTTAAGGTATTTGTACCTTTATAATGCTAAGCACAAAGTGTTTGATTGAACAGTACAGAGAGAATAAGAGGAGATAGCTATGAACCTGCGTTTTAAATGCTCACGGATCATACTGAAAGGCAGGAACACATAACTTGAGACACTTATTTCACATAATTAATTTGTTGAGACCAATCAGCTATAACCAGGAAAGTATTCACAACAATATAATGCATCATAGACACTTACTAAAATTAGTATTTAACAACTTAACTATAGTTTTCGTAGTTAAGTTGTTAAATACTAATTTAACATTGAGTTTACATTAATAAAAGAGGACAACCAAAGGACAACCCAATTGCCATCGGTATTATACGGACTGCAGTTTCATGCAAATAGCACGCGAAGAGTATTACTCATTTAGTTTACTCATTTCCATTTTAAACAAATAACTTTTGTTGCAATTTAAATAAATACTATACTAAAATGCATGTCACAAAATAGGTCAACTGGTTGGTCAACATTTACTGTTTCACGGTGCGGCTCAGATTCAACTGAAGCTCCTATCAAACTAGGTTAACATCTATATACAAAATAACTGTAGAAATTTTATTATTTAATCCTATAACCAGGAAGGTGGCAAATATTTTGAAATCAATAACGAATGCAAACGCTGCAATGAGTTTTATACAAAAATTTCAACAACCGAAAGAGTTGGAATTTATTGAACACAAAACTTTTTTTTAAAAAATGTAACCCAGTAATATTGCACGCCACATTAATTCTCTGAATATTGTAAGTAGAGCATACGCATCACACTACCTCATCCTACCGCCTCAATGTAATTAAAAAAAAGTTATTGTTTTTTTTTTGTGTTTTATTCTAAATGAATGTCCTGCATCGAAAATTAATCTGTGACAATACGCTGGGCAACACAATCAATGCATACGCCCACTCATATCGCAGACCACTCACATCAGCGCAAACATTCAATCGAATTTTCATTCAATTTTCACTTCAATTGTTCAGATTTTTTTTTTTAATTTGTTGAAATTTTTCGCGGGATATGTTCTACATGTGGAAATTTGATGCAAATAAACGAATGCGTCACTTATTCCGGGTACAGCATATATTGAATTGCAGAAAAAAAAAACTTTTACGGACAATTTATCGTGCTGAGTGTAAAATATTTGTCTGCTAGTTGTTGACGAGGATAATACGAGTAAATAGTGCGAAAATACTCGTTGCTACGTTTAATATTTGAGCGCTGGCCGAGTTTGCTATTAAAGCGTGAATTTATTTGGTAAATCATTGGAGTAGTCCAGCTATTCCTACTAGAAATCGGTTCTCCATAATTGGTGTGTTGAAAATAAAGAAGAAAAATGAGAGTGGGAGATTTCGAGGATCGTAGGATTGTTAATGTTTTCCGTTAAAAGTTGATAAACTACCAGAATATACGCAACTTCGCAACCCTCCTAGGAAGCTTATGTGTTAAGTAAATTTATAAATAATAATATTCGGCGCGACAGACCATCGGTCCAAGGCCTAACTTCTCGCGACCATTTGTGCTGCACATGTTAATTTTTTGGACACAAAATGGAAGGGACCTACAATTTAAGGCCGGATCCGAACGGCGAATTGAGAAGCTTTCCGTGACAAGGTATTACTCTCGGAACGTTTGTCACCCATTCGCAAGAGGTGGGACACCGTGAAAAATACTTTTGGGTGTTGCTGGGATTCGAACCTGAAACTCCTGCTCAGCAGCCATGTGCACTTCCACTGAGCCACGGCGCCCACTAAGTAAATTTAGAATATCTAAATAGGTCAAATCTATTTATTTTACGTAGCTGGGTGCTGAATTTGCACTGGCTAATAATAATAATAATACTCGGCGTGAGAGACCGTTGTGGTCCAAGGCCTAGCTTCTCGTGATCATTTGTGTTGTGCATGTAATGCCGTATCCGAACGGCGAATTGAGAAGCTTGCCGTGACAAGTTATTACTCTCGGGCGTTTGTCAGACATACGTGAGAGGTGGGACCGTAAAAAATACTTTTGGTGTTACTGGGATTCGAACCACGAACCCCCTCCTCAGAAGTCCAAGCACTTATCCACCACAAGGAAGAGATGTTGAGTTATTTCCTTAGATAAACAATCTTATTCAGCTTGTGAATGAGTCCACTTAAATTCCAGACATTGTAAGTCATGACTCGTCTTCAATTACAACGCTAAGTCGCATTGACATTCCATCTGTCAGTTTTATAGACAAGGCCAATCTAGTTGCTTCATATTTCGCAGCCAGCTCCACGCTACCAGATAAAGCATTGTCGCCGCCTGTAGTTTCAAGAGTCGAATCATCTATGGGACTGATCTACTTTTGTACTCGTCATGTAGCTAGAGTATTAAGTGATCTCAACATCTGATGGTTTTCCCGCTATAGATTTGAAAAGGTGCTCTTCAACGTTGGCATTGCAACTGCCCAGGCGTCACCATTTCTCTTATTCTTCTGAAGTCTTCCCAAGGAATAAGAAAGCAGCCTTTGTCCAACCTGTTCCTAGAAAAAGTAAACCGAATCTCGTTAAATCCTTAGCGATCAGCAGTGCGGCAACGATTTAAACGTTCTACACATGATCTGATGGCATATCTCAGCGAAATGTGGAATCGGTCTATTCACAAATTGGGTGAAAGCAAAGTTGTTGCACTCGATATTTCTTAGGCATTTGAGAGAGCATGGCATCATGCTCTTTTGTCGAAAATGAATACCTATGGAATTGATAAGAGTCTGCTTGATTAGACTAGTAACTATATGTCTGACCGTTCAATCCAGCATTTATATGGTTTCAAAGCTAATATACAACGCACAATCGCTGGTGTTCCCCAAGTCTATGTTCTGTCTCCGACTCTCTTTCTCATTTTCATTAATGATATCCAATCCGCTACTTCTAATCCAATTCAATCTTTCGATGACGAGAGCGCTCTACGATTTTCATATGAGTTCGCGCTTTCTCAACGCCCCTTTTCATCGGTAGTGGAGCTTCAACAACAACATTTACGTTAAGCACTTTAAATTCTGACCATGACAGTATAACAAGGCGTGGGACTACACAGTAGTATAAAACTTAACGCTTCCAAAACCCAATGCTGGCTTTTCTCGTCTAAGCGTAGTTTAAACCCACAACCTTTATCCATTAAGGGATCCTGTATCAAAGAAACCGAAAAGCTCACGATACTCGGTATGTACGTCAACAACAAGCCTTGATGGAATATTTAGGTTTCCTTAAACGATACAAGATGTATTTCACTACCTCAGACCAGGCTACTATTTACAAGGCATCTATTCGCCCTAAACTTGAATACAACAGCAATGTTTAGGCAGACGGCGACTAGACGGAATTCAGAACCGCACGATAAAACTTATTGGTGATGTAAATATCGCGTAAAGAATTGAATCGCTTAAACATCGTAGAAATATTTCCGGCTTGCCACTGTCTTATCGATTTTTCCACGAGCGGTGTTCAAAAGAAATATACAGATGCATCCCGTCCATTCTCCAACCCAAGCGCAATACCCGTTCCTGAACTCGAGCTCGCAGGTCTACAATTAGACCTTCAGAGATTTAGTCGCACAATAATTATGTGAAATTAATTGCCCTATTCTGTGTTTCCGCATTTTTATGATCAGCAGTCATTCAAGACACATGTGCATAGATATCTCACATCTTTTCCTCTCCTTAATGTCCTAACGCCCACGCTGTACTAAGAATTATAAGGGTTCAAATTTCTTGGGCGTGTGTGTATTACCAAAAAGAAATCATGCAGTAAAGTGGGGGAAATGAAGGTAGGCGACTATTGAAAAGGTAAATAGTTTCTAGTTGTTGGATAGAGACGCGCATGGGAATATGAGAAAGCTTGACATTTGCTTACATTAAGCTCCAAAATATATTAACGGTACCAAGTTGAAAATATTTTCAGGTGATGAGTGAAGACGGGTTGAAATATATATAGATTTCAAGTTGTCAGCATATACAGAAATGTGCTATTCTACGATAACAAAATCAACACCATTATTCGATAAGGTGAATATCTAGGACCCAAGGTACTCACGTTTAGGGTTTCCACTAAAATCTGATGCAATGAATCGAAAGAAGACTTTATTTTGTCGAGAAAGAGACCCTTATATTCATCTACTATACTATTTAGATACATACTACACTACTACACTAATACAGTACAGAACTGATAAAAAATGTCATTCAATGCATCAGAGGTTCTGTGAGTAGTTAGGCTAAAAGTTAATTTTTTGGGTTCAGTTATTGCATGGCAGGTTCATCAACCCGTTCATCTATCTAAACAGTTTCCGCCTTGTTCCAATAGTCATTTAAAACTTTTGAAATCAGTCCTTTCAATTCTGGGAATATCCCACATCCACCCCTATGAAATTTTTTGGTTTTTTTAGACTCCAAATTTACTGAACCTCCAAAAAACTCTTCTTAAAAGCATATTATTTTAAATTAGTTTATGAGAAGATGCATGCATGTCTCATGAATCAAAAAAAGAAGGATTTAAACCAAAACCGCTTGCTGTAAAGGACTATTGCGCAGATTTTTTTGCTCTGAATGTTTTTATTAAATCGGTTTTTTACCGAATATTTCGAAACTTTTCTAATTTGCAACTTTACAATCAGATTCATTTGTCAGACATATTTCAATGGATGCCATACAAAAATGAATTTTACTCAGTTGTAGTAACGAAAAATAGAAAACTGGATCGAAAAAGATCACTTAATAATTGAAATGGAAGAAATGGAAAGATCTGATTGTGAAAGAAATCGAATTGGAAATGATACGCACATCGGCAGCTATCAATGGTTAACGAAAAAAAAATACTAATTTCCTTCACTCGACTCGCCACGAATTCAATTAGGATTGAATATTTTGCTCGTCGAAACGAAACTTTCCAATTATCTTGTTGTTTCGTGAAATATCAACCCTCAGGATTGCTGTTTTCTATCTGTATATCTACTCCGTTCAGTCATTCAGAGATGTTCCATTGTGTTTCGTCTGTGTGGGAGGCAGACATTCGAAACTTTTATTCACAAACCCACGAGAAATATAATGAACAACAAAATTCTGGTGAATACTTTGCGAGAAGTGAAACTTGTCAGAAATAAAGCATAAGAAAAGGAACTGGCGCAAAGTATCTTGGCTTCGTCTTTACGCCGTTGGGCACCGGATGATGTCCTGTCAAATACACCATGCAGCCGAACAGGAAACAGCACACCAGCAAACCAAACACACCCAAAGCAACAATCAACACAGCATCGTCACAGATTAATGTACGCACCCAGCCCTGCCCGAAGATGTGGCTAATTAAATTCGCGGTTTCAGAAAATCGATGCAGAACCCGACACAAACTATCTCAAGGATTCGTACAAAATTTCAGACTGACAGATCGGCAGAGATAGATGCGTATATGACTTCCCGCATAAAATGAAAATAATAATTCCGGTTTCGTCTCTCTCTCTGCGAAAATTCTAGGACAAGTCCGTACCTTTCAATAATTTTTTTTGTAGTTAGCCAATTGTACGATAAATGAGTGAAGATGGGAGATGGATTTGCGAGAAAGAAACTTGATCAAGGAGCAATATTTAGTGTTCACAAACGATAGACACTAGAAAATTCCTATTGTATGCGACAGGATTCTTTACTTTGCCTTCACATGTGGAGAATACACCATCTCAATAACTTAAGATATTTCTATACGAGTGGAATAATTATAATAAACAAATTAATTAATTTTTTGTTAAAATTCAAAGGCCTTTAATCGTACTTAAATAAATTTCTAAATGATCTCAATTACCAATTAAGTGCTAAACAATATTTTTAGTTCGCAATTACTTTTACAAAAAGTTCGCGAGGATACAAAACTTTATTCCAAATGAATTGCAGCAGATCGTATATTTATGGAAAACAAATAATTCATCGAATTTGTTGTGCCATTTCATATCAGCTATGGTGTATCCTTTCTCAGTCCGCTCGGGTCAAGGTCCATTTTTAATCCAAAGACGAAACGATTTGTGGGTATGCTGAACAATAGACTCAACCCTAAAACGCAGGGGATGTGCGATAGCGTTCTGCGGAGGCACGGATATTCAACAACAACCAGAAAACAAAATAAGGTTACGCAATGATGAATCATGATACTGACCCAGGTTGGGTGGACATATCTCACCTGCAATATGAGAATCCCACGGCCAATTCAGAATCGAACTTTCCCTTTACAGTTGTGTCCTCGAAGTCCCATTGATAGCCTAACGAGGCAATTGCCTGCTGTGTGGTCTTATTGTATGCCAGTGTGGTAGCCATTTGAATTGATTTATGAATCCGTTGCCAATAGCTAGCGTCGAATCCCTGGCGGGAAACAGTAGCGGCCATCGCATACTTGTAGCGCCAGTATCTATGCAGAACCAAAAAATTACAAAAAAATAAAAACGGAAACAAACCGTTACGCACACAAACAAACAAACATGTTGCTCAGCCAAATACAATCTGGATAAACTAACGGAACAGAAGGAAACAAGATTGTACCTCACGGCCAGAGCGGTTTCAGCCATAATGAATTTCGGTTGATTCCATTCGATTCGCAATTCGGCGCCCAGTGCTAAATTATCCGTAAGGCTGCGCAAAACGGACAGCGTGCACCGACCGCTCTCCCTGCTGGTGTTGTAGAAATTCGCCGTTACAGTTGAGCTGGGACGACACAGCTCAATGACTCCGTTGAACGGGTGTGCTGTTTTGGGGGAGCTTTGAAATGCTGCCTCCAGCCTCAGGCAATCCAGCGGATAGTACACTACTCCCAAGTTCGATGACAATGTGCTGGGATTTATGTGCGCATGAATAGTTGGAGTGTCCTGCGGTGCGCGGTTGCTCTTGATTACGGTCAGTCAAGGGAAATTATTTCATACTCAGACTCACCATAATATTGCTATACTTTCGCATTGTGTACTGGCTGCCGATGATGAAACCCGACGGTCTCGTATGGCTCAAGATCCAACTGGTGGTGATCATTTTATTTGCCTGAAATCGGTGGACGTAGCCAACTTCGATGCCATCGAAGTACTGCGGCATTGTGCGGTGAGCAAGGGAATGCAAATTCTCGATATTTCCCGGATTTGGCAGCTCCTTGTGTCCGGGCATCACTCGGAAATTGGCCGGAAATAGCGGGTAACATTTTGGCGGACAAAATTCGCATTTCATCGCGAGCTGTAGAAACCAACCAAATATAAATGAAAATAAAAACAAAACGATTCTAAAACAGATTTAAATTTCTATAATATTTTATCTGACATTAGTTGACATTCGTAAATACAAAAATGATAATTATAGGCTCCTCTGTGTGAGGTTAGAATGTAAGTGTTACGTAATAGGCATTGGGTTTTGTTTGAAAAGATCTTGTGTTCCGTTCCTGCATAGTAATTCTTTGGCTATATCCGTCACATCGGGTGAGACCATTTTTTGTAGTAGAAAATTATCTTTTCCAGACTTCAGGTTCGGTCTTGTCATTCCATCTGAGAGTGCAACAAGGAAATAGGAAAGAAAATACGTAGTGCTCTTCCTTATTAACGCGAGTGACGCGTGTCGCACGTCGCGTGTGGCGCGTGTAATGCATGGAAAAGTGAAATTAGTATATATCGGCTTCTACTAGTCAGAATTCATATGAGACTTGTTTTAAAACAATTGGCTAGCGCTCGGCTTGCGATGATTTAATTTGTGATACCCTAAAATTAGAAATACAAAAATTTACTTTGAATTCAATGGAAAGTTCAAAACGGTTATGCAAATGAATAAATTTACAAAACGAAGGAAGAAGAAAGACAGCTTGATGGAGACTCCAGAGTTTCTCGATCGCATGAGAAAGGCAAACGCAAAGCAATTGGTACAACATTATTTATTTTAATAGTTAATAAGTTTCAAAATCGAATTGAAGGTTTTATTATAGCTTTTTCCTTCAAACCCACAAATTTAAACATTAAGTTTTTATAATAAGCATATACTTTTCCAGAAGTAAGTTGAAATCATAACAAATCTCTGTACCGACTAAAACCAAATTATTATAACATTTTTTGCTATAAATAAAGAAACTATATATATATATATGGTTGTTAACATAAAAAACCCACACACCTGTTACAACTGTTCTCGACTGGTCCTGCTGGATATGGGAAGATTTTTCTCATCATGGAAATTTGTAATCGATTCACAGATACGGATGGTTATTGTAATGCCTGTGCCTGTGCATGTGCATCCACAGGGAATGTGGTCCAAGGCCGAGCTTCTCGCGACCATTTGTGTTGTGCATGTATATTTTTGGACACAAATGAAAGGGACTTACAATTTAAGGCCGGATCCGAACATCGTATTGGAGAAGCTTTCCGTGACAAGTTATTACTCTCGGAACGATTGTCAGACATTCGCGACTGTTCATACTGCGTTTAAAATCAACCTTTAGAGTTTCCAAATGCCATTATCGGACGAGGTTTTTATATAGATCTTTATTCAAGTTTGTCAAGATGATACTCATCGATGAGGTCAGCATGATTGTTGGAACGCGTATACTGAAAGAAATAACGGAAAATTATGATGCCGCTTTTAGTGAATTGCACATCATTTTTATTGGTAATTTGAGGCAGTTGTCACTGGCTAAAGACACTCCCATTTGGAGGTAAAAACTAAAGCGTATCGATGGTCAGCAGTTATGAAAGGAAATTGTTTTGTATGAATTGACCGGAGTTTTGCGGCAGAAGAATGCTGAATTCTCATCATTATTAACAAAGGTTGGCAATGGAGATCGATTGTATAAACAAGAGTTGCAATTGATCGAATCGAGATTCTGATCAGAGACGGAATCGGAAGAACACTGTCCTAATGGAATTCGATGATTCAATGATAACCATTTAGTCGATGCGTATGATTTGGGAATCTTGAGTTAATCTGATGAAACATCAAATTCGGTTGCTGATGAAGATATATTCGGGTGTGGAGGGGTGTTGCGAAAAATAAAGGATCGTTAGAGAGATGGTTCACAAACTCAGCACGATTGATACAGGAGGGTTACCATACGAAATTATTTTCGTTGATAGTACCACATGATAACCACAAATATCGACGTTGATGATGGGTTAGCCAATGGGGCAGTAGGCAAATTGGCACACGTTGAATTGGGTGATCAAAATAGAGTTCTACGCGATTGGCTTCTTTTTCCTAACGGCGGGCGTCGGTGCACGTGGGAAAATGGCTGGCTATTCAAATGGAAAAGGAATTAGTAGAGCAACAGTTCCTATCAATAATAGATCCGCAACAGTTCCTCTCAATCGAAATAAATCGATTTTTGCTAAAAAGAAACCATTTTTCACTCAAACCAGCTTGCTCGTTAACAATTCACAAACCGCAATGAGGGACATTTGATGAAGTTGTTTACAAATACAGTAAAACACATTCACAACCTTTGGTTTACGTAGCTTTATCTAGGGTCACAGCTCAAGAAAAACTTCATATTGTACTTACTCATAAGCGTCAACGTTTTTACCATGGAAGACAGAAAAATAAAACGATGCTTCCATTAGGAAACGAGTTTACCCACCTCTACCGTCCATCTTCATACAATTGGCATCGGCATCCAAGAAAATGTTGGCGATTCGCATCACGATCTTACTGTCTGTGATGATCCTTACCTGAGAACATATTCCCAGCACGTTAGTCAAATCAAATCTGCTGTTGGGGACATATGCGCCGCGATGTGAACTTTGCTTTGCAAAACGAATTGTAATGGTCACTGTTTATATTTCAATCAACCAGAACTTTAAGGACATAATAGATTTTCTGCACCAGGCGTTGTTAGCATATACTGAAGGAGGCTCAAAAATGTTTAAGAAGCGTTATCATGACTTCTTCCGCTCATACGTGGCAGCGATTTCAATATTCAATTCGATAAATATGACGGATTGCGCTTAGTATTTTTGAAAAAAGAACTTAATTTAGATTTAGTTTCTGGTATGACACTGGGACGACTAGATATGGTACAACCATTGATTCGATGTTGTCACGATTCGTAACTCATGTAACTTCCGACGTTCACGTATCGTATTTTAGTTACCACAAACCTATCGTCACAGTATTTAATAAATGACGTTACTATTCACGAAATTAAAAATGTTCAAGATGATGTTAATGATGAAGGAAATCAATCTTCCTAATAACAATGTATTTATGTAATCTAAGCAATATATTTTTATGTAAAGTATTTACATGCTTTCAATATTATAAGAGATGCCTTTATTTTTTAGCCCCTTTTGCGTATTGTATAATTATATTCTAAGAAAATCGTTCTTAAGGAGTAAACTCCAGACGAGCGTCGGAGCTGACACGCACCTTTTTTTTGTCGCTACTTTCAAAGGGTATGAACATCAAATGGCGCATGAAATATTCAAAACTTCGCACAGTTGCAGTCTCCGCTACAGACGATGATCCGCTTATGATGATTCGAGCGACTGCTTTCATTTGTAATTCTTCTGATGTCAAATTTCAATGCAGGAGAGGAGCTATTTTATTTCCAATGGAAGGTGATTTGGTTTACCTCGCCGCCGTGTGAATCACAAATGAATAATGCAAAATTAGAAATGCTTCTAATGCTCTACGGTGGCTGTTAGCTGATGCCATTAGACAGAATACGCTACTGTACACTTCTTAGTCTTCTTCTTTAGTACTCGTACATTATAGAAATGTTCCTTACATATTCTATGGATTACGGTAGGTCCTCGCCGGACGTGGTACATTAAGATCCTGTCTTTACATAGAATAAAGTAGAACAGCATGTTGTACATAGAAAACGATAAAATCATATTGTGAGGTAACAAGAAGTCCACCCGTTTCATACATGTCTTTTTTTCATTAATTAAATAAGTAATGCCATTTAACCCAAATCGATAACAATGAAACTGTTGCCTAAAACCAAATTTCACATTTACCTTGGCATTTATAGTTATGCTGTCTAGACAAAAAATTTCACTAAATCGCGTAGTCCAAGCAAGCACATGTCCTTATAAAATATTTACGAAGTAACGTGAGTCCTTACCGCCAGACGCTGTCTTATTATTTATTCAGGCGGAAAAAGTGCGAAGCCGTCCCTACATTTTCTTTTACAGTATGTACTCGTGTGTTGGCCCAAAATTAAAGCTAAAAACCTCAACTTTCTGAACGTAATTCTGGAGAAGAATAGCAAATGCTTTCTTAATTACCAGTTTCGTCCTTCTTATTCTACTCTGCGGTTAAAATGAAATCAATATCTTTATCGAATTACATAACTGAATTCAATTTGAAATGTTATCGGAAAACCAAATCAACCGACAGTATACCACAAGCATTGTGTGCGTGCGGTTTTGGATTTGTGTGTGAAATTATTATGCAACGAGAATAATCTCCAAAAGAGTTGAGAGGGCAGCTCACCACAAAACATTAAAGGCAGCTATTATTTGATAAACGGACACATATCTATATTTTACTGATGATATAGATATTTCATGGATTATATTCCAAAAGCTATGATTTGAAAAACTCCACAGAATCCTGTGCTTATTCTTCAAAAAACTAATTTACACACTGAATTCTTTCGTTTTTATTTAAAACTAGCTGTTCGTTTCTGGAGTCTAGAATTAGAGGATTTATAACAGTAGGAAAGACGTTCAGCCATCAGCAGAATAGGGCGAATAACACAGAATGCTCTAGAATTGCAGGTGGCCGTAAATATCTCTGACTGGTGGTCCACGCGGTGACCGCCGGTAATTTTCCTCCAAATACAGGAAAAGCTAAATGATCGGGCTAGTCCCTTCAAAGTAAGGTTATTGGGATCTTGTCCGTAAAAAAGTATTAATACGGCACCCAAAATCAGCCTCGCATACACTGATGAACGATGACGACCATGACAACGAAAACGGCTAAAATGTTTTTCTAATGGAACGTACGTTCACTGTATAGAGCTCGAGATGAAGAGCAGCTGGCCGATACCCTGTCAAAATATAAGGCTGACATAACAGCAATCCAGGAGATGCGGGGAATGGTGTCTTACAAAAATCAGAATATGATTTATATTATAGCCGTCATGCAAGACATCAAGTGCTCGCTTTGGGGTTTCTAGTAAGAAAAAGAATGAAAACCCATCCACAACCCGATCCTGATTACGGTACGAGCGTACCGAGGTGCCAACGTCGACGCGGACCACTATATTATTGGTATGGTGCTCCGAGCGCGGATTGCATAATCACGAAAGACTGCATCTGTCTTACGCAGACGAAATTGACATCGTTGGTAGAAACCAAAGGGCTGTACAGGAAGCTTTCATCCAGATCGAGCGTGTGGCACAAAATCTGGAGAAATGAGGAGAAATTTATTTTCCTCATAACATCCACTATTGAAAACTAATAGAGCTCATAACGTAACCTGCAACACTACAATCATATATCTATACTTTGCATAAAACCGCTTTGTAATCGTAGACGACGTTATTTCGTTAGAGCTTGTCATAAAAACATACATACAAATAGACACAAAGAATTATAAAAAGATTATTTATTGAAAGGAAGAGGTAGCGTTATAAAAGCTTTAGTTTGGAACGGGAACAGCCATGAATTTGGTTAAAAAGGAGCACAAAGAAAAATACAGACAAATAGGGGCCAAGTCAAGCTAAATTAAAGTTTTTTTAAAAAAGAATTTCAAAGCTTCGGTTGAAGATCAAAAGAAAAATTTAAAAATGGAGGTGTGGCCCCAAAACGACTTTCTTTTACGGACTGGTCCTAAATCTTCAGTAAATGTATATTACATTATTTTTTAGTTATTTTTCTATAAGTTCTGTAATTTTTAAGATATTTACAAAACCTCAAAAAACTGTCAAAGTAAACTGCCACTCCTGATTGGCCGATTACTAGCAAAATCAACTGGGACCTCTAAATTGAATATGAATTTTCATCGCCATCATCTGTAAGCTGTAGAGTGGACACAAACAGACAGACAGACAGAGATTTTATTCGCCTTTTCTGACTCAGTAGATACGGAAATTGATAAACCTGCAAAAATTCCGAGTTTGAAAATCCTTTTACTATGAGAAGGAAGTAATAGAAGAAGAGTTTAAAAAGTGAAATTTGTTGGTCAATTTTTATGTGAGTGTCAAATATAAGGCTGTAAAAAGCGCACTACAGATTTTTTACATCGAACCACCGATGTAAAATGTGTGAGGAGTTAGAAAAAAGATATCAGTTTGTGTAGAAGTTAGCTCAACCCGATGAGTTACAAACTTCATAATCTAATTTTTTTTCCAACCACATATTTCCAAACCATTTCTTCGTAAGAATTGTTGACTCAGTATCGCACATCTATACTGATGGCCATTGTCTCCCCTTTTTTTCTGTTTATATGCTCCAAATTGTCGAGAAAACACGTTTATGGGTACTTTTTTTATTTTGAGTAATTTTTATACTTCCTTTTTTATCCCCCCATTTACTTCCTAGCATTTCCGGTTCTATTCACAATTCTGATCATAATACATTTCCGTTGTGGTACATCCCACCTCAAGATACATAATGCCTGTTGCTCATATTTAGCGCGTCAAAAAACAAAAATGTTAGTGAATGGAACATTTTGCTACCGGATGTGGTTTCTTTATTAAGTGGATTAAATTGTGGATAATTACAGACAAAAAAGGAAATACAAAAATGAAATTGGGGCGTTACAAAAGGTATGTTCGTTAAGCTGAACACGGCACATTAAAGGTAGCCTTTTTGCTTCTTTGGCGTAATAGTTTTTTTATTCTGTACACTTTCAAATCTAGAGATGTTTTGTGTAAATTTAGTTTAACGGAAAAATTCATCATAAATCGCTTAATGTAGTAGTGATTTTCAGGTTACTTTTGCTCGGAAACTTAAAATATTTTGTTTAGCAGATAAATGCTATCATACTGATCATACGCATTCGCCTCAGCAGATGAAAACGATATCGATTTGCTGAAATTCTGAATTTGACACTCGCAGATTTGTTGTTTGTAATCTTCATCTTAATCTGCTTGGTTGAGACGATGTAGTACGGACCGCTACCTTTAAAATAAACGACAAGAAGGAGTGATAGCAAAGTTTGTGGAAACACCATGAAATACAAAAAGCATCAAAAAAGGAAAATATTTGCGTTTCTTTCGATGCCCACTCCACCGTAATAAGTTAAACAAGTTGGGATTCAGGCTATTCTGGTAAGTTACTGTGAGAAAATTTTCATCTGACGAACATTTTCGCAAGTTGTTTTTTACATTTATTTTTACGAAGTGCTTAGGGGTATCCAACTTTAGAAAGCATCTTCTTTATTTGAGTAATTATTTCTCTGGTTGATGGATGGACAGATCGTTGCAGTTAGATAATTCATTAAATTAATTTATGCAGAGGGCTCTCTAGATACCCACCAGAAAGTTCTCATAGATGAATAAGTTGGTATATCTGAACCAATCGGTGTGTCTAATCGTCTGATTTTTTTGTAGAGGAATCATAGCCAATCATTCGCTGATATTAAGCTTAGGATATCTAATCATATCATGGCATATCGTAGTTGAAAATTCTCTTTTTAGTCACCATCCCATCCAGATCATTCTGGAAAAAGGGAGCTTAGTTGGAAGATGATGACATTCACTTTTACACAGACGAGTCAAAAACTGATGACGGAGTTGTCGGAGGTGTTTTCTCAAAAAGGCTAAGTATTAGTCTCTCTTTCCGTATTCGTTATCACTGTAGCGTTTTCCAGGCTGAAATAATTGCGATTAATGACGTCTTGTCTTGGTTAAAGAGAAATGTCAAATCCGCTAAGTATATCCGCATTTTCTCGGATAGCCAAGCGGCACTGCAATCCCTGGAATCTGTCTGTATGAACTCTATCGCTATCTCATTGCCGTTCATCTCTTACGGAGATGGCGGAGCAGTTTAACATTCACCTGTGCTGGGTGCCGGTGCGTTCGAAACTGTAGAGCTGACGAACTCGCCAAACACGGAACTACACAACCTCTAGGCATATGCCAATCGCTTCATATAAACTCATGTTAAATGGGTTTGCTAACGAAAAAACTAACTGTAGGTGGTCAAACGGAATACTTGTCTAGCGACAAAACAGGCCCGAAACATTGCAAGTGTTTAATCTCTCAAAAAAGATTGTACATCGGTGTTATTATAGGTGTCATCACGGGTTACTGTCTCATAGGAAAACAATCACAATGCACTATTACTGCTCTAAGTATCTCGTCCTTTCAAACGACAGGCACTTTATCCTAACCTAATCTAACCTTCGGAAATGACTTCTTCATTTGAGCCAAATTACTTTCTCTGGAGCATCTTTTTGATGTCTGCAAAAAGCCATTAGTCTCTGGGGGACAGACCTGTAGAGTACGGTGGGTGTGGAAGCAACTTTAAGCGCAATTCATTCAATTTAACCATGGTTTTCATCGATTTGTGACACGGAGCATTGTATTGTTGGAACAGCAATTTCTTCTTTTGCATGTGAGGACGTTTTTCATAGTTTTTACACTCAATGGATACAATAATGCTATGCAATATTCGCTTTTGATAGTTTTCCTTTCGGCGAACAAAATACCATGCGCGTTCCAAAATACAGATGCCATAAGCTTGCGAGCTGCCTTATGAGTTTTTGGTCGCTTTGGACTACTTTTACCGGCCGCTGTCCCCTTTTTTGATCTTCTGGATTCCAGTGTGCAGTAATGGATCCATGTTTCATCCCTTATCACACACCAATGCAAGATTTTTTTTTTAGTCGCTTCAACATTTCCTAACAGAGCTCTTAATCGTCGACGCACTAAGTACGGTGTGAGCAAATGCGGCACCCACTTCAAAAGCAACTTACGCATACTCATGTTTTTGTGTAAAATTGTAAATTGTAAACTACCTTTTGATATCGTTAAGGTGTCAGCTATCTTACGCAACTTCACTTTACGGTCTTTCAAAACTATTTATTGGACTTTTTTAATGATTTCCGAAACAACTGCCGATTTTGGGGATCACCATCATAGGTACTTGCATGACCGCATTTAAATTCAGCATACCATACAATAATAGTTGATATCCCTGGTGCAGAGTCTGAATATATTGCAAACCATAACAACTAATAAAGCTCACAATTTTAGTTATATCATTGCAAACTGAATGTTGCATAACTAAAAACTCCGCCTTGGTAGCCATTTCAGTTTGGACTGCATTCCCGAAATATCCTTTTATCCTTTGTGCATTTTCATGTATTTCAGAAAGGAATACAATCAGTTTCCCCCGCTGTGACAGAAATTTAAATGCAATCGAAGTGGCGTTTACGAACTGACAGCGGATAATGTCCATTTTCTTACGTACATCTTTCTGTACATATTGCTACTGGTGTAGAAAGTCCCCATTGTCTTGATGTAATGTATATAAAATAGCTTTATGCAAAGTTCGTTTATGTAATGTTGGAAATCTATTTATTTCCATAAGGAAACTCTCGTGAAAATGAGTACGAAAACTTTACACCTAAATCTTGCAAATCGTTCGTTACGTCCTTTTGACAACGCCTGGCGACATGGCAAATTATCTATATTCGCATATACGAGTAATACAGCGAGTCACTTCGCTGTGTGAAAACCCGAAACGACAGAACAGGGTGAAAATCCCTTTTTGGAACACATCCAAAGTATCTGCTGGTCGCATGCTGGCTGCTTGTTAAGTTGTCAGCGATTTTTTCCCCCCGTACAGTCGGACGAATGGTAATCCTTTCTCTTTGGGGATTAGAATAGTGTCCCACAAATATATTACATAAAACTGGCCGAACGAACGAAGAAAACGGGGTCATTTAAACCGTTAGGAAAATATGCCAGATTAACTTTAAAGGCCTCATCTCTCATTCTTACGTTTAATTTTATCGTACATCCTTTTCCAAGATTTGATGTCTATTCCCAAAAAAGAAAAATGAAAAAGCATTCAATGTGCTTCCATAATAATTATTATTTGTGATGCCCTAAGTTAACTTCAATAACAGTGTACTCCAATTTAATTTGAGTACCAAAATAATCCTACAAATACTTTTCATCCGGAAGAACCACTTTCAAATCAATCATCAATCTGTTTAATGTCTCCGCTTTCACAGGGCTTCAAGTAGCTAACAATTACAAAACACAAAACTATTTTACGCGAAGTTGCGGTAGAATTGCTTGTCTACACATAGACCGCCAACATAGATTTTATCGAAAGTGACTTCCAAGGTTATCCATCAAGAAATTAATTATTGCGCGGCTCGGAGTTAACCCTTACGGAAGAGTTTCCCAGGTGACTATCACTAAATTAGACTCCGAATTGGCGAAAACTCACATTTCGCGGCGTGCTCTTAGATCCGATGGTTACAGGTATATCTGGCATCCGTTCTTCCATTGAGTATACGTGAGCTAAAAGAACAAATTATATGATTTATTGCATCAGTTCGATCCAGCTATATTTTATCCATCGACTATATTTTGGCTACACAGAACGGAACTCTTGGATAAGAGTGGATAAAAATTATTGTAGAACAACTGTTGAACTTAAATCGGTCACTACAACCAGCACAATAGTTCAGCATTCATCTACGAGTATCAGTAATAAAAAGTCCTGCAATTTCAATAAATTATTTCTTTTCTTAATCGTAATCACCCCCACCCCCGACCAATGCACCATCCCTACCTATCACTTGTTTTGACGAAATGCGATTTTCGTGTCGTAAGAATTTTTTGCACTTGAAGCAAAGGAAGTCACGTTAAGTTAGGAGGTGGGTAATAAAAAGCAGCATAAGCAACTGATACAAAACAGGGATAAAGCAGAACATGAGAAGATAATTTTTCTGCCACAACGTCCGGATAGATGCGTGTTGTGTTTGCCTGTCTACTCGGAAATGTTAATCATCTGCAAATACTCCAAGCTTAAGAGGGTTCTTTGAACGGCGCCAACTAGTAGATAGAAGTATTCGTGTGCTTTATGTGTTTTTTCAAAAATTTATTTTTTCATTGCATGACAAGGACCGTTATGCTACGCCATGCGCTTATGTTTCCATCCATTTGCTCGCTGTATTTACAGCAATGGAGCAATTTATCGTTGGACTATCTAATGTACCGCGTTTGTTTCCCATTTATTCTGCATGGGATGCTTCGTGAGAGTCTGCTGAAGTTGACATGATTCTTTCATTAAGGAATTCGTCAAATATTAATGTTACCCCAAGCGAAAAATGGCAAACTATTCTCGTCTGCGTTTCGATACTACACCTGAGATAAACTAAGGACGATCCGATACGAATTTTTAACTTAGGGAAAGAGCACGAATGATCGCGTTCAGTTAAAGAACTGTACACAAGTCGTTGTTTAACTTTTTTTTGTAAAAGTTTTCAACAGATACAGAGGTCTAAAATCTAGTTTAGATTAATAATTTTTCATATCGTTACGGAAAAGGTTTCAAGGAAACTTACTGCGTAAAAATGATGGATAGAATGCGGTTGCTGTTCACAGAGACATAAAAAAAGGAAGCTTAACTAAGTAGATCTTTACACTGTATGGATCCTTAGCAATTCAAAAACACAAAAAGGTCTGTAACTGGAAGAAAATAAACAAGACTATGGACGATACTTTTTATTGTCACCTTCATAGCACTGACTGTAACGACAATAACCCTTGCCAAGCGTTAAATTATAGCTTGCACCCTCAGATGAAATCGACACAGTTGCTCCAACTCATCTAGAGAAAATGGAGGAAAGATCTTGTTCTCTGTCTGAGCTTATAGTGAAAGTAATTTGCGCACCTAAAAATGTTTATGGCTTAAGCATGTAAAACAAATGTTCTAGTCCTTTCCAGCTTCTATCACAGTCACAGGTCACAGGTCACAGGATATACGCATCAAACTCTCTAATTAAATCACTTGGAATAATTCATTAATTATGTTGGAAATTTACGGCCATAATGGCAAATGCACCCAACCACGTTGCACGGTGATGCGGCGCCAGACTGAAAAGTTAAGTCCCTACAGGACAAAATCAATTAGCGATTTGTAAGCCAAATAAACAATAGGGAGCAGTGAACGCATCCCATGAGGGAATACTGTACGTCTAGGCGTCCTTGCTTGGCAACGCCTTCTCAGTTTTATTTAATTAGAAAATGACGGTAATGGCAATAACAATCACAATACCAATGATAATAATAACAATTTATCTTAAGTGGTCGTCGAAACAGATTTTTCACAGATATTTTCTTTGTGGTATGGTTGCGGAGATAGTTTTTGCAACATTTAATGGTAAATGTAGAGAAATAATGGAAAACAATATACTGTCCAACTCTATTGGAAGGTCGCAAGGTAAAATGTTATCTCTCTCTACTCTAACAATGACACTAATTATATTATATATTAGTTAGAGTATTTTACGGAGAACAACAGTCCCAACAAAACAGCTGTGACGAAATGGTCGCTGTTCAACTATAGTTAAGCTCCAAAGTATTTTGGGAAATTAATTAAAAGCGTCGCCATCATTAATGGACAAAACAGCCGAGATACCAGTAAATGGGTCAGACCATCCGTTGACCATTTTGGCCACATGACGTCTGTCACCCTAAATGTTATTTTTATTAATAAGTTGTGTCCATGGTTCGCCCATAAATGACATTGTGCTGCAGGTGAGCATTAAATATTGTGGACTTCTTTGAGGTTCTTCTCCAATGGATTTGCGAAAACATTCTTTGTGGAAGGCAGAAGATAGGTTGTGTGGAACTGTAACATCTTGCCTAACATGGAAGGCATTATTGTCTTTATGTATGTGTTGTAAGTGTGCTTATCTGAGTCGGAATCGCATTAAGCACACATGTTTTCACTGATCCACAAGCATAAGCATAAGTACAACACAAAAAATTAACAGCTAGGCAAAGGCGGTCGACAAATAAAGGACCAGGAACTATAATTAACCTTAGTTAATTCTTAAATTCACCGATGTAAAAGTTATGAAACCATTTACGAGTATACGATAATAAAGAGAATAACCATTAAACGGAATGAAGATTTTTTATTCGTTAAACTACCGTAGCTTATAAAATAAAATAAGAACATTCAATAGGCATTGTAAATTCGCTGATAATAAAGTTGATGCTCGAAAACAGCTTAATGATTAAGTGCAACTTATGGAATATCTTAAAACAACGATAATGGTGTCCTACAAAAATCAGAGTATGACATTTATTACAGCTGTCTTGGAAGACATCATGTTTAAAGCAGAACGGCTATAAACCCTTCGCGTGCGGTGCAGATTTTAAAAGATAAGCCTATTAAGCGTTCACGCACATACAAAGGATTCCCCAGATGATGAAAAAGAGGAATTATTTGAATCAGTCCAACGGGAACTCTATGCCTACCCTCAGTATGATGTAAAAATCATTCTGGGGGATATGAATGCTAAAATAGTAAGGGAGCCTGTATTCATGCAGTACATTGGCACCTATAGCTTACAGGGGAACACTAATGCAATGGACAACGAGACAGCAAGCAATAAATTGGCCGTTGCGAGTACAAGGTTTGCGCGTAAAAATATTTAAAAAGCCGTCTGTTTATATCCTGATGGAGACATTCGCAGCCAGATAGACAACGTGCTGATAGACCGCCGCAACAACCCAAAACTAATGATGGTACGACCGTATCCAGGTGCTAACATCGACTCGGACTACACTACCTTGTTGGTACGGTAATCCGAGCGTGGATTGCGTGATCAAGAAAGACTTTATCCGCGAATCAGATTCTAGTCACCATGGCCGCCCTTCGCAATGAAGATATCAAAAACAACTACGGTCAAGCGATAGGACTCGCCCTAAATGCAGGGAGAATAAGTCCTAGGGCTGAAATGTCGGGCGAAGAGAAATGGACACGCCTTCAGAATACTGTCATTAGTAGTGCTGACTCCATGTTAGGCAGTAGCCGTAGAGCTCGGAATGACTTTTTCGATGACGAATGTAAGCTAACGCCTGAACGTAAGAATGTTCCGTACCGATCAGTGTAACATTCTCATAGAACGCGGGTACGCTAAGATGAATATAAAGAGCTCATAAAATATGAAAAAACAGTTCACCGGCGAAAGAAAGCAGCCTGTGAGAAGAATCTCGTCCGTGAACTAGAACAGTACAGAGGGCGAGGACCGTTCCGTGCCCGGAAGTTCTACCAAAGAGTACGCGGCATGATGAATAAACTTCGTCGCCGATCTTAAAGGCATTTTAGAGTGGTGGGAATATCACTTTTATAAGTTGCTTAATGGCCAGCTACTCTGAGGAATTGGAGGCTCCACCAATGACCGAAGACCATACTATGTTACCGCCACCAAGCATAGACGAAGTTAGCAGAGCGATCAATCGGCTCAAAAGTAAAAAGGCCCCGGGATCAGATGGGATCCCAGCGGGACTAATTAAAATAGGAGGCCCCACAATACACCAAGCAATTCAATAATATTGCAAGTATGGGAGGAATAAGGGGTGCCAGAAGACTGACCGGTGGAAAAATTTTATGCGGGAGTCCAGGAAGGGACACCTTTTGTAGAGCCAAATATGATGATAGATCTCTAATAGACAATTGTTTTTGTAAAATTTTTAAAGAGATCGGGCCCTGGGGTTAGCCCCCTAACATTTTTTAAAAAAATGTACCTGATTTTCTTTCCTAGTTTCTATTAGTTTGGAACAGTTGTTTTTTTCATATTTTTATCAATTAATTATCAGACCAACATTCATAACTGAAAAGTGTTTTTCTTGTCTTGTCTCTTCTCCTTTAATACTGTGTGTTCTATTTGCTTCATTTCGTTCCATGTGAATGCCAGACTTTCCCCTATTTCTTTATTACTCTTTATTTTGGTGTTCTTTTAAACCGAGATATTAATATCGATTCTATTGTTTTTGGGGTCGCTGACTTGAATAGTGATGGTAAGACTCCTCAAGGAGGAAGGAAGTGGTGGCTTATGTGGGGTGGATGTAAT
Organism: Nephrocerus scutellatus; assembly: GCA_947095585.1. Taxonomy (NCBI): domain Eukaryota; kingdom Metazoa; phylum Arthropoda; class Insecta; order Diptera; family Pipunculidae; genus Nephrocerus; species Nephrocerus scutellatus. Next base: position 4,002,388 of record OX352761.1, on the reverse strand, counting down.
GAGGTGGGTGAGTTTTATTTCTATACCGCTCATATATTGTATCTTCCATTAACATAATTGCTTCTAATTATTTCCTTAGTGGAATTTGTTTACTGCCAACCACATTCATTGTCGCAACGTAAATTACAACTGGGCCGAAGCAATGTATTAGACTTATATGTATGTATAGGTAAGTTTACTTGTAACTTTAATTACTTTCCGGACGCAAGATGCTGTGAATACCTCTGCGCAAAATAATTTAACCGAAACCGCCTCCATAGCAGGTTTTCACGTTGTAACCAAAAATTGCCTTGTTGGTTTTGTCTATTTTGTACTTTCCGTTAAGCTGCGAAACTTTTTATGTGTAGATAAAAGTGATGGAAATCTCCGTAATTGAAGCCACTAATTGGATGCGGCAAAAGCTCTTTCTTTTGGTTGGTTTTATCGAACTTTTTTCTTCAAAAAGCCGTTCTTTGTTCTTTTATATGAAATTATTTAAGTTAAGCTAGTAATGGTTCTATTTTATATTTATTGTACAACAGAAAAGATGAAAGGAGTTCATTATGTTTTTTTTCTAAGTTTTCCAATAATAGTGCATATAACAATTTGCAAGATATTTTCGCGCTAGTAACCAACGATACATAAAATTACATCATAAACAATATTGGGAAAAATTGTTCCACAAAACCAAACCAAATTTCTATGGATTTTCTTCAAAGGCATCGAAATTATGCACAAACTGAAATCGAATTTTATAGTATCTTTCGGATGATTCATTAAAAATGAAATAATCCTGCAAACGTGGAAACGAAACAACGAACTTATTGCAAAGAAAAGCATTAACCAACACTAGCACCAAGCTGTGCTACAAATTAATTCGTCCGCTCGAAAGTGCTGCGCTCGTGGCACTAAAGTTACACATAAAAAAGTTTTACTTCCGCTTCATATGCGTTCATGCAAAAAATAAACGTAGCTAACTAAAGTGTGCACCAGCAGAGGACTAGATTAATACTCGTATTAAATTAATAACCTCGATTTTATGGGTGTACTGAAAATAACACGTACCAATATCCATAAAAATCAGAAGGAGTTTCGCAATGTTTTCCACTTTTGAGTCAGCGGATGTGAGCCAGCGTTTCTACATGCATAAGGATCACCACCTCGGACGAGTGATGCAAAATTAAATTATTTATATGGCAATCCTGTCGGGGGGGGGGGAGGTTAAGCCTTCTTGGAATCTTGTATATATTGAATCTTTTTGGTCGTGAAATCGACGTGAATAGATTTAGGACTGTTAAAATGTATTTGCCATTTCTTGGTCCAATTTGCTAGATCGTCTACAGAACTTTGAAGAATTCTAGTTGATAGTACTTCACTTTTCTCGACTACAAGTATCACGGTGTCATCTGCAAATGTAGCTACTGCACTGTTTGGAGGGACTGGGATGTCGTTTGTAAAAAAAATAGTATTGGCCCTAATATACTTCATTATGGGACTCCAGCTTTAATTTCTTTAAAGTCTCGACTCTTTAAGACTCGAGTATTGCCGTATATTATTTGGGAAAAAGTAGCTAAAATTTATATTACAATCCTTCATGCCAAACCTTTTCAGACGCTTGAGCCACGTCTAAAAATATAGTTGAATATACCATTTTATCTTCTAGGGTTTTTCAATAATGTCGGTTGTTCAATGACCCTCCACTATCGCTGAGTGTTTTTCCCTGAACCCGAACGGATGAGATGGAATCACGACTTCACTTTCAATGAACGTTTTAGCCTCTTGATTAAGATCTTTTCAAATAACTTCGACAGTGAGATGGGTCTGTAAAATGACGGTTCATTGGAATCCTTCCCTGTCTTCGGGATCATTATTACTTCTGCAGCTTGCCAAAAGCAAGGAAAAGGTTTGAATCTCAAGCCAGCATTCATTATCGCAGTTAGCTTACACTTGACTCGCTGGGGCAATTGTTGCATCAGTTCAGCTGTAATAAGGTCATAACCAGGGGATTTTTTTAGTTGTAACTCTTTTTGAAGCACAGTTTCGATTTCAGTTAGTTCAACTGGAGGGATCTCTTCACTCCTTTGTACAAGTCTTTCTGCACAAATTTCATGCATTGATATTTCATTGGGTTAAAATATATTTTTCACACGCCCATAGACGGAAGTGACTGTTTCGTACGCTATAAACTAGCCTCGAAAGTAGCCCATAACAACACTAGTTATGTTATGTTATAAACGTCTTTTGTTATTTACTACAATCTCAGCGAACACATTGCGCATGAGCAAGAATTCTCTTTTGTTTGTCGTTTGTGATACCGCCTCGTTCGTCAAGCTTCGACCTCGCACGATAAACTCCACTTTCCTTGCTCGTTCTGTAATATACTATACCATATGTTCGAAAAAAAGCACTGCCTTTTCCATGTTACTCTTAGCCCACGAACTATTATTTGTTCTAAGAGGTGTGTAAAAGTACACGTCATTGAAAGATGTGCTCTCTTTAATCTGAAAAGGAACTACATGAGTCAGGAAATAGCCATCATGACAGACAGCCAAGTTGCGCTAAGAGTCCTGGATGCATTCCACATCACATCTAAACTTTTGGAGGAATGCAGGGCGAAGTTTTTGACTTGGCGAAGTCAACAAAGTGCGTTTGTACTCGGGCAACGAAGCAGCGGATAGGCACGCGAATAAAGGAGCAGAAACACCACTATTAGGGCTAGAACCGTTCTGTGGTGTAGGGTACCGCATAATGGGGAAAAAGCTACGCAGTATAGGTAAGGCAGCCGCTTCCGTGAGATGGGAGAATCTCACAGATCTACGGCAAGCAAAGGAAATGATTGGAAACTAAAACCCAAAGAGGTCTCGCATGATATTGGGACTAAGCAGAAATAATGTAAGAATCATTTCGGGTTTCCTAATAGGACATTGCACACTGAAAGAACACTGCAGACTCTGTGGGAAAGCGGAGAAGACCCTGTGGCATATTCTCAACGAATGCGGAGTTTCTGCGCGACTTTCACTGAATCCTCTCCATATTATTAAGTTCTTAAGAGCCAAAGTTATGGTGGGAGTACTTTAGGGATGGGCATGCACTGTCTCTGTAGCACAAGTTTGGGGGAAGCGCAATAGATCCGCATGGGTCGCAGTACTACTGCACCCCATTTATCATCATCATCAAGAGGTGGATTCTGTTGTATAGGGCGTTTGAGATATTAAGTTAATTCTGTGAGTTGGTTTAGTTGCGATTTGAACAAAGGATATCTTGTTTGTTGCCATTTCTTTCGGATTTTTTCATTTTTCAAATATTTGATTTAAGATTTCGTTCGGATATCTCCGTACAATTTTTGCTTTTTCCATAACAAGAGTACTTTTCCAAGCTGCACTTCTTTGTATCTGTTGAGTGAAGGCAAGCACTTGTTCTGCCAGATGATCTTTGCTTGATATCGAAGTGTGAAGATTAATTTTCTCTTCAAACAGCACTTTAAAATAATTCCAATCTGCTTCTAGTTTGTGAGAAGGATATTCTTTTCACTTTTCATATGCACACGATCGCTATAAACCATGTAGACTGGAGAGTGATCCGAATTTCTTCTTCTATTTATAGCAAACCCCTCGATATTTGTTTTGTTATAAAGAAGTTGATGAGGTCAGGTAATTTAGGCGGCATCTTATCCGTAGGCCAATAGGTCGGTTAACCAGTTGACATAAATTCGCATCCTGTTTGTTGCGCTGCTTTAAACAGTTCTCGACCTTTTGCATTTATTAATCGCGATCCCCAATGCGTATGCATTGAAATCACCACCCATTACAAATTTAGTTTTATCTTTAAGTATTAATTGCCGACATTGTTCAGAGCTAATTTTATGTCTTGGTGGACTATAGACAGCTGTGAGTGATAATATGTGTTTCTCAGTACTGATGGTAATTGTTGTTACTTGAAATTCAGAAGTGCAAAGTTTTTCCTCTTCATAATGATCTATACATCGTCTGACTATTATCACACTGCCGCTCCATTAATTGTTGTAAGGATGATTTATCTAATATGTATTATTTATTAGTGAAAAACAAAACAATAATTATTATTTGTGAGACGCTAAGCCGATAGCTAAACTATTGGTCTTTCAATGCCTTCTTTGTAATTTTGGTTTATTTAAAAGTAAAAATATTAACCTAAATCTCTCTGTTTGTAATTCCCATAAGTTTAAAACTCTTTTCATTGCATCGAGTAGCAATAATTAATCTAACAATTAGTTGTATTTAAATAAAAGTTTGTTAACTTCTTGACAAATATACTCTCATATATCGCTACATTAACCTGCATAAGAAGAAAAGTCAAATGTTGTACATACATTTATATTCATCCTCGAAAGGGAGAAAATGAGAGAAGCTGCATTTAAAAAAATGACAACGCAATGCATGTCACAATAGAAGTCTTCCTGGATGTCTACAGTCTACCCCAGTAAATAAAATGCTTTCATCCCTTGAACGACCGTGAAAACGATTTAACCCCAACGAGATGAGAAACGATATTCGTAAAAGGGGACCGACTGGACTCACAACGATTTATTTCCTGTTCACATTTATATTTAATACCTATTAACAGAAGGGAAGGCGTCAGACCACATTAAATCAATTGACACACTCAAGAAACGCGTGAGCCAAAGATCCTGAAAGTCTCGTTTTCCTAACCAACACATTCGCATCGATTTCTGCGAGCCCATGTTATTGCCTTTAATTTTTGCATTTTGGTCAAAATCGCAATCAAGTGTAAAAGGATATGATATGAATCAGCGTATGTGTGATCCTTTTGTGATGGTAATGAAGCAGACGACATCAATAATATGGTATGCCACTTTGTTTAAAAGTTAACAACTTTGGCTCTGTTTTGTCCGGCTCAGATTACACTCGTCGTTGGGTTATATAATAAAACATGATTCCGACGAGGATAACCGAAATAAATTCTGCGGCAAAGACAAAAGGACATTGTGTAGCGCTACGCCACCCAGCCAACCGCTTTGGTTGGGCTGAGCTGAACTGAACTTGAACCCAAATATGGCCGAGGCCTCATCCCAGAAAACAAACGCAAGTTGTCAGAACTCACACACATACACGCACATTCACCGGTAGTATGCACAAATGTACATACGATATCATACTTTTAATGTGAGTTCGTTCATCTTTTCTCTCGCCACGGCCAATACACCGAGTAATTTATGTGTCTGCAGTGAACTCCAATTTTTATCATACTATCCCTGTATAATGCATTTTTCTCTGGTAATGGAAAAGTTCAGTGTCACCATGTTAAACGGTTAGCTTGTGTGGACGAGGAAAATGCACACAGGGACGACATACAATCAACATATGGTTCTTAGAAAGAAATTCAAGGAAATCTTAAAGCGATAAGTGCTATAATTTGGAAATAATGTTTTTTGAATTTAATTCATATTAATAGTATTAGTTTTTAACGTACCACCAAAGTACAGTAAGGGTGGAATGATTTGACCAATTGCACCACGTCGAGAGCGATTTGGCCTTCCAAATAAAAAAAATCAACCGAGCTGATCTTCGGATCACGATAATATATTTCCAGAGTGGTTGCGACCATTGGCCGTTGGGCAGCCTCGCACCCAAACTGGGAATCATATAACTTTTAGAGGAGTTAGGTTACGTTAGGTTAGGTTAGGTTAAAGGTTGCTAGTAGACTAGTAATGGTCCATTGTGTTACCACGTGCATCAAGGAAATTTTTCCGCCTACTCATTGAACCAAAAAAGCTTCGTATGAAGCGTAGAAGACTACTAATGTCTATATGGTTAGCTAGGTAGATATTGTCATTTAAGAAGAAAGCTCCATTGGATAGTTTACGTTTTTTAGGGAGGGCTCGAATTGAATTTGTAGAGATTGATTCCAGGGATTTCAGTGCAGCTTGGCTATCCGAGAATATACGGATATCCTTAGCGGACATGACGCTTCTCTTCAGCTAAGACAAGGCTTCACTTATCGCCATAATTTCAGCCTGTAAAACACTACAGTGATTGGGAAGACGGAAAGAGAGGCTTACATTTAGCTTTTTTGAAAAAACACCTCCGCCGTCAATTTTTGACCAAAGCCGTTTTTTACAGGAGTTGCTTGGATGTGAGTGAGAGAAAAACCCTCATTTAATATCTTTCCGGCACTGGCGCTAAGTGATAAATCCTTCTTTGCCGACCTAAAGGAGATTTTCTTGATATATCTGGAGGACTGTGAACGCCCGGTGTCTACCTTTATCTTCCCATGATTTATGAAATTCAGAAGTTTTGAAGTTAAGCTTCAATAGTGAAACCAAAGTCATGCGACGTGAAAACCAAGTATCGCTAGGAATACCGATGTATTAGCAGTACGACAAAATTGGTATATCCGACGTGTATCTATTATTAGCACAGAGTTCTCAATAAAGATTCTTGAGGGTCTCTGACAGGTAGAAGAAGAAGCTTTTGATCGACCGTTAGTAGCTACCCAAAAAGCTACCAGTTATTTTCAGTGATTCAATACCGGGTGTACAGTGTTTTCAGCATCCAGTTAAATACAAGTCCGATGGATTGTTTTCCAAATTCTTAATGAGATGTTTCATCATCATATTCAGCTCTAAATCCAGAGTGCGGACCTTGCCTCCCACAAAAAGTCATTCCACCGGTCCCGATTTCTAGCCGATGTCTTCCAGTTTGAAAACCTTAATGCTGGGCGTACAGGGGCCTACTGAGCTTATTCCTCATCGCGGTTATGCTGGTAGATCTCATCTGAGTCTCCGGAATCGTCCTGCTTCACATAACAAACTAATGTCCAAGTTTTTTATTCAAACTTTAGAAACATTCCGAAAATTTTATTGATTCTCTTTACGAAGTTTGCCAGCAGTTTGTGTGGTATGCCTTTCACAATAATTTATAATAATAACAGTAAACGCTACGCATAACAAAATGAGTTTATTTTTCGCTTGCATATGCTCAAGCGCATATCTCAAAACTCACAAGCACTTTAGTTATTAATTCACTACAAAGCGTACTCCTAGGCTTCGACACACACCTGGTAAAAGGTTTGACCAAAAATTCCTTTACGCAAATGCAGAACGGACATCTATGAGTAGCAGAACTGCAGAAGCCAGGCCATTTAATTAAGGATGTTCGGTGGTGTATGTGTGCCTTTTACTGCTGCTTGTTGCCGTCCATACTAGAAAGATGCTAATTTATTTGATTTTATGCGTAAACATTTTTGTTGCGTCACTGAGGAGGAGAAGAATCATGCTACAAACGAACTGCTCAATGGTAGTAGGAGATATACACTGCGGTTCCCTAGATTAGAAGCATATCATTTGGGAGATAAAATTGATATTTCTGCAGTTGTATGCTAGGAAAGTAAAAACAAATTATGGCAAAAGTGAGAGGAGTTTGTGGTTAATACAAAATCAAGTTTTAAAAAATATTCAGAACAAGATATAGGTACATTAGAGATCTTTTCGACAAATGAGTCAGAATGGCATGCATTTTGTTCATAAGATTAGAAGCATCATAAAAAAAATTCTCTGTTGTCTGTCTGTCTGTCTGTGTCCACTCTACAGTTCAAATGGCTAAATTTTCATTCCAGGAAAGTTTAAAGGCATCGAGCAGCGCTTTCTTGTCATCTTATTATTTCCCAGCTGTGTACACTTTTCGTATAAACCAGACATTTTCTATAATGTTAAGCTCTGACGAATAAAGTGGCCATAGTAAAAGTTTAACATTTTCATTGGCATTTTCATTTAACATTGCGAGCGTGTAGAGAGTGGTCCAAATCGTGGATTTTTGGGAAAGCTGATTCCAACACCGCTTTGTAGCTATTTCCTGTCATTTTTTAGTTTCTAACCACTAAGTCGATGGTGCCATAATAAATTTTAATTTTGGTGGGGGCAAATAGCCCCCATTTATTCGGCTTATTACAAGCTAATAGTATTAACTTAAAACTAAGACATAAGACAACACTTAAAGTTAGAAGGAACGGTGGAGGAGATCGAGTTTAAGGCCGGGAGTGCTGTGGTTAACATCGATAACAGTGAGGTTTAAGTTAACCTTTCGCAAGCATACGGTAGTCGGTAGATAGAAGAGAAGCAGGCAACGTAGATTACGGGGGCTTTTGTTAAAGAAAATCGAGTTATATAAAGATGCACAGTCGAAGGAACATAAGAGGAGACGATGTATGAAAAGAATATCAGCAGTGTCTCTGCGTTCCTCAAGTGTTTTGATTTTCTGACGCTTAGGTTTAGGTTGTGGATTGGGGGCGGAATAAGGTGATTCTCCAAAGATAAGCCGCGAAGAGCAAATCGAAGAAAACGACGTTAGGTGCTCTTGATTCTAGACAGATGAATTTGATGAGAGAGGAACCATGCTTGACTAGCGTACCCGAGGAGGGGACGGACAAAAGTGATATAGGGGGATCTAGTCACAAAAGGGTTGGAAATTTTTTTGGACCACCGTTTGATAAAGCCAGGTGATGAGTTGGCTTTAAGAATTATTTCATCAATATTAGAACGGAAATTTAGCTTCCAGTCGTACAATATGCCGAGGTCACGAAAAGATTGTACGCGGGATATGGGTTGGCCGTGGAGACGGTAATGTCTGGGAGGGGGCTTATTACACTTACGTGATAAGGTAATGATATTGAGCTCTAAGCAATTTTTGAAGCACCAGGTCGAAAAACTCTCTAGGACTTGTTGAAGGAGACAAGAATCTTGTGAAGAAGAAATTGGTTTGAAATATTTTGTGTCGTCAGCATAGAGAGAGAGAGGGAGGAGATCTTTTATAGTTAGAATGAAGAGAAGGGGGCTCATATGGCTACCTTGTGGTACACCAGACGTCGCCATGAATGTGATTGAGAGGACGGACCTGAAGCGAACACTATAAAGACTGTTTTTTTTTTTAATGCTGTAAGAGCGTAGGACACGAATTCAACGAAGTTAGTGGTGGTTTATCTATCTTTGAGAAAACCGTGTTGGCTCGGAGAGATAAGAGACTTACAATAGAAGCTAAGGGTTGCGTATACAATACTTTCAAAGAGTTTGGGTATATGAAAAGCAAGGGGATGATAATTAGTTACATCATTCTTTGTTCTTTTTTGTGTATCGGGGTTATGAAAGAGGTATTCCAAATTTGAGGAAATTCTCGTTGTGAAGGGATAGGCGAAAGAGGTTAGAAATGGAGTGGGAGAGACTAGAGGAATACTTTTTAATAAATATGGCGGAAAGGCCATCTGGGCGGGATGAGAATTCATCATTAAATTTTTGTAACTTATTTTCGATACCAGCGGGGTCAACAGCTTAAGAGAGAAAGGGGCCATTGGAGGAGTTAAGTATAGTACATTACAGTACGAGCAAGGAAAGTGGAGTTTATCGTGCGAGGTCGACGCTCGGCTACCGCCTCGTTCGGCAATCTAACGAGCACGATGATCACTTTTCTGCAAGTCGTGTACGCTATTTTTCACGCGTCCAAACCGGTTTTTTTTGCTAAATCGAGAGAGAAGCAGAAATGTGAGAATGTGTGTTCGCTGTGACTGCAGTAAATAACAAAGAAATGAATTTTTCACGCGTCCAAACCGGTTTTTCTGCTAAATCGAGAGAGCAGAAGCAGAAATCACAAACGACAAACAAAAGAGAATTCTTGCTCATGCGCAATGTGTTCGTTGAGATTGTAGAAAATAACAAAAGACGTTTATATCATAACATAACTAGTGTTGTTATGGGCTACTTTCGAGGCTAGTTTATAGCGTACGAAACAGTCACTTTCGTCTATGGGCGTGTGAAAAGTAATTAAAATAGGAGCGGTCCGGTACGGAGGTGTTGACAGCGAAAGATTGTTTGAAGAAGATATCGCCAATTTTGGCAATTGTAGGTGGATCGGTTGATGATGTGTTTTATACTCTTTTTTTTAGTTCTTATACAAAAAGTAAAGTTTAAGAGAACTCTCATTAGCTTGTTCTCTTAAACTTTCGGAGTTCACCGTTACATTCAACATGAACCACTGTTTCTTAAGCCATTTTTTTCTCACTCTGCCATATATCGGGAAAAAGATAATTTTTACTCCTCAAAATTGCCTGGTTCTAATCTAGTGAACCGCAGTGTATATGTTTGAGTGCCTTGCAGTAAGTGCGTATACTGACGCCGCCATTCATTTATAAATAACCTCAAATTGTTTCCCAAAACACACACACTCACATATACACCCAGTGCGTGTTTGTCAGTGAGTTTCCAACAAATAGAATATCCAGACAAATATGGCAATGATGATGCACTTGTGACTATTTCCTAATATTGTGCGGACAAAATGATCCTGAAAGCATCCTGGCTCTAGCCATTTCCCATCACTGTGAATGTATCAACATTTCTGACCAAAAACTATTAGTATGTACTCCAATTTGCGGCAATTTCATCATCAGATGGTGCTGCCTGACTCTGCAGCTAGAGATGCTAATGTGTAGTTGATGGTCTGGTGGTGGGCGCTCCAATGTTTCCCATTGGGACAAACATTCCAAACAGTTTCAGGTGTGCGCACAGAGTTCCAAATGCAAATAAATGCCATGATGATTATTCATAGATTTAATGTTGTGGATTTCCGCTGCTCGGCATTTGAATGTGAGATTTGTTATTAGCGCTCCGGCTGGCCGCCTGGCCCCGTGGCCGACAGCACGAGTGTATTATTGTTATTTATGCTGGTAAATTGAAAATCCATTGCTGATGTGAGGTAGCCGTTGTACCGCGTTCTGCCATTCTGTCGAGTCAATATTTATTTTCCTTTCCCGTGCGGGTACACACACACATCGAAATTCGAATGAATAAATAAACGGATGAATATTAATTTATGATCAATTGGCGATAGCTGAAAATTTGTGTTGTGTTGTTTTGTGCGCATTTCTGTTGACGGCTCCTAATGAGAATTTATTAAAGTTAGAAGGAAGCCGCACTAGCGCCATTCTAAATCCTTAAATGGAAATTAAATAAAGTTGTCGGAACAATTGTTCAATTTGTATACTTCCATGTATATTTAATTAGAGATCAGCACGTTGTTGGAGAGTAGGATATCAATTTTAATTTTATGTTCTTTACAATTTAATGTTGAGCGCGTGCAGCCAGATAAGATGAGATTTTGTTTATAGTACCATATGTTGATAGGCTAGAACTCATTTGATAGAGATGAACAAAATGAAAAGTGATGGTGATCGAGGTTCCGCTTTTTGGTAATTATTGGTACGAGTTCAACACGTTTTTGAAATTTTTGTAAAACGTCGCATGAAAAACGTATCAACGTCTAACGTCTTACAAAATTTGGTCAGGTAAAACAACAATCCGAAGTGATTGCTAAGATTTCAATGAAGGTAGAAGCACTTAAATTAGCTCGGGAAGATTTGCTTTCAATTTTTATATATGATGACGATTGTGTGGGGTAAGGGGATGTTGTAGCAATATGACCCATGTGAATATATTGCGCTTCATCATAATCATCATATTTGGATCAAAACCCAGTGTCAGGTCCTGACCTCCCGCAAAAAATCAATTTAGCGGTCCGGATTTCGAGCTGATGTCCTCCAGTTTGTCATACCTAAACCCTGGGCGTCCTGGTCTACGCCATCCTTCCAGCGTAGGCTTGGCCGGGCTCGTTGTCGTGTTCCAAAAATCGTACTGCAAAGGACTTTCCGAGCTGGATCCTCTTCGTTCATAAGAGCTAGATGTCCTACCGAACTTAATTCTATTCACCATGTCGACATCGCGGTAACGATCATAGATCTCATCATTATAGAGTCTCCGGAATTGTCCTTACTCACAAACGGGGCCAAGAATACTCCGTAAAACTTTTCTCTGTTGTGATTAAACTCCTGGATATGAAGAGTATTGAAAGACTATAGAAGGCTTTGTTAGCTTTGGGCAACAGTGCGCGTCTATCTGGTTCCATGCTGTTATCGGCTGCTACAGTTGGCCCGAGATAGTTTAAGAATATTACTTCTTCAAACTCGCGCTCCACTATAGTAATTGCGGGACCAATGTTGGATCTTCTGCTCGCAGACATGGCCACCATGTACCTTGTGTTGCTCTCATTTATGTGCAGTCCCAGATTTCGTGCAGCCCGCCCGATCTGGATAAAATTTTCCTATTTCCTATACAACTCTTGGATTAGTAAGCCGGCCATTTAGCAACTTATATGGAAGTTCTCTTCCCATCGTTCTAAGATGCATTTGAAATCGGCGATCAGTTTACCCTCTTTGTCTCTGCAGTATGTGCAATGCGGTGTATATTGCGTCATACCGCGGACTCATGGAGCTCCCGGTCAACTGATTCAAAGAATTCTTCTTTCTCATCATTTGGAGAATCCTCTGTAGATGCGTGAAAGTTTATGATGCTTATATTTTTAAACCTGTCCCGCAAGCGAAAGGGTCCATAGCTGTTCATTTACTGCTTTAAAGCCGATAACGGTGTGTTTCATGTTTTTGCTGACTAGAAACCCTACCCCAAGCACATGATGTCTTGCATGACAGCTATAATATGTATATGTCATATTCTGATTTTTGTAAGACACCATTCCACGTCAACTGAATCTCCTAAATTGCTGTTGTGTAAGCTTTATATTTGGACAGGGTATCGGCTATCTGCTGTGCAGCTTAAATTCTATACAGTGAGCGTAGGTTCCATGAGAAAATCTTAATCCGTTTAGCCATTTTCGTTGTCATGGTCGTCGACGTTCATCAGTGTATCCGAGCTTGATTTGGGGTTCCGTAATTAAGTGAGCGTAGGTTCCATGAGAAAATCTTAATCCGTTTAGCCATTTTCGTTGTCATGGTCGTCGACGTTCATCAGTGTATCCGAGCTTGATTTGGGGTTCCGTAATTAAGTTTAAGCCCTAAACTTACTTTGACGGGACTAGCCCGATCATTTAGCTTCTCCTCTATTGGAGAATCTATTGCGCTTAGGGATATTATAAACCCGATCCCTACAGAACACCTACACATCAATGGCTCTTTAAAACTCAATGATATGAAATGGATTAGGAGAATGTCGCTCGGACGCAGAGAAGATATCGCGTGGAAATGGTTCCTTCTCTTCGTTTCTCCACATTTTTCGGAAAGATGCGATGCCAAGTGCTATTCTCTGCTTCTCCATACAATTTGCAGCTGTTTTTCTATTCCAGTCCTAATTACCTAATTGCCGTCTCAGCCTAAAACTCCGTATAAGAAACCCTGTTATAATTCTTACATTACTTCCCAGCACTATTTGAGGCCCCTTCCATACCGTTGTTTTCCAGCAGCCTTATTATAGAACTTCTTTGATGTTCTCGCCTAGTCTGTTCAGTTTTTCTCTAAACTCTATCCACTAGTCTCGACATGATGTGGAATGCATTTTGGCCATGTTCTTCTGTTGAAGATTGAAATGAATCACCATCGCCTTCTGATTTCTTTGATCTATCCACATACCATTTTTTGCTCATACCAGGATGTAATCGGTATTCAGTTTTAGACCTGAATACCCTCTTAGTTCTCAATTCCACTACAAACGTATCATAATTTTATCACATGGCATATAGTTGCTAGCGGAGTCTGCTTGACAACTGAGTTCACTTCTTTGCTTGGTATCTTATATATCGCCTACCATACTCAAACGTTACCTAATAGTCTCCTTAGGTTTACGTGCTTGTACAACAAGGATTGCCTCCACACCTGCTTTTGGGCAGGTCCGCATGGTCTCTGTTATTCAGACACAAGCCAACCTTTGGACTTTTTCCAATTCTTTCCTTGCAGAGCTTACCTGGGTCCTATCACAACAAAGCGAAGTAGCAATCTGCAAACAAAAGACAAAGCGTTTGCTTTTAGCCATGTCCTGTTTTCTAATGGATTTTGTAACGTATATCATCCATCCATATTATTATTACCGCTGGTATTTCTTGCAATATCTTGGACAATAATTACGCTAAATCGTTGCAAAACACCAATTTTTGATAAGGAATACCACCGAGGAGTTACTGGATGAAACACAATTATCAAATCAAAACTCACCTATAGTATATAAATAGGATTATATGACTATTTTATGAATTTCTTTAATTTAAAACATAGAAGATTGTGCTGCACGTCCAATTTACAAAACACACCAAGGTCAATAACATCTTCAATAAGAGGTTCTTTTGAATTTTTTTATTTTAAAAGATGAAATCATAAATGCAGTCATCAAGGCGGCAAAAAACCAAATCATTATCTGTGTATTCCTTGTAGAGAATTTCAATGGAATTAGATGATCAACGAGGACGAATAATTCTAAGGAATTTTTAATAGAGCATTAACCTTATTCAACTTACACTACGAAGGACTACGATAAAGAGCTTCCACCTGGTCCAATTTTATATTCTCGCTATAAATCACTCCAATATTAACTGGCCACCAGCGAAAGAAGGAATTGAAAAAAATAAAAATACGAAGGAGACTGAAAGCAGATTTTCCAAAAGAAAACATACAAAAACATACTGCTTTTATGTAGGATAGTAATAGGACGACCGAAAAATGCCCAAATTGGTTATATTCTCGTATACTCATCCACGGCTACTGCCGCGCTTAACGATATACATTGAGGCAGAGTGTATTGGCAATAAGTTTCCAATTAAGTTTTACTTCTAATGAAATTATAAGCTCCCTTTCGGAGCAATTATTTATTGGCTCTTCAAGAAGCATTCCAATCCCAAGCCATTTGCCATAGTAAAATATTGATAAGGGCATACCACTTCGGCTGCAGTCCGCGTGTCCTCATTTCAATGACCGAAGTAGTCTTTGGTTGCTCAATCGACGGCAAATGAATGCAATGCAATGAAATCAGGTCAAATGGATTTCGAATATCTATGCGTTATCTATATGCACCTAAGGCCACAGTGTAGATGCTGGGGAAATTATTAACTCGTTTGAACTTTGGTCAGTCAAGCGGCGGTGACACAGAGTGCAGACCAAAATTGAGTTTATTTTATTCATTTTTAATTGGTTGCTTGATTTGCTTGGTTGCTTGGAAGGTTGGTTGGTTGGTCGGTCGGTTTTTTCCTTGCCGCATCATAGATACATATTTATGACATACGCTATGCAAGTTTGGGAGTGCAGAAAATTTCTTGTGAATTAAAGTTTGGCTGAATTAACTTCTATTTAGACAAAATAGTGTAATTTGGTTTGACTGTAGCGAGAAGACCATTTTGCTCCTTTATGACTCTAAATATTCCCATAATGTCCGTTTTTAATGTTCAAAAGTCTTCAACTAGCTCACCGTTGAACTAAGCGCGTCTCACTCATCATTTTCTCAGGAATTATGGCTTCTATCGAACAAGCAAACATTTCTTTACCTAAGTTTCACCGTTTACCAGTTACCCGCTATAGGTTTTAATAAAAAGGGTTGACGCCTTATCTAAAAAGTTTGGCATCTAGCGGTCGTCTTCCTTATGAAGATTGGCAGGGTTGAAAGCCCTACAACAGCTTCTAATGCAGTCGTATGGCAGGTGCGCATGGCACCCGTTATTCCTAGAGAGGAAATCGTTTGTAGCTTCTGACGCTTAATTACCGTTGTCCTTTCACGAGCTTTCGACCACCATTTGATGGCTGCGTACGTGATAAATGGTGTCACCATCATGGTATACATCCAACGGTAGGTCTACTGACATACAGGGCCCTAGTGGCACGTTCGATGGCGGTCTTGAAATGAGATTTACAGTTTAATCGTTTATTAGGGATAACTCGAAGATATTTAATATCACTGGAATACTATAATATGGTAGTGTCTTTTAGTATTATAGGTCTGTGCTTTTACCTTTCCAGTATGCAAACTGACTTGAGTGTAGAGGAATAGACGTATCTATCCACGCTCTGATAAGAACATCAATAATTTTGAGAACAACTGATGTTAGACCTACAAGTCTGTATGATTTAGGCAGCTCGCTGGGCCTTTTTGCCTGGTATAAAGATTACGTTTACCTTTCTTCAGGTATACGGAATGCAACCCCATCACCGCCAGGTACTTTGAATTATTTGAAGTCCATTTAATCTTATCTGGACTAAATATTTTTCCTTTCTCTTTAGCTGAAGTGACGCCGCCAGACGCTAAAACCTTGTCGGTACTCTTAAGGCTTATCGTAAGCCAATTTTGCCACTGTAGGTGTTAAGGCTATTCACGGAGGCGTCGTCAACCGCCAATACGAAGTGGACGAGATCACTTAACTGCTTCCTCTGTATAACTTTCCACGAGTTAGCCTGTAGTCCAGCAGCTAGAACTTTGTCCGAAGATATCTACAAACTCTGTGGAAAGAACTCACGGATGATGTGGGGTTTTGGGAATGATCCTTTTTTTAGCCAGCGTCACGTTCAATTCACTCTTGGCTCTGATCTTTCCGAAGTTCGATCGCAACCACCCGCAGTAGTACCGTCTATACAGACGAAGACAAGCCACTCCGATTTAAAATATGAACTGGTTAATTGCGGCCACACCACATCTCAATTGAGATGTCAATAATCGCCTCCTGCTCATTAGTGAGGGGGTTTGTAGCCAGGTCAGTGGGGACGACACCCAACCTGACAGCACTAGCCACATGGCTGAGAGTGGGTATGTTAGGTGTAGGTCCCGCCTTGACTTTTTTAGTTTTAGGCGATCAGTTTGATCATCAGATCTAAAACGACTAGTTTCGCGCCGTTTTGGGGGAGCGTTTTTGGCAAATTCGAGAGCACTCTCTCTACTCTTGCCAGTGCGTAGAGCAATTCTAAACCGGATTTTCTCAAGCTTATTTATCCACGCTTGATAGATCCACTCCTTTGGTTCTGGAAATGTAGTCCATATAGGGACTTCCCAATAGTAGAAAATATGCCGCTACAGACATCAAACAAGTGTCGATGCGTCCAAATCAGAGGTTGTAGATTCTTCATCTTCTAATCCGACACACTCGCTAGTTACAGATGGGGCCTGTATGGCATCGCCGTCCTAATTTCGCCTAAATGCGTCTGCTCAATAATAGACCGAGGTATTGGAAGGACAACAGCTTCTTGTGTTATAACGGGCTGCGCTATAGCAGAACCCGAGGTTGATGCAGTTTGAGATGGATCGGTCTTATAAATATTTTTTAAAGATTCAATTATGAAACCCTCGAAAATCCGAGAAAAAGGGTCACCCATGACAGAGCCCGGTTCGCCATGGGAAGACTGGTTTACACCGAAGGTTGCCTGGTATTTGTAGTTCGCTTACTATAGACTAAGCTCCCTCTTAGCCATGCATCCATCGGCGTAAACTGTTCCACCTTATATTAGGTGTACCTTTGACTGAGGATATGACTATTCCGTTACCTCAAATAGACCTCCTTTATCTGGGCTTGGGACCGGCATGCTACCATCATATCAAGGAGAAGTTGTATATATAATCCATAGATGTACAGGAATGGGTACTCCTAGAAACTTCAGTCAATATGACAAAACATTAATTAATTAATAGAAAAAATGAAAAATAACGAGCATTCCAAAAAATCATAAAAAAAATCCGTCGCACCAAAGCAATTCACTATCAACGTACAAATTACCATGAGTAACAACGAGGAATCTAGTTACGCACATCCTCCGATCGCGGTCTAAAACACTTAAGGGACGTTAACTTAAATAATAATCCAAAGCCTAACTTTATCTCTTCGGCTTTTAAAAAACATCTTCGTCAGACATTTATTTGACAACGAAATTCGCAACACATTGCCAGGAGCTCTAATAGCATTTACATTTTGAAAACCAGTCATGATGCAGTTCGAAAAGGTCCTTTTCCCCACAACAGCACAGAACCATAAAAGGGCACTTTACATATATGTTTGAATAAGTATCAACATCAGCAGCAGCAGAAAAAACTTTTCGCATGGTCATGCCACGATTTGTTTGTTCGATATGGGAGGACTGCGTTTGCGGGCGTTCGAGGACACTGGAGCGACTAGATCAAAGTTCCCGCCGCGCCGACGTTTAATAGAATTATTCCCATGTGATATACGATTTTGTTGTAAAGCTTGTCCCTGTGTTTACACTGCCGATGACATTCTGATGTAAACCCGCCCGGTCATAGCCTCTCGCTCGTCGCCCTATAAGCCCGCATTTTGTTTATCAGTTTGTCTGCGAATGTTGCAAAAAATTTGCAATGCAAATATTCGTTGCTATCCGTTGAGAGCTAAGTTTTCATTTTATTTGGCCGCTGAATACGCGGTGGCTGTGTATTGCTGCTCGGCAATTGAATTAGAAAATGGCAAAAGTTTTCACACAGTCAGACGCTTCATGGTCGTGGACAGCTGCCCTATGTGTATTCTGTTGTGCAGGAAATATTATGCGGGACTCTGCTGAACAGCGTAATGGACAAATCGATCGAATGCCACTTGAGATAAAGTTCTCAGTCATTCATCACTCATTACCTTCAGATTCAACGTCAGTCTTCTCCCTGGTCCACTTTGTAATTCACCCGTGCAGCAAGTGCTAATTGTCTTCCCTTGTTCTGTAATGCCCTGGGGAGTCAAATAAACATTCTACTCTACTACAGCAACTATTTATGTAAATAATTATTTTGCAGTAAATTTCCAACGGATAGATGGGAAGTCAGAAGGAAAGGTTTTCGAATTTTAATTCTTGAATTCACAAACAATTGTCGCCTAACAATGTCCATTACCTTTAATTGTTTGCTCAAATGGTAACAGACAAGATTTTGATAGAGAAGCTCTCAACTTAATTTTGATTCTAAAAAGGCATTAGCCGGTTTAAGATTCGAAAGCTTTATTGATCATAGGGTACTATGATCAGTGGATTACAGAAATTAAGTATATACAGGGTGTCCACCCCTAATTGGTGCAAAAAAAATTGGGAAATAATTCTTGAGTATATTCTAAAAAAAATCGTAAAAGTAAATCTTTATTACGGGCGATTTCAATGCACACAATTCAGGGTGGCTCCACCATTCTGGCCAGATAACACCCGAAGGAAGGTGTGTTGAGTTGTTCGCTGAGTTTAATCACCTAACTCAGCTTGTAAATGAGCCTACTAGAATACCTGACATTGCAAATCATTCCGCGAACACCCTTGACTTGTTCCTTACCTCTCGTCCTGATAAACACTCCGTCAATATATTATTGTCGCCTCTAGGCTCGTCTTACCATTGTGTTGTATGAGCTAATTTCTCCTTTATAAACCACACCGTTAGAGAAAAAACTCCTAAAAAACAGTATGGCAATACAAGAAAGCCAATTCGGATGGCCTTAACAACTTCTTTGGGAGAACTAACTGGTCGCTATTGTTTCGTTATAGAAACGTGGATGCCGCTGTTGATGCAATCAACAAACATCATCCTTATTGGTATATGAGACTTTATCCCCTCCAGGAATAAGTCTGTCAAACAAAAGGAGGATAGATGTTATGGCTCGAGCTGTAAAGAGGCTTCTAGGTTTAGAGAGATATGCTTTCGGTTTTACAAAGGTAACCCTACTGAGGAAAACCGAACAAATTTTAAATGAGCCAGAAATGATTGCAATGTTACCCTTCGGCGTGTCAAATTCGCCTACGACCAAAAATTGAGGCAAAAAATACTACAACGTCCCAAAGGTAGTAAACGTTTTTGGTCATTCATGAAAAGAATCAAAAATACAATTCCATTCGTCAGTTCCATAGCTTATTTATAATGGCACTCCAGTTGTCAACTCTATGGACAAAGTCAATCGGTTTGCTTTGCTTTTTGCAGCTAGGTCCACTCTTCCAGATTGTGCATTGTTGCCTGCACCTCAGAGTATGGAGCACTCCATGGGACAGATCATCATTCTATCCTATTCTTCTGGACTCTTCCCAAAAAGTTGGAAAATTGCCTTTTTCCAGTCCATGCCCAAAAAAGGCAAGCGGTCGTCTCATTCTTCGTATCGACCCATAGCACTTACTTCTTTCCAAGGTCGTGGAAACGCTGTTGAATTTTCAGCATTAGCTGAATTTGGCATTAAGCTCTTTTGTCTAAAATGCGTGCTTATGGTCTCGATGAAAAACGCTTTATTGGATTAGAAGCTATCTTGTCCTATCTTTAACCACATAATTTAAGTTGTTTTTGTCGGTTTCAAGTCCAAAATGCATCACATAAATGCTGGCTTTCCCCAGGGCTCTGTTCTTTCCCCGACGCTCTTTCGCATGTTTATTAATGATCTCTTGTCTATTACTTCTAATCCAATTCAATCTTTCGCCGACGACAGCAGTCTCAGCTTCTCATATAAGTTTCAGGAACGTCCCTCCACTTCTCATGTGGAACTCAAACAACTACGTATGTTAAGTGCGTTAAACTCTGACCTTGACAGCATAATACAATAGGGAGAAATCAATCGAGTAGAATTTAACGCTTCCAAAACCCAATACTGTCTCCGGTCGTCTAAGCGAATCCTAAATCCCATGGCATTATCCATGAATGGCACTTGCATTGAGGAAACTGAAAATCTCGCAATTCTCGGTATGTGCGTTAACGACAAGCTTCGTTGGAATGACCACATATTTACCGTTGCCAAAAATGCTGTGAAATGTTTAGGTTTTCTAACCCGGCGCAAGAAATATTTAATTCCCTCTGATATGGCTATCTACAAGGTTTTTATTCGCCGTTAACTTGACTACGTGGGCGCCGTGACTCAGTGGAAATGCACATGGCTACTAAGCAGAAGGTTCGTAGTTCAAATCCCAGTAACACCAAAAGTATTTTTCACGGTGTCCCACCTCTCGCGAATGGGTGGCAAACTTTCCGAGAGCAATAATTTTCACAAAAAGCTTCACAATTCGCCGTTCGGATACAGCCTTAAATTGTAGGTCCCTTCCATTTCTGTACAAAAATATTTAGCATAGGCAAGAAAAAACTGGAACAGGAATTAGAGATGGATATCTGAAGACTCAAATAAGATATCAACTTTATTTAAGCGCAGTTACAAGGGCTAATATTTCTTCTAAAAATAAGGTCCCAAACGAAGGTTCTAACATTAGTATTAATAGATAAATTTCCTTTAACATGGGTCAGGGTACACTGAAATAAGCTTTTTCTTAAATCCCAAAAAAAAATGAATGAATATGGAGATAGGCCATTTTTTTCTTAGAACAAACCTAATAATCATTTCCAAAATTATTGTGCACGAATTAGGGGATACCCTGTATACATAATGTAAAAAAGAATGCAGGATCATTTTCATAAACCATTCAAATTTTCTACACATCCCTTCCATTGGTGACATCACCAGTCCAGCATCATACACGCATGCCTCTGGTACTCTATCGCATCGTTCGTCATAACTTATAAATTATTTATATGCATTGTAAAGCATAAATGTTTTTTTCTTTCATTAAATGTGACATTTTAATGGGTGCAGCGCAATGTAAAAGCGTTATCTATGATCAGCCGAATGCTGTGCATTCGCATAGCTCAGCAAATGCCGTATTCAATGTTTATCACAAAAAAAACCCGCGAAACTCATATTTCAGTACATTTTTGTTTTCCTTATCAATGCAACAATTATAGATAAATATAATTTTTGTTCCTGTTGTCCCTATTGTTTATTGTACTCGTGAATATTTTTCGCTCACTATTAATGCAACATAAATAAACAATAATTTTACCGCCGTCGAGAATGCTTGCCATCAAAATAATCGAAAAGAATGCATTTTATATTGTTATCCTGGAAAAAAGATAAAACACAACAAAGCGTATCAGAATGCATTTTCCTGGCACAACAATCTGTGGCAAATTTCCTCCCAGTATACGTGTACATCCAATAAATTTCCTAAAGAACAACAAATGTTATTGTAGCTGCTGCAATTTGGTTGTCAATATATCTCATCGTGCTATCATCTCCCCACTGAGTAGAAAAGAAATAAATTCAAAAAGGATAGATAATATGATGTCCATGTTGTTATGTTATTTTCCAGGATGATTTCTTATCCTTGCAATTGCAATTCTGGTTGCACAGAGAAGCAGTTATGCCCGAAGGAAATCTGCTTTGCAAAAATCTGCACTTTGCCATTATTATTTGTCTCAGGATCCATGGCTGAATAGCTACGCGGAGATAGATGCTCCCTAAAATGACAATGCAATTAGGAATGCAGATATGAATTATATTTGTGTGAGTCGCAGAAGGACCAATGAATGCAAAATTATTGTATGCAAAGCATTTATCTTCCTATTAGGTACATTTAGCCATTTGAACCATAATCGTTCGTCATATATCATTTGGGCCTGTTTTACTCTGCATCGGCAGGCATTCAAAGTGCTAGTGCAATTATCCTTGGATTATGCTATGCTACCGTAAAATGAAGATACTTTGAAGTTTTCTTAATTTTTTATGTGAACATTTTTATTGTCGTGGTTAACTCCTGTTACCATTGTCAAATACTCTTATTTCCAATGTGTCCGATTGTCTGCGACACATTTTAAATATTTTCCTGTCCAATTCTTCCAATAATTCCTCCTAAGCTGTTCGTACGGATAAAATAGCTTTTCCATACCTGTGCCAACATTCCGAACCCAGCTTTTACTTTACCAATCCTGCTGCATACATCCAGTTCGGTGTTGTCACCAGCCAGCCAAGGCAAAGCTTCCTAAATAAAGAAAATTGTCCAGCATAATTGTAACTTGAAAACTGGAATCTAAATTGAAGAGGGTTTTTGTTTTAACACTGTTATCATTTGCATTCTGACTCCAGTTGCTTGGGTTTCCAAATTTTTGCGAAATAATTCATTATGTCTTACTAATTAAATATAGACAACTTGCTTTTGGCACTGCACAGCTTCAAACCATACAAATATGCAGGACGGCATAACACCAGCCGAACTCCAAAAGACCTCAGATATTACTCTACCTGTGTGAGAGGTAATTCTCAAGAGTTCTCTAGAGTTGGTCCACATTCCGGATTTATGGATAGAGGTAAAAGTGGTTCTCATACCCAAAACGGGCAAATGCCCAGACTAATTGGTATCCACTTACGCAATAGTATAGATAAGAGACTCCTGTCTAATAATCAGCATGCTTACTGCAAAGGCAAATCTGTAGACACAGCTCTGCATACGCTAGTGAGTTCTATTGAATATTCACTCCACCATAAGGAGTATAAAATGGTTGCATTCCTGGATATTGAAGGAGCTTTTAACAACGTCAACATATCGGCGATTGCACTGTTGGCCGTGAAGGTAGACGACTTCACTTGAAGAACTAATTAATATGCTGCTTACAAGTCGGAACATTAATACAAAACTGGGTGTGGCGTCTGCCAATAGATCTGTCTGCAGAGGAACGCAGCAAAGTGGTTTTCTATCCCCCTTATATGGAATTTAGTGGCGAACTAGCTTATGATATACCTGAAAAGGTAGGATTGCAGAGTAATCGCATATGCGGATTATTGCGTAATGCGGATATTACTATTGCCGTTTCAGGAAAACCTCTTAATACCCCGAAGGAACTATTACAGCATGTTCTTAACAAGCTTACTTAATGGGCTTATCGTTGTGGTATGGGAGTAAACCCCCACAAAACAGAACTCGTCCTCTTCACTAGAAAACATAAAATTCCACATGTTCACCCACCCTCTATAAAGGGCATAAGTTATCCTTCTCTGATAAAGCTGAATAACTGGTTCTCATTTTGGACGGAAAGCTAAGCTGGTAACCTAATATACAAGAAAGAGTTCGTAAAGCCACAGTATCACTCTTCTCCTGTAAAAAAGCCATTGGTAGCAAATGCCCTGCACTAGACATAATGTTTAACCTAACACCACTCGACATCTTCAGCAGCTATTCGCCTCAACGCAACCTCCTAGTGGATAAGAAATGAATTCGGATACTCCTCTATTCTGAATTCAATTAGGGCTCAACCAGGAGGTATAGACTACAACATTTCCACAAAAACTTCCAGATCACCATCACCTTCAGATCACTGTTAGAAGAAAGTGCTATCTCCGAAGATGAATCATTCAGTTTTTATACTGACGGGTCCAAAACTGATGATGGGGCCAGACGTACGTATATAAGTCTCTCGGAAAGTTAATAAGCTTTTTGAGGACTCTATAATCAGTCTCTACGAATTCTATTGTAGCCCTAGACTGCCGATCATCTCTCAAGAAGATGGCGGAGAAGTTCAACATTCACCTATATTAGCTGCCGGGGCATAGGGACATTCTGTGGAACTGCAGGGCCGATGAACTCTCCAAAAATGTAACCGGCTGTCCCTTCTACCTGAAAATGGTTCCATAGCCATACCGCTTTTTAAAGCAGGATGCTACTGACAAAACCAACCTTAATTGGAAAAATGGTATAACTAGTGTAGCGAAAAAACGGATCTGGCCAAATCTGGATTCGAATCGCTCCAAGTGTTTGATATCTCTAAACAGAGTGCACGTAAGCACTACGATAGGTGTAATTACTGGGCATTGTCTTTCAGGCAAGCATGCATCAAGGCTTGGTTAATTTTCCAATGACTTCTGCAGAAGCTGCATGGACTTTCCCTAAAGTGTAAGCTCCAAAGAAGCGTCGATTTGTCAAGCACTGATCAAAAGTCTTCTACGCTTCATTCGAAGCTCCAACTGGTTCAATGAGTAGGGCGAGAAATATTCTCGTTCCATGTGGCATCACAATGGACCATCTTTTGGTCTAAGTGGGTCCCCAACCTAACCTAACCTACTAATTAATTATCGCTTCCATCTTCTTAGCTGATCAGCATCAGATGTTAATAGGAAACCATCTAGAATTTCTTTGGGTGTTGTTTAGACACATAAACTCCTATAAATCCTATAAATTCCTTATTGATCCTATAGACAATACCGAATTCCGAAAATTATGAATGCTCAGCCTGCGTTGTGAGATTATCTCTGCGGTTTTGTTTCTGTTTTCTAATACGACGCTGTACTCCTTCATGCACTGGGATTATAGCTTCACCTTGTTTTACTTGTAGTATTAAAGATAGGGTTTCTATTTCTCTTTCTAAATTGTGAAATTGTTCATTTTTGCTTGCACATTAAAAGGCTTCAGTTTAAGAAAAAAGGGGCATAGTGTTCGGAATGCAAAAAATTTTGTTGACTTTCACAAATTCTCACAATCAGTTTTTAAAGTAAAGTAATTTCAAATTTAATTTGAGCATCTCTTCACGGTAAACATCCGGAATTTTATATTTATTTGGAATAATGTCTGTCGAGCGTGCACATCAATTTCTTGCTCACAGGTGCATTTCTATTACTGCGCATTTATTTTAATGCAAAATTAGATAGAGTAACATTGTATTTTTATATTATCCAAATGTACTATAACTAATCTTACATATGTCTAACAAAAAAAGTCTTTCAAAGTAGTTTCGCTTTCTCCCTCAGCATGATGCTCAAAGGATTTGTTCCGGCAGACGACGTCAGTCCAGTTATTATTATTTGTTGCTGTAATTCGATGCGGATGCACTTTTATTTGTAATTTACGATCAATGACCCCTGTTTGTTGTATGGGCAGACGATGCACTTTCAATTGCCCTTTGGCCATTAGAGCTGATTGCTCGATAAACGAACGAATTAGTTGCATAAATCACATTCATCTAATAAAGTGAGCATTATCTACACAGCGACGCTTGCGGTTTAAAGATATTTATTTATTGTACTCCATCGCGTCCCATCCCACAACTGCTAAAGTTATTCTAAGCAATGCACAGGGCAAGCAAAGGCTTTGAAATGTAATTTCAAGGTACACGTATTCACGTAGGAAATTATCGACGTCCTCATTTACTGCACTCACCATTTACGGAGTTACTATAGGAAATGGAAATTGCACGAGCTGGTTGTTCTCTTTAGAACGCAATCAAGAGCCCTTCAGCGTTTGTGGTAACGCAACTGATAGTACTCGTGAATTTATTATCGGTTAATTATGGGAAAACCTATAACATTACTTACAACTGCATCGCTTTTTTGCATGCATGGCGCTCTGCAGTGATGGGTATGACCGAATGTTTGTTTATTTTTTTATTTTTTTTTATTTCAATGAATACCCACTGCACGAATATCCACTTAATTACGCATATTTTTAATGACGCTTAATATTTTCCATTAATTGTGGGTATTTCCTCTCTTTGAATTATTATTACCTGTTTATTACAGTTCTACCAGTGGCTTATAATACCCCCTGCATTATGATTCAATCGAAAAGGGAAACTCAAATAACCTGGTGACGTAACACCACTATTCGCGGCGATCGAACCGGCGTCAGACCGTACAATTTTACATCCGAGCTGTATAGGTGAAATTCTTTCATATTCATATACTCATATTGTATAATAGATACATTGTTTACCATAAGAAACTTTATGATATTTTGCTTTTATTCCGGACTATTTGGACAACACTTTCCGATTTAAAAAAAAGTTTAATATTTCCGCTAGAACGGACTTACCGAGCTTCCAAATCGAATATGACACCTAAAGAAAATGAAGAAATAATAAACAATCTAATCTAATCTAAGTAAAAAGTAAAAAAAATATATT
This sequence comes from Nephrocerus scutellatus, assembly GCA_947095585.1. NCBI lineage: Eukaryota > Metazoa > Arthropoda > Insecta > Diptera > Pipunculidae > Nephrocerus > Nephrocerus scutellatus. The sequence goes on along the minus strand of OX352761.1, from coordinate 3,975,894 downwards.
TTTTTGTTGGTGTGATGAATACAACGCATACCCATTACAGGATCAGCTAAAAAAGTATTGGAATTAGTCAGCTCGGGTAAAGTTTTCTGAAGATATGCCATTACCATAAAATTTCCGATTCTTCAAATATGAAACTATTGGGTATAGTGTAAAGGAGTGTAAAGTAAAGTTTGTAAGCTCTAACCATTTTTTTGCATTATTATGCAACAATCTGCACAGATGATATCCCAAAGAAGAACAAACCAGTACCGCTTCCTCAGTCACGCCCTTGGTTTTTTTATTGTACCGTAAACGTACAATTGTAACTTTTGGTTTTATAATTTAGATATTTAGTTTTAAATAATATAATATATTAAAAATGATTGTCCATATGTATGTAAGATAATTTCGCCTAAGCCACTGGACGTCTCGGAGCCTTATTCACACCATATGATCGTTTGGTGCTCCGATATGTTCTTCGTTTTTTGGACCCGGTAGATGGCACTGCACAGCAGCTAGCCGATACCCTGTCAAAATATAATGTTGACATAACAGCAATCTAGGTGATGCGGTGGACAGGGACTGTTGTCTTACGAAAATCAGAACCTGACAGTTGTCATGCAAGACATCATGTGCTCGGGGTGGGGTTTCTAGTCAGCAAAATAATGAAGGCCACCGTTATCAGCGTGTAAAAATATCGACAATGCCACTTGGTTATCTGCTGATGGAGCCAATCGCAACCAGATAGACCACGTTTTGATAGACCGCCGCCACAACCCGAACCTGCTGATGGTACGTGCGTACCGAGGTCGACTCGGACCACTATCTTGTTTGTATGGTGCTCCGAGTGCAGTTTGCATCAAGACGAAAGACTGCATCTGCGAATCAGATTCGAGTCAACACGGTTGCCCTTTGCAGCGCAGAGACAAGAAACAACTACGGTCAAGCGATAGGACCCGCCATAAATGCACTGCATAAAAAAATAAATAACTGAGGAATTGGAGTCTCCACTTATGGCCGAAGACCATAATATGCTGCCGCCACTCAAGCTTAGACGAAGTTAGCAGAGCGATATATCGGCTCAAAAATAATAAGGCCGTGGGATCAGATGGGATCCCAGCGGAACTGATGAAAATACTAGGACCCACAATACACCAAGCAATTCACGAAATAATAGTGAATCAATTCCCAAATTATCCTTGAAATATTATGGGATACCCTGTATATAAAAATAGATGGATATATGTATGTATATTTGTTCCAAAATATCTCTGGAACGACTTGACTTCGTAGAAATACGACTTACAATCTTGAAAAAATGGTGGTAAGACACCCTTTTCGTCTCTTGAGTATGGTTTGGGAAGTGTATAACATCTAAAATAATCTAAAGCGACAGATATTAGTATTGAATTCATTCATCGAACCCAGCATATATATAATACATAACAACTATAAGGTAAAACTTTGCTCTACAAAATTAAATACATAATTTTTTAATCAAGTCCCCGCGCGAGTATTCGACGATCAAAGTGGGAGTCGAACTGTGCACTACCCCTATCACTGTCAAGATATATTTTTTTGCAATTTCTCGCCTACCTTAGAGCATCATGACAATGAGTCATTGCATTTACTGTACAAAAAGTAACCACTCAAATTGAGCTCGACTGTCCCGGAATCCGATTTTGTCGCAACTTTTTCCAAAACATATCCATTAGTTGAATGGATAAGAGGCGCGCAATTCTGAAATTCGAATTGTTGTCATTTGTTCGTCCCTGAGGACACAAATCACTTAACACCCATAATCAAGGTTTGAGGTGGGAGCTGAATTATTTATAACCCAGCCTGTCAAGTCCATTTCTATTTCCATTTGTTGTTGTCAAAAATGTCAACCATTCCGCATGGAGAATAAAGTGCAGATATGCGTTTTTTATTCTGCCACCCATATAAATTTTGTTACCTCTTCCACCACCAATGCCAGCATTGGAAAGTACCATTTTTGTTGGCGGGGATTGAGTCCGCCGCTTGCACAATTTATTTGTGCATTTAGCCGAAGAGGTGAGAAAAATACTTCAAAGACTCCATTCGCTCGCTGCATGGCCGACGCGATTTACTGCAGCTATGTGATGAATATTTAAATATTTCAGATTTTCGACGACCATCAACAGCTTTACTGCTCGCCGTCAATTGCAGTTAAGCCTTTGGCGAACAAAAGCAGTTTGGCTTATTTGGAGGACAACAGTTTTTTTTGTATGTGAGTGGCTCCTGTGGTTTGAGTGCACATTGAATTGAAGCGTCTGATGGTGATTTAATCCTATGGATCGCTACAAATACACTATTTGGTTATAAAATTGGAACTGTGCCGCTTTTCATCTAATTGGACAGGATCAGCAGGAAAATAACTTTCCATTTAGGTCTTTAAAGATACTTTTTTTTTGTCAATTATCCTCTTATCTCTTACTTCTAAAACACATTTACAATCCTCTAACTCCCTTTAAAATGAAAGGTCAATTTGTTTACTCTATCTTCATGAACTTGATATTAAAGAAGAAAACGGACTCTACAGAGTCATCAACATTCTCTGTCATGTCTGTGAAATCTGAGACTTTGCCTTTAGCTTCCTCTCCTCATTGTTATATTTTACTTCTCATACCTAGTGAGTTTACTCTAATGGTTCGACTGTATGTCTTTAATACAGTCAGTATTCTGGCAAAAGCTAAAAGTCGGCTTAAATACAATCAACTTTCATATCATCACAAAATCTTCATAAATACTTGGAAGAAGTGCTCACAGCGTCGGTGCTACAGCCCATATATGACAGTCATTTTTTGTGATTATAAGGTGCATTTTATTAATCTAAATGGTAGCTTGCTCTCTATTTGTTTATATGTACAATTTTTCATCTTCCGTTTTTAGTTGGAGTGGACTACAAGTAGTATTTCGATGCAATGGTTACTATACAAATTGTGATTCAACTTTTTACATCGTGCAATGACTGCAGACATAAAGAACAAGCTGCAAGGGTCATCAAGGTACACATTAATGACAATTCTTTATTTCTTCGAATATAGAACTTGCGTCAACGGTTGACGTTGAGTATCAAAGTTGTAGCAATGAACAATGAAATGACAAGGCTGAGAAACTGACGATTGTTTGAATTGCAAGGCGGTATTGTGCAGAGTTGAACTACTAGAAACTTGGAGCTGATATACGAGAATCCTCGAAGAGACAGTAAAATTCAAGAGTTGCATCCTCAGCACATTGCGCATGATAAATCATACAAAAAAAGAAGTCATCCTAAGAAGCTTACGAGTTTTATTTGTTGTCATTTGGTGCTATGTTGCAATTTCGCTCTTGATTGGTGCTTCGTGCTCAAGTCAGTACTGTAGTATATGTAACCGTATTTCGGAATCACATTGTGATCATCGTCTTTCTTCCCTTTTTTAATTACATTGGCGAGAATAGTCAAATGTTAAGCCATGAGAATTTTTTCTAATGAAATGAAAAACAAAACAGTGCTCTAGCTTTAAAAAAACTATTTTGTTTTTAGATTGGAGAATCGTATATTCCTTCATTATATAACACAGTTTAATCCTCAAAATCCCATATCCATAATACAATGAGAACTGTAAAACTTAGCTTAATTTGCAGCTTTTCTTTGCTCCTAAGAGCATTATTTATGCATTAACTTGCCACTCCTCCATTTTTGGGGTGCTTTGTAGAAGTTTTAAATATTTACCGAATAGTTTCATTAAAATTGTAATTCTTCCGGGCTAAATTTCCTACAAATGAACCTAGGTTAGGTTAGGTTTGTTGGCTGCTATTGCACGCTTAGACCGTGTACGGTCCATTGTGCTACCACAGAATCAAAGCCTTTCCCCTTTTACTACAAAGCCCATTTGGTGATTTTTATTAGTTTTAGACTTTACACTTTACAGTCCTCGACATCCGAAAAGCTGTTCAATATGTGGTATACCAAGTGTTCCAGTCTTCTGCTTGCAAGACGCGGACACTGTTTCTTTCTCATCGGCGTCATAGCAGCTTTTACAGGAGTCATTAAACTCATGGCACATCCTCATAGCATATACACCAAGGAGACAGTGCTCTGTTAAAATACCATACTTATTTGCATATCCCTTCTTTGAAGGGATAAATATCTTCCTATACCTGCCATTTCTGGTAGCAGTTTAAGCAGTTTGTGCCATTTCTATCCAGTTCGTCTGCCTTGCAATTACCAACGATATCAGAGTGACCGGGGACCCAAATTAAGTGGATATTGAAATACTCACTCATCTCCTTGAGAGCTGTGTAGCAGCTTATCGCTACCACCGACGTCATCGAGAATAATTTCAGCGCTTTGATTGCCGCCTGACTGTCTAAATAAATTACAATATCGGTTACTGATACTGATACTGATACAGAGCCAGGTCACTGCCTCCTCAATCACTGTCACCTTTGCCTGATACACGCTGCAATGGTCCGGTAGTCGAACGGAGATGTTTACGTTATGTTTGTCAGAGTAGAAACCGGCACCGATTTTACCGTCAAGCTTGGAGCCGTCCGTGAAGAATTTTAATGCAAGAGTTTCTTGTGGCGAGCCATCCCTCTATTGCTCTCTGGAGGGATAGATGGCCCGAACGTTTGATTAGCTTGCATACTGCATGGTCTCTTCCCAGAATATGCATTATGGAAGGCACTCTCAATGTGAAGGAACGCTACGAATGAGTATTCTTTCGAGTGTAGTGATTTTGAGATTGAGCCCATCCATGGAAGGATAATCTCTGAGTTATTCTGTAATTCCGCTGGTATGATTTGGTCTGGACCGGCTGCCTTATAAGGCTTGAAGCCGCTAATTGTACACTTAATTCGCTTAGAGGTATCAATGTCATCTATGCAAATCGTATGAGTTCTATGCTGAGTAATGAGTTCTAACTCATTCCTCGATTAGGTCGATCCTGAAAAGTGTGTTTCTAGCAGAGAAGCTCTAGAGTTTCCTTGCCCTCCCTTTCTAGCTCCTTTAGCAATTCGTTTATTACTACGTTCTAAATGAACCTAGAAGAAACTTAAATAAGATGCTGTAGTCCGGTTTGTGACACATAAAAAGTAAAGAAAGCATCCTTGCACCACAAAAACGCACTTGATGCCTTACAAACAGGGTGACAAAGCAGCAAAAAACAGTCCCACACATACAAACATTCTCATTACCAGAATAGCGATAAATTTCATCAAATTATAGAACATAAAACCGTCCATTGGGGAATTTATTGCCACAGGAAATAAGTGTGCTACCAGCACACCTCCGCTTCGAAATGCAATGAAATCCAAAGCAAAGCGGTTGCAGGTCGTCTCAAACGTTGCTTTCGTTTCTTTACATTTTCAAACTTTAACAAAAAGAACGAGGTGGTAAGTAAGGTTGTTCTACAGTAAATTGCAGCGTACCACAGAAGAAACTGAAAAAATTCTTCAAATGAGCATCAACACAGTAAAAACAATAGTAGCTCCTTTTTAGGATCAGAGCGAACTCATGGAATGTGAGATTCTATACCATTTTAGTTTAACCTGAACTCTACATCATCCTTACAGGAAGAGCTGTTTAAAGAATTTACACTGACTGTGGAGCCTTGATTAAGTTTATAGTTTTTCGTTGCCATTTTTCATATAAAACATAAAAAAATTTGTAGCTTACTCCACTTTTTTCCTTCTATTGAAGCAATTTTTCGCATTAGTGAATGCTAGAAAACATCTTTCGTATAGCATGGAACACAGGTAAGAGCAAAGATGCAGTTGAGTGTGTTTATCACCATCGTTAGGCGTTGAGCGCTACAAACATTGAACGACCCCAACTAAAGGTTAAACGTATTATGTGCATAGGCAGCAGCAAGGGACTAGCATTAAGAGCTGAATGAATACTTCATGGGCAGAAAATTAGCTGGGGTTAGTGTGTTGCTAACTGGAGTTAATACCCTACTTAAGTTAAAGAGGAAAAACCCTCAACACACTGAAGGAAATTTAATTACATTTTTACTTTCCCTGGAACGTAAGGTAATACCTGTCGCATCACGCTAAACACATTAAGATTACGAACGGTTGTTTAAGCCAAGCCGACAAAACAGTTATACATATTTTTTAAGATTTTCAGTTTTTGTGACTTTTTCCCATAAGAACGTGAAGCCAGGCATAACTACAATAACGCCCTTTAAGCTTCGTCAGTTTGTTGGCAAATAAATTTTCACACAAAGTCCTGTTGACGCAAAACTTCAATATAAATAGAAAAAAAAATACAAAAGCTTTTACAAAACTGGAACATTTTATTTTAATTTATTTTTTTTTTCGTATTCAAGAAAGTCAAAGGCTAAAGGCTGCTTTTTATTTATTTCATTTGTTCATACATTCACGACTTTTCTCCTTTTCAGCGCAAAGAGGAAATTGTTTTCCTTTTAAAATAAATGCAGGGCAATAGGCAAAGGCTTAAAGAGAATTATTGCCGAGAAGGGATGAATGCTAGAAATACTATGAAGATTTGCAGTCTCTTTCTGGGTTGGTGGGAGCGTATGCGCGATTTATTTGTGCTCCAGTCTAACAACAGGTGCACTGCTGTAGTATGGCGCATGTAAACATTTAAGGACTTTTTCTAGTGTATTGTTGCTGGGAAACGTTAAACGTTAATTTGTTTGTTTCGTTATGGCTTACAGAACATTTTGCGATATAAATATCAGGTATGCTGTATGCACTGTTCCAAGGCATCAAGAAATGTGACTATGATGGTGTAGGAAAACAGATAAAACTTTAGTAGAACGTTAATATTGTTAGCCTGTTTTTTATAATCGTTGGTCAAATATTTTGTCTAATAATGCACCAATTTTATTTTAGGTCATCATCATCTTCATATTATCGGTCCAGTCTTGGCCACCCGCAAAAGGTCTCTCCACCGAGCAATGTCATCCAGCTTTGCATCTCTAAGCACTGGGCGTCCAGGTTTAAGCCATCCTTCCAGCGTAGGCTTGGCCAGCCTCGCTCTCGTCTTCCATAAGTCCTACCGTAAAGGACTTTCCGAGCAGGATCCTCTTCGCTAATGCGATCTAGATGTCCTGCCCATCAGAGCCTACCGAGCTTAATTCTCTTCACTATGTCGACATCGCACTAACGCTCGTAGATCTCATCATTATATAATCTCCGGAATCGTCCTTCCTCACATACGGGGCCAAGACTTCTCCGTAAGACTTTTCTCTCGAATGCGGCTAAGAAGTCAGAATACTTTTTGCAAAGCACTCAAGTTTCGGATCCATATGTAAGTACTCGTATGACCAATGTCTTTAATACCAGCAGCTAAGTTGTTATGGTTATATTCATGGAGTCTATATACATTTGTACGCTTTGCTGGCTTTAAGCAACCGTGCGCGTATTTTCCATGCTGTTATCGGCTGCTGCTGTTGACCCGAGATAGTTAAAGGATTGCACTCAAATTCGCACTCCAATATTTTAATTGCGGGGGAACTGTTGGATCTTCTATTCGCAGACGTGGCCACCATGTACTTTATTTTGCTTTCATTTATGTGCAGCCCCAGATTTCATGCCGCCTGCTCGATCTAGATGAAAGTTTTCTGTACAGCTCATGGGTCATTACTACTACGATGTCAGTATCGTCTGCATAAGCCAATATCTGAATGAACTTATAGATGATTTTTCCTCTAGCCGTTACGTCAGAGTCTCTGATTACTTTCTCCAACGCCTGGTTGAAGAGGACGCAAGCCAGTTCATCCCATTGTCGGAGCCCATTATAGATGTTGAATGGGCATGATAGTGATCCGCTGGGATACCATCTGATCCCGGGGCCTTATTATTTTTGAGCCGTTTTATCGCTATGCTAAATTCGTCTATGCTTTGTGGCGGCAGCATAGTATAATCTTCTGTCATTGGTGGAGCCTCCAATTCTTCAGTTAGCTGGCGATTAAGCAACTCATGAAAGTGCTCTTCCCATCACTCTAAGATACCTTTGAGACCGGCAATCAGATTACCTTCTTTATCTTTGCCGTTTGTTCAACGCGGTGTATATTGCGTCGTACCACGGACTCTTTGGTAGAAATTCCGTGCCTGGTGCTGTCCTGGCTCTCTGTGCTGTTCTAGTTCATGGACAAGATTCTTCTTCCAGGCCACAGGGTTGTGGTGGCGGTCTATCAACACGTGGTATATCTGGTTGCGAGTGGCTTCATCATGAGATACCCAGGTGGCTTTATGGATATTTTAACGAGGAAACCTTGCACTCGCAACGACCAAATTATTGCTTGCTTCCGATTCTATGGCTCGTTGTCCATTGTCATTAGTGTTCACATGTATGCTATGGGTGCCAATGTACTGCCTGAATACTGACTCCCTAACTATTTTAACTTTCATATCCCCCAGAATGATTTTTACATCATACTGAGGGCAGGCATGGAGTTCCCGTTCAACTGATTCAAAGAATTCTTATTTTTCATCATCTGGGGAATCTTCTGTAGGTGCCATATTCTGATATTTGTTAGACACCACCGCATCTCCTAGATTGCTGTTATGTCAGCCTTATATTTAGACAGGGTATCGGTCAGCTGCTGTGCAGTTCAAGCTCTACATATTGTGCGTACGTTCCATAAGAAAATTCTTAAATCCGTTAGCCGTTTTCGTTGCCGTGGTCGTCGTCGTTCATCAATGTGTCTGAGGCTGAATTTGAGTTCCGTAATAATTATTTTTTACGGGCGAGGCTATTCGCCTCGCGCCTACCTTACTTTGAAGGGACTACCCCGATCATTCTGCTTTTCGTGCATTGGAGGAAAATTACCGGCGGCAACCACGTGGAGGTTTGATCGCACTTCCACCAGTCAGAGATAGTTACGGCCACATGCAATTCTAGAGCATTCTGTGTTATTCCCCCTATTCTGCTGATGGCTGACCGCCAATCTATCTCAAAAGGTCAAAATCTCAAAATTCAGTATGCTATTCAGTAGTAGAACATAAATATGAATCGCCGTATAGCAAAGGGATACTTGACTTACTCCACAATGACATTTAATAAACTCATACTGCTTCCTTCTAATGTTGTCACTGCAGAAAACAAACGAAAAGCTCAGTCCATCTATTCTCTGAGAAATGGCCAATTGAATAAATATTTGTGTTTATAGCAACACAAATTCATGAATGTATTCAAAGTTGAATAATAGGTAAGCTGATTATAATTAAATTGGTGTCGTTCTTAATAAGTCCTTCTCTAACATATCCGCTTCCTCAGCATTATCACCATCATCATCATCATCACTATCATCGTCAAACTTAATTTGTAGCAAAAGTCAATCATCCACTATTTATTACTCTGCACTAACGCAATATCTTTCACTTCACTTGTATGTGATGTCCAAGGATATTTAATGCAATTTTCACCTCCGAAATTATAATGCATGGATGTGATAAATCGCTGGGTGATATGATTCATTTGGAATTCTATTGTATTAGGAGAATTAGGTTGCATATTAATATACGTATTTAAGTTATTTAATTCTATCATTAAAACAGACTGGCTCATAGATGTATAGCCAACTTATTTGTTATTCTCTTTGTCTTTGTGTTACAATATTTTCTAAGTTGCATCCATTTCATCTTTTTGGAGAAAGTTTTATTTCGATTAATTATTATTTATATTCCTTATAAATCTTTTATGGTAAATGAACTCGCTGCTTGTTTATTAATGAGAAGATGGGGTCTTTTTCTTTTCCAAATGTATGTCATTGGCTAATGACAGAGATGCCTGCTTAAAATATAAAGTTGGATAATAATGCAAAGAATGAAAATGGGGTTGCAATGATACGAAAAATCCTGCAATGTTTCAAATGCCACTGCCCTATATATTATTTATGTTAAGAAATTACGACTACACCAATGGGTAAAATATAGAGCTCACTTACAGTATATACAGTACATTATAAAATTTTTGTTTAATCATTCTTTTAACCCTCTGGGTCATTTCGTGACCAAAAATGATTTACAACTGAAAAATTCTATTTTCTAGATTCGTTTCGGTTTTGAATTACTTCTTCTTCCTGCGCAATTTTTTTTATAAAATTTAGGCATTTTTGTAACACTTGTATTAGATAACCTGTAATAACTGAAGCAATTTGTTTCCATATAACCATTGAGGTAAAGTGTGTGCCTGACTCCGGTAAAATAAATATGTAATTGAGTATGAAATTCGAAGAAACAGACAAAATAGTTTTGGAAAATAAAATTGATAATGATTTTATTTTTATTTTATTTTATATTAAATTTATTGCAAACTCATAACAAATAACGGAGAGTCCAAAGTTTCAATGAAATGTGGAGTCTGCCAGACACGGGTTAAAGAGTAAAGCTTTGTGTGTACTCGCAGTCAATTTTGGCACATTATGACTGCTAAAGGCGGTAAGCCATCAGTAGAATAAGGGGAATAACTTAAAATGTATCAGAATTGCAACTGCCCGTAAATATCTCTGACGATCAAACCAAATATGGTGGCTGTCGGTAATTTTCCCCCAATACAAGAAAAGCTGAATGATCGGGGTAGCCCCATCAAAGTAAATTAGCCTCGGACACACTAATGAACGACGACGACTACGGCAACGAAAACGGAGCAATGCAATGTAACAATTAACGCGAGCACGCGGATGAATATAAAGAGCTCAGAAGATATGAAAAAAAAGTTAACCAAGAATATCGTCCGTGAACTAGAACAGTACACAGAACGAGGACCGCACCAGGCGCGGAAGTTCTACCAAAGAGTCCGCGGTATGATGCAATATACACCGCGTTGCACATACTGCAAAGACCGATCGCCGATCTCAAAGGCATTTTAGAGCGATGGTAATAGCAATTTCATGCGTTACTTAATGGCCAGCTAACTGAGGAATTGGAGGCTCCATCAATGACCAAAGACCACACTATGCTTCCGCCACTAAGCATAGACGAAGTTAACAGAGAGATAAACGGGATCAAAAATAATAAGACCCCGGGATCTGATGGTATGCCAGCGGAGCTGATTAAAACAGGAGGCCCCGAAATACACCAAGCAATTCATGAACAAATAGTGCAAGTATGGGAGGAAGAAGCGATACCTGAAGACTGGCGAAGAGGCATCCTGTGCCCCATACATATGAAAGGAAATATCACAACCTGCAGCAATTATCGTGGTATTACATTGTTGAGTACCGCTTATGAACTTTTCTCCTATATCCTTCAAGGCAGGACAGCCCCATACGCTAAAGTCATCTTGGCCCAATCAACAACTGATCAAATTTACACCATGAGGTAAGTGAAAAATGTCTAAAATTTCAAAACTCAGTACATCATCTTTTTGTAGAATTTATATCCGCTTATGACAGCATAGCCAGAGTAGAATTTTGTAAAGCCATGAGAGAATAAGCCATCCCAAATAAACTGACACGACTGTATAGGTTGACCATGACCAATGTTATAAGCCAAGTAAAAATATCCGGATCACTATCAAGCCCATTCAACAGCTATAACGGGTTCCAACAATGGGATGGACTACCCTGACTCCTCTTCAACCTGACGTTGGAGAAAGTGATCCGAGACTTTGACGTAACGGCGAGAGGAACAATCCTGTATAACTCCACTCAAATACTGGCTTACGCAGACAATATTTAAATCGTTGGTAGAAACCCAAATTATTTTCTATGGTCTCCTGCTCCTCCTCGTCCATGCAACTTCTGCAGAAGTCACTATATTCGACACCCATCCTTCTCGCGTGTTTCCCTAGAAATCAGTGTCCTGTCATTATCCCTACAGCCGTTCTTAGAACAAAGAATATTTTCTATGGTCTCCTGCTCCTCCTCGTCCATGCAACTTCTGCAGAAGTCACTATATTCGACACCCATCCTTCTCGCGTGTTTCCCTAGAAATCAGTGTCCTGTCATTATCCATACAGCCGTTCTTAGTTCACGTTTTTGTAGGGAAATAAGCGTAGTTGAGCGCTTCAAGTCCAGCATCGGCCAGACCTGTCTTGAAATATTTCAAGTGTTGGTGTTTTCCCAACTTACATTAGTTATTGTTTATGCCTCTCTCCAAAGCTAAAGTTCCGTGTCGCGATAGGACTCCCTACCTCTGCCCTTTCCGTTAGCAGCTGGAGAATCTTACTAAGTCTAGCTAACTCGTCCGCCCTGCAGTTCCCCTCAACATCTATGTGGACCGGGACCCAAGTGATCCTTATATTGAACTGCTCAATCATCTCTTTTAGAGAAGAGTGACAGCTTAACGCCACCTTAGATTTCAGCGAGACGAATTTTATGGCCGTCTGACTGTCCACTTAAATGATAATCCACATTGTGCTTCAGCCAACTCATAACCTCTTCAATCGCTATCACCTAAGCCTGGTATACGCTACAGCGATCATATAGACGGGCAGAGATGCTTACTTTCAGCTTGTCACAGAAGACTACTGCTCCTACTTTACCGTCTAGCTTAGAGCCATCCGTGAAAAACTGTATTGTTTCATTATCGGTTACGGATCCACTCTTCCAGTGTTCTCTGCAGGGTATTCTTGTCCGAAAACTTTTTTTTAAGGAATGCACTGGTGTTATGTGATCAACTTTCGTCAGCTCTTGCTTTACCGCCCCTTTGAAGACTTTTCCACTGATTGACAGTCACGTAGCTGTAATTGCCGCTTTCTGTTTGCCAAATATATTTAGTGGGATAAGGTGGAGCATAACCTCTAGAGCGCGAGTTGTAAGCCATACAATATCAGATTCTCAGCTGGTATTTAGAACTTCACAAATTCTGAGACTCTTGTTTTGACAAAGGACCGTAATAATGATCACAAGTTTCATATTCATGAAAAACTTTTTAATGAAAACTTTTGCTGTACTTTCGCCATACACAGCTGAACATCTGCTCGTATCGAATTGGATAGTATTTCATTGACCACAATTTAATGCATTGAGGTTGCGGACTAATCCAAAGTCTCCTTTTCAGTTTTTGGTCTTATTTGATGACAATACATTTTCCATTCTTGCTAAATTCATTTAAAAAATATCAAAAACTTAGTTCCATAATCAATATCTAAGAGAACTTAATCTTACAACGGACCTAACTTTGTTTACAATTCTTCTTTATTCAACAAATACAATGCTTCTAGGCATTACTCCTTCAGGGTAGCCCAGCACTAACCCAGTTTTTCACTGGTAAAAGTCACCGTATCGATCTTATCCCATTGTGCCTGTGCTCAAAACTTGATTCAAATACGTATATGGCAATGAAAAGTCGAAACTGAAAACTTTACTTACAGATCTCCAAGAGGGAGTTCCTTTTGGTAACAGTATTAAAAAGTGAAACAAAGTGAATAACAAACGGTGAAATCTGCATCTACAAAACTTCAGTTGGTGCAGGCTGCCTGAGTTCCAAGGATAAACCAAACCCCAATTCAAGATAAATGAAATGACTTTTGCAAACACTGATGATACGCGGGTGAGGCGCTTATGCAAAAAGAATCCCTTCTCTCTTAACCACTAAATGAGTGTTTACACAATGATTACAAGAGTTTTGTGTTGCAATTTGAGTGCATCTCACCCTTCTGCTTTGGTACTCATAGTCCTTGATAAAATAGCAAACATCGACGACAGTAGATGGAAATGCATATTGCAGTTACATGCATCTGGGTTTTGCTGTGTTCTTCGAGTGGCTATGCAAAAACTTTACCAAACCAGTGTGTTGGACCACCACCCTTCCTTGAACCGCAGGCCGTCATAATATTGTGTGTTAAGTGATGGGGTTGGGAGGTGCATTTTGTGCAGTTGTAAGCAAGTAAATGTTAAAAGTTTTCCCACATTGAAATCTGAAACTCAGGTCACGAGCGGGTGAGGGTCAACCCGTTAAAGTCGCGACTAGTAACCAATGGATGACTCAAATAGCCCATCATCTACTCTAATCTCGAGTTTTTCTATAATGCGGATTGGGGGTATTACATTTTTTACCTCCATTACATCCTGGAAATCTAACCCACTGCAATGGGTTACTGGGGCTTAATTGAAATTCAGATCGTGGAAGCAAAAGTTTCGGTTTCTTTTTGCTTCAATTTTAAGCGAAAATTCTAATCACTTTGAGGATTTGTTTGTTCCTGGTTGGTCCATCCAAATTGTACGCAGCGTATAGTGTACACATAGAGTGAGTTACTTTTCAAGTGAATTAATGGATTTCTCAAGCATGACTCGACTGATTGGTGGGTTTTTATTTGTTTAATTTTAAATCTAATTTTATTTACATTTTCGTATACTTGCGAGTGGTTTTTTGTTCTTACAGAAGTAAATGTATTCAAGTTGTTTACTTTACTACTACTTTACTAAATTAAAATTCATAACATGCTAAATTTTTCTGCATTATCTATCTAACTAACTACCTAATATGTAATATAGCATAGCAAACTACTACTGATTGGATGTGATGCAAATGTACACAACGAAGATTGGTGTAGCACCGATACAAATAAGAGGGGTGAGTACCTTTCAGAAAACCTAGATGTATACAATGAAGGCAGGGTTCCAACTTTTGCAACTAGGGTTAGGAAAGACGTACTCGAAATCAACTTGGGCACTCCGACAGTGAGTGGATTATTCAATAGATGGAGGGTCTCCCCTGAGCCATCTCTATCAGACTATAGCGTAATCCTATTTGAATTTGGAGGGCTTGTAGAGGAGGACACGATTAGAAGAAATCCTAAAAAGGACAAATTGGGAAGTTTTCGAAACCAATTTGAGATGCAACTTAGAACACGTTTCAGTTTAAAGAGTTCACAGGAACTGGAATGTATAGTAAGTGAGATGAAAAGGGCAATCTCTGATGCATATGAGTCGAGCTTCCCGGTAAGATCTCCCAAAGTGAGCAATGAAGATCCATGGCGGAGCGAAGAGCTGTCATCCCTTCGTATGCGGGTGATGAAACTCTTTAAAACCGCCAAGAGGAGAGGTATTTGGCAGCAATACAGAGAAACTCTCACAACAAATACTACAGCATCTTCCAGACTGTATAAAGCGATGGCAAAAGATGCTTAGGGTATTAGACATCACTGATAGACCAGAACGGGAGGTTCACAGGAAATGAGGAGCAAATAGCCCTCCATCTCCAGATAACACACTTCCCAGGAAGCGCAGTGACCAGAAACGATAATCTCCTTCCACACCTCTTAAAAATATTTATAAGAAGTCTAGCACTCGGGTACATACCGACAAGGTGGAGAAGGGCAAGGGTGGTATTCATACCGAAAGTGGGGAAAAAAGGTCCACCTATCCCAAGTCCTGCAGACCAATCAGCCTACCTCCGTTCGTCCTAAAGACTATCGGAAAGGTTATCGACAATTATATAAGGTCGGAAGTAAGAGAAACACTACACTCCAGTCAACATGAGTACGGAGCTGGCAGATCTACGGAGACCGCACTGTGGGAGCTGAAGGAATGTATATAGGGATCCCGTGCCAGTAAGGAAATCGCTCTATGCCCTTTCCTAGATATCGAAGGGGCATTCGACAACGCATCTTATGAGGTGATTAGAATTGCTCTGGAGAGAGAGAAGGTAAACAGCACAATCACTAGGTGGAGTGCAGGATGCTGAGTACCAGAATGGTGAGCACAACAAGGGGATGTCCAAAAGGAGGTGTACTGTCTACCAATTGTGGACCATCCTCGTAGATGAACTACTTCAGTGACTAGCTGAGACTGGAACTTAAGCACAAGGCTACGCGGAAGATAAGCTCATCGTTGCTAAAGGGAAGTTCGAAGAAGTGCTCTGTAGTTTAGTCCAAAACCAATTAGCCATCACGAGCAGATGGTGTCTAGATGAATGTGAACTCAAACCAACCACACTGGTACCATTCACCAATTGAAAACTGGGGCGAATGCACCCGGTTACCCTCAATGGAGAAGAGATTACTGCCAGCAAAGAGGTTAAATACCTGGGACTGATATTTGATAGTAGACTGCTATGGAATAAGCACTAAAAAGCAGTAGTGAAAACATCAAAAAGAACACTTATGGTGTGCAGAAGGGTGGCAGGAAAATCCTGGGGAGTTAGTCCTACGATAATTATTTAAATGTTTACTTAAGAAGCAGTGGCATGAGCGAATAGAACCAAGCTAAGCACTACGAGAAGATGATTGGAAAAAGTGCAGGGGTTGGCTTGTGTTTTAATTACAGGGGCCATGAGAATCTGCCCCACGGCGGGTATAGAGGTAATACTTGGGTTACTCTCACTACATATAGTGGTAGAGAATAAATCCATGGTACCAAGTTACGTTTGAGCAAGGTAGGTTGCTTCACAACGTAAGGGCAAGGGTATTAGTGGAATCTCTAACCAAAGTGTTCCGTTATACTCTGAAGCAATGGAGCAGTACCCGAGCATATTCCAGGCAGAAATACAGGCCAACAAAAGATGTGCTTACTTTAATCTGGAGATATGCAGGAAATAGCCATCATGACAGACAGCCAATCTGCGATAAAAGCCCTAGATGCATTCCACATCACGTTAAGACTGGTGGAGGAATGTATGGTGAAGCTAAACAGACTTGGCAAAGTAAACAAGGTACGTTTGTACTGTGTTCCAGGATACACTGGCATAGAAGGCAATGAAGCAGCGGGAAGAAACTCCGCTTGTAGGGCCAGAACCAGAAGCATAGGGTACCGCATTATGCGGGAGGGTATACGTAGAATAAGTAAAGCAACTGCTTCCGTATGATGGGAAAATCTCCAAGGTCTACGATAAGCAAAAGAAATGATGAGGAACTATGACTAAAAGAGGTCTCTCTTGTTATTGGGACTTAGAAGAAGTAATGTAAGAATAATTACTGGTTTCCTAATAGGACATTATAGACTGAAGGGGCAGCTGCAAGCTTTGTGGCGAAGCGGAGAAAACACCGTGGAGGAGAGACCACTTGGGAACTCACGCGATCTCAGAGTTTGTGCGGCATTCACGGAACCCACACCATATCATTAGGTCCACAAGAGCCATTGGTATGAGTGTGCTATAGGGACGGGCATGCACTGTCTCCACAGCATTAGTTAGGTGGAGCGCAATAGATCCTTATGGGTCGCTGTGCTATTAGTAGATACCAATCATCCAATCATTTTCATCATCAACAAATTATTTCAAATTATTTCTCAATTTAGGTCAAATTGTTCTTCAATGTCGCAGTTACAACAACATCCTCGAAAACTTGCGTCCAAATGGAACCGGCACTTTTACTAATATCCATCATTTCGTACCTCCTTAAGTTGGCCGTTGTTACTTGCTTACTTCTCCACTTTTCCAGAGCAAAAAGTTGACGATTATTTTATTGCATCAAACATTCGCACGTATGTAGGTAGGGACGCGAAATTTTGAAAATTTTGAGCACGATTCTCATAAATTCTTGATTAGTTTGATGTCGGTCGGAGCACAGGACGCATTCAGTCACTTTAGTCATGATCGTAACACGTCAGCCAAATGCCGATAGACGAGGACTACTCTATAAGGAGACTAATCTATTTTAACAACATTCTATAAGAGGGACAGTCGGTCTACGAGAAGGAGTGCTGACAGCCACACAAACGAAACTGATCACCACCCGACCATGAAGTGGGTGATGTCGGTTGCGTTGGCGTCTTGCACGGAATACCAAAAGAAAATTAAGAGAGTGGAAAATGCGGCATGGTATATACTGCCGCATAACTACTGGAAAAACGAAACTCGTCGTCTAAAATTACAAATGAGTAGCACGCAGCCACAGCTCACGTGATGCATGAAACATAAAAAAAAACGTTCCGTCTGGGGGACGTATTTCTTGTATGAGTTGACAAGGCATATATTGAGTTGGCGAGTAGAAACCTGTGCATCAGTGCTTAGGAGTGGCCAAATATTATGTAATATTATTATTAATGTTGTTGTTGTTTTTATTGGTCTCTTGGCGTACTCTTACTCTATACGTGAGGTAAGAATTATTTAAGTGAAAGGGCCACGGTCTGGTTGCGATGGTTCGCCAAATTTGAATTTTTACAAGATTCAAAAAAAATCTCTTGGGAATGCACAAAGCTTTTATATTATTTTTATAACTTTGTAGCATGTGTTTTGACATACCAGTTGATTAAGTTTACGCGTTAGTATTTGGTCGCTTGACTGATTCAGACTACGATACTAGATTTGAAGGACGAAATTCGATGGATAAATTCCCAGGGAGCTATTAATAATGTCATGGTATCAGCGTAAGGAAATATCGCCTTTTGTAGTTGTAATGAAACATCTCCGAATTGAAGGAAACTTTTATGCTTCAATCTTTGCTTGGTATTCTAATTCGAATTTTTCAACAACTCATTTAAAAAAACCTCGTACGGTTTTGAATTTTGCCCCTTATCTTGTAGAAGCATGGTGGTCGTAGGTGCATGCGACCGAATTTAGGAAGAACAAATGTCACAGTATTGCAAATTGTATAAAATCATCCAATGAAAAAGACTGGTGCTCTGACCAGTCCATCTCGCAATTTTTTTCGCATATACTTATTGCGTCCTTCAGTTAATTTGGAACTGAAAATGCAGATGGGAACCTAGTAACTTGTCTGTTTTATGTGGATCGTCTCTGCTCATATCTTAAACTCAAAACAAATTTTTATTAACTTTTTTTAAATCATTTATTTAATCCAATAAAATATATAAATTTATGGTTAATAAGAATATAAAGAAACTAATGAGCTATATCGGTATCCTAAATAAACTGAAACGACTATGTAGGTTGACCATGCCCAATGTTATAGGGCAAGTAGAAATATCCGGATCACTATCAAGCCCATTCAACATCTATAACGGGCTCCAAAAAGAGGAGAGGAACAATCCTCTATAAGTCCATTAAGATACTGGCTTACGCAGACGACATTGATATCGTTGGTATAAAGCACAGCTCTTTCATCCAGATCGAGCGGCCGGCACGAAATCGTGGACTGCACACAAATGAGAGCAAAACAAAGTACATGGTGGCCACGTCTGCGAGCAGACAAAATAGTGGAGTGCGAATTAGTGCAATCCATTAACTATCTCAGGTCAACTGTAGCAGCCGAATTAAGCTCGGTAGGCTCCGGTGGGCAGGACAGCTAGCTCGCATGAGCTAAGAGGCTCCTGCTCGGATAGTCCTTTATGGTAGTATTAATGGAACACGACAGCGAGGCCGGCCTACGCTGTAGGGACGGCTTAGACCACGACGCCCACAGTTTAGGGATTCCAAGCTGGATGACATCGGCTCAACCCCGGTTGTATATCTAAACATATTGATGAATTAATTTTCTACCTCGAAGTTAAATTGAGTATCAGCTGGCGGCGCATATGCAGTTTCTATATGAAGACAACTATTATTTCGAAGTGGCAGCGACAATTAGACAATTTAAGTTTGCCATATCGCTCTTATGAATGTTGTTGAAACTTAATGGTGCACGGATCCACCACCTCGAATCGAATTCTTCCTGGTCATCCGTATGAAGTCCTTGTTTGTTTTTAAATTCTATTATTAAGCTTCATTTCATTTACAAGTAGCAGATCCGGTCTGTGATCTTCCACAAAGCGCAACAAGACGTCACATCTGGAGACCGAGATTATGGAGTTGATATTAATAGCAGCTAGGTATAGACATAGAGGACTCATAACTCTGCGTGCTCCTGTGTTTCTTTGTTTTGTTATGATCATTTTTTAATCCACCTCCTAAAGCCAGATTTTTTTCAAACTTTGCACATATGTGTATATCCAATGACAGCACTTTCTGTTAAAATTTGGAATCCCATATACATTTTTTCAAAATTAAGTCTATTTTATTAAAATTTTTTTTCAAAAATTTGGAAGTGATCGGGCCAAAGGACGAAGGGATGTCATTGTATTAATTATGAATTTTTTTCTGTTATTTAAACTTTGCACAGATCTGTATCCGATGACAACACTTTCCGTAAAAATTTGGAAGTAATCGGGGCCCAGTGCTTGTTATTTCCCTGGTTCATGATTTTCTTTTAAATGTTTTACAATTTGTTTTTAACAAGAGCTTGACTTTACTGGTTGATTAAGCGTCCGATCACGACGAATCAAGAATTCAGTTGTATTTTTTATATGCCCGTGCAAACTGCGGAATTTTAAAATGAAATAAAATTTAAATGTTTGTTCAATAACAATAATAATAAAAAAAACATTCTCTTGGTAGTTGAAGGAAGGATATAGCAACATTTGAAGGAAAATCCTTGGAAATTTCAAATCAAATCAAAAATAAAAACGCACATTTCGTATCGGCGGTGCGTGCGTGCTATCCCTTTGACTTCCATTAACATGCAATACAAAGAATTCGAGAATGTTCAGCGGAAGTTACGAGATTTGCCTTGTATCTGCCGAAAAGTAACGTCCCTCAATTGCTGCGTTCACCGTAGGTTCCCCTCCGTGCGCACTTAACCGATTTTATGGCACGCTGCGGGAGTTAAGAACACTTGAGAGCCCAGAAATGGCTATCAATGTTTAAATTTTTCAATTTGCTTCTATTACTTTAGACACTTTTTTGCTGTAGTTGCCTACCGCGAGGCCCATCTACCTCAGAGAATCCACCCAAGAATTCGCGTGTTACGTTCGCGTACTGCTGATATAACAATTAACGTTTATTTTTATGCCCAATGGTAGACTTGCTTCGATCGGTAAGTTTAGTCCATCATCTTCTTCTCGGGAAAGGATATGATTATGGAATGAAATGATTCGATTTTGCAGACAACATGTGAGTGTGCATTCGCGTGAAAACCATTATCTACTTTGGGTGCGCAAAAGGAGCGGTTGGCTACACGAAGCGCTTCGACGCCCGGCTCTTCATCATTTGGAAACTTGAGTTTGTTTCGCGGATTTTTTTTATTGCAAACGTGCCGAGCAAGTTTAATGGTCGAGCCTAATCGGAGCCCATACCTACAAAAGACGAAGTTAAATTTCGAGTATTTTTGATTTCCTTGAAAATGTTATTGTTATGTTATTTTGCCGGTTGTTCGCTTATTGTAACAAGCTTTTCAAGCACTCTTGTGGTAGGCGCTGCAATAAACAGAGCGGGCCGACGGAATCCTTTTCGTGTTTACTTGCTGTTCATATGAATCGTTTCAAAATTTATTCTACCCTCGTGTGGAAAATGTCGAATAAAATAGACACGGTAAGACGATTTTATGGTTATTTCGCGGATATGTCGATCGTTAAATCCTATGCGAGCTTAAGAATTTTCTACCAGCTGCTGTAAGTACTGTCTATGGTGCATATGACGTGAGTTTTAATTTTTTGCTCTTGAGTGCAATTTATCGTCACAATTCCGATGAACGATTCCACATTCGTGTTGTGCGGTTAAAGAAAGTAGAAAGAAGAGAGGCTCAAGGATATATTTATGTATTCTTGGAATAGTAATGGATGTGGGTTGGAGGATGGACGATTTACATTGAACTCCGCTTGTTTTTATAATAATAATATTCGACGAGACAGACAGTTACGGTCTTCAATTCGGCGAGGGGGTTGTACGAAGTGCTCCGTTCATGCATAGACTAGCTGACCTTCGGAGTTTGCTTAATTTGTCCCAGTTTAATTTCTTATTTAAGGGAGTCCACCCTACAGTCACACAGTAAAGAAGAGTCGGTCTTACAACCGCTGTTTATAGCTGGGGTTGAAGACCCCAACGGATACCAATGGCTTCTTTGCATGAGAAAAGTGCCACTGTGGTCTTACGAACTCTTTCTTGTATGTCAGGTTTCCAGCTCAGCTTCCTGTCCAAAATAAGACCAAAATATTTGGCTCTATCAGAGAATGTTAACTTTATAACTTTTATAGAAGAAGGGTTAATAAGTGGAACTTTACATTTCCTGGTGAATTAGGCAAGCTAGGTTTGTGAGGATTTACCCGCCAACCACAGCGATCTGCCCAGCAACTTAGCTTATTGAGAGCATTTTGCAGGAGTTCCTGTAAGGTATTCGGGTATTTTCTTGAGACGGCAATAGCAACGTCAATCGCATAAGCGATTACTCTTCAGCCTTCACCTCTTAGGCATACCAGCAGTTCATTAACGCTAAGTTCCATAAAAGGGGGACATGACTCCACCCCACAAGTTCCTCTGCAGACAGATCTTCTGGCAGACGACACGCCCAGCTTGCAGTTTGTCCTTATTTATTAGATCATTGGGGATAGTTGTAGATGTGTCAGCCCTATCAAGGCCGACATTACTTATCGCATTGGAGCTTCCCGTGAAGTGGGTATCTAAAAGCAGATTGTGCCTTTTTTCAGGCAGCTCAGCATTATTTGATTGGTTGCGAGGATTTTTCTTGGACTTCTTCTATTTTTAATAAAGTTTGAGAGATGCTTTGTAAGCATCCCAATCAGCTTCTAATCTTGTAGCCTTGGCTACGTTGAATAGCTTTCTGCTACTGTTCCTTAATTGTCCTAACTCCGACGTCCACCAATGTGGCCTATTCTTTCCTCTTGGACAAATGAGAGGGCAGCAGGCAGAAAGCGCTATATATATATATAAATAGTGCTTAAACGTTACTCGGTATTTGAGCCAGTCAGTCTTCCTATGAATTCTATAAGGTGATTGGTAAGGGAAATAAACAATGGTTACTTTCCAGACATCTAGAAGATGGCCAAATTAGTACCACTTCCCAAAAAAACTAACCGCTCTAGCGTAACTGGTGACCGGCCTATACTGTGTTGTTGTATCAGCAATATATTGAAATCGTTGATCCGTAAAAAGATCAATGCGTTTTGTTCGAAAGAAATCTTATTCCTTCCTTTCAGTTCGGCTTTCGAGAAAAGCACTCTACGCCGCATCCTCTTCTGAAGCTAAAAATTAAAAGCAGTACAGTAGCATGTTTACTAGACATCGAATAAGATTTCGATAGTGTTTGGATCAACGGGCTACTGTAGAAACTTATTACATTTGGTTTCTCCAATTATATTGTAAAAATAATGAAAAAGTTTTCTCTTTTTTGTACAGATTTATGGCAACTCATCCACTAGGAAAATGATCAAAGCCGGAGTTCCTTAAGGTTCCAGACTTGGCCCAGTCCTGTTCAGCGTTTACACGGCAGATCAACCCATTAATACAGCTGGAATAACAACCATTCTTTTCGGTGATGACTCCAGAATATATGCCGTTTCCCTTTCTCCTCAGATAGCTGCCCGACGAGTGGATGAAAACTTCTGAAATCTTTGGGACTACTACCTCAAGTGGGGGTTGAAAATCAAAGCCAACAAAACGGAGCTCATCTGCGTCCAAGTTCCAGGGACGAGAACAAGAAGACGACTTTTTTTGAGATTGTGCAGATGCCTAAAAATCAGCAACATTATGCATTACTGGGTACACAACGTTCCGTGTAGAGTTCGCGAAACCCAGAAATCTTCAATTGAGAAAACGACATCGCGGCACTAGCAAGCATCTAGTATGTGCATTATTTGTATGTCGATAAAATAATAAATGAAATAAAATGAATGGATAAAAGGAGCAGATACTTGGGACAGACGGTTGATAAGACAAGGAAAAATGTGGATCCCTACACACGATTAAAGTGCATGGATTTTTATCTCCCAATGAGATCACACTGTAAACATCATCTGTAATAATGAAGTGGCAACCACAACTAGCACAATTACTTGTATGTTTACTGTTAAGCCCTGAATATAAGCGGAACTGTATTTATAACAGTACACAAGACGTGCAATTAATAATTAATTTTTTGCCCACTTTCTAAAGCCCGATTTTATTCAAACTTTGCACACATTTGTATTTTCGATGACAAAACTATTTGTTAATTAATTTGGTATTGATTGAGCTGCGGGGTCTGGGGTCTCCCATACTCCCATTTTTCATATTTGCAATAGAGCTGTGAGTAGCGCTTCTTTGCTTTACGATTGGGGGTTTTTTTTTTTTTTTGGGTTGCAGTGCATCGCGTGTGTTTTTATTTTTCAGCATTTATAGTGGAATTCAGTATACTTGTTTTCAACTTTCAACCAATCACACAAAAATAAGGACGTCAGCACAAGATGAAGGTCAACAGATTAATTTCCACGAGGTTCATCACTACGTGGTCTTTTTTTTTATAACGCCCATCATGCGAACGCTCTTGGTATATTTAGATTTCTAATCAGAAATTCATAACAGTAGAAGATTGTTTATCCTTATCCATACTAACCGGTTGACCTACTGTAATGTGAAGTGACTCAAAACGTACTCGGACATAGTTACCGACTAGCATTCTCGTTTCACTTGTATTGTATTTGTACTTGTGTTTGTGACTTGTATTTAATTTTTAAAGTCACTTAATAGTGTTGATCAGTTAGTTGTTTATAAGTTGTTATATAATGATCTCCTAAAGTTGCCGAATGAAGTTACAAGGGGTATTAAGGCCATTGCCTAAAGTTCCCTAGAAATGTTTAGAATTATCAATAAATGTTAATTAATTTAAAAATTCACACCAGCTCCAGTCCTCCACTTACTGAATAATATGTTATTTCATTATATTAATTCCCCCAAGGTCAATTAGGTAAGATCAAAGGTAATTAGTGTCAATCTCAAAGTGCATATAACTTTATATCTCGCAGCAATAATATAAAAACTTTATTTCAATAATACATATTTGCATTAGTCACAAATTAAGGTCACCTCAGGTTAG
Organism: Nephrocerus scutellatus; assembly: GCA_947095585.1. Classification (NCBI taxonomy): domain Eukaryota; kingdom Metazoa; phylum Arthropoda; class Insecta; order Diptera; family Pipunculidae; genus Nephrocerus; species Nephrocerus scutellatus. The sequence continues at coordinate 3,951,248 of OX352761.1, read as the reverse complement.
GTCTGTAATATACACGTGCAACTATAAAAAAATGCGCAATTAACACATTTTTTGTAACCTGATGAGACTTTTGAATTTAGCAACCAATTTATATTTTATATTTATTGGAGTACAAAATTAACATCGTTATTAGCCCCTCCACGTATTTGTATCTTTTGAAAAAATAAATTTTCCACTAACAAAACAAATTTCAGAAATCTCATTGCAAATAAAATTTCTATGTCAATTTATGAGAGGGCTAACTGAAAAGTTAGTTGAATCCACATTCTGCTAAGCATTTGTGCAACTATAGAACCTGTGTAAGGTGAGCGAATGCATCTCACTATGAATCCAATTAAAAGTTTTGTAAATAATTTTCTATGGGTTTAGAAGCCACTCACTAATGTGTTATACCACAAGGACGATGAGTCCAACGGATACTCAAATATTGCTTAAGTTTCAAGTTAACTTAGTGATGATGAGATGATAATTTGAATTTTCATCCAGAGTTACAAAAATTCAAGGTTCCTAGTTGTTAAAATTCCATTTTCTAATTGGAATATTATGAAATTAGACTTCTCCAATTAAATTAATTTATAAATGGAAGAGATGGGCCACATTCTAGATACGAATAACATAGTCATTCATATATGTGAAGAATTTCTTTACAAACGGAAGTTAGTTATAGATTCCAATGCCATGTAGTTGATCAGTTAAAAAGTAAAATGTCGCATAAGCATTTTTTTGGCTTAGAAATCAGCTTGTCTGTTGTGCTATAATACCCGATGAGAGTTAATTTTCCCTGACACACGTGAAATAGTGAATATATTCCCAAGCAGTTGAAATACATACCTTATCAGTTGGATATGACAATTACTCTTTTCAAGATAGATAGACAGTTTTCCGCTGATTTTATTGTCCCATTATTAAAGATATGGAAGAGAAAGCAAAAAAAAACGAATACCAAAAATCGACCAGGTAAGTATTTGCCTGTGTATTTGTTACTATTTTGTATTTTTTGTCCTGAACGTTTCATCATACTAGATTATTATGAAAAGTGAAGTAGTATAGGAGGAAACTTATAAGTCAATTATTATGACAATTATGGAACGTTTCAATACATAAAGCAATTACCCTAACGCACCATTCATGAAATAAAAGTGCAAGTTTGGGAGGAAGAAGCAATACCAGAAGACTGGCGAAGAGGCATCCTGTGCCCCATACATAACAAAGGAGATATCACAACATGCAGCAATTATCGTGGTATAAGCGTATAAGATTTTATCCTCTATCCTTCAAGACAGGATAGCCACATAGACTAAAGTCATCATTGGTCCATACCAGTGTGACTTCATCCCAGGCAAATCATCAACTGATCAGATTTACACCCTTGGGCAGGTGATGGAAAAATATCTAGAGTTTCAAAACTCACTACTCCATCTTTTTATAGACTTTAAAGCCGCTTATGATAGCATAGCCAGAGTAGAACTTTATAAAACCATGAGAGAATTCGGCATTCCAAATAAACTGACACGACTATGTAGGTTGACCATGACCAATTATATAAGCCAAGTTAAAATATCCGGAACACTATCAAGCCAATTCAACATGTATAACGGGCTCCTACAAGGGAATGGACTGACCTGCATCCTCTTCAACCTGGCTTTGGAGAAAGTGATCCGAGGCTCTGACGTAATGGCGAGAGGAACAATTCTCTGTAAGTCCATTCAGATACTGGGTTACGCAGACGATATTGACATCGTTGGTATAAATCCAAGAGCTGTAAAGGAAGCTTTCATCCAGATCAAGCAGGCGGCACGAAATCTGGGGCTGTATATAAATGAGAGCATAACAAAGTGCATGGTGGCCTTGTCTGCGAGCAGAAGATCCAACATTGGTCCCGCAATTAAAGTAGTGGATCACAAATTTGAAGTAGTGCAATCCTTCAACTATCTCGGGTCAACTGAAGCAGCCGATGGACACCATGGAACTATAAATACGCGCACGGTTGCTTAGCACTAACAAACCCTTTCATAGTCTGTCAAGAATTTTCAAATTCAGGACGTAGCATAGACCAGGAAGCCCAGAACTTACGGATGCAAAACTGGATGACATCGGCTCTAAATCGGGACCGGTGGAGAGGCCAAGACCGGATCCCGGTTGTATGGCCAAATATGAAAATAACGTTTATTATTATGCGTTTTAGATAAATTTTTTACAGAATTCGATACCAAATTCTATTCGCAGTAAGTAAAGGAAATGATGCGGTGAAGTATAGTCTTATAAATTAGCCGAACGCATCTGACCAAAGGTTTTGCATTGATAGTAGGGTAAATAGTTTATTCGGGAAAATCTTCAGTTCGTATAAGGTTAAAAGGGCAGAGGACTCCAATCAAAGCACCCAGCGGTAGTGGTATCTTTTCAGCGCTTCTACAGGTGGCAATCGGTCTCATTATGACGGGTACAATTGCTTTATTTAGAGCCAGCTACAACTGGGTGTACATCCCTACTTCCTGGTGACGGGTAAATGTAATAATTGTTCCCAAACCAGGCAATAGGCCTAATGAGCTGCATTAATCCTATAGACCTATATGTCTAGCATTATTTATCCTTAAAACCATGGAGAGGCTTATTAATGTTCATATAGGCTGGCTAGATTTGTCTACCCCTCTACACTCAAGTCAGTTTGCATACAGGAAAGGTAAAAGCACAGAAGTCTCCATCCGCTATCTTGTGAATAATATAGAAGGAACTTTTCGTTCCAAGGAAATGGCTCCGACCAATCAATGGATAAGAACCATGCTTTAAACTCGGGAAATTACTTCCTCCTCAGGATGTGTATGAGTTAAGGGCTGTACCCATGAAGTAGTCCCTTCTCTCCTTCTTTTGTCACTAATCATCGACAATCTTCTAGTCGACCTGCATAGATCGGAAAATATCGCCATTGGATATGCGGATAACTTGGCGATTTTGCTTAGTGGTAAACACAGCACGACAATTTCTAGTGGCATGCAAGTTGAGTTAGCAATATAGAAGCCTGCAGACTTGTCTAATGGTGTTCCGGCACTGGACGCTAGAATATGGATCGAAGATGGAATCTGGAGTTGGAGCTGGTGTCTTTGGATATAACACCAAAGTATCGACACCAATAAGAATGAGTCCAAGCAAGCACTTAAAGCGCTATAGTCCAACTTAATGGACTCTCTATCAGTTAAATGCTGCTACGATGTACAACAATCACTTGCCAGACATAACAGGGTGAAACTCGGATGGGTCCGTAGTCATCAAGGAATTGCAGGCAAGGAATCTGCCGATGAACTAGCCAAGGCTGGCTCGCAATCTGCGTTCATAGGACCTAAACAGCTCTTATTAACAAATGGGAAAACAAACGTTTTCTGGTCCATTGGAAAAAAGTCCGTGGGTTGAAACAATCAAAATGAATAATTAGGCCCTTTTCCTACAAGGAAATCCCTAATCTACACAAGGGCAGCATTAGAAAGCTTTCTCATAAGTCACTCTGTGGCTTGCGGTATCACCTTAACGAATTTAATGTGGGAACATAGGTTCTGTTCGGAAGATCATAAATCATCCGAGCAAATTCTCTGTGAATGCCCAGCATTACTTTGGTTAAGGAGACGTATTTTTTATAAGGAAAAATATTCGTCGGCGGAGCTGAGAAACTCTGCCACTAAGGGCATACTATCCTTTATTTGGGAGGTAGTACGTCTCTTAGACTAAATACACCCTAAGATACAATATATCTTAGTCGCACGGGTCATTCAAAAAAAGCATAAAAAGTGCAATTCCTAGTCCTAAATTCCTTTTTACTGGCATTATGGAGTAGACGGAATTATTATTTTCTAACAGAACTAAAAAGTATTTATTTATTGGTAGTTGCTTTTTTTCTCGACAACGACAAAATTTTTGGCGATAATTTGTAACAAAATCAAATAAATAAATTTGTTTAATAAATGGCTGTAAAGCATTCAAGGTTAACATACATATTTTCACTTATATTGATAAAATTAAGTTTTAAATAATTAGTTTGTTTATCTGTCCGCAAGAATTAGCTGGATTTTTTGCGAACAGTCTACGCTTAAAGCGGACAAAATGAGAAAAACGCAACTATGGAATTTCCTCGGAAACATTTCTCACTCAATTCAAATAATTCAGTAATTTGTCTTAACGTTTTTTAAAAGTCTCTCTAGAGTAGGTAAAGCGCCCATACACGTACGTATTGCATGCACCTAAACGAATTACCTGGTCAATGCAAACATCACATGGAGTCGAATATTCGTTCAACATATTTTCAATGATAATGAACTTGTCATCCCATTTGGCGGGAGAATGAGATTTTACGTCATCAATTGAAGCCACTAATCGTTTCAGCATTTCTCATTATAGACAAATTGTTAATATCCGCCTTCAGATCGTGCTTCTGTAGTCTGTCCAGGCATCAGGCAAATAATCTTCGTCTCTGTCACCGTACACTTATGTACATATCGAGTGTAGTGTACGAGTACATTTCCAATTTAGTAGTTCCACTTCTAACTGCTATCTGTGACTTGGTGCGGAGTTGAACTAATTCTACTACACCGCAAGCCGTTTGATCATTGCTGCTATTATCAGTGCGGTGGCATTACACTTGCGACGATTGAAGTGCGAGCATCAATCTTTAAGGCAAATTGAAATTTTAACTCAAGTTCCCGAAGTGAAATGAAAGCGACAACTCCTCGTTCGAACGATGAAGAGGGAGGCATCGAAAATTGCAGCATTAGTGATCCATTGCGCGAGAATAAAACCGACTTACCGCGAAAGAATTGGCATTCGCATAGCGACAAAGTGTACCACGTTCTGAGAAGACGCGTCGAAATCCTCAATTGGATTGGAGATTACAATACGGAATTTTGCATAAATGACCTAATAGCTGGCATCACATTGGGTCTCACAATCATTCCCGAGAGTATTGCGTGCGCCCTTTTGGCTGGGTTGCCCGCCCGCTATGGATTATGCTCGGCTTTTATTGGTAACTACATTAAGTGGGTTGCGAGCTAATCTGAATTCCCGTCCCACATTAATATTTTCCAGGATCCTTTGTCTACTTAATCTTCGGGTCAATTTGCAAAGTCATCATTGGCCCTACTAGCTTAGTGGCACTTGTTAGTGTCCAATTTACGATGGGCAAACCAATTGAGTTTGCATTTCTGTTGACATTTTTTTCTGGCGTCGTTCAGCTGATAATGGGATTTTTACACCTAGGTGAGTATAACATATCAACCAACTAGTGTACAAGTGTTAATTAACAGTGATCTTGAAAGCGGCAAATGTACGATCAGCGCGCGCGCACACACACAGCAGGCACATGGATTATTTAGTTGCACTTCCATATCTAGTGTCACGTCGTCTGATAATGAAAAAAGCAAATAAATTCGATTTTTATCAGTAGTTGACACTTTGACGTTTCCAGGCGCAATTCGACATTCTATCAACTTTATTACAAAATAATTATTATCATTAATACCAATGACAGGGTTAATTTCTTGTGCATTATTTTAATGTCTGATTGTTTGCAGAGGAATTAGAATGCATTAGCAACAATTAAGATTGCAGTTGCTCGGTGATGGGTGGATAAAATGGGTTCTCTAGTTGTAGCACACGTTAGAAAATTCTGGTAAAACAATCATGAACCGATCAAAATGTATATTTTATTATAAAATTATTCCGATAATTTATTATTAGCGTTATTGTGTGTCTATCTATTATTCGCAGCGTGGTGTAATATCTTAAGTGTCTTAACATTCACAACCGCTAAGAACTAAATAAGGCTTAGATACTTTTTTATAAGTTTCCTTACGTTACTTATGAAAAATTTAAACTTTATGGGACATGGCAGCGAGGCCGGCCAAGCGTACTGCGCTGGAAGGATGGCGCAGGTCAGGACGCCTAGCCGTTAGGCGTGCCAAGCTAGATGACATAGGCTTGAAATCGGGACCGGTGGAGAAATTTTTTGCGAGAGCACCGGACCAAATACGATGGTGATTCAATAACTGAAGAGAGTTGCAAGTTGTCTTTAGATCTGTAGTGAATTTATGCAGCTATAGTGAGTACATCGTAGATCAGTACCAATTTCATCAAAACCGTATATCTCGGTACCAGCGATCACTAAAGTAAATTTTCCCGCAAGATGAAATTTGAAAACTTATTTCGAAATTGAGTGCCGTACAAAATTAAAAGAGTCAATCGGTCGAAATAATACATTACCCGCGGTTGCAAGTTTGTGTAGAAAGTTCCTTTCATTGGCATGCCAATTGATAACACAATCATCCAAGTGTTCGTCCGGCTCGCTCAGTTAGAAAGTATTGCTGCTGTTGCCGAAAATTTGTGCCTACTCGAAAAGCTCAACTCGACACAGATCTCAGCAACTGGACATTCCAGCAATCCCAGAGTTTATTCACTTAGGTTAGGTTAGGAAGGTTAGGTTGAAGTGGCTGTCGGTCAAAAGGCTAACACACTTTTGTGATACCACTTGGATCTAGAGAATTTATCAACTATACTCGTTGAACCAGTTGGAGCTCCGTAAGAAGCACAAAATACGACTAATGTCTGAATCTTTAAGACCATTAAGGTCCTTGTAAACTACAGCTCATAGATGAAGACTACGTTTTTGGGAAATGGCTGGGCACGTAGAGAGAAGATGGAGAATGGTCTTCTCATGCTCCTCGTCCATGCAGAAGACATTCGAGAAGACGCCAAGCCTTTTTGCATGTTTTCCTATGAGTCAGTGTCCTGTGATGACACCTATAATAGCATCGATGTACAATTTTTTGTGAGAGATCAAACACTTGGGGCGTTTTGGATCCAGCCTGGGTCAGATCTGTTTTGTCGCTAGAAAAGTAGTTTGACCACCTAATTAGTTAGTTTTTTCTTTAGCATCCCTCTTTAACATGAGTTTATATGTAGTGATTGGCATATGCCTATAGAACTATTTTCTGGTAGCATGGGTAGTGTAGTTCCGTGTTTGGCGAGTTCGTCAGCTCTACGGTTTTCTGGGACGTCTCTATTCCACGGCACCCAGAACAGGCGAATGTTGAACTACTCTCCATGAGAGATGATCTGCAGTTATGGGCTAGAAAAGAGTTCGTAGAAACAGAATCCAGGGAGATCAGCGCCGCTTGGCTATCCGAGAAAATGTGTATATCCTTAGCTGATACGACTTTTCTCTTTAGGACTTCAGTAATCGCCATAAATTCAGCCTTGAACACACTATAGTTATTAGGAAGACGGAAAAAGAGACTGAGATTTAGCCCTTTTGAGAAAGCAAATCAGCCAACTCCGTCATTAGTCTTTGAAACGTTTGTGTAAAAGTGAATGTCATCATCCTTCAATTCATAATGATCTGGAGGGGATGGTGACTTGGAAGTTTTTTTGAATCTGAGTTGCGTAATAGTGTAGTCTATGTTACAATAAGGTGTTAGGGTGCTTTTCTCCAGTCAATCGGCAGCCCTTCTTAGGCATACAAGCAGCTCATTCTCCACTAAGTTCTAGAGGATGAGGCACAGGACTCCACCTTGCGGGGTTCCTCCACGGACAGATCTTCTGGCCGACAATAAACCCATTTTTGAACTAACAATCCGACTTGTGAGTAGAAGGTTAATTGGTTCGTGACTGGTCTACCCTTAAGACCGTCAGTGAATCTGTGATCGCAGATGTGTTAACGTTATTAAGAACGCCTTCAATGTCTATGAATGCTAACATAGTGTAATCCTTGTAGTGTAGGGAATATTCAATTGCAGGTAGTAGCGTATGCAAAGCTGTTCCCACAGATTTTCCCTTGCAATACACATATTTCATTGGAGATAGTTGTATGAGTGTTTGGCCTGTTAAGGTTGACATTTCTTAAAACATGGGAGCTACCGGGGAAGTGGGTGTCTAGAAGCAAATTTAGCTATTCTTCGCTAGAGGGAGTCCAAGAACCGTAAGTTTTTTTAAACAGCTAGGAATTGTTGGACTGATAGAGAGTATTTTTCTAAGCCTAGATGCCTGTTAAGATTCTTCTATTTTGCCACAGAAGAGTCTCCAGGATACTCGTTTAGCTTTCCTTAATTCTTTTTAATGTAATTTGAGAGATATTTTGTAAGCATCCCAATCTAGCATCCCAATCTTGGCCGAATTGAACAACTTTCTGCAGCTTTTTCTAATGAACCACAACTACTAAGTCCACCAATGGGGTTTCTTCTTGCCTTTTGGACGAATCAGGGGACAGGAAGCCGACAGCGTTTTATTAAAAGCCCAGATGAGTTTCTTGATTTTATTGACAAGTTCATTAGTGTTTCGGTGGGGAATTATTAGTTTAGAGTTTAAGTGGCTCTTAAACGTTGCTCTATATTTAAATGAGGCACTTCTTCACTCAAATGGTTGAAATAAAGAAGTCTGCGTTACGGCAATCTGTGTACAAAAAGCAAGAACACAAAATCAAATGTTTCAACTACACCAACCCTCACCAACCAGATAGTTAGTGCAGCACAAAGATATAATAAAGTTCTCTCCTTTATATAATAACATTTTATTCTCGATTCGTAAGAAAACAAACAATTATGTTCAATTTGTCGAGCTAACCATACATTTTTAACAAAGTGTAAATCTGGCGAAAAATTTGTATAGAAAATTTAATTATCTTTAATTTTCATTTTAGATTTAAGTTGTGCCATACCGGTTGCAATGTGGTTAGCACACTACGAAAGAGGCGATAAAGTTTTTATAGGTGACATTGATGATTCTTATTGGAGACTTGTAATTAACTTGACTTGTCCCCTGTTTGTCTGTTTGTTTCGACTTCTTTGAGGCCCTTTTTAACCAACTTTCATACTACCAAGAGAGCTGAAATATTGTAAGTAACTTAGCCTCATAGGTAATTTCTGAGATATTGTGCGTGGCGCGTACGTAGCGTCGCGTTTTGGGCGTGTACAATTTTGATTCTAGACGTATTTGAAATCCTTTTTAGGCAACAACACGTCCTATGAGCAGAAATTTTGTGCTCAAAGCTCAGTCGGAGGGGCATTCCTCGTATATGTGCCGTGTGTTGATGTATTCATACAAGTTTTTACCCAAAAAATGAATTTTTTTTACATTTACTTGTTTTTGTCAATTAACAGAACTCAGAACCGCGCGATAAAACTTATTGGTGACGTAAATATCTCGAAAACAATCGAATCGCTTGAACATCATAGGAATGTTTCCTGCTTGTCACTGTTTTATCGCTTTTTTAATAAGCGGTGTTCAAAAGGAGTCTCCAGATGCATCCCGCCCATTCTCAAACCCATCCGTAATACCCGGCTTGCCTCAACTGAAGCCCATGTGTGTACCATTAGAGTTATCTTCGGACGTACCTACAAATACAGAAATTCCTTCTTTAGACGAATAATAATTATGTGGAATGAATAGTCCGACTCTGTGTTTCCGCATGATCTACAGCCATTCAAGACACATGTGCATAGACATCTCACCTTTTCCTCTCCTTAAATTCCGAACGCCTACTCTGTGCTAAGCATTGAGCCCCTAGATCGTGTGTAGATATAAAAAAAGAAGGCATTTAAAGTCCGACAGGGTCTTCCTAGTCTTTTTTAAAAAATATCGGCTTTGTGTCAATGAGATGGCCAGGGTATGACCATCGGTGCGTTATTAGAGCATACGGATTTCATCTTCCTTCCGAATATACGAAATATGGTGCTGTACATGTACGGTATGCACTATTGCTGAATCGCCTTTCAACAGGAATGAGTGAATAAATGAGTTACTCTAGATTCTAGAGTCTAGAATCTAGAATTCGTGTTAGTTAATGTTATTTGGCCATCAACCTTTGTGTACGAAAATTTCCTTAAATCTTAGGCAAATCCTTTTGGAAAAAGAAAAGGTTTTTCTCAATAATTGTTAGGCACAATTCAAAAATCTCATATTTTTTGTAATGTAAAGGTAATATAAACTTTAAGCAAACCGAGTTTTTTTTTTGACTCATTTTCCTTTCAAATTTTTCTTCGCCAACCAGGTTTCCTCTTCGAATTCATCTCAATGCCAGTAATCAAAGCATTCTCAACGGCTACGGCAATTCTTGTAATAGAATCTCAAATGAAAGTTCTTTTGGGCATAAAGTACTTGGTGCCAGGATTTGTGGAGTCCCTGAAAACGCTGTCATTTCGCATTGGTGAAGCTAACATGGGTGACCTTGTGATGGGTGTATGCGCCATAGTCTTTTTGATAGGATTTGAGGTAAGTGACCGTAAAACCAAAAAATTCTACTGCGTAAATGATTACCTAGCACCCGGTATATATTAAAGCAACTGGATAAATTGGATTCACTGATGTCCAATCGGAAAGTTGGGAAGTTCCTACAAGTATGCCTTCATTATATGTCCTTTTCAAGGAACACGCTTATCGTTGTGATCTCAGCTACAATCACATACTATTGGCTGGCCAATGTCAACGATGTCACAGAGATTCCCTATGCGCTGAGCAAAAACGCACTCTCAGGGCTGCCAAACTTCACTTTACCTGCGTTTACTGTTGAAACTCCTGAGCGGACGTACAAATTTTGGGACATCATAGCGGATTTAAATTTTGGCATTGTGGTTGTTCCCATAGTTGGCATCCTAACGAACATCTCAATTGGAAAGTTGTGTAAATATCAATTGCGTGCGAGTTTCAATGTGAGTCAGGATCCTTAAATGTATACTCTTTAATAGCTCCACAGGGTTTGGTTAATGCGAATCAGGAGCTTCTTACTGTTGGTCTGTGCAATGTGATGGGTTCGGCCGTTCAGTCTATGCCAACTTCGGGAGCCTTTTCGCGATACGCAATAAGCTCAGCCTGTGGCATCAAAACGCCGATGGCAAATTTGTACTCAGGTAGGGTGATTTTTTTTATTTGTACTGTTACTCATTTGCTCTTTGTTTTTTAAATACCCTGCAGGTATTATTGTTTTACTGGCTCTAAGTTATATCAGTCCTTACTTCAACTATATTCCGGAAGCGACTTTGGCCGCCATTTTGATGTGCGCCATTGCTACGTTAATTGATTTTAAGCTGCCCGTGCGACTGTGGCGGGAGTCACGTCGCGATTTCTGTACTTGGATCATAGTGTTCCTTGCGTCAGTTGGATTTGGCGTTGAAGTTGGCCTATTTGTTGGCATTGGTGTTACCGCTGCGCATTTGCTCTTTCTTTGGGCTCGTCCTGAGATCGTTGTGAGAATCGAGGAAGTGGGTACAATCGTTCCATTTGTTATGCATACCTATTTTAATTTTCTTCTGTAGATGAGAGAAATGCAGTATATTTCGGTCAGACCAGGTAATGGAATCTATTTCCCGGCTATAAACTATATGCGAGCGAAGATTCTAAAAGCATGTATTCAGGCGGAGTATAAGATACCTGTTGTCATCGATTGTGATAAGATAACAGGACTCGATTACACTGCTGCACAAGGGATCTCAAAGCTATCCCGAGACTTATGTCAAGACGGAACTGGAGCTCTTCTCATACTGCATCACATGAAATTGGAATTTCAGAAACTCATCGACATCACTGACAATTTAGTTTTTTGTGAAAGTGATGAAAAAATGTGTGAATACCTTACGCAGGAATCCCTACGACATGGTTTCATAAGCATCAAGGAACACATCCGGGCGTCCATTGATTTAGGGTATACGATTGAGTTAGATTAGACATAGCGAGTAAGTATAGTTACGTGATAAGTACAACTAAGTGTGTAAATAAAAAAAAACTAATAGTATGCTCCCTGTTGCTGATGTGATTAAATTTAGTTTTTATATTCAGAATGCTCACTGTCCGGCAAATCCATCCGTAAAAACTGTCAGTAAAAAGCAAACAGAAAGGCGATGAAAATTCAATTACGAGTTCACTAAGTCACCAGCTCTTGTTATTTGTAGGTGAAACTTCTCTCCACTTTTGCTGTGATTCTCCTGCTTCTATCGATGCAAATCGCAACCCTGACAGCTCAGCCATTCCATCCCCTGTACCCGGATATGGATTTTTTACCACCACACTGATTGATAATTTTTCTATTTTAAGGACTGATTCGTACCTTGATTAGAGCCAAGATAGCCAATTAACAGATTTGGGTTATAGTCAAGGCACATTCTGAAAACTAACATTTTTAAGATGAACGTTTTTTTCTAAACTCTTAAGGGATTATATGGAATTACAGGACATAATATTTCGAACATATCCATACAGAGGTCAAACGCGATTACAAAAGCATGAATAGCTCCAACAATTTCAGGATTTTCTTTAAACTGAAATGTGCTTCTAAAAATGCTATACTTTCTTGTTTTACGTACCTAGATGACACAATTTGCAATTGTGTGACAATTCGTACTTGCCGGACGCTCTAGCTGTGTGTCTGTTTGTAAGGTACACATTGTAACATCGTGAGGCGCCCTGATTACTCATTTGCACTTTAATTTTTATTCGCCTTCCTTCACTTACTGCAAATGGATTTTTAAATCAAAATGAAGCACCGCAAAACGTTAGAACTATAGTCGGTAGTTAGCGGTATCTTGCAATACCCTCAATTGTGACTGAAAGACTGATATTACAAACTACAGTTCTTTTGTATTCAGGATTATCTGTCCTATATCGTTAAATAACACTGAAACTAAAAGCTATTTCCATGTGCTGGTTAGATTTAGATTTTCGCATTATACTTGTAAAACGTACCCGAGGTTATTTTCAAATTTCTAAAAGGAGATTTTTCGATTTCGATCAGGCTACGTTAGTGTGAGTGAAAGAGCTTGTTATATTGCGCTCTTTATTACAACGAGCCAGAAATGATTGCAATGCCCATCTTCGGCGAGACAAATTCGCCTATGACCAAAAATTGAGTCAAGAAATACTACAATGTCCCAACCTTTCTACGACAATCGGTTCTACCGACTACCGAAGGGACTCCAGTGTTTCACACTAAGAATCATCAACCCAGCAATAGGTTTAAAAAACCTGGAGCTGCTACAACAACAATAACATTGTCCCAAAGGTAGTAAAAAAATACGGCCTCGTCCTTGATTCCAACGCTCATTTATAATGACATTCCAGTTGTCAGCTCTATAGACAAAGCCAATCTGTTTGCTGCGCATTTTGCAGCCAGCTATGTTAAGTACGTTAAGTTCTGACCTAGACACCATAGTAAATTGGGGAGCAATACTCGTGGCGCCCTAAATGCTCATCAGATTACCCCCAAGCCCATCTTCGGACGTAGAGTTAAATTCAGAGATTCGTTGTTTAGTCGTACAACACGTATGTGGAATGCTTTGCCAAGCTCTGTCTTTCCACATCACATCACCAATCCACAGGCATTCAAGCTCACAGACATCTCCCCTTTTTCTCCTCCTTTTCCTAAACGGCCGAGCTGTGCCAAGCATATAGCTGAGCATTATAAGGGTACGAACAAATTAAGTTTCTGGTTAATGTGAATTTTCGTTCCAATTGCAAACCGTTCATAACTTTGACAGCTTAACCGTTGTTTTGGTTTCCAGCTTTAAAATGATCGAATGAGGAGAAAGCTTTTTTAACGATATTTATGGTTTGTTAAAGAATAAACAGTGGATCGGTTACAAACAGATCAAGAATATACCTACCTTATAGGGTGCAATGGCTCACGTGATAAGACGATAGCCATTTATCTCGTTTCTCGTTCTTCATCCACCGTTCTTTGCTTTAATTGCCTAATGCATCGCTGTTTACATTTTTACTTAAAAAGGGTTTTATCCTGCAATCTGGACGCCACGAAACTAACTGTGTAAGAATCGAACGTATAATCTGGGGTAGCGAAAGGAAAGAAAACGAAATGGAAAATCCGTAAAGGTGAACAGTAACTAAACGTTAATCCTTGATTAATCCTGGGTGTAAAAAATGTGGATGAGTAGCCCAAGTGCAAAGCTGTACACCTCTGCGATACGACGACGATGAATAAGAGCAACTAATAAAGTGCTAAATTGTGTTTTGCGGAAAAGTGAATGAGAGACGTTCAAAAAAAAATACCAAACGAACATCAGGTAAATAAATTCCTTGGAGCATTAAAAGGCCTATTAGCTTAAGTCTACCACCGATGCCGTTGAGAGATCAAGTGAACTTTTTCATTCGTAACTTTAATCCAGCGACCTAATTTGAATGAAATTCGGTTGTTTGTCTATTTCCGTTTTATTTGCGCGTCATTCTTTGATTTTACTTGCAATGTAACGCAACACCATTTCCGTGAGGAGTTCTCCCATGCGGTAAACAGTTGTTGTTTTTTTTGGTTCCTTTATGTATCATTCAGACATCTGTTTTATTTTTTCTTTTATTTAAGTAGATGGTGGTATATTTTTGATCACAAACCTTTTTCTGTCCAGCATTTCATATCTAAAATCAAGCTAAGACTATCTGTGTTAAGTTATTGTTTTAAGCAAAAGAGTATACACCATTATTATAGTATTTACTTCTTCTTGGCGACGAACAAGAATGAAGAAAACACTTTAAGAAATTAGCAAACAAAAATTATTAATTCGCAGCTAATTGAAGGAACAATATACATTAATTCATTTACTTAAAAAAAACTCTTTTATTTAAATAACTACTGAACATTTTGACATTTTTTACATAAATTTGTAGATAAATGATTAAGCGCGAAAAATGTTTAAAAACACATTATTCCAATTCAGTTCATACGAATTTTAAAACCGATTATAATTTAAAACTAAAGTGCAAAGTTTCATAACATTGCCTTTGTATTGCTTGTTGTTAAAACTGAACGTTTAACCTAATGTTTGTCTGACATTATGAACTGATATTAACCCAATATTCTAATTCAGCGAACAACAAGCAACCCCTTCCTAATACCACTTTAAAGCTTACCAATACAAAATTACAAGCAGTGGTCGACTAACGTTACCCGCTCCAATCTCCAAGTTAATTTATTGAGCCTAATTAATTTGTGACTTGCCCCAAGAATTTACCGTCCTCTATGGAATTCCGAATCGAGTCGATGTCGAGCCGGAGATGTCACCCCCCAATTGGCTTCCAATTGCACCGTCAAATTATATCCAATTCAACCTAATAATTAGTCAAAAGAAAATTGTTTGGAAATTTGTTCTTTGAAATTGCAGGAAGGAGGAGAAGGAGGAATGTCGAACCGTAGACACCACTTTACTACTAGATTCGGAATGTAAGCACAAGAAGCGCAGACGACGACTACACACAGTTCATTGTCCAACTAGCTATTTGTTTTGACTCCTGTCGCTTTATATAAGTGGAAATTTAAACAAAGGATAGAAAATAATTATATCAATGAGGTAACAGCTTTAATTCAACAAGATCAAGAAGTTTTTTAAGGGTCTTTCTCGACGTAATATTTTCTAATATTCTAAAGAAAGCCGGAAATAGACATGTGTGCAAAGTTACAATAAAATCGGGCTTTGCGAAGTAGGGCATAAGTTAATCGAAAGATTTCACGACAAGCAGACAGACAAACAAACAAACAAACAGATCCACGCGCATGCGAAGTTAACATAGAGAATTTAAAAATCTGGCAGAAGATAGGGAACTCAAGAAATTGTAGTACATACCTATGTTTTGTTTAAAAACCTTAAACCTTGTTATTTATAAATCCTTTTAAATGCAAACATTAGAAAAAAAGTTTCCCCAAGATCAAAAGCCGATATTAATCTGATTCCTATTTATAATTTTAAATATGGACTCGTAGTTCAAAGGTCATACGACGACTTACCCATCTACGAGTACCGCGTTTTCCAAGATACGTAAGGGTTGTTATTGTTGTTCATCCTGTATTGCTACATGCATCTTGGGTACTGTATGGCAGGCAGCAAACCTTGAATACAAATTGCTAAATTTATTGTTAACGAAGTATGTAATACAAAAGAAGTAGAAAGGGAATAAGGGAGAGGACTGCAAAAATTATGGATAGATATGAATTCTTGACGTTTTAACGACATTTATGACTATACTCAAGAAGGTCTCCTCTTTTACTTACAACAAGTCAAAGTCAAGGCAATGCATAGCGTATTACTGCCTGCAAGGGAATTCTTACCGGTACTTGCCGGAACTTACACTCAATATTCTCATCCGGATAGGGGGTGTAAGGTTCATGAGGTTTTCCGTTATTTTTACTTTTATTTTTATTATTTTTATTGCCCATAGACGACAAGATGCTACAGCATATCGCATAAGGACTGTGAGATACACTGCAAAAAATTATTGTATTTTGGACTGAAAACGAGACGATGGTAATGTATAGGTGGTTCCGTAAATTGTTTAAAAATATTATCATACATATTTCTCATCTGATTTAAGCGGAACTTATCACTGAGAAAACTTCTTATAACCAATTCAAAAATCCTGGTTTAGGTCAACCCGTTCCGGTAGCACTGTAACGAGGTAAATCGCTAAGGGTACGCTCACCAGCGTTCAGGGTCGTTTGTCCATCAACTAATAGACCAATTATACAAACTTCAAATATATTACCTTTCTTGTTGAGCTGCTGTCGCTCCAGGTTCCTCAGCCGTGGACTCGGGTTTTGTTGCGACGTGATACGGGCAAGAACGTTATTCTGCGCTCAGGAGAGTGTATTAGGGAATCAGTCCCTACCGGATTCAGTAGAAAGTAGCAGGTCTTTTACTGCTCACCGTTTACTAAATGAAGAACTAGGCCCTGAAAGAGATCGAACTTCAAGATGGAGTCCTGTAAGGTCCGCCAGCGTCCTGAAGCCGAAGAGTCTCTACATGTGCACAAAACACTTATTACAACAACACTTGTATTTCATTTTATTTTCCCCAGTGTGACAGTGGTAGCAGTATTTCTTTACAAGAACTTTTTCAACTTGACTCTTTCAAGTCTACGCAACTAATGAATCCTTTGCAGCGAACGCCACCTTTCTCATTGAAAAGTTTCCAGAATCTTCCAATCTTATAGACAGACATATCCAGAAAATAGTGGCAACTTCCCTTATGTACAACTATGTATTAAGGCAATCCGCACAAACCGGTTTGACTACATCTTTGATCAGTTCTTATTAAGTGCCTATTTTTAGTATGCAGTATGTACATTGAGATTTATCTTAGAATTCGAATTCCCATATCTGCGCTTCTAACTACTTTTCGTAACAATATGTACACTGTTGTGGCCGATGCCGTCCGTGTGCACCGTGTCACTGATCTCGCAGGAAGGAGCTCAATTCTTCAAACGTCTTTCCTTTTATAAATTTGTCCATTCCATATTTTGCCACCTCCGTGTTTCGCTTGTGCGCACGCTACGTTGGCTGTGTTGTTATGCTGGATTTCGCTTTTATGTATTGGATGTGATGCTATGCAAGATTTTTCTCTATGTGTGCATGGTGGGTGTAAGATAAAAATTGACGCTCAAACTTTCATCATGATAGCACAAATGTCACACAGCCTTGAGGTTTTGTGTTTTTTTAAAAGCCATGTGCTTATTCCAGTAAAATAGATTTCGCTGTCTTATGTGATATTTTCTTAACACTCTACATTTTCTTTCTTTCGATTAGTTTGAGTGGGCAAATCCCCATACATTCTTACCGCAACGTTGACAATTTTTCTAATAGACTGACTATGGGTGACGCTCTTTTCGTTGCTAATATTTTCAAAGTGTAAAGAATCACATTGATTTTATACTTTTGACTTTAATTTACAAATGCGAATTATTATATTAAATAACATAAAGTCAGATAAGGAAAGGACACTTCGTTAGACATCTACATAATGGAAAAGTCCAGTGAAACATCAGATATTGTAGATCATGGCAGAAAAATCAGAAGGAAGTAGAATTTGAAGATAAAAAATCCTAAGATGTTTCTACTTTAACGGAGACTTGGAGAGTTTTTTTAAAAATAAGAAATTTTTTTCACTGTAATTTTGCCAAAGTGCCACTGAACGCTTGAAGGCAGCAAATCAGTGATGCGCCAGGGGTAAACAGCACAAATGCTGTCGTCGTAACTTACTGATGGCCCGGTGTGTGTATCGCTGTAACACATCAACAACACCGGTGCGTCGAGTTGCACTAGTCGCTTCCCCAATTTCTTGGTTTCATTCTCTTCGCCTTTTACCTACTTAACGACGATTCCATGCGCCTTTCTTTATAGTTGACTGATTTTTATGCTTTGATGCTCTCAGATTTTTTATTAAACTTTTTTTGTCCTCTCCAATGATATTAGCTTCTATTTTCTGCACCACTCGTATGGGGAAGCATCTCCATTTAATAAGCTAAAGCGAAGCACGCTTACGTTCCCAGCCAACTATCCAATATTTGATGCAAGAGTGACTATTCCGTTTGTCTGGGAACTGCTTCTATTAAGAGATGATGTCATTTGAAATTCTGGTTCTTTTACCTTGCAGACATCATGAGGGAAACTTTATTACCATCGGATCAGTAAGTTCCTGTATATTCGCATAACTGAAGGACGGAAGTATGATTTCCGCAGTGTTTTTTGTGCTTTAATTTTCTCAACTACCACAACCTGACGGACTGGTATAATAAAATGTTTTCTTAAGATATTAGTTTGTTATTCTTTTGTGGAATCACTTGTACCAGGTAGGGGTGGTCTTGTTCAGATCAACTTGTCGCAGATACAAAGACAATGGAATAAGCCACCCATTTATTATATGAAAAATTAAATTGCAGCACAGAAAGCGAACAATAAGTGGTAGCTTGAAGTTTGAGGTGAGCAAAGTAAGTTATGGTTCTTGTCTACCTCTTTAATGTAATTTATATTTTTTATTTCTGCAACTGCTAATAGGAAGGTAATATGATATTTTTATTTCGCAATGAAAAGCAATCTAAAGTCCACAAAAATTTACTGTATTTTTTGCCGTAATGTAAACAGAATCCCACTGATATCTGTAGATGGATATTTCAGAAGAATGAGTGAGGGATTCGTTTAAAATCTTGTATAATCTTAGAATTTTGTATTTTTGTAATGCAAACTTTGTATTGTTGTTTTACTTAACTTCAGCTGAAATTTTATTCGCAAATCAAAAACAGAAAATTTCCGCAAAATAATAAACGAGAGATTTTGCATGTCATCATGAACATTATCAACATTATTAGTATCAGTATTATCTCTATCGACCAGCTATATACCATCATGCCAATGACGTTGACTCCGTCTCCATCACTATATAGCTTGTTAAAATGTAATTTTGCTGAATTTTCAGACAAAGCTAATTTATGCAAAGTCGTTAAAAGCAGCAATAAACGCACCAAAGCCACTTTACTGAAGGAGTGCACTTTGCGCAAAAGTACTGAGATTTCAGCTCCAACCACCCATCAGTCAGGGGAGGACTCACCGACTCAACACAGAGGAAGATTTGCGCCGCGCATTTAAAACAAACTACCGCAGATGAAAGGAAAAACGAAAATTTTGATTTGGTTTGGCTTTTGGTTTCGCTCTTGTATTTGCAGCGTGCAGCATTTTCAGTCAAAAGGATGAAATGGAAGGAATGTTACACTGGCAACAACAAGCGACAGTTGAAGACGAGAAGTGTTGTTGATGTGGTTATTTTTATTTCTCTCTTCCGACAGGACATAGATGTATCAACTACCAACCAGCACCATCAGTCTCGTTCTATGTCTATGTTGTATAGCGTTGGGATTAGATTGGGAAGTTACTGTAGGCACCGGCATATTAAATTTTGAATTGAAGGTTTCTGCATCTTCATTTCTCCAATGTTGGCTGCAAAAAATCTACTAGAAACATGCTGTCAATGAAGTGGAGTTAAGGATTATGCCTGTAATGCGTTAACTGCTAAGTAGTTTATTGAGTCGAAGATTAGTGATGAAAGTTTACTCACTTATATTGTTCCTATTAGTACCGAATTAATTTTAGATTTCGGATGTGGGTTTTCCTAAGGTTACTTTTAACCAATGGGAAATTAAAAAAAAATATAAGGACATCAAAAAATGGCGAGATCGAGGGCGAGACATTGTGCTAGAAACTATTTTCAATTTTCAATGCAGTTGCTAAGTATGATCTATCTGAATATATACTTTGAGTTATACCAAAATTTTTTAATTCCATATTTTTAGTACCTATTGTAAGGTCTTGCAAGAGAGGACAATGAAAGGAACCCTGAAAATGTGGAAAGACACAAAACTTACAATTGAACTTCAAACAAAACAAAGTAAATGTAAAAAAAATTTGTTTTTCGGGTTCAAACTTTTATGCATACACCGAAACGCCTTTATTTTATTTTATCTTATTTTTTATAATCGTAATAATCGCCAAAATATTTCTTTTTGAGGCCGCGGATATTTTTTCCATGCTTCACACGCGACACACGCGACCCGAGACATGCGGGATATCAAAATTGGCCCCTGACGTTGACCCACTCACAAAATTTCAGCCCTCTAGGTCGTGTGTAAGGTGGTTAAAAAGGACCTCGAAGTAGTCGAAAATACAGACAAAAAGCGGTCAATTCAAGTTTTTATTAAAAAAAAGAAAACAGACAGAACCTTAAAGGTGGGTCTCCCTCCAAAGTAATAGTGTTGTCTGATCCTAAGGCTCTAACTCCAGGGACCAGCAATGCCAAACCTCTTCATTTGGGCTAGCGGCAATATAGAGAACGTCGTTCGGGTCATAAGATATTAGCTGGCAAGACAACTCACGAATGATCAGAAAGACTCTTTAGCATGGGCGAAAAAAAGACTGACTACGTCAGAAACCGTTACACCCTAGAACTGCAGAGATACGGGATGGTTTCAAGGCAGGGTAAAGTTAGTTGCAAGCTCATACCAGAGATCAGCATTTCTTTAAAAGAAGGCTATCTTGAGGTTGGTGAGGTGTGGCTGGGCGCAAAGCTTGAAGCAGTTAATAGTGAGGAAATCCTGAACAGGCCTAGAGCACGCATTTGGCTTCCAATTGAACTGACAGAGCAGGAAATTACGCAGGTAATTCATGTCAGTAATCTGAATCTTCAGACCAAAAACAGGAAAGTTCTTAAATAAGCAGGTGATAAGGGCGACTTTTAAGTGACAACCATGTTAATCAGCAAGGAGTCCTTATCACCACTTTCTGCGACCAAGGGGATTATAGACATTCGGGTCATTAATCCTCAAAATTATTGATATTAGGATGAAGCCAATAAAGCTGCTGGGGGTCAAAAACCAAAATAAGTCCAGCCCCTTCAAGTTGAGGTTGCCACTGCACTGCAAAATGGACGTCCTATTCTCTATTGAGTCCGAAGAAGAATGTCTGTCAGATTCATTGGGGGTGCAGGAGTACATTACACTCGTAGAGGCTTTGAGGAATAAGAATGATACATCCGACGTACCCTCGGAGAGCAACAACTATTCCGCTTTAGCGGTTATAGCAGGAGAAGGTAAATGTAATTTATTATGACTAAAATCCTACAAATTAACTTACATCATCCGAAGGTTGCTTCGGCGGCAGTTATCCTTAGACTAACCGAATCGGCAGAGGACCTCATTCTTATCCAGAAGCCGTTGATAAGCAATAATAATAGGATCGGTCGGCTCAATTTGAGGATATATCAACTCATGTAATACAGAAAGGTCAGATCATGTATAATGGGAAAGTATACTCTAAGTATTTTTCTACTCCCACAACTTAGGACATAACCGCGGCCAGCGCTTAGAATTGCAAAACAGCAGAATCTGGCTGGTCAAGGGCAAGTCCAACGAAATTTGGGAAAGCAAGTTGCTTATCGCAAGCAAACGCCGCCTTCTGTGATGGTTTGGGCAGCTTTAACTGAAAATGATCGTTATCAGCTAGCCTTTGTCAAGGAGAATCAAGAAAAGTTAAAAGATTAAAAAAAGATATTGAATGTTACGTTGCTTCCTTGTGCATACAAAAAATGTGGTAGCAACCGCCTAAACAGGACTCAGCACCATCACATAAAGCAAGGTTTGACACAACAATTTTAACAAATTTACGTTCCAAATTTCATATCTTTGCAACATTAGCGTCCGTACTCTCACTAAACTTGAATCCATTTGACTTCTTCATATGATCTATTTTGGCGGCCATGTATGGACGCATTGAAGAAAGCTCTTAGTAGAAAATGAACCAAAATACCAACATGTTACGTTGTCTTTGTTACGAGACTGGAAGCTTTCATCCGCGCTAAGGGTAGATCTTTTGAACAGTAACATGTTTTTCATAAAATTTGAAATGCTTTTAACAATCTCTAAATTAAAAAAATTTAAATTTAAATATTCATAAATAACGATATTACATGCCTATTGATTAAGTGCCTATATTTTAAGTTACGAGTTACAAAGTTATATAAATTTAGAAGGCAAGACCTGAAGGAAAAGCTAAGACCAGAACAACTTGGAATGAAACAACCGAAAGGAAGCTAAAGAGAGTTATTCAAGTAAAGGATGGCAGAAACCAGGGATAGGGATAGAATACCGTAATATTTGTGTATCCAATTACATACAAAATTTCAACTGCTCGTTAGTTTTATTTAACTTATGAAATGAAATGTATTCCAAATCTTTTCCTATGTTTTTAATAAAAATAATATTAAATAAAATGAAAAATAAAATAAAAAATTATTAATTTGCCGAATTTCTCGCACCTAACACAAGTTAATGAACATTTATATCGCGTACAGCTCGGCATGAACTTCGCTTGAAAATTACCATGTTCGCATATGAAGAAAACTTTTAGGAAATGCATTTCTCTGAAGAATTTTTCAATTTTCTAATCCGCGTGCCGAATACCTAATTTGCAACAAAATTGTTAGAAACAAAATTTGATCGCAATATATGTATAATGCATTCAAACCACCCATAGGCAACTGTAGCTACTCTAACTAGCTTGCCGTACATTATCCAATTGTGAGAAAATTTCACCAAAAATATTTGGGTCAAACTGAAAACTTCCAGTTGATAGACATTACAGTTGAGTTCGTGGAAAGCACGAATTCGGAACCATTACCAGGCGAGTGTTCGTACTAGAGACTTAATCTAGTTGTTACGCGAAAAACTGAATATTATTATTTGCTACGTGACCAGTTCCCAAATGTCGAAGCTAGCAAGGTATGCATCCCCTAAAACTAATACGTGCGTGCGCTCTGATGAAAATAAAAGGATGCGTCTGCAGGAATAGAGAAATATCGAATTCGATCAGCTTACCAAATTTTTGAAACGAGACGAAAGAAAATGCAAATCTTCTTGCTTTTAATAACCTTGGATTAGGTCAAGCAGTATATATAAACGAAGAAAGCTAGAAAGTGAAGTCACTATGCGGTTGGGTGGTGCGGAAATGCCAACACTGTGCGAGAAGATATTACGATTCAAAGTTCAAACATTTCAATTGAAGGAGAAGCTACATATTTGCATCAGCATCAGTGGGTAGATGAAACAATCTACATTGTCTGATCTCACACATACACTCACCTAGCACACATGAGAAACTATTCCAGAGAAAAGTTTCAACATACCATTTGGATTATTACGATTTACACAGATTTCAATGCTCTCCTAGTTGAGCTGAAGAAGTTTCGCAAATGAGAAAACTTAAGTGTCGGTAAATGCGGTTGTCGCTCATGTTCTGTCGTATCCTGCAATGAAACGACGAACTTTTCAAAGTATCACTTTGATGATGATAGCGAAAGAAGTGCAATTGGTGTCCACAGTGTATTCAGATGCAGCATGAAGTTGCATGATGTTGCTTAGTTGTTAAAAAGATATGTCTTAAGATTGCGGTGCCTTCAGTTAATAATATCGAAATAATTGTGAAAACCACCCGTTAAAGACATAAGTTGGAGTCAACTGAGTAGTACCATATGCGAATGTTAATGGGGGACTACAATGAATGCATACAGACTTTTCCCCCAGGTAGAAATACAATTTTGATTTGAGGTCCACATGATCGTCGCCTTAACGTGTAAAGATAGACATTATCCTCGAGGTGATTTGTTTTTTTTTAACTTATCTTCTTCGCAGAATAACGTGAAAAGGATGCCATTTTTGAATTAAAGTTGTTACATCAACTTTGACCTACTGACGCCTGTTTTATATTAATTTTTGATATCGAAGATTCTTGGAAAAAAACACTTTGGCTCAAAATTCGGGAAAATCGCATTACTCAAAAATATTAATTCAAAATTCGATTGAAAACTTAAGCTCCATTCCACTTAGCAGCATTAAGGCTTTATAAGAATTTCAACAGGTGGCCAACAAACAGACAGCCATAGATATTTAAGAGGCAGAGTCATGAGTGCAATATCCCACCAAATACACATAATGTTGTTAGCGGATGGGTGCACATGAAGGAATTTGATCTCGTCTTGTACCTCGATTACTTTTTTTGATTCAGACATAAATGAAATGAATATATAAGAAAGGAGCGCACATCAATCTTCTTAAAAATGTGATTAGCTGATACTGAAGTGACTCCTATTTTATTCACACCTCTTGCAAATTGTTCAGCTCTCCTAACACGCATTTGCGTCTCGATTTAATTTAAATTCAATTTGAGAAGATACTCGTATAATTGTGCATTCATGCGACTAGACTGCTTATGCAAATCAATTGCGATATTATAATTAGCAAAATGAAGAAGTTCCGCACACAAAAGGGGATGCGAGAATAAATGATGAAGTTCCTGTATGAATTTTAAATTCCATGAACTGAATAGTCTAAGGGTGCGATTGCTAGCTACAAGCACCTCCGGTTTTAAAATTGTATTCAATTTTACGCTGTTGGTATGTTTTGAGCATAAATTCAACAAAAACTTTCCTTCCTTCTCAGTTTCGATATTTGATGGAGGTCGTTCGTGTAGGGACATCATAGTACGCATCTTTTGATGAAAGTGAAAGTTTGAAATTTTCTTAGATGTGCGGGGTACGAGAACCGTATATTCCGCTATATGGGTTCCTCTCCTAATGAATTAATTATTTTATGCGAGGCATTTCACGCGTTGTTGAATTTAATTAACTGATATTTTAATTACACATCTGAGTTTGTAAAGTATTTGTTTATGGGAGCTATCTGTTCTTAACATTATTTTTAATATTTTGTATCCCACCTTAGCGTGATGAGGCGAATTAAAAATTCGAAAAAAATTTGTTGCTGTCAAATTTTAGGCTAATCATCATAGAAGTTATTAAACCAAAATCTGTTAGCTTAACTTATTTATTACTCACTTACTTGAACCTTGAAACTTATGCGTTTGTTAACGTTTTTCATATTGTTACGAAATTCGAGCTATCGATGAATTAATAAATCGATATGGATGTTTCAATTTAAAATACACACTACACTATTGGAAGAATAATTACAAAAACATATTTTATTAAATACTATTATTCACTGACTTACACTGTGCTATTATATACGACGATAGCTCTATCCATTCATATTTTACAAAAAATAAGTATATAGTTTCCTCCAAAGCTGTTGGTCCAAAGAAATTTAATAACATTTGAGCTTATGCTAATAATAACCTGCTTATTATAATTATAATATATTGTTTCGAAAATGCAAATAGAAATTTTTTATCGCACCGTAATTACTGGTATATAAGAATAAGCATTGCATGGTACTGGAATTAAGAAAATACCGAAGAACTTTGCATGCAATTAGGCTGACTAATATCGTTTATAAAATTGTACATAGATAGATTATGCAGTATGTTCTGGTACTTTTTTGTACTTCCTATTGTAAAAAATTACAGCCATTTTATCTCAGTAAGGTAGTTATTATTTGAATTAAACCAGACTACTTGAAAAGATGAAAAGCAGATAGAGCTACCGCCTATGTGAATAATAAGTAATCACCAGTGTAAAATTTTGAAGTTTTGATATTATTAATTTCGTAAGAGGCTAAGAGTTCAGAATGCTTTTAGCTAAGCACCCAAGTCTTGGATTCATATGTAAGTACTGGTATGACTGTTTTATATACCAGCAGATGTTATGGATAAGTTCGTGGATTTTAAGAGTCTTGACAGACTATAGAAGGCCTTGTTTGCTTTTAGCAACCTTGCACGTATTTCCGGTTCCATGCTGTTATCGGATGATGCAGTTGACCCGAGATAGTTAAAGAATTGCACCACTTCAAATTCGCGATCCACTATTTTAATTGCGTCATACCGCGGACTCTTTGGTAGAACTTCCGCGCCTGGTGCGTTCCTCTCTCTCTGAACTATTTTAGTTCATGGACGAGATTCTCCTCCTGGGCTGCTTTCTTTCGCCGGTGAATTGTTTTTTTTTTCATCTTCACGTGCCCGCGTTCTATGCGATTGTTGCATTTCTCGGTACGCAATAATCTTACGTTCAGTCGCTAGCTTACATTCGTCATCGAATCAGTCATTCCCATCTCTACGACTACTGCCTAAGATGGAGTCAGCAGTACCAACGACAGTATTCTTAAGGCGTGGCCATTTCTCTTCTACGCCCGACATCTCAACCCCAGGACTTACTCTACCTGCATTTAGCGGGTGTCCTATCGCTTCACCGTAGTTGTTCCTGGTCTCTTCGTTGCGGCCGTTCGTACCGTCATCAGGTTCAGATTGTAGCGGCGGTCTATCAACACATCTGGTTGCGAGTGGTTCCATCAGGATATACCCCGGTTGCTTTGTGGATATTTTTACGCGCAAACCTTGTACTCGCAACGACCAAACGACCAAATTATTGCTTGCTGCCATCTCTATGACTCGTTGTCCATTGTCATTAGTGTTCTCGTGTAAGCTATGGGTGCCAATGTACTGCCTGAATACTGGCTCCCTACCTATTATAGCATTCATATCCCATTCATGGTTTTTCCATCATACTGAGGGCAGGCATGGAGTTCCCGTTCGACTAATTCAAAGAATTCGTCTTATCCATCATTGCATTATTTTTGGACAGGTTATCAGATAGCTGCTATTCAGCTCGAGGTCTATACAGTGAGCGTACGTTCCATGAAAAAATTCTTAAACCGAAGACCCGTTTTCGTTGCCGTGGTCGTCGTCGTTCATCAGTGCATCCGAGGCTGATTTGTGGTTGCGTAATATGGTTTTTTTTACGGGCGTGGTTATTGGCCTCGCGCCAACCTTACTTTGAAGGGACGAGCGCGATCAATCAGCTTTTCCTGTATTGGAGGAAAACTACCGGCGGCCACTACATGGAGGTTTGATCGCACTTCCACCAGTCAGAGATAGGTACGGCCATCTGCAATTCTGAAGCATTCTGTGTAATTCGCACCATTCTGCCCGATTGAAGGTTATGTTCTTAACTACTACTGACTATAAGTAAAGTTACATGTTGAACTGAAATGATAACCGGTGTTGACATTGGTAATTTTGTAACAATATGTTATTGCACTTCATACCGCTTGTTTAGACTTCTAAAAAAGGAAAGGTTTTCATCCTACTCACATACAATGTATTTGCACAATACAATTTGGGGCCGAATTACCACACATACGTGGCTGAATAATGTTGATTTGGCATGATCGCTTACGTGAACGAGTGACACGTAGTGATCATCCTTATGTAAATACTTGATCACTCGTTAACGCATGGATTTCATTCACTCGTTAACTGATGCCGTAATTCGACCCCTGTCAACAATTTTAAAAGAAAATTCTTTCGTAAACAATTGATGCCGCCTGTAGCATATTTGTTCATTGGCAGCTCTTTTGTTTTTACAAAAAAGAATTTAATTAATCCACATAAATGGCTTTACATACTCGTACAGTTAAATTTGATATAAGGACAATTGCCGATCATCCTACTGTTGCGGATATCATCATATTAACCAAAGTGGCAACTCAATTCGCGTTATGTTCCATTGTGTGCCTTAAATCTATTGATAGGATTTTCACAGCTTTTTTGTACAGTCCGCCCAGTGTGTGTGTGTGTTAATGTGCAATATCATATCCCAAAAATACCCCACAATATTCTGACCAATTCTAGTGACTCTTTGTTCTCTCCCTCTCCAACTCTCCCTTTCTCGCACTGCGTTTGCGTTATTTCGCGAGATTTTTGATTAAATTTTATAGATTTTTTCTTCATTTACATTTGGATGAAGGTTTATGCCTGCAAATGTATTTTGGTATTGTTTATCCCAATCTATAACGCAGTGTGCTTCCGTATGTTATTTTCATTAAACCCGTAAATACCAGATTGTAAATTATTAGCATTTCGCAGTGTTAATGTAAGGATTACACTGGCATTGCGTGATTTGGACGAGGATTTTTGATAAAACATTTTGATTTAATTGATTTTGTGGGCGTGCAAGCGCAATAATCGAAAACATTAAGTCCGACAGTGTGTTTGTTGGTCACAAAGAAAAAACGGTTACTACCCGCAGGGGCGCACGGCATGTTTGTTTTCAAAATAAATAAAAGTGCAATTCACATTTAATTAGATTCGAGCAGTTTTAGTTGTCATCCACAACAACCCAAATTACTTTTGCAAGAAATGCATAGATGTGGGCGCCATAGCTCTAGTGGTTGTAGTGGTCAGAAACACCAGAAATCCTTTTAACAGTCCCACCTTTCGCGAATGTAGACAAAGGTGTGGGAGTCATTATTGTCACGGAACGCTTCTTAATTTTCAGGTAGGACATTAAATTGTAATATGTCCCTTCTATTTATGTGCATAAATAAAAACGGGCACAACACGAATAGCCATGAGAAGCTAGACCTTGGACTGCATCGGTCTGTCGCTCCAAATATTATTATTACTATCTCTACTATATATGTAACAATGAAGTGCTGTTCTTTGGTAACCTCATCACTTGAGAAAGGCTGGACCGATTTGGCTCATTTTACATTCTTTTACATAGTAAAAGGAAAAGGAAAAGAAAAAGGAAGCCAAGACGGACATCGCAGTGGTCTACCAAATGAATTAACTACACCAGAAATTGTGAAGAACTCTATAAAATGGTATTGGATGACCGTCGACTGAAATTGTGTGACCTAGCAGATATGACAGGTATTCCAAAAAGTGCTGTACATTACATTTTGACTGATAATTTGGACAAGAGAAGGCTGTGCGCAAGATTGGTGCCGCGGTTACTCACAATGGGATTTTAAACAGCGTCGTGAGGATATTTCAATCGAGTTTTTGGCAAAGCTTCACAGCAATAAAAAAGGTTTTTACGTCAATTCATAACCGTGGATGAAACATGGGTTCATCTCTTCACACCTGAGATGAAGGAACAGTTAAAACAATGGACTGAAAAGGAAGATCGGCACAAAAGAAGGCGAAGACAGTTCAATCTGCAGGCAAGTTCATAGTATCATGGACTATCTTTAGAAAGGAAAATTAATCAATGGCGTGTATTTTGTGAACTTATTGCATATGCACATTTGGCGAAAAAAAAGTATTTTATTTCATCAAGACAATGCACCAGTTAACATATCCGTCATCGTGATGGCCAAAATCAAAAGTAAAAGTTCGAATTGCTGCCTCATGCACCCTATTCGCCGGGTTTAGCCCCCTCCGATTATTCACTGTAAATAGGGTATCGAAGTTATTGGTAAAAGTGTATCGAACTAAAAGGAAACTATGTAGAGAAATAAAGGTATTTTTTCCTAAAAATTTTTGTGGTTTCTCTGTTAGCTCGAGTACTTCTGGGACTACCCAAAATTTAAAAAATGTAACACAATAATGTGACTCAAAACCGCAACAAAAATTATTTTTGATACCGTACTCATCCTCACCGCTGATAAAGTAGTTTCACTTTCAAAAATGCATTGCAATAAACGAAATAGTGATGTTCAAGCAAATAATCAAAATAAACAAATGCTTTGTTTCGATTGATTTGCTATGATATTGCAAATGTAAATCGAAATGTAAAAAACATTTCTTGAGATTCTTTGTAAATAATATTCGGAGCGACAGACCGTTGCGGTCCAAGGTGGAGTTTCTCGCGACCATTTGTGTTGTGCATGTATATTTTTGGACACAAATGGAAGGGACCTACATTTTAAGGCCGGATCCGAACGGCGAATTAAGAAGCTTTCCATGACAAGTTATAGGAACGTTTGTCAGTGCTTCGCGAGAGGTGGGACACTGTGAAAAATACTTTTGGTGTTACTGGGATTCAAACCACGAACCTTCTGCTCAGTAGCAATGGGCATTTCCACTTAGCCATCACCCGGGGCTTTCTGGGATTGTGGGTCCCTTTTGTTGGCCGAGAGTTAGCTTATGGCCACCCATATTGATTTGTGCTGGTATTTGGCTGAGGAAGTCCAAGCCTAGGATGACTTTGTCGATAGCTTCGGGGAGTATAAGCAGTTGTGTCGCACAACTACTGTTTCCGAAGTGGATTGTTGTCTCGAATGCTTGCTTTACTTGTCTCCTGGTTCCGTTTGCCATTCGTACCGATGCCTGTGTGCCGTACCTTGTACGCTTAAACTTCGCTGATAAAGCTCCTGGTTGCGCCTGTATCATTTTTGTAATTTAAAATTTAATTAAAGAAAATAAATCATTTGGTTGACGTGTTTTTTTTTCATTTTTACTTTGATTTAACATTTCAAATAGCTTTTCAAAATTTCACAAAACGTCCACAAAGAAACTTAATGAAAGTCCCACTTGAATTTGCTTCTATGACGTCGCATGTAAAAAATTATCAATACTTTGTAAATTAGGGAAGGATTACAAACAGATGTTTTGTAACATTTATTATTTTATTGGTATTTTTGAATTGCATTTTGAATTTCAATTTAATTCAATTCGCAGATTCCACATAGCTGAAAATCCATAGCGCAGAACTTACATTTTTAATTAAAAATCCATCGTTTATTGTACAAATGATACTAAAAAATGTTCATATCTGTTTCTCATTTAATTTTAATTGTTTTTATAGTTTGAATTCCATTGAAAGGTATTTTTCGTAATGAAATTGATATGGATAATCTATAAAGTTTTCAATTTTAAACTAAAAACACCAAAGGACACAAAATAAAATACAAAAAGCCGTAATCACACGTAATGGTATATTCGGATTGTTCGTAGGTATTATTCAAAATAAGATTCGTTCTTCGAAACTTCATCAACATTAAATTTCATTAAATACCTTTAATGGCAGGTGGAAATTATCGCAATTCATTTACAGTAGAAGCATCTTGTCGAAATTGGGTCACACTTTGTCCTTTCTATGGAATATAAAAGGACAATCATTTCCCCTTCACAATGCACTCACAACACAATGCTCGAATTTTCTCTTCGGTACATCTCTTCACATTTCAGGACATCCAGGATTCTGAGGGGGCTTTTCTCATCAAGACCGTAGTCATCATTGCCACAAGCGTATCATCACATACACGTAACACTTCTCTGTGTCATCGTCATCATATGGATGCTTGTCGAGAACAATCAACCTCTTGTGTGTACGAGTGCGAGTATGTGTGCGCACCTAGTTGGCCCGAAGTGCATGTAACATTAATTTTAAACGATTCGGCTCGTCGACATTTTTCGAGTATACATTGACTGGCCTCAATTTCTGAGCTCATTTCGACCCATTTTCACACAACAATGAATGATAGCTGTCATACGAGCCAACAGAACTCCCTCAGCCCTGATGCTGTGTATCGGGAACAATCCTGACCAAGATTGTATTTACATTTGTATGTGTGAGTAGAAAACACGTAAACACCTTTTTACCATTTACTGGTCTTCTATTTTTAAGAGGTTCTACTTCTACTTCAATGCGGCATGACCAAATGTGCTGGAGAGGTCTAAACAGCTTCTTCATTAAAACCTGTGGTACTCGACCATAAAACCACTGTGCAAACAAGACAGACAGAAAACCCAGAGTCATCTTTGATGTCCTTTTTAATTTCAAGCATTCCGATCACGTACTCCAAGAAGATTATGGCTAAAATGGTGATGAAGAATCTTTCTAGAAACAAACATGTATGAGTGTGTTTTTGGTTAAAGACTTTACTTCTCAATTTTATTTAGTATTATATTAAATGTACATAATTCTAATGCATTTAAGTTGCTACAACTTCAATTTTACAAAAAGAAAAAAGTGTCCAAATAGATTTGCCATCATTGAGTTTGAGA
The DNA here is from genome assembly GCA_947095585.1 of Nephrocerus scutellatus. Lineage (NCBI taxonomy): Eukaryota > Metazoa > Arthropoda > Insecta > Diptera > Pipunculidae > Nephrocerus > Nephrocerus scutellatus. The sequence goes on along the minus strand of OX352761.1, from coordinate 3,919,225 downwards.
TGATAGTAAAGAGATGTACCAATAACAGGCAAGAAATCAGGAAAACTAATTGGTCATCAAAAACTTTCTGTTTGAGAAACCACTTCACTTTACCCAACGATACAATTTCGACTCTCATATAAGTCAGAAATTTGAAATAAATAATGTGTTTTGCCAAAGCTATATACGTATGTGATAGTACTGTTTATTCATTTTAAGTTTTATAATTGCCATGTAGGTGAACATGGGATATAACAGTGTCTCATAACAGTGTTACATTGGCATTTAACAGTGGACAGGAAAGAAGGTACACGATCAAATATTACATATAGTTCCTATACAATTAATTCCTTTATTATTAATTCATATAATACAGCATATTTTAATATTAATAATTAACAAAAGGAAACCAAAAAAAAAAGATGTTATGTGGATTCCTTAACCAAACTTGCAGTGAAATTTTCGACTTTCTCTGTGCGTATACAATAAAATACAACTGACACTTAAGCCTACTGAATGTCGAACAATATGAAAACGGAAAATATATGGCTCTGGAGCAGTTGATGCATTCCCGTTTCATGGATGCTGCGTAGCCAATAAGAATATAACAAAAATTACACATGCAACCCAGCAAATTGTCTTTGTCTCCTGCCAAGCACCTGAGAGTGGTTTTTAAAAATGGCTGAGAAAATACCTGAAGCAAATGCGTTGACCATTTCCTACCTCCTAAGAGGTTGCCTTGAGTTGTTTAGAATGCCAAAAATGAGTGCCCTGAGCTCCTGTAATCGCCTGTCTTTATGTTGTTGTTTTTGCGTTTTATTGGAATCGATTTTTTTCGGCGGTACACTAATTATATGGGGAGTGAAATCGACTGTTAATAAAAAGTGAAGTCTTTAGTTTTTTTTCGACTTCTTTGAGGTCCATTTTTTAAACACCTTTCGCACGACCTAGAGACCTGAAAGTTCACACAACATTTTTAATATTCCATTAGAGAGCGAGTCAGTCCGGCTGGCCTCATTCAAGCAATGGTGGGCACCGAAGAAGCCTGAAACGCGACTACGCCCAGATGATCAGATTTTTTATTATTTACTTTGTAAAAGAAAGTTAAAGGACGGTGATATAATTCAAAAGACCATTAAAAGACACCAAAATACCGTCAAAGGTTCCCCAAAAACCCCCAAAAGACCCTCAAAAGACCCCCAAAAGACACCCAAATGGACATACCGAATTTCATTCAAATTAGTTTAGAAGAGGCTTAATTCACGAAATTCTAGTCCCTAACGACCCTATCTAAGAATTTTCATGGAAAAAAGTCTTATAGTCCGATACCGATTTTGATAGAAACCGCTTGAGAAATGGCTTAGTTCCCGAAACTTCAGTCCCTAATGACCGTATCCCAGAATTTTCATAGGAACAAGTTCTATAGTCTCATCTTAGTCTTACACACCGAATTTCATAGAAATCGCATGAGAAATAACTTAGTTAAAATAATTCAAAACTATAACAGAAAATCGCAACACAGATATATTTTTTATCTGTTTGATCTTAAAAATTTAATTTTCTTTCAAAAAAAGACCCACAGTAACCTTGTAGCTTGAAGTGTTCAAGAGTTCATTTTACAAACTTTTTATTTTTACCTTGCTCCTATTGACCGAATGTATAAGCATTGTGAGCTGGATATGTAGAAAATTAAATAGGGTTTAATACTGCATTTGTCAAAAAAACATTTTTTTTCTAAAGTACTTTTCGAAATAATCGCAGGGGGCTGAATATAGAACCCTAGCACTCCCCACTTTGCCTATTGTATATATTCAAACACAGTCGTTCTTTAAGGTTCAAAAGCTAAGTTAGTGCATTTTTAGCAGCCATTTCGATTATATCCAATACAAGTCGTCGAATGACCATAAATTCTTTGCATTTTTTTTAAACATTTGTGAAACATTTGTTGTTAACAGCACCAAAACAAAAAGCGAACCCTAATAAAGAAATAAAGAAGCATTTTATCAGCTAATTTTCCAACAAAAAGAAGAAGGGAAGGTTTGATAAGCTGCATTGCCAGTTTTTAATTATACATTGGTAATATATGGTATCATTATCAGGTAATTAGTAAAATTAACTTGAGGTTTCAACTTCCCCCACCCAGAAAAAATTCGTCTTTATTTTGCAATCGTATGACAGGTGAAGCGGCATGTGACATTCACCTGATAAACACGCGTCACCAAATAGCGTCTCGATTTAATTTCGATCTTAGTTGATGTGTTTCATGGAGTATAGTTGTTGTTGCGCGAGTAAATAAAATTAATCGCAATTATTATTGAAGGTAATTTCTACCATAATCAGTCAATTTTAAAAGCTTTAGCAGTTGTGCAAAAACAAAAACTGAAACATAATACGTATTTGAAATTTTGCAATTTTATTAATTTATCGAAGGATAATTTCCATTTATTTTGGGGCAAAGTATAATTCGAAAAAATCAGGTTCATACTTAATCCGTACATATTGAAGCGAGGCCAAATACATCACTTGACAACAAAAATGAATGAGCTAAATTCCAATTGGATCGATAAAGCATACGTGCATTGTAGTTATGTTCATTGATTAACAATCGAGTGTATGTGCAATATCTAATCTCCAATATCACTTTAGGTAAAACTTCGAGAGCTACGAAGTAAACTGAAGTTGCGTACGAATTGGATGTGCTCGAAAAATCAGTTCAAGTTCAGTTGTAACGATTTTTTTGAAAAATTTATCATACAACAAATTCTGATCGGATTATTTGTTTTCATTCAGTGGATAGGAATCAATATAACCCGATTCCTACCTAGTTACCTCACGATAATTCTTACAATGCAGCTCTTTCGACTGGATGGTAAGAACTCAAGCTGGTCAAGCTATAAAGAGGCTTCTAGCATAAGATAGTTATTATTTCGGTTTTACAAAGTAAGCCGCCTCACTGAGGAAAACCGAACCAATTTTAAACGAGCCAGATATGATTGCAGTGCCTATCTTCGGCGAGTCAGATTCGCCTACAACCAAAAATTGAAGCCAAAAATACTACATTTTTACAGATCAGGCTACATCGCGATTGGTTATGCGGCTGATTTGGCGATTTTTATTAGTGGTAAGCACTGCACGACTATCACTAGTGTCATGCAAGGTGCTTTACTACACGTTTTAGAATTGTGCAGCAGAGAAGGACTATCCAGCAATCCTTGCAAAACCATCATCATCAAAGGCACCTGCTGAGAAGCCATGCTCTTATCACGTCTCGTTTGGTGGCCGAAAGTTCTTGAACGGACAACGGCAACTAAGCTTCAAAAGGTACAAAAGCTGCCTTTCTAGGTATAACAGGTTTCATGCGCACCTGTCCTACGACATCACTAGAAGCTATTGTAGGCCTTTTTACCCCTGCCAATCTTTATTAAGAAGACTGCAGCTAGATGCGCTATTAATCTGCAACTAGAATTCGGGTACAAACTGGGCTATTATGTGGGTCACCTTAAATTTCTTGACTCAATTCCTGAAAGAGACAAGTTCTGCACTATCCCCGACATTATGGTCAGGGAGTACTGTTTTGGAAGGAAATTTGAGGTATAAATATTGGACCGGGTAAACTGGTGCAATGCTGTTCCGGCACTGGATGCTCTAGGTCTGGTCTGGTTCACAGGTGGATCAAAGATGGAAACTGAATTGGACCTGGTGTCTTTGGACCCAACACCAAAGTCCCGATACCAATGAGGAAAAGTCCATCGGTTTTCTAGGCGGAACTCCATGCCAGATGAACTAGCTAGGGCTGGCTCGGAATCTTCGTTCATCTTCGTATAAATTGTTAGGAATACAAACTTCGTCTCGCCCACTTGGAAGGCGTCCCTGGGCAATCCAAACATTATTATTTCGAGAGTAATAACTTCTCACGGAAAGCTTCTCAATTCGCCGTTCGGATCCGGCCTTAAATTGTAGGTCCCGTCATTTGTGTCCAAAAAAAATATACATGCGCAACACAAATGGTCGCGAGAAGCTAGGCCTTGGACCGTAATGGTCTGTCGCGCCGAATATTATTATTATTGCTGTAGTTTCCGATATCACATTGACAAAATTGGTGTGGTCTCAGTGACAAAATGTTGGTTCTGCTCGGAAGATGAATAGTCATCCGAGCACATTCTCTGTGAATAATAACAATAACATTCAGCGCGACATACCATTGCGTTCCAAGGCCGCATAGAATAGAAACTATTCTAGGCCTTCATAACGGTCTTTCGGTGTAAGAATGAGCCACTCAATACGAAGAGTTACCCAAAAGATTTATCTCTAAGTAGCCCTTTCTTGGTCGCTAAAGTACGAAGACCTTACTGATCCCAAGCATACTCTAAGTACCCGCGGCCCTTTATTTTCCGTGGTAGAGCCCCGCACCATTCATATATATAGGGTATGATGCAGCTGGACCCCGCCACGGGGAACCTCCTGCCATACCAGAAGCCATGCCACTGAGCCATTTATTTTCCGAAGCCATGCCACTGAGCCATTTATTTTCCGTGGTAGAGCCCCGCACCATTCATATATATAGGGTATGATGCAGCTGGACCCCGCCACGGGGAACCTCCTGCCATACCAGAAGCCATGCCACTGAGCCATGGCGCCATTCTCTGTGTATGTCCAGCATTAATTTGGTTAAGGAGACGCATCGATAGGGGCGTTGAGAAATTCTGCTACTAAGGGGATACTATTGTTCATTATGAAGGTGGTACATCTCTTAGAGTAAAGACACGCTAAGATACAATAGATCTTTCAGTGTCTGCCATATGTGATAGGGTAAAAATTAAAAAAATCTACAAATTGTCCATTCCCCTCAATCTTGAATACAATTCACATATCTGGTCAGGTGCTCGTAAAACTACCTTGCATCTACTAGAAACAGGGTTATCACTAGATTGGTGTCAGTAGACTCGCTCGAACACCACAGGATCGTTTTTTGCTTGTCACTGTTTTAGTACAACTACCACCAGCGCAGCGGTGCTAAAGAGAAATAGCCAGTTGCATGCCACTTCTCTGTAAATTCAACCTTAACACTCGTGGGGCACTTAATGCTCATCATTATAACTTCAAGCCTATCTTCGGTCATACAGTTAAGTTCAAAGATTTGTTCTTCAGCCGCTCACCACGTATGTGAAATGTTTTGAAAGCTCTGTTTTTCCTCATCACTATAATACGCAAGCATTCAAAACGCAAGCTCTCAGACATTTCCTCCTTTCCTCTCCCTAAAACTTAACGCCAATGCTGTGCTGAGCATAGCATTATAAGGGTTCAACTCCCTTTACGCGTGCGCAAATTATAAAAAAACATGAAGTGCAGTTGGGTATAACCAGAAATATTTGTGAAGAGCTTCCCATGTTTAAGGAACACAACAATGACATCTTTGTCCATGACAAGCTTTCACTAAAATGATTTTCTTATTAATTACGAAAGTTAAATAATTTGCAATTTTGTTTTCTTTTTAACATCCTGTTCTTTTGAATATTCAAAGAATGCAAAACTTTGAATAGTGGATAAGGGTTTAATTTATGAGCGGGTTTTTATAGTATCCAAAAATTGATAGAATCTCTAAGGAAATTAAATTAAATGTTGGTAACGTACTCGTACAATTAATACATTGATGTGGATCCCCGAAATAAACTTTCAAAGAGAATTAACTTAGATATACAAAATGATTTATTGTGTTAAAGAATAAGATAACAGTACCGCATCTATTTGCTCTATCAACATATAGAGTAATTAACCTCGACAAGACACAAAAACCGCAGTGTTCTTTTACGACATCCATATAGATAACAATGAGCACCAAAATATTCATTCAGTGCTATCAGCTATCATCGTTCTGATAAAAAAAAAATTACCTCATTGCAAAATGAATTTGTTAACGAAATTTCCAACAAAACTTCAGTGCAATTTCAGCAGTCGCCGATGAAACGACAAAGCGGGTCGGTCAGGACGCAAAAAGATCGTATTTTACATTAAATTACTGTTAATTTCACAATAAATTAAGTGAAAATGGCTCGTGATGCGGGCATTTTTTTCTGCTGGGCAGCAGCCATCATCGTTATTGCTCTGTGCGTTGGTCAAAACGTCAGGGCCCAGAACATCTCGACGCCAATTACTCAATTTAATTGCAGTGCTGCTTCGAGTATTACGCTTAATCCAGTTTCGGTGAGTATCAAGAGTTCATCATGTGAGCTTCTGCATGACTTGTGTCTTATATCTTCTTGTGTAGTACGGATATATCGAGATATTTTTGCTGAGTGATAATCTCGATAGTGTGCACGGAATAAACTGAATATTTATGTTGGTGACATTGCAGTTTTTTGAATAAAATTCGTAAATTTTTTATCTTAAGTGAGGGTTGAATAGAATCTTAAAACAACGCTGACTAACTGTCTCGTTATTTACAAATCTGTAAATTATTATTTTACGTTTTTTAGATTAATGGAACCTGGTTTGAGGTTGCTCGCAAACCACTACCAACTTTTGATAACACGATCGTCGCATGTGCCGAATTAAAAGTGGAAGTGGCCATTAAGAACGCCACGAACTCAAACACGACGTTAACTCTAACAACCACATTTTCGAATAACTTGAGCGCCATGTGGAAAAACAGTACTGTAGTCGCTCAAAATATCACCCTGGATGACAACTATATGGGTTCCTTCAACCTGTCATACAATATGCCAACGCCAAATGTCACAATAAAAGTCTTAGCAACAGACTACAACAGTTACGCTTTTGTCTGTGGCTATGTTAACGCCAGTACCAATGCCACCGCCATTATTCTGACTCGTGACAGATGGGCTAATAATACTGTGATCACCAAACTGGAGAAACAAGCGGCTGTCAACTACACAGACTTTCAAAATCTGCTTAGAGTCCCACAATCGGAACAGTAAGTACACCGCTTTACCTTTGTTACCGCTTTGTTACCCAATGCTAAGCGTCTTTACCAATTTTGTCTTTCTCCGCGCGTAGGTGTCTTAGAAGTACTTCAAGTGCGGCTGAAACTACAGTTCCTGCTTTAACAACAATCCTTGCGGTCATTTATTCCATTTTTAAAGCCTTAAACTAAAAGGAGGAACACAGCCAGACTTAATTTTATTTCAAGGTTCATTTTAAGTTCTTATTAAAGAAGTTTCGCTTTTACTTTCGTTTAGTTTTTTGCTTATCTACTATTTGCGTTGACTTTTCTTTGTTTTCCTTTTGATTTTTGTACAGTACTTTTGTTGTAATAATAAAAAGAATATTTATCAGAAAACGATTAATGTGGGTTTCTTTTAAAGTTAAGTGTCGGCTTTACAGACTTCTTGTGAGTTGATGACAAATCCATTAGCACATGAGTTTAATAGCAAATATTTTCAGTGGTTTCAATGTTAGGATCTTATTGCGGTATTATCGTACAGATGCAAAAATTAACCATAAAATCTGTACAAAGCCGACGTATTCTGAGGTGATTTTCAGAGGACATGAAAAGTTTTTAGCGAACGTGTGTACGTTTGCATGTTTGCACGTTTGTACGTGTGTACGTTTGTTTGTCGCGTCGTATATCTCGGCTTCTACCAGTAAAAATTTGATGGGTTAGCGCTCGGCTTGCGATGGCATAATTTTTTCATTCATTTATACCCCTGGGAAAACTGAAAAAATACTTATTCTACGCATCGCTATCGATTTTTTAAAAGCCAAAGTAAAATGTGGTTTTTTCAGTCTATCTCAAAAATCGCTGATTAATGAATGACCTATCGCTTATGAATGAATGACCTACATTTAACGCTGCATACAATTAGGCTTCTAAGATAAATTAGTCTTTAGACTGAACTACAACTAAATTTAAATACACGGGTGTTCGTAGTCACTCGCATAGCAGAATACATTAGCTCGTGTCTCTATAGTAGTGGAAAGTTTTTGGTAGGAAAACGTAAATCTCGGCTTCTACAAGTCAGAATTTAATGTGACTAGTTTTAAAGCAATTGTGGAGTATGTGGCGTGTCGCGAGAGTCGCGTGTGACGCGTGTGTGGTATGGTATGTAGGAGGGTTACGATGGCACAGAGAAAGTGAGAGAGATAAAACGAGAAAGTTAGTTACTTAAAGTATTAACAGAATTTGAGAATATTACAGAATAATGTCGTCAAGCTTCTGATCAACAGATTTATAATAGACCTAGATATATAAAAAGCTACACAAATAATCCTATGATTTTTGTTGATAAAAAATTACTTTAGTGTTCTGTGCCAATACGTTAAAAAGCTCAAGCATTAAGACTCCCAAAAGACTATCAAACGACTACCAAAAGACTACCAAAAGAACACCCAAAAAAATTCGTAAAATTTTAATCTTAAGTGAGGGTTGAATAGAATCTTAAAACAACGCTGACTAAGGACAGTTTCTTAGTCGTTATTTACAACTCTGTAAATTATTATTTTACGTTTTTTAGATTAATGGAACCTGGTTTGAGGTTGCTCGCAAACCACTACCAACTTTTGATAACACGATCGTCGCATGTGCCGAATTAAAAGTGGAAGTGGCCATTAAGAACGCCACGAACTCAAACACGACGTTAACTCTAACAACCACATTTTCGAATAACTTGAGCGCCATGTGGAAAAACAGTACTGTAGTCGCTCGAAAAATCACCCTGGAATATTACAGAATAATGTCGTCAAGCTTCTGATTAACAGATTTATAATATAACTAGATATATAAATAGCTACACAAATAATCCTATGATTTTTGTTGATAAAATATTACTTTAGTGTTCTGTGCCAATACGTTAAAAAGCTCAAGCATTAAGACTCCCAAAAGACTATCAAACGACTACCAAAAGACTACCAAAAGAACACCCAAAAAAACCTCAAAAGACCACTAAATGATCCCAAAAAAACGCCAAAGAGACCCGCAAAAATCCTTTTAGAGACCACCAAAATACCTCCAAGTGACTTCAAAAAGATCCTCAAAAGACATCCAAGAGGCCCTTAAAAGACTCCCAAAACACGAATCTGTTGAAATATATAATTTCCTGGCTAATGTGAATATGCGTGCACTGAACTATAGTAATTCAAAAGAGAACTCTAGCTCATACGCAATGAAACAACGAGTATCAATTTGAAAATAACATTCAAATTACAAACTACTCTGTGAATCTGTGTTCGCTGAGACTGAAGTACATTACAATAACGCAAGGTTGATCGATGCGTGTGGTAGTAGCACAGCAACGAATATAGCACAGTTCTCTCTTTTTCTCTGTCTTGCCAAGAATCTTTTTGCGGTCTTTATGTTCAAACTCATTTCGCATATGACGTCAGAAAACGCTGCAACCTTGAAATTTTATTCCCATCGCGCGTAAGGAAGTTTTACTCCAAAAAAAAAAAGTTTTTTTAGGAAATAAAAAATTTCCCAAAAAAATTTTTGTTTTCAGAAAAAAAAAATTCCAAAAAAAAAAATTGTTACGAATTTTGTGACTAAAATGGTTACTATTGGAGTATTAAGAAACTTCAGTATTTAGACTGAGCTACAACTATCCATATGGCGAGCTGAGAAGCTTTAGTATTTTATTTAAGGAGTTTAAATTTGTACCTATTTGACTTATGTGTAAAATAACGTCGTTTTATCAAACTCCAAAAATTAATCGAACAAAAAAAAATCATTGGCGGCGATATGATGACTTTGTGAGTGTTGTGATTAAGTGTCATGTGGATGATTTATCTGAAAAACAATTACCCTCATTCGATTACAACACACAGATACTTTCACCGTTGAAAGTATATATAGTTGTAAACTTATTTCACCATCTCAGTCAATTAATTAAAGCAACAAAACTATGATGTGTGCTCCAATATCAATTTTCATTCTGTTTTTATCAGAAACTCCTGCCGCACTTAACATGAAAACACACAACGAGTATTCTTGTCAATCTACTGTACTGTTGTTGTAAGCATTTTGCATAGTTTTCCACTCAAAACTACTTGACTGACTACCGCCCTCATAATAATGAAACAAAAGCAAATTAATATCGCTGAGATGTGTTAGTCATTGCTTTCATTACCGGCACTGCCTGAAACTCGAAAGCTTTTAGCCGATGAGTGGTTGCGTTTTCCGCCATTAATGTGTGAGCGTATAGCACGTACAAACCAATACCGTGCGAAGTTGTTAAAAGTACTTATTTTAATTACAAATAGGATTTTTATGGATTACGAATACCGCAGGCCTAAACGTTCCAGAGCGTAAATAAATTCCATACTTCTCTACGTTTGCCATATGCCAGGAATTTTAAAAAGTTTCTTAACATAGGAAACTTAACTTCACGCGTAATTGTAATATAAGTGCTGGTTGGCGGGTTTAGATTATTAAAAAACTTCCATAGAAAATTTGCATTCGTTCTACCATATGGCGCGCCAAATAAGAAAATGCTCTAGAAGATCGCGGAGGACAAGACAAAGGATTGCGTGAACTCGCGGGTATTAATTTATTTATTTTTCGAAAAACGGCAACATATTGCCAGTATAGAGAAACTTAGAACCTAAAAGGAAATGTAATAAAATGCAAATTTTTTTAAGTTTCTGAAAAATATACGAGACGACGGTGGAATTAAGGAGATAATGAGCGAAAACTTATAACAGTTCTTTGGATTGCCTTACCCACACAAAGGGAAGATAATATACATTTTGCGGTATCTTAGTCAATTTTTAAGATTTTCGAAAAAACGAGGTACATCGAAGTACTCCAACAACAGTTTCACGTCAAAATATATATTTGGTTTTCGGTCGAAAAAAGGACCTCAACTAAATACGTCTCCACACGTATCTTTTGCAGGTCATTATCTACTTGTGCGCATTTAAAGCGAGAACTATTATTATTGCGCTATTGTAATCCAATTGAAGATAATTCTGGGAGATATGAATGCAAAAATAGGTAGGTAGCCAGTCAGTATTCAGGCAGTACATTGGCACTAATAGCTTAATGAGAACACTTATGACAATGGACAACGAGTCATAGAGATGGCAGCAAGTAATAATTTGGTCGTTGCGAGTACAAGGTTTGCGCGTAAAAATATCCACAAAGCCACCTGGATATTTCCTGATGGAGACACTCGCAACCAGATAGACCGCGTGTTGATAGACCGCCGCGCCGCCACAACCCAAACCTGATGACGGTACGAACGTACCGAGGTGCCAACGTCGACTCGGACCACTATCTTGTTGGTATGGTGCTCCGAGCGCGGATTGCATCATCACGAAAGACTGTATCCGCGAATCGGATTCGATCAGCTGTCCTTCGCAACAAAGAGACCAGAATCAACTGCGGTCAAGCGATAGGACTCGCCCTAAATACAGGAGAGAGTAAGTTCTTTCGGGCTTAGAAGAAAACGGACACGCTTTAAGAATACTGTCGTTAGTACTGCTGACTCCATCTTAGGTAAGAGGGTAATCTAATCGTCGATCTTAAAGGCATCTTAGAGCGATGAGAAATGCACTTTTATGAGTTGCTTAATGGCCAGCAAACTGAGGAACTGGAGGCTCAACCAGCGACCGAAGACCACACTATGCTGCCGCCACAAAGCATAGACGAAGTTAGCAGAGCGATAAATCGAATCAAAAATAATAAGGCCCCTTGATCAGATGGCATCCCAGCGTAACTGAAGGTCCCGCAATACAATTCAAGCAATTCAAGAACTAATAGTGCAATTATGGGAAGAAGAAGCGTTGCCAGGAGACTGGCGAAGAGGCATCCTGTGCCCCATACATAAGAAGGGAAATATTACAACATGCAGGAATTATCGTGGTATAACATTGTTGAGTACCGCGTATAGGATTTTCTGCTCTATTCTTCAATACATGATAGCCTTATACGATAAAGTCATAAGTATGGTCCATACCAGTGTGGCTTCATCCCAGGCAAATCAACAACCGATCAGATTTACACCCTTAGGCAGGTTATGGAAAAAGGTCTAGAGTTTCAAAACTAACTACACCATATTTTTATAGATTTTAAAGCCTATGATAGCATAGCCAGAGTAGAATTTTATAAAGCCATTAGAGAATTCGACATCACAAATAAACTGAAACAACTATGTAGTAGACCATGACTCATGTTATAAGCCAAGAAAAAATATCCGGATCAATAACAAGCCCATTTAACATCTAATACGGGCTCCGACAAGGAGATGGACTGGTCTGCGTCCTCTTCAACTTGGCGTTGGAGAAAGTGATCAGAAACTCTGACGTAACGACGACAGGAACAATCCTGACATTGTTGGTAGAAACCAAAGAGCTGTACAGGGAGCTTATATCCAGATCGAGCGGGCGGCACAAAATCTGGGGCTGCACATACATGAGAGCAAAACAAAGTACATGGTGGCCCCGTCTGCGAGTAGTAGATCCAAAATTGCTTCCTCAATTAACAAAGTGGAGCGCGAATTTGAAGTAATGCAATCCTTTAACTATCTCGGATGAACTGTAGCAGCCGATAGCAGCATGTAACCAGATATACGCGCACGGTTGGTTAAAGCCAACAAAACCAACTTTCAAATCCAGCAATTTAACTACAACATCAAAGCTGCCATGGTCATACCAGTACTTACATATGGATCTGAGTTTTGGGTGCTTAACAAAAATCATTCTGGCCCTTTAGGAGCGTTTGAGAAAAAAGTCGTACGGAGAATTTTTAACCCCGTAAGGGAGAAAGGACGATTTCGGAGGCTCTTTAATGATGAGATTTACGAGCGTTATAGCATTGTCGACATCGTAAAGGGAATTACGCTCGGTAGGCTCCGGTGGGCAGGACAACTAGCTCGCATGAGCGAAGAGGATCCTGCTCGGTAACTTCTTTGCGGTATGGAATACGACAGCGAGGCCGGCCAAGCCTACGCTGGAAGGATGGCGTAGACCAGGACGCCAAGATTTTAGGGATGCTAAACTGAATGACATCGGCTCGAAATCGGGACAGGTGGAGAGATTTTTTGCGGGCGGCCAAGACGGGACTCCGCTTATAGAGCCAAATATGATCATAAGTTAATTTGAGCTACATTTGCACTGGTTGAAGGTTGACTGCTTTTTGGATGTTTTGATGTGCCTTTGTTGTTTGATATGGTTTTAGTTGAACTTAGACTCAACAATAGCGAGTACATATATGGACGGTCCTTCAGTTTTACGGTATCGAGGAGGTCTTCCTATTACATTTCTGTTGTTTGCTACAACCTGTGTTTGATGTTCTAAAAACCTCTTTTTCAATACAAAGCCTTTATTAACGAATTCGACGCATAAATTCAGCTGGCTATCAATAATAAAAACAAAATCTCATTTGAAAGCCGGTTGCGATTCCCTTTTCGTGCTCATCTAAAAATAGTATGTATTTTAATTGCAGTCATTTCTTTTGAACCCTTATGTGATCCTTCAGCAAAAATTTGGTCCTGTTCATTAGATTTCAATACAACAAATCTCAATGATACTACAACAAAACGAAAAATTTTCTGGGCATAAACACGACATGTATGTAGGTATACTCATTTTTCACATGACTACTATAATTCCTAGTCATGTGACTAGACTAGTACAAGACTAGTTTGCGTTGTAATATTGTCAAAGATCTTAGATAGTGTTCCTTTGCTACATATGATCAATGCTCTTAAAAAAATAAACAAATTCTATATTACATTAAATCCGGTTACCATGACGTATCTTTAATCATCTCATGTAACATCTATTGCAAATATTAACTTTTGACCCGGTGAAAATCATTTACGAGTCATCAATTTAATAAACCTATTCGACCCTTCTTCAGAGTCGTCCTCTGGAAATAAATTTCAATTACAATTCTTGGACGTTTTAGTTTTCAGGAAGACATATACACAAAAACAGAAAGGCTGTTCGCGTTTGGGTTGGCAGCTATGATATTGAGCTGCACACCAATCTCTATAGATGTATATTATATAAAAGTTGGAGATGGGTAAATGGGATCTAAATGCAGCATTGAAAATAATGACAAAATCGCTTTCGCTGTGATACCCAAGACGACAGAGTAACTGGAAAACGGTCCAACTATGAAAATAGTCGGATGAGGAAGTGACACGAGTAGCAACTCAAGTTATTTGAAATAATCACAGATTACACAAGTTATCCATTAACCCATCAGATCAGAACCATTAAACAATTTTCCTCGGCGTGTGTCTTTGTTTTTCTTCGCCGTTTTCTTTCCCAGACTATGATTTTTCGAAACACACAAAAACAAACTCCCCACATGTGTGAACTATGGGGCAAAGTTGGCTTGCTTTTGCTCCGCATACATAAATCGATCAATCAAACTCAAGAGTCCTTGCGTACGTATGTACGACTATACAGACAAAGCAACAAGCTGACAAAAAGGTCGGCGAAGAAATCGTAAATCTACGAACATTTGTACTAAGGGAAATTGTGATGTACACTGCAATACATATGTACTAATATTGGCGAATTACAAGGTGTTTATACCAAGATGGCTGTGGAACTGAATAAGATTACTAAATAGTGAGAGAATATAACAAACGAAAGGAGGTAAACTGGTAGTAACATGACAGGATAGTGATGCAAACTAAGCAACTGACGACTATAGTAAATCTCTAGGGTTTCAAGTAATGTTGTTGACTAATCAAACACTCATTGAGGATCATGGTAAAAAGTTAGAGGATAAACAAAAGAAAATCCGAGTTTATTTTAAATATTTTCAATACTGAAGTTTCCATGTAACTCTGCTTTAAATTTTGTGATTTTAAATTTATGAATTAGCTTCTCGTCCGGGCTGGTTGCTTATAATTATTATTTGTAAAGAGCACTCCGTTCAATAGTAACTCAATTACAATCAATTCCCATTAACGTTCCTTCTATCATCGTCATCAGAAAGTCCCCGAAGCGCTAGACTCCTATCACCATCAGGTTGTGGCACCACTTTTGTTCAGAACACTGTGCAGTGTGCATCTTTTGTCATCCGTGTTAATTGCAGGGTACACTATTTTCTCAAGATGATGTATAAATTACCCCTTGAACTTAAATCAAAAGGATCTCGAGACACATTTACGTACATTATTTATACACCGTCGTTATTGCCGTTCATTCATCGGAGACTTCGTCTAGTGCTACTGTGTAAAG
Organism: Nephrocerus scutellatus; assembly: GCA_947095585.1. Lineage (NCBI taxonomy): Eukaryota > Metazoa > Arthropoda > Insecta > Diptera > Pipunculidae > Nephrocerus > Nephrocerus scutellatus. The sequence continues at coordinate 3,904,093 of OX352761.1, read as the reverse complement.
TAGCGCTTGTTAATTTTTTCCATTGCATTACACAAGGATATCTAATGACACAGACGATGGAACGGGTGTTAAGTACACTCTAGGTAACCGTTTCTGGAGCAGACAAAAACTCCTCCTTTCTTGGTTTACTGCCAATATAAATATGTGTGCTCATATGTGTGCTTATGGGATATGTGGGGTATGCCGTATGCGTACTCGTAGAGAAAATGGTTAATAGGAGAAGTAATTGCCCGCAGCCAACGTAGGGGTTTTATATTTAACATTGAATATTCCTACGCTGTCAGTAAGGAACACGTCTCTCAGCGACACAGAATGTGTGTGTAAGGCATAAATAGAAGTGGGAGCTACACGAAAAATCACCCTACTAGAGTTCAAAGTGCGTTCCGCTCATAAAAGGTCTTCAAACCAGGCAGGCAGCAGGACCGGACCCCAGTTGAAGAGCCAAATATGATGATGATACCAGGCAGCATTTTAGTTATATAGAGTGTTTTCATTTTTAAGTTTTAAGAACTCAACTTACTTACTTATGTCCTATATCCCCTCGTGGGTCCTAGGGCCTCTACTACGCCTACGCGCTATCGCGTACGGTTCCTGGCATTGAGCTTCAGTTTTCTCCAACACTTCCCCAATTGTCGTGCCTTCTCCTCAACTGTTGCATTTCTCGGACGACCCGTTCTTAAACGAATTCGTCCGATTCCAGTAGATAAAAATGCGCGAAGCACATCGCTAATCACCAACAAAAAAAGTATCGGTGATATAATGCAACCTTTCGTCGCACCCCACTTAGGATCTCGAATTCCTCTGACAGCTTTCCTCTATGCAGCACATAACAGTTAGAGCCGTCATAGGTTGCGTTAATAATAGCTATTTGTTTATCGGGTACACCTCTCCTGCGCAAGGCGAGCTACATAAACTGCCTGTTGACGACGTCAAACGCCTTCTCAAAATCGATGAACAGCAATTGTAGCGGTGACCGAAATTCAACGCACTGTTCAATAATGATCCGCAGGGTGTTGATGTAGTCGACACAGGAGGATCCAGTGCGGAAACCAGCTTGTTCGGCATCGAGTGTATCTTTCAGATGTTCCTTAATTCGCTCAAGACTCAAGAGCCTCTCCAGTTTTCGCACTCCAAAGGCCTTCCGCCGGATGTTGGCTAGAGCAATGGATACCTGTTAGCTCTTTGGTGATTCTGTAAACCTGGCTTCTTAGGCCATTATATAATATAATTACGTTTGTCAAGTCTTACACTACGCTGCACTTCTCTCATTTTTCTTCGATAACAGGGACTCTATCTCGATCCTCGCTGCTACTGCGGTATCCACAATACGAGCTTTAAGAAGCTAACGTTCTTCAATTCGCCTGTAGGTATCCTCGGTTCTGTGCTGTGCCTTGCCAGGTGCCAGGAAATTGGGCCTTTGCGTGTTGTTGGCGTTAGCGGCAAACCCACTCCAGATTCACGGGGACTGCCGGAAGGTTTGCCGGAGTAGAGTAGCACAGTGTTACACGTTGGGGATTGTGTTACTCTCCCGCGTCGAACCATCTTACTATACTCACTCCCAGTATGTGCAAATTATATCGAAGAAACTCACGTTCCAGTTGAAGAAATCTGGCATTTCGAGGTAATACACTCCCAGAGTCAAGGAGCGTCCTCACATACCAGAAACCAATCTTAGTCCGGGTGGATAGCCAAAAGTCGTCATTATTCGATCATTACTTATCCGGGGCATTGTGTCGGGTTCAGTAGCGGGCATTTTTCGGTACCGCAGGTTGCTTACCCACGCTTCCTAGACTAGAAACGCTAGACCGTTTACACTTGCAATTTAAGCCCACATATAACAGGATTTATAAACATAGTTGCCCGGGGACCACCGCTAGGAGGTAAAGGAAGCACTACATCACGAACTTTATTGTTGCGCTACTGGCTCAAACCAAGTAAGTCAGCAGTCAGTAGTTTGCCGATCAATCGCAATGCTGATCCCCCTCAACTGGAAGTCTTAAATTATCATTTTTCGACTGCAGCTGAAAATCTCGTAAAAGTTTACTTTTCCCGGCCATAAAATTCAGATTAATCTTTGATATCCAAAGTACAACTCCGTTGGACATTTCCTGGTTCATTGTTTCGAGGTGTTTGTAAACAAATCGGTAAAAATCCATCGAATTCGACAAATCTCAAGAGTCCTTGGCACTAGACGCAAACGCAAACAAATTGTTAGCAGAAATCACATATCATCAAGCGGCCAGCAATGTGTCTTTCCATGTTAAGTATTGAGTAACGTTTTTGTGGTGTGTGTGTGTTTGTACTTTTTTTTTGAGTTTCTTGACAAACGAAAATCTCTAAAAATCCCCCAGCTTTTAGTCAGATTTGCGCCATTGCAAGGATTTGCTGCAAATACGCATTTTCAGTATATGGGAGAAAATTCCCAAGGAGGAGACAATATTTTGGATAGCCACCGAACTACATCCTCAACATACAGACAAAAACACGACACATTATGTAAAAATAGTAAAAATCACATGTATTACAATCGCTTTGAGTCCTCCTCATTGTAAACGAAGATACCGACGACGGGTGAACAAAAGGATATATGTTCCTCTGTGAATGGATCTTAAGTTGTGTGTCCTGTGCTCCATCTACCCGTAGGAAGGCACCGACTACCGAATGCAAACACACGACCAACAATCTCGCCTCATGAAAAATTCGATTATCCTTTGTGTGCACGGGAGTAAAATTACACTTTGGAAAGCGAATAGTTTCTATGGCACTCGGACGACTCGGTCTTGTCGCAAAACAACATCAGACAACAACTCCGGAGCATCCTTTCAGGGTTTATTTTTTACGAGTTTGTACTGACAGGTTTGTCGTTTACTCACCGCCATATCTGACCCAGGCTGATAGTCGATCTCCCGGTACAAGGATATATAAGGTCCACACACTCCAAACAAACACAAACGAAATGACAGGCGACTTGCTGGATAAAACACAAATACATACAACAACAAAAATAAACTCAATCAAAACCTCGAAACATTTTCGAAACTCAACGCTTTTGAGCTGAACAAACGCTGCTGAAGTGTGTCGGACTAAAGACCAAGGGGGTCGCTATCAAATTTTATTTCACAGATGTTTCTGTTTTGTTGCTTTCGCAAGCGACCGATGAAAACTCGGATACAGCAGGCAGCTGCTGTTCTTCGGTTGCTCGAAATTTCCCTACCGTAGTTGTGTGGCCGCAAGCATCCAAGAGCTAGAGAAAACCCAAACTGCTGACCATGAGTTTGTTTCTTATTCGGCACTCAGATTTATTGTGGGAACTTTCGATTTTTCTCCACTACTTGCTGTAACTTGTTGCAGACAACAAAAATACATCGACATTTGGCTCACACCAAATACGGAGAATGAATGACATTGTGTTTTCCTTTTTCAAAATTCCGTTTATTACTAATAATATCTTGATGAATCTCCGGTCCGAAACCGAGAAAAAATTGAGTTGAATTTTTCATCCTTCTTACTTTATTTTTCCCACCACCCTCACAAAGCATTACTTTCGGGTGTCCTGTCCTCTGTGTGTTTGTAACTATCCGTATTCAAACGTAGTATCAATCAAACAACGAAAAAAATGGAAGCAGCTTCTATTAAACCCGCTTTAGGCTTTATCCCGGACAACGAACGTTGGTTGTAAAATCGTTCCGGCGAATGGGTTGCAACGTTTCCATCAACAAACAAAATTTCATCGTTTGTTTTCGACGCGGCTCCTCCTGCTACCTTCTCTGTCGAAGCAAAGCTTTTAAGTATTGTTGAGCGCCAATCTATTTAAAAAAAATTGGGATAAAGGATACACGAGCTGTTCCATCGTGAATCGGTAACTGTACAAACTTTAATCGCAGCGGAAAATCCAATTTTTTTGTTGTTTGATCTTCTAGTTGACTGCCTTCAAAACCATTCATAAATTTTTGATACCACACGAGACACGACTGTAACTCCTTTTGGTCTAGTCTACCGCATTTTTACGCATTGCAATATCTCCACTCGATACGAGCCCAACAATCTGAAGTCGCCGCTCATCACAGAACTTCAAATTTAAGAGACCAAACAAAGGATTGTTATCCTTTGGGTACTCAGTCATTGCGTGGGGATGGAATCCCGCGTAGACTAAAGCAACGATCTAATCTGCATAGAATAAATAGAAAACCAGAACGATGAGTGTAAAATTCCGAAACATCCACCGGGAATGCGATAAGACATTAAAATTCTCTGGTTCAAAGTTACTCTTGATCCTTGACTTATTGTTAGACGGCGTTAATACGTGCAATCCGTGTTCACACTCACCTTCTGGTATATTCATCATCATCATCATATTTCATGATCATCATTCTACAACCGGGGTCCTATCCTGGGCTCCCTCAAAAAGTCCCTACACTGGTCCCAATTTTGAGCCGATATCATCCAGTTTTGCATCCCTAAACTCTGGGCGTCCTGGTGTACGCCATATAGCGTACCCTTGGCCGGCCCCGCTGTCGTGTTCCATAAATCCTACCGCAAAGAACTTTCCGGACAGGATCCTCTTCGCTTATGCGAGCTAGGTTTCCTGCTCACTGGAACCTACCAAGTCTCTTCACGATGTCGACATCGAGGTAACGCTCATCATTATAGACCTTCCTCACATACGGGGCCAAAAATTCTCCATAAGACTTTTGTCTCGAACGCGCCTCAGAGGTCAGAATGCTTTTTGCAAAGCACCCAAGTCTCGGATTCTGGTACTGGTATGACCATTGTCTTATATACCAGCAGCTTGGATGTTATGGTTAAGTTCCTGGATTTAAGAATAGTAGGCTTTGTTGGCTTTTAGCAACCGTGCGTGTATTTCTGGTTCCATGCTGTTATAGGCTGCTACAGCTGACCCGAGATAGTTAAAGGATTGCATTGCTTCAAATTCGCGCTCCACTGTTATAATTTCGGGACCAATGTTGGATCTTCTACTCGCAGACGTGGCCACTATGTACTTTGTTTAGCTCTCATTTATGTGCAGCCCCAGATTTCGTGCCGCCTGCTCGATCTGGATCAAAACTTCCTTTACAGCTCTTGGGTTTCTACCAACGATCTCAATATCATCTGCGTAAGCCAGTATCTGAATGGACTTATAGAGGATTGTTCCTCTCGCCGTTACGTCAGATTCTTAGATAACTTTCTCTAACGCAAGTTTAAAGAGGACACAGGCCAGTCCATACCCTTGTCGGAGCCCGTCATAGATGTTGAATGGGATCACTCTCAAGATCCGGATATTTTTACTTGGCTTATAACATTGCTCATAGTCAACATATACATAGTCTTGTCAGTTTATTTGGGATGCCGAATTCTCTCATGGCTTTATAAAGTTCTGGCTATGCTATTATGGGCGGCTTTAAAGTCTATAAAAATAGTGAGTGTAGTGTAGTGAGTTTTGAAACTCCAGACATTCTTCCGTCACCTGCCTAAGGGCGTAAACCTGAAAAGTTGTTGATTTATCTGGGATGAAGCCACAATGGTATAGACCAGTGATTACCTTAGCGTATGAGGCTTTCCTGTCTTGAATAGAGGAGAAAATCTTATATGCGGTACTCAACAACATTATACCACCATAGCTGAATGTTGTGATATATCCTTCCTTATGTATGGGGCATATGATGCCTCTTCGCAAGTCTTCTGGAATCGCTTCTTAGTCCCATATTTTCACTATTATTATTTCATGAATTGCTTGTGGGTCCTCCTATTTTTATCGGTTCCGCTGTGATCCGCTCTGATCCCGGGGCCTTATTATTTCTGATTCTGGTATATTGTGTAGTACAAACATGGAAAGCGGAAAACGACGAATCGGCAAACTGCTGTAAAATTATCATATACGAGTATGTTTACCTATTAGCCGCATCGATAGTCCTTTGTTTTAGCAACATTTTCACACTTTTCTAAGGTGCAAGCCTTTCGAGAGGCAACACGAGTATTGAAACTATCATGACACCTAACAGTGCGTTTGCAAAATCACCGTCATTCGTTGAATTGATGTCGTCCTGCCGATCAAACACCACCACCACACGAGTGTGGGTGTTCCGTTCAGCTCATTAACCCACTGTAAGTCACGGGGGTGCAATTCATCACCGCTTGAAAAGTGGAATGTGTCACATCAAGTGAACAATTCAAATTCCAGGACATACGACAAATGGCTTTTGCGCGGTCTTAACAAAGCAATTTATGTGTGCATGTGCGTCGCGTCAGAATAACGCAATTTCCTTGGTACATTCTTTGAAAGGCATGGAATAATGATGATGATGATGATGAGGAGGAGGAGAATGAATACCACTGTGTAAGCGGATCCCAAGTGGCATCATTTCAAATAGGTGTTAAGCCAGTGGCGTGTGTAGCTTGATACCAGCGATTGGTTAAATGGGAGCATTGGATGGTCTATGTCTGTACGGACACCGAACACTTCACACACAGATACAAACACTCACCTCCCCTCCTATGCGGTTTAGTGTGAGAGAGCATAATAATTGAGCCATTTGTCTCCTGTCATACAAGGATAATAACGTGTATGAAATCTGAAATACGAGTTTACGTACTTCACTAGCGGTTGGCTGAAATTTAATATCCGTTTGTTAGTCAGGTTATGACGCGCCAAAGTAAGGTATACGGCATTCCCGTTCAAATGCTAAAAAGGGTTAAAGATTTGAAAAATTGCCAGGAAATTGCTGATGGGTGTTGATATAGGTGTAGATGTGTGTTACGGGGTGGGTGTGTTGCCTAATATTCTCACCAATGATGGAAAAAGATTATTGCGAGGTGTTTTTGTATATTATCTGCACTAATAGTCGATTTCAAAAGGGTGGTGTGTTTTTGACTAAAGAACAGCCCTTCCTATTTATGTTTGACAAAGTGACTTAACTAAAACTTGAATATATTTCCTGCCGAACTAAAGCTTCTTTAACAAACCGTTATTATACAAAGACCAGACCAGAAAAACGTACTGGTGTAATAATTCAGTTCGTCAGGATATCTTGTTCTTCAAGTGATGAGATATCTACTGCCAAAGTATATACATATATCCGCTTCTACATCCACTAACAGCTAAGCAACAAAGTGTTATCAACTGCACGCCCAAGGGACACCTTGCTGAGGAGCTCCCAGATATGAGCTTGAAAAACTTTCCAACTATTTTAATCTGAAACTATGCTTGTCATTTCGAGCAAGAGAAGAAGGACTCACCTCACTCCATTTTCATGTCACCTTTATCAGGCATCATAAAGGTGACAAGGAAAATGGAGTGCTGTGAGACACATCCACACGATTTGCATCGTGCACTGATGTGTCTGTCTGTCCGTCACAAAACGAAGAGTCCATATCTTGGGCTGTAAGTAGGCTTACTCAGTGACACGTTACCTAATTCTGATGCCGTTATGCGAAAACTGCATCGAAAGGATCAAACAAGAAGCAGGCAGTAGTGCGCCCTTGATGCCTTTGAGTCAGGCGTACTCATACGGGGAATGCGCTCTCACTACTTGTCTTCTTCTTGGAAAAGAATGCCGCTGCTTGAAGATTCCTTTGTGCCTTGTTACATTGTTGGATGCTTTCGTATATGTTCCATTGTTTAAAATAGTAAAATACCTTTGCACGTCATATACCAACTTTGGGATTCCTTGTAATTCTCCTGTTTCACGATTTCTTCGCGTAAATAATGCAATGCACAAGCACACGGGAAATCTCCAAAGCCAGATAATATGGAATATTATTATAAATTTAAATTGGCTTTATAATACAACAAAAAGGTAAAATGTAGTAGATCTCTTGTGCACTTTTGGAGCACTAAAAGCAATGAAACGAAAAGGACAAGTGAGTTGCGCAAATTCATTCCAAACTTTATCTTTTGTAATTCCTAACTAACTACCGTGTGAATCAAATAAGATATTATATTTAATATAATGTTCTCATACTACCTAGCAATTCGTGTACATATGGTGTTGCCCAAATATTAACATGAAATAAATACAATAAACTGGGATTAACATTTGCTGTGTTATATACAAAATTACATTCAACCGTTCTTGCCTTTGTTACTTTTGTTCTTCTATGTAATCTTAATATTGCGTTTCATAAATCTTCTACAATGAAGTACTTAATTTAACTAAATAATGCATAATCGAATATAACATTTTATGCATCTATAACATCTATTTTATGCATGTTCGGCCTTACACATTATCTCTCTAACAGTTTAGTTTTGATTGTTTAAAAAATAACAAGAAAACAAGTAATAACAAATAAAATAAACCATTAAAATGAAGGTAATTCGACTAACCCTAAATGTATGCAGCATGTTGATGTGCAAATCAATCGATTAAAACAGGAAATGTCACGTTTTGGTTGACATACCCGATATAAGTACATTAATATAATTTGTAAGTTGTGTTATTTACTTACTTACCCTAGTATTAGTATTTGTATACAATAATAAATGATTGATTTAAAAAAAAACATATCCGATACAACAACCAAAAAATTTTAATAGATCTGCTGTCTTGGACTTGTACTTGCATTTTTTGCAAGGCCAAGACAAGACTGCAAGACAAAAACCAGTCCTTTAACAATGTCTGGTCGATTGTAGTAGCCGAAAAGAACGTGAAATCAGAAACACGCGGTTCTTCAGAGTCAATTAAGATTACTTTAGTCAGTCAAGATTATTTAAATCCAGAAATTTAACCATGTCAATCAAGTTGCTGGTGTATAAGACAATGGTAAACCCAGTATTCTGTGTTATTCCCCTTATTCTGCTGATGGCTAAACGCCGATAGCAGCCTATAACAGCATGCAACAAGAAATACGTGCACGGTTGCTGAAAGCCAACAAAGCCTACTATAGTCTGTCAAGACTCTTCAAGTCTAGGAACTTAACCATAACATCCAAGCTTCTGGTACATAAAACAATGGTCATACCAGTACTTACATATGGATCCGAGACTTGGGTGCTTAGCAAAAAGCATTCTGATCTCTTACGGGGAATTGTTGGCCCCGTATGTTAGGAAGGACGATTCCGGAGACTCTATAATGATGAGATCTACCAAGCCTACGCTGAAAGGATGGCGTAGACCAGGACGCCTAGAGTTTAGGGATGTAAAACTGGATGACTGGGTTTTAAAGCCAAATATGATGATGATAAATTCTCTATACTCTCTGCTGCAACGCAACAACAAAACAACCCCAATCGTCAATTCGACCAGCGCTGTCTACACGCGTCACTCATCAGCGCACACAGAACACAGTCATTATAGTGTGATATGATCTGAAAAAAAAATGTAAAATTTGTATGGGAGCCTCCCGATCCTGCAGCCCGATCTTTCTGAAATTTTAATGGAAAGTATTGTCATATTCATGTGTGCAAAATTTCAATAAAGTCGGGCTTTGGGAAGTGGGTTAAAAATTGATCAGAAAATCTGGCCAGCCAGCCAGCCAGCCAGCCACGTGCACGCGAAGTTAATATAGAGAATTTAAAAACACATGCGAAGCAGTGCAACCCAACAACAAAAAAAACCCCAATCGTAAAGCAAAGCAGCGCTGCTCACAGCGCACCAGCGCACACAGAACACAGTCACTATAGTATGACATGATCTGATGACGCTATAAGTCAAAAAAATAAGCAATAAGTCGCCGGGACTCCGCAGCCCGATCACTCTCAAATTTTAACAGAAAGTGTCAGAAATACACATGTGTGCTTTGGGAACTGAGTTAAAAAATGATCACAAGATTCCACCAGCCAGCCAGCCACGGGCACTCGAAGTTAGTATAGAGAATTTAAATATCAAGGCATCCGCAATCCTGATATTGAATTATCAACGTAATCCCCAAACAGAACTGAACTGATGAAGAAAAAAAAGTTTATTTTTTTATTAAAATTTTCAATATATTTTCTAGATTTTCTTTTAGTTTCATTCAGATTTGTGTATTTTTCCGTTTTACGTTTGCTTTTCACATATAATTTAATTTGTTATTCCTAAAGTTAAATTGCTTATTATTATAACTACTTATTGTTAATTAAAGGGAAGAAAAAAAAAGTTTAATATTGGTATACAAAATTTGAATTTGTTTCTAAATCTAAAAAATCTTCGAAGAAAAACAAGAAATTGAATTTCTTTTAAATTTCAGCTGAAAAAGAAACTATGCAGTAAAGTTGAGAAGTTTGCTTTTACAATAATTTCGTAATTAAACAATAATTGATATGATTTTCTTTTATTTACGTTTTAATAATATATTTATTGTGGTTTTTCAAATGTTTTTTTTAGGATTAGATAAAAGGTTCTAAGTGGAGCAAATGGACTGAAGTCGGGAGAAACACACGCACAGGAGGGTATTTCCTATTTACATGGTTGACTATAATTGGTAATTGTTTACTCTAGAATTGAGGTTTGGGAACACTTACAAATGCATTTTTTTTTTTCAAAATTCGTTACATTATTTTACTTCTTAATGAATGATTGTTCAGCTGCTTCGCACATTTACATATTCGTCGCCGAATCGAACGAGTGAAAGTGACAAAAGAAACGAGAAAAAGTAAAACGGAAATGAAAATTGTTCTCAGAAGCGACAAAAGGTTCCTCTTCCTTTACGAGTATTATACGAGTATAGGATACATTGCTTGTGCTCATTTCTGTTTCTTCTAGTTTCTTTTATATAGTTTTTTTTTTGACATTTATTAGTTATTTTTGACATTTAGGTAGCTACTTTACTTTCTTTTACTTTCAAATTTTATTTACAAATGGTACAACCTAGAAAGTGATTTGGATTCGATATGGAATCAAATGGGATCTGTTGTACAAGACAATGGTAAAGGTTTTTACTCTCTACTTTGTCTACTTAGTAATTTTTTACAGTCTTATTCAAGCCTTTGTAATTATTTGTAACGATTTTGTGTGAATTTTTACAACAAAAAAAAACTCACCTCTAGTTCAGAGGCGAAGCTTACCAAATTGTGGTACATTAGTGATATGTTTTTGTCAAACAATTAGTCGTTTTTTTTGTTCGTATAAAATAATAACAATAAAATAAAATGAAAATCAAGCAAATTTTGCGTCAAACAATAATGTGTGCAGCATATGTACTTAAAAGTCGATCAATTATAAAACAGATATGTTGTTTTAAGTTTTACTTCTGCACCAGTTTATTGCACATAATTGAAAATTAGTCAATACAACAACCATATATTTTTAATTAATTCGGTTAGATGTAATATTCTTAAATTCAAGTACATTCAAGTAGGTAATAGAGTATAGATATTGCATATGAAACGCTGCTTTTCAAAGGAAAATATAAATATATAAAATATAACTACACCTAAAGAAAAAATAAATAAATGCATTGGCTTATAGCCAGAAGTATTGTAGACGGTCAAGTTTTAGGGAAAACAGCAAATAAATACTAACAATATGTCAGTGCCCCTAAATGCATACATGTATAAATTTCCAATCGATTTTGATGATTTGTTCAATTTATTATAATAATATTTTAGGTTTTGCGATATTAGTCAATTGACAAAAATATATATAGTGGTAGGGTTAGTGTGACATGACAACCCGAGAAAAAATTACACTTGAGCACTTGGCCCATTGTACTCGTTCCCAGTGACTTCAATATTGAATCTCTTCGTTACTTTAAGCCAGCGAAAGACTTAATACACTTTCAACGATCGAAGCTCTTCAATTGTACTCGTTCCCAGTAAGTTCACTATTCAAATCTCTTCGTTAGCTTAAGATAGCGAAGCACTTAGTAAAGTTTCAGTTTCAACGATCGAAGTTCTTCGATCATTATTATATCCCTTCCAAAAATAATATAGATTTGATTTATTTAAGTTAAATACTCAACGATGCATTTTATTTTAAGAGAAAGACAAGTGACATTTTATCGCAGACGTCAGCTCCCGTTTACACGATGCAGTAGCAACACTGTAGTTTACACAAGACAGTTAATGGCCTGATCGATAACAAAAAACATTTATTCTTAGCCTGGAATAAGCAGGAAAGCTACAAAGGAATGGTAAAGTTGTTTCTTCTTCTTCCAGGCAGAACTTGGACTAAAAGTATACTATATTCCGAAACTGGACGCTAGAAGTCTCCTCTGATTCACAGATGAATCGAAGACAGTATCTGAACTTGGAGCTGGCGTCTTTGGACCAAACGCCAAAGTCTCGACACCAATGGGAAAGTGTCACACGGTTTTCCAGGCGGAACTAAATATATGCCATTGCGATATGCGCTCAGCTAAACCATAGTAAAGGTATCAAGGGCGCCTAGATTTATATCTTTTTAGATAGTCAGTCAGGCAGCACTTAAGGCGTTATCGTCCAACTTATAAGACTCTAAATGAGTTGAATGCTTTTATGATGCACTGCAATCACTTGCAAGACATAACAGGGTGAAACTCGGTGTCAACTATGGGCTGCCACCACAGCGTTGATTAATATTTGGGAAATAAAACTCCGTCTGACGCAGTGGGAGAACGTCTCGGGCCTGAAGCAATTAAAAACGATTTAAAAAAATCCTTAATCTAGACAAGGATAGCATCAGAAAGCTGGTGAACTTTCTTACAGGCAACAGATACAGAGTGTATGTAGGTTCTGCTGATGACGAATCATCCGAGCACATTCTCTGTGAATGCCCTGCATTACGTTATTAGAATTATGTTCGGCAGCAGAGCAGAGAAACTCTGCTACTAAGGACATACTATCCTTCATTAGGGATGAGGTACGCTTCTTAGAATAATTTCACTCTTCTAATACAATAATCCATTTAAGTCGCAGTTTCGCCGCAAGGGTTGTTTTAAAAAAAAAATAAAAATAAGTTTTATAACACTCCGTAGCAATGATCCGTAATAGTTGTTGAGGATGTAGGCGATTGCGAAGGCAGAAAAGAGTTAATTTATTAAAAACAAAAACACAGAAGTTATAAATAAAAACAGTTTTTCACAGCTCAAATAAGGTGACTATTTAACCATACACTCAAACATTTCCGTCCCCCTATAAATCGCATCAATTGTAGCTTCCAATAAGCTGACCAATTACAGTCAACCACCTCTTTTAAACCTGTAGCTATATTTTTTTGATATCTACGTATACCTTCTACCAGCAAGTAGTTATTTGTACTAAATAACGCTATATTCCATCCATTAATTTTGCATTATGTCCTTAATTTAAAAAGAGCGAGTTTTTTACGGTGTACAAAAATATTGTCAATAAAACAACCATTAAAAATTAAAATTACGTGTAAATTCTCTAATCGGGGATACACAATGTGGAAAGTTTGAATAAAATCGGGTACATTTTTAAAACAAATCTTTGTGAGCCCCCTATCATGATCAGTCCAAAATTTTAACAAAAAGTGTTTGAATAGAACATGTGTGTATAAAATTTGAAGAAAATCGGGCTAATTTTTTAAAAAAATAATGTGGGCACACCCCTCGGGCTTCAGGGCCCAACTACACTAAAAATTGTACAAAAAGTTTTAAACATCTGTGATACACAGGTGTTAAAATTTTTAAGAAAATCGGGGTAAAATTTAAAAAAATTATATGGGCACCCCTCGGGCCTCAGGGCCTGGTCACTCCAAAAATTTTACAAAAAGTTTTGTACATCGAAGTTACACAGGCATAGAAAATTTGAAAAAAAAGTTATATGGGCATCCCTTGGGCCTCAGGCCCCGATCACCACAAAAATTTTACAAAAAATTTTGTACATCGGAGTTACACAGGCATAGAAAATTTGAAACAAATCTTGTAAATTTTGTAATTTATTTGAATGCTGGGAGCCCCCCGACCGCGAGGCCCGAGGGTCACCGAATTTTAATAGAAAGGGTTGTCATGGGAAATACACATGTGTGCAAAGTGTGAATAAAATCGGGCCAGTCACAAACAAACAAACACACGGGCACGCGAAGTTAATATAGAGAATATCAAAAATAGATTTTATCACAAATTAAATGTCTAAACTTAAACTAATCCAAAATAAAGAAAAACCAAGTTAAAATAAAAAAAAAAGTCATGAGGCTTAAATTGTTTTTAACTTTTTGAAAATTCACTTTCCAATTGTTTTTATTTTTGTTGTGGTTTTTCGCTTTTCACTGCGATTTATGTTTGAATTACTTTTTTCTCTTTGTATCGCTGATGACTTATAAAACTAAAATAACAGAAAATAATTAATAATAAAGTGGTCATTGTTAATAGATAATATATTATTAATGTAATAATAATTTACAGAAGGACGTTACTTAGACAATAAACTAATGAAAGTTTTACATCACATTGTTTTACAATATATTAATTTTAATCAGGAATTTCTTTTTTTTTTTTTACAAATCGATAAAAACAAATAAATATTAAGGTACCGTACAAATTAAATTAAAATTTAAAATATTTTACATTGTTATTAGTTGGTTTTGTTTTTATTTACAAATGATTTACATTTTCATGTTTCGTGGAAAAGTGTCAACTTTATGATATGACAGAGAGAAATATGGGCAAGAGAGTGAGATAGAGAGAAAGAAAGAGTGAAAAGGAGGGAAAATAGAAGAGGTGGCTATTTACACGCTTACCGTGCTCACACAATGAAAAACTTAAGACTTACAGGATTGTATGGATTTCCAGCATAACGAGCAAAACCGCGCTCTCACAATGGAAAAACTTTATAGACTTACAGAATTGTATGGATTTTGGTTTTGACAAAATAAAATTATGCTCGTTATGTTGGAAATCCATACAATCCTGTAAGTCTCTAGTATTAAATTTTCCATTGTGAGAGCGCCCTTAAGTATTAAGGGCCGTTAAGTAGTCATTGTGAGAGCATCATTACGACTAACTACGCTGCCTAATTATATCTTCGCCTGAAGCGAGAAGAGGACGACAGGTGAGATCTACCTAATGCTAAAGTTTTACAACATAACTCTGGCGATAAAAGTCACTTTTGACATTTCATTCACTTGACATCTACTCTCACGCTTGAGATGCACTTGCAAGATTATTGTTGCATCCGCTTGGAATCGGCGACGTCGTCGACGACGTGGTAGAGTCGGCCGCTGATGATGTCGCTGCACTTCCACTATTATTGTTTGGACTACGATCGGAAGTCGACGTGCCATTGGCGGGCGGCGCTGGCGGTTGACTAACGTTCAAAGTGGCGGGAATGCTATTGCTGGTTCCTGACTTTGCTGTTCGGCGATTCCAGCCAAAACTGAGGGCGGAGGCTAACTTGCTGCCAGGTTTTTGCGCTGTTGTTATCGTTGTCGTTGTCGGTGGCACGGCGACGTCATAGTCGTGTCGCCCGATTGACGACGCTGGCGTGTGATGGCTGTAACCGGAATCTGAGCCAAAACTCGAATCCCTTGAGTAGATTTGCGAGGCGGCGGATGAATTCTGATATGGATGGTGATTGGGATGGGACCGATAGGAACCACCCGTCGTATAGTCAGGCATGATGTAGGCTGGGTACGCCATCGGGCTGACTCGTTGTGTTGCGGGAGGTGGTGTCACGGGATCGGAACAAGTATCGTACAAGTAACCTTCATGGAAAATAGGTTCCGCATAGCCATAGCTCGGTTCGATGGGTTCGATTGGGGCGGCAATACGTCTACGGTCGGCGCATCGTGGATTCGTTCGCGAACGCATTGAACTAAACAGATTGCCGCCTGTAGTACCACCATTCGTTGCATAGTAAGGTTGAGGGTATCGACCTGTTCCAGGGTAATTAATACGTTCCCTGAATATCGTCGAGACGGGCGTCACTGAGGCTGGTGCATGATGCAGTTGGTTGTTGATACGATTTCGCCGTTCCACCTCACTCTCAAGAGTATTGTAGAATTGTCCTGGCGCTGTTGGCTGATGGATGCTAAGTGGGACACGCACATTGCTGCTGTTGTTGTTGTTGTTGTTGTTAGGATTGTTACTGCTGCTGCTCACAGGATGCAGACTATGGAAGTGATGATTGCTGTTCTGTTGCAACGTTTGCGGGTGGTGCAAATGGTGCGAATGTTGGTGATTGGGTGTGTATGCCAGTGTCATTAGATTACTGTGATTATCGTACAGCGGCGGGAGAGATACCATGTCGGACACCTCTTCTGTCGCTGTTGTCGATGTGGAGGTGTTGAACTCGTCCATGCTGGTGGTTTTGAGTGGATTTCTACGTGAGGCAACTGACGCCAAGGCTCCTAATTTGCTGCGTCCCGTTGTGTGTCTCAACACGCCAGAGAGGATACCACCTGGACGGCTACCGCCACTGCCGCCAGGCCTTCTCGCCGATGTCGCTACTGTCGCCGAATTGAAGTTGCTGTTGTTGTTATTCGATGAAGATGTCGACATCGAAGCAGTCGCTGTTGAGGCATCGTGAGTGTGCGATGTAGAAGATGACGACGAGAGCAAGCTGTTGCGTTCATGGCCAGCAGCTGGACAAGCTTCAGTGTTGGGCTGAGTGATGCGCTCATGGTAGATTGTCGAGACAGGAATCGCCGCGGATGCTGTCTCTGACACCGTCAATTTGTTAAACGAACGTTCACCGGGAAGGGAGAGCTCATCCTCGGCGAAATCGTCGTCGGAATGCATCGGTGGCTCAGATTCGGCGTCGGAATCACGACCAGGAGCAAGTTCTTCATAGACATTATCATTGGATCGGTATGGATCTGGGCCGGGTGACGACGACACCAAGAAAGGAGGCGACCGGGTCATAGGATAGCCGCTTGGATAGTGAATCCCTTTGCCATGCAACATCTGAAAAAAAAAAAAAAAAAAGAGCATATGTTGTAGTTTGGTTATTTGTATGCACAGTTTACAAAGCAATTTGAAAAAAATACTTAATTTTGGAGCTAAAACCAACCCTTTTTAACAGGAAGCCATTTTATTTTCTTTTGCGAGCAATTGCCTGCTGTTAATTTAAATCTTACCGCCTCTTACCACACCTTGTCGACTTTCTATTCCACTTAAGGACTTTAAAAATATCCTTTCATGTGCAATTACCATCACTTTTTCCTGTTGTAAGCGCTTTTGCCCCCTTTGTTCGCAACATCATTCAAAATATTCATTCGGAGTCATTCATTCAATCTTCCTGAATGGGGTACACGCGTCGCATATCTATGTAGTATATGATGGCGTTCGCCGTCCAATGGCACTATACACATAAAGAGTTAAGGAGAATATGCGGTGTGTGTGAAGTGTGTGTTGTGTGTCCTACCTCTTCCTCTTCTGCTCTATAGCAAAGATACACGTCAGCCCCTGAGAAATGCATATTTTTTTATGATGCAGCTTCCTCCTTTCAGCCAGCGGGGATTTCTTTTTATGTAAACGAATCCCCACACGAATGGCAATGTGTGCCGCATGTTGAGCAGTATTTGCACAAGGATTTGCTTTTTCGTTTTTATCGCATTAAGTCCTTGTGCGTGTGCCACAGAAGCTGGACGCGGACGAAGCTGACAAAAAAGAGCAAACAAAAAACTGTTGCGTTTCGGAGAAGGAGGCATTTCACTTATTTAGCACATCTTTTGAATACGACTGTGTCGGTGTGTGGGAGTGTGCTTCCGAGCAATTGAAGCTTTCTATGCAAGATTCTTCCTGATACTAACATAAAATTTACAGTGGTTAGGCAAACGATGAAAAAAAAAATAATCAGAATCGTACAGTCAGACGGAAATGCATGCAGATAAGTTGCTGCAAGCTAACAGGACTTATAGCTGACATCGAGCAATAGCAACAGCAAAATAGAATTAAGCCACACGAAAGGCAAAGCATTCGAGAGTTAAACTGGAAATGGAAATTGTGTCGTCCCTTGTTTGTTTAACCGAGGCAAATCCTTTTCTTTATGTTTTCCATACGCTTTTTACAGTATTTCCGTCACATGAGAAGAAAAGAAAAATCTTCATCCTGAAGAAAAATTTGTCCTTGTCCTTCTTGAACACTTGAAGGAACAAATACCAAATAAACGCTGGAATAAAAATGCCAACTGTTTTGGTTTTGTTTTTGCTCATCCTTTCGCAGCCGCCGTCGGTCTTGCACATTTAACTCTTTTCCTGGAACTTACATGTATACATACTCGTATATTTAACTCTACCGTTGTTGACTGCTCATTTGCATTCAAAAAAAAACTTAATGTGACAAGGACCAGCCGAAAAAGAAAAATATTTAAGTACGCAACGACCGAACAAACGTTTTGAATGCTAATAAGACTGGTTACTGGAACTACATGGACAATATACGGTCCTCGAAAAGATTAGAGAATAAAAAGTGGGCTATCCGCGAACAGAATGGGTACTATATGGAAACTTTATGGCGCGCCAAAGCAAAATACAAATGTAATTTTTTGTTTTACAAAATACTTTCGTAATAAATATCTACGGTTAATCTGAACGAACATATGAGATATGGAAGGACACTTCGAAATTCCTTTAATTGCCATCTCTTTACTGTTAATTTTCCTGGATTATTGTGTGGTAAGCCTAGTTGCTGTGTGCATATCTCACTGACATGAGAGGAGTGTAGAAGAGAATCTGGCCCACAAACAACCCGGCCACAGTACACTCGCCGCGAAAGGATTATCGAATGGTAATTGTGAAGGCATTACCACGATACACGATAATGAAAGGGGTTGTTTTTGTGTAGTTCAGTATTTGCATGCAAATCTCCTACTGTGACGCGTTGCAACCGATGTCCCCGCATTGATGTAAAATGCATTACGTACGGCACAGCGGACACTAAGGATGATTAATGAAACCTTTCTTTTCCCCGGTTCACTGACACCAATACTCGTACACGCCACTATAATATACATATACACAAATACACTGAGGTTCACTATATTAGAGGCACATCATTTTTGGAGATAAAATTTATATTCATCGAGTTATATGTCAGGAAAGAAACAAGTAAATGTAAAACAGATTCGTTTTTGTTGTTAAAAAGGACCTCAAAGAAGTCGAAAAAAAATCAACCCATCACACGCGACACGCGTCCTACTCGGAATATCAAAAAACTCTATTTTGGACTTAGATACTAACAAGAATAGCACTCTAGGTCATGTGGAAGTTGTTTAAAAATGATCTCAAAGAAGTTCGAAGAAGTTTTTTTCAACCCATCACAAGCGCTACATGCGACACGCGACACGTGTCATACACGGAATATAAAAAATGCTATTTTGGACTTAGACACTTAGACGGTGTGTATAAGAGCTTTATCCTGTTGAAATATCGATGAAGAATAGTCCAAAGAGATCGAGGTTCTTCGGAAAAGCTGATTCCAACACCGCTTCTAGCTATTTTGAACTTTGTACAACTAAGTCGATGGTACCATAACAAGATATTGCAACCCAAACCATTACACCCCTTTTCTGCTATGATAGCGGTTTAAAAAGAGCTCGTCTTTTCTTAGAACGTGAAAGTAAAAGTTATAGCCATCCGGTCCATCTAAATTGATCTTTTCTTCGTCAGAAAAGACTTTTGTAGTTTTTGCACATCCCAGGTCATGTGAATTGTAAGCATTGAATCCTTCGCGAAGCTTTAATTGGTGGTTTCTTCTTCGGCGTTACTAGCTTGAGGTGTTTGGCACGACGAATCTCACGACGAACGGTAGATTTACTTGCAGTAACACCAGCTGCTGCTTTAATTTTAGCTGTCGAAACAGCTGATTTCGAGGCTAGTCTTTCAGTTGTTCGTTTTTCCGTTGTTATAAGTGCCGTGAAAACATTTCCGTTAAAATTTTTCCCGTGCACTTTCAGATACATAATTGCCAACAGCACGATCACCCCGAATGATCTTGCAAGCGATAGAACACTTAGACAAGCGGATCATTTAAATAAATGCCAACAGCATAATCCCTTCTATTGATCTTTCAAGCGATAGCTCGCTTAAATAAGCGGATCATTTAAATAAATGCCAACATCATGATCCTTTCTATTGATCCTACAAGCGACAGCACGCCTTTCAAATGGTAAACATCTATTTTTGCCTTCTCTGACAATGTCTTACAATTTTTTTATACATTCTTATATAAAAATAAGGCAAAACCTGTCTTTTTTACAAAATTAACTTTTTATCCAAAAAAAAATGTGGGCGCCGTCGCTCAGTGGAGTGCCTTCTGAACAGGAGGTTCGTGTTTCGAATCCCAGTAACACCAAAAAGTATTTTTTACGGTGACCCACCTCTCGCGAATGTCTGACAAACGTCCCTGAGTAATAACTTGTCATGGAAAGCTTTTCAATTTGCCGTTAAGATGGTTGCGATAAGCTAGGCCTTGGACAAAAAAATTAACCACTTCACAAACAATGATTGTACTTTGACTTCTTCTAATCTTATGAACCAATTTAAATGCGTACCATTCGGACTCATTAAGTTAAAGTTTCATAAAGCTACCGTTAGCTTGTTCTCTTAAACTTTGGAATTCACCATTGCATTCAACATGAACCACTGTTTCTTTCACTATTATGTTTTTTCTCTCACTGCCATAGAACGGGAGAAAGAAACTTTTTATTTCTCAAAATTGACTGCATCTAATCTAGTGAACCGCAGTGTACATACTCGTGCCTATAACCGAAAATGAAGGATTGTGTGCTTCAACTTAATTTTCCTCTTTTATTCCTGACTTAATGCAATCAAATTGGGACTTGTCAAAATCAATTTAAAACCCCATTATCCTTGCAGCGAAGCTCATTATCTTGTGCCAGTTGATAGAACTTGAATAGTGAAACATGAACTGCTGGCGTCGCACGTTAGTGCTTGTCAGCAATTACTGACATCTTTAAATCGACAGAACGATAAAGAGGGATAGAGAGAGAGAGAGAGAAGGAGAGCGAACACGATAACATATTTGACATTTATTACAACATCGCAAGAGGCTGTCAGGACTAAACTCGAAGAAAAAATAAAACAAGCAACCTGAAAAGGTGGAAAATCATTTCGATCCTAAAATGCGATAGAAAAGAGGCACAAGGACATCTTTGCAGAGGTAGTAGCTCGCAAAATTCACCCGTTTGGCTGTCTTAAAAAAAAAGCTTAAGTACTTTTTCGTCTTCCATTTGACTCGTACTCGTAACTTTATAAGCGCTTTGCTATCTTGAAGGAAGGTGCAGCACAATGCAGTGCAGTCCTTGAGAGATGTTGAAAAAATTTAAGATCCTGATAAGAGTTGTGCGGCAGCTCATTTTTCTTCCTTCTCAAGTTGAACTTTTCCTTAATTACTACTGCAAGTGAGCAGTACAATTCTGTTCGAGCTTACTCCAAATTTATTACGAACTTTTTGAATTTAATTCAAAGAATAATGTTTTGTTTAATCAACTTGTCATCACATTTCCTGTTTTTAAGAAAAAAAAAAAAAAAACAACAACAACTCAACTACCGAAATTCCCGCAATCATTTCTACTTTTGTCCTTCTGAATGTGATATCCTGTTTTGTAAAGTGAACATGATTTCCTTACATTTTCCGTCGGACGAGTGAGTTCCTTCATTTCCAAACAATGAACAATATGACTGTCATCCTTTCAGTAAATAATTCGCCGCCTCGCCTTTTAATAACAGGAACTTGTAATGCGATATCATATCATCACAACATCGTCGCAAAAAGCGCGCCAAAGTCGTAAAAAGAAGGCAAGGACACACGACACGGGCAAGCAGAGGAATACGTATTTAGATGACATTCGGACTGAAATGAAGATGGTGATGAGGATGATGATCGTGATGGTGATGTTGATTGTAATGCGAATCTACCGAACGAATGACAAACGGACACAATGCGTACTCATCTTCTCAAAATTGTAATCATAATCAAATAACAATGAAAAAATTATATTATCCATTTTATTTTTTTATGAATAGGATGACGACTATCATTCGATAGATACTCATAGTCGTACCTGTGTGCGTATATTCCTTTGACATGAAACAGGATATCAAGTGCGCTGTGCTGCAGGTTTCAACTTACAACAAACATACGTACACTTTGTGATTTGCCAGCAGCAGAAGTGACATGTGTGCACGTTATTTTGACAGGATTTGTCGTAATATTTTGATTCAATTTAAAGGTTTAAATTTCATTTGAATACTTATTCTTTCTTATAGCTGATGGGAAGATTGAAATCCTGGATTATACTTAGAAATAAATGTCATTTTGCCAGGGAATTGGATAACATTTAAGCAGAAAAGAAAAAGAAAACGAGCACAGGAAATACTTTTAATTGGAAATGAATCGTCTCTGCGTTTGTCTGATTCCATAACAAAAGAATGGATTTATTTAAGCTTACGAAGATGAAAATAACATCACTCGTTCAGTGTTTGGTTAGATATAATCGGCATGCATGTTTGTCTCAAGGATCACTCAAATTTCGCCCACAAAGAGTCAAGCCTCATATTAAATACAATCTGCTCAAAGACATGAGTATAATATAAATTTCAGAAGAGGATCATCCGACAATCAAAACAATAACTCCTCTAGTGCTGCTACTACAATACTAACAACCCTTCAACCCCGACTATAAATTAAGCAAATCTCACATGTTATCCTCTTTTGAAGATCCCATGGGCTTCCTCTTGGCTCGATTAATAATTACATTTGCAATTAAATTCCTGTGGTATTTTCTAAGGTTACTGCACATCCTGATGGTGTTGCTTTCAGACTGAAGACCGGACTGGAAACAGCCAACATTCACACATAGAACAGATCCTTGAGGAGACCACAGGAATATGTGTTTACGAAACCATTGATGATTTGTACGTAAAACTAATATTGAGATTAGAGTACCAATAGCAACATTCAACAATTTACATAAAAAGCTTCATATCAGAAGCTCTTGGTACATTTATTGAATTTTGTTTGGTCGTCCCTTTTCAGGAATATGCTCGTAGATACATTGTAATAAAATAAAGTTATAGATAACCTTAGATACACGACACTCTTGTGTTAAACTGACACAAAGTACATATAAGGATGTTTATTTAATCCTTTTTGTTGGCTGACAGATTTTGTCACTGAAGGATTTCGTTTGTTCAATTAGGATCTCTTCCTTTTTTGTTATACAAACTTACCTCAACATTATGATGATGATGATGGTGATGATGGTGCCTCATGACAAGCGGTCGATGACCCAAATGTGCATCTGGATCTTCATACGTCACCGAGTGTCCTCCTCCAATCGGAACACCGCCATTGATATGTGGACCTCGTGTGGGTGTTTTACAGGGCAGGAAGTTTTGCACTTTTCGCTTGTTTCTGCAATGGAGGAAAACAAAAAATAGCATTCGGCATTAGGCATTTATAATTCACAAAGTTATCGAAAAAATGGTAAAATTTAATGTGACATATGGTAGACTCTACTATAACTGGGCACAAAAAGTCAGATACATACATTTCCTGTTAGCAATGAACATTAAGCAAATCTCCTAAAAGGAAACAACAACAAAACTGGACTCGACATATTTCAAATATTCAAATATTTTAGGTTTTTATTTATGTTCATGTTCACGTTCCGCAATCCACTATATTATGTATCTATATAGACCCATGTCCAATATATAACGGCGAGACGGAGTTGCATGATTCGTCAGAGTTATGATTCAATTATGCGTTGCCGAAAGATGAAAAGGATTTGAACATTGTATAGATTTTGCTATTGCGAGTACATTAAATTAATTGTGTTCCTTTCATGATAATAATATTATGACATGACTGTGATTTGAAAATTTAAATCGTTAACTAAATTATGACGTCGCCGGTTCAGGTTTCCTGCGTTGGCCCTTTGAACAGAAGTCCTTTTTAAAGATGACTGAAATAATGATTATTCGAGTAATTGGGCGAGAATCAAGTTGCTGAGAAGATAAATTGATTTCTAAATTGAATTCAGCGGCACTTTTCCAATAAGGAAGCGGTGGAGATTTATGTTGCAGCACATTGGGATTCATAAAAAAGAACATGAAATTGTTTTGCGATGGTGCAATTCATCATAAATCACTATTTATGTTGGTAGTATTGCAATATGGATATCGCTTAATATTCAATTAACTTCTGAGATGTCAAGTGTGAGTGTGACCGAACCAGGTTTCCTTTTGTACATATCACTTAATAACAATAAAGTAAATGTCAAATCAACCACAGCACATAGTTGTAGCTATATGTACTTATAGTCTAATTTTTGAATTACTCTAAAGAACACAAATATCTGTGCGCTTGTATCGCACCGCCATCTTCATCGTCCTTGTCATCATGTTGTGCAAACTTGGAAGAATGTCTTACGACATCGTTTCTCTAAGGAGATACGTATTTTATGTATACATATACTTCCTAGTAAACGTCGATCCTTTCTTCCATATTTCCATCTTTGGTTGGTGCGAAGAATAATATTCACGGAAGGTCGTAAATGGATGTTAAAGTTTAGATATAGAACGATGTCAGTGTGTACTTTATGTGCGACAATTGAACTTTACACTTTTTACGTTTTCCTGTTCAAAATGTATTCGTTCTGGGTACATTTTTGATAAAAAAAATTACAAGTCTTGAAATGTATTTACCACGGATTGGAAAATTAGCAATGATTACGTCTGAAACCATGTGAGATTCCATTAGACGTGTGGAATAAGTTATACTCGTAAGAATATCCTTTAGCTGCTGGAAATCAATTGCGACAACGTTCTGCGGGTACTTAATCATTTTGCGAATACGCATTGAATATTTACAACGAGATGAAAACTGACAAGTGAAACATATGTACGGCAGACAGCGCCGAAATTTAATTTACTCGCACATTGTCCTGACACATCATTTAACAATGTTCCTTGTAGGATTCTTCCTTCGTTCCAGGTTCGGTACAACCTTCATACTTTTTTTTTGTGGGACTGAGACACTCATTCCTACAGCAAAGTCCTTAATCAAGTTCGTTTAGTGTGCCATTCATTGTTGAATGTGATGTAGAGATGGAATTTCTCCTTTTCATCCTTGTTCGTGTTAAACAAGCAGTCAGTCAGACAGGCTTACCAAAACAGACACATTTTTTAATTGAAGGAAGGCTGTTCGCTTTCGGTTTCAAGACAACGACGAGAAGTTCTTTTTTGCCTATGGTTTGTTGTCATCCTTGTACAGACTCTTAGACATCCGTTATTCGTTATTACTTCAGGGCTTTGGAGGAAAAACAAGTCGTCTTTCATTTATTCCTTTGCGTGTGGTGCATGGGAAAATGTGCGAATGAAAAATTACGACAACATATTCATAAATTTCTTAAGACAATGCGGTTTGGTTTTTAGAAAAGGCCAAAATGCCATTATGTGGTTAACCGAGTGATGCTCCAACACTTTTGAAGAGACTCGCACATATGCATGTGTCTGTATCTGTAGATACATTTAGCAAATAAGTAAATGCTAGAGACGTGTTTTGATTTGAAGAAAGGTTGAGGAATTTCGTACGGCAAAATGTCTGTTTTCACCGAATCACGCTCGTGAGGTGCTTAGGGGTTTTTACTCCATTACAAAAAGATACTTTTCGTTTCTAAATTAAATAATGTTTGAGGATATTTCCGTACGTACAAGAAAAGTTGAGTTAAAACTTCTTAAACTGTCTGCAATGATAGTGAATGTAAATGATTAATATTTCATGACAAGCAGTATCTACAGGGTGTTCACATGTGTGTAGACTTAAAAGACATTAAAAGAATAATTTGAAAGAACAGAATTGACCATTGAAGTCATACGGTCATGTACTCGTATTCTATTTATTTTCTTATGTTGGTTGGTTTAGCTTTTCTTCATTTGCAATATTTCATATATCAATGCCTTTCAAGCCAGATAAAACTTTAATCCTTTCCCTCATTTACGAACACACAAAACTCTTACTCTCGCTTTGATGTATTATAGCAATCCAAATCGATTGTAATTCCCAAGTGGATTTCATGTAATGTAACATAAATATTACAGTGAAGTGACAGTATCTGCAGTACAAGTTAATCCTTTTGCGATATACGCACCACACAGTATATAGGAAGCTCTCAATTGTGCTAATTCGCTCAACAACATCGCCATTGCCGCAGGGTTGTCTTTGGAACTTCTTCTTCTGGTTTTTATTACATCAACACAAAAATGCAGAGGAAAATATCTTTTATTTATTCATGTTGTTACGTACATTTTACTACAAGGTTCCCCTGAGGCTTTCAGGGTAGAGACTAACAACAGAACAAAGCAAAAGATTCAGGCACGCATCAAAGGATCATTTACTTATTTATCGCATTTGTTTAGTTTACGGATTTTCGTGCCTACTTTAGCTTTTTGATCTGTGCACGATTTTTGTGCGTGTTCCACAGTAGTTGAAAAGACGAATATATCCAATGTTTGATTGATGTTTCTTCACCAACTGTTTGATGATGACTTTTTAACTTAAAGTAAAAACCAAACTCGTAAAATGGATAATTTTCAATTTAATGCCAACAGTTTAAAACTTATTGGGAGTGGGGTCTGTGCATTTAACGTTTTTAAAGGATGTGCGGGAAAAAAAACTGTTGCATGCGCCACCGTTGACACAAATCCCCATTTTTGATGCCACCACAACAGCAAAAACAATCAGAGCAGCAGATTGTGCGGCAATAAACCGCAATCTCGTGCAAACCGTGCAAAAAAAGGACATTCAACTCAATGAGAATGTCCTGCATCCGTGCTGCACTGCAAATGAGCGTATGCGATTTTTATTAATTAAGGAGACATACCAGCCAATATTTGCATGCTCGCTTTTCCGCACATATACGGGTACGGCATACTTTAGTTGAGCGATATACTTTTTACCTGTTATGATTGTATGCAAGAGTGATCCAGCATTTCCGCACGATTTTATAATTAAGGTTATCATAATTAAATTAGTGCTTTAGTGAGAAATGTGAAATGATCACCATTACCGGTTATATACGAAGGCGATGTTTATTTGTCAAAAAAAAAATGAGTGAGCCGGAAGGAGATGTTTGATTGGCAGAAAATTTGCATTGCAAACGAATAATGGATTTAAACGGAATGTTTATATATCGTGTGAAGTGCCAGTGAAGTATTAAATGAATGCTTTTATCTAACTCACGCCTGAACAAAGTATTTCTTATTGATTTTTATAATGCGATCTCTCACCAAAAGAGCCAACGTCTGCTCCTTGTCTCAAGTGAAATATAATACGCATCACATACATGCTCGTAAAACTTGTTATGGCATCCAAACTTCTCCTCTTCATGACAGAACTAAAACGATTATAATCAATGAATACAAATCGCTGGCAATTTACGCCAATCACTCAAACGACCGGCACGCACAACATTTTTTAGGTAGATAGACGTTTTCTCTATTCTTATGCTATTCCGCTCATTTAAATAAATGTAACACAATCGTTTGTGTCCGATGGTATAAGCGGTTCGTGGTATCTTTGGTTAACACAAAAGAACTTACTAGTAATTTGCGTGGTCAGATCGTGGAACGATGTTAGGTTTGTGTGTGTTTTGTTGAATAAATATTCGTACAACAATATATTACCTATACGTATAGTATATAAAAAACATTTTTCACAATATATTACCTATTCGTAGTGTAAATATAAAGCATTTTTCATCCGGAGATACATTAGTGGTTATAAACGAAGAACGACCAAGAAAGCAACCGTCTCGTCTCAGATTGCATTTGTTTCCCGAGACCGCCGACACACCTTTTTTTAATTTCCAGCTCAAACAAAGTAGTATCATTGCTGAGGAAAGTCATTTGTTTATTTCGAACAACTTTTCCGATTAATTTCAGTTTAGATTTATGGTTGTCATCAATGTTGTAAAATGATTAAAACAATCGAGGCTGAAATGGGCCAGCAAGATTCCAATAGGTAGGCTTAGGTATGCATACATGTCATCGCTCTCAACTGGAAGTGTAGACAAATGAAGATGGTAAGATGGTACCTAAAGCGACAACTCAGATTTGGTGAAACTTATCGCATGAATTGTTAATTTCTCATTACTACCTACTGATCCAAAGAACGCCACACAACCACTCAAACAACACTTATAACGATAATGATAATAATAATAAAAAAGATTTAATAGCTTTAGCTTGCGTTCGCGCCCTCCCGCGAGGAGCTTATCATCATTTTTATGGCCTGCTTAACTAAATGTTCGACAAATTGAAATTATTGCTTCACCGGAGTGTAAACAAATGAAAAATTCAACAGTATATTATTATTTTCATATATTATCGAGGCCAGCCAGATTGTGTTATTTATGTAAATTTCTTGTTATTTTATTATTTCATCGTCGGCCAGTCAAAAAATAAAATGCATCGAAATACATAATTTATGCGAAGCGAATTTTTCATCATCAGAGCATTTTTTTTATCCATCATTATTTTGCTGTTTACACGAAAAGTCAGAAGAGAGAAATATGTATTTCAATATTTTTAGTGGAACAATTCCACCACTTGAGATTTTTGATTTCGAGTTATTAATTAAACAATTTTTTTTTTAAAAAGTCAAACAAACAACAGCAAAAATGATGCGCTAAGCTAATTTCTGAAATAATAAAAAAAAATATCGGTATGTGTGTTGATGCTGATAAATAAAATATTCATGGACGTGCGGTGCTACATTAATGTTTTTTAGTCTAAAAAAAATCATATTATATAAAAATATAATAACTATGCGATTAAATGGTAATTGCATTAACAATTTTTATTATTTAAATTTGAGTAGAGAGCTTTTTCTTGTATTTTATGAATGGAACGATTATTAATGCAACGTTTGGCAATATCATTGTAAATGTCGAGAAGCGACTCCTAAAAATGATGACTTGTGAATTTTGCAAACACAATTACTATTAATTAAGAGCTAATTACAATTGCTGGATTTATTTCAACAGTCCAAACAGTATTACTTTTCAGATTATTTTTG
This sequence comes from Nephrocerus scutellatus, assembly GCA_947095585.1. NCBI lineage: Eukaryota > Metazoa > Arthropoda > Insecta > Diptera > Pipunculidae > Nephrocerus > Nephrocerus scutellatus. The sequence continues at coordinate 3,875,192 of OX352761.1, read as the reverse complement.
GTAGTACGCTAAATTTATATAAAAGCGATCTTCCGATTGAGTAAACCGGATTTTAGCGGATAACAACGAATAGCCACGGGGACTGCCCGCAATGAATCTTATATATCTCACGCTAATCAACCTTAAATTTTTGTAAAATAGAAGAAATGAAGGCAGGTGTGTCAAAGCATATTTTGACAGGTCATATTAACTGTCCTGATATCTTAGGTAAGTTCCTAATATTTAGTAAGGGCATATACGCACCTCAATCATTGCCTGCTGAACCCATCACATAAAGTGGAAGTTGGTAGTGGTAATACAGTTAATTCTAAAAATTAAAAATTAATCGTGTATACATTATATATATATAGTTGTAGTGGGTTGGTGTGATAATCTGTGAAAAACCACACCAAAGCACTCAAACCAAATTCATTTTCTTTTATTGCTGTGTGTCCCGGAACCCAAATAAGAGTGATGGAATTCGATCTTGAAATAGAGTTCAGTCTGCTCTTACATTCTAGAACACTCTTCGAATTGACACAAGGTGATTCAAGTGCTAGTAGAGCAGCTTGGATGCCACTACATATTGTAAAATAGCATATATTTCTGTTTGAAAAACTGTTGGCCATTTTCCAAATCCAAATGAATCGTCAGTGTAGAATATGGGTTCAAATTCCCTAAGGATCTCAGTTGAATTTTTTTTTAACTTTCCATGCTAGGGTATTGCAATTAATATCCTCGTTTGAATATAAGAAATGATACAGTACCGTCCACAGGCATCAAAAGCGTAGGAATTTGTTCCGAAACCTTTTGGAATATGTTTCCATGCCCACTCTTATGCTCATGATGCCAGACCTTATTCTTGCGAAGTCGACATATAGTTTTTACCGCTTCCATCTGAATAACCCATACAACAAAGTTCACCATGTTCGAACTCAGTTCCCATGATTTACCAAATGCTCTTCTACATTGAATAAAGGTAAACTGATATTCTCGATTCCAGGTGAATCTTCCACATAATCTTGCAATCTAGAATTACTCCTAGATATTTGACTTCCGTGGAGATTGGCAAAGTTAAAACCTTTAGTACAGGAGGAATAAGATAATCGAATTTACGCTTACGAGTAAATAAAACTGCAGCAGCTTTACTCGGATTTATCGATAGTCCGTTTCTGCTACACCAGTTATCCAACCGATTCAGATCAGATTTATACAGGCGGCAGTAGATTTATACAGGCGGCCCTGATGACTTTGTTGGATGAAATAATGCACGACAAACGACGGATGTGTATATAAAGTTAAAATAAAGAGGGAAAAGTTAAAACAGGCACGTTTGCGCAATATATATTAAAGTGAAAAAATGTACCTGATATTTTCTAATAGAAAACGCGTCTCTACCCCGATTTTAAAAAGAATTGAACCAGCTTCGTTACCTCCACCATAGAGAGGATTTCCTGTCAGTTGGAAACTTTACATACTCGTATAAAAACACCATTCACATATGAATCGGAATTTTTAATTGACTTTGAAAAGATTCAAAAGTGACGGAAATCCTTTCGATGGGAAACCATCGCACAACATCTAACAACATGGCCAAACAAACTCAACAAAATTCCATCGGAAATTGAATTAAATATTTAATGGAGTGACGCATAGAATAATACTTTACACAGAGACTCACAGAATTCACTAAATGCATGAAAATTTCCCATCAATATTTAAAGCTATCACCGCATGTTTGAGATCCTTTCTCTAGGACCCGGTGAAAATCGACCTTTTTTTTATTATGCATTTTTATTATTAATTAATAAATGAATATTTTTTTGTCTACCCCATACGCCTAACTGAATGATTTGGTCTCCTTGATTACGCATATTAAAGCTTACTCCGCTTCAGTGGCATCTCATGTAAGCGAGTTTGAATGTATCTGCCGCACAAAGCAATGAATAAATAAAATCAATTTTGTTCCGAGGACCTGTTTCGTTTCTGCTTTCCTATTGGTGGGTGGAGGTGCTGCTTTATTAAAAATAAATATATAGCGGGGACTATAATCCCTGTCGTTTGTTGGGAGTGTATAGGTATACCAATACCGAAGGTATAATAATAACAATTATAATAAGCACCAAGAGTGAAGCAAGGAATTTCCTTCTAAATAGGGTAAAGTGAATTTAATTTAATTTTTTATATTCTCCCCCAAATTCTTGGAAATGTTTACGAATTGTGTAATGTGTATAATGTTGGGAGAGACAGCGCTTCCCTATCCCGATTGGCATACTTAGGAGTATCTAATGCTTGAATGTAAAATAAAAAAAAATTAAAAATTTTCCATTTCCATATTTGGTTTCGGCTTTTCTTTTCTTGAACGGAGCTTTTCAGTAACTACGAGCAAATGTTTTTTGGTATTTGTTTGAAAATAACCTACAAGGGATTTGACTCTCTTGATTGGCTATACAGGGTGTCCCCTAATTCGTGCATAATAATTTGAGAAATGATTCTTGGGTATATTCTACTTGCAAATCTAAGCGTCTGATGTAGTGAAATCTAAAAATGTGTTTACTTAAAGTTAAGCTACAGTCCATTATTATGCCATCATTTATGAATGGTAATCGTGCCAAGACTATGTGTATTTGAATGCCTCTATAAAAATATATTAATTTGCATTTTTAATGGTTAATACGCAAGAGATTTGTATTACACCAATCACTAAAGGTATCAAGATCTTCTTGTAATATTTGAGAGTCCTCCAAGCTAGAAATTTTAAAAAAATATTTAACATTGTCAGCTAATAAGATATTCTTGATGACCTTAGATTTCTATTTATGTCATTCATAAATAAAAGAAGCAAAAGAGGACCGAGATGACTGCCTTGTGGTACACCTGACAAGAAAGAATTCGAACGAAAATCGACAAAATGATTCTATAAAATTATTATTATTATAACATCACCATTATGATTGAAATTCTTTTTAAAGAATGAGGCGAAGAAATCAAAGTTTCCATTGAATCCGAAGAAGAGCCTACATAAGGCATGGACATGGTTTTTTTTCTTAAAATTTAAGAATTTCCAAAAAGTCTTTGGGTTTAATTTAAGGTTCGACTCATCACGGAAAACATATTGGCCATAGAGAAATTTGCTTAAAAATGTATATTCCCGACTCAATCTTAAGACAATTTTTGTGTTTAACTTTAATTTCTTATGAATTTTATTTCTGCTGTTTTTTCACTTTGATAGCTAATTGGAAACAAAAACTTTACCACCACAAAACTGTACAAAACTTAATTAAAAGCATACCGTAGATAGGTACTCTGGATCATAAGATTTATTAACAGTCTTCAGAACATAGTGAAGAGGTAGGAATATATACAGACTTCCTAGGACGAAATACAAGGACAATCTCGCTACTAACGTCTTTTTTCCACATTTACATAATGTTGAATTATGTGCAGAAAGGGACGCTAAAGATCGAAAAAATAAGGAATTTTAACTCCACAGCATTCCTTGTGCTTCCGCAGCACCGCGCAAATGACAAGTCACACAAGAGCTGAATTTTGTATACACAGATGCAGAGTATCATAGACTCGTATATTGAAAAGTCCTTAATTTTGCGCGCTTATTTGAAATAGATGATGACAAAAAAAAAGAAGAAATTCCTTGGATTTTTTCCTGTCCTTTAAAAGACAATTTTCAACTCGAATGGAGTGTATGATGCACGTAAATATAAGGTACGACAGAAGACAGTTATTTGCTGGCATTATTATCATGAAATCGAGAATAAAATTACTTTTTTGTTTAGGAAGGAAAGGAAAATGTGTAAACCAATTTGCCGATGCTTTAAAACATTTAGACTCTATTTTAAAAGTTGGAAAATTCATTTCAATTTCCTCGATTGTCAAGAATACATAATATTTTGATTATCAATTGTATTCTTGGAAAGAACAACCGGTCGTCTAGACGACTCTTAGTATCTGAATATTTTTATTCTCATATTCATCCAATAATCCACTTTCTGTCAATAGATCTATAAGAACCATTCTATATGAGAATATTATTCATCAGAGATATTGTTCGCTTTTCAAATTGAGTCAATGTTCGACAAAAGGTTGTAATAACTATTGCCGATGCCCGCTTCGTCCAATTCGCACCGAATCTAAATTGGAAAATTTACCAATATCTGTCGCACACGCGGCGGCACACATAAATGTGGATAGCAAAAATGTCCTTTTCAAAATATGGAAATGCTAAAGACGGCGAAAAAAAAGGAATAAGGAATAACAAAAAATCAATAAAAGACATGAAACTATTTCGATTATGTGTCGGGAAATATGTGTTTGGGACAAGGGTCGCTCGCATTCCAGAGCCCTGACCTAGGAAACATCTGTAGATGAAATGGAGGGGGTATGTATAATATTTTGAATTTATTTTTTCTATCTCAAGGACATCGTTTTGTCGTCAGTTTAGGATTTGCATTTTTAATTTAATAACAAAACGCCGGACATGACAGGAGTATACTTTCAAAACATTGAATAAACAATCCTTTTTCAAGCTTTCAGTGAGTTGTGTGTGTTTTTATTCAAACCGCAAAAAATGCAATCTACATTAAGTGTGGAGCTGCCCTCGTGTGCACCGTGCATGTTATCCTTTCAATGGAGTTTTTTTTTATTTTCTGGGTTACCACAGCCATAAGCTTTCGCAGCTTCTTTTTCCGTATCATACTAACAAACACAACAAAAAATCGCTCGGCAAACAATACCGAAACTGCCGGAGAATCGCATGCATTAGAGGAAAACACAAAATGATATTATTCCCTCCTATTATTATGGTTATTATTATAATTCCAGGAAAGCACTCTATCTTTCTTTAAGTATAATTTTATTCATCCACGTTCATTCGTAGTGAGGCGAACCAACTGAATAAAAAATGAAAACAAAACTTTGAATGAGAAATGTGCCATATTGTTGAGGCTACTTGAATATGGGTCAACTATGATCCTGCTGCTTTTTGTCGGGAGTAGTGTTTATCATTCGGATTATTTAAATATCAACACAAATGCAACTTTACTAAGGTAAATTGATCTTTTCTCTACTAAAAGTAGGCTGTAAGAATTCGAAAAAGATGTTTACTGCCATTACCATCTCTCCTCTTCCCATCTTCTCCCACCACCCTCTCTATATCACAATCCCAACCATATCCCCTGGGCTGGATTAAGGTGTCATGAGTTCCGTGCCGAGAATCAGCCTGGCTGGGAACCCAGTTCAAAAATAGCCCAGTCGCTCACGGAGTATCTCGGTACCTGGCGCACCTCCAGATTATGCAGCCTTATCTGTATATTGCGAATCTCTGTACAGATGGGCCACCCTGTACAGATGGGCCACCCTTTCTCCGCCAGCAGTCACCTGAACGATAACGTACTGTCAAAGAAGGGCGTCACACTGTACACGGACTGCGCTGAGACAGTCAGCTGTTCTTTGAGCTACGATAGGTAACGTATTCTTTCCTCATTCCAGAGGGAAACTCTCATTCATTTTCTTGGCAAGTGTCAGGCCCTTACGGCTCTTCGTTTCCGCAAACTGAGTATTCCTTTCTTTGCTGACCTGAAGTATCTTTCAGAGTACGGCATCACCGATATCGTACCTCAATGCTACAGGTTGGATATAACTACAAATAAAATATTTTTTTTGTTCCATTAGGTCTCCTGAGGACTGTTACAATAACATGTACAAATTACAGTATAAGCCAGTTATTCTGTAATTTTTTTAAATGCAAAAACTCCTGCCCAGATATCTTTTTAAATCCTTGCTGGAACTTTAAATATAAATTTGCACATCATAAGTAGACGTCGTCCAGCCACAGAACAAACTCGGCAATTTTGTAATTATTTCTAGAGCTAAAGGAATCTCATCACCATAACTCATTTCGAGAAGTAAATAACTATACACAGGCAACAGACGACATAACTTTGCTTAAGTTGTCCTGCCTGTATCATCTGAGTGGAGAAATCACCTGAAGGCTGTGTAGCCTAGATATACAGACCTAGACACAAACAACAACAATGATAATAATGGTAATAATAATAATCGTAATAACATATAGTAATAACTTTCCAATGCGGTATATTTTTCGTCCTTTTTGTGACTTTGCCATAATACACCGCACAGAATGTAATAAATAAATAAAACTGAAAGAAACAGAGTGTGAGTATAACGTCGTAGCAAGGAACATTTATTACTTTTCATTCTGAGGAAGAACCAAGTGCCCACTATCATTGGTGGTACGCCCCACTACCCAAGTTACGTGCCTTATGTCTTCTCTTGCTTCTCTTGTTGAAAGCAACCAACCAACAACCGCAAAAAGGATGCCAATGATACTCATTCTGATGATGGTGATGTAAATGTGGAGCAAAAAGAAGGGGCCAACACAAGTAGTAGATGATGTTGATGGACGAAGGCAATGCCCTCGAAACGGACAACGGAATGCGCAGCAAGTGCAGCAAAACTCAAACACACACTTTCGCCATCCGCCGTTTTACGAAATACTCTAATAAATATATGTACGGTACGGTACGCGAATGAATGGCGGGTATCTTGGCACTTACTCCGTAGACTCGACCCGGTGTTAGGGTCCCAGCTCTAAGTTGTTGTGGAAAATCAATAAATGCCCATGTACTACAACATAGGTATATATGTGCTCGTATAATGTGAACACTGAACAGATTATATTCCACGAGTATGTTGCGCAGGATATGGACGGAATGATTGAAAACTTTATCCTTGCGTTGAATGCGGTGAATGATTTTTCTTCGGGAAGTTTTTCATATTTTCTGCAGCATTAGCTATTCAGCTGCACCAGAATGAGGAAACGACTCGTGTTATGTGGGTTATAAGTTATTGGCAGATTGATGTGAAAATCACACTTAACGTACGATCGATACACAAATGTTCTGAGAGATGGGTATCTCTAGCATAATCTGGTAATGATGTTAAAATAGACGATGGATTAAGGCAGCGTTGTATACGAGTGAGAAGTTAGGTTTTTGCTTTATTAAAAGCACTAGAATTGAATTTAAATAAAACTTTTCTGTTTCTAGGAAATATTACACCTAGGCTTCTTAAAAAAGTATACAGAAGAAGGCGTACCGCACTGTAATAAAACTTCATATTTAGCGTAATGCATCTCGGAACTATCCTAAGAGTGAGAATATAAAAAAATCTCGCCAGACTGTTCAGAAAACCCACCATAGCTGACAATAAATAAATCTTCGTCCCACCGCAGCCTTACAAATGATATGTTGCTGAACATAAGCATCCCCTCCTCTTCATCAATCCGACGGGAAACCAGAATCTGCACTAGTGCACGCCTTCTTATCTCAACCCATTCGGTCAGCGAAAGCAAGGAACACATTTAGTGCTGCGATCTTGTGAGTTTGTGATTGAGTGAGTGACTACAAAGACACGCCTATTTCTTTCTTGAAATGGTTTCCTAAGCAAAATACATAAAATAAAATAAAAACAAAAAAACTTGAAAAAAAACCACACACATACTTATGCACACCGCCGGAATATATTTAAAAACAGAAGAGGAAAACAATGCATCCAGTGCGGTCTGCCAAGGCGAAGGCTCGGCTCAAAGGAAAAATTAAATGACGCCTCTCGATGTGACGATCAACACAAGCTATTGTTTATGAACCATGCGATCCCCCCTTTAGGTTAAATCCATACTTATAATGCTGCGTGTATTCGTACACACACAAGTCGCTTTAATTGAGTCATTTTCACGCGAAGCAGCAGGCGATCTTGCGATCTTTGCCAATCTGTTTGCTTGGAACGGAGCGATCTTGCCGCGCAAACCCGTATATATACAAGATGAATATCTTATTTATCGTTCACTTTTGTTAGGGCGCTCTAAAAGGGGGTACTGACTTTGACTCCTCGTCGCCGTGTATTGTGGTCGGTGACGGCAGCAGGACGAAGACGCACAATGAATTCCAGAATGAGTAATTGCTTTGCGTGGCGACGGGCGCACGTATCGCTGCTAACTCGCTTCAACGTCGTGGAGGGCTACAACTTGGAGAAGATGCGTATGTGCGATTTTCTTGCTCTCGCGTCTTCAACCGCATTCACACATGTGTTGTACAGGAGCGATATGTGGAGCTGCAATTCATTATCAAGAGAAAGCAAAGTGTGGACTTCCCAGTTCCTTCTGCCACTTTTTCCAGCTCAAACAATCGATGCGACCGGCGGCGGCGGCGCGGTTTCTAAAAATTCCTGGCACATTACTTAATTGCAATTTGTGTGCGCAACGCCGTACATCACATCACATTGCAAAGCCATTTTCATCGTCTTTTGACATTTTAATGGCCAACAAGTAATTTGTCATGTTTGACAGTCGTTTAAGTGCGTGAAGACCTTGAGTGTCTTGAGTGTTTCTATGTGTAAGGAATCGATATTTACAGGATTTTCAAATAGGTATCTTGTTTTGATGATTTTTATTAGCGAACGCAATGTTAGAAAACAAGTTTAAAGGTGGCTTTGGAATGTTTTAAGAACAACCAAACTTTTCACAGGATATTTTAATTGAGGATTTTTATTAAAATGATAAAAAATGAGCACTTACTTCCATACGAAAAGCGATGAGATCAAAACGACTAGAACCAATAACAGCGAAAAAACCGCAATCATTGCCGACGTCTGTAATGACTGACTGCTGTACAAACTGGCATCGAGAATCTGAAAAGAAACCAAAAGTATATTTTGAGATAAAATAAATAAAATAATTTAAAAATTTTTAAGCTTAAATATCATGGAAATTCGGTAAACTGACAACCTATTTAAAAGTTGGGAAGTTCCCTACTCTCTCAGAACCTCCGTTTGTTGTGCTTAATAGACAACTTTGCATAAACAACCCAAATGCACTGTATGCACTCCATATGCAACGTGCCGAGCAGCTTTCAGTTGCAATGTTATTATTGGATAGGAGCCAACAATAGCGGAAAAAGCATTATGTGTCTGTTAACACCAACTAACCCTATGATGCACGGAAACCAAATACGTTTATTGTGTCATAATCGCAAAGGAAAATTTATGTGAGATAACCACTGACCTGGAGCGATCTAACATTCAGAAATTAAAAAAAGTTATATGAAAAGAAGTCACTTGAAATTTGCAGGAGATTTGAAAGGACCAGCGAAACAATTTTGTACTCAAATACCTACTCGTAGTTTACTTTAAGTTGTTATCTGCATATTTCAGTCTTTTAAAGGAGCAACCTTTCAGGATTAAAGTTGCATAAGTTATTCTTGCCTATTTTATATAAAAGGATATATTGATTCTGTGATTTTGTTGTATTCAATATAGCCGCTCCCTAAGAATGAAACAAACGTCAATAGAAAACAAAGACAACATATTAGTGAAGTGTACAAACTGAAACATTTCGCCTCATGATTTATTCCGTGTGGAATGTAAAAGAAAAACAGTAAGGCTTAAAAGGTTGAAGGTCGAAGAGTGAAAAATATTTTGCATTTTTCCAGATAAAAGGATCTTTGGTCGGAATCGCGTTTTGTTCCTTAGATATTCTATAAAATAAACATGAATTGCAAATAAAACAACAAATAAGGATGTTCTATAGGAAGAGAAGAAAGACCGAGATTAATTTTGGATTTCCACCATGGCAATCACAAGTGTACATAAATATATCGAGAGGATATTAACTACGCTCGTCGAACATCCTAAAGAGCATATACACTTCATCTTCGTCATAAGCAAATATTGATATCCAAATATACGAAGGTTAGGTTAGGTTCAGTTTAGGTGGCTGTCAGTGAAACCGACATACTTAGACCAGTAATGGTCCATTGTGATACCACGCGGATCAAGAAAACTTTACTCCACCTACTCGATGAACCAATTAGAGCTTCGTATGAAGCGTAGGAGACCACCAATGTCAATGCTGATGAAATCACTAGCGTCGTTGTAGAAGAAAGCTTCAATATGAAGTTTGCATTTTTGGCAGAGTTCTGGACAAGAACAGAGAAGATGGACGATGATCTCCTCCTCCTCCTCATCCATGCATATTTTGCAGAAGTCATTCGGGAAGACCTCAAGACTTGCAGCATTCCTGCCTAAGAAACAGTGTTCAGTGATGACACGTACAATAGCACCGATGTGCGATCTTTTTAGAGAGATCAAACATTTTAACGCGGGAAGCTCCCATCTGTGGGTATCTAAAAGCCAATTGAGCGATTCTTCGCTTGAAGTAGTCCACGAGCCATCTGGGGTTTTCAGGCAGCTCTGCATTATTGGATTGGTTGCGAGGATTTTTCTTAGCCTAGACGCCTCAGAAGACTCTTCTATTTTATCACAGATGAGTCTCCAAGAAGAGCGCTTAGCTGTCCTTGATTCTTTTTTATAAAGTTTGAGGGATGCTTTGTAAGCATTCCAGTCAGTTTCAGTCAGTTACGTTGAATAGTTTACTGCAGCTGTTCCTGAAATGCTCCAACTCCGAAGTCCACCTCTCTTCTTACCTCTTGGACAAATGAGAGGGAAGGAAGCAGAAAGCGCTTTATTAAAAGTACACTTGAGTAACTTGACCTTGTTGTCAAACATACGAAGAAGTAAGACAAATTTTTCTGGAAATTATCTAAATAAAAAAGAATAAATTAGCCAAAGTTCATATTGCGTAAGAAGATACCTTAAAAAAGGGGCAAAATCCACTTTTCCGTTCAAATTTGTGAGTTTATTTGAAATTAAGAAATTATTCTTGAAATCCAAATTTTTAAAGCAAATCTTTCAAAATGTTTTGTAGATTTTCAAAAAATTAAAGTCAAGTACACAATGCTGGACTCTGTGAACTTCCTGTTAATCTCAATCGTAGGCTAAGAATTGTGACACAATTAATTTCATCGCCTTATTTCTTATTGATAACTCATTGTATGTCATGCATGTTGATAGTTTGTGCACGGTAACTATAACAATTAATTATTAAATTAAATAAACATAACTATCGTTCAAATAAATCATCATTAGACTGGGCAACCGGCCACTGGCATGTTGTATCTGCACAATGTTTGATAAGCGACACGTACAACACCAAAATAAAAGGGGTCAAAAATCAATATTTTATAATAAATGGCTTCCGTTTATTAGGTCTGATTGAAAATCCAATGTTCTATTTTTTTTTTTGTCAATTTTCGGAGGGAAAAGCAGAAACAGAGCGAATCGAAATTCTTATCTCCCAACTATACTACAAATCCACAATAAACACAATAAATAAACAAACAACACCAAATGAAGCAATGCAAAGGGGGAGTAGGTCTATATATCAATGATTAATGCGATCTTGTATCGATCGATTTGATGTGGAAAACGCCTCTCGTCGAGTGCAACTCACTTATCATGCATGCACTTATCACGCTGTCGCGCCAATCCGCCCAAAATAAATCTTTTATCACTTTGTTAGAAAACTATTGCGGACAGAGAGGCGTCGTTGGCCACAGCTTAAACGAACAAAATTTACAAGCAATAAATAAATTTTTATCAAAACAATAAAAGGTGGAAAAAAACTGAATCGAACTTTACTTCGCCAGAAGTTCCAACCAGAAGCACTAGACAAATAATAGCCGAGTTTTTTTTACAGAAGTACAGTTTATTTCTGTTCTACAATCGAATCTAAGGAGGATAAGATACGCACCGCTCCGTACATCGATAAACATTGAAGATAATATTTGACGAACTTGTAGCACCTTAGGTGATTAGGTTGATCGATGTACTTGCTTGCAGTGTACGCACCTTCGTCGTTAACTTTCAATCCAACAACAAATAGATATAAACACAAGAAATTAAATCGAATGGAAGTTGTCAACAAATAATGATTAATAGACGTGAGACACAGTAAAATATTCCCGTATGTGCCCGGTTTTATAATCTATCATCAATCCAGGAGTAAAAAGCGGTAAAAATATCAATTCTTAAAAATTGCCGATAAGATTAAGGTGCAGATGAATTATATGCACCACATTCAAAAGTAAAAAGTTTTCCAATTGCAACGTCCCCATTTTTACAATCTATATCCCATGTAAACACTTAACTTCATCTTGTAATTTTCGTATCTTTATACACAAAAGTATAAAAAGTTAACCCAATTACATACTATAAGCCGATGACTTTAAACCAAAGTGGAAAAAGCTACTCTGTTAGTGGAAAATTTGCGACAAACTAAAGGAAAAGTTCGCTATCATTAACATTTAGTTTGCTTCGTCATCTTCTGTCCGAAAGGAATGCCACTTAAAACAAAATTTCAAAAGAAGATGCGTTACATCAGAAAACATAACAACAACAAAATTAATACCTTGGGGGGAAAATAAAGCAAATTTTTAAGAGACTTATCAGCGAAAAAAATCTTTAAAATGCTATAAAACAATGTAATAAGGAGATCGTAAACTTTACCTTTGCTATAAAGACGAGGACGCGTGTTCACAGGAAAACTCCTGTTCAAAAGAAAACGCGAAATCCTCTTTGTTACTTAGGAATTCATTTTTAAAGCATCATTTGTACGCGCGATAACTTCGCCCTCCTACCACCCTATGTACTGTGCACTTTCTGACCCATATACAAAAGAATGTAAAAAAAGCTGGGTAGAAATAAGAACTTGATTACAAAGAGCGGAAAAGCAGGTTAGCGAACTTCAAGTAAAAATGAAAAGAAAAAAAAAGGGATTACCTACTGGTAGAGTAGCGTGAAATCAGGAACAACTTTTAGTTGACTTTCAATAGAGGAGAGAGAAAATGTCTTCCGCAAAAATGAGAAAAGAATTGTGGGATAAAATAATTAAAACTAAAGAAAAAGTTTTTATGAGGGTTTCCGCACGAAACAATATGAGGTTATTATAGTTCTTGATGGATCTTGACCAAAGTCGAGTTCGAGTTCTCGCACCCACTCTTAAAAGTTTCTTTGTTTGTTGAGCTTAAATGTAAAAATTAGCACCTTTTGCACTTTTAAAAGTTTACAGAACAAAATGTTACAAAATAGTTCGAAGAAGTTGTAGACAATGTAGAAGCATGACAGGTTTTCCGTAGCATTATGCGTAGGATATTTGCACGAGCTTTAATAACTTTTTTTTAGAACATATATCTACGAGTATTTATAAAACCAAACTTTTACAACCTATCCGCACCTACAGTGATAAAGTGATGTGTGCACGCTCGCAAATCCTGAACATAAACCTTAAAACCCCTCACGACGAGTTATGCTGGAGAATAAAGTTGTCGGAAGGTGATTCCTAACAATTGATTAAAGTTATCAAAGAAAACTAAGATCGGACACAAACACACAGACTTTGTAAATGTGCCATCGTTAACTATATCACTTCTTTGAAAATGCCCCTCCACAAAAAAGGAGCCTGAAAGAAAGTTTTCCGCTGGCTTTTTATTAGAGATACTTACTGTAAAGTGTGTACGTATGTACAACCTTTCTATACCATCATCAGGCAGCCATCATTTAGAAAGTTTTTGTTCTCCTCCCTCTTCAAGTTCCCCGTCGGATGTCCTTTGCGAAGAAATGCATAGATTTGGAGCAAATTCACATGCAGAAAGTTACGTGAAAATCAGTCAGAAAAAAATTCCTTTGATAACCACTTTTTGGTGAAATTGTTCGGAAACCCTCACTTACGTGTACATAAACACAAACACGCGCGTATGATGTTTCGTATGATGTTTGCTTTGAAAACAAAAAAGTCCAGCCTTTGTGTGAGAGTGCAATAAGAAGAAAACCATCAAAGGCCTTAAAGATCTTACTCCTGCGCACGTACTATCATCGGTTACATGTAATTCTTTTTGATTATCCCAGATCGTAGATAAGTAATGGTCGAGGAGGGTCGCTTTTCTGACTTTTTGATGAAAGTGAAATGGTGCAGAAGAAGGCAAAGTGGTTGTTGTTTAAAGTTTTTGCAGTGCTTGAGGAAAATCGGTATTAGATTGCAGAAAAGCGCACAATTTTCTCCGCAAATCAAAAATAGTTAAAATAATTAGCTACCCGTATGTTACAAGGATTTCAGTCCTTCATTTTGCATTCGAAATTTTGTTTGCGTCAACTGAAGAATAACAATTTATCTTTGGCTAACAATGTTTAGCCAATGTTCATGATCGAGTCGCAAGGCAATGTATTCGATTTGCTATTGTCACGTCATATTTGTGTGTGTGTGTGTGTGTGTGTGTCACCGACACTGATCAAGATTGCGTATCGTCAATGGAATCTTCATCATCCTTGTCGTCTTCTCGTCAATAGCATTCTACTGTTTGTATTGGCTTCTATATCAATGTTGTGCGCAGATATTTGAGGTAGGGATAACAAAACTATAAACAGTTTCAGATTCTTGTTTCATTCCAGCAAAGGAATTTCTATTTTCTAGCTCTGTACGGTGTTCGTTTGCAGGAAAAACTCTAAATGCATCGCGTGTCGAATTCTTTTTGGATTTATAAGAAGTGAAAGGTGAAATTGTCTCCTATTGTGTCTATTTGTCGGTTTGCATGTTCTACACACACTAACTCATACATACTACCCATGCACCCATGAAGGGATTCTTAGTGCTAGCAGATCAATTTAAGAAAAAGAAGCAGAAGAAAATACAAGGATATCATGTACGGTTTTGCGGTGTGCGCTTTTCTGTCGTGGTATTCCCTCCAGGCAATTCTATCGACTATTGATAGCGTAATTTTGCGATTCTTAGATGTCGTTGAATTTCTTATCGAACGAATACGAATTCTTAGTAGATATATAGAGAAGCTACTAAATGATTTCTGATTTTTGTTTAGCGGCAAAAAATAGGATGAGATAAGAATAAGAAATGATATCTGTCGTTGGTGGTTGGTCGGGAAATTGGCACAGCTAAACAGACAGACAGACAAACAGAAGAAGATAAAAAGTTCTATTCGACTAATCCATTAAATTGAATTTGATTCGAATGGATATGCGATTCGAGTAAGGTGAAATTGATTTCACTTTAATTTGGGCGGAGCATTGAAAAATAAGTGCATTCCGAGAAGTTTCTGTGCGGCAAATTGCCGCAAATGTTCTTATATCTTGTATATAGAATTTTAATAATCCTGTGAAACGCTTCAGGTGTGTCTCGTTTACACATTGTAGTCAAAAGTTATTATTGCTTCTTTAATTTTGACTCAAGTTTCCCTGGCACACTAAACTGATTTTCCTTTAACTCGTGTCTTTTGAATTCGGCCTTACTCCAATTGTGATTGTTAAAGATGAGTTCTCGCGGATCCAGTGCTTTGCAAAAATGGCGCCGTCCCACACAATTTTCCAGAAAATATCGTTGTAGTGTAACAATGCACACGCACCACCGTATTAAATTTTGCGTTGCGAATTTTACAATTATCCGGCTCGAAGGACCATTTTTCCATGTGCATCAACACACCGAGTAAATTGTTGGTCCCAGAATTAGCTTTGTCTTCAAAGTGTGTTGTTTCCATAAGAAATGAATGAATTCAAATTCAGTATTCAAGTTTTAAGTCTAAGCAAGTTAAGTATAATTATAAATATTTATCCATTGTATCTAAGTTTTAATACATATTTGATTTGGATTGGCAGCTGGATGAAGAGCTATTTATTAGTCTACAATGTAAGTAAGTGTAAGTGTGGCAATAATGAATGACAATGCTAAACATCTGTTAAGACGTTTTTTAATCAATCGATTCCTCCTAAGCGCCAAGCCAAGCCACAAAATGAAGAATCCTTCCGGAATAAAAACTGACATTAATCGAAGAGAAATCGATTTCTTTCTCATTTCTTTCATCATCTGAATAATTTCGGCTTGCGAGTGTTGTGCTTCCAACATAATAAACTCAAACTCATATTGATGCCCGGGCTAAATTTATTCACAAAAGCGAACAAGATTTATCGCACCTATCAAAATGTTACACAGCTTGAAAGCCAGCCACAGCACGAAACAAGTAAAGAATCTACTCGAGGTGAGATGTGCGTCGTAGTACAATGGAAAAGTGGAGAGAAAAAAAATCCTGAGTCCCTTGCGTTTTACCTGATGCTGCTTGGCGTTTAAATTTTTCTTCTAAACTGTACACTTAAGTGTGTTTTTGAAAATAAAAAAACCTAAACTTGTGAAAGGGACGCGATATCGGAAGCAACAACAAGAAAAGTCCTTTCAAGTGGAAGCTGTGGGTAGGTTGCTGAAAGAGTGAGGCATTTGCCCAAAAGCAAATCAAGCGTATTCAAGATTCTATTCATGGAAACAACCCCCATCATCACTCTTTCTCTTCTCACGTTACCCATTCAAAGTTGACCAGGTTTTGGTGAGGTTTTCTATTGTGCGCTCTTATTCATGCGAATAAGCTTTACGTCCGCAACAAAATTTTATCTCCTTTTTTTATGTTAAGAAAGGATTGGAAGGTACTTCTTAACGGTAAGAAAATGGAGCTTTTTACATTGTGTGGGTTGTTTGGAGGAATCATACGACATAACAGAATTTTTTCATTTTCTGAATAATCTTATTTCGAGACGAGCTACTTCAAAAGAAGCAAAAACTCCGGCCTTATTCTGCGTATATTCGACAGGGATCGACTTTTTGAGGAGTTGAATGCAAGAGCGTAAATGCCGCACACAACGCGCATATACGAGTACATCTTTCAAGGATATTAATCTAAAGGAGCAATCACAAAATTCTTTGGTCTCCTAAATAAATATTTATTATCCACGTCTCCCGGTCGTCGTGTCGTGTTGTGGCACAGATTGCGATCTCATTAGGAAAAATGTAAATGAAATTAAAGTTTATTTGTCGTCTCGTCTGAGTCACAGAGTGGCGCTTATCCCGGCCGTGGCCCTGGCCTAGAGAAATGATGAAGATCATCACTCATAATAATCATTCTTTCTCTCTGGCTTCTATTCGCATGGCTTCAGCGTTCAGCTGGGAGGATGATAACAGTATTCCATAAATGATGATGATTACGTATTATGTGAAGGACTAGGCGTGTTTCTGGGATGGCCGGGACAGAACGACGACGACGACGACCGAGGGTAGTTTAGCACAGCCAGCAAGAAAAGGCACAATAAGCAAATCTGACATGGTCCAATTTGATGCGCCATATGTTGCTGGCTGCCGGAGCGAGGACATTTTTCGTTCTTTCACTTTTTTGCTTGATTTTTGACTTAAGCATCTGTTGATAATTCATTGTTGTTGTTGTTGCTGTTTTTGTTATTTATATTTCAAGTTAAAAATGAAAGCATCAGAAGTCAGAAAGTCTGTTCCGGTGACAGCATGGAAAATGTAGTGTTCGATGTAAATTTTGAAGCAGTTAATTGATATATTTGGTTGGAGTTTCTTGACAGCTGTCTTACAATATGAAAGGAGGTTAAATTCTTTCATTTTTGGTATTTAAATCAAGGAATGATACCTACCTAGAATTATTTGACACTACGACAAACTATGACAGATGTCATAAAGCATAAACGTTCGGATTTCGCATGTGTTACGCAATTATAGGGGTGAGTGCTAGAGCAAATTAACAAGGATAACCACTATGTCCCCGGGTGTAGTTTTAAATTAATAAACGCGCAAGGACTACCCTAATGATATTAGACATTTTGGTCTGCACATACGCGCCAAACGGTCGGTATATTAAAATTATACATACATCACATAAAAGCTTCAGTGTACTTACCGGTATCGCTTCGCACATATCACCGTCCCAACTTTGTTGAGCTTTGAGGTACATTTCCTCCTCATTGCAATTGGTGCCACTGTAGTCAGCCATCGATGGTGGCCTAGGTGGCGGTGGAATCATGAATTTCGGTGGTGGCCCTGGCGGTCCACCACATTCATCACAATCAATATTATCATCGAACATTTTCCACATTTGCGTTTTGATTGCAACGATAATTTATCAATTTTTTGCTAAATTTATTATTTATTTATTTTTTTGGAAGAGTTCGTGAGCGCTCTTCGCGACAAAAAAATATAGAATTAACCAAAAACAGTCGAAAATAAAAAAAATCCGTTTTTCTATATTAAGGGATTTCCCCAGACGATGTCAAATCCAGTTCATGATTTAAGCGAACCGTCTGTTCCTTTGCTTTTCGAGGATTTAAGTTTTATTCCAATCAATAATATCTGAAAGAAGAAAAAGTTGCGGTACAAATTAGTTAAGTGTTTTTTTAAAATGGAAGAAGGAAAAGTTTTTGCAATAAACGAGGGAGTTAAACTTCCCTGGGGAACTAATTAGATGAATCGGATCTACAGAATAATTAGTATTCATTAAAAACAAAAAAACTAAAGGTATGCCGCAAGGTTACACTTTTAGGCTTATATTTTTTTTCACGTTAACACATTTTATTTTACATTTTCTTCAGCTTACAAATATCCATTGCAAATTTATGCCTGCACATCTGTCGGCGATCATTGGACGATCTCATACTGCTATTTTATAATTCCTTCCACCTTCACAAAGGATGAAATGAGTGAAACTGTTAGTGTGTGCCACCGGTTCCTTTCTCTTCATGAAATCTTTCCTTTCACAGCTAAATACATGCCGTACTGTTTCTTCATCATACCCAATTATCTGCAGAATTTCATTCATATCACGTTTTTTTTCTTCTTCTGTGACACAGGATTCTCTTTGTCAATAGGCAACATAAGTAGTTATAATTCTAATGGTAATTTCTGGCCAGGACATTTTTTTAAAAGAGTCGACTCGTGCTTATTTATTATGTGATAAAGATAATGTGTGCATATGTTTTCGTTTCGTGTTTCCTTGTGCCGAAATGTTTTATCAATTATAAGATATTTTGTTTTATTTTCTTTTTCTATTTGTTGGTGTCTATACCAAAAAACAAAAAAATACTTAACGTATGGTTTTCATCGATGAGGATATTTGGAAATAAACAAACTGAGGACACCCTAATCTCGTTTGAGTTTTTTCTTTTTTTTTTGTTTTGTTTTTCATTATCGGTTTTCTACTATGTGTGTGTGTAATCGCGTCTATCGGGAGGGTTAATTTATGTGATTCAATTGGAAAAATATTGCATGCATTGAAGAGGGGTACCTAGAGTCATTTTAACCCCCTTGGCCATGGATTGCATGTACGCACCGTATGCATCGCACTATGTTGGTAACGGCCATTTTTTCCCATTTTCTGTTTGCATTTAAGTATCTGTGTGTGTACGGTGATTTCAGAATCAAACGCTTAACATACGGTTGAACACTTGAGTGAATTCACAGAAGGAAAGTAAACGCACGCACCATAATCTGGCTGCTTTGCCTTATATTTGGCTACATTTGACCTTTTCCATTTCGGTTAATTGTGCTGTGTTCTTTTGCTATTCGATTGTCAATATCAGGAAGCAGAAAGAAAAAAAGTAGCATATGTCAGAAATTCTTTTCGATTTAATTCTATTGTAACGATAATGACGATGATTTCGAGTCAGAGTTCTTGAAAATTGTATGTGCCAATTAAAGTAAAAGATAAAAGGCAGTACGGAACAAGATCACAAAACCGTGAGTGGGTATTTTATTGACTAAATGGGTTAAAAGCTAAATAATTAAAAGTTCTTGTATTTGTACCGAAGGTTAAGTTATTATGCATTTGTATTCAATTCGGAAGTGTCATGTCACATCAATGTTTCAACGATACAACTTTGAAGTGGAATTTTTTTTTACTAATTACAACTTTCAATGAGTTTCGAACGTTGTCATAGTGTAGCAATTAAAATAATATCAAAGACAACACGATTGAAATTAATGTTTCTGTGTTTTTGCTTTCTTTCTTCCTTTTAATCTGATTCTTAAAGAGAAACGATTTGTATCTTGCGAATGAAGTGGCTCCTTTGTACACTTGGGCCGCCATCGTTAATCTGATTTTCTATTTCCTTTAATCAACATGAACATGAACTTGAAATGAGCATCTAAAATGCTACTGCTTTTTTGCATTTAGATACATTATAAAAAATACTATATGTAGATATCAAAGTTAATTGACTCTTCTGGCGCTGTCGCAACTATCACATGTACAATAGTACAATTGCATGTGACAAGTCTTGTGCCTCAATTCAGTGTAAGTATCTAACGTATACATTTTAATTGGAATGGAATGGAATTTGTATGTGCAAATTAAGGGGCAGAGGCTGAATTATTAAGACCATGCATTCAAATGAGAAATAATTTCGTCGTTTGCTGCAACGCTATTGAAAGACGACAATCGATGTTATTATTTGAAAATCAAAAGATATCACTGACGACGTGCTCTATCTTCTCCTAAACAAACCACAAATGCTTTGACATTGAGATGAACAAGAAATAGATACACAACCGAGGCATGGATTTGAGGAAAAATCGACAACCTCCGATGGGTATCAAGTGACATATGATGTTGAAATGTTTATGCTGAAGTTCAGATTTGTATACAATTCGATGAATGACGATGCTGAAGAAGCAGGTAGGATAATTTTGTATCTATGTATTTGTAAACAATATATCAATTCATTTTCTCTTTCTCTTCTCCAACTGGGTTCAAATTGTATCCATCAAACGTGTTGACAAGGGAATTTGATTCTTTTCCCCCGACAAATCCTGTTGTAATAATCAAAATAAATAAAAAAATTCGCCTTTCTGTTTAAATTTGTACAGCAAACACAGATGAATAAAATCAGTCTTTAGGTAGCATAGGATGGTATTTGGATGGCTGTTGAACAGGTTCTTAGAAACACATCACAGGAAAGCTTTCGCAATTACTAAGCAGCTTATTCAATTGTACATTAGCAACAAATTCTTTACTGGTAATTGTCGCAATTAGGGATTTCTTTTCAATACATAAGAAATCTATTAGTTTGAAGAAATCGACAGGGTGATTAAGGATACCTTCTTCTTCTTCTTCCTTAACACCCCATAGTATATAATTTCAAATTGAACGAGGTCGCTATATAGGTGAGGTTATGTTAAGTTAGATCAATAGATGGTCCATTGTCCATGGTCCAGTTGGAGCTTCGAATGAAGCGTAAAATACTTTTGATGTCAGTGCTTGACAAATCGATAAGGTCGTTGTAAGAGAAGGCTCCCAAATGGAGCTTACACTTTAGAGAAAGAGCTGTGCACGTCTCTTGTCTCTTCCTCTTCCTCCATGCAGCTTTTGCAGAAATCATTGGAAAATACATCACGCCTTGCTGCATGCTTTCCTATAAGTACCCAGTAATTACACCTATCGTAGCGCACTCTGTTCAGAGATATTTGAAGCGTTTCGGATCCAGATTTGGCAAGATCTGTTTTGTCGCTACACAAGTTATACCATTTGTCCATCTAAGGTTGGTTTTGTCAGTACCATCCTAATTTAACATGAGTTTGCATGTAGTAATCGGTATGCATAGGAAGAAAGTCGACTTCTTTATAAATAGATAAAGACATCGGTGCAATTCACTTATCTTATCTTGCAAGGAGTAGCAATCAATTTGTATTTAAAAATGAATTGGATAAAGAAGACAAGAGAGAGATAACAATTTCCTGCAAAATGTAGAAAAGAAAATGTCAACGATTTCAAATTGAAAATAAGACATAAACAGATCCTAGTGCAGTTAAATAAATAAACAATAATAAACATAAGGTATTGGCTAATCCAAGTTCATGTACAGGCAATTAGTATTTTTGTTTCAAAAGGTCAAAACTGAAGGAAGCAATTAAGACAACAATACAATACTAATGACTTTCGAATAAAATTACTTCTATGTCGCCATATCGATGACTGCAAGAGGACGTACAAATTAGAAGAAGCTATCCCTAAACTAATATACTTATCAGAGAATGAGGGAAAACAAAGAAAGATCGCTGGTTTTGAAAAAACCTACAAAATTCTTCAAAAAGTCAAGTTCGTAGTTGTAGAATTTCAATCAGGGAGTAAGTGATTCAAGCTATCTTGTGGCAATCGGAGTATTTCTCTGTGAAAAATAATAGTAACTGCCTTTAATAGCAACTATACAAACAAGTTTATGAGTCAATTATATCAAATATACCATGAATACCATGGCATTTATTCTGTTGACCAAAATAGAACTTCTTTTGCAATTAGCACGCTTTCATTTGGCTGTGAGAAAATACGTAATTTCCGTTACTCTATGAAATCGAAAATATAAAATGCAATGTCTCTTAAGTCTCTGAAATAATATCTAACAACATTGCTTTCGGTGAATGTAACATCTTGAATATTTTTCTCTATCTCTACGCAATTAAAAAACCCACTTGAGATCTGCATCTGCTTTCAGGACGATTGACAATTTAATTAAAATGAATGTCCTTTCTAATTATATACATACACAACTTCAGTCTACACCCTTTCTGATTGATATACATTCTTTGAAGAAGAAATAAAGTCATAAATATCTAATTTAAATTTACCAATTTACAATACCGGTAAGTGGCTTCCTTTCTTTTCCTTGGCAGGGAACTACTATTAGGGGAAAAGTGAATGAAGTACATACATCAATTCTTTTAAAGGGAAACCGACAGGGGCTGCTGCATACATTCAAGGGAACTAACTGGGTCCCATAAATTGCTTAACTTTCGATAGGTCTAACACGGACGGAACCTCAATTTACCTGATATCTTTGTTTTGCAGATGTAAGAAGTTGGCAACTTTTAGGTTTCATTCATTTTTATGTCTCAGTTTAGAATAGGTACTCGCACTCTTTATCGTGTATCCAGCATACCCACTTTTCGAGTAATTTTCACCTTTTTAATATCCTTCTCTGCAATTGTCTTAATTCTACCCAGTTAACGGTTTATACAGCTAATTGTAGTTAAATACAAAGAAAAAAATAGAATTTGAAAAAAACGCAGAGCAAAAAAGTTCCTGACAAAAGCAACGAACCACGACAGAGACTCCATTCGCAGTCTGACACTTTTTGGCGCGTTCTCCATCACACCGCCACACTATGCTTTTAATCCATTATCCTGAGCTCAGATTTTTTCTTCTCACTGCTCAGTCCTTTTGCATCTCGTTAAAAATGTGATCCCTGCAGATGAGTACACGATGAAGGACGAAAGAATGAAGGGCTAAAAAACTAAGTGACAGGAAAAACTGAGAGAGTACCTACGAGTTATCTCATTGTCCTTGGCTGTAATGGGGGAAAGGACGTTGCCGGTGTTCCATCAGATACCACCACAATGAAAAACTATATCATTTTACTTGATGCAAAATTATTATTTTTCACCACACTGTCCTGGTCTGTCTGCCTGTTGTCTGTCCTTTCACTGGCTAACTCATTGTGTGAAAACTGCGATAGCCGCAGTAGACAGAGTGGAGTGTTTTTTTTTTTCTTCATCTATTCTTGTTCTCACTTTGGATATAATTTTCCGGTGGAAAGTCGGGAAATTACTTATGTACATTTTTTTTATTTATAGTTTTTCTTCAAAGAACTTTTGCGCAGATTATATCCTTAAGATAGGATCGGATTTTCTGCTTTTTTGTTTATTCTTTTTCTTTTGAATCGCAGTGGTGGAAGTTTTAATTTTTTTATTTCTAGTGTTTTACCAAGAGTAGGTACCGAGGAGAAAGTGATAAGACCGAGACTTGTATTTTTTTTTGTTTGACTTGGAAAAGTTCCTTTTCACTCTCCAGTGGAAACTGTCAGAGAAACAAAACTGATTGACATCAAAGATATATACACTTAAGTGCAAAAAAATCGCACCTTTGTTACATTTTCAAAAAATAAGTTCAAAAATATCAAAAAATCCAATGTTTGTTTAATTTTCTTGAATGCAGATTCAAAGTCTATTTCAAAACTTATCAAGTGGTACCTTTTTTCTACTTGTACCGTGCCAGCAAAGTGATTTCTGGGGTCAACATCAGCTTTTTGTGAATTTGTCAGAATGAAAATTAGTGGTAAAAGTCGACTTAAAACATGAAAATCAGCAAAAAAAAGAAACATTTTTTTAATAAGAAATATTCTCTCCTATAGCATCAATTCGATGTTTTATTGATTTCACCAAAGTATTCACCAAATCATCAGATATCGCCTCTCTCTCTCTCCTCTCTCTCTCCTCTCATAAATGCTCGATGGGATTGAGGTCTTGGGATTGAGGCTTCGAGTTGGCCACTCCACAACAGGCACATCCACCTCTTAAAGGTAGTGGTAAACTATAACAACCGTATATGCGTTCTCGCATTAACCTGCAGGAACAGGAAGTTTTTACCAATAAACCCGGCAAAAGGTACGACGTAGTCCTCGAGTACTTCCTCAATGTACCGTTAAGAAGTAAATCCTCTTGTTTGACGGCCAGTATTCGCTCCGGAGATGAACACAAGATCGGTCTTCGCCTCCAGTGACATGCCCCACCCCTATATGAGACACATTCTTCTATTCAACATTGTACAAATCGCTCTTCTGATGTTCTGTACACTCTTCCTCGCCATATAAACACATCCTGCACTCGTCAGAAAACCGGACTGTTCTCCATTGTTCTTCTGTCCAATCCAAATGCTATCGATCGAACTGAGTGCGGGCTCGTCGGTGGGCTGAGCTCGATTTTGGCCGGTTTACTGGTCTGTGCGCAGCCTGGTCACCTTCTCGAAGTCGTCTTCTTACTGTCCACTGACTGACTTTGACTTAACGAACTTCTTGGAGCCGTTGCCTCAATTAACCGCATTCGAACGACAACTTCCTAGCACGAGGTCGGCCAGATCCTTGTCGCCGTCTGAAGATATCTCTGTCACACTCGACGAACGTAGAATCGGCTCACATTTAGTTATAGATCCACTTCACATTGGTTCTGCACCGCATCAATTAGTGCAACCGGCTACCTCTGGTGTGGTATTCATTTTCTTGTTCCGGATGAAGACATAATCGAAAGAAGAAGACCGTTGAGGCTAAGCGTTGATATGTGAATGATAAAAATTCCGAACGAGCAACTTCGCGTAATTCGTAACTCTACTGTGTGCATTTTACAAAATCACTTTGTTGGCACATTGCATTCAACAAAATTAAACAAACATTGGATTTTTTGTTATTTTGAAAATTTATCAATGTGCGAGTTTTCTGCACCCAAGTGTAGTTAGGTGTTGGTTATTTTATTAGTAAACGTGTTGGTTATTCGTAATTTAAAGTCCATCCTTTGACTTTCATAACTTTCTTAAATATATCTTTGTTGACATTTTTTCACGAGGCTAATATGGCCAGAATACAAATTTCTTAAAGTTAACATTTTAACCGTATTCCTATTGGCAGAGAAACTGAAACTGAAGAGGATAAATTGTGGAAATTTAACCACATATTGTTATTAAAGTTTCCGCATCAAAGTATTTTTTTGTTTAAAATTGTCTTTAATATTGTGACAGCACAATTCCCAAAATTCTCATCAATCCTATGACAAAAAAAAATTGGGATGGAGATTAAAATAAATAATGGAAAAAGTTTACTTCTTTTCCCCACATAAGGTTAGTCAGCGTATTTTTACACAAACAAAAAGTATCTCTACTTATACAAGTAACTATATCCTGTTGCTCATTTTTGTTTTAAGAAAATTTTGCATTTCTTATGAGCAAAAGAAAAATTGGTCCTTTGAGCCGAATAAAGCTGAGAGATGAAAACAACTTTTGACTTTAAGCATACCCGCCTCAAACCACAGGTTTTCTTTTAATATTTTCGCCTGCCCATTATAATGGTAATTTTAAATGACATTTATGCGAGAGTCATGAGAAAAATAATAAGTATATAGACAGAAGTAAAGTAAAGTAAAGTTTTGAGTTGTATCTCACTTGATGATCGATTTTCAGCAGGGCAGAGTAGCAGATTACAGCACGCAACACAATGATGACACGTAATAAATAATAATCAAAAGTAGCAGCAATTTAAGTAAAAATTTTGTTTGGTTATTGGCTAAGTTCTTTAATAAGTCACTTAAGGTTCAGTGAACGAATATATTCGCCCCAGATTAGATCATGAAATCTTGTGCCAAAAAAAGGCACTTAGTGGCATTTTCACTCTTGTCTTCCTCGTCCTTGATCAGTGAAGGTGTCCTAATTTTAATTTCTCATTTTACTGCTATCATTGGGAAAACTGACACTGCCACACAGCACTAACTGTCAAGCAACTGGCAGGAAATGGTAAATTGGAAAAAACCCATTCAGTCTTTTTGTCAAATAAGTTACACGAGTGTGTGCTACCTATTTGGATCTGAGCCAGAGATAGAAAACAATACAAAACGACAAGAAAGCAATACAGTACAAAACGCATACAGTCATGCAGCACCGCGCTACATGGAAAAAAAGTTTAAAAGGAATTACTAACTAAAACTTTTGGAAAATGTTCGCACAGGGAAAACAAATCTGAGCTTACAAAATAGGGGCCAACTGCTAAGGAATGGAGATCAAACAAATTTGTCTATGGCACTATTGATTATTGAAAGGATGGAAAAGATATGTGATTAAATCGATACGATGAATGGAAGTTTTTAACTGCATCCAATTAATATCGTTTTGCTTCGAAATTCTTTCAACTAGAAATGACTATTAAGCCTCTTTGATCGACTTGAACAAAATTTCAATTAAAATCTGTGCTATGACTTATGAAAGATTCATCAATGCGACTTGACAAACAGAGGTCAATTGGTCCTCCTCAAGCAATTAATTGATTTTTGTTAGAAATTAACTTTTTTCTATTAAGACCTTCATTTCAAGCAATTAAATCATATTTGCTTACCCGAAGAGACACTTAACATAAAAATGAACAATTGTCCTTGATCTAAACTAATACAAGGGAAAGTCCTTTCTGTCGGATTGTATAGTGTTCTCTGCCTACATGTAAAAATATTGTATACACAGAGAAGAGTGAGCGTTCTGCTGTTACCTCATAAAGAAACATCATGTACGAGTATGATATGTAAGACAAAAGGATATGTTCTATTTTTTTGTTTGGTAAATATATGCCTGATATGTTATGTGTCGACATAGAGAAAAAACACTAAAATTTGTGTTCAATTAGTTATCCGTCCCACATGTTCTATTCGAGGCTTCGAAGATGCGTTCTGTGTTTTTTTATTTAAAACTCATCTTTTGTAATTTATAATCCAAATGTCATTATTGAAAAACCCATATCAGTGCTTGAATAATTTATCAAAAAATCCCTGAGTAATCCTGCATCACACCGCTGTACTAGATCTTGCATCCCCCCCATTGATAAAAAGAAGAAAAAAAACTTTTGCTCTCGTGATAATTTTAATTTATTTTTCCCCCCTATCATTGCCTTTTCATCATCGTCATGTTGACAGGATAAATAGCTTTCCTATACCATCATATCGTATTGAGAGTTCCGATTCGTTGGGAGATGCATGAGATCGATCGGAGAGGAGCATGAAGTCTCAGCGTTAAATCCTTTTCCTGACATTTGTATATAAAAAAAAATGAAGGGATAAGCAATTTGAGGGAAGTGAAAGGTAAAATTGTACATATGCTGAGATTAGCTGATTGAAAAATAGTCCTGTTTATGGATTGCATGATTTTTTAAAAATATATTTTTATAAACGGTTTTTCTTACTTAACTTGTTTGGTACTTGATTTGGTACGAAAGCCTTTAACAAGCGTCATGTGAATGAGAAACATGTTCATTTGGTAAAATAATGTATCCAAAGCAGCCTCTCTCATTTCAGTTTCATGTCTAACATGCAGTTTGCACACACATAACTAGAGCAATATCAAAGAACCGATAAATTGTCACTTAAGTTACGATTCAACTCCGGGATGCAAATAAATCATACAATACTCGGGTACATTTATTTGCAAAACGAATGTCCATCCAGTGCATTGCTCGTTATGTTGAAGCGCGCACCTCGGGCAGGACATTAGTTTGCAAAAGCAGGCTCTTACACAGGCACCACGGAGAGGGCCGGCCCCTCGAAAGTATAGTAGAAGAAGAAGAAGAAGAGGAAGTTGAAGAAAACTTCAATAAATCGTTTCATCGACAACGAAAGGTTGGGGCTTAACGCTAAAGATAAATACCCGATAGAGACAAGAGTATCTTTTGTTTTGAGACCTGGATGAGGTAGATGTATGGATATCATCGCATACGAAATACTCGAGCACCGCAGAAAAGATAGAGTTATTATTTATCTTTATCGGTTAAATCGTTTAACATCTCATTTATCCGCGCGTACGCAGCTTTTGCGGACGCCGCGCCGCGCTGAGCCGCTTTGTGTTTGTTGTTTTAGTTTCTTTTGAGATTTTTCATAATCCTCATAAGTTTTTGTTGTTTTACCATGGACGGATTTTATTTGTCCGTCCGTGCATTTAAAATCGCACCGCACACACTTTTTTTGTTTGTTTCGTTGAGCCTTTTTCAGGCCAACAACAACAACAACAACAACAACCGACGATGACGAAGCTCATCATGATGATGATGATTACATTCTTTGGAATTTACGAGTCTTTAAACTTAAGTCAAGTAAATACGCCGGTGTCGAACGAGGCCTACGTTAAGTTTTAAGTCAACACAAATGGTCGGAATTGGAGTTGAAGTTGGAGTCGTCGTGCACTTGTTGTGTCCATACGTATAAACAGGGAAGGCTGACTGTTTAATTACTTGAGTAAATTTACATACTTAAAGCTTGAACAAATGAAGGACGTTGTTCATATGGAGTGCATTGTGGAAACTTGTGTAAAGAACAATGCCATCTTTTAAACTGAACAAATACATATCACGTATAGGTAGATATGTGGATACTTGACGAATTGCGACTCATTTTTGGGTTAAGTATACTCATGGGATCATAAACGTTGATGATTCAACATTAAGATGGAGCTCTGAGGTGATAAAACCCAAAGATGTATTTTCTTGGGCAAATAGATGCACCAGATAGTAGATAACAGAAATTGACGAGATACAGTTTTACATTAAAGTCGAGGCAGTGTGAAACAATGGCGAGTAGATACGTGAGGAAGGGATGGGCAACAATTTAATTACAAACTTGTAACAGAAAAAAGTGTTTTTACAGAGAATGCCTTAGATACAACTTTCTGCTTACGTATCTAAGTGACTTTTGCAACCTAACAGCTTGGCAGAATCTTTACAATATTTATCTACAACCACTTTATACCTTAAGTAAGCAAACTAACATAAAATCCATAACTTTGTTCCTAAGTTAACCGTCTTCCCACGCTTCGTGGGTTACCATCATCACTCCAATAGGCAATTGGGTGAGTTTAGGTCGCAGATGCGGCAATAAAAAACTTACACTATTATATCCATAAGATTCACATCCGTTGCAATGATCAGTTGATGCTGCTGCAGTAGTGGTAATCCATTTGGCAAGAACAAAATTTACAATCGTAGGAGCACTTGATTTCACTCAAATTATTCACTTAATTCGCACAACCGCAATGAAAGGCCGTTTGTGTGTTTGTTGAAATTAACGATTTTTTTTATTTAAATCAAACAAACAAAAATGATAAACTTCCTATAAACTGAATCAGAAATGTGGGCCAGATTTATGTGTAGTGACGCGACGAAGTGATGCAAGCCAATATCTTATCACCGCACCCGGTTATCATCTGCTCGATGGATCGACATAAACAAACAATAACTTCCTTTATATGTGAATTTTTGTAAATGAATCTTCCGCGATTTATTCCAATTTAGATGCACGTACGAAACAAAACACGGCGATCTTTTTCACGTATGGTATAATAATTTAACTCGTAATCTCGTGTTGACAATAATGCTCGTGGTTCAGTTCACAGCCGCACACAAAATACAAAGCAAAAATCTACGAGTGCATTTTATTTTTAAGCGATTATCGGCAACGAACGAACACAACCTCTTCCGATGACTAGTAGTCAAATACTGTTTGTTTCGTAATTTCGTTCTCCGCGGCTTACGATGAGAGCATCAGAAAATGCTGGGCACATTTTTGTTTCGATTTTATTGACAACGAAACGATGAAGTTGCTGCAAGGCCGGATATAGAAGAACGCAACGAGTTTGATGCTACAGCCTACAGCTCAGCATTTTGTATGGAGTGGTATGTTGTCTGATAGTTTTTTGTATTTAGTATCTACTGCAGTCGCAGTGATACCGTTCGTAGTATTGAGAATTTGTACTGTCGCTGTCGTCTGTCGACCGTTCTGTTGCTTAGAAGTTCGGGTTTTTTGGATTAGTTTACTGTGTACCTATATGCTATATGTATGGAGTATCGATGTATGGTAACCACCGTATATATAACACACTGGAATCCAGGAACATCAGTTTGGGCCCGAAATAAGATACTTTTGTTTATATCATTAACGCAGGTCGCATTCTCGCCGTCGCTGGTGCTGAAGTAGAAGTGACCACCAAGTTTTTTAATTGGTTTGTTTAATCAGTTGGCGGATGGTATTTTGATTTCGAGTACAGATGGGAAATTGAAAGCCATGTGTAAAGCTAATCTAGGAAGAGTGTACCTATACAATACTACCATTCCCATATCCCATCGACATCGACGGCAAGTTGCAACATAACATTTTACAAATTTCAATGTGCGAGTATTGTCGAAGTCGTTGTACGAGGGACAAGTAGGAAAAGGAATAGAAATATCACTGTTCATAAGCAGTAAACAGTAACTATAATTGAGAGGAAAACAGACCTGCGCAAATATTGTTGCCGGTAAAAATCCGACGAGCAGCGTTGCCGTTTTGACTTAATTTGTTTTAGTGTTAATATTAGATTTAAGTCAAACATAAAATAAAATAAAAATTAAGTCAACAATTCTATTTGTCCAGTTCCAGTACAGTTTATATTAAAAATAAAAAAATAATACATTGATAGCATTTAAGTTCAATACACAAACACACCCATTTATTCTACATATATTCCTATGAAATGAGACGCGCTCAGGAAAATATTTTCATCAGTAAAATCAATGTCGCATTATTAATAAACTGGAGGTTTAATTGAATGAATAATTTTGAAGAACTATTTTAAAAGAAGATTTAATAGAGTGTAAAAAGTGAAGTGTGGGCACCGGGAATCTAGTAATTAATAGGTTCAACTTCTGAGCAGGAGGTTCGAGGGTCGAATCCCACAAACACCAATAGTATTTTTTACGGTCTCACCTCTAACGAATGTCTGAAAACGTTTAGGAGTAATTAATTTTGTCACGAAAAGTTTCTCAACTTGCTTTTCGAATATACGGCATCATATTGTAGGTTGCTTCCATTTGTGTGCAAAAATATAACACACACCACACTAATGGTCGCGAGAAGCTGGGCCTTGGATGTTCATTTTGTTTGTCAGATTTAAAATGTATACTTAAAATGAGAGGTAGGTAGAGAGAGGTTAGTAATATTGGTAAATTCTGAAGAAATGGTGTGGGTCATATCCGCATTCATATCGATATTATAGTACAGCTTATTCTAACAACTACACTCCCTAATGACAGTCTTCTAGTAGAACCAGTTATGTGGTCTTTTACTGAAAAATATTCCTGAAATTCACTCAGTTCGATTTGCCTTTTAAAGCTATGTGCAAAGAAGGTATAAATATTTTGTATAAAAGATTTTAAATAGGAAGGTAGATTTCGTAAAGCTTCATATGAGCACAAGTGTAGCAAAGGTCAAATTTAACTCATTTACAAAACTAATTTTTACACTTTAAATAACATTCAGAATTTTGTCTTTCATCTTCAAGAATCTGTCGAAAAAACGTATGTGCTTAGCATACCGCGTAATAACACTTGAAATCGAAAGTAGAACTAAAATCAAGAGCCAAGACCAACAACCAAGACAACAAGTTTTGTCAATTATCACTGTCATTTCATTTTATAACATGGGACAATTTTCAACATGCAATTTAAATTTGCAAATTGAAACTTGCAAGCAACCAATTGCAAATTGTGAGCAACCGCTAGTGCTTGCAAGTAGTAAATTCGTAATTTCTTGGGCGTTTTTATATTATTGCCAGTTTTTTATTAATAGATTCAAGTTGTCACAGATTGCATAGGTTTCCAAATGGATCCGATCGGATCTTCTCGGCAGCACTGGCTCACGCTTTTTCTCCTCTTTTGTAACAACTGTCACCTTTCGACTCTTGCGCTCGTTTTACTAATCTCTCTAAATGTTAGATTCAATTTTTCAAACTTTGCTCTTCTCATGTTGTAAGTACTGTTTTATTATTGAATTTCAATGTTTGACGTTCGAGTTCGATGTTCGAGCTTCGTGAATCAATATGAGCGAAACGAATAAGAATACATACCTAGAAAGTATTTTTAATTACAAGGCGTATTTAAAAATCCGACGATTACTTGCAGCAACACAACGGCAATATTGTTTAAAGTAAACCTAGTTTTTTAAAATAACTATATATTTAATGTCTAACATTTTAAGACATTTGGATGCATGTATTACTAGTACTGATATAGTTTTTATTAAATTTGCATTTAAAGTTGAGATGAGCCCTAAATTGGGATATAAGCCGGCAATTGTTTAACATTTATAGGTATCCTGAATTGACGAGTTAATCAACACTGTCACACGATGAAAATTGAAACGATATTCAACATAAATATTAAAAACTAGATTAATGTTTCCATTATATTGAATCATTATAGAGGGGATTTTATATGTTGCACAATTTTGTATACAGACATTTAAAAATGTTTAATTAATAAGTAAACATGTTGATTAGAATTTCCACATGTTGCATTAGTTTGCTCAGTTTTTTCAGACTCAAACATTAATTTGATTTTTTAAAATTTTACACAGAATTTTTCTAATTAACGAGCTAGGAACTTTTTTTTGTTTTTTTTTAAGAAAAGAAAACCCTAGCCCTTATGATAGACACTGCGATCTTAAAGATCTATTGTATCTTAGAGCGTATTTACTCCAAGAGACGTACCACCTCCCTAGTGAAGGATTGTAGGTTCTTAGCAGCAGAAGCTTGTGTTCCAAACAATTTATCAGTGCTGTTGCGACAGCCCAGTTGATACCACCGTAGGGTTCATGCCCTATGAACGCAGATTACGAGCCAGCCCTAGCTATTTCGTCTGCAGATTCGTTGCCTACAATTCCCAGATGACCAGAGACCATGTACCGAGTTTCACTCTGTTGTGTCTGGCAAGAGATTGCAGTGCATCATAGCTCCAACTCCAGTTTCCATCTTCGATCCATCTGTAAACCAGACCAGACCTCTAGGATCCAATGCAGCGACACCATTACACCAGTTTACCCAGTTCAATATTTCTACCTCAAATAACTTGCCGAAAGAGTGCTCCCTGACCATAATGTCGGGGATTGTGCAGAACATGTCTCTTTCGGGAATTGAGTCAAGAATCTTCAGGTGTCCCACATAGTCCTCTCTGCTGCACCATTCTAAGACGTGTAGTAAAATACCTTGCATGACACTAGTGACAGTCGTGCATTGCTTACCACTAATAAAAATCGCCAAATCGTCCGCAAATGTGAAAATAGACTTGAAACTGTCAATAACTAGTTAGTTTAAATTTCAGAAAAAATGTAGGTAACAATTTTTTCACCTTCGAATGTATTAGACCATTACAACGACGAAGCGAGTTTCATGATAGAACAACAGAAACATCAGGATCAAGGTCAATGTCTATTTTAATGTGGATGTGAAACATTTAAAATGAATCGCCACAAACGGTTGCATCTATATCTTTCATTCTATACTAAATGGCACACAAGATACATGCTGGGCTTTTGCAGATTCATACATTCCAGTTTTCTGATAGTTTCATTTCAGGTACATACTGCTTACAGCCAACAAAAATTTAGAGAGAGAAACGCATTAATAAATAGAGAATGTAAAGTATCTCGCTCAGCAGAATACTCGCAACGAGAAAATAACAATAGAGACAGAGAGTAGATACCATAAAGGAGGTTGTTTAAAAGAGAGTTTAGAGCATTGAGCATCAAATAAAGATATAGAGATATAATGGAGAGAGAGAGACTCTAGTATCTAGATACTTTTGAATATGTAATATGTTGCATTATTTGATCGCATTCGTATTTGCATGCATAGGAGTTTCACTTTACAGATAGAACTTGACAAAGGGCAGCAATAACTATGAGGTGTTTGTAGTAGGGACTTTGTCTACCTCTGATCCGCTATAACTCCTAATAATGACAATCCGATGAAGAATCGCTCTTTTTTATTCTACCCTATAAAACCTTAAATATCATGAGGGCTGATGCATGAAATCTAAAGAAAATTAGAAAGCGGGTGAAGATACTCATATCCTTGGTAGTCTTAAGCGAAAAATTCTCCGGAAGATATTCGGTCCCGTTTTCCTTGACGGACTTAGGACGAGAAGATTTCAACGACGAACAGGTCACGAGCTGTACTGTAATTTGAAGAGTCGCAATTGTTCCTAGTTGAGGTCAAGTTAACCCGAACTGTAGCGCCACAAATTTCCCAACTTCCTTCATTAAAGATAATTTTTTTTTCAATCCTCAAGCACACCTCCCAAAATAACTCAACATAGTTCTGTTCTTGGCACTGTTTCTTGTGCATTCGTCCATTTACATGTCATCACGTTCATCAACTACTATATCTTGTGTTTATTTAAAATGTTCCAACTCGCTTTGTTTTTGTACTGCATCGATTATGGCTTGGCGCAGACGTTGAAATGTTGAAATGTATTCTTTTCCTGGTTTTGGTTTTCATATTCGGTTTGTTTTAAGCAAAATTACCAAATGAACACAGCACAGCGACTGAAGGTGCACCGTAATATTTCGTTCTGATGTTGAGCAGATGATCCAGATTTGTATATTTTCCAAAAGATAAGACATATGCGCGTGCTGAAAGGAGGAGACAACGAGCGCCTCTACACATGGAAAAGAAAGTAATTAGCGAAGCTGCGATGAAAATGGAAATTTCTTTGCTATGACTACGTTCGCCGTGACGCTGCGTTTCTATCATCAACAACAGGTTCTCGAGCTGGCACCATATACAGCCCATAATTAATTAACCATTAAGGATGTTTAACTTAAAATTTGGTTGGTTGGTTGGTTGGTTTGGTGGATTATGGTGATAGTTTATTTATGTCTATAGCCGGAGTGTTATGCTAAGTACTTTTAATTGATTGTTAATGCAATGCAGATGACGTGTAATGTGTTGGAGCAAGAAGTATACACCGGCAGTTGGAAAGCGATCAGTGAGTACTTATGAAAAAAGCCGATTTATTTGCAGTTATAAGAGTAAATGCAATGCTTTTGCAATGCAAATGCATTTCCAATAAACAATCACTTAAATGGCAATTTAGAGATAGCATAAATTCTTCTCGATTTAAAACGAATCGTCCACATAGACGATAATTCATTATTTAAATGTCGGAAAGAAGTATCAAATATATATATATATATATATATAACGCACAAATGAAGAGATTAACATAGGTCGAAGCAATCAATTAATGGATAAAAGGAATAATAAATTAAATAACCTTCCCATTCACTCAATACCCGATGTACATACTCGTAGATACATCTTTTTGCTTTTCTACTTTAATGCACTGAAAATCCTCAACATTCAAACCAGGTTGTCACTCAAAAATGTTCATCTTGCGTAGAACATCAGGATAAGGATAATAAGTAATAATTCTGGGGATTATCCCTGCATATACCTACATGAGACAACTGAGGCATAAACCAGAATGTGGATTTGTGGTTTCGGTTTTGTTTGCATCTGATATACAGAATAATGAAATGATATTTAATTGTCCTGTTTGCTTGCCTCCTCCTCTTTCTATTTGTATATCTGTTATTATTTTCAGGTTTCATACATAATATACAGTACAAGTATCTACAAGTACCAAAGCAATGCATTTCCATATCGCATGCAAATGAATCTCTAATTTGCATATTATCCTGTTCCCGTTCTTTAGTCTGTGCAAGAACAACAGAACGAGCCGTTTTTACAAACAACAAATTTACTTGTTAGGCAATGTTATTATTGTTGTAGATACACAGCAAGTACTTACAAATCTAACTCGTCGAAATGATTACAGAATCCACTAGAATCTGAGACTGCATCAGGTACACAATTGCAATAGCGAAAGTAGGTCACACATTTGCATAAAGATCCTGCTTCCAGGCAGCTCAGCTTCACTTCTCCTCTTCAAATATGAATATGCATTTTACAAGTCGTAGAGGCTGCATTAGAAAAAAGTTCACCGCAGATCTGGCTTGCTATTGCATCTAATGCTTATTCGTAATTACGAACAAATAGAATTATAAAGCGACTGCATAGTGCTTTGCCATTTAATCTAAATACTTGTGTAGTAAGCGTACATACTTTCGGGTACCTGTGCGGCGGTCATATTTCTATACCGCACTCACCTCTAATTACAGGTGATAATGCTGTGATAATTATTGTGGTTAACCCTTTGCTATATGATCAGGAGAGCGCATTTCGAATATCTGGTAACGTAATTGTGTTTGTGTGTGTGTGTGTGTGTGTGAGTGAATATGTGGTTGTTTTTAAGGAGATGCTGTGGCAAGAAAGCATAGAGTGTATGTATGTGTAACTAACCCACTAATGATGCTGTTTATTGTTGTGCCATTTTCACTGAAAACAGAAATTTATGAAAATTTTTATTGTTGGCGAATAGTGGGAAAGTCATAAATTTTCATGCGGTTAGCATGTTGGCTGAAAGACTGTGATTTAACAATTTAAATAGAAAATTCCTAATAGAAACCGCAGACCAAAGTCCGGTAAAAAAGGTTTATATTAAAAAATGTTACGGAAAGTCTGACATTTAATTTTAATAATAAACAATTTAAGGTTCATCACAGCAAAACGCAAAGAACAATTAACATATAAGTAAGTTATGCTTTTGGACAATGAGTAATCCAATTTAATGAACAACAATTACAAGACGAACCAATTGAAATTTTGACTCAACCAGTGTTTGTATTTTGGTGTTTTTCACTTAAGATTGGGTCTCCTTTCTCTGCCACTCGTGGGACTCAAAATGCAGCACACCAAAAATTCTTGAATTTCTAGTTCGAGTTACCTAGAAACAAAAACATTCAAGACCAATTGTACTTCTAAGCCGGACGGTACCACGCTGACCTTGTTGTCTATTGGAAGTGACACTGCAACTACAGGCATTGTTTCATACACTTCCGATAACCGCAGGAAGGCATGATTTCGACCGGTAGTAGTGGTTTGTGGCACTTCATGGTCCTTCCGCTGGAGGTAATAACAAAGTATGTAAAGTTCCTCCTACTACAGCAGCCAACCTTGAAGGCGCATCTGGTAGTGGTCGTTTGCGACAAAGCACTTCTTCCAGATTATGGGGATCGGCGACACTGACGCCACTCGGGCGCTGAAGGCCCTCGGAGATATTGCAGAGGCCAGCAGAACTCTCAACGACTCCACGTCCAAGCAACAGAGATCAGTGGAGGACACCGCTCCGGCTTCCAAACGAAATAAAGTACACTACAGTCGGATCCATAGTCGTTCCACTGTCACATCTCTGAGGTCCTTTAGCGACGTCCTGAAAGACAATTTCGTTGTCGCAGTAAATGATGGTAGTGACGATCTACCCTGAACGGTGGCAGTTGGTCAAGTCTAAGCTATCTGGCAGCTTCCTCGTCTTCATGAGGGACCACCCAGGACCTCTCCGATCATTTGCGATGGCGTGTGGAATCAAGGCCGCATCAAGCTAATCGCCTGTTTTGATTTGAGATCCTGTGATCTCTACAAGCAGGCTATAAGTAGGCTGGGGGAGGTATGGCAGGGTGCCAGGCTCGATGTTTTTTGTGGCAAGGGAGAAAATCCCAAGCAGACAGAGGGCTCGCATATGGATTCCCAACGAACCCCACACTGTGGAGGAAATTGTCCGAGTTATTCAACTCAGCAATCCCTCACTTCCGACTAACGACTGCAAAGTCGCTAAGCGGGAGGAGAAAAGAGGTTTCTACAGATCATTGTGATCAATCAGGAATCCCTATCTCCTTTGGCGAAGACTTTAAGCGTGATAAGATTTGGATGGGATCACATCACACTTCGGGTCTACAAAAAGGACGTGCTAAATGCAGGTAAACTGCCCTCCCCCTCATCTTTTAGACCAGGAACTCCACGTTCCCGACCCTGGAGCATCCGTCACGTTTCCCTCAATAGATGACGATGCCCCATCGCCGGATTTGGCGATTTAAAAACCCCCTTCAGCACTAGTGAGCTTGATTGTAAAGTCAAAGAACTCACCCTGGCTTTCAACAACGCACTGTCTTTCTCCTGTCCTCTTACTCGTCCTAGTGGTTACCTGAATTCGGACAGCTCAGAAACAGCTGCAGAAAATTGTTCTCAGCCAAAAGCTCAAGAAAAGAGACAGACTGGGATGCCTACAAAGCATCTCTAAAAGTATATAAAAATGAACTAAAAAAACCCAAGCGTTTATCCTGGAGACACTTCTGTGGGAAAATAAAAGAGTCCTCCGAAACTTCAACGCTTAGGAGAGTACTCTCAACTAATCCCATAGTGCTTGCTGTTTGAAAAAAGCAGAAGGCTTGTGGACTACCTCTACCTGAAAAATCGCTAGAGGTAGTCCCACTTCCCTGGTAGCTCTCCTCGCATTTAAAAACGTTAATCTTAATAGGTCAAACTCTCTATCACACAAAAAGTGAGGGCTGCAGAGTGATCACCTATGCCGATGACGTTGCTATTGCCGTTTCAGGAAACCACATTAATACCCTGAAAGTACTCTTAAAGAATGCTCTTAACAAGCTAGCTAGATGTGGTCTAGGAGCGAACTCCCACAAAATAGAACTAGTCCTCTTTACTAGAAACTGCCAAATTCCACAAGTTGACCCATCCTCTATAAGGGCACAAGCTTTTCTTTCTCTGTTAAAGCTAATATCTGGGTCTGCTTCTGGACAGAAAACTAAGCTGGAAACCTTATATACAAGAAAGAATTCTCAAATCCACAGTGGCACTCGTCTCCTGTGAAAAAGTCATCGGTAATATCACCATTTGGGGGCTTTTTTTACAACGACCTTAACGATTTGTCAAGCACTGACATCAAAAGTCTTCTATGCTTCATTTGAAGCTCCAACTAGTTCAAGGAGTAGGGCGATAAATCCTCGTGATCCATGTTGCATCACAATGGACCATCTATTGGTTTAAGGGGGTCGGTTTCCTGCAGACAGCCACCCCAACCTAACCTAGTCCTCTTTTAATATTAATATATAATAAATTACTATCATAAGAATAACACTATGCACGGCTCCAAATTCTGATAGTTTTGAGTATAGGATCTGTCCGACTAGGCGTCAGTACTGACGTGTCATAAAAGTACAGACCAGTAGTGCAGGGTTAAGAATCTAGTTTTATAAATCTTTAAAGCATGAATTTCTTGTTTTTTTTGTTTAGAAAAACTTGTTTCAGCTCTAGCTGACACAGGTTACTGATATCACTGATATGGACTACGCAAAAGCAAAGTGTAAATAAAAACCTTAAATTCCTATTCAATAGAAAGTCCTAAGCTACTTTATTAGTGCATCCATACTTATAATCGAAGTAACTCCATTTTTGAAAAGCAAAACTTAGAATTGATTTGATTGATCGCAGAAAATGCTCACAAATCGTTTCTCTCTTTTCATTTTCATAAGAAAAACTCGGCTTTGATTTGATTGATTTCGAAAAATCATCGAAAATCCTTTTTCACACCTATGAGTACAAAATTTCACGTGATAATGTCGTAGACATTGTCAGGATTGTCACACGAACCAACATCGAAGATATCCTTTTGCGGTTTGCCACCTAATACCTTGGAGTAAATTTAAAAAAATCTGAAAAGAATGAAAAGCATTTTTGTCATTCAAAAAAATTATCAAAGTCGGCAATCAAGGACGGTCCCTTTAGTTCCTTTCTTATCGCTTTGTCTATTTGATGTGAGACCGACAGATACAAATCTGACAAGAAAACGAAAGAAAATACAATGAACGATAAGACATCCCAACATTCAGACGCTGCGTATGTCATCGGCCTAAGGTTCATTTGTAATTATTAGAATGTGGAAAACAGGTCCTTTTTAAGAGCATACATTTGTAGTTTCTTTATTGCGAGGAATCAAAAAGGGCGGTCTTGACACAATGGAGCTGTAAGTCCGCTTATAGAATTCGGCATCGATGCAAGAACATTTTCCAAATGACTTGACTCAGTGAAGACAATTGGTGCACGTGGTGGCATTGAGGCAACCATTAGGTGACATTGCAACTTTGGTTTATTGTCTTGAAAAAGATTGCTTCCCATGCGGCTAAGAATTGCGGACATTTTCAAAGATTTTGCGGTGATTTTTGATTGCATATTCGATCGGATCGAGAAGAGATGGTAAAGAGAAAAAAAAAAACAATAGATGCCGACAGGACTATATTAGGATTTAAAGTCATTCTATTATTATTTGTTGGTTAGTGTTGGTGAAATATTATTGCGTTTTGTTGCAATTTGGAATGACTTTTGCGGCGCAAATTCAAAGCGGTCAATTTTTACTCTATGGCTAAATATGTAAAGGAGTCATTGTTCTGAATAGTTGAGTGGGGTTTTATGTTCATTCATAATAAGTTGATTCAAAGAAAGACTTTTCGTATTTTTCATACGGTGCACTACTACTCGGTTTATACGGCACTGTGGGAAGATAAATCAAAAATTTTTGTGTTTCTGTGTTTTCCATTAAATGCTTCTTAGTGACTGGTCAATTGGGTTGAACTGATAGTGTAAAATACGATCATATATGGCAAGTTTACAAAAACTTTGAACCAGGAGTTTTTTCTTCAGTGAGTAGCTAAAGGATGGAAATTACTATGCAATGGATAATTGTCCTTGTGATAGATTTTCGTGGCAATAATCTGCTTCTCTCATATTTACTTGAAGACGCTTTAGCTCGAATCTTTAAGATTTGTACAATTTATATCCCCCAACTATTTTGGCAAACAATTATACAAAATTGTCCGAGTGTGTGTTCAATACAGGTTATCCATATGTAGCAACAAGAAACGACAATTAACTCCTTGGGGGCCTTATATAAGTGCACTGCTGGTAACCGCATGTACATCTGGCGGATATACACATTATGATGATTATTACTCAGAATCGCTGTGGTTTGGTTGCAGGAACGACGACGTTCATGATATAGAAACAAACGCATAATTTCGTCCTTGGCTTGTACACAATATCTACACTAAGCTAACTACACAGCACTCAGCCAAATTAAAATTGACAAGCGAACGCGTCAATAGCAAATAAGACATTTGCTCCGACGGCGCTAACGATTCGCTATTCTTCGCTTGGTCCAGCGCATTGACGTTGACTACAGCTCGGATGGAAATTTAATTAAGGAACGTTTTTCGTTCGTCCAAGTCAAAAAGTGTGTAGTGAATTTGGCGGCAGCGTTTTTGCCTCGCCTGTAATTTAATTATTCCATGTTGCTGTGTTGCTGTTTTGGTACGCATCAAGGATAATGCTTCCTTTATTAGAACAGTTCCTGTGGCAGACATCAGTACTGTTTTCCTGCAAAACTAATATCTTTCAGAAGGCGTCTCGGCACCCCAATACACCCTTTTCAACAGAATGCATTTGCTGTGCGTTCAGCTTCAAATGCTGAATGTAAAATTGATTTCTGAAAATTTCATTTTCATTTTAGCCGTCTGCGTCGAGACGACAAAACAGGACCTTCAGATTGTATCGCCGTTGCCTCGTGCAAGACTTAAGCGAACGAGTGCACTTTTGAGATAGAAGTGGGAATAAGGCCATTTTCTGAATTGCGAGTCGTCATACAATTCCTCGCGAGTGCGGTTGTAGTGGAGCAAATGTTGTTGAATTTATGGCGCTTGCTTTTCCATATATTCGTATGGTGTTACGTTTTTATCCCTGCATTGGCAGACACACATTTGTCGCTCAAATCTCACTGTTGCATCGATTCATTATGTCCAACAAAACGAAAACTATCCGACGTTCTGTACAGGAAAAGCGATATTGCTGTGACTGTAAATGAAATACATATGAACATTGTAATTAAGGATTTTTTGCAATGTAGTTGAAGAGTTTCGGCGGTCAGCCAACAACAGAATAGTGCGAATAACACAGAATGCTTCAGAATTGCAGGTGGCCGTAACTATCTCTGACTGGTGGAAGTGCGATCAAACCTCTACGTGGCGACTGCTGGTAATTTCCTCCAATACAGGAAAAGCTAAATGATTGCGCTAGTCTCTTGAATGTAAGGTTGGCACGAGGCCAATAACCTCGCCCGTAAAAAACTTTATTAAGGAACCCTAAATAAGCCTCGGATACAGTGATGAATCTTGGGTGCTTAGCAGAAAGCATTCTGACCTCTAAGCCGCGTTCGGGAGAAACGTCTTACGGAGAATTGTTGGCCGTATGTGAGGAAGGACGAAGCCGGAAACTCTATAATGATGAGATCTACCAGCGTTACCACGATGTCGACATCGTGAAGAGAATTAAGCTCGGTAGCCTTCGGTGGGTAGGACACCTTCCTCGCATGAGCAAACAGGATCCTGCTCAGAGAAAGTCATTTGCGGTATGATTTATGGAACACGACAGCGAGGCCGGTTAAGCCTACGCTGGAAGGATGGAGTAGACCACGACGCCCAAAGTTTAGTGATGGCAAACTGGATGACATCGGCTCAAATTCGGGACTGGTGGAGAGATTTTTTGTGGGAGGCATGGACCGGATACCGGTTTTAGATCCAAATATGATGATGATGATGAGTTAAAGAGTTTTAAGGAGAATTCTTGCAGAAAGCTGTAGTAGTTATGAATCCAGGAATTATAATTTTCAAAATTTCCTGAGAAAGTCATTAAATCTGGGATAACAAATTGTTCTTCGCTATCAAAAAATCACTTCAGGTCATTCCTAGTTCGACAAACAGGTTAAGCAATAAATTACCAATTTGGAACAATGAATTCTTGGAGCAAATATTCAATTCAAAGGCAGAGAACGCATTTAGAACATTGAGTTGGGGATGGGCAAAACTGCTGTACATGTGTTTATTGTTTGTGATTATATTTTTTCTACAAGAGGAGAAGGTTACTAAATTTATTGCCAACACATTGATTGGGGTGGAAAAAAGTTACACTACTGCTTATATTACACCCTCCTTTCTACTCTTTGCAGATGGACAATTTCCAAATGTGTTACTAATGGCCATCAGTGGTGGTGGCGCAAGAGAATGGGAAAAAATTCTCTTCAAGGTGCGAATAACTAGTTCAAATCCATCGGGCGGCAACATTCTAGAGAGCACTTTTCTTTACAAGGACTGCCAATAGGCAGATGATTGCATCCTTATACTCGCATTAGCGAGCCTTTTCGATAGTTTATCTTCATTTTCAGTGAAAATTGGAAAACCTAAGTGCAAATTCTAACGCACGTTAATAGCTTTTCGCGTCACAAGGGTTCCTGGTTTTTTTCTATCCAACCTACGCGTCATTCTAAAGGACGCATTCAGTTGGGGTGTAAGGAATCTCCTGCAGAAATAGTTTCCATCCAATGTTTGTTTGGAAAGGTTCGCCATAAGCAAACTGAGTTCCTGATAGGATTCCTGGAGAATAATTAAATGGCTGTTCGGTCGTAGGATTCTTGCTTTAGAATCAATATGTTTTGTTTCGATTCTATTTTGCTCATCTGCTGCTATTTGCCCACTGCACATCAGTGGCAGCGCTACTGCGTTATGTGATCACCGCCGCCCACATTCCGCTCCTCTTGTTGTATGTGTCCATCTTTTCCCTTTCAAAAATAGTGTTTGGTCGGCTGGTCGTCGATGGGTGGAAGGATAGCGCAAACAGAAGCATCAGTACAGCTCTGTTTTGTATCTCCAACTCCTTGCCGTGGCATCGGCAGTCGTAGCGTGAAGAAAATCCATTTGTGTAATTATTTGAGGTTGAATTGGAATTTATAGCACATTTTGCACACGATGCGCTACTACTGTTCTCTGATGGTGCTCTCGTATACCGTTGCGGGCAGCATCTGTACATCTGCAAATTGCAATCGTCTTTCTATCATGGTGATAAATTCTTTTGACTGTTTCAGT
Source organism: Nephrocerus scutellatus (assembly GCA_947095585.1). NCBI lineage: Eukaryota > Metazoa > Arthropoda > Insecta > Diptera > Pipunculidae > Nephrocerus > Nephrocerus scutellatus. Next base: position 3,831,190 of record OX352761.1, on the reverse strand, counting down.
GAACAGGCAAATAGTTAAAGCATAATTGCCAGTGCCAAGAATGTACACATACATACATTAGAGTAACTTCATATGTATATGTGGAATAGTTGTGCGATAATAATTGTCACTTTGAAGCATTTTAGAATCAGTTGTGTTCTAAGATTAGATCTGATTCCATTATTAACTGAATAAGCCACTTACATTCTGACTTAATTCTCAGCTTTAAGACAATAAGTTCCACATTAATCTTTAAATCATATCATACTTGAGTTTTGGCCAAATTTACTTAGCAACTTCCTCGAGTATTTATGCAAAAATGAATGTTAAACAAAAATGGTAAGGAATTCTGTGCAACCTACATAAAAGTTTGTTTGCCCTAATGACTTGTGGTAATCGTTTTAAGTTTACATTTTTGGCGAAACTAAAACCACGAGCAGATTAGGAAAAGTGCACAAAATAGCAAAGGTTTCGCGTTATCCTTGCGTAGAAGGCAGTGAAACCTCACAGGCAAACCGCACGAACGCTATTTTCTCTAGGATATAGCGATAGCGGGGCTTTTGTAATGCTATACTTTGAGGATTTTATGGTCGCTGGAATTTCGCTTTATACTTGAAAACAAAACAAAAATGCTAAATATTAATTTAATGTTTCAGGCGGTGCGGTGCGGTTTCAGGTTGCGCAAGAAACTGAGCAAGGGTCAGGACCAACTTTCCGGAATACTTTGTTGTGTAAGCAGAAGGAGATGGGGCCGGGTTAGAAGTGAGAAAAAATATATGCCCTCAAGCAACTATCCTGATTATAATCCCTCTTATGAAACAACCCATATACCATATACCAGAATGGTAGGTATGGGTTATTTGGCTCTTTTGCATAAAGTCCTGTCGATTTATAGGAAAACGCTGAATAATTTTCCTGAATTTCCGTCAACGTGTCAAATTGAGCTGAGAATTTGCACAACAGCGGTTACCGCCTTTCCCATTATACACATAATGCGTATCCGTATCCTAATATCAAGTCCAGATCGAAAGGGTAGTGAGTGTTGTGGCGTGGTGGGGCGATGTGTGGAGACGACGAACATCCTTGTGCTTAAAATCAAAATTGGTTATATGCATTTATTATCCTGCGTGCTTTATGTAGATAGATGTATACATTGCCTAAGGGACCAAGTGAAACACATATACTTCTAATAACATCGTACGTACGAGTAAATTATGCAATGTATGTAAACATCGTGTTATTGCGATAAACTATTTGGAATTTCCTCTAGGTAATTCCTTTAAGTGTGCGTTGTGTTATGGATCAGCTGCGTGTCCTTAAGTTATGGATACTGTGATTAATATTAGATTGAAGTGTATGGGGGTAACATTGTTGAAACTTAAGTGATAAAATTACATACGTGTACATATAATTATTTTAAAGTGTGCTTAGTGTAAGTAGTGGAGAGCCTTAGTTTTGTTATTGATTAACTGTCCTTAAACGCTGATCTCCATCGCGATAAGTTTATCTAAAATTTAACAATAAAAAAATAAATAAAATGACAAAGAGTTACATCAATATCTGCAACATTAATATAAAATGAATCAAACGAACCGACACTTTATAAGCCAGTACTCCACTTCTATCACGCAATCAACTTCGTCGTTTACCATAAGGGTCACCCATGCAACGTGAATCAAGGAAAATGCCTACAATTTTAATTTCTCTTATTTACGTATGAGGAAAATACAATATTTTCAAAATGAGAAGAATTTTAATAATTTCCTCCAGTGCACGTAAAACCCCGGGGGATTGCACTTTATGTACAGTCATGCAACAGTCATATAAAAGGATGTACCCCAGCACAGACAAAACAGACTTTGAATTCCTTATCGAACCGACATGAATCCGCTGGCGCCTTCTTAGATTATAAGTCGTCAGCCTTTATTAGTTCTTCTATTTATCAGCGTCAGTGTATCCATACAACGCTGCTGGCTAATAATACCATCGTCGGAATGGGATGAGGATATGACAGGCAATAAACCAATAACAACTTCAACAGAGATAAATGGCGATTTTAATTACCGCACTCCGCCGCCGAGGTTGAAGTTAATTTTGGAAAATTACAATGAATCTAATCGACTTGTAAATTTTCTAAATAATTTTATGAGCTAGTTTGGAGTGGGCAGCATCCCTTTGCGTTTTGGTAAAAGTATCGTACATGGTTTGCTCGATTTGTATACGAATTCGTCAATCCGTTTCAATAACTGTTGTCGATCACTCCGCGCAGAAATAAAGATATTTTCTTTCAATTTGAAGTTGACAGTATTTCCTTCGTGTGTGTGATGATGGAATCCTATCTTATATTTATCAGGCATCCCGCATAAATGTCAAGGCTCGCTATCGCCAAATAAGATTAACGCTGCTCCTCTATGTCATTCCATTAACAAGCACGAAAATCGAGCGGTTCTAAAAACCGACAACCGTAACAAAATTCTGGCTTAGCATTCTTCAGATTTCAGTTTTCTCTGATAGATTTTCCTCGAAATATACCACCGGTTGTCCTTGATGCTTCTCTACTACTACTTCAGGATTCAGTTTCCAATTGCTGGATACATTTTAATTAGCAATTATTGACGGTAATTCCACTGATTTGCGATTTGCCAGTTTGTATCGTTGATGAGGAGTCATAAAGTTGTAGAAACACAACAAAAACCATCATCAATGAGCGCAACAATTGCAATTTAAACTACACACTAACAAGGCCGTAAATTTTAATTCTAAGGAGAAAGATGTCATAAAATCATCAGGATGTCAAATGCTGTTACATGCGAATAATGCGCTACAGGAGAAATCCTTGAGATGTCGTGTGGTGATCTTCGCACAATGGGTGAACCAAAGACCGAACAGAAATACATTATCATCGGTTTTGTGTGACAAATGCGTTTGAATATGACTAAGAGATATGCTACAGGGTGTTACAACATTGACATTTCAGTTACTTACAGTAACTTATAAAGTCGTAGTATTTTGAGTGGCATTTTGCTTATTCGATCGTTTCTTGGACTATAGTCGGTCATTGAGGTTTTTAAAAACCTCGCAACCTCACAATGAAACATGATGTCCAGCTTTTTCACAAATCACGCAGAACAGCTGCTTTTTCATTCTTCTTCTTTTTTGCACCTTACACTTTTCAGGACCATGCAACGTTTTAAACTTAATGCACCTGTACTCCATATTGCAGTTGGGCGAAGCGTGTCCAAATCTCTGACATTGCAACACATCACTTTGTCTAATTTTTTTGAAGGTCACTACGTGGCCACCGACATAGCTAATATTCTTTAAATTATCTACCCTGCTATCTCGAGATATCTGCACTACTATTTAGTGACTCTCCTCCCTCCGGAGAAGATGGCCAGAAAATCTGTCTTCAGAGGAAACCCACAAGGTGGAGTCCTGTCACCCCTTGTATGAAACTTAGCGTTGAATGAGCTGCTGGTATGCCTAAGAGGTGAGGGCTGCAAAGTAATCACTTATGCGGATATAAATACTCGAATACCTTAAAGGAAGTTCTGCAAAATGCTCTCAGCAAGCTAACTTGCTGGGCAGATCGCTTTGGTTTATTATTTTTTTATCCATTAAAGTGTAAGTAGCATTTTTGATAACCAGCTCAAAATTCCAATCCTGAATTGCATGCTCACCCTGCATAAAAAGAACTACCAATAGTCAGCAAGAACATTGCGGCGATCGTTAGCAGGGTAATTTCAACACAAAGAAAATGCAATTCCTTCAATTATCAGTCTTAACGGGATGAAATGTGCATTCTCTGGTCTCTGGTGTATTATAAGATATCCTTTTAACATTTTTCAGAACAAAACAACTCTGTTGAAGAAGAGTGTGCACAATAGTTTCTCCTGGCTTCAGTATAATAAATCAGAAGATTTGCCATTTAGTTGAGTTCTCTCTGTTCGTTGTCCCTTAAGCCACGGTAAAAACCACCAAAACCAGTCGCATTTTTTCGCTTCACAGGAATAATGTTGCTGCTCGCTCTATGAGGTGTTCCCAGCAGCGTACAAAATGTCCTTGCGGCACAGAGTAATTATGAGTGCGGCGCGACGCAGTGTCCAGTATGTTTTTTTGTTGTTGTTCTGAATTCAGTTTCTATTTTACACTTCCAATTTCGCTTGGAATTTGTTTGGATTTCCTTTTTTTCCCTTTCTCGTCCTCCTGGGTATCCTTATGTTTGTTGTGTTTTTTGCTCCCTTTGGTCATGCGGACATTTTTCCGTGAAATATTATTTATGGGTATCCGCATTGGGTTTTGAGCTGAGTGCAAAACTGTTGATACCAGTGTGTGTGAAGAGTCCTGCAGAGCACTGATGCACTGATGCAGGTTTGAAAGTGGATTTCGTGCAAGTTGCAAACTCACTAATGGCATCCATGATAATGAAGTGTGAATATTAGAGTAATTTGCAATTTTCCTCCCATTCAAGGACCTTTGCAAAAGTAGTCGACGGGAGCTAAAATTAAATGTATTTTTTTTCGGTACATTTCACAGCTAGGTTGTTTTGTCCAACCGCACCTGTGGCTTAGGTGTGAAAGGAATGCATGGACTATGGATTGGTTGCAAGGATTCTTCTTAGCCTAGACGCCTCAGAAGATTCTTCTATTTTACCACAGAAGAGTCTCCAAGAAGAGAGCTTGGCTGTACTTGATTGTTTTTTGTAAAGTTTGAGGGACGCTTCTTATGCATCCCAGATTGCTTCAGTCAGTAACATTGAATAGTTTACTGCAGCTGTTCCTGAAATGCTCCAACTCCGATATTTTCTATCTTTTCCAACATCCCCTTAACTAAGAGAGAGCAAATTTAGGTATTGCATTCAATGTCATAGCAGCGTGTGATAAATGCGAGTGAGACACTGGCGCAATTGGCTTTCTTTGTTTCTTCCCTTTGTTCGTCCTAAATTGAATGGCAAACAACACCATCAAATATTGAGAAAATATTTCTCATAATTAATATGAAATGCAATGGAAATTTATTTATTAAATTCTGTTTACTTTCGTTTAACATTGCGCGTTAATCAAACTGTCCCTCATCATAGTCACTCCTCGGGCACTCGGCATTCATCACATCATGTCCGATGTGCAGCAGGGACACAATCGCTAGACACAAATTCTCAATTTGTCCCAATTGCATTTCTTTGTAAACATCATCTGCACAGCGGCGTTTTCGTCAGCATGGAGTGCATTTATGAGTTGTGTGGAAATTTATCAAAAAACAAAAGGAATCCAACACATCAGCGTGCGTACTATGCATACATAGCCCGTATGACGAGCCAGTGCCAGCGATGATGATAAATACGACGAGAAATGCGACTTCTCTTTGACAACCTAAAGCATAGAACTTTGTGAGGGAGGATGATCTGTCCGCGCTAGATATCAGATGATCGTGAACTGATACCACTATCATCAGAGGCAGACATGCGGACAGACAAGTCAAACAATTAATGCGACTGCAACGAGAATTTGATGGGTAATCAGACCAACATAGGATGAGATCGCACACACCCTCTACCATTGGTTATCTTCATATGGGTATGGCTATAATCTACAGTTCAATTTGAATTCCACATGGACTCTGACTGCGTAACACCATTCAATATACAAATCTACTTAATTGGCGAACAATTAAAGTGTGAGAGACAGAATCACCCTAACTGACATGCACCCTAATTGCACATACCAGAAAGGAGGTTTAACATTTTTTAGGAGTTACAGCTATAAGATGAACAGAGAAGTAGTACTCCTATTTAATAAGATGAGTTCCTCCTATACTATGAATTAAGTAAGACCTTTGAAAGAATCTTTCCCGTACATAATAGAAAGATTTTTTTCATTTATTCGAAAACACAAAGCCAAAAAAATAGGTCATGGCACTAAGCAAAGAGTACAAAGAGTAAGAGTGTTCTTAAAGGACTCTTTGCATCGCATTCAAATAAAATCCAACTACGCTAATGCGTATGCTCGTGCGAAAGTAGAAAGTAGAAAGAAGAATTGTTTCCCTTCATTCCGTATTCCCATCACTATCCCATCTAATTCCAAAGGTTTTTGTTTTTCATTTGACTGCTTGTTTTAGACTCATACACTTACGCATCTCGCGTGAGTCTTCTTGTCCTTCTTTGACAAACGACTGACATCCATCAGTGTCAGAGCATCAACATCAACATCATCAAGTACGAGTACGAGTATATCCGCGCAACAGCTTCACAGGACAAACCGCGCACCACACGCAAAACGGGACTGCACTGGAGTATCTACTGATGATGTTGCTACACAACTCGTCAACTCGATTAATGTTTTCCAGATGTGATTGAGGTTATATGGGGCTCGGGGACTGGGTGAGATGCGTGCTTGCGTGCGTACTAGCGCTTGAGCATCGGAGAAACGTTAACATGCACGCTCAGCTCATATCTATCAATGTGGCCTCTTGAGAAATGTTCTACGCGATTTCCACTCGTCAGTTCGGAAGGAAACATTGTTCCATGTAAACAATTACACGAGAACGGAGCAAATTGCATTTGGCTCTTTGTTCTCCGAGTTGAATATCCTTTAATGTAAACAACGATAAGATATTCACAAATCTATCGAGGATAGCGAAGCCGATCGACGAACGTGTGTGTCCATTTGGCATTAAGATCCGTGGAGAATTTTAATAGCGATAGTTTGTAATTTCCACCAACATCGTCTCGTCATTGTTGTTGTAAGTTGGATATTTTGATCAAAAAACAAAGACCTCTTCCTCTCCAAGTACGGTGTTTATGTTGGCCAGGCCGCACCATATGTTTAGAAACCACCTTCAGGCATCCATCTGTGTCGCACTGCAATCATCATTTTTATTTGCACTCTCGTCCCTCGATCGGTCGGTTGACTCTGGCATTTATGGATCTTTTTTAGCCGCCTCAGATTAAGACATTATCGAAACGTTTAACATTTTGTAAGATTTTTATCGCGTGGTTGCGAATTTTCGCAATTTGCCACTGAGTTGCGAATTGCGAATTGGTTCCAGATGTGGATCGTTTGTCAAGCTATATGATACTGATGCGTAGGATATGCGGATAAATAATGCGAATCGAGCCAGCGAGATCAAAGGTGCACAAGATGAAGATTATGTGAAGAAGTGTGACTCTAAATGAAGAATTTGTGCTAGTTTTGCAACCACATTGATGCATCAGCTTTCCTCACATAGCGTTTCACCCTATTCCTCCATGCCATTTGAGTTATGTGAATAACGGTGATGTGAATTATAGTGAAACATAATGAACATAGTTTTGTTTCAATAAAACGTATATTTATTTCAAAAAAGGAATTCGCGACTTTAACGGTTAATAATAAAAATACGTAACAGTGATTTGGTAATAATCGCCAAAATATCTGCTTTTCAGGATGGGCCTATTTCAAAGTATTTTAATTTTTTTCATGCATCACACGCGTCACACGCGACTCGCTACACACGGGATATCAAAATTTGTCCTTGACATTGAGCCTCTCACAAAATTTCAGCCCTCTAGGTCGTGCCAAATTTTTTTTTAACCCATCGAACGTGCCACACGCGACACGCGCCATACACGGAACATGTGGGTGTCAACCACAGTCACCACGATACTCCCACAAGAGCGACCAACCTCAACAGCTGGGAATGGAAGAAATCATTCCGTTGGCTCTCCAGCTCCCGTGGTATCAGACGAATCTCTGGTCAGATTTTCGTAGCTAACAACGTAGTTAACTACTGCAGTAGTTTCTTACAACTCGGGACTGGTGGCCCTCCATACATCGCAATATGCACGGATTTACAGCCGACTGTTTTAATCAGTCAGGTGAGGCAACCATAACAGGTTGTGGGGAACTGCAGGGCCGATTAAATCGACAAAAATGGTACTACGCTGCCCCTTCTGCCTAGAGATACCGATTGCTACATGCCAAAGCAGGATGCTACTGACAAAACCAACCTTAGTTGGAATAACTTGTGTAGCGACAAAACAGATCTGGCCAAAGTAGGATCGGAAACGCTCCAAGTATTTGATTTTGCTAAACAGAGTGCACATAAGCGCTATGATAAGTGTAATTACTGGGCACTGTCTTATAGGAAAGCATGGAGAAAGGCTTAGTGTATTTTCTAATGACTTCTGCAGAAGCTGCATGGATTCACCTTCTATGCATATGCACAGGTCTTTCTCTAAAGCGTAAGCTCCATTGGCATCGAACTCACAAACTGGAATATATTTCGAATCAATATTCATCTTAGAAGTTTGAAGCACAATTCCTCAACCAACCAAAGGCAGTACCCAGCTTCTCTGACTTTTTTTTATTTTTTAAAAATAATATTCCAGTCATTGGAGGCACTAGGTACTAATAACTGCAAGGAAAAAAACAATTTTTCGGCAGTGCATGAATTGCTTACGATTTGGTCATAAGGCCTCAAAGTGTTCTTATGAACACCATTCTGTTATATTCCCGCGTCTTCTATAAACTGTGGCATAATTCATAGCGTCTCAAATCCATTGAAGTCATATAATTAGATCTAAAAAGATCTTGGTACCGTGACAGAAGCCCAAGTGACATAAGGCCAAATTGGCGATATGACGCATCCGCAAAGCGACATGAGGCCATGTTTTGTATTTGGCTTTATGTCACTTTGCGAAAGCGTCAGAAGGCCAAATAATTTTTCAATAACAAAGGCCAAATGGCCTTATATCGCTTTGTAAAAGTGTCACATGGCCAAATGCTAAAATTCGGCCATTTTGCTTTATGTAACTTGGCCCTATGTCACGGCACCATCTTTTTAATGTCCCATTTTTGTGGATTTATCAGCGTCGGTGATGTTCCCATTCTGAGGACAACGGGTTCGATTCCAAGCGCTTCAAAAAATCGCACGTATTTTTCTCACTGCACTGATCATCTTTATTGCAATCGATGCTTTGCTTGTACTGTTACATTTAACTCAAACGTGCGTGTAAACACAGCAGCTTACACGCACGTTTGAGTTGATGTATGAAATAATCAAGATGTTTATGTGTCTTTCCAATTGCTGGGTATAGTTTTGATTTCTCTCTCATAGTTTCAGTTTGACGTTCCATTTGCAAAATGTACCCGGGGTACGGTTTGATTTTGTATTCCAATTGCATTGTTTTGTAACCGAAACAGTAACTTCACCACGAAATCCACGAAAACTTTGCTACTTCGACAGCCTATCCGTATGTATGGTTTCGGTTACAGTTTGTGCATTATGTGGTTTATGAGTTATGAGTTTGTGGGTTTCAACTTCACCGACCGCAACACTTTGTTTTCCTTTTATTTTCCCAATACTATGCCTAGGCATTATAAGGACCTTTTAATCTTGCACTAATAAATAAAAAATTAAAAACTGCAATCTGGCTCAGAGTCATATTATAAATAGGGTAAAAGCCCGCCAAATTCAAATGATTGACTTTTGTTTATTTTTTAATTAGCATTAACATATTACAGAGGAAAAAATTTTAACAAAGGATATTAATTCGGTTTGTCTTGAACGTTCAACAAAAATCACTCGGAAGTATCACTTCTAGTATTTCACTGCTGGAATACGACCCATTTTCTATCTGGAAAAAATATAAAGTAAATTTAATTCGCCGTCGTATACGACCCCATTACCAACAAAGACCAGCTAACTATCGTAGTTAAAACCACATGTTACAAATCCCATCGAACACTCTTTTTATTTTCGTTCATGAACATCACCACACTGATGGTCTATGTTGCCATCGTGACAACATATGGACATGCGAACGCATCTATTAAAGTAAAAGACAACTGGAAACTAGTCAAGAACATCAGCAGCAGATGACACCCTTTCCCTTTTCCATTTAATTCGAATCTAAGAAGGAATCAAAACGAACAACACAAACAGTCCAGCAGGGTTATTTGTTCTAAACCAACCCCGAATGTTGATCTAGAAATCTGAAACATTCTCTTGAGGACAGTTGACAGACGAACTGTCAAGAAGAGACGTGTTTAAAAAAAATGCTCATTGTATGTTTCTGTTATCCTTAGCAAAGTGCATTTCCAATGTGTAAAGGCCCCCCTCAAGAGCGATGTTTTCTCTGAAAATTTCACGGATTTCAATCAATTAGTGCAACCGAAATCCTACGCCCACATTCGTCACCACACATCAGTGACGCGGTGTGTGATTTTGTGGTGTCTCCTGCATATTAAAAATACAACTCCTTAAAAGCAGGATGTTACTTCAACAGCATATGCTTCCATGACAATTGTAATTTCCATGCCAACCTCAGAAGAGAGAGATTTTTTGAGCAGACTACTCGCGCAAAATTGTGCAGTTCCACCTCAAGCCGAATCAAATGAATTCCAATCGCTTCCAGGAGTTACTGCAGTGACCGCACCATGCGGCGTTCTATCTGTCAGCGCTTCTCGCAAGGTAAAAACGAATTATTTGCGGTTGACGAGAAAAGACGTCTTCATTTCCCAAATCGATAATGAACCGAACCGCATCCGAGTCAGCAATTTGCGACCACCGACTGGTAGTATGTCCTTCAAACAATTCTCTCACTTTTAACCGCTGCCCAAGACCTACATCACCATCAATCATATCAACAACGAAATCCTGGAAATCACAACAGGTAGTCCGTTCGGCAGTTCATAACTTCGTCAAGGACCTGTCAGATGTGCCTGACGTGAAAATAATAGGAATAGAAAAAAAAACCTTGGATATGTGATCATGTTGCGATCTTTACGATTCTCAAAAATCCAAAATGAATCGCCGTCGCCGCCACAAAACCATGCATCGCTTTGCAATTATTCGTCCGTCATTTTCAAGGATCTGAAAATGTTTCTAATTGAGTTTTCTTGTTTCAATGATCCTCGTGGTTTCTTATTTCTCAAAAGACTGACAGAATTGCTGGATACAAATCCTTCAAGTGGAATGGGAATCGCAGTAACATATGGCTGACTTCGATTCGTCCTGTTTACGAATTTCCAATAGATCTTCATAACCAATGATCAATCATCTTGAAAGAAAAGGATCAACATTTTTCTTATGATTTTGTTGAAATATCTAACAAATTTGATATGAATTTTCGGGTGTACTTCCTTGACTACTTGAACTCAAAAAAATGAACGATCGAGCTGAGAACAACAATGGGACTAAAAATAACATTTGTGTTGAAATTTGAAATCGAAATAGTTTGCCATATGTTATGATTTTTATGCATTCCATGTAGGTTTACGTGATGAGAGGGATTTTTTTTGTTGAAACAAATGAACGAAAGAGCTGTTGTCTCCTTTGTTACTGGTAACATCTATCTATAGAAACGCCGATAATTGTTTTCTTTATGATTTGCTTTGCTTAACATTTCGTCAGAACTTTTGAATAAATAAACATCAGCGACCAACGAATTGACTCATAGTACACTTACAGCATATCAATTGGATGTTTCTATTGTGTGATGTGACATTTTGTGGATAGGCTGGAGTTTAAATTTTTCGGAAGGACAAAAGTTTTGGATTTGTTCTGCTTTTGAGTTCGCAAAGTAAATGTATTCTTATATTCGGCGGTCAGCCATCAGCAGAATAAGGCGAATAACACAGAATGCTTTAGAATTGCAGGTGGCCGTAACTACTGGTGGAAGTGCGATCAAACCTCCACGTGGTGGACGTCGGTAATTTTCCTCCAATACTGGAAAAGTTGAATGATCGAGCAAGTCCCTTCAAAGTAAGGTTGGCGCGAGGCCCGCACATAACCATATTACGGAACCCCAAATCAGCCTCCGATACACTGATGAAAGACAACGACCACGGCACCGAAAACGGCTAAACGATTTAAGAATTTTCTCATGGAACGTACGCTCACTGTATAGAGCTCGAGCTGCACAGCAGCTAGCCGATAACCTATCATAGAGATGTACCTGAGATGAGATGAACCTGATGACGGTACGAACGTACCGAGGCGCGGATTGAATCATCACGAAACACTGCACCTGCGAATAAGGTTCGAATCAACACGGCTCCCCTTCGCAACGAACAGACCAGAAACAACTACGGTCAAGCGATAGGACTCGCCCTAAATGCAGGGAGAGTAAGACCTGGGTTTGAGATGTCGGGCGTAGAAGAGAAATGGGCATGCCATAGGAATACTGTTTTTAGTACTGCTGACTTCATCGTAGGCAGTAGTCCTAGAGATCGGAGCAACTGGTTCGATGACGAATGTAAGCTAGCGACTGATCGAAGAATGTTGCGTACCTTGCAATGGAACAATCTCATAGAACGATATCAAAAGCATCTTAGAGCGATGGTAAGAGCAATTTCATGAGTTGCTAAATGGCCAGTTAACTTAGGAGCTGAAGGTTCAACCAATGACCGAAAACCACACTATGGTACCGCCACCAAGCATAGACGAAATGAGCAGAGCTATAAATCGGCTCATAAATAATAAGGCTCCGGGATCAGATGAGATCCCAGAGAAGCTGATTAAAACAGGAGGTCCCGCCATACACCAAGCAATTAATTAACTAATAGTTCAAGAAGTAGAAGCGATGCCGGAAGACTGGCGATGAGGCATCCTATGCCCATATGTATGGGGCACGTAGATATCACAACATGCAGAAATTATCGTGGTATAACTTTGTTTAGTACCGCGCATACGATTTTCTGCTCTATTCTTCAAGACCGGATAGCCCCATACGATTAAGTTATCATTAGTCCATAACAGTGTCATTTATCCCAGGCAAATCAGCTTTTGTTCAGATTTACACCCTTAGGTAGGTGTTGGAAAAATGTCTAGAGTTCCAGAACTCACTACACCATATTTTTATATACTTTAAAGCCATTTATCATAACATAGCCAGAGTAGAACTTTATAAAGCCATGAGAGAGTTCGGCATCCCAAATAAACTTATACGACTATGTAGGTTCACCATGACCAATATTATAAGCCAAGTAAAAATATTCGGATCACCATCAAGCGAATTCAACATCTTTAACGGGCTCCGACAAGGGGATGGACTGGCCTGCATCCTCTTAAACCTGGCGTTGGAGAAAGTGATTAGAGACTCTGACGTAATGGTGGGACGGATAATCCTCTATAAGCCCTTTGAGATACTAGCTTACGCAGACGACATTGATATCGTAAGTAGAAGCCAGGAAGATTTCATCCAGATAGAGTCGGCGGTACGAAATCTGGGGTTGCAATAAAATGAGAGCAAAACAAAGTGCATGGTGGCTACATCTGCTAGTAGAAGATCCAATATTGGTCCCTCAATTAACATAGTGGAGCGCGAATTTGAAGTGGTAGAATCCTTTAACTATCTCGGGTCAACTCTAGCAGCCGATAACAGCATGGAACCAGAAATATGCGCACGGGTGGCTTAAAGCAAACAAAGCCTACTTTTTTCTGTCGTGACTCTCCAAATCCAGGAACTTAACCCTAACATCCAAGCTGCATGTGTATAAGACAATTGTCATACCAGTACTTACATAAGTATTCGAGACTGCTTAGAAAAATCATTCTGACCTCTCAGCCACATTCGAAAGAAAAGTCTTACGGATAATTTTTGACCCCGTATGTGAGGAAGCACTATTCCGGAGACTCTATAATGACGAGATATACGATCATTACCCCTATGTAAACAACGAGAATTAAGCTCGGTAGGTTCATGAGCGAAGAGGATCCTGCTCGGAAAGTACTTTGCGGTAAGATTTATGAAACACGACAGCGTGGCCGGCCAAGCCTACGCTGGAAGGATGGCGTAGACCAGAACGCCCATCGGCTTGAAATCGGGACCGGTGGAGAGATTTTTTGCGGGAGGCTGGTACCGGAAAAATATGATGATGATGATACTTATGTTTCGCGATTAAATAATATATAATATTCGGGGCGACAGACCGTTGCGGTCCAAGGCCTATCTTCTCACGACCATTTGTTTTGTGCAGGTATATTTTTCACACAAATGGAAGGGACATACAATTTAATGCCGTGTGTGGACAGCGAATTGAGAAGCTCTCCGCGACAAATTATTACTCTCGGACGTTTGTTAGACATTCGCGAGAGGTGGGACCGTGAAAAATACTTTTGGTGTCACTGGGATCTAAACCATGAATCTTCTGTTCAGGAGTGTCCATGCACTTTTCCTCTGAGCCACGGCGCCCAATATGTTTCGCTATTATTGGGTCAAAATGGTAAAATTCGATTATGAGTTTTGTTTGGCATTTTTGGGAATGACTGGAATTTTTGGGAAACAACAGAATTCTCATCAAATCTCTAACCAATTGAGTTAAATAAAAATTTGCCACCGTAATTTTTGTCAAAAAGCATACCACTTGAGCAGCACTTCTTCTTCTTTGGAGTCTCGTCATCATTAAATCTTAAAAAGCATTACCAAAAAATCTTAAAAGCCGTCTAGACTTAAATAAAACGTTTAACAAAATATATCAGATTAAATGTTGTGTAAGCGATTAAGATTGCTTCTGCTGAATAATCCTTGCGTCTACGCTTATACATATACACATTAAGGATATCATTGAAACCGCTGCATCTCAAGTGAACTTTTCCATTCATTGCATTTTAAATATGACATAATATTTCCCTAATGACGCACTAATTTCTCGCAATGATCTGTGAAAGATGATTTTTCAGATAATTGAAGTATTCTGAGCGTTGCATTGAAATGGAACGAATTCTAGAACTAATCACAGCAGCACTTATGCGGCTTATCTGTATGATGCCATCGACAAGTGGCTGCCGGCCGCCACTCTCCGTTCCAGACGACAAGCACTTGAGAGCAATTTGCACGCCTTTTTGAATGTTTTTTTTAGAAATGGCTTAAGGATTGAAAAAATGTCAGATATACTCCACGGATTAATTACCAGCTTATAGGCAAATCAACAGAGCAGCCGTCGATTTTGCCTTTGCATCGCATCGTACGTGGATTGTAGTGAAGTGGAGCATTTGAAGCCTTTTTAGCCTACAGCAGCAGCCCGATGATGACTTCATTAGGAATATTTAACAGAAATCAGATAAGGAAGCAAAAAAAAACAAAAAACTTCTAATATCCTCCAGTCATCCTTAGTCCCTTTATTGCCGAGTTTCGTAAGGTACAGCCGCAATGCACAACCAATCCAAGGAGATCTATAAAATTTAGGAATTTCCAACGAAACGTTAGGACCAAATGTTATGCCATGATTCGACACAGATACGCCGCCGTCGTCTTGGATGATGTTTTGTATAAGAAACCTACAAAAAAAAACCATTGCTCTGCTTCGTGTTTTGTTTTATTTTGTAATTTTGAAACACTTAAAGGCAAAGGATGTTGCGGAACAAAATGTATTTTAAAACAAAATACTCGTATCAAGTCTACATCTCGATCAGATATGTTGGAAGAAGAAGAACTACAGTCGGCGTTTTCGGCTTTCTTAGTCTGCACGAGGATATGTGAAGGCATCAACAACATAAGAAAAATCCCTAATTCGTAATGCATATGACGAGAAGAACCCCTGGGGAGGTTCCCTTGCGATCAGCGAACATGTTTTTTTTCCCTTAGACGTTTTAGAGTCCTGCACAAAATAACTTCATCCACATTATGAGATGCAGTTCTCGGATACAAGTGTGCATGCCAGCCATCAGAAGATAAAGAAATAATCAGAAATTAATTTCGAATGCAACGCATGCGCCTTTTGTTTGTGTCAAGATCAAATTTAGTTGTATCCCTCGAAGACAAAGAACAAAAGAAAAAAATACAACTGGTGAAGACAACGGCTATCGGACGCCATAATTACAGGGCAATTTCAAATATTAGATACATATAGAGTATTATGGTAGTGAGCAGGTAGCAGGCAGGGTTCTTTAAAAAGTTCCAGATAGAATAGCAGATTTGTGATAAGCTGAAGATCAATGATCACTTTGGCCTGGCTTCTTTTTTTTTTTTTTTTTTCTTTGGACGGTTAGCGATTCTCCCATTGTGCAAACCTGTCATTATCAAAACGAACTTCGAGGGAAATCGTAAACATTTCACTTTTGCTTTAAAATTGAGACATTTTGCGTGCGACGGAAGATCACCTACTTACGAGTGTATACCTTACATAAGTATCGTACAAGTTGATTCTAACAAAAAAATTGGATCCTTTTCTTCCAAAAGAAGCTGCCGAAAATATTCATTAGAATTCGTCTGGTATATCAATGATCTGTAGAGTTGTCTTGACGTCTGATCGTGGCAATTTGTTTCATTTTAGTCTGTGCGATTTTCAGGAAATATAAAACAGCCGATGATTTACGAAGGAGTAACCCTCTGACATGATAGTACAGGTGCAGTTAAGGTTTTCAAGAATGGCTACTGATCTTGTTTTCATCAAAGTTAATTAATGTTTGACTGGTCTTCCGATTTTTTTAATTTTTTCGTTAAAGTATCGCCTTTTTAAATGTTGTTGGAATGTTTATCAAAGAAATGCAGGTGATTTAGGGAAAAGGTCGATCAGTTTTGCCAATAGTTTAAGTCGGAATCACTATTTCATGACTGCACATCCAACTAGGGGATAACTTTATTCAATCTTCAACACGACATGACGCGCAAGCAATTGCGTGCACACTTCGCATTCGTTTTCTTCGAAATATGCTGCTGAACACATGCGTACGCGCTCTTGAAACTAATTAAAATCCTTTTACGATCCCAGCAGTTAAGACAGAACAACGATGGTCGAACGACAGACATTGACATTGAAACTCTGGAAACGTAAAGAGTTCCACTTGCAATGTTTATCTTGCTGAAGACTAATTGAACCATCAACATGATCGTCATCATCAGCATACGTCCGTGGCCGATGTAGAACAGTGCGCCGCTTTACTTATCTGCGGGTTCTTATCTTAGCAAAGTCATCGTCGTCGAACCTCACCGAACAGAACCAAACGGCGATGAAAAATAAATGGAAATCCTAAACCAAACTGATGTTAAGTCCAATTCCGACCAATGAGCCGAATGCTCTGAATTACGAGTTGACTGCATCTGAAATGACACAACTCATAAATTCTCTTCTATATCCCAAGGCAGACACGGAACCATGTGAGTGCGTTGGTGCTCGCGCACAGGCACCCAACTCAGTCAGCAGTCACTGATGGAGTTCTTATCGCTTTCCGATCGTATTTAGTGTTTGGGAACATTTTCGTGAAGCAAGTGTAGTAATCCGAGACCTATTTGAGTTTTTTAGCGTCTTGTCCGATGGCTTCTTGAGTGCGCAAAGCGCATTACATGTACCCGGACGACGACAATTCCACAGACCTACCCTAATTTTTCCATGTGTCAGTCTGTCAGTGACAGGATGACAACGGCACTGACGGTATTAAATTGCTGGATCCACAAAATAGCTTTGCTCATTCTGGATTTACGAGAAAAGGTTAATATATTTATAATCAAGTAAACAAAATTTCTATTCAGTTGGGGTTCTTTTGCCAAATCGGGCAACCACGATCAGTGCGATCAATCGATGGCCAAAAGAACTGCAACCTGTCACAGTAAGTGAATTAGCTCGTAAATGAGTTGGAAGGAATTGCCGGTTGCTGGAAATTCCCTCATTCGCACTACTGTGTTGTATGTCCATCGCAAGGAGTTTGTTTATCTGCGTCCTAATCTTACGTTGGTTGACAATTTATGATGCTGCCATTGCGGCGTTTCAGCCGAACGAAACTCAGAAAGGCCAACTATCAATTAAGGCTCTCTGCAAGAGGTCTAGATCGATCTTTTGATTACAGATTGTCACAAAGACATAGAAATTAAGATCGAAGCGATCATCTTAGTCAATAAATTGCATTTAAAAGAGCAGAGAGACTACATCAATGTCTGTCAGATGCAAAATGTTCATGGAACATCGGTTCTTAACGGGATGTGCTGACATTTTTGTAGAACAATGCAGATAAACAGATCAATCGATCTTTCTTAATAAATCGGAAGCAGATGATCCTCATTTGGATTAAAATGTGTGGCGGTTAGTTGTGACGTTTTTTGTACAGAAAGATCCAATTACTACTAAGAGATTGATGATCCTCGCAAGTGTTTATTATGTTATAACGATAAGAAGCTGAGTTTTTATTAAAAAGAAGATGAATGGTGTTTTTTAAATTCTCTATATTAACTTCACTTGCCCGTGTCGATGGCTGGCTGGCTGGCCAAATCTTTTGATCAATTTTTAACCCACTTCCTAAAGCCCGATTTAATTCAAACGTTGCACACAAGTGTATCTCCGCTTACAGAAAAATCTTAACTTTTAAGTTAAGTTTTTTTTTCAGGAGAAGTGTCCCAGGTCAAGTTTTTCGGAATACATTAAAAATGCTGGAACCTAATGCCACAACAACATATCATGTTACCAATATGCGATTCCAACCATCCCTTAACTACTCGTCGCTCATTTGCGTATTGTTACCAATGATGACCCAGAATCATTGCCTCAATATGAAAATCAATGTTTCGGCTACAAAAGTAGAACAGCAACAGCTGATAACGTTCGTTCACCAGAACGCAACAACCAGTAACATCACGTGGAACAATACGAGTACTTACAGAAATATGTTAAGTCCCTCCAGCTGGCTGATGGGAGTATTGGTAGTAGGTTGGTTGCTTCTGGCATAGTAATACATTGTAACATTCCCTCGTGCACATACACAGTGGGTGGCTGATGTCATCCTAACCGACAGGATTACGACTGGTTAACGTGACAGCTTGACATGAATTTGAATCTTTTCGTTTGTCCTCTCGTCGCCGTGTTGTTGTTTTCGTCGAGAGGCATCCAAGCAGGCATCGTGAGAGTTTCACGTTGGAGAGTGATGTGGATCTCAAGTGATTTTGAATTTGGGATCTGAGAGTAAAAAGGATTAACGGTATTTGATTATTCTGTTGTGAATACAATTACATGAGTACGACATACTATGTACCACATTATTTCTACCTTCAACACCACGCAATCCATCCATCCCCAACCATGAGCGAGCGATCAAATTATAATATTGACTTAAGCATTTTTTGTCGTCAGTTGCTGTTGTGGGGAAACTGACTGACGATGACGAGCAGGCAACAGATTATACAGCGGTTCGGATAAGTGTCAACTTGATGACAGGATGCGGTGGGAATTAATATTTTCGCCTGCCCATTTTTGGAGTAGCTGCTGCCTGCTGCTGGTACAAATTCTGTCAAATCTCATAAATTCGATTATTGACGTGCTTTGCTTACTCACTTGTAGAGATTCAACCCACGTGTATAGTGTCGCACCAAGAGTAGCTACTTAATTTTCATTTGAACCTTCATTCAGAACTGAGAAACAAATGTTTTCCTATTGCGTTAGGAGAGATTATCCAATTTTATGTAAGTGTCAAATAAACCGTGTGAATGATTTAAAAGGAATTATCTCTTGACATTCATACTGTACGACATCTCGTTTGTTTATCGTTTATTGAACTTAGGTTTACTGCAAACTATTTCCTTCTTTTTGTGCTTTAGAGCAGACCATCAGTACTTAAGACTTAGCTGAGACGACCTGGCTGAACGGAATTGGAAAGCGGGTTATTAAACATAGTTATGTATATTATATAAATATTACATACTCGTAAATTATAAAAATTCACACCCTTTACAGGACAAAAAAAAATTCAAAATTAAAGTGTTCTTGCACCCATATTATAAGGAATTACTTTTTTTTTTGCCATGAATATTAGTAGAATTTTGGAAAGAAGTCGTAATAAGCGCCTTTTTTTAAATTATCGTTTTTTGAGACAACCCTAGCCCAAGTGGCTGATACTGCGACCTTAAAAGATCTATTGTATCATAGGGTGTATGATGATGATATATGGGGAGTAGTAGCACTGCGACCCATGCGGATCTAATGCGCTTCCCCCTAAATTGTGCTACAGAGACAGTACATGCCCGTCTCTAAAGCACTCCCTCCATACCTATGGCTCTTATGAGCTTAATAATATCGAGCGGATTCAGCGCAGACTCCGAGATTACGTGAGTTCCAGTGTGTTATCTTCTCTGTCGAATTGTTGCTCCACATTCGTTGAGAAGATGCCACTGGGTCTCCTCCGCTTCCCCTCAGAGTCTGCCGCTGCCATTCTCTACTAATTTTATTTTCTTTAGATGCTCTTTCAGTATGCAATATCCTGTTAGAAAACCCGTAACGATTCTAACATTACTTCTGCTTAGTCCCAATATCATGCGAGACCTTTTTGGGTTATAGTTCCCAATCATTTGCTTTGCTTGCCGTAGATCTGGGAGATTCTCCCATCTTACGGACGCGGCTGTCCTACGTATACTGCGTAGCTTTTCCCGAATTATGCGGTGCAGAACGGTTCTGGCCCTACTAGCGGGTTTTCTGCTACTTTTTTAGCGAGCCAATCCGCTGCTTCGTTGCCTTCTATGACGGTTTGTTCCGGCGCCCAGTACAGTGACCTCGCCGACTCTTTTTAGCTTCGTCCTGCATTCCACCACAAGTTTAGATCTTATGTGGAGGAATGCAGGGCGAAAACTGGCATGTGTCCGATGTAGCCTATTTGTCTGACCATCAACACATCAGGCCAGGCAGATTGGCGCATGCTTCTTCCAGATACGATCCCCAGTCTACGGACTGGAATCTTTATAGGGGACTTGTTTTCTCCAAGATAGATATGCTTCATGCACCTATCGAGTCCATAGGGGACCTAGCTGAGGCAGCATATCAGCTTAATAATGTGTAGCTTTCTTCTTACTACGGAAGCTGTGTCCCCAAAACCAGTTTGAGTTTGGTTCCCTGGTGGAATGACCGGGTGGCCAAACTTAAGAAGGAATTTAGAAAGCTTTTAGCACTGCTAAGCGCATGAAGAGCTGGGACGAATATAGGTTCGCCCTTACGGAGTATAATTCAGAATTCAGACGATCAAAACTACACGTCCGACCGTGAGGACACAATTAGAACGTTACTTCAAGTTCATTTCACAGGTTTGTCTACTTATGTTTCACACACATACCCTAATGCTCCTAACCACACGTATTGACAGAAGGGTAAATAGTATCTGGAAAAATATTTAGTCCATATAAGGTTAAATTGGCCGTCGGCTCCTTCAAACCATTCGGAGACACCGGCGGTGATTGTAATTTTCATTTGTTCTCAAAATTATGGAAAGACTTATTGATGTTCAAAGCCTGTCTAGATACGTCTAGCCCTCTACATTCAAGTCAGTTTGCATACCGAAAAGATAAAAGCACAGAGGGTGTCCTACACTATCTAGTTAAAAGTTTCGTTTCAAATAGCTTAGTGTGCTTTCCTTGGCATTAAGGGTGCTTTCGATAACACTGGCTTCTACTCAATAGCAAGAGCAATCATTAGCATAGGTATCGCCGACTCGACCAACCAATGCATAAGGAGGTGTCCTTTCTCCCCTTCTGTGGTCAATCATCATAGACAACCTTTTAGCCGATCTACATAGATCAGACTACATCGCCATTGGTTATGCTGATGACATGGCGACTTTAATTAGCGGGAAGCACAGCACGATAATTACAAAGTCAGACAAGTTGAGTTACTTTACGTATTAGAGGGCTGCAATATATAGAAGGGCTTTCCCCAAATCCTTGCAAAACCGTTCTAGTGCTTTTCACGAAAAAAGACTGTCCGATATAGGACCTATCATCTTCAAAGACACCACGTTTGATTATTCCAGTGAGTTTAAATATCTCGGCGTCATCCTTTGTAAACGGCTAAGCTAGAATGCTCATATAAAGTCCGCCATCATCAGTGCCTCCTGGGCCAGTAGACGCCTCCGCGGCAGAAAATGATACATTGGATGTATACAATGATGGTGAGACCTATTATCACGTACGCGGCCATAGTTTGGTGGCCGAAAGTACTTGAACGGACAACGGTAACTAAGCTTCAGAAGCTACCTGTCTATGTATAACTGGTTCCATGCGCACCTACCCTACGACTGCATTAGAAGCAGTTGTTAGGCTTTCAACCCTGCCAATCTTCATCAGGAAGAACGCGGCTAGATGCGCTATTAAAGTGCAACTTGAATACGAGTACAAACCGGGTGACTATATGGGACACCTAAAAGTTCTTGAGATTCTCGGAAGAGACATGTTTTGCACTATCCCCGATACCATGGTCAGGAAGTACTGTTTCGGTAAGTTATTTCAGGTAATAATGGTGTTCCAGCACTGGAGGCTAAAGGACTGGTCAGGTATACAAACGGATCGAAGATGAAATCAACATTTATCTTGCACCGTCATGCATTATTGTCAGGCCTCATGAATAGTGGGACCCTTAACGATGTAGATTTACCGAATTTTTCAGTTATAGTTCGAAACTAAAAACAAGTCGCCATATCCAATTTTGTAAATCTTGCATTAAACGCTTTCATCATCTATTTGGAAGTCGATGCGAACTATCAACTTCTGAAAAGAAGACAATGTCACACGGGAGTTCTTCATGGTGTTAGTTTAGGAATTATTGTATTGAACACGAAATGAAGTGAGCAAATTCTTGCTTAGTAATTCCATCATACAATATAACTTCTTCTTTTATTTGAAGACAATTGTATGGAAGGGCAGAACATATACAGAGCAATGTATAACGCTTACAAAAAAAAATTACCCAATTATAAATGAACAATAATGGCAATACCGAAATACACGTCATGTATATTGAAATCGATCCAAGTGTTCTAATTATATCTGGGAATATGGGAATTATGTCATGCCACTCAATCATAATATGAACCGCTCTGAAATTCTTCAAGGATTCTGTTTTGTGAATTTTTTTTCTTCTTTTTGTAGATAATACGCAGAATAAAACAAATATTTGTAATTACTCCGATGAATCTCAAATTTTTCTTTGCGGAATATTTCCGAAATTTCTCAGCGAATTCTTTGGAAAGTTGTATCTAGTGATCTACTTATAGCGCAGACAATCGGAGGGATAATATTTAAGTATTGCAAAGTCTTACAAACATAATTTGAAATTTAATTCAAGATTGCGATGGATTTCCGACCCAAAGAAGGAAAGACAAGGAATTTCTAAAATATGTATATGTCGTGATGTGAGATTTTTCGCTGAGGGCCAATATGAAATCCGTTGGCAAATGTCCATCGTTTCGTATGTATGTTAATTTGCTAAATCAGCAGATGATGTACGAGTGTGTTTGTGCCGGCGGTGCATTTTCTAATTAAGCAATTCCGTGGAATTCTCGGAGCAATTATATGCTTCTGGCACATTTCATTAAGTTGAGTCGAGCGACAGTGCGTGCGTGACACAGGAGACAACATGGCTCTCCCGTTGATGACTGATGCATTATTGTTTTATATCCCTAATTTAAGCGGCGCATCTTTCATTCATTCTGCTCATTCAGTTGTAAAAGTTCGTCTGGCTAAATTATGCTAGTGTTAGTGTCAGCCGTGAGGCAATATTTATATTATCTGCCATCGTTGGTTAGTACATTCGTTTGATCTTGGGAAACGTCCGACGATGACGCCGGAAATTTTGTTGAACTCATATTAACACTTCCTGACAGATTCTGTATTGTGTTGTTTGTACTTTTCGCCGAATTTTCAAGAGAATTTACCAAAAAATCAGAAATATAATTGGTGCTCAAGTTGTTGTTGCCTTTAGGCACTCACTGCAGAGCAGAAGCTGTTAATTAACGCAGTTTTGTTTCTTGTTTGAAATTTTCATCATCAACTTCTTGAAGATAATTGAAGGAAAGGCCGAAGGATAAAACAACGACAGAATAAGGAAATGACTTTTCCGACATTCATTACAATGGGATGGCGTTTGCGTCCCGCCGTCCAAATGTTCACACTTCGATGAGAAATTTTAACTTTTTTTTTAAAAGTAATGCTGCCATGGCGTTTGAGCGTGAGTATTGTATTCACACAATTGTTTTTCTGAACATTTTAATTACCCGATGATTTGGGAATCAAACGCAATAAAGCGAAGTGACTGTATAAGGGCAAAGGAGTAAAGCTATGGTTGGTAGCAAACGACACTCTGAATAGTTCGAGAAAACAAAATTAAAAGAATATTTACTACTCAGATACTTAGCTATTTGCTTTCTAAAATACTCGTATTAAAGCAGGATAAACACAAACTATCTTTCTCGTATTTCAGGAATCGTTTTTTAAAAAGTAAGCCCCCTAAAAAGCTTTTTTTTTAGACAGACAGTCAGAAGGTTGTTGTTCCTTCATTCTTTCCTTACAGGAGTTGTGACGATATTATTATACTCACCTTACCGTCTACACAGCTGTACATTATAAAAAAAATATCACATGCCAACCGAAAAGGTGTGACATTTAGAGTTTTCCATTTTTATTTTATTTTTTTGTTTTATCACCTATTTGCTTCTTTTTATTAATGTTTGATGATGGACTTTTGACTTTTTATGGTCGACGAATATTTACGAAGGTTAATCATAAAACAGAGGGCCAACGCTATTTGCATACTTCTTTGTACCCTTGTTTACATGAACATCCTTTTCATCGTTTTATTTCCTTTTATTAGACAGATAAATTTAATTCGTTGATTACATCTCGCGAGTGGGCATTTCCGGAAACGCATAAAACAGCCTGTCTATTATTTGTGTGACTTGACGGATATTTTTTTAGGATTTTAGAGAATATTGCGGTCTGACTTCCGTTTTAAGTTTTATGATGGCGATCGTTTGATGGCGAATTAAATTGTTAATCTAATATCCAATTCATCATCATCATATTTGTCTCTATAACCGGGGTCCGGTCTAGGACTCCCGCAAAAAGTCTCTCCACCGGTCCCGATTTTGATCCGATGTCATCCAGTTTTCATCCCTAAACTCTAGGCGTCCTGAAGGTCGATTATAGTCGCAAGAGTCGGAAAGTGAAAAGTGAGTTCCCCTCATGCAGAGCCGTAGGTTTGCAGTGTTTGTTGGTGTTGTGTGTGGGTTAGTATGATTTTCTGACGCATGAGCACAATTTTCTGTTTTTGTTCTTCTGGCAAGAGCAGTGCTGCTGTTAACATTTTTGGAACTAAGTATATTACAGGTTCTTGGGAGTATATTGAAGTACACGATAAAAATAAAAAAGTTCCAATAGAAAAACAAAAAAAGGCTTTTATATTACAAATATATTTTTTAATTGATTTGTTGCCATTTTTTGCTATTGCACAAAAAATATAGGTTCGTTTCGATTTTTATTTTCTTTATAAAAGTAGTATAAAGTACAAGCTTTTGGTAGTATAGTAGTACATCCAATGGAATAGTAGTATATTACTAATTGAAGTACGTACAGCAGCACTGGTCCCAAGCATGTGATTACTTTGCAAGAAGCTGTTTGACACTTAAAGACTTCTCCTCTAGTCACGAGTAGGCGAGTCGTGAGTCGGGTTGGGGAAAGAACCAACCGATTCGCAAAAGCTACAATTTTTGTACTAGATTCTGTCATTAAAGTTACCATACAAAAAAAAAGAAAACGCATCACACAACAATTAAATTCTATGCTATACACCTCGTACGTATACGAACTCATTTTTTGTCACTTTTCACTTTCCGACTCGCTTTTTGGTACCAACATCGGCCTTCTGGTCTACGCCATCCTTCCAGCGTAAGCTTGGCCGGCCTCGCTGTCGTGTTCCATAAATCCTACCACAAATAGCTTTCCAATCAGGATCCTCTTCGCTCATGCGAGCTAGGTGTACTGTCCACCGGAGCCTACCGAGCTTAATTCTCTTCGCAACGGCGACGTATGCTATTTTTTGGCTTATTTCACAGCTGATACGTTCTTCAAGTTCTTGATTTTCATTCCGTTGTCCATATTTGATAAAGTACCAGACTTATTACCATCTGACATTCAATTATTTTACAAAAATATAAAAACGTTGCGACACAATAACGCTAAAGGACCTATGAGGGTAACAATATGCACCAGCAAAGTAGCCGGGTTGGCAGACTACATTAGTTTCGTTATATAAACTTGTATAACTTAATAATCTACAATCAATTAAAAACTGAATTTCAATCAAATTATAATAAAAAGCAAACTATTAAAAAGTCTCGCCTTGCCAACGCAGTTGACTGCTGTTAACGCATCAATGGTGATGGATATTCAATTAACAAAACTCTCGGCGTCCGCTAATCATATTGTCCTGCATCATATAACTGCCGCTCTATACAAAATTATGAACAAACAATGCAAAGTTTTTCCTTTATGTCTATTGTGAGTTTCGAGAGATAAAGCGCCGACCAACGAGGATGATCCTCACAATTATCGTATCACTTCACTCGAGCGAATTTTATTGCGGTCTATCCTCAGAATGGACGCTCCTGAATGCTGATTAATTCTCATAAACATAATGTAATTTTTTGCCTATTGCAGCTTTATAACAGTACATATACAGCGTTCTCAAAATGCATTTTCAATTATAAAATTTGCATTTTTTTTTTCACTCTTTTTGCAAATCGCTCGTTTAATTGTACACTTTATAGTGAAAAGGATTTGCATGTTTTTCTGTACATAGGAATGTGGCTAGATAGTGTGCGCTGTTTTGAAAATTTTAATTTAATTAAATTTCATATGGAATAGGATAGATTGTGAGTACTTCGTATATGTACCGAACAGGGTGTAACTAGGTGGAAAAACGCATTACCAGAATTAACTGCGGTTTTGAGCAGGTTTTTAGTACCATTCAGTTTTTGTAATTTGCCTGAATCACCCTGTTGCACTTAATTGAATTATATGTGCAATTTTGTGGAACATAAACCCATTTTATTACAAACAAATTTGCATTTAACGACAATAAATTATTGACTTAGTTTTATGCATTTGATTAGAAATTGTACTGCGCGCTGATTATGTTGAAAATTTTTAATAAAATATATGTATTGTTTGTATTGTGATTTTATTCAAAACATTCCGAAAACTTTTGTTGAAAATTAAACCTTAAACGAGTCTCCGCCGCGACACATTGCGTTGTAAAAACCTCTCTGCAAGAAGTAATTGTGCTTTAGCCATTAAGAGTGTTAAGTATCTTCTTTGGCTAATATCATAATCATCATCACTCAGTTACTGCTTCTCCGAATTGTTCCGGCAACAAAACATTTACAAGAAAACGAAAAGTAAACCCACATTTTGTATGTACGAGCTACGAGTATGTGCTCGTCTGCCAACGATCGCTGAAAAAACTTGGAACAACTATGGATGGAGTTTTCATGAAACTTTTGAGCAAACACGCGCTTTCATCTGGGTAAGTGAGTGCTTATAAATTTTGCTGTACTTACACAAAAAACTGTGCATTATCCTAATTAGTTGTTGATGTAATGTTTGTGTGTACTTACACACTTCGCTCTTAGGTATCGTGCTGCCTGTGCACTAAAAAAATTTTTTTTTTGTTTGAATTTCAAACGAGAAGAATGCAATCCTTGCATCACATCCTTACTGGATGCCCAGCAATAAAATATAGAAACGTTTGAATTGTTATTTTAAGACTTTTGTTAAATTTTTTAATTCTTGCTTGGGAAAAAGATGCACAGTGCACAGACACAGTAACTTAATAGCTATTATCTACGGAACTCATCTAAAATTTGTTATTGTATATCTACATATTGTGACAGCTAAATGTTGTTATTGTAATTTAATTTTAAAATATTTTTTGCATATGTGACGAAAATTTAAAACTTCTACACTGTACGTTTCATTTTCATTTCATTTGAAAAAAGGGTTATTTTTAATAAATTTGTATCGCCCGATTACTTCGTAATGTTTGCAAAAAGTGTTGTCATCGGTGATACACATTTGTACAAAGTTTGAATAAAATCGGGTTTTAGGAAGGGAGCTAGAAATTGATCACAGAATCCTAACAGACAGCCAGCCACCGACAGACATTGGTAACATTTCTCAGTGTTTTTTATTTTAAGATGTGGGTCGATTGACTTGAGTACTAAATCATTTTACAACAAGACATGCTGGCAACAATGTAGCTGCAAGGTGTTTCGTATGCCACACGACCTACTCTTAGCTTACCTAATGTTTTTATTGGTTCTCTAAGGTATTTTCATACACCATAACCTAGCCTCGATAGTTGCCTTTATACCCACTAGTGAGTTAACATAGAAACTAATTTTGTTATTTACTGCAATTACAGCGAACACACATTCCCAGAGTAATTTTGCATTGCGCATAACCGGCTTAGCAGAAAAACTGATATGGTTCGTGTGAAAAATAGCGAACATTACTCGCAGACAAGTGTTCATCGTGCTCGTTAGGTTACCGCACTCGGCTGCCGCCTATCCTAATGTCCTATGTCCACTTTTATATATATTATTATTACTTTTTATTTTTTTATTAATTTTACAAATTTTTCGTCTCCCTTGACCCCAAACAGATGGTGCGGTCATCTGTTGCGAACTTCATCCTTGGGGTGCGCTCATGTCTGCTCTTTCCCCTCCTTCAGAAAGCCTACTGAAGAGGCCCTGTGGTGGGGGCCGAAACACGTTATAGGCTACCGATTTTAAACCTACACGGGTTCCAGCCTGCCAAACTCTCGCTTGGCATGGCTTTCCCAATTTATAGGTTACAATTTATAGCTTATCTTTCATTATAGATTTCTAGGGTGGGTTACATTTCATTTCATTTTCTTCAAATTTTAAACACTTGTGTGTCACTGATGGGCAAAACTTTTTGTAAGTTTTTTGAAGTCATCGGGCCCGAGTGATGAGGCCCGAAGTGGGCTCATATAATTTTTTTTTAAATTTAAATTTTTTCAAATTAGCCCAACTTTCTTGAAATATTAAACACATGTGTATCCCCGATAGACACACTTTTTGTAACAGTTTTGGCCCTGAGGCCCGAGCTTTGACCATATAAATTTTTTAAAAATAACCCGATTTTCTTCAAATTTTGCAAATGTGTATCTCCCATGGCAACACATACTATTGAAACTTGAAGGTGATCGGGCCCCAAGGTCGGGGCTCCCATAAACTTTTTTTTACTTATGTGTATTTCCGGTGACAACAGTTTTTGTAAACATTTTGAAATGATAGGACTCTAATATTAATATTTTCCAAATAAACCTGGTTCAAGCTATGCACACATATGTACCTCCTAATACATGTGCGTGTAACGTTTGAATAAAGTCGGGTTTTAGGAAGTGGAGTAAAGGTTGATCACAAGATTTGGAGAGCCACAAACAAACAAACAATGACACTGGACGGGAAGTTAATATGAAGAATTTAGAAATATAAATAATATATATAGAAATATACAATAAATTGTGTAAACTCTACCTTGTTATGCCACTAAGGTCTATAGTGCTTAACATAATTATGCTGTTTTTTAATTTCCACTGGCTTATAAGAGGTAAGTACTGAAAGTGTGAGCTCGCATGATGGAGCGCTGCCTTCGGCAAAAGAATAGATTGGATTAGAAGTAGTGAGGTTATTGATGAAAATGAGAAAGAGTTTCTGGAACAAAACAGAGCCCTGGGGTAAACCTGTGTTGATGCAGCAAACTTTTAATTTGTAATCGTCTAGTACGACCTAGATGGAACGGATACCTGCTAATCCAATGAAGCTGGTTTTCATCCCCTCCTCAGGCACTCACTTCTGACAAAACAGTTTTATGCCAGAATCTGATGAAAACCATGGAAATATCGAGTGCAACTACTTTGAAATGAAATTCTGGTTCCACTTTTCGTTGCTTTGTGTCATCAGAGATCAAATCAACAGTAGAACCTTGCCTTCGTAAATCGAACTGCTGTACACTAAGGATTTTTCGACTTAACTCATTTCAAAGACAGTCAAGAGTTAGGTATTTTTTTGATTTTTAGTGCGGAATGGAAGGTCTGCCAAACAAAAAACTTATATCGTTTGAAAATTAATTTTAGCAAGAAGAGATTTCTGCGTCTATAACTATTCCTATCTATATAACTACCGCCGCTAAAACAGTTCTTTACATTTATAGTTCAAATAACTGCGAAGCACATTTTATAAAAAGCAAAACGAGGTAGAAAGTTATATAATTGCATTGGTACGAACCGCACACACACGCATACATACGAATATGCTTCAATTCACTGTGCCTCTATGGATTAGAATTGCAGAAACTATAGATACAAATTCTAGCGCTATTTGAGGGACTCGCTTGGGCGGTAAGGACAACCACTCTACCTACCATAGATATAGATATACATAAAGACAAAAGGCAATTTCAGTATCAGGATGCCGATGGATCCTCCGCTACAAAATGTTCCTATTTTTCGCATATCCGAGGTGTAGAGGTAAAAAAAATATTTTCTCCCCGAAGGTGAAACGCTGGCAATAAAATAAAACAAAACTACAAAGCTGACTCAGAAGTATATACGAAATTTAAATACATTCTCGGCGTATAAATAAAATGCTGCGGAAACAAGGACTTCTGATATTTTAAGTGTGGCCTACCTCATTCCGTCGGTCTGCCGTCTGCCGCTGCAGGTAATGCAGATTTAGCTGTGAGTGTTTGTTTGCCAAAATCGTGGAGCCAACAATGAAAGCAACGGGAAGATTTGTGTGGACAGGATATGGCTAAAAGCGAAAAGTACATATACCTATATTGAAATTTATTTATTTCAGGACCTGAGCGGGTTGTTTTGCGCTTACACTGTGCCCCGCTGAATGGGTGCATATCAAATACAAGGACGCTAGACAGTGACTATGAAAGTAATGTGCGGTTGCAAGAAATGGAAACCCCTTTCTTAACTCAACCAAAAATGCATTTTAATACGATGAGATGAGAAATATTTCGGCGGTTTACTCTGAATGCAGCGAAAAGCAAAATCCCTTACAGTCGAAGGGAATGACAAAATGGGCGGTTTAATGAGGAGACCGCAGAACTTATGCGGATTTCCGCATGTGGGAACAAACGGATATTTTGACTCAGTGTCTAGCGATCCGATCCGATCCATCAAGGAGTTCTCCTCATAACAGCACAATCAACAAATGTAATGGTTGAAAGCTTTAGAGATCACATGTTGGTATAGTAACAAACTAATTGGTGAAAAGGTTGGTTCAGTATTTGCGTCCATTTCAAGGTGAAATGCAATTACATTAATAAATAGAATTAAATTTCAAAAAACCTAAAATTTTCCGAAGTGGTAAAAGTTTTGTGGTTTTTCGGATTTCTTAACTTAAGAGCTAATTTATTGTGTATATGTGACTTCAATAGTGTTACTAAAAATCGAGATGACTTATAGTGTTTTGAGACATAGGTTGGTGGGTTAGGTTAAACTGGATGTCGGTCGAAAGGTTGCCTCACTTTTACCAGTAATGTTGATGCCACGTGGATCTAGAAAGAATTTCTCACCTACTCGTTGAACCAGTTGGACCTTCGTACGATGCGCAAGATACTACTAATGTCCGAATCTTTTTGATCATTAAGGTAGTTGCAAAAGAAAGTCCCAGATGAAGCTTATACGTTTTTGGGAGAGCGCTGGGCACATACAGAGAAGATGAAGAATGATCGTTCAAGAAGATGCCAAGCCTTTCGGCATATTTTCCTATGAGACACAGTGTCCTGAGGTGATACTGATATGCAATATTTTTTGAACGAGCAAACAATTGGGACGTTTCTGATCCAGCTTAGGCCAGAACTGTTTTTTCGCTAGAAAAGTATTTCCGCTTGAAAACCTTTGGTTGGTTTTTTCATTAGCATCCCTGTTTAACATGAGTTTACATGTAGCGATTGGCATGCTTACAGCACCATTTTCAGCTAGCATGGGTGGTGTAGTTCCGTGTTTGGCGAGTTCGTCAGCTCTACAGTTTCCTAGAATGTCTCTATGCCCCGGCACCCGGCACCAGGCACAGGTGAATGTTGAACTGCCATCAAACATCCATTTCAGCGCTGCTTGGCTATTCGAGAAAATGCGGATATCCTTAGCGGAGATGACATTTCTCTTCAGCCAAGACAAAACTTTATTAATCGCCATTAATTTAGCCTGGAGGACAATACGGTGATTAGGAAGATGGAAGGAGAGACTAAGACTTTTTTAAAAAACACCTCCGCCAACCCCGTCATCAGTTTTTGACCCGTCTGTGTAAAAGTGAATGTCATCATCTTCCAATTGAGGTTTCTCTTCCCTGAATAATCTGGATGGGATGGTGACTTGGAAGCTTTTGTTGAATCGCAGTTGCGGAATGGTGTAGTCTATGTTACCTGGCGGAATCCTTACAAAAGTCAGGATATAAGAGTGACCGAATTCATTTTCGGTCCACTGTGGGAGATTGCATTGAGGGGAATAGACGCGATGTCGGCTATTTGTCTACTGAATTTGTCTGGTGGTCTAAGGTTGAACAAAATGTCAAGCGTGACGGAGGGAGTTGCGCGAAGCCCACCGCTCATGCATAAACGCGCTGATATTTGGACCTTGCTTAGTTTGTCACAATTTACTGCTTTATCCAACGCAGTCTACCATACATTCACCATATAGAAGTGTAGGTCTTACTACCGCTGTATATAGCCAATGGGTTGTTTGTTGGCAATGGATTTTTGCAAGAGAATAGTGCCACTGTGTATTTACGAACTCTTTCTTGAATTTTTTGTTTCCAGCTTAACTTTCTGTCTAGTAATAGGCTCAGATACTTGGCTTTATCAGAGAAACTTTTGATTGTACATTTAATAGAAGGAGGGTCAACATGTGTTTTGTGTTTCCTGGTGAAGATGACAAGTTCAGTTGTATGTGTGTTTAATCCTATACCGAAACCATCTTTCCAATTTCTTAGGTTGTTGAGAGCATTTTAAGGAGTTCTAGGTGCTTCTAGGTGTTTGGGTGCTTTCCTGAGACTGCAATAGCAACGGTATTCGCATAAGCGATCACTTGGCAGCCATCCCATCTCAGGAATACAAACAGTTCATTCACCTATTAGTTCCATAGAAGTGGGGACAGGATGGATTACACCTTGAGGGGTTCATCTACAGACAGGTCTTCTGGACGACGACACACCCAGTTTTCAAATAAAGATCCAAGTTGTGAGTAGAAGGTTAATCAGTTCGCCAAGTGAGTCGTCCACCCTCAAGGCGAATCTGTAATCGCAACGTTATTAAGAGTGCCTTCAATGTCTAGGAATGCTACCAAAGTGTACTCCTTGTAGTGTAGGGAATATTCAATGGAACGTACTAGCGTATGCAAAGCTGTTTCCATGGATTTACCCTTGCAATACGCATGCTGATCTTTAGCCAAAGGCCAACGTATATGGATATCTGTCAGTCTTTCAAGGGTTTTTAAATAGAACGATGATATACTGATGGGTCTTAGATGTTTTGGATTAACGTGCGAGAATTTGCCCTCTTTGGGTAGGAAGACTACTTTCACCTCTCTCCATAAATCTCGAATGTGAACCAGATCAAGACAGCTCATTAGAATTGTCTCTAGCAAGGAAGGATAATATCCGAAGTCTTTTGCAGCTCGCCAGAAATTATGCCGTCTGGTTCTGTGGATTTGAATTGTTTCAAGCTATGAAGCGCCCAAAGCAATCTATCTTTATATCATTGGAGATAGTTGTATGATTGTTTGACCTGTTAAGGTTAATATTACTTAAAACATGTGGTTGCCTAGGAGCAGATTGTGCGATTCTTCGATTCTTAGCTAGAGGTAGTCCAAGAGCCGTTTGCTTTTTTTCAACATCTAGACATTGTTGGATTGGTAGAGAAGATTTTTCTTAGCCTGATTCCTAGATGCCTGGGAAGATTCTTCTATTTTGCCACAGAAGAGTCTCCAGGATACTCGCTTAGCTCTTCTTAATTCTTTTTTTTTATAATTTGAGTAATGTTTTGTAGCCATCCCAATCAGTCGCTTTATAAAATTCTGGGTGAGTTCCTTAACTTTGATGTTCATAAGTGTTTCGGGGGGATTTATAAGCTCAGAGTTTAAGTGGCTCTTAAACGTTTCTCTATTTTTGAGCCAGTCAGTTCTTCTGTGATTTCTGAAGGCTGATCGGAAGCGAGATTCAAAACATCCAAACTGAATTGAATGTATCGGAGATTTGACAAGGAGTGTTCAGGCGATACCTTCTAACCTAGAATTTTTTGTTGATCGAGTCAGTAACAAGAGCAATGTCTAAGACTTCTTGTCGACTCTTGGTTACAAAATATTGGAAACAATAAGTTTTGTGATTAAAATGTAACCA
This sequence comes from Nephrocerus scutellatus, assembly GCA_947095585.1. Lineage (NCBI taxonomy): Eukaryota > Metazoa > Arthropoda > Insecta > Diptera > Pipunculidae > Nephrocerus > Nephrocerus scutellatus. The sequence continues at coordinate 3,797,059 of OX352761.1, read as the reverse complement.
GAAAGTAACTCATCACCTCTATCGTTGATGTCGGAGCTTTCCCACACCGAATGATGAGCGTTTGCATCACATCCGATTATGAGGCGATGAATCCCGGGAGGTACGCGCCAGGAAGAGATCCCACGTGATCGTGAGCGAGATACGCCGATGCTATCCAGAAGGTGCTTTTGGCAGTCTTCAGTTGCGCAGCGGTGACATCTCGATCGCTGAAGTTAGGGAATAAAAATACATTTAGATGACTTTTCGCAGGATCTAGAGTAACTCCTGAGTCCATGACCAGGTTGCTAACAATCCATGATTCTTGGACCTGGACGATGTCCTCTCCATATTGATCAGACGGAGAAGAAGAGAGGCCGAGGCATTTTGGAGTGTACCAGATCTTCCCTTAAGAAGTTTATCTTTATTAGGGAAGTCCCTGAAATATATATTATTATCTCATATTAACTAGATTACTGTTAGGAAATACATTCAAATCCAATTATGCCTTTTTATAACTGGGATTGTTAAGTTCTGGTAGCGTCTTCTGGTATGTATGACTGAACAATGAACATTGATGGAATCCAAAACGAAAACCCCCCAAAAATCTTTAGAAATTCATTTACAATAAATAGTGATGTTATGTTATTCACTGCATTGTCGTCCAGAGCCAGTATTAATACCCTACAACCTATACACTACGTTAGTTATATAAACTGGAATTTGTTCAACAAATCAAAGAAGAATAAGATAATCTAAAATTTTTTTTAGAGTGAGCTTCAAGCGTTGCTCATTTCCTTATAAGCAAATGTTTATTTAATTGTTTACATTTAAACGGAGTTGTCAAACGTCAAATATGATAAATACGATGACAGTAACGCCATACATTTTATCAGTCTTTTTTTTGTTGGTTGTGTTTTGAAGTACCGAGAGTCGTTTCTACCACTTATTATAGCTCTGCTAAGTGTTCCAACATGACTGTGGAATGCACGGACATAACACAAACACACACTAGTACATATTTTGAAAAGCTTGGTACTGTGGAACATTTCACTGATTAACAATTTTTTCTTCGCGGTCTGTAACTCAGGCATTTGTTCATCTCACATGGGATGGCATTATGGAAATTATTATGTGAATCATGGTCGTTTGTATATCCTTTGCCTTTCTTCTCGACTTATCAAGTGTATATTTGTATTCAATCCTTGACAAAGGTAGTAGTAGAGCTTCTCTGACTTCAGGTGAGTTGTGCATAACGAGAAACTTGTACGGTTTCAGAATATTAATGACCTAGGTTGTCGCTGCATTTCACTCAAATTAGACATCAGGATTGTCAACTGCATCAGTGATATATTTACTTGTACTTTAATTTGAGATATTTCTTATCAAAATGATCCTCTTGAGACCTCATATAGCTGAGATATATGTTTCTTCTTCAATCTGTATTTGATATTTGCTCGATTTGATTATTTTGTATCCTTCTGACACAAGCACCTAAGTTGGGATATATTTCTTAGAGTTTCTGAGATGATTACAACAATTTGATTCACAAGTTTTTATGAAATTAGTTAGAATAACAAGTCTTATGTACATAATTAAGGAACATTAAACAGGCACGGCTGTGGAGCTGATGTAATGAGGATGTGCCTTTTGAAAAGGACATTTCTTTAAAGTAGCCGACAAAAGTGACTTATTGATGACTTTATGATAATCATCCATCTTCAATTTTTATATATAACAAACATTTAAAGTCTTCCCTTTGACTTCGACAAATGCGGCTAAATTTTCCCTAATTGACGGCTACACTTTACATATAGTTCGAGGGCACATCATCACCATCTCATTTTGCCGAAGAAACACAACTCCGTAACCAACTAAAAGAAGGAAATCTCGCATGAATAAAAATTTACGAACCGAATCCCACGGAATTGTCTTAATGAGTGCGTGGTTGCGCGGATGTTACCACTGCCATTGCTCACTTAATGTGTCTTCCGAATGTATTCTGACCTACGACAACTCAATTCAGTTTTTACTCCCAACATACTTATGTGTATTTGCGGCAGTGTTCATACAATCCATCTATTCCCGCAAAATTGAGAGATAGAGAGAAAGAAAAAAACTGTTCCTTCTTAAAGTCGAGTCCTATTTTATTAGGTATTCGCGGAAAAACAATTCGAAACGTTTAACCTGATTTATAGCATCAAGCGAGTGAGTAATTAATTTTACTGCGCTCCTTCTCACACCACTGGTATCTAGTTGGTATGCCGACTGCACTAAACAAATTCCCGCTTTACTACATTTTGGACAAAACATCAGCAACAACAATAACTAAAAGGCATACATAAACTATTGCATTTTGTCGGGGGCGGTGGCAGAGGCGGGTGCAGAATGTCAACAAATAACTAACGACAACGAAGCGGACCACGGATGTCTGCTAAACAACTTTTGCACCGCAGCTCAGGGGGCTAAGGGGGGCAACTTCTTAACAAACTTCAACAGCAACCAATCGTCCTCAAAGTCCTCCACGCGGTGTATTTGTTTAGCAGCGCACTCACCCGTTCATACGGTTAAAAGTACTCTGAGTGATGGATCGCTCATCTCATGAGCATATGCAGTTTTTTTTTAAAAAGAGATTTTATCTTCTTATGCAAGTGACGAGAAAATGTAGCGTCCGTCTTTCCTCCGGCAGGAAAACTGCCATAGAAAAGCTATTATTCATTCGGTTAATGTTTGTTTAAAATTAAAATAGAAAAGCACTTGACGAGGAAGAAGATACCCGCGCGATCCGTATCTGCACAACATTATGCACTGTTTCCTTCTGTCGATTTTACTTGTCATTTGCAATTTCTTGCAATATTTATTCTGTTGGCATATTGAGTGAAATGACACTGCAGCAATTGCAGAGCTCTCGGGGGGCTTGGGAAGAATACAATGACAATGAAAATTTAAGTGTGACTGGCCTAACCATACTGGCTTATTGGCATGTTGGAATTTTGTGAATGAGCTACTTCCACGCCTTAAATCATATCTGTGGAGTGGCAATAAATAATGCCACACTTTTCTATTGCCCCTTTTTACCCTTCATCAAACGGCGAGGCAGAAAGATTCGTCAGTACGTTCAAGACGTCGATTAGTAAGTATCCATTAGATGGACGCCGTGGGTCAGTGGAAATGCGCATAGCTTCTGAGCAGGAGGTTCATGGTTCGAATCCCAGTAACACCAAAGATATTTCTCACGGTGTCCCACCTCTCGTGAAACTCTGACAACCGTCCGAGAGTAATAACTTTTCACGGAAAGCTTCTCAATTTGTTGCCATTCGGATCCGGCCTTAAATTGTAGTTCTCTTCCATTTGTGTCCAAAAAATATATATACATTATGTCCTATATCCACTTGTGGGTCCTGTGTGGCCTCTACGACGCTTACGCGCCATCGCGTGTGGTTCCTGGCAATGAGCTTCAGCTCTCTCCAACTCTTCCCCAATTGCCGTGACTCCTCCTCAACTGTTCTGCGCAATGTATTTCTCGGACGACCCGTTCTTCTATCATCTTGCGATAACGGATTGCATTGTATTGCGTAGTTTGCTATGAAACTTTCGCCTTTTCGGAGTGTATGACCAATTTTTCATTGAGCGGAGTTCAACGCACTGTTCAATACTAATCCGCAGGGTGTTGATGTGGTCGACACAGGAGGATATAGTGCGGAAACCTGTTTGTTCGGCATCGAGTGTATCTTAATTCTCTCAAGTACTACTTTGGCTATTACCCTTGGAAGAACGCAAATGCCTCTCCAGTTTTTGCGCTCCATAAGGCTACCTTTTTTGGGAGCTTGACAGGCATTCTTTTCTTCCACTCATCGGGGAAACTTTCTGCCTCCCAAGCTCTCTCTACAAGATGATAAAAAAGCTCTGCTGATGTCGTTGGAGCGGCACGCAGAAGCAGACTTGTTGTTCTTTAGTGCGTTGATCGCGGTAGCGATCCCGTCTTTACTGGGAGTTGAGGTGCGAATTCGGAAAATTGTTTCTTCCGGCAGCTCCGTTTGATTTGGGTGCATATCGTTGGCCAATATACGGTTAAACACCGTAGAAAAATGCTCCTTCCGTCGCTTGAGCTGATCCTCATCTGAAACGAGTACGGCACCATTAAGGCCTTTCACCGGATGTTGGCTAGAACGGTGACCACCTGTCAGCTCTTTGGTGATTCTGTTAACGGTTTTTCTATCGCACCCGATCGCTGCTTTCTCTGCTTCTGAGGCCAGATTATTAATATAATTACGTTTGTCACGTCTTACACTACACTACTACTAAAAAAGTGGCCTTGGACCGCAATGGTCTGTCGCTCCGAATATTATTATTATTAGATAGAAGCACAATAGATGACGCACTTTGAGATAATTATCATCCTACCGATTTACACCGGGGCTCAGCGGAAAATCGCGAGCAGAGATGCTTCATGGGCCTCAACCAAAGACTCTGATATCACTGATGCAATCACCTGAAGAGTAACCGAAAAGTTTTGTTCATCGGAGATAACGGCGTGTATAAAATTTGAAAAAATTCGGGTTAATTTTTTTTAAAAATTTGTTGGGGCCCCATGACCCTGGGGTTCCCAAAATTTTTACAAAAAATGTTGTCTATACACGCGTTTATAAAATTTGAAGAAAATCGGGTTAATTTTTTTAAAAAAGTTTTTGGGTCTTCACGACCCTGGGGCCCGGGGTATCCAAAATTTAAAAAAAAGTGTTGTCCATCGGAGATACACATTTGTATAACATTTTAAGAAAATCGGGTAAATTTTGTAAAATCTTTGTATGGGAGCCCCCCGACCCCAAAGTCATAGGGAACCCAAATTTTAATAGAAAGTATTGTCACCGGAAATATACATGTGTGCAAAATTTCAATAAAATCGGGCTTTGCGAAGTGGGTTCAAAATTGATCAGTAAATCTGACCAGCCAGCCAGAAAGCCAGCCATGGGCACGCCCAGTTAATATAGAGAACTTAAAAATAGAGAGTTGTTCTTATTATATAATATTTTTACATAAATATGAAAAGAATAAATGAATAGTAAATACTATTTAGATAAATGCGGAAGACTTTGGTCAGTTAGCGTAATTGATTCAAGACTCCCTTCCCATGCACAACCAGCAGAAGAATTTAAATTTTGCATTCTTCATCGTAAACTCTGCAATTGAATGCATTGTGTTAAAAATTCCTGTCGCTTCCAAAAAAATGGACATGCTTTCGATTTTAATTCAGTGCGTAAATTGAATTAAGAGTCCTTCAGTCCAATTTTAATATTTATTAGCCGAGTGGTAATTGTGATTTCAGAATTCATCCTCCGCCATACATAAAGGCGTGGAGGACATCACATAATGAGCTCGTGCAGTATTTTCGTATAATGATTGAAATCCATCATCACCACTTATTATGCTGTCACATATTTGCGTAATAATTTCAAAATCTCTGGCAAAATAGATATCACTTATAAGGGAATATTGGAACGGACGGGACCGGCATTGCATCAAAAGTTCCGCCTGACCGAAAAAGACGCCCTTCGCGAATGTATGCGCTTCGCTATCGTGTGTCGCTCCAAATTGAATTATATGACATTTTGGATTAAATTAATTGTGAGCCTTTGATCTCATCACAGAGCGCACTTCTCGTGCGTCATCCGCAGTCATGGGAAATCCGGAGGAAAACCTGCAGATTTTTGCCTAAATTGTCTCATTCGGAGAATTGACATTGACAGACGGGATCCGCTTCGCCGGTTCGCATCGAACGGACTACAACAGCATTTTATGCACACAGTGATTCCGTTGCAGTTGCATCATTGCTGTTGAGCGCCCACTAAATATGGAAACATCCTGCGGGCCGCACGGAGTTGATCAACTACGCGCAATCTCTTTGATTGCGATTTCGACATCATAATTTAAAAATTTCCGAGCGATGCACGGATCGCATTCACAGACGCATTCAGACTTAGAGTCAAAAGGGAACCTGTTTCCACGTCTAACTTTCACATAATTAGCAACAGCCTCATGCAGATATTTCTTGTCGTTTTCTTCTGTGTGTACATCAAAGTCATCTGGCCTTTGAATACCTAATTAATTTATTGCACCTTCTTGATTTAGTTTAAGCGGAGTAATTATGGGCAAAATAAATTATTGCTGCCGATGAGACAAAAGAGAAACGAAGCGAATACATCCCCTGATCACATCTGATTTAGAGTCTTTAGAGTCGAGCTCCTGCTTCTGATTAGTAAGCACACCTAACCAGCTAGATAAAATAGTTGCTGTCATCTGGTCATGTGAGGATATGTTTGTCACTTTTTTGACGAAGTGCTTACAATTTGATGCGGCTTGACTGGAAATAACCTTCCCTTTGTCACAATTTTCATCCGATATTTTGCGGCCCATTGTTGCTGCCAAGTGAGACTCGTTGCTCTCATCTCGTATGCACCATTAATCCCATGTTTCCCCTTTATAAGTATCGGTGAAGAGTGGAGACAATGCGGCCTTCCTACGTCTTCAAGATTTGTTTGTTCGACTGCAAATGCAACAACGAAGTAGCGACGATCCACTACATTCACATTCACAATTTCGTTGCCAACAATGCAATGCAATATCATTGTCGATTCATTGAATACCATTGTGCGTGCTATACGCGTCACTCGTGAATTATTACGACAAGTTCAGCAGGGCACAACTCGCGATGCCTGTCAAATCGAATAAACACTCAGTGTGTTTGCTCGGCGGTACGAAGCAAATAGTTTTCAAAGAGCAATGCGTGCCTAACCGTGCCTAGACATTAATTGAATTGGAAGATGAAATCTGGGTTTACCGTTTACATTCCGAAATAGTCCAACAATGTGTGCGATAGGTACACTGCTGTGTGCATAGCCAACTTCAGCAAGCTCTGGCAGGTTTCGTGTTAGCCTCGAATAAATAGGGCCGACATATTCCAATAATGTCTCTTGGAAGTTCTTGCGTCTATTCTGCGAGCAGTTTCATTAAATAAATTGCATTTTTATGCTTTTTTGATTGATTTCCGACCTAACGAGCTTAGCAAACGGAAAATTAGAATGGCTTTTTTAATGAGCATTTCGTGGCGTTCTATAATGCGGCCAGCATTTCACATACGCTCCATATACTAATATAGAGTACAGTTGGGTATTTTAATTCGAATTTAAAAGATGCCTTACAGACAATTATTTCACGTCCGGAACTAAATGTTTATTAATGTTCGGAAATTTAGGCTTTCTAAAGAGTTCGTAATGGATTTAGCAAATAAAAAGATTACACAAGTTCTTTTATTCACAAATTACAACTTTAATTAACAAAAATCAAGAGTTGACTAATTAAAATTGGTGATTACTTACTATTCACATCAACACCAACACATCAGGTTTGGCTCTACTGGCAAACTGGCATATGCTTCTTCTAGTTATGATCCAAAGTCCACGGACTGGAATCTATATTGGGGACTTGTCCTCGCTAAAGTAGATATGCTTCTCACATCTATTAAGTTCACAGGGGACTCAGATGAGGCAGCATATCAACTTAATGATGTGTTTCTCGCTTCCTATCATGAAAGCTGTGTCTCTTAAGCTTGTGTAGATGAAAGGTTTCCTGGTGCAACGATCAGCTGGCAAAGCTTAGGAAGAAAGTCAGAAAACTCTTTAACTCTGCTAAAGGCATGAAGAGTTGGGACAAACATAGGTTCGCATTAGTTAAGGATCAAACAAACTGTGTAGAATTATTAAAAAGAGGCCGATGACACCTACACGTCAGACCGTAAGGATACATTCAGAACCCTACTCCAGGTTCATTTCCAGGTTCGTCCACTCGTGCACCATACATATATTTATCCCCAAACAAGGCAATAGGCCTAGTGAGCTGCCTAAATCATACAGACCTATAAGTATTACATCATAACGCTCACGCTGAGCTAACCATAGAGCTGAGCATTATAAGGGTGCGAACCCCTTTAAGCGTGCGCGAATTATAAAAAAAAATCATTTGTCCTCAAAACCTGGCCTGTTAGAATTGTGTACCTTTCTGCACTCAAGTCAGTTTGCGTACAGGAAAGGTAAAAGCACAGAAGGTACTCTTCACTGTCTTTTAAGGAAAATAAAAGTAACTTTTCGTTCCAAGGACTTGGCCTTGTGTGCCTTCCTCGACATTAAGGGCGCTTTCGATAACACTACCTACCACTCTATTGCAAGGGCAATCAGTAGCAGAGATATCGAAGACTATACCAATCATTGGATAAGTGGACAAGTGGACACTGCACTTGAATGTCGAGATATTATTTCATCCGCGGGAGAAGTGTCTGTGTCTGTAACTGCAGTTAAAAGAAGGAGTGTTTTCTCCGCTTCTATGGTCACTAGTCATTGTCAATCTTCACAGATCAGGCTACATCGCAATTGGTTATGCGGACGATTTGGCGATTTTTATTAGTGGTAAGAACTCCACGACTTAGACTAGTGTCATGCATGACTGGTCGATTTGGGACCTATCGTCATCAAAGGCTCGTTTGATTATTCCAGTTAAATATCTCGGCATCATCCTTGATAAAGGGCTAAACTGTAATTCTCATATCAAATCCGCATTAGAATGCGCCACTAGGGCCGGTAGACGCCTCTACGGCAGAACTTGGGGTATAAATCCTAAAATGGTAAGCTGGATGTGTACAATGATGGTGAGACCTATTATCGCGTACTTGGCCATCGTTTGGTTGTCCACTAGGAAAACGTCCCGGGGCTTAGGCAATCCAAACAATTAATCAGGCCCCTTTCCTAAAAGGAAATCCTTAATTATAATAGTGATAGCATTAGGAAGCTGGTGAGTTTTCTAACAGGTCATTGAGGCCAGCGATATCACCTTAACAAAATTTGTATGGGCTTAGATATAGAATGTAGTTTCTGCTTGGAAGATGAAGACTCATCCGAGCACATTCTCTGTGAATGCCCAGCATTACTTTGGGGAAGGAGGAAATATGCTCGACAGTGGAGTTGAGAAATTCTGCTACCAAGGATGTACGACTGTTCATTAGGGAGGTGGTACGTCTCTTAGAATAAACAAACCCTAAGATACAATAGATCCATCAGTTCGCAGTGTCTACCATAGAGGCTAGGGTGTTAATTAAAATAGATATGTTATTCAAATACTACACTTATATTCACATGGTACCAGAGTACTCGCAAATAGAAATAGAGCACAGACAGACAGAAATGGATTTATAAATCTATTATTTATACTGGGTATACAGAAGGCGCTGTTAAGCTTACTAAAAGTATTTTCGTAACAATAACTATAAGAATATATGGCACGACAGACCGATGTTGTCCACATCCACAAGTGGAAGAGACCTACAGTTTAATGCCGTATCTGAACAGCGAATTGAGAAGCTTTCCTTGACAATTATTACTGTCGGTCGTTTGTCAGACATTCGCAAGAGTTGAAACCTTGCAAAATATTGTTGGTGTTTCTGGGACTCGAACCTCGAACCTCCTGCATTTCTTTCGAAAAAATGCATAATAGTACCTTTTAAAAATTTATATAACGACCTACAAATTTTCTCATGGAAGGTACGCTTAATGTTTAGAGTTGGCCCAGCACAGCAGTTGCCGATACCATTCAAATATAAAGCTAGCATGGCAATCCAGGAGATGCGCTCGCCCAGGAATGGTGTCTTACAAAAAATCAGAATATGACATATATTACAACTGTCATCCAAGCAATCATGTTCTCAGAATGTGCTTTTAACTCAGCAAAAGAATGAAACTCTCCGTTAACAAAATGAACGGCAATATCAGTCGGTTCTAGGAGAATTGCAGGGTGCAGTGTTTAGAACACTAGAATGAGAGCTCCATGACTTCGCTCAGTATCGATGATGTAAAATCATTCTGATGGGGGATATGAAAGCAAAAATTGGCAGGCAATACATTGGCACCCATAGTTTACACGATAACACTAACGAAAACGTACATGATGGCATCAAGTAGGATTTTGATCGTTGCGAGTACAAGGTTTGCGTGTAAGAATATCTACAAAGGCTTCTGGGTACCTCCTGATGGAGCCAGTCGCAACCAGTTAGACCACGTACTTAGAGACCACGATATGGTACTCCGAACGCGGATTGCATCAGTAAGAACGACTACATCCACTTAGATGCTTGGCGTAAAATACTGTCATGTACGAAAATAGTCGTAAATATCGAGTCGACTGGTTCAATTGTAAATGTATGCTTGTTGCGATTGCGACAATGCAATACAACAATCTCAGAGAACGAGGACACGCGAAAAAGAATGTAAAGAGCTGAGAAGTTATGAAAAGCATGTGTTATGCATATCTGTTAATTCTTTAGCCAGCAGTAGCCAATCTTTTGCAAAAGCCTTCTTTTCTTTTATCTTTTATAGCTTTTTATGATTCTTCATGTCTAGATCGACTTATAATAGAAGAGGACTTAGCTATTGCGCAGGTTTAGCCAGTAGTTCCGATGCTTGAACAGTTCTTTGTGTTTTTAATCCGATTCAAACACTTTTTTAGCGTAGTTCGTTAGCAAATGTCTACCAGGTCTTAGAGGTTTTTCGAACTCGCACTGGGAAGCAAGTCATATAACACCCCATAATGGATTTTTATCTCCTGATTATTTCTCGATTGAGTGCATATATGTTAATCCTTTATTCACTTTAATGTAACTTGTAGCCTTATCTTAATATAAAAGGACAGTTTTCGGATAAGAATGGATGACCACCCGACTGCTGTCTTAGTTGTATTGCTATTTCCCGCTTAAACTGATTCCTACAATATATTCCTATTGTATCATTCAGAATTTAAAATGCCAGTACTCCCTTCACAAGATCCAACTAAAACTTTTTGGCTCGAAGCCAAAATGAAGCGCTTCTGACAAAGTGTATATACGTACTAATATAACTATATTCTGATACGTCTTCTCTGAAAAACAAACAAATAAGCAGACATCAGCATCACATCGCTCATGACAATGGAATCGTAAATATTCCAATTAACATAGCGATTTTAATCGAAAGGATATTTTCCACTTGGTTCTTTCTTGCACACCAAAAATATGGCTCTGCTCAACTTAATTCGCTAATTTGCCCAAGAGGAGCAGCACCAAGAAAAAAGTCCAAAAATAACTTGAATACAACATCGACCAACTTCATCGCTGGGGATTTCACAGTGTGATAAATTACAAAATCCGCTTCAATTAAATGGTTTGCCGTTTGCCCTTTTTCGCCGCATGATTCATAAGGGAGCGTTCTATTCTCCTTTCGCCAGGGCGTAAACATCTCGAGTTTCAATTTTAATTGATAACAAGTGCGTTGTTTCATTGCGAAGAGAAGAATTTACGAATTCTCTTCCTTGGGGATATCAGATCACTGTTTTTTTTAATACAATCGCTCCAACTCCAACTATCTGAATAACTGAACAAGTGGTCTGTTCCTTTTATTCGCATCTGTTCGAATATCTCGCTGTGTATTGTCCCGCCTTTCAACACAAAATTGTTATGGTCAACGCTTGGAGTTTGTTATTAATCGGGGTCATTCAGGCGGGCCTTCTTCACACAGATATACATTCGCAGTATAAATACCAAAGTTCATGTATCTGACAAGATAAGGCATCTTACATGGTGTACAATGTACATAGGAACAAGATCTTTGGCTCTGATATTTCTTCGGCGCCCTCGCATTGGTCTGTTTTACCCTCTCGGACGTATGTGCAGCAGTTCATACAATGGCATGGCCGCGTTGACAGCTGCAGGTGTGAATGGCGCGTTCGTCCGGCAATGTGAGGGGCTCCGCAGCAGGCATTTTAAGACGTTTCGGCCAACCAACCAACAGCCAGCCATTGAATGGCTTTAGGATGATTGTATTGTACCTCAATAATTCAATTGTTACTTAAAGGTTCACCTGCTAGATCGCTCCCGCCATATTACATTCTATTGACACTACAAAATGGAGTGCAGATTGACACGCAATTTTTTTTTGCTTCTAAACTTCGGACGACGACCGCAGTGACGATTGGAAGGGTTTACCCTTTCGATGTTGGTTGCCTTTGCGGGTTTGTGCTGTTTTTGTCCAAAGTGCGCACTCAACCGCGGGAATTCACGTAGCAATTCTCTGTTTCTGTGTTTGGAAACTCCCATTTCCTGTTTATGGAAATCCGCTGATGGTGTGGTGAATTCTTTAATGTAGCCAAGCGTACCATCAGCATGTAAACAAATACAGGCGTCGCCGCCGATGCTCACTTTGTAATGGAAATGTTTGTAAAATAATTGTTGGCTGTCGGCTGGATTTGGCAATTGTGGGATGTCTGGGGATATCTATTGAAATGGAAATTCTGTTTATATAAAGGTACAGATGCATGAAAAAAGCCACAACACAAAAATGTGGCCGCATTTCTCACTCTCACCCACGCACAGTTATGTCTGACTGAAAGTTCCCGTACTGTCTGGACATCTTTAATTGCTTCTTTCATCTCTTCTGAAAAAGTACTAAGACAAAAGCAAAAAAAATGTACTCGTACAGTGTAAGGAAAATTGTAATAAATTGCCACTCAAAACGTCTCTCAACTCGCCGGTTAATTACCGCCCGCTGGGGCGCCGTGTGGGTGCGGGACAGAACTACGCTTATGACTTGAGTGGAGTAATTAATTTTCACGTTCACGTAGAAGAGCGAACAGCAATATGTCATCGATTTTTCACCTCGATTTCACGGGCATTAGGGACAAAACCACTTGGTAGAAGTTGTTGGGAAATCCATCACAAATCAGACGCGATGGCGATAAGTGTCAGTCAAAATAAAGACAAAAACACAACAACAGAAAAACCCCAATCAGGGTAGGAACGCCGTTATGATGGATGGATCTTTGGCTGACGTCGATTTTAAACATTTTTGAAGAAATTTTTTTTTTCAAGCGTTCACCTATCCCTCGGAGTTTGTATTTTTGTTCAAAAATTGGAACCAATTTGCCAAGTGCTCGGTTTTTCAACAAGCATCATACCAAGTAATAACGGAGCACTTTTGACCACACATCCGCCGCAACGGATCCGCCATAAAGGCACCAAAAGATGTTTGTTCATGTGTGTCTACAAATTAATTATACATACATACATACAAGTATATTTTTCCTGCTGGGATTGATCCATCCAACTGCTAAGGGCAGACATTTTCCAAGCGTTCATCACAATGGAAACCACCGAGAAGCCTGTCTGCCGTCCATTGCACGTTGTTGTTTGTAAGCCCACACCAACTTATTCCAAACACATCCTCGCGTGGACCGCAGCCGACTGCGCAGCATACACCGCACACAGTCCATAAAGGGCGACGAATATCTGATGCCAGTACAGATATTTAAAAAATGTATAAGGGCCTTGCGGCCGAACCCGGGACCCGATCACTACCAAATTTTCGAAAAAGTATTGTTTATTGGGTATACACATGTGTGTAAAATTTGAAGAAAATCGGGTAAATTTTTTAAAATTTTTGTTTGGGAGCCCCCCGACCCCGCAGTCCGAGGGGCCTCAAAATTTAATAGAAAGTGTTGTCTCCGGAAATACACATGTGTGCAAAATTTCAATAAAATCGGGCCATGGGAAGTGGGTTAAAAATTGATCGCAAGAATCCACGACAGACGACCGACCGACGTTCGTGTTTCTTATTTGCTCAGAGTATGAGCGTGCTCTAAGTGCTCAGAATAAAATGATCTGAGCTTTTTCAATTTTAACATCTGATGACAAATGTTTGTTTCGATGATTTTCTCCTACAATAAAAAAAAATGGCCCAGGATCGAGGGGCTCCCATATCAATTTCTGCGATTAGAGAATTTAGATGAAAAATTTTAATTTTTATGGGTTGTTTTTATTTTTAGTTTAAAATGCTTGTCATAATCTGAATAAGGTTTATGCGGAAATAAAGATTGGAATTTCCATAGAATAATTGTATGAACTCACGGCCATAGCTCACGATTCCAACACGTATATATTTTTTGCCTATGTATAGCATTCTGGGTGGCTGAGGTAGTCAATTTTGGTGGGAAGTCAGGAGGAAGGCGTGAGATCAGTTGGCGAGTGGTCATTTGGACATTTTCGATTCTTGACACTCCAGGAGTTTCTTGTTCATTACATAATGCCTGTAATCGGAATGTTCGCTCCTATAAATGTTCATACACGCTCTAAAGCCCTTCCTCGGGCGCAAAATTTTTCCATATATGAGGGATTGATGTTCCACCATATTGCTTACGCATACGTAAGAACTGGTCTTGTTGGAATTCGATAGCCATTTGCACCAGTTATTTGCAAGTTTTTTCAATTGCGTCGAAGACCGTTATTTTCGCGTCTTAGAGGGGTGCGAAACAATATAACTTCGCTTTTTTAATAGCTAATCTTAAGCTTCCATGTTTCGCAGTAGACTTTGGTGGTGCTGATTGCGTTGGCACGCTTTGGAGTAGAAGGACCAATAAGGAGTTCTATGAGCTGTATGGCGTCATCGATCGCGTAAGTAACAACGCACTGGACGTTTAAGTTGACTATCAGCTCATGTAAAATAAATCTAACCTTGTGAACTCCAAAATGTTCTGTTACCTTCTTTGATAGTCAGGATCGCATATCACTATTTTCAGTAAAATGGAATCAAATTGCTTGGATCTTTAAGAACTGCAGTATTTTCAAGGTATCCACGGAAATTCTCTACTTTTTGGATTTGTCAACATCTTGACGTGTGAATCTGTAGTGTAATTCTTCTTATAGTCTTCAAAGGGTTTGTGTTAATTTGCTTTAAACTGATTGCGCTTGTCGATATTATCTTTTATTTATAGAGAGCCTTTAACAATAACCGCTGTCAATGCGTTGTACTTCTTTTGCAGAAAGTTTCCTTGCGTTAGGCGAGTTATTTGTCTAAACCTTTGTCGAAATATGATTCGTTTGTGTGTGTGGGCAAAACATGAAATAAACATAGCACCTCTTTTACTACATTACAACTAAATGTCAAATTTGTCTTCTCTTAGTGAACTTCGTAAATACCTTAATGGTCGACAAAGATACACCGCACCGTATTTCGCATTGATGAACCAATCGCAAATATCAGACACACACGAACAGATATTTTGCGACGTAAAATAAACTACATGTACGACGAATCCGCACAAATACCCTAATTACTTGTATGTCAAATTCACTCATTTGTATTCGCTTGTTAGAAGATACTATCGCCATGGCACGAGGCCAGTAAGTACGAGTATAATGCCACACATGCCAGCCACATCGACATCGTGCAACAATAAAGTCCGTTGTAATCGCGACGATCGTCAATATTTCCCGCATGAATTATCCACCGCAAGGGCTATTAGCAGCCACTGCTCATTCTCTTCACTTATCGGAGTCTTTAGGGAATTCATCTAACACCTCTCATTAGGAAGGAGACTGAGACTACGGTATTCCCGCTCGAGCACCTCTTGCGACACAGTCTCTGTGGAGAATTCAGAATCTTGTTCGCCATTAATCTCAACAGCCTCCGTTGGATCTTTGGAGTTTTTCTACGCAAATCAGCCAGATGATAAATTGCCAGAACACAAATCAAAATGTTAAAAGCGTCTCTCGAAGCGTCTGAAGTTTCCGTTTAATTCGCAGTGGTGTCAGCGCACTATAAAGATCATTCTGCGATCATGTATGATGTACACAACAACATCACAACATCTCCGATCGACCGTTACAAACCAGCAAGAACTTCTGCTCTGCTGACGAAAAATGCCACACACCGAGCTCACAACAATAAATTCTCTTCAAAAAGAATTAAATTTTCATTAAAATCATTACGATGACTGAGTGAGTGAGTGAGTGAACGGAATATTATGCGAGTGTATCCCCCCGTCAATTTGACTGTCGACGACGGTTAGGATGGGAAA
Source organism: Nephrocerus scutellatus (assembly GCA_947095585.1). Taxonomy (NCBI): domain Eukaryota; kingdom Metazoa; phylum Arthropoda; class Insecta; order Diptera; family Pipunculidae; genus Nephrocerus; species Nephrocerus scutellatus. Next base: position 3,781,159 of record OX352761.1, on the reverse strand, counting down.
ATGCGGAAAATCGTCGGTTATAAAAATAGACCTCGACAGTCAGACACACGCACTGACTCGGTGGGTAGAGGAGAGAAGCCCCCGACGGGACGATAGTGAAGATGACGCTGATGATGACCGTTTTACTTCAGCGACTATCACAATATTTATACTCGTTTACATTTTACATGTTTTGTTGTTGTCGTTGTTGTTGTTGTTTGATCCAAGACTCCCTTGGGATTGTAGATACTGTTCGCCCCAGTTTGCCTTGATTCAAATTTGCATCTGCAGACTGCACGCCGAGCCATAAAATAATTCACAATGAGTGATTCTTAAATCGGCCGTAAAACGTACGCAGTTCGGTTGCTCTGCTTGGCAGGGTTAGGAAAAATTCAAAAAGCAAAGTTATCAATTAAAAGTGTGCCGCTCTAGACTCTGGCATATGGAAATATACACCGAATAGAACAGAGCAGCGACCTTTTTTTTTATAAGTGGATCGTGGATTCCTCCACGATAGGCGGCGATAACAGCCTCTCCGGCAACAGCTCGCTTGGGGAATGATTATCGAGTGCGCATTTGTCGCCTGAAAGAGGATAATAGCTGATGATGACATCTAATTTTAGAGTTTAGACGCGTCTGACGTGGAAGACAATGTAACTGCATACTTACAGACTGCAAGATTTTCACTGGCATGGCTCAACGCATCAGATCATCAGATGTGGCGCGTGATAATTTAACACAGTTTTGCGGTTTGAGAATCCGAGCATGCAACCGTAGCGTGCTTCGAGTGCGTCGGAGTCGGTTGTCTGCCGCAATGCATTCAGTGATATATGATTGATGATTGGTTGACGATGACGATGAAGACGTTGATGATGTCATACTGCTAATAAAAATGGCAAGAATATAAAGGTGGATGCGATTTTAATTAGTTCGTCTGCATTATTTCGAATGTTTGACTAATTTCCGAGAATATGGCTAATCTTGCATGGAGGACGTCTGAGAATGTAGCGTTATAATTGTTGTGAAATGATAGAACCATTACGGCATCGTCAGTGCATCAAATCAAAAATCCAGAACGAGCTAGACAGTCTTGAATATAATATTTTTTGGAACAGTAAACTTAACACAAAGAACTTAAAAGAATGCTTAAGTCGACTATAGTTTCATTTTTTTCTGAGGGAAGCAAAAAAGCAAATCTGTATCTGATTAATGCCAGCCGCATATTGAGTTTAGCCTAGCGTAACCGAAGTTCTTAGAACAGAAAATTTCAGACTAAATGCCGTGCGCGATTAAGTATAACATTGTGCGCCCTAAAAACCTCAGTTACGCTATGATGTTCTAGGTTATGCGACCGACCTAAGACTTGCATGAATATGCGAGCACCCTGGTGCTTTAACGCATCTACCAAAATGGCTATTTGTTCGACTGTAACGTTGTAACGCAGTTTTTTCTGGTAGTAATGCTCTAACGTTACCTGCAATGACTGCAATGCCGTTTTTCTTGGCTGCAACGCTATTTTGTCTTGTAGTAATGCTCTAAATCTAATTCGTCTGGATTAAGCCTCTGTCTGACTCTGACGCTTTTTTCTGGCTGTAACGCTCTATGAAATAATAGTGTAATTATGGGAGGAAGAAGCGATACGAGAAGACTGGCGAAGATGTATCCTGTGCCCCATACATAAGAAGGGAGATATCACAAAATGCAAAAGGTCATTTCATTGCGAGAATCCAAAATAAACTGACAAGCCTATGTAGGTTGCCCATGACAAATGTTATAAGCCAACTAAAAATATCAGGATCACTATCAAGCCCATACATTATCTATAACGGGCTCCAGCAAGGTGATGGACTGGCCTGTGTTCTCTTCAATATGGCGTTGTAGAAAGTGATCCTTGACTCCGACGTAGCGGCGAGAGGAACAACCCTCTAAAAGTCCATTCAGATACTGGCTTACGCAGAAGATATTAACATCGTTGGTAGAAACCCAAGAGCTGTACAGGAAGCTTTCATCCAGATCGAGCAGGCGGCACGACATCTGTGGCTGCACATAAATGAGAGCATAACAAAGTACATGGTGGCCACGTCTGCGAGTAGAAGATACAACATTGGTGCCGCAATTAAAATAGTGGAGCGCGAATTTGAAGTATATGACCTCTTAGCTGCGTTCGAAGGAAAAGTCTAACGAATAATTGTTGGCTCCGTATGTGAGGAAGAACTATTCCGAAGACTCCATAATGAAAAGATCTACGTGCGTTACCGCGCGCGGCTAAGCCTAACCGAGAAGGATGGCGTAGACTAGGACGCCCAGAACTTACGAATGAAAAACTAGATGATATCGGCTCAAAATCGGGAGAGACTGGTGGAGAGACTTTTTGCGGGAGGCCAGGAGCGGACCCCGGCTGTAGAGCCAAATATGATGATGATGAACGCTCTATGCCTAGCAACACTCTTTTTACATCAGTTGTATGGAAGAATTCTAATATACAATAAACGGTTTACCCCTGAAACTACTTATTACCTTGTCTTTAGGGTGTTGGTATATTCTGTTATTATATTAACTTTAAAGTTAAAAACATGAATTTGTTACCATCCTACACATTATTGGCTGATTTTGCAAACGATATTGATGATTCAACAAATGAAATATTGACTTACATGAATCCACAGGACTTTTATTGCCTTTCATATCTCATTATTTATATCCGAAATAATGACAGAACTATCTCTGTGGAAAAAATAGGGCAAGTTCGTACTGACATTAATCTCGCATATTAAATTGAAACAATGTTTTATTATTACCTCGGATTATGTTAAACGAATTTTTTGTTGGTAATTAAAAAAGTTATAAAAAGTAATAAAAAAATCTTAATCCTTCATAAACAATAGATTACTTTTTATATTGTACTAGCGGAAATACCCGGCGTTTCGCGGCTGCCCCATCCCACTGACCACCACCAAGTTAACACCCGCCCACTGACACTACACCCACTGACCTCCCGCACACTGATCCACCGCCAACTGACCCAACGCCATCTGACCCCCAGCCACTCACAGACCACCCCAACCCACTGAACTCGCACCAACTGACCAACCCACCAACTGATCACCTCACCAGCCCAGAAAACTATAGAATAAGTTTGAGCGCGATTGGTTCATAAAAACATGCAATTTGTAAAAACAATTCGTATGGTGACCCCTTGATCCTGCGTCAAGTCTGACCACTTTCAAAATATGCCTATTAAGTGCCCATTATGGCATTATGGTATAAAACCCCTATGCAAAGTTTGAACGCGATCGATTCATAAAAACATGCAATTTGTAAAAACAATAAAGAAAAATTCGTATGGTGACCCCTTGACCTAGGAGTCTGACCACTTTAAAAATATGCCTATTAAGTGCCTATTATGGTAGAAAACCAATATGCAAAGTTAGAACGCGATCGGTTGAAGGGTTTGGCAGTCCATAGCGGACATACATACATACAAGGTTTCACTTTTATATATATAGATAGATATTCATATTTGCCTGTGTTTATTAAGTTCTTCAGATCAAATTTTAAATTTTTTTAGCCGTATTTACAACTACCCACAGTGACTCTATTTGTTATGTAAGACTGAGTCAGTATGACTGTCAAGTAAGTCATACTGAAATAGATTCATAAATTGTCTCTTAATGTAAGAAATGACTCAGCTTGGATTATTTTGTCTAAGTTCCATCTTTGACTCAAAACTTTTATTTTTCCTGACTAATAGATTAACAAATGGATTATCATTTTTTAATTTATTCCAAAAACGAGACCTTAATATACATATTTCATTCCAATTAGCTAATCCGCCACGTTGTCGATGAATATTTTTGAATTGCGTTAAAATACCGAAAATGAAGCTGTTATGGAATTATCGATTGTCGTGAATTTCGGCTTCAAAAAATTAAAAACAATACACACAGAGATCAAAGCAAAGCGATCGGCCGGCAGTCACTTTAGTTTCAGTAATTATCTATCATCGAAGAAGTTTCTCCCATCATCAGTGGGGGAGAAACTGATAAGCACCGCAAACTAATGAAGACATTTAAACTGGCACTTTCGGCGGCATTTTTGTGAAGCAGTCAGTAGTTGCGTTCCAGACATCTTGCAAGATAAGTGTTTTCCTGCATCATGCAACCATATTCAGCTCAGAGTGTGGAAAATCGTCAGGTGCCATGTTGGTATGTTATGTAACCATTATTCCGAGTCATTGTCATTAGTCATTAGAATGCGTGCGATGAGTCTTCACTTAGATAAATAGGAAAAGGTTTGGTAATCAACCGAACGACTTTAAATTGACTAGCTTCCTGACCTGAAGCAATTGTATTCAGTGATGGACGATGTATAATAATTATATAGCTGACCGGGAAATCGTCATTCAGAACCTCATTGTCCCATCATAGCCACTTTCCGTGCATATCTGAAGAGCAATAATTGGATTATTAACCGTGGTTCTGGCCTCATTACGAAGGAACGACGCTTCGTTTGAAGAAATAGTGGAAATATATTTGAAAAAATAAAAATTTATATTGTGTAAGGAGTTTTATATTGTGGCAGTTCACATTGCGAACCGAAATTCTTTAAAGGAAAGACAACTTTGGTGCGGAGATAGTTGAACAAATCCGAGTGCATATGAGATGAAACATTTAGTGTATCTATTCTTAACGAAAAAACTCTGATGTCGACTTTCATTTAAACCAAGTGTTAACCAAAAGTCATCTTTAAACGGATAATAAACACATTTTATGGTTCAAGCAAATTCCCCATATTGTGTCGGACCAAAGCTAACTAAATGCACCATTCACGCCAGCACGTAGCATATGGGCCATCACTTTGCTCAATCATCCATTGAGCAATTTCAAATGACAGCCAACAACGGCAATAATAAAACTTAAATAGATTTTCCTGTCAAATGTCTCAAAAGAAATAATGGCTGAGGGATGGAAGAAGGGAGATTGCGTCGTATCCTCCTAGGAGCACAAACAAAGAGGAAAATGGGGAAAAAAAATGAAAATTGACACATTCACTATGCTACGTTGTAGGTGCGGTGGCTTATGCGGTGGACGTGAATCCACGCAAGGCTACTAACCATGGTCGACTTTCCATTAATGCTGCGAGTTTTGGCGCTTGTGACGAGTTCGCCAAAACAACACACACACACACACACAAAAGCACGGAAAATAAGAAATGAGGGAAATGATTTTTCATACAAACCACCGCAACTGACATTACTGGTAATACTTTATCAACGGGCAACAGCAACGGCGCATCGGCAACTAAATGGGATGATTACTTTTCGGTAATTTTCGGTCTTTGTGTGAGCAGGAAACTATTTTCTTATTGGCACTGGTTTATGAGAAAACAAACGGACTTAGGAATTTGTTTTGGGAAAGTTGGTGAGGCATTTTAGACCACCATTGATGGCAAAACTGCAATCTATCCAAGTGATGGATACTACTTTTGGAGCCCAGGACCAGACCCTGGTTGTACAGCCAAATACACTGTGGTTCACTAGAGTAGAAGTACATCATTTTTGGAGATACAATTGATATTTCTCCAGTTGTATATCAGGATAGCAAAAACAAATTATGGTAAAAGTAAGAGTAGTTTAAGTTCATGTGATTGGGAAGCACGGTCTCGGCGAACGAAATGACAATGGTGAAAGATTTCTTGATTTCTGCAACACCAACCACCTTGTCATAGGAGGCACCTTGTTTGAGCATAAGACCTGCCAAAAAATCAGCTGGGTGTCAACTGGCAGGTAATCATCATCGAACCTAATCAACCATGTGGCGATAAGCAGACGTTTTAGCAGTTGTCTAATCTGTGGCGATTGTGGCGACCCAACGACATCAGCACAGCTTTTTTGTATCCTCCTCTTGAGAGAGCTTGGGAGAAAGTAAGTTTCCCCGACGAGAGGAAGAAGCGAGCTCCCTCAAAAATGTAGTGTTATGGAGTGCGAAAACTGGAGAGACATTTGCGTTCTTTCTGCAGTTGCCGAACAAACAGGTTTCCGACCTTGATCCTCTGGAACTCAACGCACTGATCATTATTGAACAGTGCGTTGAGTTCCAGCCGACACTACACCTGCTGTTTATCGATGTTGGGAAGGTGTTTGACAGTATCAACAGACAGTTTATCTGACTTATCTTGCGCAGAAGGGGTATACGCGATAAACTATTAGCTATTATTAAAGCAACCTATGATGGCTCTAAATATCATGTGCTGCATAGAGGAAAGCTTTTCAGAGGAATTCGAGATCCTAAGTGGGGTACTACAAGGTTGCATTCTATCCCCGATATTTTTTTTTGTGATTAGCGATGTGCTTCGCGCAGCTTAATCTACTGGAATCGGAGGAATTCGTTGGACTCTTACATCTCAACTCAAATATCTGAACTACGCTGACGACGTTTGTTTACTCTCACAAAGGATTATGGAGCTGCACCAAATGACAACAAATTTTGAAACGGAAAGGAAGGCAAATTTTGTGGGTTTGAAGATTAATACTGCCAGAACCAAAATCATCCGCACTAACTCAGTAACTCATGTTAACATTGCAGGACAACCGGAAGAGCGTGTAGAGAGTTTCTATTATCTTGGGAGTACTGTCTCGACCGAAGGTGGAACTGAACAGGACATTGTCAAATCATCAACCTCGACACTAACTCAGTAACTCAAGTTAAAATTGCAGGACAACCGGTATAGCGAGTAGAGTGTTTCCAATATATTAGGAGTATTGCCTCGACCGAAGGTTAAACTGAACAGAACATTGTCAACTGAATCGGCAAATCAAAATCAGTGCTTGGAATGTCCATGATATGGCGAAGCAATGCGATCAGCTTAAACACCAAGCTACGACTGTTCCATTCAAATGTTGAATCTGTGCTGTTGTATGGGTGCAGCACTTGGAAGGTGGCCGCTACTATCACAAAAAGATTACAAACCTTCGTAAATGGGTGCCTAAGGAACATCTTAAAGGTTTTCTGGCCTTACCGTATCTCTAACGAACATCTTTACCAGAGAACGGGTCAGGAACCAATAGTCACAACCATCCAACGACGCTTAGGCGTAGTAGAGACTCACAAGGGGATATAGGACATAAGAATTATTACTCCGATCTATTTTGCAAGTGAGAGCACGCTTAGACTAGCATTCAATTGGTAAACATTTATTTTTGCCTTCTCTGACAATGTCAAATCATTTCTTTTTCACAATCTTTAAAAAGTAAGGCGAAACCTTTATTTTTAACAAAATTAACTTTTTATACAAAAAAATGAGCTGCTCCGCACACAATTGACTGCTTCTAATCTTATGAACCAATGCATGCTATTCTGCTGAACTGGATGACATCAGCTCGAAATTGGGACCGTTGGAGAGACTTTTTGCGGGAGGCCAGGAAAGATCACTTCTCAAAATTGTCTGGTTCTAATCTAATGAACCGCAGTGTAAAGATCTTCCAAATTGAACTTATAATAAACTTATCAATTGATATTAAAAAAGTGCCAGTAGTTGTATAATTCTAACAGCGTAGCACACTTTTTTTTAATATTTCAAATGCGTTCAAGTCCGATGTTATAATACCTTACCAGGCAACTATGGGTAAGGTATACCCTCCTTTTTCTTGCAAATTTTCAACAAAAATATTTCACTTTAACATTCTCGTCGTGGCAGTACACACGTGTTACAATTTTTGACAGTCTGAAATGAGCAGTCCGTGCGTCTTATCCCCTCTGATATTAGCTGACAAGTCTGTCATCTGTGCACACTTTATTCTTATTCTCGGTGAAGAGCAACACCAGCAGTAGCAGCATTCAAATAGTTGTATAGCACTAGGAAAACGCACAGCGGCCGGCGCAGCAGATGGACTCGGATCAGGGAAAGCAACCAAGTGCAATGAAGTACAAAACCGCAGCCACCACCACTGCTAATGCAGCTAAGGCAGCGTGTTCCTGCTTCGCCATCCGCATCCCAAACCAACCAACCGACAGGACACAAGAAAAATTGCAAACATGCGACTGCCATTTAGAATGTGTTTCCTTTTTCCTGTTTTTCTGTTGTGTGTATCTGTGTGCCATTTTATTTTATTTTTTGTTGTTGGCTTTTTTTCAAAAACACAGAACTTAAACGAAATATTAAGATGCCGTGCACAGCAGTAGCGCGTGCGAAATGAACTGAGTGGGCGCGTGTTTGGTTGGTAAGTGAGAAAATGGGGAAAAGAAAAAAAATTGGGAAAAAAGTGCAAGTATTCTTCCGAACTTTCTACTTTGCGTTGTTTGTTTGTGTCTCTATGTGTGCATTTCAACATTAGGAGTGAGCGACAGACGGGAGTTTCCGACATGACCGACGTCATTTCTTGTATATGCCCATCAATTTCGTGAGGATAACGTGACTCGTCGCGTCGCGTAATGCGTCTGTTGTTGGCCTGTCTTGGTGTACATTATAAGGAGTTTTTCATAAAACAGCTTCAGTTTCCGGCGAATTTAAAATGCTGGCTTAATCTTTGCTGTATAAAGAATTTTGTTTGTGAAGGCTACGCTCGTATGAAACGCATGAAACGAAACATGAAACTTTTATTTGAGAATCACCAAGATAAGATGAAAATTGTATGTTGTTCATTCTCGGAAAACAAGCTTAAAAACAATGAGTTTTATATTTTTTTTGTTTGATATTACCTACGTTGATAATCCTATCTCCCAGTGGACTAGAAATGAAATCGGTCACTCCTCTATCCTGAATTTAGTCAAGGGACAAGGACGCTGAAAGATGAACACATTCATTTTTACACAGACGGGTCAAAAACTTATGACGGAGTCGGCGGAGGTGTTTTCTTAAAAAAGCTAAATCAAATCACTGTAGTGTTTTTCAGGTTGAAATTATGGCGATCAGTGAAGCCTTGTATTGGCTAAAGAGAAGCGTCATATCCGCTAAGGATATCCGTATATTCTCGGATAGCCAAGCTGCACTAAAATCACTGGAATCAGTCTCAACAAATTCAAGTTTAGCCCTTAACTGCCGATCATCTCTCGTGGAGATGAGGGAGCAGTTCAGTATGTATTGGGTGCCAGGCCACAGAGACATTCCGGGAAACTGTATGGCTGACTAACTCGCCAAGCAAGGAACTACACTACCCTTCTTACCTGAACATGGTTCCATAGGCATACCAGTCGCTACATGGAAACTCTTTTTAAAGTGGGATGCTAATGTAAAAACTAACTGTAGTTGCGGTCAAATGGTACAACTTGCATAGCGACAAAGCAGATCTGGTCCAAGCTAGATCCGAAAGGTCCAAGTGTTTGATCTCTCAAAAACTATCGCACATCGGTGCTATTGTAGCTGTCATCACTGGACACTTTATAATAGGCAGGCATACAGCAAGACTGGAGTCTTCTCTAATGACTTCTGCAGAAGCTGCATAAATGAGAAGAGGGAGGAGACCGCATCGTCCATCTTCTCTGTACTTGTCCAGACCTATCCCAAAAGCGTAAACTTTATATGGGAATTTTCTTCTATAACGACACTAATGATCTCATCAACATTTACATTGGTAGTCTCCTACGCTTCTAATTGGTTCTTCGAGTAGGTGGATCGAAATTTTTTCCTGATCCATGTTGTATCACAGTGGACCATTACTGGTCTTAGTGTGTCAATTTCACTGACAGACACCTTAACCTAACCTAAGCTAACCTAATATATACTACTTACGTTGATGTTTGATATGTTCTAAGCCGAAAAATCAGCCTTGAAAACACTGATCTACGACGACGACCAGAGCAATGAATATGGATTAATGATATTAGAATTTTCTCATGAAGCACACGCCAATTTTAATGAGCTCGAGCTGTATTGAAGCTAGCTTACACCCTAACATAAAGCGGACATAAATGTGTGGTGCATACGGAATAGTGCCTCACAAAAATCAGAATATGACGTATATTACAGCTGTCATGCAAGGCATCATGTGTTCGGCGTCTCTGCATGACTTTCTATTAAGCAAAGGAAAATAAAAGCCGCCATTATAGGCTTTAATGTGTGCCGGAAAATCTAAGAATAAAAGTCTCATTAACGTCCATGCACCAACAGAAGATTTCCCATCAGTATGATGTGACATGTTGGCAGCCAATATTCAGGCAGTACCCAAAGAATTCTCCCTGAGTGAATGGAGAGTATGTACTAATGATTTTTATAACGATTTTCACCATTGTCATGCAAGGTGCTTTACTACACGTCCCCTTGTGGGCCCTAGGGCTTCTACTACGCCTACGTGCCATCGCGTGCGTTTCCTGACAATAAGCTCCAGCTCTCTCCAACTCTTACCCAGTTGCCGTGACTCCTCCTCAACTGTTCTGTGCCATGTATTTCTCGGACGACCCGTTCTTTTACCATCCTGAGATAACGGATTCCAATGCATTGCGTAGTTTGCTATGGAACTGTCGCCTTTTAGGTGTGTATGACCAATCCACTGTCACTTCCGTCGTTGGATGGTTGTGCCTCTTGGTTCCTGACCCGTTCTTTGGTAAATATGTTCGTTATAGATACGGTTAGGCCAGAAAATCCTTAAGATGTTCCATAGGCACCTATTTACGGACGTTTGTAATCTTTTTGTGATAGTAGCGGTCACCTTCCAACACCTGCACCCATACAACAGCACAGATTCAACATTTGAGCGGAACAGTCGCAGCTCGGTTTTTAAGCTGATTGCATTGCTTCGCCATATCATGAACACTGATTTTCTTTGCCGATTCGGTTGACAATGTCCTGTTCGGTTCCACCTTCGGTCGAGACAATACTCCCAAGATATTGGAAACTCTCTACACTCACTACCGGCTGTCCAGCAATGTTATACTATGTGGGACCACTTAATCCAAAATACCGGCTTTTATCATTCCAAAACTCAATGGAAAAAGTCTCAAATATCTCGGAGTAATCTTGGATAGTAATCTGGAAGGATAAAATAGTGAACAGGGCTAAAAAAGCGTGCGTGGCCCTCTATGCCAACAGCAAAACCATAGGCAGGAAATGGGGTCTTCAACCAAATCCTGTAATACAAATCACCGATTAGTTCCTGTTGTGCACGACCAAATAAATAAGATATAACCCACAACAGAAGGAACCACCAAAACCTAACTTAAGAACAAACAGAGTTAAGTTCACACGACTAAAAGCTTTAACACAATCAGTGAAAACTACGTCAAATTGATTACGTTTTTCAGCTTCTTTAAAGCAGTAATTCAAAGTTATTTAAGGTGACGCGCCATGAAAAATCCCGTGTGGAGATACCCTCAAATGATGTTAAACTATTTGAAATAATCTATCTTTTAAAAGTTTATCTATAAGTTGGGAATAGTAGATAGTTTGGAAATAAAAAATAATTTTAAATGAAATGCTTATCACCCGATTTAAATATAGGGGATATAGTAAAAACATTCCAGTCTTCAAGAAATATTCCTAAGCAAAAGGATTCATTGAAGGCAAAACAAAACAAAAATAGGTAAACAGTCAGCACAACGTTTTAAAACCATAGGAATAATACCACGACAATCTGGAATGACTTTTGGGTTAATTCTACGCAAAGCAGCCTTTACTTCATCCGGATAAATAAAACTGTTACAACAATCGGTAATATGTTCCAAATCCTTATAAATTTCATTGGAGAAATTAGAGGACAAAGAGCAATTATAAACATTCTCAAAGCAAGTTGTAAACAATTCAATTATCTCTAAAGGACCAGATGAGTGGAAATTCTCATACTGCATGCTTGAAGGAAATCCAATACTTTTGCGCTTAGTATTCAGAAAAGACAAAAAAAGTTTTGGATTATCTTTAAGGTTGTTTTCTAGTACTTTTTAATGTAAATTTTTAATCTGAAATACAAATGTGTACAAAATCTAACGAGGCCTGATCACGTCCACTTTTAGAAAAAGTGTTGTCATCAGAAATGCACATGTGACTATGACTTTTGACACTATTTTAAAACGTTTTTATTAACTCGCTTCTCTTGTCTGTTCGATACAAACTTCGTAATTGATTTTAGGCTAACTTCCTGATGAACTAGAAGTGTCTAGTGAGAGATTAGAGACTTTAAACATAGCTCAGAACTGGATGACAATTTATTAATTACTCACTTTCTTGTCTGTCTGTTTGTTAGGGTGCCGTATGGAACCCTATTACTACGTTCACGCTATTCTTTCGACCATATGGTTCTGTTACCTTTGAAGGCATTATCTTTTTCAACTAAACGGTTCGATCTGGATTAGGAAGACTAAAAAGAAGAAAATAATTATTTGAATTAAAATATATTTTCAATATACCACGCTTTTAAAACCAACAAAAAGTATAAAATAACAATTGAAATGAAAACGTGAGGCGCATCAAACTATTCGTGCATCTATTATCCATTGCAAGCACCCAACGTTTTTCATTTTATACTTTTTGGTTAGAGTTCAGTTATTTGAATATTTTGTGTGTAGTTTTTAAAATTCTAAATAAAATAAAAATCCATTTAGTATGTGTTTTGTTTGAAGGATCTTCGCGGACCCCTTTCGTCGGGGGACCTGGCACCACAGTTGGGGTCCGGCCCTGGATCCACCAATGACCGAAGACCACACTATGCTGCATAGACGAAGTTAGCAAAGCGTTAAATCCTTTGTACAGCGAATAAAATCAACCAAAATCCTTAAAAATATTCGACAATTCAAATTAACTACACTTTTTCATAATTTGCTTTAATTTTTTCCACCATTTTTCTACTCTAAACATAGCAAATCCCATTTAAGAATTCTATTAGGTTTTGATCCCATCATCCCATATATCGCAAATGTGCATCATGAATGCTGCGATGTCAGTTGGCAGATTTTGAAGTCATATGCAAAAAAGCTCTGCTCACATCATCCTGTCTGTTGGTGCACTAAATCCGAATTTGGACACCCGCAAAATTTAGTGCATTCCATTAGTGTCCAGCGAGGTGCAGCGCTACGACTGAATGAAGAGAGAAAAATATTTTTGGCAGCAAGTTTTAAATCCGCCGTCGTGGAGGGAGTATTTCACAAACTAAATTGCTGCTGGAACCGCACCACGCGGCGCGTGTATATCAGGACATCTATAAATATCCATCAGAGGTCAGGCGCAACTATTTCTAATAAAAAATCCACTATGTCCCCATATGCAGTAGGAGTGGAAAAAACCTGCAGTCACTGATCTAAATTCTCAATTTCAACTTTTTTCACGCGTGCGACATCGCCGCAGCCAAACATAAAACCCGCGACTATCGCGAAAATGCAGTTAGGCATTGGGCTCGGCGAACTCAGTGCATATGTTGGCCTCTACTGCAGATGCTTTCGAGACTATCAATTATTGATGCTGGCTCAGAGAGAGAGTCGACAAAGGTACCTAAACAACACACATGCGTCGAGTGTATTCATTTCTGGATCAGGGACATTATGTATGTATGGATTTGATCCCTGATGTTAAAGAGTGACTCGCGGTCAAAACATTTCGATTTCGAATCCCATTGGAAGGTGATCGACTGCATAGCAATATTCTCCGCTGACCATCGCATGGACAGTTGCAGGACAAACAGGACATTAGTATGCCCAGGGTTAAAGGTGCGGCTGCATATGCCATCTCGTGCTGCTGTCAGTTTAATTGTCGATTGCGCTGCCGTTGCCAACAAAAGTGCTCCACCAGCTTATCCACCTCCCTTTCCCTGATGAATATTCAACGAGATCTGACAAAGCCGTCGAACTGTACCCTATGTGCGCTCTGTTGAAATGCGTGCTGTGTGCCAGCATCAACATTTTGTTTTCATCTGTTTCAGTGGGAAAGGTCGTGTTGTTATTGTTGTTGTTGTTGTTAGCGGATCTCTCGGCCTTGCAATTAGCCATATCTATCAAATGCACATTTCGCCGTCAGAATACCCGAATTATTGCAAATATTTGCAATTTTAATGCAGTCGCCGTCGGATGATATGTGGAATTTTTGAATTAAACATTTGAGATGCGTGCCGCAAGCGCGGTCCATCCAGCTACTCGTTTGGGTAACGCATTTTTCGAAAGTACAAGTTCCGATTAGCTGATTTTAGGGTACATACTTGGCTGTGGCACTTGTTTCGCTCACAGCCTCAACAAATATCAATTATATCGTAATTTTTATTGAAATATGCTATTAGAAGAGTTTCATTTTGATTACAGTTGTTGCGGGTTAAATATTCGTTTTGCAAGAAGTACAATTATGGATTGCGATTCGACCTACAATTCTGGAATAATAATGTAGCGAATTTCCCTTCAAGGAGTTTTGCAGATGGTCTTCATTCCTGCTTTAGTCAAGGTTTTGTTTTTCAAATCAGATTCGATACACAGATGGTGATATTCATGCATTATATTGAGATTCTCCGCTAATATTGCCGATAAAAATATTTGAAACAAATTATCCAATATTGGTATGCTTGTTTTTAGTTCTAAATCCAACAGATGAAGATGAACATTTTGAAATAGTGACATGCCATCAAATAATCACCCATTGTGTGAACCAAAAAACTAACCAAAATGGTATCAAGAGAACTCACCAAAGCCCACTGTGCAAGACATCTGGTGCATTATAATTCCCGAAAAAATCCTTGAAATTTTGATCTTTTGAGATTTTAAGAAATACATGTATGGTCTCTTAATTAATGCGTATATTATGGAATTTGCGAATTGAGGCCGTATCATGCTCATATTCGAGATGGTAAAGGGCAAAAATGCACAGAAAAAAATTATTAACAGATTGGCTACAAGCTACGCACGCTTCCCACCACAAAGAGAAGTGTAATCAAGTAGCTGGTTGATGTCTTCATTTTCGAACGCATTCGGCCGCATCAAATTAGATCGTGGATTGGAACAATTTAATTTTGGCAGATAGCAGCGCTGATGGCTGACTGCTTTGTTGCACTGGCGGCGGTCTCTGTTCTTGTTCTCTGCGCTGCCGTATAGATCTTAATTGAAGGTTCTCTCTACCGACTAAGTCGGAGTTTCTGTATTCTTTCCTTGGTTGAAGACACGAAAACAATCGCCCCGCATATACTGTTCAGAGCCGCAGGATCGGTGTCCGCGACCGGAGGCGCCGAACAACGCATACAATGCTCTCCTTTGGCTTTGTTTTCTTTGTTAACAAATGAATTAAGACATCAGATATAACGACTTTGGAAATAAGTGGGCGGAGTTTAGTTTTAACTTCTTCCCTGTATTTGTGGCCGTACTCTGTATTTTGTGTGTTCAGTGTTCGGTGGAATTCGTTAGAATCGTTGCCATCGGTAGTTTCCGTATTCTCAATTAGTGCAGGTGTGGAACACTTAATTCGCAGTTGAGAATTCATTTCTTACTCGTGGTCTTTGTCTAAGGTCATAACTTATTGGTCAACAGGATTTTGGACACGCATAGTGATGCAGATGTTTTTGTTTTACGGAAATGGATATGGCTAGAAAGCCATCATACTGTGATGTAATTAAATGAAAATTGTTGCTGGTTCCTGCTGGATAGTGAAGAGCTATAATTAAAAAATAATTGAACCTTTCTGTTTATTACATTTATGGAAAATGCGGGTATATCACTCGTTGTTCAATGTGCAGTGTAGTAGTTAATATTAAATGGTTTAATGATGCTTAGAAATAGAAAGAAAGAAGGCTTTTCTTGTAATTTTCATTAAATTGCATAAAATAAAATAGTACAATAAGAAAGTACATTCATTTAGTAGTACAAAGAATAGAAAAATTAGGTTAGAGAATTAAATATTGTTAAGTTAAATAATACAATAAAAAAAAGAATTGGAAAAGAATCTCGTCCGTGAACTAGATCAGTACAGAGAGCAAGGACCGCACCAGGTGCGGAATATCTTCCAAAGAGTCCGCGGTATGACGCAATTTACACCGCGATGCACATACTGCAAAGACAAAGAGGGTAATCTGATCGCCAATAGCAAAGGCATCTTAGAGCGATGGTAAAGAGTACATTCGTTAGTTGCTAAATGGCCAGTAAACTGAGGAATTGGAGGCTCCATCAATGACCGAAGATCACACCATGCTGGCGCCACCAAGCATAGACGAATTTAGCACAGCGATAAATCGGTACAAAAATAATAAGGCCCCGGGATCAGGTGGTATCCCAGTGAAGCTGATAAGGTCAGGAGTGTCCGCAATACACCAAGCAATTCATGCAAGTATGGGAGGAAGAAGTGATGCCAGAAGACTGGCGAAGAGGCATCCTGTGTACCATACATAAGAAAATAAATATCACAACATGCAGCAATTATCTTGGTATAATGTTTTTGGGTACCGCGTATAAGATTTTCTGCTCTATCCTACAAGACAGGAAAGCCCCACACGCTAAAGTCTTTATCGGTCCATACCAGTATGGCTTCATCAAAGGCAAATCAACAACTTATCAGATTAACACCCTTAGGTGGGTGATGAAAAAATGTCTAGAGTTTCAAAACTCACTACACCACCTTTTTATAGACTTTAAAGCCGCATATGATAGCAAAGCCAGAGTAGAACTTTATAAAGCCATGAGAGAATTCGACATCCAAAATAAAATGACACGACTATTGAGGTTGACCATGACTAATGTTATAAGCCATGTAAATATATCCGGATCACTATCAAGCCCATTTAACATCTATAACTTGCTCCGACAAGGTGATGGACTGGCCTGCGTCCTCTTCCATCTTCCATCAGACGCAGACGACATCGACATCGTTGGTAGAAACCGAAGAGCTGTACAGGAAGCTTTCACCCAGATAGAGCAGGCGGCACGAAATCTGGGGCTGCACATAAATGAGAGCAAAACAATGTACATGGTGGCCACGTCTGCGAGTAGAAGATCCAACATTGGTCCCTCAGTTCAAATAGTGGAGCGCAAATTTGAAGTAGTGCTATTATATTTAACTATCTTGGGCAGCCGATAACAGCATTGAACTTAAAATACGCGCACGGTTGCTTAAAGCCAACAAAGCCTACTATAGTCTGTCAAGACTCTTCAAATCCAGAAACCATAACATCCAAGCTGCTGATATATAAGACAACGGTCATACCAGTACTTACATATGGATCCGAGAGTTGGGTGCTTAGCAAAAAGCATTCTGACCTCTTAGCCGTGTTCGAGAGAAAAGTCTTACGGATAATTGTTGGCCCCTTATGTGAGGAAGGACGATTCCGAAGACTCTATACCGCGTTACTGCGATATCGACATCGTGAACAGAGTTAAGCTCGGTAAGCTCCGGTGGGCAGGACACCTAGCTCGCATGAGCGAAGAGGATACTGCTCGGAAAGTCCTTTCGGTAGGATTTACGGAATACAACAGCGAGGCCGGTCAAGCCTACGCTGGAAGAGACCAGGACGCCCAGAGTTTAGGAATTCCAAACTGGATGACATCGGCTTGAAATCGAAACCGGTGGAGATATTTTTTGCGGGAGGCCAGGACCGGACACCGGTTGTGCATCATCAGGGTTCATAAGCACAGAAACGGGAAATTTCTCAAATATTGAAAAGAAATCTTTGTCCTGATTAAAAACCCTGCATCAATATTCAACAGTTGTTCTCCATTTTAAAACAAAAAAAAAATATCGTTAAAAGATATTTTCTGAACTCTACCCACCTTGCAAAAGCAGTTTCACTGACTGCCCTTACATAATGGTGGTACATCGAAACATAAACTTTATAACGAATTCATCGCTTCGAGCTGGCATTTGCTACTCCGCTGACTAGAAACGCACAACGTTCATGAGTATGCAAATATGTTATGGAAAAATATATGTATCCTAGTAGAGATTATTACAAATTTACTATCGGAACGCGCATACAGGTGAATCCGGAATAAATTTGAATTTACGACAGATTTTACAGATGTTTACTGCCGGAGCGATGTGGTCGCCCTCATTCCGAATTCCTCCCTACAGAATTTGTGATAAACTTCTTCAAAAAGTTAAAGAATAAAAAATGCAAAATTCTAATAAATTTTTCTTTTCGTATCGCCTATTGGAGAGAGAGAGCTTAAAAAATGTACACATCAAAATGGGTTAACGTACAGTTGTCCCGATATGGAAATGTATTTATGTAAAGTAAGAGCACGTCCGTGGCCCACTTTATCTGCGCGAGTAAAAAGTTGAATAAAATCTGAGTTATAGGTTCGTTCGAGAAAACTTTTTCGTTTCAAAAAATTATTTCAAAAGTATCTGAAGAGGCGGCCTAAGCCTGATAGTAATAAAAGGAAAAGTCCTGGATTTTTTCATTTAGGGGCTTAGAACTTATGAAAGTAATTGGTACTATATGTAAAAATAGTCTACCAAATTCACAACAAATCTAGGTAGATTGTCAGAATGTGGTGGTAAAAACTTCTTCTTCGAATAATTTCTTCCCCTCAATAAATGGCTTCAAAAAAGATTAACAGATCTACGTTTTGGTGCACTTTTCTTATTACATTTTGTAGTTGTTAATACGAGTTATAAATTTTTTTAAAAGCAATCAATGAAAATTTATAAATGCTGTAATCAAAACTCGTTGAAGGATGTGATCTGTGAAATTGTTCCACTCAATTCCTAGCTACCTTTCTTTGCTCTTCTTCCATTCTCTGGGTTGCTTTTATTAGCCTTAAAAAAAACCATATGCTGTGCATAACATAGATTATACTCACCATATAAGCTGTAACCTGACCTGAGTGTGGACCCTCCCTCATAAATTTTTATGCAAATTCTATTCGATAGTCAAGCGCTATGAAGAATGTCTGCAGCATTTTTCATTTTATGTTCAGTTTTTTTATTTTTTGTTTTTAGTCAGAATGTAATATTGAAACCGGACAAATGGACTCGACTCGAGTGTATTATAGGATAAATATTTAGAGATCGCCATCGTCATCAGCATCAAACTTGAAAGAAGTTTTACCTCTCGTCCAAGAGGAGGATTTCTGTTCGAACAACTATTTTTCATAGCTTCAATGCTTTTTTAGGGACAGCAAGGATACATCAACTTTCCAAATAGTAGTCACAAAGTCCGGTAGACCGATGACTTAGTGGACTTAGTGGAGTGTGTGGGTTTTCTTCATCTTCGAGGTAAAATAATGTTTGGTTGTTGGAGAGAAAGGATGAATGGACGATTTCAGGAATGTTTTTTGTTCTTGGTTTCTATATAAAGAAAGGACAACTATTCTGGATATCATCTTCAATGCCGAATGCTTATTTAGTTTATTAAGTTTATTCAGCGGTGGTTTATGTACTTTGCAAAGTATTTCTGAAGAAAAGGAACTTTATTTGGTATATCAATGAAGTGCGGCGTTCCTTTTATGGAAAATAAAGAAAATTGGTTATTCATTTTCCCAAATGAGTTGATTTTCATATCAGTGCTGGTGGCTTATATTAATGTACATAACAATTTACCTAATAAAAGTGAATTTATGCAATTTTTTGATTTTTCACTATCACCAGTCATGTCAGTCATAAAAATATATTATGAGCCAAAGAACTGAATGACTTAGGAGCACCACATGGCTCGAGATGGGAAACTGATAATTGGTCAACAGGAAAATTAGATTTTAAAAGATGGAAGATACTAAATCTAGGGAAAATAAGGTAGTTATATTACCTACCTTAAGAAGGAATATGGAAAGCCAGCCAGTGTTTATAAACATCTTTATCATAGTAATGGAATTTTATACCATTACTATGACGGATGACTCTTTATCCTCTCAGCAGAACCTATATTCTGTCTCTGATTCCACACCAATTTTTTTAAGGTGACATCGCAAACCACAATGAGCTGTTAGAAAGCCTGATTAATTGTTTGGACTGCCAAAGTTCCGTAACACTTTCCCAGTTGGCCAGACGTAGTTTGTTTTCCTAATTTCCCTTAAAATAGATTCATAGCTAGCGTTATCTTAAGCGCCCTCAATGTCTAGGAAGGCACACACCCGTCACCGCCGGGAGCTTTAAAAGGTTTTAAACAGCCGCATGCTTTATGCTTTATGGATTAGTGTAGCTAGGGGCATTTCAACAATATTTGCGCAGCATTTCCTCCATGTGGCACGTTTTGATTGTCTTTATTCAATCGGAGTTGATACACTTCCATATCTAAGTCCCCTGTGGACTTAATAAATGTGAAACGCATAGTTACTTTAGAGATGACAATTCCCCGAAATAGATTCCAGCCCGTGGAATTTGGACCATATCTAGAAGAAGCATGCCATGACAGCGAGGCTTCATCGGTCACATGCCAGTTTTGAACAAAGTTGGAGATAAATGGACTGCTCAACAGAAAACCGAACAATTGAGACCACGATACGGTTGGCCATCGATAGCTCAACAGCTTCTTTATATACAGCGGGTTGCTCATCAGCAGGACCCGAGGTTGATGCGCTTTGAGATGAATCGGTATCATCAATAATGATCCACGGAAAACCGAGAATGGATAAAAATTACTATTCCCTAATATTTCGTTGGCAGCATTCAAGGCATCCAGCACAACCGGCATCGTAGAGATACCAATATGACAACTTCATTATACCCATAGTGCTGGCTTCGCGAGACGCTGCCCGGTTTATCCTTAGGGTTAAATTTCAGCCACACCTTAGTCGAGCCACCAGTAACTATTTCCATTACTTTTATCACGGTCTCGGTCAGGTATGCTACTGCAGTATCTCAAGTTAGCATCCAGATTACCTAAAGTCATTGAACCATGTCGGATGCGTTTATCCGTTGCCTTTCTAGCAACAGGGCAGATTGCACGTGTTCGACAAATAACCCAGTGCATCCAGATACAAGAATGCCTCTGGTGGTATCAATTCATTCTCCAGTGCACTCTCGAAGCACTGCCGATTAGGGTAAAAGAATCCCGAGATTAAGACGTTTTCAACAGAGGCAGACCGTGCAAAATGGTTCCTAGTAAGATGCAGAACCACATTATATATTCTGGACACTCCGGAAGCGTCCAAGACTTTCTTATTTGACACATAACGTCTAATTATATTATAGTTTTCTGAAAGGCGAATTGATAAACTTTTCATGACAGTAATAGCTCTCGGAGGCTTGTCAGACATTCGCAAGAGGTGGGACCATGAAAAAGGTTATTGTTTATTTTCTGGGACTCGAACTTCGAATCTTACGCTCAGTAGTCCAAAGTACTAACCACTAAAGTCACGGCGCCAAAATTATTAGCCTTATGCGGGGATATAATTATGTATTAAACAATTCTTCTTGGAATTGTTACAAAGGTATAGCTGAAGCGAGTCATAACAATAAGATCTCTTACTAAATTCAATTCCTTCACTGAGTGAAGCACTATCATATAAACAAAATTACAGTAAATGATCATAAATTCATATTTTCAAGACTTTTAATCGTACAGCAGTGAATACTCAGAAAGCAAAGATTAATTTCCGACCTCACCACTAACGACTGACTACTCTCTGTGCGGCAATAACAAGCTTGCTGAATGCTAAAATGTAATTGAAAACTTTCTTGCCGGGGCACAGGATGTGGTTGGTGATCATGGGGAATTCATTATAAGCAGTTAGTTAACTTTTGATTTAAGGACATCGTCAAAAATTTTACGTTTCATAAATTCTTATTTCTTGTGTAAAGTATAGAAAGTTACGAGTATTTTTCCTTTTGTTTTTCGCACCAACTTTTGCCGCAGCTCACGTCACAGTGGTTGCCGACATCATGAACTAAAATTTTTTTTGTAACAATGTAGAGAGTAACGGAGCGAAACAGATGGATCCACCACGATTATAGCAGGACGACCGCAAGCTACCAGGAGAAGAAAAATTAACGACATCAAAAATTATAAGGCGGACAAACGCGGCAAACGATTTGGATTTTTCGTTTATTTTTTGCATATAGCCCGGGTTAACTAACTGTGCCAGACGATGAGATGAAATCTTTATGGAAGCAGGACTAACAAAAGAGAAAAAGGATTTTTCTGGTCAGTTGGCTAGGTCGTTGGCGATGATCCTTTATCTGATGGCAGTTTCGTTTTATTGAACTTAACAAAATTTATATTCCCTTTTGTGCTTCGACTCCACGACGGCGGTCGGTGGCGAATGGATTATATGACAACGAAATATGCAAATCACAGCCTCTATCGCAATCAGTCGCTTTCAATAAGGATTACGGATTGAATATAAAAAGAGGAATTGTAAAGTTTTTATGATTGTCTGTCAATAGACCTCGTAGGGGGAGTTAGCCCTAGTGGTTAAAGAAATATGCAATGCAAATAAATAGTTCGTCTCCATTAATGTCCAGAAAGTTTCTTTTAAAATTGCACATAAACTATGCTATTACACGTGCACTCAACGTTACTAAGTCCTTTCAAGTGCAAAGGTAGTTGACCGACCGGAAACTATAAGCCAAAATCCTGTTACGTTAGTCCAAACCAATAAAAGAAAGCGATAACTTGCCAGGACACTGATGAAGTTTTATCCGCCGATTTTAGTCCTCGAAGTGAAGACCAAGGTGAGTATTCCCGCGGATCCACATCAATTTGCATATGAGCACGGATATACCACGTCGACAAGTTATCGACAAATTGAAACGTAGCTTAAAAGTCCAGCGACAAGGGGCAAAAAGGATTTGCGCATTTGCATTTATCTCGAGTCCTATACAAAAGTAAAACAAGAAAATAACATCAGAAAAATCCCGTCAGCAGGCAGGGCAGGGCAGGCCTGTCATGCGAACTAGCATATGTGTACTGTGGATGGCCTCTTAAGTATTTAATCCTCTTTCGTGGTTAACTGCATCTGACAGAAATTTACGCGAGGAGATATTCACGGTTTGAAATTCATCGAGAATGAGAAAACGAATGTTGCGTTTCATGTGATTTCGGAGGGTGGCTCTACTGATGCTTTGTAGCCGCGTGACAGACAACAAATGGACAGTTTTCACGTTTCCGTCTGTTACTGTATAAGCATAGGGAAGGATTTAAAATATATTTCCCGGGACAGATTTAATGAAAACGCACAACACGCTTGCCGATATTTTTCTTACCAATCAGACAAAAGTCGGCGATATCTGTTTTTGCGATAAATACGCATGGACGGACAGACAGACGACGTGTAATGCATTTTTCATGTTTATATCGAGAAAACGTTAAGTAGATCACACTGATGACATTATTTGAGGATATAGAGGGCTGCTTGCGTATCCTGTCGGGTTGTGGCTATACGTTCTCCCGTGTACACTTTTTATGTGCATCAAAGCTGAACGCATACTGACAAAAATGTTAATTCCTCTTAATTCAGGAATTAAAAGGGAAAAACGTTTTTATTCGTTTGCTATTAGAGTGAGAAATTTATCGAGCAGAAGGAGTTGCGTGCATGTTATATAGATACATAGATGACAGAGAAGGTCAAAAAGGGTGATGGTGAAGAAGCAGTTTTTTCGGCTCTATAATGTAAAAAAGTAAGCTAAGTTAGTTATGCCCGTTTTAAGTCTCAGCTTGTAAAACAGTAATCAACATTGGGAATTGCAGAATTCTCGCTGCAAAATACTTTTACTATTTACTTATAATTTACGGCTATCATGAATATTCAATACTCGGAGGTGAAGTGGCAACAATGCACAATCTGGAAGCGAGGTTCAGAGGCTTGAAAGCCACCCTTCCATACAACCACTGATACCTGGTAAACAAACAGAGGCACATCTCAACATTCATAAATCTGCTGGGCCTGGTGGTATTCCTGCTATAGTTTCGAAGAGAGATTCTGGAACGTTAACATTGCCACTGCGCAGTCTATTCCATTTCTTTTATTTTCTGGAGTCTTCCCAGGGAATTGGAAAACAGCCTTTGTTCAGCCTGTTCATCAAAAAGGCGAACCGTTATCTCTTGTTCGTACCGACCCATTGCGCTAACATCCATACTATCTAAAGCCATGGAATTAAACGTAATCTTATGCAATACCTTGAATCTCGTAAAATCCTTGGGACCAACAGTGGGGTTTTCAAAGGCAACGTTCAACAGGTGATCTGATGTCTTATCTTCATGAAAAGTGGAACCAGTCTATTTACAAATTTGGTAAAAGCAAAGTTGTTGCCCTCGATATTTCCATAGCATTTGACAGCGTCTGGCATCTGCCTATAGAATTGATAAGACTGTGCTTGATTGGACTGGTAATTGCCTCTTTCTGATCGTTTAATCCAGGTCGTATTGGACGTTTTCAAATCCAATGTTCACCGCATAAACACCGGTGTTCCTCAAGGCTCTGTTTTATCTCCGACACTCTTTAACATTTTCATTAATAATCTCCTATCTGCTACTTCTAATCAAATTCATGGTATCGCTGACGAAAGCTTTCTTAGTTTTTAATATGAGTTCGCGCTTTCTGCACGCCCCTCTTCATCCCAAGTGGAACTTTAACCGCAATGTAGGTTAAGCACGTTAAATTCTGATATTCACATTATAACAAGGTGGGGAATACACAATAGAGTAGAATTTAACTTTCCAAAACCCCATACTGTCTCCTGTCGTCTAAGCGTAATTTAATAAACCCCAGAAGATTTAATCATAAATGGATCCTTCATCAAAGAAACTGATACGGTACGTGCGTTAACAACAAGCTTCGTTGGAATGACTACATATTCGCCATCGCTTAGAACTCTGCGGTTTCAAGGTGTACTTCACTCCCTCAGACCTGGCTGCTATTTACAAGGCACATATGCGCCCTAAACTTGAACACAATTGTATTGTCTGGGCAGGTGCCCGCAAGACCACACTGAATCTTCTTGACCGAATTCAGAATCGCGCGATAAAACATATTTCTGACGCAAATATCGGGAAAGCAATCGAATCGCTTGAACATAGGAATGTTTCCTGCTTGTCACTGTTTTATCGCGTTTTCCACAAGCGGTGTTCAAATAAATTATCCAGATGTATCGCGCCCATCCATCAGCTCATTCGCAATACCCGTGCCTCAACTAGAGCCCACGTTAGGCCTACCAATTCAAGGGATCCCTTTTTTAGCCGCACAACAGCTATGTGGAATGCATTGAATGAACTTAAGACAAATGTGCATAGACATCTCATCTTTCCCACTCCCAAATTTCCTAACACCCACGCTATGCTATGCAGTATACCTAAGGGTGCAAATCTCATGGGCGTGTGTACATTATAAAAGAGGGAGACTTAAGTTTAACAACCACATTAACAAAACAATGAAAAAAGTTATCTACGCCCATTCATTTGGAACATCCGCCACCAAGAAGCCAAAACGATCTGTCCAACAATGCCAGTATGCTCATCTATAAGCAGCTCATTAGGCCAGTGATAACCTTTGGCTTTCCCATATGGTTCACCGTTTCACCAACAACGATGGAGAAGATCTCCCTCTTCGAAAGAAAAGAGCTTCGTATCTGAATAGGACTCTAAAGCTGCCAAATGCCAAAAAAATTAACAAAGCAGCACATCTGCTGCCAATTGATCATTTGTTCTAAATTCTAAAAGAATTCGTGACGTGTTGGAAACATATGGTAATATGAAGATTCAAGGATTGAGAAACGAGGAAATCGAGCCAAGCCACCGCAAAAGAGGACACATCAGAGGATTCCCAGATGCGAGATTGAGAAAATCTTCAATAATTAAGATGCCTGCTTCTTTCTCGGTTTTGGGCAATTGCATAGCGGCTTCAAATCTTACTAAGTATAATGTTTTTTACTTTGTGGAATTCATATTATAAACTTTATTTCGAATGCAGTATAAATATGTATGACAGAATTGAAAACCAAAGTTCTAAACCGCCCCAAAGTTACGAGTGCTATCCAGAAGAACTCGAAGTTATCCATGCTGGATAGGATGCTCACGCATTTAAAACTAACCACATAATTGCACTGAATACCATCGAAGCAGAGATACCCCATAAATAGGTTAACACAGACAATTGCAATAAAAGTGCGTGCGTTAGTGGCAACAACTTTAAACAGCGGACAATATAATATGGCCATTACGTCAACTATTTTAAACGCATGAGGTTGATGGACCTTATGAAACTATCCGATGCGTTCGCCTCAAAATACATATGACAGCGGAATAAGGGTCGAAAATAATTACTTTAAGGAGCATCAATAAACGCCAGTGGAAATTATACGCACATGTGCTATCCATTGAAACCACACCATATCGCATCAGTGCCACACGAACGGCCAATATTTCCGATGGCTTCCATTAGCAGCAGAAAGGACATTATCAAGGTAGATATCCCGGTAGCCACAACACCACTTTAATGGATGTTGGTGCTGTCATTTTAGTTTGACTGCAGTTTTAGTTGTTTATGTTGCGCCCTTATATAGCTGACATTAATTTTGTACATAATTCCATCTCTGCTTTAGTCCTTTTGTCCTTCGCTTAACGAAGAGTGTAATTGTAATTAATTTTCGCTTCTCCTCCTCCTCATCAGTCGATATCTTCTATCGATTTTTTCCGCATTTAATGCGATTAGATTTAATGGAGGTCGCCGCCGTCAGCTCAGTGGTTGTCGCAGCAGTAAGCTGCTGCTTCTAAGAGATGACAAGTAATGCACTCTGTGCGGGAGGTCTTTCTTTACAAAGTGTCCTCTTTGGTTACTATCAGCCACCATCGTAATTGCTTGCAGAGGGTTCTAATTGCGCTTGATGCGAAAATCACTGAAAGCAACACAATATGAAAGCACTGAAATGAATGAGTAGTCGGAAAATGACGGTTTTGTTCGTTAATGGAAAACAAAGCTTAATGCGAGGTACAAAAGATATAAATGGCTTAGTGAGAAGGATTTTGATTATTTGACACTTTAAGTAGAAACGCTTACTGTTTTACAGTGCTCTGTATCTAACCCATAGAATAATTGGGTTGCTTTCTTTTACCTGAATAATCTGAGAAAATTGAATTTAATTCTCTTCCTATTTTCGATCCTATAACGAAATATAACTTTGGAACATATTTTCAAGTAACCCGCAAACCACTTCCGTTTAAGCAAAATTAGGCAAGGAGTAGTTCCATAGACTACCCTCTATCCACCAGATGATAAGAATTACAAAATATACACTTAAACCTGAAGGTAATGCTAATGGTAATGGGGTTGGTCTGAGGGCACCGAAAATTTACTTAGCTAGCCCAGCGAAAATTCCACTTAATGTTCGGGCGTAATTGATGGATATATCAATATTGCGTGCCTGGTTTACCAATAATGCCTACTAGGCTTGAAAGAGTACGAGTACACAAAGCGAAAAAAGTTACACGAAAAATATGAATGATTGATTCCATTTGCCGTTTATCTGACACGAAACAGCAGCGGGAGTAGCTCATCTCAGCATGTAACTCGCGATTAATTAACGTCAAAACGTATTAAGGGCTTACGATTGGAGTACAACAAAACCAGATGGTGCTTCCCTTTCAAAGCTGAGCCAATGCAGTAGATTATTTTTTGCGGCTTTATCCCAACATTAATTGCCGAGATATCCTTCCGCCGGATGATTTGAGTGTCGTTTCAATTTGTAAACGAAGGATAATAATTAATTGTACATAATTAGATTAGTCCTTGTGAACGGGCAAATCCTTCGGCAGAGAAGTGATTTACGATTTTATTTGTTGATATAAGGTTCCAGGTAGTACTATTTTCAATATACACCTACATTAATTTATAATACAGGATGATAAGCTGAGAATTTTGATTATGGTTTACCACATCAATGAGCAAGGTGGTTCCAGATACATACTGGAATACCTCCACATATTATTCGTGCGTCATGTAACTTATAATTCGAAAATATTTAGCTGCGAATTGTAATGCAAAACAGCTAGAATTTGAAGACTCTGCCGGAAGATTGTTGCAGATGATCTGTTGTCAAAATCATAGCAGTCCTAATCGGTTTGGCACTTTCTACCAACCCTTTTGGATAGGCAAATCAAGGATGCCATTTGTCCCACTCAATTCTCTTTCAAAACTAATTGTGATTTTCAATTCAATTTTACAAGGACTATTCTTCGGGATAAGCTGCGACGTTCATCGTATGTACTGTAGATTGTAGTGCGTGTGACACGTGCGCTGTGCCCAGGATATTTGAAATTTATTTAAATTGATTTTTGTCAGAAACACCACTCACCACCACTATAATAATAAGTCGTAGGTGCAGGTTGCGTTCTGTTTGATGCCAGATGGGGAGCACTTCTGTACATGATGTGTTAATGCATTTGACATTTCGTATTATTATCAGCAAACAGATTATCAAGGAGATGACAAATCTTCAATTTATTTTGACAGATTTTCCAAACCGGAGAGATGATTTTTGTTAAAGGAATTGAATCTGGAATTTACAAACTTCCCCAGTTCAAAGAGTTTCTACGCTTTAGCTTAGATGAATATTAAGAAAACAGCTTTTATTTTTTGTGGTTCAATTGTTTCTGACTGACTGACGCACGAATCTATTCTTGATGTTAAGCGTTTACGCCTTTAACGTTTATCTTCACATTCCATTCTATCGGATCGCATGCATCCTTGAAATAGAAGGCAAAGCAAAAGTCGCTTTTAATCACCCGTTTGACAACCCACAGGGGACCAATCAATTAATCAAATTGTTCGCTGACATCATTGATTGCCCGCCGTCGAATTCCCATCAGGCGAATACTCGAACTGCGAGATTATTTTTAGAGTTTCATGAGAATGCCATCGTTTGCGAGCTCTTGTTTTTGTCATTTTAACCCGATCGTTGTTGGCTACAAAATTTCTGAATAAATCCGTGAGACAATCGCGAGAGAAACAACATCATTATCGTAGATTGTGGTCCGCCCATTTTTAAGCGAACGATATTTATTGCGGTAGTTGACTGAAGGCAGAGCAGAATCAATGGGATGCGCCGACAGGGGCGGATTTATGTGTCGCCTAAGGGACATTCTATTCAATATTGCAGTCTTTTTAAAAGGCACTGAAAATGTGCGCCGTAAGACCGCAATGACTTCTACATTGGATTAACGTGGATCTACTTAACACGTGGAGGATATCTTGAGTATTAAGTAGTACCTGATTATGGATAACTAAACTACTTAACTGCTTAATAAAGTACTTTGGGTTTCCTACATTTAAATGCTCAATTAGCGATTTCAGCGAATATCCCTCAAGATACTTTTGTAGAGTCACTTTTGTTTCTTCACTTTTGAGTGACCACTTTTTTGGATCGTCTCATTTGGATCGACATTTTTAAATCATCACTTTTAGATCAGCACTTTTAAACAGTTCCTTTTAAATCATTACTTTTGGATCATTACTTTGGATCGTAACTTTTGGATCTTTCCTTCAGAATTAGGACTATGGATCGTCAAATTCGTATCATCACATTTGGATGGTCACTTTTATACGGTCGCCTTTGAATCATCTCTTTTGGATTGTCAGTTTTGGATCTTCACCTTTGAATCAGTACTTTTGGATCGGCACTTTCCCATCGACATTTTTTAATCATAAATTTTAGATCATAACGTTTGGATCGTTAGTTTTGGATCTTCATTTTTGAATCAGCTCTTTGAATCATCACTTTTTGATCACCACATTAAGATCGTCGCTTTTGTACGATCAATTTTGGATCATCCGTTTTGGATCAACATTTTTGAATCATAATTTTTTGGTAACTTTTGAATAACAAATTTTTTGGACCATCACTTTCTGATCGACATTTTTGAATTATCACTTTTGTATTGGCACTTTTGTACGGTCCCATTTAAATCATCACTTTTGGATCGTCAGTTTTGGGTCTATACATTTGAATCAGCACTTTTGGATCGTCAGTTTTGGATCTTTACATTTGAAACAGCACTTTTGGATCGGCCCTTTTTGATCTTCAGTTTTGGATCATCACTTTTGGTTCGTAACGTTTGGATCGTCCGTTTTGGATCTTTACTTTTGAATCAGCACTTTGAATCATCAGTTTTGATTCATCACTTTTCGATCATCATATTTGGATCGTCGCTTTTGTATGGTCGCTTTTAAAGAATCACTTTTGGATCATCAGTTTTAGATCATAAAGTAAGGATCGTCACTTTTGCATATTAACTTTTTGATCATCAATTTTTATTGTCAATTTTGGAGCACCACTTTTGGATTTTTCTTATGGTCGTGTTTGGATCTTTCATTTTTGGATTGTCACAACTCGATAATAACTCTTTAAATACTCTATCTTTTTATCTCTCTCTCCTTACTTCGCCTCATCGATACTAATATTATAAACAGGTAAAGTTGGCTGTGTGTAGGAGGTAATCTTCGAAAGTTCTGGATCGATTTTAAAAATGATTTCACCAATATATTGCAGAGTCCTGTTTAAGTAAAAGTTAATAACTAAAGTCGACAAAAAAACGGTCGGGCATAATATTGACTGTGTATCGTGTGATGTGTGCTATGTGCTATACTTTTCGTTGCGCTGCTTTCTGTGCTGTACGAACCATATATAAGCGGCATCATAATCACTGTGTGTTGGGCTGCTTTGTACGTACTATAATCTATATATGTATATAAAAAGGAATGTCTGTATAATTCAAAAACTAGACAGCGGATTGATCTGAAACTTTCACAGAATATGGTTTATTAAATCATAATGCGAATACGATCGAGGTGGTGCTTTGTTTAGGTTCAGGCAATAGTACACCCCTCCTGGGTTAGTTATGGTATTCATTTGTGAGGGTGGCGGAGCGCCAGTGAAAAGCTAGTTCATTATAAATTCAGACACATCCGTATAAGGCCACTAAATAGATTCATAATAATAATAGATAATAGAAATCACTAAAATCTTTAGGGGCCGCTAAGTTTTTTTTACGACAACACATTTGAATGCCTCCGGAACACTCCTGTAAATTTAATCGGAATGCCAATCTGCGTTTGGGTGTCGTACTACTTTAAAGTAACTATTAGAACACGCCTACTTTCCATCCTTCTGAATATGTGATGAGTTTTTAGAAATGATCGCCCGGCAGTGCGATGATCATCAGCAATACATTGACTCCACATCACACTTAACTACTGGCGAGCACATACACATCTGGTTTATTTTCGGAAATCAGGAAAATTACTCATCTGCGAGTACATATGAAAAGAGGGCGTTCCCGGTCGTCGTTAATCGTGGAGAAGACATAAACGGCTTGTTCACAGCGTGTTCTGTCTGTTGAGTAAGTTAATTTTTTGTGAAAATTCAAATAGAAAAAAATATTGACTGAGAAAAAGACGAAATTGAAGACAACGCTGACAACATATAACCATTTCTCCCATGACCTTTGGTGATATATTTTCACTTGATGACATCAACGTAACACCTTTTTCATTTAGTTTTTTAAATTATGATATATTGCATGTTGTCTGAATATTGTCAGAATAAAAAATTAACATCACCAATAACGATGACTAACACCATAATTAGATTCCGAGGGAAACCGCAGAAAGGAGGAAACCAAAAACACAGAAATTCCCTAACGAGCGAATGTAATAGAACGTGATTCGTTTTCACCAAAATGGAGATTACTCATAGTGTCCTGGTCAAATGTAAAATAATTGCCATACGAATAACCTGTAACACCGCACCGCACCACACTGTTGCACATGCATCAGTCCTTAATTAATTCCTAAATTGCACAAATGGCAAAAACGATTGCTGATGAGGAGAAGAGGTGTTTGTGAAGGGCTCCAAATACACCTAACACATCACATACAGAGAAAAGAATGAGAGAAGATGTAATGAATGGAAAATTAAATTAAAATTTGAAAGGACATGAACAAGAACAGGCACATTTAGAGCCAAAACAAATGCCAGAAAACGATGAATAAATGAATCGCTCTCTGTGCCGTTTGCTCCACTCACATACACAAAAGGTCATTAATGACTTCGTGGTGCAGGCTGGTTGGCTGGCAGGAAAACTGCTGGCCTGGACGCCTGGTTATGGTCATCAGAAGCAACTCATTTCGTATGGACACAGCACACTAGGCAATAAAACTGTTAAAAACTATTTAAGGCACGATTTTTTTAAAGTTTCGTTTTATTTTCTTTTTTTTTTGTGGTTGTGTCGGTCGTTTGAGCTTGCAACAGATGGTTGTAGAGTGCCTTTTGTACGAGTATATAATTAGTATGTAAGAGAAAAATGAAACTTTACCTGTGTCCTTGTGTGAGTGTAGTTGAACTTAATGCCTCGTGGCTGGTCTTTGGAAATCCCTAGGAGAAAGCAATGTCACGTGCCGGCATTTTTTCCCATTTGAACGTTGATTTAATTACTGAACAAGCTATGAGCCAAAATTATTGCTCCTCTAGGAATTACGGATTGAGAAATAATCTCAGCCGCAGATTGGTTGCCAAGCTAATGTTTAATGCATAAGCGCACGGGAACGTAGGGAACGTTCGAGTTAGAGTTTACCAAAATTACTCATTTACGAGTTTTGTATCCGATTCTAATTAAATATGAAAATAGCACATTTGACAATGTTTTGAAAAAATAATTGGGCTCAAATGGATATTTCAATTCTAAATCAATTTCAGAGTGGTCATTGCCATATATTTTCCAGCCCAAAATGAGAAATAAACATTGACTGAAAAACTCTGATAAACATATCGTTTAAAAAGAAGCGCAAATATTTCAACATTCAATGTTGCTGATCAACACACAAACAATTGTATTTGCAAAATCTGAAAATAGTTTTCCTTTTTGCGTTTGAGACAGTCTGCAGTGAGCATTTAGGTACTTAGAAGTATAATACTAACACACTATAGAATGCGTATTCATAAGAAAGGACACCCGTCATATGTCAACAACTCGTCCAAAAGGAATCTGCCTTCATGTCTTCTGGATAGATGAGCGGCCTAGGCGCACCGCTGCGCGTGCACTAGGCACGTTCCAATATTTACTTTGGAATCCAAATTCGTTGCTTTTTGTGCTTAATTTATTTGTCTATCCCTTTTTCCTTTAATCCCGTATCATTTTTATGTACTCGTACCTTTGGTATTTTTCTTAGCGAAGTCTCGAAGGTTTCTTTGCTGTAAATGTTGCTGGTGCGACGACACATTTTAATCTTCGATAATGAGGAGGTGATTCAAAGATGAGATGTTTACCCGTTATTTTGATCCTGATTTGTTTGCCTATCGCATAAGGATTACTTTATAGAATGCAAACAACTGCAGCAAGTCGCACCGCACGCATCGCATACGATGATTGAACAAAGATTGGCCGCATACAGGTCCTATGGTCGTGTGCCTGATGGCGGCAACAAGACAGTCGACGATAGTCATCATCAGATCAGATTGACTGTTGACATAAGCTCAAGTGTTCGTTGATGAAATGTCCGCACATGTCGGTCTAGACTGTAGACACTCGCGTTTACGTTTGGCCACTGTTAAAAAACTAAAGGTTACTGCCGCAGATTATTAAATGCGTGAGTGGACTTTAAAGGAGGAATTTCGGGCAAACAATCATCAGACATGCAGGAAGTCTGTTTGCTTTAATTAGCAAATGTAAAGTTATTACAAATACTCGTATGTCAACTCAGAGGATTAACTTCTTTGGGAGATGAGAAGAATGTGCATGAATTCTTGATGCGGAATAAAAATCAAGTTTTTAGTAAAGAAATAAATGTCGATATTGATTGATAGATTGATAGATTGATAGATTGATAGATTGATAGATTGATAGATTGATAGATTGATAGATTGATAGATTGATAGATTGATAGATTGATAGATTGATAGATTGATAGATTGATAGATTGATAGATTGATAGATTGATAGATTGATAGATTGATAGATTGATAGATTGATAGATTGATAGATTGATAGATTGATAGATTGATAGATTGATAGATTGCTAGATTGATAGATTGATAGATTGATAGATTGATAGATTGATAGATTGATAGATTGATAGATTGATAGATTGATAGATTGATAGATTGATAGATTGATAGATTAATAGTTTGATAGATTGATAGATTGATAGATTGATAGATTGATAGCTTGATAGATTTATAGATTGATAGATCTTTAATTAATTAAAATTATGAAATTATTAATTTAAAAAAATGTCACTCATAAGTACTCGTACATACCTGTTAGTGGCGAACAAGAGGGTTATTTTAGGCTTTTCATGAATTTGATGCTCCTAACAAGAGTCCTGTGTACGTTTATCGTCCTAAAAGCCAAACAAGGCATCAGTCTGGCACTCACTTTCCATTAATTAATGTACGGTGTGCGTGCCTGAGAATTTGGGCAAATATTTTACAAAAACTGACGTCGCCGTAAGTGCGTATAGTGAGTGCGGTCCGTGCCATTCGCCGTCTCATCTCATCGTTTCATATTGTTTACACTGACTGTACTTCTGTTATTTTGTAATTATTATTCAAGAAAAGTAAAGTTTCCAAAGCAGGTGCTGTGCAATGTGCCAGCGACACCACATGTTAGATACACAAAACTTGAGGTAAACAGAGTTTCAGGCCATCAAAGGCGACACTCATGCTAACAAAATTGTGTTGAATATGAACTACAGTGCGCTGAGCTTTTATGTTGAAAATTGTTTGCCAAGTTTCCATAAGTAGGACTTGGTGATGTTTACGTGAAAGTGTACTCCATGTATTAGGTCGTTGGTACATGGTCTAGCTGACATCCTTTTGACCGAACAATGGTGTTTTGGACGTGTGAGCTGTAAAGCAAAGTAGCCAGCTCGATGAGGAAACTCAAAGCCACCCTGAAAGCTAAAGCAGCCAAAACGAACAAAGGTCCGTAAATGATAAATAATTGCAAAATGCAATAACAACAACGACAGCAGCAGCAAAAACGATCTGACGATGTCATGTTATTTGGGTTTGCCCGGACATCGCCTGCCCTCATTGCAATCGCCATCTCGATAGCACGAGAGTCAGCCAGCCAACCAACAACCACCCTGTTTTAGAGTGCTCGCTTCTATGCAAACACTCTCTTACATAAGCGAAATATTTGTTAATTGTCAGTAGTTGCTTTCGATGCGGTGCTGGCCCAGGGTGCGGTGACTGCCATTCCATGGAGTAAGCTTCCTTCAAATTAAAAAATGACTAAAATCGCTTACGAACTCAAAAGTGTACAGCGCGGACACGTGTTCAACGCGGTGTTGCGCCAACCAACGTACGCACGAACGCGTGACTAAGCCCAAGTGGCTGTGCTGGCCATTGCAACGCTATCCATGGTAATATTGTTGCCAAAGGTTTATTTGCATCGCCGCCGCCGCCGCTGCAACAAAAGTTTACAAATATGCGAACATGACATCAGTCCGCACGCACCGGCCCCATTCACCATTCACCGGAACAGCCAACCGTATCATACCCCTAAGAAAAGGGTCGAAAATGCAATTGTATGAGTCAGGAAAGACATACCTTGCCCAGTCGTGTGTTAGTCATCCTCGTCAGTATTGGAATCGTATGCGTATCTGCAACTTAAATTGGAAATTTTCACAAGGTCGTAATTCATGGATATGTCGCGTCGCTTGCTAACTGTGGGACGATGTTTTGAATGTAAACAATTTTGTCAAAACAGCTTCGCTTGGTGGAGGGGGTTAGGTTATAAGGAATTTAATTGTGAGCTCTTTTTAAGGGGTGTGTGTGCAGTGCAATCGTACCTCAGAGGATATTGAGAATACACTGACTAAGCATAACAAATCGCTTTAGCTGCAATTATCGGGATGTTTTTCATTAAATGTACATCTGGTTTGTCTTGTAATTCTAAATGAGGTGGGGTTTTAAAATCCCTTTGCCTTAAAATTCTGAGAATACAGGGTTCAGTCTATTAGATTTATGCTTGATTGTAAAATATTTTGGCATAATCGTACAATAATATTTTAGTTTCTACTGATCCGACCGCACAAATATTATCAGTAGTTTTGGAAAAACTTGATGAGCAAACCAAGCTCAATCAAGTTATACTCGTAAGTTACAGGATAAAGTACGAATGTGGAACAAAAGCTTAAAAAATTAACATAAAATGCAAGCGGCCTTCTTAAAAAAATCAACGAACTAGAGGTATTTTTAAGGAAAAACAACAACTCCAAAAGGAGATGTGGACCGAAAATCAAAGGACACAGTGATTATTATGCGCATCACCCTTCGGAAAATGCGAGAGGCGGATCATCTGTTTACATCAAAGACTGCATTCAGCATTCCGCGAACATAAATATAGAACTTGACTCCCTGCAAATAAGTTCAGTTTCTCTAAAAATAAACCATTTAGACTACAACCTAGCGTCTAGTTATTTCCCTCGGGCAAAATAGGTTGGTAAACGACGACATCGTTTGGCGGTGATTTTAACGCGAAACACACTTTTTGGGGTTCAAGATGCAATTCCACAAAAGCCAGTGAGAAACGTGGTGTGGACTTCTACTCGACGGGAAAGCCGCAACTTATTGGCCAACCGATAGAAATATTTTTTTTTTATTTTTATTGCCTGACCACGTCGACTTCTTTCTTGCGAAAGGGGCCCCCAAATACCTCACGAACGTCGATGAATGGTATGATCTCTGCTCAGACCACTCAGCTGTAATTTTGAAGATTGGTAGAAGTGTAGCAAAAATGGAAGGAGTGCCTAGATTACCTAGAAACAAAACCAACTGAAACGACTTCAGAACAAGCTGCAACGAAAATGTTGCTTTAAATGTGCCACTTAAGACGCCGTTTGATATAGAGCGCGGCTTTGAAAAACACTCCCTTCCAAAAGACAAAAGAATGGAACATCATCACTTGAGTGGGACGATCCCGCACTTGCCTAGTTTTCGCCATTAAGCTGCTCAATACTATTCCCATCAGGCATTCCCCTCTTTCGAGAGTAAACCTCAGTCTTCACGTTACATCCCCAGAACGAAATGGGTCCGCAGCCGTAGTTGTTTTCAGACTTGGTCAAACCTGGTCCGTTGGGCACAGACAACTTCTGTGGTAACAAAGGCTATCTTGGTGATTAATGATCTCAGTTCCTTCAGAGATGAGTGCCCTGGGTGGTGGTTCGGAACATCGATAAATATCATTTATGACTAGGACCCTAAAGCAAGCACCACAAAACAGTCCTTGGCCACCTAGAATAATAAATCTTCTAGACACTCAACAGGTCATTCGGTGTTAGAATGAGCCACAAAATACGAAGAGTCCTCCCAATGAAATCTCTCTCTAAATACTAGTAGCCCTTTCTGGGTAGCTAAAGTACGCAGAAAGACTCGCAGCCCTTTCCTTATTTGCCGTGGTACACCCTAATCATATATAGGTTAAGATGCAGTTGAACCCCCCACAGGGAGGAGTATGTAACAGCAAAGCCAAATACCAGCCTGAAATCGACGACCTCATACGAGAAAAGAGGAGAGCGTGTAAGAGATGGCAACAATCCCGCGCAATGTACACCAAAAGTATTCTTCACGTTGTCCCACCTCTCGCGAATGGGTGACAAATGTTTCGAGAGTAATAACTTGTCACGAAAAGCTTCTCAATTTTCCGAATATTACTATTATTATAAGTTCTTACTACATTTAAGTTTCAAAGAATTGTTTAGACTATATAATGAGCAAAATCTGATACGAAAACCAACCGTATACGTTGGAACAAACTGCGGAAATAATAAATAAATTCTGAAGAAAAATCTCTTAAACCTTTCTAACATATAAACCTTTTTATAGTTTTCATATTCCGATCTGATCAATAACGACTGTAATTGCTACCACTTGAATATCTATTTTTTCCTTTATCGTCCTTTTTAAGAATTCATATTCAAAGCGAATTAAATTCCAATATGGCAATCATCCATTCGATTCGCTCCGACCTCCCATAGCAAACTTTATTCGCTAATCAATAATTTATAACTTCGACAAAAAATATGAATATTTAATGAGGCCGCTAAGCTTCCATGTCCATCAGGCAACCATCATAACATATCGAAGTTTTGTCATTCATCAGCGGTGGAACGAGGAGAAGACTCAAGGATACCAATGACGTTGCCACTAACGAACAAATCGTTCAATATTCAACGACCTCATGCACTCGTTCTACCCACACACACACACACACACACACCCAAACACAAGCACAGATACATAAGTACATTAGCAATTGCACAACGAATGAATAAAAGTCGCTCCTTGTAATGAAATTTTTTTTAAAAAAAGATACCGTTGCTAATTGCAAATGAACGATGTCGTTCTTCACTTTCTTCGAAATGCGCTCGTAGTCCGCCCCTCCTCCCTCTGCGACTCTTTAGTACGAGTAGGTGTGCCTTCAGGCCTTCGAGATTACTCAGCATGTTTTGGTTGGTATGTTGGTTTTATTACAGTTTTTCCGCTTGATGCAAAGAGTTCGTTAAGAATTTGAATTATTGATTTGTGTGGGTTGGCGCGGTACTGGAAGGTGGTTCGTGCGAACATTGATAGAGCGATCAATGTCGCGAGATGCCGTCAACAGTCTTAGCGTTTCAGTGCATTGCTTCAAGTGCGTGCACACGTTCACACGCCATACCGCTAATTAAAAAATTGAGAATCAAGCGCAATGTGAGTGGGATTCCGTTGTCGTTGCCTCCTCCTCATGTATCTGCTCTTTCTTCATATCGAACAGTTCAGATTTAATTTGAATTTTATCTCTTGCGTGCCTAGTTTGTCACGGCGTTGCCGCCTTTCTCGGCGGTACTGTCGGAGGCGCAGACCCGTTGAATTCATGCAATCATTTATTCCATTGAGAATAATTTTTACTCGAACATCGAAATTATGTTTTCGATTGAAGAGATGGCCAACGGACCAGGAGATCAAGAGCAGTTAACAAACCACCTTCTGCAGATAGCTTATCTTTTCTTCTTTGTGAGAACATGGAAAGTTAATTTAATCAATGGTCGACAGTGTGTCACTATGGTGATATACCATCTCACCGAAAGCAAAGTTCTGTGATTCAATGAATGATCGCATTAGGCTCGGTAACGATTTACTACAAAAATAAATCGCAGATTATCGAAAAGTGCTGCACTTTCGTTATCTAAAATAAACCCATTGCCTATTTAGATAAATTAAAAACAGAAAAGTGCATCAGGTCCATTGGATTTGTATAACGTCAGATTATTATGTCCTCTGGATAGTGCAGGTTATTGATGAAGAGCTGATCGATCTTGCTTCGTAGAAGTGATAATTTTATGTAGCGAGAAGAAGGTGGAGGCGATCTAAAGGGAATCGGCCGGCCTGTAATCCGTTTTTTAGCCCTATTAGTTTAAGTTATGATTACCTAACTAGGAGTGCCAGTTAACCCAATATAAGCTTCAATTGCTAATAAATATTGTTAAATTAGATAAGGAGATGTAGAGAGTGAATGACATACAAGTGAAGAAAATTACAAAAGGAATAACATCAATGGACTAACGACGCAATGAAAGCGGAGTGGAAAGAAAATAATAAATAACTACTTCGTTTTTATATGGAAGAGTTTCTATGGAGGGTTTTTTTCTTTAGTTTTTCGAGGAATTTAATGGTCTGTGAAACCACTGCTATCTTGGATGAGCATAGATGTCCGCCAGTTCACATTTATCTTATTAATCTGTATGCATAAAAATATAATACAAACAATCAACACAACATATTTAATTGCATTGTATCTCAAACTAACATCTAGGCTTATATATGCATTACCAATGCAAAAGTTTCAAATATACAAATTACGATCAAGAAAGATTCAAAATACGCGTATTATCTACTTTAGTTGAAAGAGCTAAAAGTAATGTAAGATAAGAATGAATAGGGGTGGATAGCATTTTAGGTAAAGATAGACAGTGTGTTAAAGTTAAAAATACAAAAGTTGAAGGTGTCTTTTTAACTGACTTTAGTAGCATTTCGGCGGTCTGCTTGATCGGCACGAACTTTAACATTCTTCCTATTACAGAATTCCTAACGAAAGACATGGTGGCACTGCTGACTGAAGTTCCGACCGAGAGGGGAACACAGAACATATTGTGCGCTTCTGCATATTCCCCAGCGCCGACAACAACATTCCGCCCATAAAGGTGCAGGAGCTGACAGAGCACTGCCGGAACAGAAACCTCCATAGGATGCGATGCAAATGCACATCATGAGGTCTGGGGCAGCATCAGTAGAAGGGGTGAGTGTCTTTTAGAATATCTTATTAGTATTACCTGTAGATATACTAATAAAGGATCAAAACCTACATTCATAAATGCGATTCGCACACACTCTCACTCTATTGCCAGTCCATTTATCTCCAACTTAGTTGAAAACTTGCATGTGTCCGACGAAGCCTCGCTGTCAGACCACACATCAGGTTTAATATGTGGCAGCATATCAACTTAATGATGTGGTACTCTCTTGGTTTTGTCCCTAAAACCAGATTGTGTAGACGAAAGGTTCCCTGGTGGAACGACCAGCTGGCTAAGCTTAGGAAGAAAGTTAGTAAACTCTTCAACCCTGCTAAGCTCTGCTAAGAGTTGGAGCGAATATAGGTTCGCCCTTACAGAGTACAACTCTGAATTAAGACAACACAAACGTGCCACACGGAGGATATGTGCTGTGTACACAAACTGGGTAGGTTTATTAAAAAAAAGGCCGATGGCACCTATACGTCCGACCGTGAGGATACAATCAGAACCCTACTTCAGGTTTATTTCCCAGGTTCGTCTTATCGTGCACCATACACGTACCCGAACGCATCTGACAAAAGGGCCTATATTACTAGTAGGGTAAATATTACAGCCGGTAAAATCTGCAGTTCTGATAAGGGTAAATTGGCAGTTGGCTCTTTTAAACCTTTAAAAACTCCCGGTGGTGATGGGATCTTTCCAGCACTTCTACAGAAGGCAATCGATCTCACCTTACCGGGTATGATTACTTTATTTAGAGCTAGATACAACTGGGGATACATTCCTACTATCTGGAGAAAGGTAAATGTGATATTAATCCCAGGCAATAGGCCTAGTGAGCTGCCTAAATCATACAGACATATAAGTCTAACATAATTTGTCCTCAAATCCATAGAGAGACTTGTTGATGTTCATATTATAGGCCAGTTAGAATTGTCTTCCCCTCTGCACTCAAGCCAGTTTGCGTACAGGAAAGGCAAAAGCACAGAATGTGCCCTTCGCTATCTCGAAAAGAAGATAGAAGGAAATTTTCGTTCCAAGAAAGTGGTTCTATTTGCCTTCCTCGACATTTAGGGTGCTTTCGATAACACTGGCTACGACTCTATTCCAATGGCAATCAGTAGCAGGGGTATCGAAGACTAGAAGACGAAGACCAATCATTGGCTAAGGGCCATGCTTAAAAGTCGTGATATTATTTCATCCTCGGGAGTAGTGTCTATGTCTTTGACTGCAGTTAAGGGATGTTCCCAAGGAGGAGTGCTTTCTCCCCTTCTATGGTCACTAGTCATTGTCAATCGTATAGTCGATCTTTACCGATCAGGTTACATCACCATTGGTTATGCGGAAGATTTGACGACTTTTATTAGTGATAAGCACTGCACGACTAGTGTCATGCAAGGTGCTTTAGGTTAAATGCAGTGAGGTTAAATATCTCGGCGTCATTCATGATAAACGGCTTAACTGGAATTCTCATATCAAGTCCGCCTTGAGGTAGAAATAATTGGATCGGGTAAACTGGTGCAATGGTGTTCCAACAGAGGACGCTAGAGGTCTGGTCTGGTCTGGTTCACAGATGTATCGAAGATGGAAACTGGAGTTCGAGCTGATGTCTTTGGACCCAACACCAAAGTCTATATAACTCGGTTTTCCAGGCCGAACAACATGTCATTGAGATTTTTGATGGGATTAACCTTTATAAAGGAATAAAATAGCCAGGCAGCTCTTAGAGCGCTGTCGTCTAATTTGATGGACTCGATATCAGTCAAAACCTGTTATGATGCACTGCAATCTCTTGCCAGACACAACAAAGATCGCTGTTCATCTGGGAATTGCAGCCAACGAATTTGCAGATGAATTAGCTAGGGCTGGCTCGAAACCTGTGTTCATACAACCTGAACCCAACTGTGGTGGCAGCCCTAGTTGATAGAAGAAGAAGAAGAAGTTGTTGGTAACACATTCAAACAATTAATCAGGCCCTTTTCCTACAAGGAAATCCTTAACTTTATAAGGATAGCATTAGGAAGCTGGTCAGTTTTCTAACAGGTCATTGTGGCTTGCGATATATCACCTCAACAAAATTGGTGTGGGTTCAGAGACAGAGACAGAATGTAGATTCTGCTCGGAAGAAGATGAAGAGTGATCGAAGAACATTCTTTATGAATGCCCAGCATTATTTTGGTTAAGGAGACGCATCTTTCACAAGGAAATTTGCTCGACAGCGGAGTTGAGAAATTTGGCCACTAAGGATTTACTATCGTTCATTAGGGAGTTGGTACGTCTCTTAGAGAAAGGACACCTTAAGATACAATGAATCTTTTAGGTCGCAGTGTCTGCCTTATGGGTTAGGGTAGTGATAAAAAATTTCGACAGAAAATGCCATTATTAGATTATGTAGTCACTTATATGGAACTACAAATGCTAGTCAGTCAATGGTAGGCCATGACTTATTCCTCAGTTACCTATATGATGCTGGCTGAAGAGGAGTAATATTCACATGGCTTTCATAATACTTAGAATCCAGAGAACAGGGATTTATTATTAATGGGACTTTTAGCGAACCCCGTGCTTTAAAAAATGGTGTCCCATAGCGCTCCGTAGTCAGCCCTTTGTCTTTTCTATTATTACACTAATTATGCTAATGCATTGCTAGGAAAGAGAAAGATCTTGAAACATTAGTCATCAGCGAGCAAATTATTGTCATTTAAAATTTCTGGAAATAGCGGAGAATGTAATTTTTCATGTGTAACACTTGTTTAAAAATTTGGTCAGAGTCTTTTATGATTTTGAAGTTATAGAATGGCTATGAGTGCATTAAAACTTTCGAGAACCATATTTTAGGCATTTTTTTTATAAAAATATAAATAAAATTAAAATAAATAATTAAATATGTAAATAAAAAAAAGATTTTCTTGAGTTTTGATAGGGAAACATTTCCGTCTCACCATATGAATAAAATAAGAATATTGCTGTCAGGCAGCTGCTGTGTTCATCTTGTGATTGTGATTCCCAGGCAGACAATTGGATGAAGAACCAGATCGATGGCTTAAAGAATGTAAATTTTCATATCTTATCCAGTTTGTAATTTATTTTCATTTCAATTTCGTCCTTTTTAGAATACAACTAACGAAACTTAATTGACTAAACGGAAAACAAAGAACCAAATTGGAATAGGGGTCCTGTCTTAAATTAAATCATTAGGGACTACATTTTAATATAAAATACGTTTAACTGAAAAATCATAAAGGATGAAAAACAAAAAGGGTTAACAAGCATTTTAAAGGCTACATCAAAACGATATGTGAGACAATTAACATCTGGCGTGTGCCACGATGACGATGATGGGTAAACAAATGCTCCTAAACGAATTTATTTCAAAAGGCAGAGGATTGTTTAGTGTCCTTGTTTTAGGAGGTGACTATAGA
Organism: Nephrocerus scutellatus; assembly: GCA_947095585.1. Taxonomy (NCBI): domain Eukaryota; kingdom Metazoa; phylum Arthropoda; class Insecta; order Diptera; family Pipunculidae; genus Nephrocerus; species Nephrocerus scutellatus. The sequence goes on along the minus strand of OX352761.1, from coordinate 3,737,676 downwards.
ATTGATGGCATTTTGTTCTTTTTCGAAATTTGGTAATTATGATAAATAAAAGGACTGTCCGCTCCGTGAATAGACAAGCGTGAAGAACATAATTTACGTATTATCAACATCAACACAATTATGGAAAAAGGGTTCAGCCATTTGTTGTCATCTGTCCATCAGTAATGTAAATTAGTGAATTAAATTGAGTTGCATACACAAGCGAACAGTCCTTCCTTGCCATCCTTGTATCGTTAATATTTCCTGTTTCACTTTTTCAATTTTTGTAACAGAACTAAATTTCAGCGTTTTCATAGCGAATTAATATTTTCAAATGCTACCCTAAGATTTTTGTATTTTTCCTAATTCGCCTTCGGGTGTAATCCTAGCCCAATCAAACTCATATCGAATTTCAATGAATCAGGACATAAATTAACTTCGCTGGTACTTCCTTCCTATATTCCAGTGCCATAATTTAGCTCTGAAAAGAGTCTTTCTCTTTCTTTACTTTTCTCTCAAGGAAATCACGAATTTTTCCATAAGAACCTTCGTAACAGTTTGCTTTCTAATGCAAAATATCAGTCTCATTATTAGAGCCACTAGCAACATCCCAAATTTTTATCGAACATAATCGATTCATCAAACCCAAACATAATCCACTGGGTTGATAAATAACAAAGGACCTTGTTTTTGATCCGTGTTCTTAGAAGAGCACTCATCACATTTCTTTTTGGATTTTTTTTTCTCCTTTTTTCTGTCTCTATCTGGCAACGCATGACATGAATTTCTAATCAGGAGTCCTGGAAATTCGCGAATGCAAACAGGAATTCACTCGCCGCCGTGGCAACACCCTATCGTCCACCACCAAAAACAAACCCCTGAATGGAAATCGAATTCGATTTGCAATGCAAGGTGGATCTGGCGCGTGCTGTTGGGCAATGTGGTTGTTCTGGCAACCAAGAGCAAAGAATTGCAAATTTACCAGCCAGCGTGCTGCGGTGGTTGTAGTCGGCTTGTTGCTGCGGTGGCACACGCTCATATCTATATATCTCGCATGAAAAACAATGATAGTGGGCTGCGCGCAAGCTAATAAGCTCATTCAATACGGTCTTGAATTCCGGAAAGAAGCAGTAATGATCGAACACGTGCACAGGATAATATGCCACGGTTACGTTTTTATTCGCAAATGGCAAATGGCACATTATTGTCTTGTTGTGAGATCTTTGACATCAATCCTCAAAGCAAAAGTGGACTTTTCAAGTGTTTTCGAGATATTGCAGTGTTTTTCCGGCATTCATATTATTAAGAATAAGCTTCATCTTATAATTTAATTTTAAACTTTATCTTGAAGGGTTAAAGATACTTATGTACTTGTATAAAAAAAGATACATATCGTCAACCACAAAATACCCACTTTTAATGTAACCCGATGCAGATCCGCATCAGATGGATGGATCATTGTTAACTCTTGTAAACTTGTTGCTGGCAAATATAAACATCACTCAATGCCTTCGCTACCGTCCTCATGCGCTCGTTCCTTACGAGTAGCGGTTGTTTATTTCCAAAATAGCTTTGTCGGCAAAATTTATTGCAAAAGTGTCCCACAGGTTTACTTAAGGATTTTTTGTCTCCTTCGTCTCTGTTAGTAGATCATCATGCGTAGATGAAAAGCTATCGTAAATATCCGCAAGGCTGAAGACACAGATATACGAAGAAGGACCTCATCTTGCTGCTGAGTCCACTGTGGGAACGATATGAATAATAAACGAAATGATAACTGATGCGTTATGCCGCAATCGGCAGCATCAACATCCACAACAAGCGCGCTCGCCGACCATATCCGCCAGCTCGTTTTTTGTTTGAAAATTAAATTGAAGTGCAACCAATGGAATGGAGAGACTGTAGCCAAATCCTTAAAGCACCGACACAAGTCGTGTATAGTCGTCCCTCTGATCGAGCGGACGGGCCGGGCCGTTTTATTGCACTCATTTGCGTCAGTTGCAGCCTTCTCATATTCATGTCATATAATCCGCAAAGGATTTATTTAAGGTTACCAACACGACGGCCGCCACACTGCCACTGTGAAATCTCCAGTACTCGAGCAGTAAACATTCCGCCAACAGAACCAAAGGATCAAAGGACCAGTTAAAGCAGAATATTTATGTTGATTTAAGGGATAATGTTTTCGTGTTATTATTATTATTCTCCATTTTCCTGCTCCTGTTTGGAAATATTGCTTCCTTCTCGATCTGCCGGCTTTATTTTTTATTTACACGAACTTGGTCCACTGTGCTGTGAAGATGCAAGGAGCGCCCTCTATAAGGGTATTATCGTTATTATTACATATTTTTAAATAAAATTGCAATAAACTCCCCAGCAGCACATAAAGCTTATGAGCGAAGTGCATTTAATTAACTTTTGCAATAAATAAAACATCGGTAGGAGCTGTGTTTGCGGAAGATGCATTGTGGGCGCCATTGTAAGCCATAGGCTTGGACATTCATTTGGGTGAGATTTCCAGATATATTTATATAGTCGTAGGTTATTTGCAGTCAACTTGCAGAGATGGCATTAAGAGATAATTGAAAAAAGTCGAAATATCCTTGAATTAAAATATAAAAACAACTTCCGCAACAATCGCAGTGTACATATGAATGAGTTGGATTGCAATTGCAATTAAATGTATGGCACCTGGCACCTTCATCTCTATATTCATGGTACACGTAGCCTTTGTGGCTTTATGGCTTTGTGGCATTTGAGTAACTCAATCAAATAATCCCCAGATGAAGATTATTTGCAGCAGCAGATAGTTTCCTCTAGAAGGAACTACGACTCTAAAAGGATAATTTTAATAATATATATTACGCTTCCACACTCATAATAATTTAACAATAAGAATCTCTTGGGGGCGCTTCTTAGAATTCATTCGCCGCAGTCGCCGTTTCGTTTCCGACGTCTCCGCCAGCACCGTCGTCCGGTTGCGAATTAATATCATTTCCAGTAGTTTGTGGCTTGCTTGGAAATTAAATCCATACGAATGAGTTGCCATTCATGGAGTTCCCATTGTTAGAATGGAGATTTTGAATAAGATTTTCCCAACGCAAATGTGCAAATGATGCTGCTGCCTGCGATCCGCGCCGTTGGGGTACCAACTGCTGTTTGCGCATATCGCAGACATCGAATTATTACAACTGGTAAGGGATCCTTTCTGCTGAAGAAAACTTAATTTTCACTTTTCGTTCGCGCATAGGATTTGAAATTATTATCCTGCCGACTGTTGTGCATTGTGCTTCTTGTACACCATACGCGCTGCGGAAATTCCCAATTACATGTCGGAAGTGGGAGAATTGTATAGCTTTTGGTTTTGCTCGTTTTTTGAATATTTCTAATTCCATTTTAAAAATGCATATGCTTTGCCGGAAGTGTCAAGGAAATGAGTGATCTTCTTGGCGGAAGACTCCTTGGTAAAGATGTTTATTGAGTATAATCCGATTGAAGATTTCAACAATTTGGAAATTTGAATTTCTTCAAATTTTATTTGAGTTGGAAGGACATAGCGCACGTGATGTGGATCTCTTTTTGTCGTTACGCTGGAAGACTTTTAGAGGATAACATAAGCGACTGCGTTGAAACAATTCTATGTTTGATTAACTCTTACAATTTTCCTTAAGACGGTTGATCCAAGAAGTAAGAAGTTTGCTTTTATTTCATTTGAGTCGCATTATCCTTGGACTCGAACAGAGTCAAAAATAATATCTTTTTATTTTGTTAACTGTTATGTATACGTATATATATATGGCATTTTATGCGACTTTAAATCAAAGCTTCTTACGTTGCTTTGAACTATTGTCACTGTTTAAGGTATCTTTGCATTTACAATAATGGCAGTGCGAGTTGGAAGGACTCAACAACGAAAAAAGAGATTATGAGTATATTTTTGGTTGTTATTGGTAGTGTTGTCATTGTTTTTTAACAATAACACTCTTAATTTTGGGACTTTAAGTTGTATTATCGTTCTTTGCTACAAGGGACCAGCCTGTTAGAAAGGAAACAAAACACGTTCAGCAAGGTTTTGCAGTGCTGTCACCTCCAGGTCCTCGTTGCGGTTGTGGAATCGAAACGGGTGAATTATAAGTGACATAGGTGCGGAGCGGGTCATGCTAAATGACAGCAATGAGCTGGATCAAGGTGTTATGCGAACTGAGCCAAGGATCGACCGTGCTGGGGGCCCATTGAAATAGCCCAGTCGTGATCGGAGCCCTCTGGATACCTGGCGACCTACACTTGTATTCGACCTTACCTGGGTATTTCGGATCTCTAATAACAACCATAGAGGTTATGCAAAATGCCCTCCCAACCGTCACAAAATTGGCCAAAAGCTGTGGACTAGTCCTATGGTCCTATTTGCAAAATCCATATCTATACCTTTCCGTGATCAGTGAAGCTCCTGGGCAACTGCAATATACTGCAGACAGTACCTGAAGGAACGATACCATCATCTACTGATTACTGCATCACTAAATTTAGATTCAACTCCTCGTTCAGCGTTGAGTTTCCTACCAGAGAAAACTGGAAGGATGGGACAGCAGCGAGGCAATATGACGCAACAATATTCACTGGCGGATCCAAGATGAAGGACGGAGTCGGTGCAGGTATCTTCTCGGATGATCTAAATCTGTCAAGGTTATTAAAGCTACCCGATTCGGCTAGCATCTTTTAAAAATCGATAGCGTTGCGTAGATTTAGTATTTTTCTCAGATTCCTCAGGGGTAGTAACCCTTACGAATGAAAAATGAAAATGAAATATTTTGACTGGTAGAAGCCGAGATATGCGACCCGACAAACAAACGTATAAACGTACAAACGTACATACGCTCGCTGAAAAAAATTTCCATGTCCTCTGAATATATTCAAAAAGTAATAATAATCTGCAATACTTCCTTCCTCCTCTAAATTATAAAATCACAGGCAAGATGATCCTCTGATTTGTTAAATTATGTTGGCTCCCTTTATTACATTATAATAATACTACACAAGGAAAAATATGTTCCATTAAAAATGCGAAAATACAGGAATCAAGATAGACAGTTGTGGATCTATTATATAGAATTTATTTCTCGTAATTGTAAGAAAGTCTTCTTCTTTCATCAATTAAATTTTAATAGGGTTGTCCAACTAAAACGAAGTCGGAAAAAAAACTTTAAATTGTTAATAACAACATATAGCCATAGAATCAACAGTCATCCGATCTTACTTAAGTGAATAAGCTTCAATGCATAATTTGAGGAAGATGTTGGACGTTAGGACTCAGCACCGTGCGGTCGGGAAATGACATTGCGAACAAAAGCTAATACTCATTGGACAGAGTCTACTCAAGTCGCTCGTAATCTATTCAAAAGGTAAATAACAATTTAAGTTCTTTTGATGTGAAAATTTCAAAAGGCAGTTCATCAAATAAAGTTAAACGAAGGACATTCTATGCAATCAGCTACAGTGTTGTCGTGCATCGTGGAGCGAGATGCTGTAACCAACGTTTGCCGTTGCAAGAAAAGAAATCCTAAAGGGGAATAACTGTCGTCCTTCAATTACTTGATTTTTATTCTTATAAAATGGGATGCAAAAAATGCATTCGCAGATGCTGAGAATGATTTCCCTATCATGCGCCAACTTACAATTTTAACAAAAGGATTTCTTCCATCGACAAGTAAAGCTCTTTACATCGAAGGTAGAAAATTGATTCCCCACGCTACTGATGATGATGATGATGCTGATGAAGATGATGAAGACCAAGGCGACAAGGACGATACGATTTCCTCTTAGGATCACTAAGAAGTAAATACAGGTATCAGTAGCATCGGTACTGTCCTCTGTATATTTAAACTTAAGTAACCATGACGAGACCCCCAATCTAAATGACAAAAGAACAAACCCAGGAAAGGACATCGTCGTAGTAGCGTGAGGTATTTTTCTCTTCTTTGCGTTAGTCGATTTTTCTAGGTTTCATATTGTTTGCGTATACCAAAGGATGCTTTGTCAACGAAATATTTATTTCCTAGGAGACATGACTACCTGGATGATGGGATACTGCATACTCATATTTGTGTGTGAATTGCATGATCGACTTTCGTTTCATTTGCGGCATATCGAATCTGATGGGTCAATTGTGTCACTTTTTTTGGTAGATCATGTTGATCGTGCTATTGTAATGTTTGCCAGGGAAACCAAGGAAATGTCATCTGTCTTGGGATATCGTTTCGCATTTTTGATTCTACATACCAAATTGATCGGAGTGCATCGAATCTATAAAGGACTTCCCCTGTAATCTGGCCTAGGGACACCATATCATGTCATGTCATGAAAAGAGCCTTTGGCTTGAGCTGAATCTTGGATTAAAAGAAGATTTTCTACGGTCTGTGTAGCTAATTGGCTAGCACCTGGATATTGGAATATTTTCTTTTTGATGAAAGAATTTGATACGCCAAAGCCGGATGGCAGTAAAAGTTATCGCCGGATTCTGACCACCAGCAGGATCCGCATCAAATATGTAATGAAATGCGGGCAAAGGAAGCTCTGCAAATTTAGAAGATCCTCCTGTGACTAAGATTTGTTGCAATTAACTCTTAGCATTCGATTAAATTGCTACAAATAATAAACAGAAGCAACAAACTCGAATGTTCTTGCGAGACTATTAACCGAAAAAAATTCGAAAGGTAAAAATAATATCAAAATGTCATATCCTGGATATTTATTGCGAAAGTTTTTGTACGAGATCCACATCCTAACCATTCGCATGGATTAATCTATTTTTTCATTCTTGTCGGAGTCTCGTATTGTATGCAACCCTTTATTTTTTATGCTTTACACAAAGATACTAATAGAAATATGTAAAAGCACATATGAGTATGAAGTGCAACAATTGGATAGGAATTTAACAATGCATATGAATGGCGTACAGAGACGTTCAGGGCCCTTACAAGGATACGAGTTTGAAATTTAATGTGGGACATTTTTATGTTCTTTGTGTTCTAGAAAGGTGTAATAGAGGTTGTATGAGTTTTCTAACAACAAATCTTACCCTTATACCTAATTCCTTATTTATGTCTTTTTACTCAAACTCCATCCATCTATGTTTTAACTCCATCCAAGCTCCAACCTCCTTCTGGACTTCTTTCTCTAAAGAAAAAAGCACAATAAAAACATAAATTAGTGACATAGTTTTGCTTCATGAAATCAACACTTCGACAAGGCGCGGAGCGAGACCCTGAATACCACAACTGGGTCATACACAAATCTGTCCATTACTCAAAAGAAAACTAAACGAACAAAAATAACGGAATTATAGCCGTACAGAATATGAAAACGATGAAAAAATGTAAATAATAAATTGTGAAAAAATAACCCGTTGGGAACGAACTCTGCCCTCCAGGGCAAACGGACACATGGCCGAGAAAAACACTGACTGCAGCGCAGTATAATCGCATAACAACAGCAATTTCTCTGAGGCATCCGACAACAACAACAGCAACAACAACAACAAGAAAACGGCAAATAATAATAAAGTTGCAAATACAACAAACTTTGTAGATTTGCGGATGCATCGCAACGCTTCTAGGAATGGGAGGAAATTGACTTGCTAGGTAGGTAGATAGAGTACTTGCCCTACAGGGCTGCGGGGCTAATCTGCACTATGCCATGCGATGCAGTTCACGGATCCAGTTTCACTTTAATGGTAATAATGGTCCTTCCGCTTAACCGATTCTACAAAACGCGTGTCCGTGCGCTATGCGCGCATCCATGACTTGGCTATAGAGAGAAGAGCGTTTTTCAATTTTATACCACGAGCACCATCACAACCGATACATTCGTTGGGAGGGCAAGTGCAAATGCGGTCTTGTGCCGGTTTAGCCATAAATTTAATTGTCCAGCTTTTGTGCAGCTCAGTTTGGTGGCTTTCAGCTTGGCTACTAGAAAAAGTTGCACTTGAATTTTTCACACACGGATATTCGCGAGGGCGAGCGAACAAAAAAAATGGAATATATATTTTTTCCCTTGGCATTTCCGCGTTTTTTCTATTTCCTCTCCGCAGCGAGCGACAGAGAAAGTCCATTCCGTGGACACAACGCTCGCAAGGTAGGAAGCTGTAAATCCACCATACACATACCACACACATGCATACGAGGACATAAAATATATTCCGCTTCATTCCGATCATATATTTTCCTGTTTCCGAAATGGAATCAGGTCCTCCACTATTTTTTCATTTTCGTTTTAATTTTTTTTTTTTATTGGTTGGGTTTAATTAATCTACAGAGCTCGTTTTATGTTCTTGTTGCATGAGTTATTTGACCATTTTAGCCAGCTTACGAGTACCTACTACACTGCATCGACGACTACAGTTGTAGTTGTTTATGTTTTTCCGGCGCATAGTGCTGTTGTCAAAGAATGATGGCGGCAATGCATCGCCTTTATTGTGTGTGCAATAATTTCTATGCATTTGTGTTCATGAAAAACGCATTCGTCAATACAATGAAGAAGGTTCGTGAAGTCATGGAAGCGTATGGGAATCATAATTGGGGTTTCCGTGCAAGTTGATAGATAGAGTATTTGAAAAACGTTGTGCTTTGTTCTTTTGAGGAGTTGTGATGACTCTTTGATGGGTTCCAGTGATAACACAGATTAACAAAAATATATTTATATTTTTATTACTTTCAGTTTTTCACATCGATCCACATTGAACCTTACTACCAACATCGGAATTTTGAAATAACTAAATAGTTACATATTTTATAAAAAAAAAATGATTGTGCGTTAGTATGTAACGGCGCCACGCCTAAACCACTAGACATAATAAAGCCATATTTACTCCATATGTTCGGTTGATGCTGTCATTTTGCATGCATATATATCTAGACTCATCACACCCAAACCACTGGACGCATCGAAGCCATATTTACGCCATAATATCGTTTGGTGATCCAATAAGTTTATGTTTTTTTGTACCCGGTAGGTGGCGCTGGAATCGATGTCACCCGGCATAAAATACGGTATCACACCTAAACCACTGGATGTATCAAAGCCATATTTATACCATATCTTCGTTTGGTACTCCGATAAGTTTATGTTTTTTCTTCAGCCGGTAGGTCGCGCTGGAGTAAAGATATTGGTGCATATGTATGTAAGAGCATAGAACCTAAACCACTAGACATATTAAAGCCAAATTAACACTATATGTCCGGTTGGTGATCCTAAATGTGCATCCGGTAAGTCCGGTAGATGTTGCTGAAGTCGAGTCGATTTTTGAAAATGTATATTTCCAATCTATAAAAACGTCCGTAACTAAGCCATATTCACACCATAAATTCTTTTGGTGCTTCGGTAAGTTTATCCTTTTTTATGGACCCGGTATATGGCGTTAGAGTCGCGATATTAACAAAAATGTGTATTTATGTTTATCACTAACGAGTTCAAATCTCTGCTTTTGGTGGGTCTTGGTGAGCTTTTGTGGAATGGGGTGGGCCAGCGGGAAATCAGGAAACACCGGGGCTAGAAAATTGGAAATTTGTTGATAAATCAATTTTTATGAAATTTTCAATGTATTTCAGGCAGGTAGATTAAGGTTACTATAGCGCACCCCTTTCATTCCGGGGGTCGGAAAATGTATAGCTATAGGCTATAATACACTGTGCACATTCATAAATAGTCACCTAAGTAAAGTAAAGAAAAAGTACTCATAGAAATATCCGACTAAAAAAATTCCTCATAGACATTATAAGTAAACGCACTGGTGCACTGACTGTTAAAATACCGAGTGCATCAGCAAAACTATGACTCGATGTAAGAACTATGGCACCTGCATTATGCCCTACTCACTATTAATGTCAAATGCATCAAAGTACAGGTACGCAAGTTTTTGTACTTATTGTAAATAGATTTTGACAAAGAAATCTTAGTTAAGAAAATAGTATGTATAAGATGGAAAGAAATTATACAGGCACCATTCGGTTCTCAGGGCCCAATCACTCTAAAAATATAAAAAAAGTTTTGTCCATGGGAGATACACAAGTGCTTAAAAGTTGAAGAAAATTGGGTTAAATTTAAAAAAATTATATGGGCCTCAGGGCCCGATCACTGTAAAGATTTTACAAAAAGGTTTGTACATCGGAGATACACATGCGTATAAAATTTTAAGAATCGGGTCTATTTTGAAAATTATTTGTATGGGAGCCCCCCGCCCCAAGGCCCGAGGGGTACAAAATTTTAATTGAAAATGTATTTGCATGTATTGCAATGTATTGAATGCATGCATTTGCTGATACGATGCACCTGTGTGGACATGGACTGGAGTGCAATTCTGCTGAGCTAGTTGAGCTGACGGGTGTATTGCGGGCACGAAGGGCGAAACTTATATTCAGAGGACATGGACATTTTTCAGCGAACGTGTGTACATTTGTACGGATGTAAGGATGTACGTTTGTACGTTTAAACGTTTGTTTGTCGGGTCGTATATCTCGGCTTCTACCAGTCAAAATTTATGGGACTTATTTTACAACAAGTGGTTAGCGCTCGGCTTGCGATAGCGTAACTTTTTCATTCATAGGGTTACTACCCCTGAGAAAACTGAAAAAAATACTCAATTGCAAAGTAAAATGTGGTTTTTTCAGTCTAATTCAGAAATCGCTGAAATGACTGAAAAGCTTATGAATGAAAGACCTATATTTTACGTTGCATACTATTAGACTTCTAAGATAAATTAGTCTTTAGACTGAAACGAAATGCGTTTCATTTTAAAAGATGATTTTTCGACCAAAACCGACTTCGTCATTATTAAGCTGGTCTATGGAACTTCGCAGAGAGCTGATATCGAAGCGCATCGTCATTTCCTTTCAACTCCTGAGTCATCTGGACCTTGCTGGTGAATAATACGAGGCATTTGTGCAGTCTTCTGCTTAGGCTGGTGCGACTAATGGCCAGTTGCTGTGATCGGTGTCCAGTTGAGGTCGATGGATTCTGTTCCACACAATGGGCGACAGCCGCAATTATTCTCGTGCGTGCGACCTGTCCAAGCTCAGGGACCCCTTCTGTTATCCAATAGCAAGCTTTTTTCTTGAACTATCTGCACCAATTTCACTACAGCGGCTCCGCTTTGCGCTCTTTCACGACCCATATTTCTTTTCAAAATTCGCATGCTTTCGGCTACACAACACGGACTTTGAAAATATGTTTTCAATATTTTGAATAGCTCCTCAAGCAAAAACATGATTGTTTCTTGCCGCGGAATATCAGACTGGAGAGCTGTCTAAATTTTAAGCAAATCGTTCAAAAAAATGTTGCCATAGCCAATGATTTAGAAAGCCAACCAACCCTTCATACATTTTATGGTATCTTACATATTTTTGCCGATATTAATATCGATTAAATAGTTTGCTTGGTGGCTGGGGTAGTCGATAGCTGGATGGGTTTAGTGGGTGTAGGGTCAGTTCGCTAATCTGTTGAGTCGGATTCAGTGGGATGGTGCAGCCGGGAAACGCCTGCTATTTCCGCTAGTTTTGCATTGTTATAATTAAATTTTAATTATAACAATGCATTATATTACATAACCCTATTTAAAACGACCTCAATAAATTAATATGACGAACAAAAGGCAACACTCATAAAGCTGCAGGCATTAAGAACAAAAAGTTATAATCACACATATTGGCAAACTATAGGTTTTATATCAGACAAAGTACATAGACTGGGTTAACAAGAGCAGCGTGGAAAGTAATAAATAATTGCCCACAGTTCACAAAAGAACCGTGGACATCTCTATGAGAGACCGTCTGTCCGCTATCAAAGTCAGCATCATCGTGTCACCGAACCTAAATCAATAAAGAACAATTTTCAAACTTTTGTCTGGCAATCAATGGACGAGCAACAAAAGCGAGCCGGATATGAGTATTCTAGTGCAAAGTTTTTGCAGCCTACACTCTGCGCTTATAATAGTTTTGTCACATCCTTTATAAAAGGAATACGAGCAATTTGTATTTCATTGGGTTGAAAATCTCTAACCATGTCCGAGCGTCCATCATTCGATACAGATTTCCAATCGATTTAGGTAGTCAGTATCTACCAACTGTAGCACTTCATAATTTTGGTTTGCTGTTCTGTGTTGCTGTATGTGTTAATGATTTTTTGTTGTTTCTAAAAAACGCGTTCAATATTCTAACGTTTTTTTGCAAAATTTTCGCTTTGTTTCTCATTTGCATTGAGGCAAAATTGTGTTCCTGGTGAAGGGAATTGGATTCTTGCTCGGGCATTTGCTGCTAGAGCGGCTCGAATGGACATGACGTACATGACAGCAAAAATGCATGCCCACTAGTCACGATTTGAGAAACAAATACTTACGCTTCCGGAATGCATTTTGTTCAGGCAGAATTGTGGCTGGGTGTCGCTGTTGCTGTTGTTCAGCAAAAAACATACGCGTACATACTCCTAAAGTGTTGCTAGTTTATTCCGTAAATCAGAACTAAAAACAAACACCTCGCTACTCACATAACTGGTTAAAAAAATTCAATCGCTGATGATGGTGGAAACACAACAAGAATCAATGTGGTGGTGGTGGATGCTTCAAAAAGAGTGCATTTCTCGTTTTCTCGAATGGAAAATCGCATTTCTACTGCGTTTCATTTATACATAGGTACCGTTGTTGTTTGTTGTAGTTGTTTTGCTCCGGATAGTCACTATTCCGTTGTTCACGTAAAACAAATACGCGTACGGCTGAGTGGCGACTATCCAGTGCACACAACACAACAAATCTAATAACAAATATTCAAATATTTTATTCAATAAATACGAGCAACAAATTGAAATAATGCATGAGTGGGTACGCGAAGCGAGCTTGGAGGCCATAAAGCACTTACATGCCCAATTCCCGATCGAACTACAATATCGCAGTCATGAAATAAAAGTTCTTGGTAATTTAATGAAATTTTGCGATTGTTTTCAAGTACCTAGCGGAAGTGGATTCAATTCTACCGTCAGAGTCCTGTTCATCTCCGGATACCAAAGGTTGTAAGAGTATGTGCTTTTCCGCTGAAGATCGAAAAGTTTCAATTTCATTAGAGGATTTGTTTATGATTTTATTGAATTCGTAACTACAATAAAAATTTGATTTTTTGTTAGAATGTATTTTTATAAGGGTATTGCATATGCATCAAATTTGTCGATGATGCAGGCGAATTTAATAGGACAGTTCCCTTCTATTCCCTGCACAGTCTTCAGGTGTGAACATACAACTAATAAACTCATTAAACCGACAAACATTCACTACTCGCATCATAATTCATTCTGCCAACAGGCAGCAGCCCAGCAATGATCGGCATTTGTTAAGCATGTGGTTCTCAAAGCGATTTCTTTCAACAAATTCCAAAGAAAAGGAAAAAAGGACATCTTTATGTATGTTCCCTAAAGGAAATGAAAATAATGTTTTACACCTTCTTTGACTGTTGCTGTTCACAATTATTATTATCGTCAGCTGGACATATGAGAGCATGAAAAGATGTCGACAGGATATCATCCGTTCGCTTCTCTGAATGTTTCTAGTGTTTGTCGATTGTAGCTCCTGCGGCTGCCGTAGGACGACATAAAAACCACAAAAGCCACAATGCCATTCATTAACAAACTGGCTGGCTGGCTGGTTAAAAAACTGGTGATTGATGATTGGATATTCGCAGTAACAAAAGTATCGTTTGTCCTACATATAATGTAGAAGGAAGAAGAGATTTTTTTTTCGGTCAAAATGTGCGCATAATTTGACAATAAGAAAACTAGATAGGATAACACTCAATTCTTCGAAGTTGAATACAGTGGAACTAGTGAACGAAAAATTAAATTTAAAAAAGTTTTTTTAAAAAAAAAAACTTTCAGTTAGTGTTCTAGGATTTATTTTTAAAGATTTCTCCTTCAGATATTAGCATAAATTCCCCATAGTTTAAGAAAATCATGCAAGAGTAGTAAATAAATCCTATACCAATGAAATTTTGCAGAATTGTAGGGCTAACTAAGGAGAGTATTTTCTGAAAAATTCCCATTCCTAAGTATTGAGCAAGACCGGATCTCAGAATTGCCATAATAATTTAAGGACGGTAAGGAAATGGGAATATCTCTGGAATGGGAAATAGTACAAATTTGGTTAATATCTTGAATAACGAAAATTAAATTGCCTACAAGTTCTATGAACAACATATGTTAAGTAATGGCCGTTATCTACTCCAAAATATCAGTTAAAGAATTGTTTACTTAAAAGTTGACAGATATGGCGGCACTATCTAAAAACTATTGTTCCTAGGGAACATGTAGACAAAATTTACTACACCTGTAAAATTTGTTACATATAGTATAGTATAGTATAGTATAGTATAGTATAGTATAGTATAGTATAGTATAGTATAGTATAGTATAGTATAGTATAGTATAGTATAGTATAGTATAGTATAGTATAGTATAGTATAGTATAGTATAGTATAGTATAGTATAGTATAGTATAGTATAAAAATTTTGAGCCGATTTCATACAGTTTTGCACCCCTAAACTATGGGCATACTGGTCTACGCCATCCTTGGCCGGCCTTTCGTGTCCCATGAGTCCTACCGCAAATGACTTTCCGAGAACGATCATCTTCACTCATGCCAGCTAGGTGTCCTGTCCACCGGAGCCTACCGAGCTTAATTCTCTTCACGATGTTGACATCACGGTAATGCTCGTACATGTCATCATAATAGAGTCTCCGGAATCATCCTTCCTCAATAGAGGGCAAAAATTCTCCGTTAGACTTTTCTCTCGAATGCAGCAAAGAGATCAGAATAGTTTTTGCTAAGCACCCAAGTCTTGGATCCATATGTAAGTACTGGTATGACCATTGTATTATATACCAGCAGCCTGAATGTTATGGTTAAGTTCCTGGATTTGAAGAGTCTTGACAGACTGTAGTAGGCATTGTTGGCTCTAAGCAACCGTGCGCGTATTTCTGGGTCCATGCTGTTATCGGCTGCTACAGTTGACCCGCGATAGTTGAAGGAATGCACTACTTCAAATTCGCGCTCTACTATTTTAGTTGAGGGACCAATTTTGGATTTTCTACTCGCAGACGTGGCCACCAAGTACTTTGTTTTGCTCTCATTTATGTTCAGCCCCAGATTTCTTGCCGCCCGTTCGATATGGATAAAAGCTTCCTGTATAAAAGCTTCAGTATCTGAATGGAATTATATAGGAGTCTCGGATCACTTTCTCCAACGCCAGGTTGAAAAGGACACAAGGCAGTCCAGGCAGGAAGATTTACAATTTTCATTAAGGAATTTTTCATTACAGAAATATTAACATTGCTTTACGATTTGTCCCAGCGTGCAGTGCACAATGCGCGGTGTGTTAAAGGATAATTGTACAAATGAAAAGTCATCTGACCATAACCTTCGACACCCCGACAACTGTCAGGCAAACCTCTTTGTTAACGAGAGCTAAAGGGAGTATCCTTTTTTTAGTCCTCTCTTGAAGTCATTTTCTTTTCAATTTTCTTTGAAAATTCATTCGAGGGTTAACAGGATCAAACACTGATGCGATTTTCGACAGAATAAGAAGTTACAACTTAATTTGTGGTCGTTGCGGTGCCGAAAGTGCGCTGCGGCCGGCAAATCTTTGCGGTCCTTTTAGTTCAGGTTGAATTATTTTGTTGACAGCACGACACGGCACGACACGGCACGGTGTCTCCTTCTGCATCTCTTGAGCAATCAATCAACTCCTAGCTGAAGATGTTTCTTATGGCTAAATGCGGTAGGATAAAGCATACTGAAAATCTCGCTGACAGCTAAAAACCGCTGGTAGCAAGGACATGCGAATGATAATAGACAGGACAGTAGTGATTGGTGGCATTTTTCCAACAAATTTTACCAGCGGAGAAAGATGAGTATACTCGAGGGAGGTACCCAAACTTCCACTGCTGATACTCGATGATGGTGACAATTATTTGTTCGTTTTGGGCTTCCTTACAGATCTCCTTTTTAGAAAAAGTATAAAAAGAATTCAGCTGTGGAAAGATGCAGCAGCAGCATATAAATCACTAATAAATTTTGGGAGTTTTTAAAATACGGCACGTTGACGTTTTTTTCTCTCCTCTATAAGGATGCATTGATTATTTGGTAGACATTAAAGGACTCCGTTGTTAGAAAATTGTTTTCCTTTGAGCATTGATTAGATACTGCTTGTGGTAACCAGGTGACAAAACCTTGGTTTTAGGGATAGAAAAAATGTTCTGGGTTTAATGACTACATTAAATTATAACATTAACAGGTTCAGTGGAAACTCTTCATCCTGGGGTATGATTGCCGTGTCAAGCATTGCAATATATCACTTCCTGCGATCACTTCATAATTTTCGGATAATGAGTCAACCGATAGTATTCCAAAACAATATATCTGTTTGAACTTGAAAATGACTGTGACAACATTCTAAACACACTGTGAAGATATTCACGGTAACTCCCAATGGACAAGTCCATACAATATCCGTAATGATGTCTGACTTGTGCGTGATCATACGATTTATGATCTTCAGCTTCCTTTTCAGCAACTCTCAATTTTTCACTAATTTTTCAGCAGACCAAATGCAGATGCAGTAAATTTCATGGAAATCAGTCGCTCGCAGGCGACAACTCCGCCTATTTTCAACACTAAAACATAGCACATTTGAAATAGGAGATGAATATTTTAAGGATCAATGTGATCCACTTGAATTTGAGTCACAGGAAATACTCATCATATGTTTTTAATGTGTTTGTTTATATTCAAGTTCCTACCATTATATCATCAACTATTAGGGATAGGATTTCTTAATTTTGTCATAAATTTAGTCATCTCCTTGGAACTGCAGTCATACACACTATATAGTGTCAATTTTCATTGCGAAGCGTGCATGTCGAGTCACTGTATCGATGGTAGTTAATTGTGGCGGCTGGCGCCACTGGTAAGTCCTTTGGGTGTCTATACTTTATTGTAATGAGTTCGATATTTTGACCAGAGTTCAGTTTCATTTAGATAGCTTGTTCGGGATCGAAATATTGGATCACGACAGGTGGTCTAATAGTGTACCGGTGTCAGGCTAAAGGCCTGGTTTTGTAGATATATGGCAGAAACTGAATCCTAAAGGATATATTGTATCTTAGGATGTGTTTTCTTTAAGAGACGTACCACCACCCTAATGAAGGATAGTATGTCCTTAGCAGCAGAATTTCTCAAATCCGCTCTCAAGCGTATTTCCTTATGAAAAATTCGTCTTCTTAACCAAACTAGTGCTGAGCATTCGCAGAAAATATGATCGGATCATCAACATCTTCCAAACAGAACCTACATTCTGTCTTCGAGCCCACACCAATTTTGTTAAAGTGATATCGCAAGTCACAAGGACCTGTTAGGAAAATCACCAGCTTCCTAATGCTATCCCTATTTATAATAAGGATTTCCTTAAAGGAAACTGGCCTGATTAGTTGTTTGGATTGCCTCAGCCCCGGGACATTATCCCAGTCGGCCAGTCGAAGCTTGTGTTCCCAACAATTGATCAGTGCTGTGGCGGCAGCCCAGTTGACACCACAGTGAATTCAGTGAGATTGCAGTACATCGTGGCAGTGCCTGACTTATAACGAGTCCATTAAGTTGGACGACAGCGCTTTAAGTTCTGCCTGGCTATCTGAAAAGATATATACTATAGCGCCCTTGTGGCCCTTGTGCGGTTTTGCAAGGATTGATTGACTGCTGCACCATTCTTGTACGTGTAGGAAAGCACCTTGCGTGATACTAGTGATAGTCGTGCAGTTCTTACCACTAATAAAAATAGCTAAATCGTCTGCATAGCTAATGACGATGTAGTCTGATCTGTGAAGATCGACTAGAAGATTGTCAATGACTAGAAAGGGACATCGCTTAAATGAAGACACTCCTACCGAGGAGGAAATAATATCTCGACTTTCAAGCATGGCCCTTATCCAATGATTGGTCGAGACTTCGATACCTCTGTTACTGACTGCTCTTGCAATAGAATCGTAGTCGGTATTATCCAAAGCGCCCTCAATGTCGAGGAAGCCAAGCAGGGCCACTTCCTTCAAACGAAGATTTTCTTCTATCTCCGTCACAAAATAGTGAAGGGCACCTTCTGTGCCCTTGCCTTTCCTCTACGCAAACTGACTTGAGTGCAAAGGAGTAGACAGTACTAACTGGCCTCTAATATAAACATCAATCATCATTAAGTCTCTCCATGGTTTCTCAACGTCTCTCCATGGTTTCGAGGACGAATGATGTTAGACTTATAGATCTATATGCTTTAGGCAGCTCACTAGGCCTTTTGCCTGGTTTGGGGATAAATATCACATTTACCTGAATCCAGATAATATACATTGTGGGAACATTTCTATTATCCTATTGTAGCTGGCTCTAAATAAAGCAATCATACCCGTTATGATGAGAGCTATCGCCTTCTGATGAAGCGCTGGAAAGATTCCATCGCCGCCGGGAGATTTGAACGGTTTGAAAGAGCATACTGCTCATGTAAACTTATCGGGACTGCAGATTTTACGGATTAACTATTTTCTTTACTAGTTATACAGAACCTTTGGTCAATTGTGTTCAGATACGTGTATGGTACACGAGTACACAAATCTGGAAACTGAAACTGGAGTAGGGTTCTGATTGTATCCTCATGGTCCGATGTGTAGGTGCCATCGGCCTTTTTTAATAAACATACACAATTTGTCTGATCCTTCTCTCACGCCTTGTGGATATGTGCCGCTACTGGGATTTCAAGAATGTTTTTGCAACATTTCCTCCTTGTGGCACGTTTAGATCGTCCTAGTGTTTTGAGAGATTGCAGCTGTATCTGGTCTATACATATTTGTTCTTGTTTTTTAAAGAGTTCGGCAGTCTTGCAGTCTTTGTATTGGTCTTGCTAGTTGGTGGTGACTGCAAACTAATAACAATCTCGCTTATAACTAATATGAAATCCCAAGATAGTCCCGGGTGACCAGTCAAAGAGTAACAGTAAACTACACTAACAGTAAACTGGCTAGTTTCTAGTTCCCGGGTGATTAATGAGTAGCGACATCTACAGACAGACCAGTTTAAATTCTGGAACACTTGGTACCTACTTACCGTCATTACATACCCAAAGTCAACATCCTGCACGAAAAACCCTTTAAAAGAACGCCGTATCAGCCATTGGCAGAGCTATTTATTATGAAAATTAAATTCCTATTTTGAGACATGTGATTTCTTAACCAAAACACCTCCACCTGTGCACAAAAATTAGCCTTTCTTTTATTTTTATAAGTTACATAATACATTTTCTTAACTAGATCCTAATGTTATGAAAATACTTAACCCTCAACTTCTTATAATGCAGAAAAATATTTTTTTTTACTTTAACTCTGAGTGTAAGCTCAGCTTACCTCAATGCCCATATGCCAATTTTTTTAAATCCATTTGACCTCCTACAAAAAAAAACAAACAAAGCATTCGAAAATGCAACAGATATTCTTACCGATAGATATCTTAATATCTTAATTAAGTCTCAATCATCCGAAAATTATCTCAGTTGAGTGGATTTTCTGAACAGAAAATCTGCAACAACAAGAAATGTACGTAACCTTTCTCGTGTGGCATACCACGTAGTTGGCTCGTCGACCCAACAATACTGATCGACTGTTGTTTTATTCAAAACATTACCCAATAATCTATGAAACATCTTTCTCGTCGTTGTGCGATACTATTTCATAGAAACCGCATGTATCCAGTTTCAGGGCGGATGCAAAACAGAATGTGCGATAAGACGAAGCAACATCTTGCTTTGAGAGAGTCGTTTAGTCTGTGCACGAGTAGAGTAAGGAATTAGGGATAATACCGCAAATTTGATGGCAAAGGAATCTGAAATGGAACCAGCCGGCGCACCTTTAAAGTTTTTTTTTATATACGAGTACCACCACTAGTTTTTGGCAACAAACTCGATTCATTTCATCATCGGTTTTTGCTTTTAACAGGGGACGACTAATTTTCAATTCCGATCACATGATGTGAAACGCTAAGGATAGAATATTCCTCCTCGTCGGCGTCGTCATCGTCGCTTTTTTCGTGGCAAACGTTCAGTTTCCGAGGCTGTGCTTTGAATTGATTTATAAGGAGGCAAAGAAAAATGTTGGAAAAATAATACGATCTTTAGTTACTAGACGACGACCGCATATGCGATGTGTCTCCACCACTACCCACCGAAGGGAAATAGAGACATTTGACAAGTTATTCTCCTGGTGCTCGTTCGGGGTGGCGTTTTGATCAGGATGTGCGTGCCTATATTACATGCTCTGCATGCCAGATGATAGAAAATCCTTACAACTATATTCTGTGGAACTTTCATTCATGTGAGCGGTCAGCATTCGTAATTAATTTAATACTCGTGCCCACAATATGTGAGAGCAGAGGGACAGAAATAAAGAAAGTCTGGGAGATAATTAATTTTAGATCTGTGCCTCAACCTCATTGGAACGTGAGGTATTTCTTCTTTTTTTTTTTTGCGCTTGGCTCTTTTCCGATTGCAAACGATTTGATTGTGATCATTATTTCTTCATGGAGCATAACAACAGCCTTAATTCAATTAAAGGAGCTTATATGATCTATTGGATAGCAGTATAATAAAAAAACCGATAAATATCGCTGAAGTCCTTTAAAAGGTACAGAAACCTCTAAGGGCTATTTATTTTTAGTAGAATTAAGTTACTGTAGCAACAGGGCTTGACATTTAATTATCTTCGAGGGGTTTATAAGTTTACACCAATCGCTTCTCAGTGGATTTCTAATTAATCGATCTTTTGTACAATTCCACTAATTTCTCTCTTGCCAATAATCCCACATAATTATCATACTCGAAACATCGGGCGCCAAATTAAAGGCTAAACTACTCTTAGATGCCACAAATGCCTCGAAATAAGCTGGCCTGTA
The DNA here is from genome assembly GCA_947095585.1 of Nephrocerus scutellatus. Classification (NCBI taxonomy): domain Eukaryota; kingdom Metazoa; phylum Arthropoda; class Insecta; order Diptera; family Pipunculidae; genus Nephrocerus; species Nephrocerus scutellatus. Next base: position 3,716,695 of record OX352761.1, on the reverse strand, counting down.
TTTAAATACTTAAAATACGCCCTTCTGCTTTCTTTTTGAAATCCTCTGCATCAGACCAGATTTAACGCCCTAATATCATCTTTAATTACAAAAGATCTTCACGGACTCAACGAAGACTTGCAGCTGATTTAAAAATTTAAAGCGGATTGTTAAGATATTCGGCAGGCGGTCAGCTAATTACAATTACCGTCGGACAACCACATCCATCGCCTTTGAAAACCCAAAAACGGAACCCTTAATGGAAACATCAAGAAAAGAGGAGGAAATAATGGAAAAGTCTACAAAGAACATCTTCATAACACCTTTTTCTAAGAGCTATGCTGTGTGCATGTTTAGGAATAGACTCAATAAATTGATCTGCACTCGGCACACTACCTGTGCACAAGAGATAATTAGGTGTTAGGTATACTCAAATACAGAAATGGTAATTTGGTCCTTTTTTTATTGTATTTTCTGTATGCGAGGCGCGAATGTAACATTGCTAAGAATTTCTGTGGTGCTGCACCCAATTAAGATGAAAGGAGAGCGCAGTACAGCATTGATGACAATGGTGAAACATCGTAAACTCAACAATTAACCGAGAAAGATACGATCGCGGTGATTTTCAAAAAAAAGGAATTTTTTTATTTAAATTTTTCGTCCCCTACTTTCTTACGTGTAATACAAAGACTCTTTTGTGACTTAAACTTATCTTTAAACATTCAGTTAATATTAGCTATGAATTGAATAAACTACAAGTCGTTAAAGGAAACTTTAAGAACTCCATATGGTGCAATAGAAACAGAAAAACTAAAGCTGCACCTAAGGGAATATATTCATTGTGTTGAAGATCGCAACTTTGACGAAAGATTAGCTGGCTGCAGATTCTCTAATTCTGATACCCACACATCTGTGATATTAATTAATAAACCAAATTAATGCATTTTAAAGGAAAGGAAATTTATTATATATCCACCTGGAATATAATTACCTACATACCATCTCAGATGCAAACATACGTTACGAATAATAAAAAACGTATCTTTCTGAGATCAATCTGTCTTCGGTGTTGTTGTGGCATCAAGTTTGTATAGGCTTTAATTAAGAAACATATTAGATATGTCGATTAAGAAGTTATTTTTACTGATATTGTCACTTTTGTGATATATTCCGATCAGATAACATCAGATTTACAAGCCATAAGGTAATCCTCATTTATTGCGGCTTTAACGAAGCAAATTTTTATATATTTGGTAAACATTTCCACCTTATCTGCTAGGAAGAGTAGCTTTAAATTTATACTTAATGTCATCTCATAATTATTAATCGTAAATGTAAACAGAAAGGTCACCAAAAACGAGAAACGTAGGACGGTGCGACCTGTAGAAGCAATAAATTATCAAAGCGATTTGCTTCTTAATTGAGTCATTTACGTTCGAGACGTTCTATTGAACAGGATAAATTTATTGCTATCGAGATGCCACTATTGCTGACTCGAAAACTCCCAAGAAAAACAATTTTCCAATAACAATCAGAGTACCTCAGCAGGTAACCAATTGAGGTGCTGTGCTTTCAATTATGTGCGACACTGTGCTCAGCAACTTCGGGTTACATGATAACCCGTCAACATAAATGTTAATCCGACGTAGGCAATTTCCGATTTGTTACCTATGGGAATTGTGCAGAGACTGAAGAGTTTTTTCTCCACCAATCGAGGAGAGATCAAAATCTTAGATTTGTCATATAAACGTTTTGTGATTTATTGCGATCAACGTAAGATATCTTAATTATGCATCTACGAAGACTGACTGAATTTTTGTTGATATTTGAATTTCAAATTTCCGCTTTTTATTGAGTAAAAATTCATAAAAATTAAACTCCAAATGGAACATGTTGTGACGCAATAAAACGACGCCTCTTGGGCAAGCGGTATGGTCTGTAAGTTATGCAAATTGTTGCATCCGCATATCTTCAAATTCCAGTCATTAGTTGTTGCTATGTAAAATTGAACTTTTTATACCGACAAGGTTATTTTTCATGGACTTTCTCCCCCCTGCGTAGAAACTGAGTAGTGGAACCTTAATTGCTGTTCGTATTCATTAATAGTTAATGGCAAACGTTCCTTCTTAAATAAAAAGATGAGCATTTTTGCCTAAGATTATTTGAAATACACCCGCAAGGCCGCTCTTGAATTAGAGTCTTGGGTCTGACAACCCCACAAGCCCTAGTCAGCGGGCAATAGGTATAACATGGAAGGATTGGTTCCCCGATAAGGGGCACCACGGTTATATTCCGTGGTAGGATGAGCCATAGCCTTATGGTAAAAACTCGTCAATGAACCAATCCAACCATTTTGATGAAGGGAAAACCTAATTTAAATAACTCTGCATTGGGTAACTAGGATCCTGGAAATCCTGGGGCATCATCTGTTGCAAGGAGAGCTAATGAGTTTGAATCTGATGGAACTCTTCTTAAAAGAGGAAAGGTGGTTGGTCGAGTACCTAGTACTATCACTGCTTTGGATGACCAGATTTCAGCTGGTCTGACAGGCAGTTTAGGAAATCGAAAGACAGCAACTACCTTTACTCCTAAAGAAGTGTCCAAGGGCGTCTCTCGTCACCGAGAACGAGTAATCCTAAAGTAAGCTAAAGTCGAAAAGGTGATGGGAAAAGAAGAAGAGGAGTGAAAGATTGGCTGAAATGAATATGGTTGCCGATCTATCACAGACCTCTAATTCAATTCCCACGGGCTGCAAACGACCTAGACCTAGTAAGGAATCATCGGATCTAGGGAACTTGTCAAATACCCAAGTCGGAAATGAAAAGAAGAGGAAGAGGAAGAAAAGGAAAATCCAATCCAATTCTGACTTGACTTCGGAATCTCTGACTACAGCACTGAAGACAGGATCTGCACCAGAAATGGACTGCTTGCCCAGTTGTTCGAAGGATTTAAAACTTGGTAGACAAGTCGACGCAGATATTCTAAATTAGCGGCCAAAGTATTGACAGCTGTTATATAAGCTTGGAATGATGAAGGCAAGATGTCAAAAAAACAATTTGACTTTGACCAAGAACGTCTTTGGGAATTTGTTGTGGAAAAAGATTCACCGACATTCAAGGGAATCGCCTGGATAAGGGCACCATCAAAGTGCAATCTTCCAATAAACTATTCTTTGAATGGCTTTCATCAAAGGTGGGAGCTTTACCAGCATTTGAGGGCAGTACCTTCTTCGTCAGTAGAGGGGAACGTCAAAAGCTGGTAAGGGCGACAATCCGCTTGCTTAGAAAATTCCGGAAGCCTGCGGAAATTGTCGCAAGACTCCGAGCCTAAAAGTCTAAATGTCAAGTCTACTCACAGAAAGAGTGTGGAGATGTTGCATCTCTGCTCTTTGTGGAAGTGGATGAGCCATCTGTCAAGATTCTGAAAGGAAGGTTCGGATTGCGTCCCTACTACTTTCTTGGTTGTTCCTCAGTGCTCATCAGGTGAAGTTGGCGGGAATAAGGGGAAAAAATTATAGGCATGTAGGCAGTAATCGTCCTCGGGCCTGCTTGATAATTCCAAAAATTATCTCAGTCAATTTATGGACTATATACTTTCCACAGACTTAGTAATAAATAACAATGAACCAACTAAGCCAAAATTTATGAACAATCAGAAGAAAGAAGTGATTGATCTAACCCTGACAAACGACAAGATGATCAACCAAATCAAAGGATTAAAAGTAATGAAAGATATCTCATTGTCCGACCATCGATATATTGGCTTTCAGTTAAGCGCCGATTCAATCAATTCAATTCCCGCCGGCAGAAATCTAAGAAAAACTGACTGAATGAAATTCCAAGAGTCTCTTTTACCTACAACTAATATTTGGAGACGCAAAAGGAAGCTCATATTAGTGTGGTAAATAATGTAAGTCTGCTCTTCATGATCCTGTTTTCATGAATGAAAAGAGCATGGTGAAGGAGCCTTCACCATAGGGGTGTTGATATTGATGAGCTTTTGAAAACCCTACCTTTAACTCGATGTGCAACTCTGCTGATAGGCATTGAGTGGAACCAACCTTAACCAGATGGATTCACTACATGCTTTCATTTACAATGCAATCTTTCACGAAATATTATTTTCAATACGAAAATCACACTTTTTCAAAATACTCATCAATTCCTCTGATTACTTGACCAACCACTATTTGTTTGCCAACGTGAAAACACAAATAGCAAATTTGTCATCGGTATGGTAAAGTCGATCGCAAAAAAAGCAAAAGAATAGAAAAATTTAAAAAAAAAAATACAACGAAATATAAACACGAGAAACATCTGTTCAGATTTAAAATTAAAATTTGGTGTTTTATGCACACAAACCCACACAAATTACTTGTTATTATCAAAAGGACATGAAGCGTGAGCGTGAGCGTGAGCTGAGGAATGTTCTTGTAATTCCTCTGTCGCTGATTCACTTTTAGGCGAAGTTTTGCGCATATGTCCCCAGTGTTTGCTCGCTTGTCGACTGCATGTAAACATCAGCTTAAGTCGATGTTTAGACAAAGATGATTTTCTTTTCCCACAAAATGCTAAAAACTGTCATCTGAGTGAGTATGCATAACGCAGCAGAATTCGTGCGTGCGCGGATAATCCTGATTAAATCGTCGTGTCGTTTGCACTGAAGTTCCATCCTATACCTGGTCATGAGGTTTTTCTCTTTTGATTCTTTGAAAAGGAAATACACTCGCATATGCATTTGTGAATTTATTGTTTGAGTTTTGGTTTTAAGGTTCCTTAATATTCCATATACTCACAAGCCCAGAAGGAAAGAGAACAAAATCTTTGTACACTTCTACTGAAGGACATTCAATTTATTTGTGCATTAATAATGAATGATTTTTCTGTCGTTTGATGGTATTTCGATGACAATTGAGAGATAGAAATTTTGTCCTGAAGGATCATGTCACGATGATAGATTTTCAATTTTCCAATTGCCCTTCGGACACATCCTTCTTTGCGATTGTGCCCAGCGATCATCACAATAACAATAAAGCAATTCATTAGGAATTACAACTTCTTACAGGCGACGGGGCAGCTGGCGACAACAAACGACGGTGAATCCCGATCCTTCTCAATAAATTGTAATTTTTTGGTCTAGCTTTGTACATACAAACTCGTATCATTGTCAATGGCGTTCGTTTTGTGCAGCAAAAATTCAATTTTCAAGTGCATCCTTGCGGGTAATTTGTTTCCAGTTAGGAGTATTAATATCCTAATTGTGTTTTAAAATTGGGATATGGTATAGAATGCAGCACATGTGATCGGATGTGATCGAAACGTGATGCGTTCCATCTTTGTGTTGGGTTTTATTACATACTAGCTGTTCCCGGGCACTTCACTACCCGCACACATGAACACTCTTAACATCGTGGTAGCTGATAATAACAGTTTACATTTTCTATAGCCTATAATCCAGAACTAATAACTAATAACAATACTAAAAAAAGAATTATGCAAATTCATTGTTCGAATCGTGAGTTATGGTCGTGAAATCCCATGGAAAAGAGTACTTTCAGTTTTTCCCGAATTTTCCAATTATTCCGGCAATTTTTCTAATTTTTCTTTCCGTATAAACATTATTTGGACTATGACAAATATTTATAAAACAAAATTGAGTCAAATCGGTCTAGCCGCTCTCAAGCGGTGCGCTTACAAACGAACAGCATTTCATTTTTATTTATATAGATTTGCATTTGTTGTTTACTCGTTAAAATGAGTTTTCTCAGATTTGTTCGTTTGTTCGCGTGGATCAACGTTTTACGTAATAACAAAAAAACGACGAACCACGCCTTTGTTCTTTGAATTCGTCGGGTTTTAGGATGCCGACAAAAATGTGCTTGATCCCAGTGCACCTAGAGATAAGGAACGGGTATTATATACTCGTACATGTATTTGCGCAACAAGCATCCTAACACGTCCGAACGCAGGTCCCCCAGAATGTTTGTTTTCAGCTGGAATTGCCATCCATTAATCGGGAATAACAAGATGTTTGCACTTGCAACGTGGGATGCTGGGCAAACGAATCCTCATCGTTTTATTCCGTGGAAGACCACGCTCACACATTTATAAAGACGGTTTACGACTTTCTTCACACTTTGTACGACCGCTGCTCTGCACCGACTGCCTTTGATGTTTGGCGGGAAGGAAACAGGCAACGCCGGCTGGCGTTTAAACAAAACTGAATTTTTATTTCTTTTATTTCCCACATCAAATTATCAATAAAATTTGTAATTTACGATTTTATCGCATAAGGTGTTAAGTTGATGGTGCACCACAAGACGCAACGCTATCCAATGTTTTTTTAGAAGTTGTTCTTATAAATCGCGCTGCTAAATTTGTTAGTCACCCATCCGATAACCACGATCATCGTCTCCTAATGCCAAATGTGACACGACACAACGCCGATGAAATCTATCGATGAAGACGGAAATGTGGTAAGAGATAAGACATATTATGCATAGAGACAGGCGGAGATATTGTAACGATATTTAGGAACAAAGGCAAGGATATATAAGGATTTATAATATACATATGTATATGTAATGAATAAAAATTCACAGCTTCCACATTACATCCTGTTTCAAGTGCACACAATTTATTCGCATTCGCATAAAGCCCGTGAACGGCGTGAAAAAAATCTGATTGACACACCCTGGCCTGGCCAAACATTTCTCCCCATTTCTCCCGAAGGAAAAGACAGACATTCGTCTATTGTCAAAATTGTGTCACATTTGGGACTGAACAAAATTAGATAATATTTGTGATATTTGCTTTGCGTTGTTTGTCCTGTAGTTTGCCAGGAAACATTAACAATGCGACGGCGACCTCCATCCACATTTCTCCCTGGGCGATTGATATTCTGATATGAATCCCTATAAATGTCAACCTGAATGTTTTTCTGCTCTATCGGCCACTTGACACTCGGCACACCGGAATTTGAGTTTGGGATTGAGATTGCAATTGGCCGCCACGACCGCACGCATTATGGCCTGTGTTTGTGTGTGTGACAATTTCTTGGTTTTCAGTTATTTTTCGGAAAGGGTGGCGACCCTATTCACACGCGGTGTGTGCGAAGCCATTATTTTTTTTTAAATTAACTTCAATGCTACACAAGGATACAAGGACGATTGGCAAAATTTCTAATTTTGCTGTTTATTTCCATTTCGTGCTTCGCTGGCTGGGCAAACTAAAAATGCTAAGGGTGGTGCACATGACAGACAGACATCTCGTCTGCTTGTTCGGCATCTCACATGTTTGCCAATTTTATTTCGCACTTTCTCCTTGTTGTGAAAGGACTTTCCGTAATAGAGCACAGCGTAATAAATATTGAAACTCCTCCCTGCGAAAAACTTCAATAAGCATAACACACACACCCAGCTCGGCACACACTCCGTTATTATTATTATAACTGCTGCTAATATTATTGCTGCATATTCGATTTGAATTTAGATTAGAGATTAAATTGTCTCGACGATTACATCATCGAATGCAGTCAGTCACTGACACAAACACACAAATGCTTTGTATGTTGCACAAATTATTATCCTTCACGATTAAGGGAGGTATTACCGCACCAAATACTGATTTTTATTTGACAGCGTGCACCGGGCTGGAGTTGGTTTGTTTGCTAAAACTAATTGCCAAAGATTTGCGTTAATCCCTAAATTGTTATTACCAAATGAACGTATTTGCTATATATGTTATTTATAAGATAAATAGAATTGCTTTTGTTTGGCGTGCAGTTGTTTAATTAAAGGATGTGACTTGTACTGTCACTGATCAGACTCACGCAACTTACTCTCAACGGTGTGAAGCACGTTACTATAGTAAAAATGTTTAGCGAAAGTTTAAAGTGGATATGTGTGGTAATGCATTAATTTATAGACAAATATTTGTTAATAACTGTAGTAAACAACAAACGATTAAACCTACCGGTACCTACTGTACTCCAAAAGTCCTGTTTGTTTTGGATTTCAACCCTAGCCCATATGGAAGACACTGCGACTTGAAAGATCTATTGTATCTTTACTCTAAGAGACGTACCACCTCCCTAATGAAAGATAGTACATCGTTAGTAGAAGAATTTCTCAACTCCGTTGTCGAGCATATTTCCTTGTGAAAGATGAGTCTCCTTAACCAAAGAAATGCTGTGCATTTAAAGAATGTGCTCGGGTGACGCTTCATCTTCCGACAAGAACCTACATTCTGTCTCTGAGCCCACACCAATTTTGTTAAGGTGATATCGCAAGCCAGAATGACCTATTAGAAAACTCACCAGCAACAAACGACGAAACGACGATCCAATATTTCTACCTCAAATTTCCTTCCGAAACAGTGCTTCCTGACCATAATGTCGGGGATAGTGGAGAACATTTCTGTTTCTGGAATTGAGTCAAGAATTTTCAGGTGAACCACATATAGTCACCCGGTTTGCACCCGTTTATTAGTTGCAGCTTTAAAGTGCAGCAGCCATTTTTATAATGAAGATGAAAGCTTTACAACAGCTTCTAGTCTAGTGCTGCCGTATGGCAGGTGTACATGGCACCCTTTATACTTAGACAGGCTTGTGAAGCTTAGTTGCAGTTGTCCGTTCAAGAATTTTCGGCCAACAAACAATGGTCACGTACATGATAAAAGGCCTCACCATCATTGTGTAGATCAAATGTACCATTTTAGGATTTAAACCCCAAGTTCTGTCGTAGAGGCGTATACTGGCCCACAGGGCCCTAGTGGCGCGTTCGATAGCGGACTTGATATGAGAATTCCAGTTAAGTCGTTATATTTAATTTAACTGGAATAACCTAACGTTGCGCCTTTTATGTTGATACGTCCCAAATCGACCAGTCTTCTTTTCGTGAAAGGCATACTAGAACGATTTTGCAAGGGTTGATAGATAGTCCTTCTCTGATGCACCATTCTAAAACGTGTATTAGAGCACCTTGCATGACACTAGTGATAGTCGTGCAGTGCTTACCACTTATAAAAATCGCCAAATCGTCCGCATCCATGGCGATGTAGCCTGATCTATGAAGATCGACTAGAATAATATCAATGACTAGTGACCATAGAACGGGAGAAAGCACTTCCAGACAGATACTCCTCCCGAGGAGAAAATAATATCTCGACTTTCAAGCATGTCACTTATACAATGATTGGCCGAGTCTTAGATACCCTTGCTGCTGATTGCCCTCGCAATAGAGTCGTAACCAGTGTTCCCGAAAGCACCCTCAATGTCGAGGAGGGCACACAGGGCTACTTCCTTGGAACGAAATGTTCCTTCTATCTTATTTACAATATATTGAAGAGCACCTTCTGTGCTTTTGTCTTTTCTGTACGCGAACTGACTTGAATTCAGTAAAGGCGATCCTATATTCTTTCGTTTAGCAGAGTTGAAGAGATTTCTCTTCATAAGCTAAGTAAGCTGGTCGTTCCACCAAGGAACCTTTCGTCTACACAAGCTGGTTACAGGGACACAGATTTCATGATAAGCAGACAGCAACACATCATTATGTTGATATGCTGCATCATCTAAATCCCATGTAGACTTAATAGATGTGACAAGCATATCTACTTTAGAGAGGACGTGTCCCCGATATAGATTCTAGTCCATGGACGTTGGATCATATCTAGCAGAAGCATATGTGAGGTCGAGTACCTCTTCGCGAATCGCATTAATGAAGGTAGGTTTGGATCCTTTAATATATCTACATTACTACCAAAAAGATATTCTTAAAGGCACTCACAGCTTCTATTGATGTCGCTGCTATCCCATACCTCATGATGTGCATTTGCATCTCAACCAATGAGATACTGGATGTTTCTTTTCCGGCAGTGCTCCTTAGCACTGGCTGCCCTCATTTACAGATCAAATTACTTCTCCCGTTCCGTAGACCTTTTATCTGTCCGATTATAACCAAAGGCTCTTGGATGAGACCAAGGGATATATATTACTGAGGGTAGCGGACGCGCCCTTCACGTGATGCAGGTTTGCCTATAACACCCTGATGGAGCTCATTAGTCCTCCATGGATGCTGAAATTGAATGTGCGGCTTTAACAAAAGCAAGAAAACTTTCTCTTCCCTTGCCCATGCGTAAAGCATGTTTAAGTCATCTTATCTCTAGCGAGTTCAATTTAATGAATCCACCGCAGTGTTGCTTGTTTGGTAGTTAATCTTATGCCTTCCCAATAGAAGAGCATCCGGATTTTTTCCAGATGACGCTACATGCCTCAACGATTGTGGATGCGTCAGAATCAGAAGTGGCTGATTCCACGTCCTCAGTTCTGACGCCATCGCGAGTTACAGATGGGGCCTGTTTGACTACGCCGTCTGAACTCTGGATAGGGTTCGGCTGCTCATAAGCAGACCGAGCAGGGGATAACCCATCGAGATCTCAACAACTTCTCTAGATATAGCGGGTTGCTCAACAGCAGGAGCTGAGGTTGATGCGCTTTGAGATGCATCGATCTCAAATTTATTAAAACTTTAAACAATAATCACCCACGAGTATCCGGGAAAGGAGGTCAACCATGATACGAGTATGCCATTGGAGTCCGCATAATAGCACCCTCTAAGCCATACATCCATCGGCGTATGCTACTCCACCTTGGATTAGGAATAACTTTTACTTAGGATAGGACAAATCGGTTGCTTCAAACTCTCCTCCCTTACCCGGGCTTGGTACCGGCATGTTACCATCGTAACAAGGCGAAGTTAAACATTCTGGTTACGCGTAGTCATGTTGCCTATGACTTTCATTTATCTATCTACATATATAAAGTAGAGAATTCCTAACTAACTCGGAAACGCCTTGACCAGTTTCACCCAAGCTTGGTAGACATATTACTTACTACCTGAAATGAAACATAGTTGGTGGCGGTTAGCGTTATATATAGTTTATAGTTTCCGGAGTCACTGAAGATAATAGTATAGTCGTGGTAAGTTTGTAATCAAATTTTACAACTTGCAACTCCTAGCACTCAAAGAGCATTACATAAAGTACAGAATTGAGTTTTTATATAACGTGAAGTTTAATGAATCACAAACATATTCAAAGCAATAAATTTCCATGGTATTAACAAAGATTTTTTAATAAAAATGCAATGTTAGTTAACCTTTAACTACTCGCGCCGGTGTTGTATACCACTTGAACTAAAAGCGACGTGTTTTTGAAAATATTATCACTGTACCGGTGCTGGTGTCAGTGCCGGAACAAACAAACTACAACAGTGACCTCTGTTATTGAAAGATCAAACCTTTAGGGGTTGTTCATCACTCCATTCAAGATCTTAGTAAAATTCCAATTAGTTTTGTTATCCTTTAAAGAAAGAAAATGCCCTGATTGGATTGTTGCAAGGATATCTTTAACTTTTATTAAATGTAACATTACTGTGTACTTTTTGGTGTTGAACAATTCACTTATATTTTAAAACATTGACAGGAACTGGTGTGTGCACTCAATCAATTCCCAATCTTCGAAAATAAGTCACGCAAAAGATCTACAAATTTTGATTTCAAATTCTTAAAATTATTTGAACAAAAGCTGCATGATGATTTGAAATTCCATTGACAATTGAATAGATAAACATCTCGCACACTTTATAAGATCTTGCAAGGGGCTGTTTTTTAAAAAATCCACAATGTTCTCTACTCGAAAACTCTGCACACACATCCTTATACCTAAGTAGTTCATTCAAAGTCAATTATTACGCAGCCACACGCTCAAATAATTCAGCTGGCAAACGGGATTCCCTACAGAACAAAGTGTACCGCTTCCATGCGCTCTTAAATCGCTTTTCAACACGCTCCGATGGACGATGTATCCTTTCAACTGTCACTTGCACAAGACAACGACGATTTGCTACTATTGAACGTCCATCAACGCAGATTTTTTTATTTTAAGTGCGATGGGCACAATTCACATTTAATTTACACTTGAAGGAGTTCACACGATGTTCACACATCGTCTGTCCCGCAATTTCGGAAAGCACACAGTGGTAGTGGTTATGTTTGCGCGACAAATGTACTGCGCATTGAAATTCTTTATCTCACGATTTCCACGAGGACATTCATTCAAGCAAATAGTTACTCCACTCCCCATCGCCCGGAAAACGTACTTTCCCAATGAGAAACATATGCATCAGCTATCGACAGCCTTACATCTGCTTATTCGTGTTGCATTTGCCGATTTACTTAAGTCCTGCACTTAAAGGAAATCGCAAACTCTTTAAATGTTTGCCAACGATAAGGATGTGGACTTCATGCATTAAGCATGAATGGTATACTCAATTCAATTCCAATTGGAGAGTTTATTATTTATGATATGCCTGGGACCAGGGACGACACAACGATTGCTATACAATATGGGTTTGTCGACCTACAGTGGAACGAAGTGGATCGGTAACAGCTGATTTGTTAAAATTTTTTAGTTTCATCAAATCTTCGCAACTGGATGGTATTTTGCGGATCGGAAGAGAAGTAATAAAACTCATACCAATACAATCATTAACTCAAGTTAAAAAAACAACATATATGCAAAACAACTGTAGTCAAATTCAAATAAAAGCGTAACCTGTCGAATTTTATTGCACGATTTTACAGTAAACTGAATTTTTTTAAAACTTATCACACATTTCGATCCACTGTGCGGCGGCGACCAAATGCGGTCGTCCCAAAAATCAACCGAAAAGTGCAATTGACGTGTCAAACGCCGTATGCCATACTATGAGAATTGTCCTTCTTTCCATCGCTTTTCTCTGATTTCTCTGAATTTCTGATTTTTCTCATTCAATAATTCGGATTGCCACCGCTTGCGAAAACGTGCGGCCAACCCCAAGGGAGTGAGTGTTCCAACCAATCACTCGAGAATTGAGTGTCACATGCAGGAGACGAGAGTGAAATTTTAATGGACATCAAAAATTGGAAAAACATTTAGCACCACAATGCACATTAATGAAATACAATGGAATGAATTGAATCACACAAACTACTCAGTGTGAAGTTTTATTGTTGAGCAGTGGCTGATGGGAGAATCTATACGAGTATGTATCCTGTTCGAGTGCGATAAAGGCTTATCACGAAATATTACTCGAAACATTTTAACGAAACGAAATTTGTAAACCGATTTATTCATGCATTTTGACATAATACACTCCTGTCACTAACATATTTCCAGTTATGATAACAGAAATATCTACTAATCTGGTTGTTATTGATGGATGTTTGACCCAAAGTCCTTTTAATTCGGTTTTTTGTCGAATTTTAATGTGAGAACAGGCTACGAACTGCATTTCAGACTAATCCTATGTTAATCCTATTTATCGCGAAATATCACTACCCACACTCTTACACAACATCGTACTAAGACAATATGGATAAAATCCTAATTGCATTCACTTGCGTGCAATGCCTACTGCATAGAAACAAATCTGTACAGAATGCGACGTGCATTGAATTTGTAGCAATCTTTGTGCCGGAAACTATGGGTTCTCTTTTCCTAATTTTAGCATCGACTATGAGCTGAAACGACGCATCTCTCCTTTTAATAAATCTTTACTAAAATTACCACAGATTCTCATTACACCAATTAAGCCGCAGTGCAAACAATAACGAAGATATGGCGAAAATTCTGTATCTTCAGAAGACGATTGAAATTGAAATTTGAATCTGAAACACTGAAAATAATTTATGCATTTGATCAGCCCGAACTGCGATTGGATACACGTCTCCTCATTTTGACGGATTTGTAATAATAAACCGAACGCATGGTAAAAGACCAGCTAGCACACCTCCTTTTAATTCCATCCACATGCTCTTATATCCATGCACAAAATGTCAAAAGGACCGTAAGTCAAAATTCCACTTCTCATGTTGGCTTCCGTTTCAACGATGGACGATGATTTTGATGATGATGATGGGAAGGACGGCTATGGGTTGTGATAATGATATCTTGTCTTATGCGGTTGCGTTTGCATACGGATAATGCTTCTCTTCTGATGTGATTTGCCTTTGTTGTGGTTTCATCATCAGAATCGTTCATCATCGTCATCGTCCTTAGCGGAAGCAACTACCATAAGCTCTTCCCTTAATTCCAATTTATTTGGCATAATGCTTCCTCCGTATAATTTCCTACCAAGAATGCATGCAAATCGGCGTCGATGCTCGCGTGTTGTAATATTATTGACTTTGTATACTTAATGAGACGATGAGGTCGTGTAAGCCGGAAATTCATTTTGTTTCGGATACTCCAATTGGAGAACTAACGAATACATTGGAAGGGTAAGCAGATTAAAGTGTGCTGCTTTTACCAGCTAAGATACAAATTTCCAATTAATTCTGTTGCAAATATTCTGTTGTGAGTTCTTGTGTGCCAATCCGATATTTAAATTCATTTAACTCAAAGTAAAGGTACATAAACTAAACATACACTACTGCTTCATCTACGAAACTCTTCAAACTTTCATAAGGTTGACGATCTGTCTGATTCAATCTTAAGAAATGAAATCTTTATTACGGACGATTTCAATGTACATGATTCTGGTTGGTTTTGCAATTCTTATAAGAAGAAACATGGAAGCTCACAAATGCTTAGGTACCAAGCACTCTATTCATCAATCTATTCTCGAGCTGCTGGCTTATTAGTCATTTAGTTATTTGCTCATTTTTGGTAGACAATATGTGTGTATAGGGATAGTAAAAGTGTGTGTGTATGTGTTTAACAACTAACATGCACTAGAATATTGCTTTTAATGAAAACTTTTGACACCTTTCATCAACCGGGAAATGTGCGATTTCACCAGAAAATTACTTACATTTTACGAAATAAAAACTTGGCTTCAGGTGTTCGTGCAACCGTATTTCGGCCATAAAATCCAACCAGCATAAAACCAAATTAATTGACACTGACATTTCTCATTGATTATTATCTGTGAAATGAGGCAGCACATCAAGTGCTAAGTCGACTGCAACATTTTCATTTCACATAAAACGCCAGGAGGCCTTTTGTGTGGGGAAATTAAATGGTCGTCGATTTGGTAAAATGTAATCCAAAAAACCTCTCGGAAGGCTAGGACCGGACTCCATTTCAAGAGCCAAATAAAATGATGATGAAGAATAAAAAAAACCTCTACCTACGGATGGCACATGAGACTACAATTTACAGATATCAGTTTCGAAAAAAAGCCGTTAAATGAAGAGAGATGCATTAGTTCACACAAAGGAAATAAATAAAAGGCCTGAAAACCCTAAATGTGTCTGCGTCCGGCGCATAACCTCTTGAGAGTGTGTTACTGCACGATTGTTAAATCGTCAGTTATGGCCAACCGAATTAGCACCCAAGCAGTTACATTCACAAGAAAGAAGCATCACGCATCAGGTGTCACTGGAGTGGTTGATGCTGATCGTTAATTTTTACGTTTTTCGTGATTGGGGCAACAGGTTTTCAATTATCTACTATGAATATCCCTAATTGGTAAAAGGAGTGTTTCACATTAAAACCGGCCGAATTAATTAGTCGATCATATATATCGATCACTATCGATTTCATATTATTTTCTTTGATGTTTAGGTAGTGAACAAATTATATAAGAGGTATTAGAATATACTCGTATTGTGCATTGGATACTAATACCTTACATTTTATTTTTATTTTTTTTTTTATTATAATTCGCGCACGCGTAAAGGGGTTCGCACCCTTATAATGCTCGGCTATATGCTTGGTACAGCGTGGTCAATAAGGTCAAGGGGATGAACAAGGAGATGTCTATAAGCTTGTGTTTTGAATGACTGTTGAACAACAGAGCAAAGCATTCCACATACGTGTTGTACGGCTGAAGAAAGAATCTCTGAACTTAACTGCACGTCCGAAGATGGACTTAAGGGTAAACTGACGAGCATCTAGAGTGCCACGAGAATTGCGGTTTAATTGAAGGGCAGGTGGAATGCAATTGGCTATTTTTCTTGAGAACCTCTGATTGAAGAAGCGAAAAAACTAAGACAAGCAGGAAATGCTCCTGTTGTGATCAAGCGAATCTATTGACTACTGTGACAAGTAGGAAACGCTCCTGATATGATCAAGCGAATATATTGACTACTTCACAATGATTTAATCACCGATAAGTTTAAACGCTCGGTTTTGTATTCAATTCAGCCGATCCAAGGAAGTTGCACCAAACTATATATAACAATTGTACTCAAGTTTGGAGAATAAACTCATTGTAGATAGTAGTCAGATCAGAGGGAGTGAAATATTCCATGCATCGTAAACATTCCGCAGCATTTTTAGAGATGGTGAATTTTTGCACTATCAAAGAATTGCGAATTTTTCAGTTTTTAGGATTTCCAAATGAGAATGATGTTAGCGATCGCGTTAGTGGATGGCCGCGGAATAATAGCGACAAGTTAAGACTCCCAAAGAAGCTGCCAGCCCAATCGGCTTTCTCGTATTACCATACTGTTTTTTGGGGAGTCCTCTAACTGCGTGGCGTATTAACGATAAATAAGCCGACACAACACAGTGGTCGGATAAGCTAAAAGGTGATAATATATTGACTGAGTATTTATCAATATGAGAGGTAAGAAACAAGTTAGGGGTATTGGCGAAATGAATTGCAATGTCGACTGTTATTGTGGACCCTTTTAAAATCTGAGTAAGGTTATTTATTTCAGCATATCTCAGCACACCTTCCTTTGGGTTTTGTCCGGCTATTTCTGTTAAAATACTACTGAAATTAGGATATTTCTTTAAATTAATCAGAAAGTACTTCAAACTTATTATGAGTTGAATAAATGTCTAAGTTGGGGCTTCTATAAATATAACAGTAGAGAATTTTTCATTTTTGTATATTCACAATGAGCCATACTATTAAATTCCGGTTTGAAACGATGCCTAATTGAGGTAGAAGTTGAAAAGCAACATCACTATGAACATAAATCGCGGGTCCGCGTCGGTCGGTCTGCAATCCTTTAACTAACCTCGGGTCAACTGAAGCAGCCGCTTACAGCATGGAACCAGAAATACGCGCACGGTTGTTTAAAGCCAACAAAGCCCACTATAGTCTGTAAAGACTCTTCAAATCCAGGAACTTAACTATAACATCCAAACTGCTTGTAAATAAGACATACCAGTACTTACATATGGATCCGAGACTTGGGTGCTTAGCAAAAAGCATTCTGACCACTTAGCCGCGTTCGAGAGAAAAGTCTTACGGAGAATTGTTGGTCCCGTATTTGAGTAAGGACGATTCCGGAGACTCTATAATGATGCGATCTACGAGCGTTACTGCGAAGTCGAAAATATTAAAAGAATTAAGCTTGGTAGACTCCGGTGGGCAGGGCACCTAACTTGCATGAGCGAAAAGGATCCTGCTCGGAAAGTACTTTGCGGTAGGATTTATGAAACATGACAGCGAGGCATGGCCATGGGCGAACACAGTGAAAAAATCCCTTCTCAGCCCACGTATGATGCTAAGATCCACCCTGAAACTACAAATCACAACAAAAAAAAGCAAACACACAAAACACGGTGATGGTGGGGCTGGGTGGTGGGGCGTTATTAGTGTCGAATCAATATTTTTCCCACCAGGCAATCAACGATTTGAAATATTTTATTTTAATACTACCTACCCACAACCGTAGTACAGCTAAGCCACTTTATTCAATTCATTATCATAAAATAATTCATCTTATTACGCAGACATCTACCTTAGAATGAGTTTATTTGCATTAATGTAGAGTTTCTTGATCTTATTTTTGTTTATCTGCAAAATTTTATACATATAAGTGATGATAGAAAATATTCGAAGAGTGTTGCTCCTCAGGTGCCTTCTAATTACAGACAAAATGTGTCATTTTGTGGAAAATAAAAGCATACCATTGGTGCAACAGAGCTGAATATTTCTTTACTTCATCCTTAAGCGAGAAAAAGTCATCTGCTTACATTAACCAGATTGGTTGGAAGTTATTTAAATAACTCTCGTGAGATTCAGCAAATGCAGCAAAGACGCACATTAGACCACTTCGGAAAATGACAAACTCAGAAGAAAAAGTCCTCTTTTTGCTATCACCGACAAATTTAAAAGGAAAATAAACACATAACAGCATTAAACCAAAAAAAGGGATATGAAAACAAGAAAAACTAACAACGTCAGAGCAGCGTATAAAATTAAATTATCCATTTGGCCCATTAGTATCCATTTAGTATTAAATCGAGAAGGTTGAAGTACGTACATGTTGCCGACATAAGCCAACAACAACTGTAGAAATTTATGTCATCCTCTTACTGGCATCTGGAGCAGTATTAGAGCGCTCAGCCTCTCTTCAGGGCATAGTCTTAATCCTTTCCAACTTCCCAAAGGAAATCGAATTAAAAACAATAAACACACACACAAAATAAAAAACAAACTGGAAAAAATACGACTTTCAGCATCTTGTCCCTAAAGCCCTATTAGCGCAAAACGAATTGCATTAATGTGTGCTATAGAAAAAGAGAGTTATATTTAGAGGGAGCGCGAATGATGGAGGCAAAATGTAAAAAGAAATGCGAAACCCGCTATTACGTTGCTTCTTCGTTTGCCTATTGCAACCGCCGCCCTCTCACAGAATAAGGTTCGTTTAGTTCAGTGTAATCAGCGCTGGAAAGTTGCACAAACAAACACAAGATAATGAGAAGAAAAGCAGCACAGGGCGCCGTTATGGAGCCAACTCAATACACCAGGCAAGTAGTATAATGACACCACCACCAACAGCACCACCCACACTAACACTAACTAGATAATTGTTTAAACTAATGACAATATTTACTTCTAACACTCGCGAGCACCCTAAGTAAGAGGGTGCGAAGATGACGGCACCGTAGGGTTACCAGATGGTTTCCATCGTCTGACAGTCAACTCAGCAAAGTCCAAAACCAACAAGTAAATGTAAAAAACATTGAGATGCTCACAAAATTTCAGCCCTCTAGGTCGTACGAAAGGTGGTTAAAATAACGAGAAAATGGCACGATTTCAAACCATCACACGTGCCACACGCGAAAGTCAACACGCGTTATACGCATAATATCAAAAACGCTATTAGGTTGTGTGGAAGGTAGGTAAAAAGGACCTCAAAGTAGTCGAAAATACAGACAAAAAGGGATCAAGTCAATTTCAAGCACATAGTAAAACTGGAGCTTAATTAAACTAAACGTTTGCCTAAATGTTGCATCGCTATATTTTCAAAAACTTCATCACTTCACCTTTTATCCCACGTACCTGGCCATCCTGGTTACGGGGTATGATGTGCAGAATGCTGAAAATGTCCTTGGCAGATGTAATTTTTACGCTAGAACTACGATGACATAGCATCAGCAGCGTATGTGAATTATGATGCTTAAAGCAACTCCCACCGCCGGTCGTTGGCTGGACCGCTACGCTTCCAACTCTCTGATGATCATCATCGCTGTCGTTGGCCAGCGACGCCAGGAACAATTACACTTTTGCACGTTCATCGGGTGTTCCAGTTTCCAGTTCATGACATTCTGAAGAGCTGCTCTTGCCGCTCTTGCTATGTGTGCACAGCACCTCCCAAGATAAACAAATTTTTAGAAGCACAGAGGAGCAGGCGAGGCAGCGATGATAGTTTGCTGCGGTAATAGCAGTTATGGGAGCCTCGTATCGCATTGGGATGTTGTTTCATATTTACTGCATTCTTAGATTCAATTTTATGCTCTAGATCACACCACCAGCAGCAACGCTGTGGACTTTGAGTTCTTTAATGGGCGCAAATTAAATAAAATTAATGCCGACAGGTTTGCGTTTAACTTTAACTTATGTGGGTGCAATGCGCATTGACGGCGGAAAGTTACTTAGTTTTGTAATTTAATTTAAGCTCTGCAACGTTGCTGCTGATTGTTGAGGGAGAGCATACGCTGAATGCATCTGCTGTAAGGATATTTTTCTGATGAAATAGAACAGCTTCCTCTGTTCATTGAGTAAAACTTTAACAAATCGGAGCTTCAGCTCGTAATGCAGCCCTTGTTCGGAAAAGCAATTTCGCAGATGCTCTCTATAATTACGGCTTTGGGATTTAGCAACTTAACAGAGTCGTTTCACTTTCTGCAAATTAGATCCACTACCGCCTTGGTGGTATATTGCCAATAATTTCATCGCATTAGAGGCGCCACAAACGCTTCTAATGAAGACAACAGCAAACAGCTCATGCAACCATTACCATTGCCTCGTTGCACAAAAATAAACACCAATTGGCACATAATGTGTGTGCGTGCCCGCACCACCCTGCCACCTTTCGTAATCAATTCAATTCGAGTGATGCATTCGACTACCGCTCGATATCCCAATTGCAATTTCGCGCGAATTTTCGCAAATCGGATTAGGCTTCCATTAAGAGTCCTTATTGTCGCCGCTGATTGTCCAACAATGTTTGCCTTTGGCGTCTGTGCTATGTGCGCCGCCAACAGAAAGCACAACGCATGAAATCAACCAAAACGCCAACACAACGCGCCCTCTTAAAGGACATCCGGATTGATGTGTGAGTCTGTCCGTCTGTTTGTCACTCAATTGATGGTTTATGCGAAGTGTCCGCTTTTTGTTGCTGATATTGTTGTTGATGCCGATGCTGGTGGTAATGTTCGCAAAACTTCGTTAATGGCAGCACACAAATTTCGCCATGCAGTTCAGAGTTGGATCCGTGCAGCGACCACCACTGTCTGTTAATGCAATTAAACGGGTACTCATCAGAAAACGTATTCCGCAACCGAGCGAGTGAATCAATAAATAAATGTCGATATCTAAGCCTACCAACAATATAACTTAATGGTTGTGCTCCATTTTCCCACAATGGCAATTTTCTCTTTCTATCGCATGGTTTTTAACACTATGGAGTAAGATTTTACGGTGATAACGTGGTTAATAGGATAATTACTCTCAAATGTAGTCATTGAGCAAAAATATTGCAATTCTCCTTGGATAGTGGGAAAAATCCTATCATTTGCATACGCAGAGAAAACGACTTTAGCTTAAAACCCAAAAGTATTCGTACTTCGGAAGAAAAATCTTTGAAATCTAGGCCGAAGCCATTAGCTAGAAAAAGAGGACAACAGATTTCAATTTACTCAGAGGCTTATGTTTACCAGAGCCAAACCCAAATGAGTCTGAGTGTGTGCGTACAATGTTGATTATGCATCGGCGTGCCTTCAGTCGTTTAGAAAATTTTACGTGGGGCATCTAGTGCACTATTTCAGCTATTTGGAGAGGTCCAGGAGGTGATAGAGCACTGCCAGAACAGGAAGCTCCAGTACCTCATAGGATGCGATGCGAGTGCACATCATGAGTTCTAGGCCAGCAGCGACATCAATGGAAAGGGTGGGTGTCTTTTAGATTCTTATTAGTATTAATGTAGATATACTAAAAAAAGGATCAAAACCTACCTTCATAAATGCGCTTTGCGAATATGTACTTGACCTCACTCTCGCCAGTTCATTTATCTCCAACTTTGTTGAAAACTGGCATGTGTCAGACGAAGCCTCGCTATCAGACCAACAATACATCAGGCTTGCATTCTTCTTCTAGATATGATATGATTGGATATGATCCAATGTCCACGGACTGGAATCTATATCGAGACTTTGTCCTCTCTAATATATGCTTATTAGGGGACTTAGATGAGGCTGCATATCAACTTAATGATGTGTTGCTCTCTTCCTATCATGACAGCTGAGTCACTAAAATCAGTGTAGACGAAATGTTCCCTAGTGGGACGACTAGCTGGCTAAGTTTAGGTAGAAAGTTAGAAAACTCTTCAACTCTGCTAAACGCGCGAAGAGTTGGGACGAACATATGTTCACCCTTACAGAGTACAACTCTAAATTTAGTCGATCAAAACGTGCCATACGGAGGAAATGCTGCGAAAATATTGTCGAAATGCCAGTAGCTGGACAAATCCATAAAGCTTTAGTTAAGTAGGTTTATTAAAAAATACCGATGGCATTAACACTTCGGACCGTGAGGATACAAGTAGAGCTCTAGTCCAGGTTCATTTCCAAGGTTCGTCTACTCGTGCACCATACGCGTACCCAAAGGGTCTGCATTACAAGTTTGGGAAATAGATTGTAAGGTAGAATCTTTAGTCCGGATAAGCTTAAATGGGCAGTGGGCTCTGTTAAAACTTTCAAAGCTCCCGGCGGTGATGAGGTCTTTCCAGAAGGCAATCGATCTCATCCTAACGGGTATTATTGCCTTATTTAGAGCCAGCTATAACTGAGGGTACATTTATACTACCTGGAGAAAGGTAAATATGATATTTATCCCCAAATCAGGCAATAGGCCTAGTGAGTTGCCTAAATCATACAAACATCATATGCCTCAAAACCATGGAGAGACTCTGCACTCAAGTCAGTTTGTATACAGGAAAGGCAAACGCACAGAAGTTTCCCTTCACTATCTTGTAAAGAATATAGAAGGAACATTTCGTTCCAAAGAAGTGGCCCTGTGTGCCTTCCTCGACATTTAGGGCGCTTTTGTTTTTCTTTTTGGCTTTTGGCTTCGACTCTATTCCAAGGGCAATCAGTAGCGAAGGAGATTGACTTCATAATTGCCACTGCACTTCTATTTGAGATCACATATTGCACCACTGGATAGATGGTATATTTTTTTTATGACACAAATTTACAAATTGTCTTATGCCGAATATCTTTCTCATCTTTTTGGAGTGCAATGGATGATAACAAATTAAATTGAAAAACAAAAGCTATATTAGCAGCCATATTTGTATATATGTATATGTAGAAAATGATAAAATGTTTGTAGTAAAACACACAGGCACACGCAAGAGGAAACGCTATAAGACTTCCTTCATAATGAACGAAAATTGGTTCCGCCTTTCTGGAAAATATTTAACGTATACGAGTCTCACCATCGTCGAAATGAAGCCATTTTTGGCAAAGGACAATAAGGTGCGCCCTAAGCTAACACTACGACGACGCACTCCTCTCAACACGCAAATTCCTCGTTTCGTCCTTGTTTTCCGCGTGCATTTGAAACTAATTACAAACGACTGAGACTAATGCAATTTTTCCATTTAAAACAAATGTTGTTAGCGAATTTGGCAAAGAAGTTTTGCTGATTGCTTGTGCAAAAAAGTGATCATAACAGTAATTGGAAAGGATTGGCAAATGAGTTTTTCGCTTTGCTGTTGCAAATTCGGGGAAAACTGAATGTAAATTGACAAAAGAAAGGTAAATTAAGGAAATTCATATCAATTATCAGGATAATAATTCAATTTTTAAGCACGACGTTCACCTTTATATTTATTGTCTAGCCAGAGGGCATTATACGTAATTATCTTATGTTTATTTGAGTTACAAATGAGAAATAGATTTCTTGCATTTATTTTAAAACCAACTTTCCTGTGACAACAACACGAGTAATGAAAACATAGCAAAGTTCGACTTAAAACGTTTTAATTATTTGTGTTCGCCAGCTGTTGTTACAAATACACATGTGTTGTAAATTAAAGTTATTTTATAACATTTCATTAAATCTAAAATAGAGCTTTTTTATTGTTTTATCTTCTTGAAAAGGTATCATCATATTCATCATCATATTTGACTCTATAAACGGGGTACGGTCCTGGCCTGCCGCAAAAGTATTTCCACCGGTTCCGGTTTTGTGCCGATGTCATTCAGTTTTGCATCCCTAAACTCAGGGCGTCCTAGTCTACGCTATCCTTCCAGAGTAGGCTTGGCCGGGCTCGTTGTCATGTTCCATAAATCCTACCGCGAAAGACTTCCCCAGCAGGATCCTCTTCGCTCATACGAGATAGGTGTCCTGCCCATCGGAGCCTACTGAGCTTAATTCTATTCACGATGTCGACATCGCGGTAACGCTCGTAGATCTCATCATTATAGAGTCTCCTGAATTATCCGTCAGACTTTTCTCTCGAACTAAGCAAAGAGGTCAGACTGCCACCATATCCTTTGTTTTAGT
Organism: Nephrocerus scutellatus; assembly: GCA_947095585.1. Taxonomy (NCBI): domain Eukaryota; kingdom Metazoa; phylum Arthropoda; class Insecta; order Diptera; family Pipunculidae; genus Nephrocerus; species Nephrocerus scutellatus. The sequence goes on along the minus strand of OX352761.1, from coordinate 3,692,698 downwards.
CTCATTTATGTGCAGCCCCAGATTTCATGCCGCCCGCTCGATTTGGATGAAAGCTTCCTGTACAGCACTTTGGTTTCTACCAACGATGTCAATATCGCCTGCGTAACCCAATATCTGAATGGACTTATAGAGGATTATTTCTATCGCCGTTTCATTGGAGTCTCGGATCATATTTTTTCCAAGCCAGGTTGAAAAGGATGCCGGCCAGTCCATCCGCTTGTCGGATACCGTTATAGATATTGAATGGGCTTGATAGTGATCCAGATATTTTTACCCTGCTTACAACATTGGTTATGGTCAACCTACATAGTCGTGTCAGGTTACTTGGGGATGCCGAATGCTCTCATGGCTTTATAAAGTTCTACTCTGGCTATGCTATCATAGGCTGCTTTAGAGTCTATAAATAGATGGTGCAGTGAGTTTTGAGACTCTAGACATTTTTCCATCACCTGCCTAAGTGTGTAAATCTGATCAGTTGTTGATTTACCTGTGATAAAGCCACACTGGTATGGAGCAATTATAACTTTAGCGTATGGGACTATCCTGTCTTGAAGGATAGAGGAGAAAATCTTATATGCGGTACTCAACAACGTTATATCACGATAATTGCTGCATGTTGTGATGAATTTTTCTTATATATAAGGCACAGGATGCCTCTTCGCCAATATCTGGCATCGCTTCTTCCTCCCATACTTGCACTATTATTTCATGAATTGCTTGGTGTATGGTGGAGCCTCCAATTCCTTAGTTAGGTGGCCATTTAGCAACTCATGAAAGTGCTCTTACCATCGCTCTTAGATGCCTTTTAGATCGACGATCAGATTACGCTCTTTGTCTTTGCAGTAAGTGCAACGCGGTGTATATTGCGTCATACAGCGGACTCTTTGGTAGAAATTCCGCACCTGGTGCGGTCCTCGCTCTCTGTACTGTTCTATGTCCCGGACAAGATTCTTCTCCCAGGCTGATCTCTTTCGCCCGTGATTTGTATTTTCATATCTTCTGAGCTCTTTCTTTTCATCTTCCCGTGCCCGAGTTCTATGAGACGCACAACATTCTTACGTTCAGTCGCTAGCTTACATTCGTCATCGAATCAGTCGTTCCTATCTCTACGACTACTGCCTAAGCTGAGGTCACCAGTACTAATGACAGTACTCTTAAGGGGTGTCCATTTCTTCTCTACGCCCGAAATATCAGCCCCAGGACTACCTCTACCTATCGCTTGACCGTAGTTGTTTCTGGTCTCTTCGTTGCGAAGGGCAGCCATGTTGACTCGAATCTGATTCGCGTATGCAGTCTTTCGTGATCCTTCCTCGGAGCACCATACCAACAAGACAGTGATCCGAATCGACGTCTGCACCTCGGTACGTTATACATTATATTGTTATGTAAAAATGTGTAGCAATTAATTTGGAATAAAACTTATTGCTACTCAAATGTTACGCTACGCATTTTGCTCTTTATCCTGAAGCAATTTCTCAAGGTTCCCACTTACATATAGCACCGATATACGCATTGCCTTTAAGGACTTTATTTCGACACAAAAGAAGGATCTTTTCTGTAGATGGTCTTATGCTTTATGCACAGATGCTGTGTTTAAAATTTCCATATAAGTTTCAAAGTGCAACTACCTGAAACTAGTAAGTAACTAGGGTTGTAGGAAATTGCAGCCATCGTCTTTCCTCTGTAAGTGTGTACTCAATTTAATTGATTGATTTAATTACATTCGCCAAATTGCAATTACCAAAGTAGCTTGAAGTGTTCCTTCGACTTGTCCTTTCCCATCTAGAAAGACGACAGACGGATATTAACTTTACACTCGAAGATGCAAATGGGATTGAAAATGGGAAACTTCAATGTTTAAACGGTCGGCAAATGCTGATCAGATGCAAACAAATGAACGTCGGTCTGTCGGACACACTATCGCCAGTGAACAGTGCATTAAGCTGAGTTTGGTAAACATCAAGTAGTTCCTTTGTAATTTACGAACATTCCAATCAATATTTACTGGTCGTTCGTTCGGTGTGAATCAACAACATCAGCAACAACAGCAACAACAACAACACAAATCCTAATAGTGGTGCTTCCGGAATTTTCACTATTAATTCAGAGATCCATCAACATCATCAGCAATATGCACAAGGGCGGAGAAAAGGCAGAGACAGAGAGTAGTGATAGGAGGAGATAAATGCATATGCATGTTATTGCAATTAGGTTTTGGTTTGCATGGTTCTTATACATCTATCTAATTGGGTCCAGTTCGAGATGGACAGACGAAATGACCCCCCAACTAATAGCAAGTCTGCTAACTGACTTCTGAGACTGTCCGAGATTTTGTGCCGCAAAACTGATAAATCAATCCAAGTCAACCTTCAATTAAGCATCGAACAAACATGACTAACGTTATTTGTTTACAAGGGGATTCGGCACTTGGCACTTTGCAGTGAGTGACCAGGGAGTGGACAGTCAAGTCCGAATGGAAGTCATCTGCTTCGGTGTATTTACCGCCGTTTTCCCGACACGCCAAATTCTGCGCAAATAACCCGACAAACAGAATATTATTCAAATTCACAATTCCAAGTTTTGGTTCAATCCTTTTGCCGTGCATATGTCCAGTCTGTTGTTCTCTATTGTGTGCCGAGATACAACAAATGAAGCCAACCAAGTAATTTCAAGTAAATTTTCGCAATGGAAAATCTGACTTTAGAGATTTCCGACTCTTGCCGCAAAATGCAAACGGAAGTCAATTACTGCTGCAAGGATGCGGAAGACTTGGCCACTCACACATACAAGTATCATCGTACGGACATCTCAATTGTGTGTTGCTGGTTTGCATTTTTCGTTGTGGTTCAGAGCCCCGGAAATCAGGTTACATTGTTGTGAAAACTTTTGCACATATCTCCAGTGACAACGAAAGAAGTGTCCAAGAGTTACATCAGTTGTGGAATATCTGTAAGTTACTGTGGGTAGGGGGGGGGGACTAACTGTGCACTTCGCTCAAGACAATTTACATATTCCTTAGGGGGTCATCCTTATATGGTCCGTTGATATTCTGACGGACGTATGACAATTGGGAGTTTGGAGAATCAAACAAACCAAACGATCAGCTATCATAAAAGTGCTATCGACGACTCAAGCCAAATGCAATCCCAGGTAAGTCAAGCTTAATCAAAATCCTAGTCAGGAGAGGTTTGGATTTTTTGGCAAGGTGCATAAAAAAATAAAATCAGGGGAATGTAAAGAACATAAAATGATTTCTCAAGAAATGTTCTCTCAGTCGAAAACGGTTGCCTTTTTTGGAGAAACTAAATTTAAGTTTTTCCATAAATTCAATGCCTTAGTTTCATTTTTAGAGAACCGCGGCATACTTTTTTAACTTCTAATGTATTGGACAGACAAACGGACAGCACTTTTCCCTTTCTTCTGTTGCTGCAGTTTATAATCTTGGCCCTGCAGTGCATCTAAAACGCCAATGGTTTTAAATTTCGCTTGCACTGATGATGAAGGTTTCAGCGACGGACATACGATAGAGCAGCAGCTCTGCTTCTCAACACAACATTGCAAATTTCCATTCCTACTTTTGGGAATTCCAGAAGCCAATAATCCATAAAACATGAGTGTCGAATGCAATTTTGCTGCTGCTGTTGCATTCATTGTGTTTGTATCTGCAGGTTTGTGTGTGTACGTTTTATTCAATGGTGTGGCATTATTGTCTTGTCTTCTTCATTCCGGATAAATCAAGCTTCTCGCAACCGTTCTAAGTTCGTTATTGTTCCTCATCGGATTTGCACTTAGTCATCGTCATTGCCATTTCCACCAACAGCCCGGATGTTGGTATTGGTGTGTTGTTTACTCTGCCTGATGATGGAATACCATCGAATAATCATCGATATCTGGAATCGAGTTAGTTTGGTTTCGTTTTGGTCGATGGTCATTTATGGATAAAGACTTTTCTACAGGTGCCAGATCCACACCGCAAAAGGAGTATAGAGCACCACTGGTGGTCGGGTTGTGAGGAGAAATTCACATTGTTGCGGTACTTTGTTTGTCTCGGCAGTGTTAAGGGACTACCTGATGTGCATACAGGAAGGAAAAAAAGCAACAACAACAAGCTGGTTCTTAGTTTGTTACTTGTTAGTTGGGTTGATTAAATTATGGGAGTGGCCATTGTGTTGTGTAAAACCCTGCTGGCCATCACATCACATCGACATATTGACATGGCACAACATGACTTAATTGCTCCGAGGCTGTTGTCTTGGTTAGTTTTCCGTATTTTATGGTTGGCTTCAGTTAACATTTCAGTGAGCTGAGAATTGTTTCTAATGTCTGATTGTATGTTTGGTGTAAGCGAAAACAGTACTTAAACTTTTCGAGGTTATCATTTATGATGTTTGTTAAATACATTTGATCGGGCGTTCAGGACCAGATACTTTAGAGCCAAATATGATGATGTTTTATTCTATTTGTTGTCGTTATGTACCGCTTTCTTTTAGATAACTATCACTCTTTGGTAATAATCGAATATTCGACGACTATTGAACATAACCCACAACAATTAATAGTAACACTCCTGTCACCTAGCAGTCGATGTTCACCAATTGATGGTTAACATTTCGGTTCAGTTGTGTTTGACAGTTCCGCTGGTCGTAGTTGTGAAACGAAGACGGGCAATATCCGGCCTCTTGTTTTGTTATACTTCGTTGCGAGCAGACCTCTTGTCTTTTTTTAGTTCATGTTACATCATCATTCATTAAATTACATTGACAGCAATTGTCATATCGCAAATTAATAAAAAACCTTCCAAGTTTTAAATAAATAAATACATATCAACAAAATTTACCAATAAGTTAATTTTAAAAACCTCTCACCATCTATGGGTTCAGCCTGGTCGCTGTGGGAAACTGATATGAACTTTAAACGACCAACCAACCCATTCGCTTGGCAAACGGTGACTGCGCTAGAAGTGACGCTGATAAAGGTAGAGCATCCGCACAACATATAAAAAATGTATTTATGCCAAACAAGCCTTTAAAGGATAATCAACTTAGATATATTCATAATGCCGACCCTTGGAAACCGATTCTTCTTTAGATGATGGACGTGATGATAAGCCGTGAAAAGTGATAAAAATACCCAAACAAATCATATGTTTAAGGAGTTGCAACAAATTGAAGTCAGACATCTGTTACATACTTATAACTTAACCATTGGCTATTACCCAGAAATGTGGAAACGTTCCCAAATTATAATGGTACCCGAACCCTATTCTCTTCGCACAGGCCGACTAGTCATAATAACGATAATACCCTTGTTTCTTACCTCTCATCCTAACAAATACACCGTCAGTTTATTATCAACTTAAAGCTCTTCAGACTATTATGTGGTATCAGCGAATTTCTCGTTATCGAACCACACGTTAAAGAGAAAACTCCTAAAATAAAAGTATGGCTACACGAGAAAGCATACTGGGTTGGCCTTAATAATTTCTTTAGGAGCATTAACTGGGTACTTAATGTCAATATTGTTGTGGATGCCATTTCTTATACGATCTCTAACAATATCCACAAGGATATGACACAATTTATCCCTTCCAGGACAAAGTGTATCAAACCGAAGGAAAATGCTTGGTATGATTTAAGCTGCAAACAGGCTACTAGGAACCGGAAGGTATGCCTGAACTTGCAAGGGTCAAATCCTCTATGGGACTGATTTACTTTTGTACTTGTCAAGTGGCTAGAGTATTTAATGATCTCAACATTCATAATTCCGCTGGGCCTGATGGTATTCCCGCTATAGTTTTGTAAATGTGTTTTTCAACGTGGGCATTGCCACTGCGCAGGGTTTTCTTTTTCTCTTATTCTTCTGGAGTCGTACCAAGGAATTAGAAAACAGTCTTTATCCAGCCTATTCCTAAAAATAACGAACCGGCATCTATCTCCCCGTACTAACCCATTGCGCTAACATCAAAATTTTCTAAGGCATTGAAAACGCTGATCAATCGTAAGCTAATGCAAAAGCTTAAAACAAGTGAAATCCTTAGCGACCAGTAGTACGGTTTTCGTAGGAAACGTCCTACAGATGACCTAATGGCTTATCTCACTGAAAAGTGGAACCAGTCTATTCAAAGACTTGGTGAAAGTAAAGTTATTGCACTCGATATTTCCAAATCATTTGACAGAGTCTGGCATCAAGTTTTTTTTCTCGAAAATGAATGCCTATGGAATTGATAATTCATTTATGACAGCACTCTTAGCTTTTCATGTGATTTCACGCATTCTGCACGCCTCTCTACATCAGTGTTCGGGTGATAAGTTTGGTGGGAGTCAGTGGGATGGGGAAGCCGGGAAACGCCGGGTAGAATTAATCTAATACAAAATTATTTAATAACGGGCATATAGATATGCATATGTATGTCCTTAAAACTTAAAACATAAATTTGTAAGCTATGAATACTTATTGTTAGTTTCTTAGAAAGATTCAATGCACATATAGCTGGTCCATTTCCAGAAACAAGAGACGGAAATCGCTATAAAATCGTGTGACGCGGAGATATAAAGTAAATGGGCATAAGCATATCCCATCGCAAGTCAGGAAGATAGCACGGTGGCTAGGGCATTTGTGAACAGTTGGATATGCAGATTTGGAGTACCACTGGAACTACATTCCGATCAAAGCGGAATTTTGAATCGCTAGTCTTTCAAGAGCTGTTCCAAGTTCCAATTTGCTGGATATTTCTATATATAAGAACTGTTTCAATGAAAATAAATAGGTGCAGTTTGCCGCAGAGAATTCATTCATTCTTTAGAATTCAACCAGTCAAGTTCTGAAAGTACTGACAAGAAGGTAGAGGTAACAGTTAAGTGAATAGTAGTACAAGTATTATTTAAAAGTTGTCCAGCATAAAATTGTGAACTGTTGGTATTATTTTGCTTATGATTAATTAAAGTGGTTATTTGTAAATTAATAAATTTGTGTTGTATTTTATTTGCAAGATCCTTTACGAACTCGAAAGTCTAAATATCGTAACAATATCTTTGTATTTTTAATTTTTGATACCGTACTAAATTTTCTCCTCACCGCCGATTAAGAAGTTTTACTTCAAGAACTAATACTTTTGATACTGAGAGTGAATTTAAGTAATATCCTTCGATAATTTTGTGACAGATTCGAACATACCTTTGCCTAGCAAAAGCACCCAACGATTTCAAAACAAACTCTGATTGGAGTTGCCGTTTCCACATTCAACACAGTACTTCACCACCACAAAAAGGGATGCATAAGTGCTCATTTCATTTCACGACTAATCTTTTTCAACAACACCATAATGAAGGGGTTAATACTTAATATAACAAAGATATCTATTGTTTAGTAAAAATGGCAATTACTTTTTTTCCCTTGACAAATGTGAGCTAAGAAGTCGCAACCCTTTCTATGCAAAGCTGCAGCCTGCAGGGATCTCTTAACCAAATCAGAATCTGCTACTGACAACACACACAAAGATTTTCGCTTTGCCCTCGCCAATAACAAACGGATGCGGCGTGCCTCAGTGCTTAAGGCGAGTGCGTCACTTGTCGTCGTCCCTTCTTTGAACAATGGCGAAGAACATACTGAAAGGAATTTTCAAAGTGCCGACAAAAAAGGGGACATTATTTCGCATGTACGGTAGCAATAGCAATAATCTCGATCGTCATCGCCAGGGGATGACAACATATCAAAATCCCGTTTCAAGTTTGATTTCGAGTATCTAGCACTTTGAATTTCAAAAAAAAATTTATTTTGGAGTATGTAATGTATGTATGATGAGTTTTTTCCTCAAGGCGAGATATATCCATCCGATTAAATCACCACTTCATTATTTTCGGTCTTCTTGTCAGTTATTTCTACTCTCAAGTTTGTACTTGGGCAATCCTTCGATGCACTAACATTGTTCTGAATACTTGGAATATAGCATTTTAACCCGTAGGCGATTTAACATAATAATGGTAATTATCTTAGGTACATACATGTATGTGTATATAAGAGCAAGCATGGTTTTGAACTGTATTAGAATTAAAAATTACCAAAAACCATTGTATACAATTAGGCTCAGTAATATTATATATAAATTTTATATAACAGTTATACGTGTGCATTTGTTTACAAAAAATTTATATAGAAAGATTATACCAGTACGTTCTAATACTTTCTAATTGGTTCTATTAGAATAGAGTACAAAAGATTAGAACTTTCTCGAAAATGTTGATTAGGTATACAAACCGGAATTTTATCGCAGTAAGTTAGTCATTAATTGGAAGTGAACCAGACTACTTGAAAAGTTAAAAAGTAGATAGAGCTATCGCCTATATAATAATTATAATATTCGGCGCGATAGACCATTGCGGTTCACTATGTATAAGTGTATGTAAATTATGGCCAAGATATGGAGTGTTTAATAAGGAATGAGTAGTATTAGTTCTTTACTCGTTCTTTCATTTTATATTATACTACAGGGGTTGAATTGGTAAACTGTTGACTTGGCAAAGGAGAACTGTTTTCTAATTACCCTATAACCCATTTAAATATTGTCAGAGAAGCTTCCAAGGATTCATAAACTGACGGGCATTAAAGATAATCGCGCATGAAAATGAACAAATTTTCCATAAGAATAATTTAGCTCCTATAAGAAGGTTGGTTTAATCAACTGCCAGTTTGTGCCTTCCAATAGGTGTCTCATTGTACTCCAAATTGAATTATACTACTCGTACGTGTACGATGAGTTAACATAACAACAATTTAGTAAGATCTGCAGTAGGTATCTACTGACTATATGTTACCCTGCATACATTTAAGAAGAATACACATTTGAGGTATTTTTCTTAAATTTTCGTCTTTTAAGAATAACGATCATCTTCATATTTGGGGGTCAAATCCCGCAAAATATTTGAAAAGGATGCGATCTAGTCGATCCCCTTGTCATAGTCCGTTGTAATACTTGTAGATGTTTTCATGGCTTATAGCATTGGTCATACTGTCAACCACATAGCTATGTCAGTGGCTTTATAAAGTTCTACTTTGAATATGCTGTGCTATGAATACGATATGCTATGCGGAATGAAAGCTTATATTCAAATGGTTTAGTCAGTTTTTGAACTCTATGATTTCGCCTACCTAAGGGAGAAAATCTGGTAAGTTGTTAAATTGCCTGGGATGAAGTTGCATTGGTATGGGCCAAAAATTAATTAAGAATGTCTTGAAGGATAGAGCAAAATCTTTTGTAATACTTTCGCATCTGGTCCGGTGCTCGCTCTCGGTAATCTTCGATTCCTCCAAGGCTACTGTCTTTCAAGGGTAAACTTATTTTCGTATCTTCTGAGCTCTTTTTTTCTAGGCGTACCTGCCTTCTATGAGATTTTTGCATTTCTCCGTACGGTAAAATTCGTATGTTCAGTCGCTAGCTTACATTCATTATCAAACCACTGGCGATCCGATACCAAGATGGAGTCAGCTGTATTATTAACAGGCCAGGTCTATTTCACTTTTAAGGCTCTCTTAGGGATTTATCCCTAAGATTTAGTCCACATTCATTAAGAGCGAGTTCACTCGCTTGACTATAGAAGCTTCTCGTTTATTCGTTTCGAATGATAGCTGTGTTCACTCGAATCAATTTCTCGGATGCAGTCGTGGTTATGCAATCCGCACTCGGAGCACCATACCAGCAGGTTCGGGACATGGCAGCGGTCTGTCAACACGTGGTCTATCTGGTTGCGAGAGGCTCCATTAATCAGAATCATAGTCTAGATTTAATTAAAAATGAGGGCGTTGCACTTGATTCTAATTATAATTATTATGTTTATGAATGTCGTTGTTTATTTACTAAATATAACATTAAACAAAGGTGGACTTCATTATAGTGGGTCTCAAGATAATATTAAAATAAATCGCAAAGCTTCTGTGTTTGCTCTAAAATAGTGTCAGCAAGGACAGAAGCAGAAAACCCGACAAACAGACAGAGATTCGGGCTAGCATTAATGTACTTATAGGCGGTAATTTCGAAAAATATTTACTCTATTCTCTGGTTGTCAGATTGTGATGAAAAAAAGGTTTCTTAACAAGGTGAGTACAAAAGATAATGGTACTCTTGTTGGGCAAAGTCGTGATGGGGTGCTTTAAGCCGAGAGTTATGTTTGGTCAAAAAAGGTGCGTTCGTTGTTTATGATAACTTTATGGGTAAGCAAAAGAAACTAAAACCCATGCTGTGCGTTTTAATTATTTCCGTAGGCATGATGGTGTCGCACTTTTGCGAGGGTAGCCACCCAATTATACCCTTCATAGTTATTTCATCTGATAGGGGTGCATATAAATTGCGTAATTTTCTTCTTTCAGGTTAAATTAGCACCCCGGGATTCGCCGGCGATTCGTGCGACGTTGCTTTGTGGGGATCCAGAGTGACATCCTTTCAAAAAATTACCTCCATCCCTTACTCACGCAGTCGCAATGACAGATTTCTTTTTATCTGGTTGTATGTTCAGCTTCAAAATTTTGGCTTTTGTACTTTTCATTGAATTTGGCAGGGTGTGAAAATTACCGCCTCTGCGCTAAGACGGTATACAAATTAACAATTACCAGTACATACGTACAAATTGGGTAGGTAAGAATTCTATGCTTAAGGAAAATCGAAATCTACTTTGATAATAGTGAACGAAACTTTAAAGCGTTTGAAGAAAATAATTTATCCTTGCCTTGAGAAGAAATCACTATGCCATCCTGTCGTTTATGTTGAATACTATACACTACACGTCTGCTCTTAAGTTCTGAACACCTCCAACCTCTATCTCTACATTTTTACAAAATCAAAATGAATTTCCAATTTGTCCGATAATTGCTTCCTTTTATAAAAAAAAAATCCTTACAGCTTATCCTTTTCACCCACTCCAATTCCACTTGCCTTATTTTTGATTAAAATTCTTCAATAAAATTAAATCTCGACATATCCTTTGCACTTTGTCCTTTGCACGACAGCGGGATATTTCATTTTCCTTTGTCTAATATGAAAAAATTCTTTATCTATCAATTAACAATATAGAGCTCCTGGACAAATTCCAATGCCATTTCCAGAGATAAAGTGGCAAAATAGCTTCCTCAGCGGGCTTCAGCTCTGCACCTCTGGACAAAGATAAAAATCCCATTTCACTCATTGTTTTCTAATTTGCTGCATTGCTGGAAAGGACAATCTTCTCTCATGATATTCTCTGTGGCACATCTATTGGATGTTGTTACACACAAAAAACCGCACAATGAACCGCAGATACCTCTCGACTTGTCACAAAATTGAAAATTTAATTAAATCAAGCTCGACCGAAACTATCGTTTGTCCATTCCTGGGTTGGCCGTTTTTATTTTTTATTTTTAATTTTATTGCATAGTATTCGTTTACTTGCATACACACACAAACATAAGTGCCAGATGTCAGTGCGCTCATTAAAAAGCAATGAAGAGATCCTTTGTAAAATGTTTCCTTGCTTTGGTATCGTTTTTTTGTGGTTTTCTTGCCAAACGAGGAGGTACGCAGAGTAACCACATAACTGAACAACATACACTTTTTTGTATAGAAGGCGATGTCTGTCACTTTTTTCATTAGAAGTGAACTGAATATATAAATGGAGTGTGCCTTGTGGGAATCAGCTATCCGGAATAACATATTATGCACTTTCTTAAAAGTACTAAAGAATGAGGTGCTATAAGCGAGTGATATGAGCCAAAGTTGCAAATTTTTTTTTGATAAAATCTCAGAAAAGGATTTTTTTCAACACAAGGTACAAGCAATGGAATGTGACTGAGTAATTACTCACAGGATAAAAGAAATCCGAAATTAATTAAAAACTTATCGACAATTCGATCGAAAGAAGTGTGGTTCCCTTACACTCGTAATTGACAGAAAACAAATTGCAGATCAACTTTTGATGTCAAAAAGCAAACAATTCAGTTATCAAGGTTTCCGTTTTTAAAAAGTGTCTTTTTTAGTATCATTTCCATGTGAATTCATTAAGATCGCGAAATTATGGTGAAGGTGGGTTAGATTTATTATCTCTCTTTCCTCGTACCAACTCATTGCGCTAACATACATACTTTCTAAGGTCATATGGAAATGCTCAATCAATCGTAAACTTATGCAATACCTTGAACCACGTGAAATCTTTAGCGACCAGCGTAGGCAACGTTTTACAGGTGACCTGATGGATTATCTAACTCAAAAATGGAACCAGTCTATTCACAAATTTGGTGAAAGCAAAGTTGATCAACTCTATATCTCCAAGGCATTTGATAGAATCTGGCATCAAGCTCTTTTTTCGAAAACTAATGCCTATTGAAAGATAAGGCCCTGTTTGATTGGACTAGTAACTACCTTACTGACCGTTCAATCCAGGTCGTATTGGACGATTTCAAATCCATGGTTCACCGTGTAAATGCCGGTGTTCCTCAAGGCTCTGTTTTATCTCTCTTTCTCATTTATTTTTCATAAATAAAAATAATGATCTCCTGTTCGCTAAACATCGGGTTTGGAATAATATAATAAGAGAAATTCAGAAAAGTAATTTCTTGTCATTGTAAAATAATAACTAAGAAGTAATAACTAAGATGTAGGGCTTATTTAAATATGATTTAGAGCCATTGGAAGATCATGGGCGGTCTGAACGACCAAGTAACGTCTCAACATGTACTTAAAGAGATAGTCGACTCAAACTAAAAAATTGCCGAATGTTTCAATATATCAGAAACAACACATGGGCGTTTCAAAAGTCAGTGCAAGTTGGGTGCCCAGATCGGACGGGGCTGTGTCGGGGCGCACAGCTGTTGGTTTGGTTGGTGAAACATCTAGTTCAGTGAGTAGCATTTAGTGTTTTGAAAACGAGACTAAAACCAATTTTAATACAAAATAGAAACTGAATGAAACATAGTTATTTATTCCGATTAATATTCGACGACAATTTTATTTAACACTAGCTTTTCCCGGCCGCTTCGCCACCTGCAGACATGAATCACTACCACCTCGATCTTATTCGCACTATGTGGTTTACCGAGATTTTGTTAAGACGCATATTCTGTGAAAGTTTCAGCTCAATCGGATGTCTTATTGAGTTTGACTTTTAGTGTCGTATTACAATTCAACAGACATTCATAGATTGCAGTACGTACGAATCAACGCAGCACATAACACACATTCATTATGATGATATTCGTACAAAACATAACATAGAAAGCAGAGCATCGAGCAGTGCAGCACACAGCAGACGGTCATAATGATGCGCGACCGTTTTTTCGTCGACTTTATATGTTTAGTAACAAAATTGGTTGCCACTAAAATCCCTTTTATTTAAACGGGATACTGTGTTCACGATAAAAGTCCAATAGAAACATTGGTGAAAGAATTTTCGAAATCGGACCAGTAGTTGCGAAGATTACCTCCTACACAAAAACCAACATTACCTCTTTATTATATTAGTATAGAAGTATAGATTGACTTGTAATATAAGCCTACAACATTAATGTGCCTGATGAACGTACAATCCATAATGGTATTGTCAATGTTATCGGTTCTGTGAGCACGTAAATGAGGCCGAATTCATTCTATCCCTCATTTCGAAAATGTCTTCGACAAATGTCTATCTTCACTCGATATGTTCATTGGTACAACAACGGTAGAGGTGCTCGCGAAATCAGGATCGTTCACAGAGCATGCCGTGGCATCTTTGCGACGTCCGCGAAACAGTCTAGCTTGCTCGATACCGGACATTAGGGTTCCTGAGCATAGGCCATAGACACCTCTTTACAACTATAGGCGTAATTTATAATTTCGATTGGGTCTTGAAGGGGTGGGGCTGACCTATTGTATTTTCCTACTTTTTTATCGGCTTACTAAATATTATTTACATATAAATATTGTCCAAAATACACTATCGATAGACCTAAATTAACTCTATGCACAGACAGATGAGTTACCGCGCTAGCACGTTTGAGTCGCGAACGCGAGTTACACTGAATAGAAAGAAGCGAAAAGGCCGGTTTAGTCGAATCTGCGCGTTTCCTCCTTACCGCCAATCCGCCAAGCATGACGCAAACTCAAGGTCTTATCAGCGAGCTGACCATATACGTTAAATAAAGCACCGCACGTCTCTTAGACTAATAGTTAGTGACTTATAAATGCAAGACGTTATAACCCTTTACATTACACTACTAGTTTTGTTCATGTAGTACCCCCTTGGTTCAATTTAAAGACTAAAATACAGTGTGGAATTGGAAGAATTTAGAATCTTAACCCTTAGACGATTAAACATTGTGTGTTTATGTTTAAATTAGGTTTTTGTTCAAATGATCTAAGTGCACGCCTAGTCATTGTTTCACTGTCTTATCTCTCCCTTTGTATTTGTTCATTCAAGCAATAATAAGATTTTCGATAATATTATTTATCTTCTATTTCGGGAATACAAACATAAAATTAATGATACGTTTTATGTATCAAAATGGTGCAGTTCCTACGTGATTGTCATAAAGTGTTACTTTGATAGACTAATTATTCTCCTAATAAGCTATTTTCTGATCTCATTGCGTTCTGTTGATCACGTACACCTTAAAAACTTTCATTATCTTTATAAACATTTGGAGTTTGAGTGATAAAAACAGCTTACAATTTTCTCCTACCTAAAGGGTTAATTTCAAGAGTTAAGTTAGTCATCTTCATAAGTCCGAACAATTTATGCCTTTCATTGATGTGCATTTCGTTCTACCAAAGGATGTTTGAGTATTTTCAGTATTCTATGAATATGAACGTAACAGGTGAACGTGATACGTTACAACTACACACATGTGCACAGTAAATAAAAAAAACATCCATTTTCCCGTGCATATGTTCAGCGATCCTTTTTGTTATGAGTGAGAGGCATCATACACCATAAAGAGGTTTAAAGTTGAGCTTGCGGTTGTAAGCAAAAAGCATAATTACATTATCCTTAACGAGAGAGAAAGCTCAAGAGGACGTTTACGTCTATGCCGAGCACTCATGTTCTGTTACATTTTTAACACTCGACATTATTATGGTTGAGTATTTTATTTACTATTAAACGGCGCGAACATCCCATACAATTTCCGAAACGAAGCGACAAAATAAAATAAATTGCAGGTCGTTTATTAAAATGGCTCCGGCTGGGTAAGAAGGTAAGCGCGCGAATAAAATGGCTAAGACTACTATCTTATGCCTTGCGAGTGACACCCGGTCGGGCAGACTCGACTCGTATGTGACATTACTTATTTTCTTGCAATTTTGAAAGTCACCAGGAACAACAAAACAACATCGTGACAAAATTTTATTATCCTCCATGGGGAAGTCTTATTCTAGCAGTTTATGAAATTGTTCTTGAAACTTTACTAGAGGAGTTCTAGTAAAGCGAAGAGGCAGGTCTTTTTAATCCCTTTCTCAGGATACCTACATATGTATGGATGCATGTATGTCCTTCCTTACCTTAACAAGATCTCAGATGTCACGGCACACACCGGCGGCGTAGCATGTGCTAGTCGGTGCGTTTGTGTGCGCATCCAGTTTCCTACGACATTTATTTGTAAGACAGATTCAATTTGTCTCTTAGTACTCGGCATGGAGTGAGTACGACTGTAACAGTAATTTTGTTTACTGTTATAATATGTATGCGCAATTTTCTGCACGTACACGCATACAAGCACACAAACGACACGACAATACACTTGTACAATAAATTGCCAGCGACTTTACAACGCATGTAAAAGTTGTTATTTAACTGTTAGTTGTTTTCAAGGAGTTTGCCATCGATTTGTGCTGCTCGCAGTCCGACGACGGGCGGCCACAGCTACAGCTCCTTAAGCTCCTTCCACTCTCATCAATGCAAAAAGCAATTTAAATTCTGCATTTCTTATGTTCGTGTTTGTTTTAGTGTGAGTGTGCAGTTAGTGACAAATGTACAACAAGAATGCACCGTAAATTCGGTCAGGTGAACTAAGGAGGGGCAAATTTTGTATGTCTGAGTTTTATTTTAGCTTCGATACTTCTGAAGCACGAATATCCATTTAATGGCAACATGGCTATGATTTGAAATTAAATTCTGTTACTGTAAAGGATGTTATCACTAATATTTCATAAGCAAGAAGTGTAACCTAAAACTTCACTAAAGGGTTAGGTCAGGTTCGGTTGCAGTGCCTGGTTCAGCACCCTTAGACCGATGACGATCCATCTTACAACTTTCGCTCTTCTTAAGGGTTCATAAGAGATTTTTATGTAGCGTAAAAAATCTCAAACATTGTTGTTATCGAGATGCCTGAGGTTGTCCATAATGTATTTACCCAAGTGTTTTTGCCTTTTGTAAGCTAATGCAAGACAAGAGCAGCGAAAGTGAACGAACGTCTGCCCTTTCTCCACACACTTTCGTCTCCTACAAAAGTCATTAGGTTATAAGCCCAGCCTTCCCGCAAGTTCTTCAAAAATACAGTTTCTTGTGAGTACGGCCGTTTTAGTTCTCATATTTGCAGAGAAATGAACGCTCTCTAGCGGATATAGTCCAGTTTTGACAAAACTTGTTTTGATTGTATGCATACATGTGTCTGTGTTAGTCCACCTTTCATTTGCCCATCCTTCCGCCTCTTTCCAACACTTGCCCTTACCGATTATATACGAAGACTCGAAACGTGTCTAAATAGTTTGTCCGCATGGCAGTTCCTCATAATGCCCGATATACCAGTGACCCAAAATATATGGATATTCAACTGCTTTAATAATTATATACCTAGCATCTTGGCGTCACCCTTGACGTCAGTGGCACTAATTCCAGCTACTTGATATTTGCCCGACTGTACACATAATTAAAGGTATTACATTATGCTCAGTTAATATCAGAACCAATTGAGGAGGTTCAAATTGCAGAGATTATACTTCTGGTATTGAACTACTCCTCCAGAGATATCTGGAGGTGCATGTTGTTCGAAAAGCCTAATTGAAGCATAAAACGGAACTAGTACAAAAAATATTAGCCAGCACTTCTTTCAATGATTTGCTTACATATAGTCAGCCGCGCTGTGGCTCAGTGGATAAGTGTATGGACTTCTGAGCATGAGGTTCGTGGTTCAAATGCCAGTAACACCAAAAGTATTTTTCACGGTCCTACCCCTCGCGATCAGTGACCAGGGTTCAGAGGGGTCGGTACAATAAAATTTCTTGTTTCGTGACTCTTCCACTTAACTTCTTTATTTTTCTTATTTCTTTAAATGAATTACACGTTATGTTATAACGATACGTGAGCCTGAGAAACGTGAGAGCCTTGCACGAGCCTTGAACGACCGTGAACCTGACCGAAGTGTGAGCTTTGTACGATGCCTGATCCTAAACAATGCGTAACCCTGAACAACGAGATCCTGAACGATGCATGAGACCGAACGATGCCTGAGCCTAAACGACGCGGTCTTGAATGCTGCGTGAGCCTGGACGATTCGTGATCCTGAACGATGTGCTAGCCTTGCACGGTGCAAGAACCTGAAGGATGCGTGAGCCTGAACAACGTGAACCTGAGCGACGCGTGAGCCTTGCGCGGTGCGTGATCCATGACGATGTGTGAGCCTTGAACGAACGTGAGCCTTGCACGAGCGTAAGCCTGAACGACGCGCAAAAAGAAAAAGACGTAGGCGGCAGGTGGACCAAGACTGAAGGCAGCGCAATACTGCTACGGCAAACGTCGAGGCCTGAGATTCTGCTGCAGGTACACGATTTGCAAACTGGGGTGATCAAACGAACGGCTGCTGTGGGTAAACGTCGTGGCCTGAGATTCTGCTCCAGGTTTTGCAAACTGGGGTGAACAAATCGTAGACAGCGACGGACTGCTCTGTGTAAACGTCGTTGTGAGAAAATCGTCGGTAGCGAACGGCTGTTGTGGGTAAACGACATGTCCTGAGATTTTCCGACAGGTAAAAGATTTTACTATCTGTAGTGTCCGAGTCGGCGGCAGCGAACGGCTGCTGTGGGTAAGAGTCGTGGCCTGAGAATCTGCTGCAGGTACACGATTTTACAATCTGTAGTGTCCGAGCCGTCGACAGCGAACGGCCGTTGTGGGTAAACGTCGTGGAGAAATGTCAGAAGGCAGAAAAGGTAGTCAAGGGGATTGCCTTCAATCAGGGGAGAATAATGTCTAAATTGTTTTACGCTGTTTTAATGCAGTCTGGTCCGACTGAATGCTTCAATCCTCTAGTGCCCGCTGGATCCATTTTTAATTTACAATGTCTCACGTGTATACGTAAAGAGTTCACTATGCACAATGATAGTAATTCCAGCCGCGTGGAAAGTTACAATAAAGCCAAATTTTCAGAACTTTTCTATGTAGACAAGAATATTCTTTAAAAAAAACCTTAATTGGATTACACTTTAGACAACGTCAAGTTGGCTATGCACACGGACAATTGTCTGCGCTCCTTCCCGCGCTTCTACACAACAACAACAAAACTTATAGTTAGGTTGAACATCAAATTCATTAATGCCAATCGTCGATTGGGAATTAAAATGTCAGTGTCAATTCTTATCAAAATATCGCACACGCACATTCTCGGCCAAAACTTTGCGGACGATGACGACGCTAACACCACCGCCTACACTCAGCATAGACCCACAAACAAACAAAGTTTTAATCAAATTAACAGCACACAGAAGAACTTCCAGAACAAACAAAGTGTTTTCTCTTCTTCTTCTTCTTCTTCTTCTTCTTCTTCTTCTTCTTCTTCTTCTTCTTGTTTTGTGCCCTTAAAGTTCCGAGCTTGTACGCCATCGTGAAAGTGCCTATAGCATTTTTCGGTTGTGATGAGGTTCAGATGATTCAAAAGACGCCGCGGAAGGAATAAGTTTGAAATTCAAAGTAAATGAGATGTCAACTGTTGTTGGCCTTAATTTGTCATGCAATCGAATTGACCTTTCTTGGGATTATATTCTTTTTGCTTTTATTTTCCTATTGGAAAAAAACAGAACACGATATTGTAAAAGGAGCTCTTGTGGTATTTATGGTGGCTGTTTGCCAATTAATACGAAATGAGTCTGATTCGATTTGACCAATAAGCAAGACGAACTTTATTAATTACCATCTAAACAATCGAATAAGGATTTGGAGCTTTGTTTCGCGTAGTAATGTATTCAAGTCAGTTTGATTTCAGGCTGTAGGTTTTCGGATGTCGCCAATTTTGAAACAATTTTTGTGAAAATTGAAACTAGCTATACGTCATGTATTTTAGCAATCATATCTATTTTTAAAACTAAAAAATTGTGCATCTATTTTTATAGGAAGGGCATGAAGGAAGGGAGGAAGGGTAAAAGGGTAAACTGAAAATAAATTATAAATTTGAATAGAAAATTAATTAATGTTCTCTCTTTAAGACTTTAAATTAAATACTTTAACACAGCCAGCATTTTAGAGGAGAATGTTTAAATACAAGTAAAGTTTAAAGTTGAATTACTTTTTATTCAAAACGGAGCTGCTTAAGTGAACGTTTTAGCTAAACAATAATTCTGTTCACTTGAAAAGAACACATTAGAATTAAGGCTAAGAAAGAATATCTAAAGTATCCAAGCTTTAGGATATATCCCACAATTTACATTATCATTTAAATAAGGAAGGGAAAGAACGCACGCCAGCTGTTGCAGACTGAACCAGCGACATTCACAATTCGGTGCTGGAGGCTTAGATATAGGGATGAAAATGTGTTTTCCTTTTGGAAGATTTAATTAAATTTTCCCCAACCACCCACCAAAGAATAAACAGCACACACTCGTCCAGGTACGTAAATAAATCATTAAATATTCCTAACTTGCATATTAAATGATTTATTTACGCACAGTTTACTGTGTGGTTTTTGAAGAAGACGAAGAGGTTTCGTTGTCCTAAAAAAAGGCGTACAAAGTAAATGAAATTAATATATATTTCCATACTATCAACGCACAAAAAGGTCTCAATGACTAAATTACTCATAGTTTAAGTGACGATATCGCAGATATACGTGAATAGGTTATACCCATACTTTACAATGTAATTTTGTGTCGCGTCTAGTCAGTTAAATGAACCCTCCATTAAAGTTGCAATTCAAACTACCACTAGTCAATCGTTCTGTCACTAATGAAAGAAGCATCATTCTTATATCGGAATCGCGTTATTCTTCTGAAGCAAATTTAGTCTTATAATGTAAGGGGGTTTTCAATGGGGATGTCCCATTTTTTAATGCCAAAAGTTAATTGCAGTTAGTTTGAAGTTTTGACTGGATTTTATTATACGCTTCAATAACGTTTGCAAATTATCAGAAATTTCTTTATCGTAGATCGCCATAGGATTCGACTGCTTTAACTGCGCCAATCATTCTCAGCAATGAGCCCATTTCTTGTTAATAACTAAAATTGACCAAATTTGCCAATTCAGCAGCCAGAAGCTATTCACGAAATGTCATTACACCAACAAACATTGACTTTTTAGTGCAGGTTTCGTCATTGGCCCGTACTACTTATTGAATGATGCTTGCAAAGCAGTCACATTCAATGAAGATCGCTAATGGAGCAGTCAATTAGCAGGTGCCGTGATATAACGCCAAGCGGCTTCATGTCGCTTTGCGAAAGCGTCACATAAGAAACGTAATGAGACATAAGACCAAGTATTTCTCAATAGAAAAAATTTGTTTTTAACCTTTTTAAAAGGAGCGTATACATATAAATCAGGTAAGCAAAATCAGATATACAGTAAAAAGTGACCTTTTCAATTGTTTTAAAACAAATCCCATCAACTGACAAACGTAAACGTACAAACTGACAAATGTACACACGCACTCTGAAACTTTCTTGTTCTCTGATTATTAGTTTCGCCCTTCGGTCGTACCAATTTCAAAGTATTTTCCTTTTTCCACGCATCATACGCGCGACTCACGACTCGCACAACAAGCGGGATATCAAAATTGGCATCTGACTTTGAGCTCCTCACAAAATGTCATCCCTCAAAAAACGAGAAAATGGTGGCGACACGCATAACACGCGGAATATAAAAAATGCCATTAAGGACGTAGACACTTACAAAATGTCAGCTCTCTGTGGTCGTGTGGAATTGGATTTAAATGGACCGCAAAGTACTCAGAAATAAAGACAAAAAAGGTCAAGTCAAGTTAAAGGAAACTTTTTAACAATTTTTTATCAGCGGAAGAGCCATGAGGTGCCACAATCCTACCGCTGCTAGTAGAAGGCTGAACTTTCAAAGCCGACCAGAGCTTGGTAGACAGCAATCGCACCTACAGTCCGGTAAAGAAGAAGTACCGGTCTTCAAAGTTTTTGTGTAAGTTTTGAGAAAACTAGAAAGTTTTTCGACAAGCTTAACAAATATATAAATAACACCAATGAACAAATTTGGTCATAATGCAGAGCATTACTTTTGGCTGAAACTCGGCGTGGAATTGAAAATTGTCTTCAATAAAAACCTAAAGCAGTGATAGTATCACTTTTTGTTATCCATGGGCGTTATAAACCAACAACCTTGCTAAGAGTAGAGTAAGAATATTAAGTTGGCAGGTTTACATACTCACTACACCCAGCAGTTAAAAAATAAAGTCATCTTACGAAAATTAATTGTCACATCTTTATCTTGAAATCTTTTATTCATTTTTACCGTAGAGATTTCCATTGAAATTTAATGATAATTAATATTTTTTCGAAATGACTAATTTTGAGGCTATCAGAAGAAAAAAGGACAAACATCCTCTATCCTCTATCAGCTTGTAGTCCGTCTGTGATAAATGACAAATGTAACGTCACAATCAACGATCGAGTGTCGTGACGACAAATAAACTCGTTTCCAACACAAAGCGCGTACAGACTGCAGCGCGTTAAATGATAAATTCCATTGATATTTTCCTCGATGTTCTCTTATCGCTTACATAAGGTGAGAATATCTGATAAATGATTTATCGGATACGTAAGCGACATGTATCGGGAAAAGAATCAAAAGATAAAAAGGAATCTGAACGTATCCTTAGCACTCATCTGAGTCAAATTACAAGGGGCTTGTCTTTATCAGTAGAAGAGGGCAAACCAGTTTTGGAAATTTGTTTCAGTAGTTGTCATGCGTGTTCGGTTGAGATCAAAATGAAGATATACACAACGCTTGTCCGCCAAAAGGAATTCAGTTTTATTACAAAATCGACAAAAATTAACCTGAAATATGCAATAAAACGAAAATTAAGTCAAACCGGGGCTAGACGGTCTAAGTTTTGCAAGAACAATGTTTTAATTTAGTAATTCGGAGACTTTTACTAATGATTCATATTAATTTATATTTTTGCATACTGTATCTGCATTCGAGGATTAAAACATTAGTATTTTTCTTCGTTTAGGATGGTAATTCTTCCTGAGCGACGTTGTAGATGAGAATGAAAGTCAGTTTTGCGTACCTATCTGATGTTTGAAATGAAAACTAAAACACTCGGTAGTTGATCCCGAACTGCTACTGAATCCATGGAAAAAAATACTCTTGCTTGCTTTAATTTCTTTTGTCATCGAAGAGCGGTCATTATTTTTATTAAAAAGCATCTCATTATGAACCTTACCCCGATTCTTAGACTGCACCCTGTTTGACCACATGTCTCATATGTACATGTGAAAACAAAAAGTCCCCCCTCAACGGTCATGCGGGGATTCAAGTCCAAGAACTTTTCAAGCTTAAACCAATACAATCATTCAGAGCTAGACGTAAACACAGGAAGTGGAAATTCACTCCACCGCATAAAATACCAATAAAGTTCGGTTCCCGAAAATGCAACTTTATTTTAATTACTTTGTTTGTTTTGGCGTTTTGCGTGTTTATGTTGTTCTGTGACAGTTAGTCGACAATTGATGACAATCTATCAATTATGGGTCATGTACTGGTTGATCCCGAATGCGTTCGACCGATTTTATTTGTTTGCACAAAAGTGCAGTGCATTAAGGCACAAATAGCAACTCATATCAATTCAATTTCCTGTGTGCGTATGGCGGTCATTAATATAGAAATCATTATTTGGGCCATTAACCAGTATAGTTCCCAGCAGATGTCACGGTTGGCCGAATGCTGAAACATAAAAAGTGAAATTTTCCAATTGTCAAGCGTATTGGGAAGGGGTTACGGTCAGATGGACCCAATTTACGTTTAAGGAAAGTTAACGGCGTACGCGTTAAATGCAATTTAAAAAAGTGAAATGAATTTCTTTGGGAGAATTTGGCTCGACAGTCTGGATATTCGCTGTAGTTGTAATTCCTGTTTCACATTCGACATGCGAACAAAACGACCGCGACAAGCCTTATGCATTAGCAGAGTCGACTGTCGCAACCCACAGACGTAATACAGGGCACGTTGATTGCCTTCGATGCCGCATGTTAAAAGTTTAAACGGCTGTCAAATATGTGGGCGCTTTACGATAAGATGCGATTGAGTCTCGCGCTACCTTTGCATATCTTCTCGACAATATGCTCACCGAATAAGTCCGGTCGACCTCCGAACAAAGCTGCGCAATTAAAACCGCCAATTCCACAGATAAAAAACCGATAAAAACGGCGACAAAAGATGTGCAAATTATTGCTCCACCACCACACTACAAAACCGAATAAAGGTTTTGCATGGAACAGCAAAAAAAAAGGCACAACCCACCAGAAGTGCAGAGAGACTGTTTGTGTTGATTGTAGGACATTCCAAGCAACCTTTACCTACCTCGCGGTTTACTTCGAAGAATTCATGTCCAGAATTCATTCATCTTGTGGCGACATTTCTGAGATTTTTGCAATGCAACGCCAACAGCCAGGCAGACAGGTAGGTAGGTAGGCATCAGTATGCCAATGCCACTCAAGCAGCTAAGGTGGACAGTAACAGAGTTGTTTTTGGTCTGCTTGTCTGCCTTTCCGCTAGGTTGATTCATACGTGCCACGGCGTATAGGCTGCACAGCAGACAAGAGGAACCTCATGCCAGCACCTTTGTTTTGCGTCCGTCCATTGATTGAGTGCGTGCGATGGCAGCCATACACGATATATGACATCGGACCTCCAAATGATGAGATCGGTGGTGTGAATGTTGCTTGAGTGTCACACAGCACCTTTAAGAGCGGGTATTCTTTTGGAATTTAAATGACCTCACTTCCAGATTTTTTCCCCTTTTTTGTTCAACTGGATGTATCAGGATTTATGAGTCAACATTCAGCATCATTGAGTAATTGAATGCACGCACAGTTTATTTAACTTCAGTTGCGCAAATGTGGTGGGTCTTTTCAGTTGCTTTCGCCAAGTTGATATGAGTCAATTACATTTGGAATTAAACAAGCGGTGCATCTTCTCTTGGGCGGTAAGTATACATTACCACAAAACAATACTAATATTATAAAAAGGGTAATGTTAGTTTGTATGTAGGAGGTAATCTTCGGAACTACTGAACCGATTTCAAAATATTTTTCATCAGTATTTAGAATGCATTTTCAGGGTAAACATAGGCTTGTACTATTCCGTTTAAATAAAAGGGCCTTTCGTGGCGACCAATTTTGTAACTAAACAACTAAAATCGCGCATAATAATGACTGTCTGCTATGTCCTGCATTGCTTTGTACGTACTATAATCTATATTTATATATATTTATATATGTATATAAAAATGAATGTCTTTTGGTTTGTAATACGGTACTAACACTTAAAAACTAGACAGCCGAGTACACCCCTCCCGTGGTAGTGATGGCAAGGCGGAGAGTTAGGAACGTCAAATTGTAATGTTTACAAAAACTTTATCAAAACACACATTTATTGACCTATAGAAGGTGTTTTTTTAGATAACCGAGCTTAAAATTAAAATTTTCAGAAATATATGTGAAAATAGATCACCCAGTACCTGTCACGCATTTAGATACACCCTGCATGTAAACGGGCAAATTTAAACTGTAGCCAATACAAGCATCAGTTGGATGAAAAAACTGACAGACAGACATGAACAGAAGTTGACAAATTCCAATTATTCATTCAGGTGATATTCGGTTGTGATATATTCTCAAAGTAGGCAATACACCTATCGCTCTTAATTTGTTACCAGATCAAGTCGTTTACAACCAAATCTGTCCAGGGTATCTACAATAGCCCTAAAGTAAAACTTAAAAAAAGAAATCAATACGTAATACACAAACCCAAGTATTCCAATGACAAAAACCGCTCTCATCAAAGGTTTTTCCACATTCACTTTACAGCACACTTAAAAAACCCAACAGCAATTCATGTAAAGTACAAAACGCTGAAGTGATTAACTTAGAATTGAAACCATCAAGAGGACCAAAGAATTTCCTTATCTACCGACCTGTAACGTCCAACGTGTAATGTCCTTCTCGCCGACGGCGTGTCGTTTCAAATTTTGTTTCACCTTTGACCGTCGTGTTTCTCACGCAGCAGTGATTAAGACCTTTTTCGGTTCATTCACATAATAGACATTGCCATCATTTCTCAATATGTACACACATCATGACAAGTCCCATTTCTCGACAGTCCAACAAACAATCAGTCAACTAAATAAACTACCTGTCGGGGAGCCTACAGTGTCCATAATGTAATAAAAAATGCAAACAAATTTCGATCGTTATCATGTGTGGGGATGTGTGTTTGCATTTGTATTTCCTCTGAACAGCTAGTTGATTCACCATTGTTCTGTTCATTATTAATGGATCTTCGATTTGGAGAAAGGATAAACGAAAATGTGCCCTCTTGTGGGTAACTATGACATGGGCGATTGATTCTCACATGGGAATTCGAACACAGCAGGAGTAAGACCTATAATCCTTTTCCATTTTGTGTGACACTCGAGATGACATTCGTTTTTTCATTCATTCTTCTGCATGTAAATTAATTTGCTTCGACACTTTTTGGTCGTATGGAGTTCAAATTGTTCTGTAAGGATACATGGAAAGAAAGAAATTAATCAAAAACGTTTTGGAGAAAATGCTTACAGATACGTGTTTCTGGATTTATCCAAAATTTACTCTTAAGTTACAGCAGTAGTGAAGAACAAAACTAATTCGAATTTCTTCAAACACAAGTATTGCGGCAAATATTTGTATCAGCCAATAACAGCATAAACAATAAACAGAAACAAGCTCATTGTAGCTGAAAAACCTGACTTACACATAAGATCACAGCTGTTGGTGGAAAGAGGTTTTCAATTGGGACGCTCCATTTTTCCAACAGGGTTTCTCATCTATATGTGAAGTTAAGTGAGGTGCCAAAGTTATTGATTCCGCGTCGATCTTAGGATTAGGGTATCCCTGCGATCAGTTTGTGTCGAATTTCGCGCAAGGACTTGGGCTTGCATTCCTTTAAGATCACTTTGACCTTATAACTGAGCCTAAACGACCATCATTTTCGAAGAAGCTTTGGGCCTTAACACATGAGCTAAAACGTTCCCGAAACTCATCGCAAAATCATGCTCAGCGGCATAGCCTATTTCTGGATCAACGGCCTCGTTAATAAGCAAAATTGTAGCATTTGTGAAAGTCGGCAACGCAAAGCCATTCACGAAACGTCATTACACAAACAGAAATTGACTGTTAAACAAGGATTTCGTGGTTCATCTTCAATGATATTGGCAACGCCGTCACCCATAATGGATTGGCTGACTATTTAAATGCTTTTATGCTTTTATATTAACTTGCCTGTGTCTGTGTGTCTATGTGTCTTTCTGTCTTTCTATCGGTTTATGTCATTCTGTCACGCCTTTTTCGTTACAAATCTGTGAGTGAGTCTTGTATGCATTTTTGGGGTAGGACTTTTCGGGGGTCTTTTGATGGTGGGTCTTGAGATGTGCCTTGAGTTGAGTAACGAAAGGGCCTTCAGGTGGATCTAGAGGAGCTCTTGAGGGGGTTTAAAGGGTATTGTATATTTTTCAATGTTACCATAATGCTATAGATTTGAGTGGAATGTTGATTGGCTTTTGAGATAGTTTTGAGGGCGTCTTGAGATGTTAAGGGAGTATTAAATATGCTACTTGATGCGGTTTGGAGGATAGTCTTGATGGGATCTTGAGGGGGTCTTGGGGGTCTTAAGAGGGTTCTTGAAGGGTCTTGAGGGCTTGAGGGTGGTTTGAGGGGATTTGACGACAGTTTGATAGGGTCTTGGGTGTGGTCCTGAAGGGGGTCGTAACGTAATCTTAAGGAAGTCTTGAGAGCGTTTTAGTGGATCTTCAGAGGGTATGAAAGGAGTCTTAAGGAGTTATTGAGGTCTTGAGATTGATCTTGAGGTGTTCTTTCGTTGGTCTCAATGGGTGTTTCAGGTCAGGTGGTCTTAACGGGTCTAGAGGGTGATCTTGGGGATGGTTTTGAGTGGGTTCCTAAGTGGTCTTAAGGGATTTTTTTAGATGGTCCTTTGGGGGTCCTTTCGGTGTCTTTTGGAAGTCTTTTGAGGGTATTTTGGCTAAAAGCGCTAATGGTACCAGCTCCAAAAAGTATATTTTAGTGGTATGATTTACAGAACCAAACTCTTCAATGACAGGCTGACAGAATGAGGTTTTCTTTGTGCAAATTAAATTCGTCTCCAGGCATGCCTGCAAAGGAAACTACTCCTGCATCTACTAATTAGTCTATACCAAAAAAATTTATTTTACAAACAAAATTACCAAATGCCTTCTAATGCGTCTACATTATAACTAAATGCAAAATAATTTTGTGAGCAAACAGAAATGTTCCCATTAACACTGAGTTGATGAATTGCAAATTTACTGTCACTTTCAATCACTTTCAATGAATGAACACCAGCTGAGCAATATAAATCATTTTATCCAATAACTCCAGTATCTACGTCCCATTTACAGTTTATTTGTACTGCAAATGTTCGTTTGTCAATAGCAACTTTGTGAAGAGTTGGTTTGGTATTGTACGAGTACGTACTCGTATATGCATCTCCAACAAATAGCTTTGAGCATACCTCGAGTTAGAATCGAATTCGCATTCGCACTGATTCACATTTTCTCTATCCCTTTCTCTCTTTCTCTATCAGTCTGTCGCACTCACAATAAATGAATGGTCGTGTACTTAACACTGATGAACTAATGTATTTGTTAAATAAATAAATAAACAATATTACCGCCGCTTTCAGCTATGAACGTTTATATTTATATAATCCTATCACTATAGCAGCGAACTCCTTCTATGTTTACATTTGTTGAAACATTGATACTTGCATAGTTGAGTAATTAAATTATTGCTCTTTATGAGTGAAATTACACAAGCACTTCTCTATTGGGGTGATAATAAATAAATTGTTGATACTTTCGAAGCGAGTTTTTGGATAGTTTCTAGTGAAATCTGATCTGATAATTTCATATTATTATTTAAAATAACTTCAAGTCTATAATTGAGCTATTACATTAAATAAAAATATATAAACTTTACTTATATTTTAATTAATATTAATACAAAAAATGAAATTTTGTGCAGTTGTTATTCATGGAAACTCACATTTACCAACCGATTTTTATGTAATTTTCCATGTATATCACTGACAGTTGTAGGAAGGTTATAGGCTATAGAATAGCCCATCACCCCTTCCAGGGATTGGGAATAGTAAAATGTTAATATCAGCCACATATATACAAACCGATTTTTTTGAAATTTTTAATGTATATTATTGGCAGGTAGGGGAAGGTTAAAGGCTATAGTCAATATATGATATATGATCAATAAAATGTAGCAGAAAAAAATGCAGGTAGCGGACGATATAAGTTTTATTAACAATTACGTAGGTAAATGTGTAGAAGAAATTGTAAAATAATTTAATTTTGTTTTGTCTTAATGTTGTAAATAACTGTAGTTACCTCGCAATACTATTGAATCATCAACAGGAAAACTTCAATGAGCTTTAGACAAAATATGCGAGTGGACAAAGACCTGGCGAATTGTTCTCAACGAGACAAAGTCAACTCATGTCAATTTTACATACAGAAAGGTGAATAACTTACCCAATTTCATCAACTCGATGCAAATACCGTATGTAAACGAGGCAAAATATCTAGGTATGACTCTAGACGCAAATTTTAAGTGGAAGTCACACGTTAATATGATGCGCGACGAGCTCGAAAACAGGCTCATAGAGATGTATTGGCTTATCGGAAGATTTGCGAAGCTAAGCGTATATAACAAACTGCTCCTTCCATAAACAAGTGCTAAAACCGTCTTGGACATACGGTATACAAGTTTGGGGTTGTACCAAACCAAGCAATATATCAATATTACAAACATTTCAAAATAAAACACTAAGAGCAATCGTAAATACTCTATATGGTACATAAGAAATAGTGATACTCAGTGATATTGACGAGGTAGTAAACTTTGCTCGCAAACTTCAGTCCCGTCTTCAAGTGCATTGCAATCATGAAATAGTCCGAACTTTGGACGAGACGGACCTTGTGTGCTAATGACGGTTTATGACGGTTTTAGTAGGTGTCATCGCTGGAAGTCAGCCTACCTAACACGATAAACTACAGAAGCGTAAACTACTTGTTAAGGAAACTCAGTCGTAGAAAAAATTAGAGGATCGTATTACCTACTACTGCGAGCACGCGCGGCCTGTTCACATAGTGCCTCTCTGAGGGGTGAGGATTAGCACGTATGCATATATCAGCTGACATAGTCCGGATCAGGTATAGTACGGGCCATTGCTATCTATAGAAGATTCCTGCACCTCCAGGCGCATCCGAAAAAAAATGTTGTATAGGTTTTAGAGTGTACAGCACTCTTATTAAGAATATAAAGTTCTACACTTTTACACCGAGAACCACAGTACACGTTCTTTTTACCTCTGATCGTAAATACCATTAATGTTTAAGTTTCCATTGTGGGAGCTCCCTTAATCTTCCACGTTGATTTGGCTTAAGACATACCTCCTACACCTAAATTTAAAATTGTAATTTTTTGAGTATTGACAGTGTTATTCATGTTATTTATGGGCAAAAATTTACATAGAAGCAAAAAAACCTATTTAATTTCTAAAAGAGCGTGAATATCAATACTCGTGTCCGTAAAAGATCTTAACATATCACATATCATTATATTTGGCTCTACAACCGGGGTCAAAATCTCGGCTGCTCAGTTCCGAATTCATCAGTGCATTGCTAGTATTTCAAGTAATCATCTGACACTAAAAAGCAGCCTGAAGAAAACATCTTACATAAAAATCTTAATCTTAAAAAAAAGATAAATGTTACTATTAATACGAGTACCTGTATTTTGCTTTTAAGTCGCTGATGTTTATTTCGTCTTAAGTTGCTTGCTATGTTAGCCAAGCGATGTGCGAATGGATGTGCGGGCTCGTTCGCTTGAACTGAAACATTAAACAATACAACAAAAAAATCCGCTGTGTCTGCGTCCGATACTACAATAATTACTAAAATATGACGTAACCATTTGAAGATCGGTAGAGTATCGAACACGCGGTTGCCTCCGACAGCGCAATAATTCTGCGCTCTGTCCGGTCTACCGTTGCATAGTGAAGCGAAAAACTACAACTCATTTGGCAATCAACTGTGCGGTGGAATAGTTGTCTAGCGATTGCGAATTCAGTGCTCACAGTTGAATCAATCGTTGTTTTTGTAAAATCAGTTGGTTTGCTTTTGTTCTCTTTTGGTTGTGAATTTAATTGGGTTGTTCTTGGTCGGCACTATGAAAGTCCATTTCACAGTTAACGGAAAACCGTTTTCAGGTAAGCCGGAGTTTTGCGGGGTTCTTCGTTTAAACTTATCAGTCTTTTGTAGTAAATCTCGAATCCCTTCCCGCGGATATTACGTTAAACACATTCATTCGGGAACATGCTGGCTTTTCGGGAACAAAGTATATGTGCCTGGAAGGGGGTTGCGGTGTATGCGTTTGTGTTGTGAAAGGACGCCATCCGACGACAGGTGAAGTGCATTCGTGGGCTGTGAATTCAGTGAGTACATTACATGTGTCACACAACCGCTGTCTAAGTCAGAGTTGATATAAATGACAAATGAAAAAGTGAAAATTCTTAATTTCTTTTAAATCCATTCTAGTGCCTCACTCTTTTAAATGTGTGCGCCGATTGGGAGATCTTCACATCCGAAGGTATTGGCAACAAACGCGATGGCTACCATCCGATCCAGAAGTGCTTGGCCAAAATGAATGGCACTCAATGTGGCTACTGTTCGCCGGGTTTTGTAATGAATATGTTCGGTTTGCTCGAAGCCAATGGGGGCAAAGTTACCATGAAGGAAGTTGAGAACTCATTCGGCGGCAACATTTGCCGCTGCACCGGGTATCGACCAATTATGGATGCAATGAAGTCTTTTGCCGTTGACACTATCATACAAGTACCGCCTGAGTGCAGAGATATTGAAGATTTGACAGCTCGTTGCGCGAAAACCGGAAGGCAATGCAATAGCCATTGCCATCAGAGGGACTGCATAAAGCGCCCTTCGGTTTTATACGACGATGGTACCCAATGGCACTGGCCAAAAAACCTTTCCGATCTGTTCGAAGCACTTGCCGCTATAAAAGAGGAAAAGTACATGCTTGTGGCTGGCAACACTGCTCATGGAGTCTATCGGCGGTCAGATGATATTAAAGCGTTCATCGACGTTAATGATGTTGCAGAGTTACACCGACATTCTATTGACGGCGACACCTTGACACTTGGTGGAAATCTTAGCCTCACAGAAACCATGCAAGTATTTCAAAATGTTGCCAAGCAGCCAGGCTTCGAGTATTGCCAGCAGTTATACAACCACTTCGATTTGATTGCCAATGTTCCAGTGCGAAATGTGAGTACTTCCAATGACCTGAACTACAACTAAAATATATACATACATATAGGTATAAGCGGGCTTTTGATTTTTTGTGCTAGCTTTGTTCTCGTTTATTATCAACTTTTAATGTGTGTGCTGATAAGCCTTATTGGACAACAAACTGTAATACTGTACTGTATTTGTATGTCAATCTCTTGAGAAATGAGAATTTATTATTTTTATACCCATCACGTGACGTAAGAAAAGTTAATTTTAATTTATTGAGTTGCACAGGCAGGGCTCTTAAGCGCAATTCATGGAACAACACAGAAAAGTTGAGCGGCCTATTTTTACCGCAAATGTCAAGCAGCACAAGTTCATGACAATACATTCAATATAATTCTGTGATGGTCATTTCTATCGCAACCGGAGTGTGAACATCTCGCGTAGATTCATATACATATGTACCTCCAATCGCGTGCTGCTAACAACCGAACAACCAGAGTCAAATTAATTATGCGCCAAGCACTCCAGCGTTAACAATTACAGTTCGCATTTGAAATGTACTCGTAGTTAGCCGCTTGTTTTATATATTCTCTACTTGTTCGCAATATGAGATGATGAATATGTGATGGCTGGGCTTTGTATCTATTGCTCTGCAAGCCACAAAAACAGCCAAAATGTAATGGTCAATGAAATGCAACGCCGCTAACGCGCCAGAATTTTTCAATTGAGGTAGGTTAGGTCTGTGTTGCTGCAGTATAATAGTAGCAAAAAATCAAAAATAAGAATGATAGTCAATCGAAAGTTTTTTTTTGTAATACTGACGCAATTGAGCGCTCAAAAAAATGTTTAGTTATTTATTTATTATGTATTGCAAATTTTTTGCATTATTAAATATTTAAACTTGGACGTGCCATTCCAAATTAGACATATACATACCAAATAGTATGAAGTTTTTTACTTTTGTTGATATTTCTTATTTTTTACAGATGGGAACTCTAGCTGGAAATTTGACAATTAAACAAAAACATTCTGAGTTTCCTTCGGACATTTTTATCACCTTTGAAGCCCTTAATGTTCGGGTGGTAGTTAATTCAAGTGCTACCGCAGGAGAAACTTTGAATCTGCAAGACTACCTAAAAGCAAAAATGGAAAAGAAGGTCGTCGTAAGCTTCCTGTTGAGCGCTTATCCCAAAGATGACTTCATTTTTGATTCATACAAGGTATGTTATTTTCGAAATGATTTCTTATGATATGTTAAGTTTGTTAAAAACTTAAAGATAGTAAAGCGAGCTTCTCAGCTCGCGATAGTTGTATTTCAGTTCGCCATATGGATAGTTGTAATTCAGTCTTAACACTGAATAATCTTAAAAGCCCAATCATCATCATATTTGCCTCTAAAACCAGTCCAGGCTTTCCGCAAAAAATCTCTCCACCGGTCCCGATTTTGAGCCGATGTCATCCAGTTTGGTATCCCTAAATTCTGGGCGTCCTGGTCTAAGCCATTCTTCCAGCATATGCTTGACCGACCTCGATGTCGTGTTACATAAATCCTACCGCAAATGACTTTTCGAGAACGATCATCTTCACTCATGCGAGCTAGTTGTCCTGTCCACCGGAGCCTACTGAGCTTAATTCTCTTCACAATGTCGATATCGCGGTAGTGCTCGTAGATCTCATCAATATAGAGTTTTCGGAATGTCCTTCCTCACATATGAGCGAACAATTCTATGAAAGACTTTTCTCTTGAAAGCGGCTAAGAGGTCGGAATGCTTTTTGCTAAGAAGTCTCGAATCTTTATTTAAGTATCGGTACGACCATAGTCTATACACAACCAGCTTGGATGTTATGGTTAAGTAACTGGATTTGAAGTGTCTTGAAAGACTAAAGTAGGCTTTTTTGGCTTTGAGCAACCGTGCGCGTATTTCTGGTTCCATGATGTTATCGGCTGCTATAGTTGACCCAAGATGGTTAAAGGACTGCACTACTTCAAATTCGCGCTCCACTATTTTAGCTGAGAGAACAATGCTGGATCTTTTACACGAAGACGTGGCCAGCATTTATGTGCTGCCCTAGATTTCGTGCCGCCCGCTCGATCTGGATGAAAGCTTTTTGTACAGCCCTTTGGTTTCTACCAACGACGTCGATGTCGTAAGCCAGTATCTTAATGGTGGGTGACACGTGACAGCTGTAATATATGTCATGTTCTGATTTCTGTAAGACACCATTTCCCGTCCACCGCACCTCTTGAATTGATGTTATGTCAGCATTATATTTGGACAGCGTATCGGCTATCTGCTATAGAGCTCGATCTCTATGCAGTGAGCGTACGTTCCATGAGAAAATTCTTAACTCGTTTAGCCGTTTTCGTTGCCGTGGTCGTCATCGTTCATCAGTGTATCCAAGGCTGATTTGGGGTTCCATAATAAAGTTTTTTTACGTTCGAGGTTATTGTCCTTGCGCCAACATTGTTTTGAAGGAACTAGCCACCGGCCAGCATCACGTGGAGGTTTGATCGCACATCCAACAGTCATAGATAGTAACGACCACCTGCAATTCTAGAGCATTATGTGTTTTTCGCCCTATTATGCTGATGCCTGACATCCTAAAAACATTCTATTATAAGCCCCATATACCAAACAAAAGTCTACGTTATACCGAATTCATGCAATCCCTTAAAGTATGCAATGAAATGTAATGCTTGTTGCAATTTTTTACAAAGAGATTCAAGCCAGTATTTTCAATGTAAAATGTTTTTATAATTTCATTTAATTAACAAAAAAGAATTCATTTTATATAAAAGATAATTTATTAATTTTTGTGTGTTTCTATGTATATGACTTAAATTAAGAAAAGACGTATTAAGCGTCGTTTACTGCTCTTATCTGTGAACGAGTAAAACTAAAAAGTGTATCTCTCTGGATTCGCTGACCCTAATCCGACAGTAAGACATTAAATCAAAGAGTCATTAAATAATAATTATTATTCATTGTCATACGTAGAATATTAAAGCTGGAAACACGCTTTTACTTGTGAGCTATAAATATTATGATCATTATTTTTAATCTGTAATATCTAAGAATTATAGTTTGGACAGAACAAAAATTATTCCGCATAATTTTTTCTCTCCTTCCTCACATAAGGTAATGCCACGCGCTCAGAATGCTCACGCCTATGTAAATGCAGCATTCCTGCTTGGTGTCGACAAATCGATGGAGCGAATTAAGTCAGCCCGCATCTGCTTCGGCGGAATTAGTCCGGACTATGTACATGCTGTGGAAATTGAAAAAATGCTTATTGGACAAGACCTCTTTGACAATACAGTGGTGTCGAACATCTTTTCCAGCTTGCAGGAGAATTTACATCCGGATTCAGTACTACCAGACTCATTGCCGGAATACCGTCAGAAGCTTGCATGTGGCCTCTTCTACAAATTCCTTCTCAGGCATGCTCCTGCGGATAAAGTTAAGGCTGAGTTCATCAGTGGTGGGCCAATTCTAATTCGGCCACTGTCATCGGGCATTCAAACATTCGACACAGTCGAAAAGAGTTACCCAGTTACGAAGCCAGTCGAGAAGGTTGAAGCCATGGTCCAGTGTTCTGGCGAGGCAACTTACATGAATGACTTGCCCGTGCAGCCGAATCAGGTGTGGGCTACCTTCGTCCATGCAACGAAAGTTGGCGCTACAATTGAGCAAATTGATGCTTCGGAGGCACTCAAAGTGCCTGGAGTTTTGGCTTTCTATTCAGCTAAGGACATTCCCGGAAATAACGCATTCGTGGACAAGTCTTTCGATTTCGTCGATAACGAGGAAATATTTTGTGCCGGCCTGGTTAGGTATTACAACCAACCTTTGGGGGTCATTGTTGCTCTGTCTAGCGACATTGCGAACGGCGCCGCTAAAAAGGTCAATGTCATGTACAGCAAGGCTTCCGATTTGATTCTTCCTTCAATGGTTGATGTCATCGAAGGAAAACATTTGAACCGAATCAAAGATGTTGTTGCCTCGCCCATCAAAAAGTTGGAGGTCTGCGAAACTTCAGATATCACAGCGTCTGGTATATTTGACATTGGTCTTCAGTACCACTTCACCATGGAGCCACAGACGACAGTGGTTCTACCCTTTGAGGATGGCTTGCAGGTCTACTCAGCCACTCAGTGGATGGACATGACCCAGTTCGCCATTGCTAAAATGTTGCAGATGAAAGTCAAGGATGTGCAACTGAAGGTTCGTCGGTTGGGCGGAGCCTACGGCAGCAAGATTACTCGGGGCAACCAGGTCGCTTGTGCTGCAGCGCTGGCTGCTGCTAAGTTGAATCGTCCAGTCCGCTTCGTTCAGACAATCGAATCGATGATGGGATCACTTGGTAAGCGATGGGCCTGCCGTTCAGATTATGAGTTCCACGTCAAGGCGAATGGAAAGATTGTCACCCTACGTAACACCTTTTACGAGGACGCTGGATGGTCGCTCAATGAAGCGCCGATTGGTCTTGCAACTACTTGCGCAAAGAATTGCTATGAGTTTCACGACAATTACAAGCTCGATGGCAAAGCTGTCGTTACCGATGCTCCCAGCCACACATGGTGCCGAGCTCCGGGATCGGTTGAAGGCTTCGCTATGATCGAGAACATACTCGAACACATTGCGTTTGAAACTCAGCAGGATCCCGTTGACGTGCGTATGGCGAACATTGTTCCCGGCAAAAAGATGCAAGAACTCCTGCCTCAATTTGTAAAGTCAACTGAATACAGAAAGCGAAAGTCCGAAATCGAAGTGTTCAACAAGAAAAATCGTTGGGTCAAGAAGGGACTTGGTGTGTCGATAATGGAGTACCCAATCTTCTATTTCGGCAGCTACCCAGCCACGGTGTCAATCTATCATGGCGATGGGAGTGTTGTAATTTCCCACGGCGGCATTGAGATGGGTCAAGGTATGAATACGAAAATAGCCCAGGTCGCTGCATACACGGTGGGCATTCCGCTCGACATGGTGAAGATCGAATCGAGTGATACTCTCAATGGTGCCAACTCCATGGTAACTGGTGGCGCTGTGGGCAGTGAGAGCCTTTGTTATGTAAGTATGCTTTACATTTAATTTAGAACAATTCATAGATATTTGACACTCACACCAACATACATACACACACACACACACATTTGCAGGCCGTTCGAAAGTCTTGCGATATTCTGCTTAAACGCCTTGAGCCAGTCCGTGCGGATTTGAAGAATCCAACATGGCATGAACTCGTTGAGGCGGCGCATTTGAAGAAAATCAATATGATTGCCAGTGACTACTACAAGGAGGGTGACATGGCGCCCTACACAATCTGTGGCCTCAGTCTAACCGAAGTCGAAGTGGATATCCTAACCGGAAACCATCAGATAACTCGTGTCGATATCCTCGAAGATACCGGCGAGAGTCTTAATCCAAATGTCGATGTTGGTCAGATAGAAGGTGCCTTCGTCATGGGCCTGGGCTACTGGCTGACGGAGCAACTCGTCTACGACCGCCAGTCTGGTGAACTGTTGACAAATCGCACATGGAACTACAAGCCACCAGGATGTAAGGATATACCGATTGACTTCCGAATTGAGCTGCTGCAAAAGAGTGCAAATCCTGCTGGATTTATGCG
Organism: Nephrocerus scutellatus; assembly: GCA_947095585.1. Lineage (NCBI taxonomy): Eukaryota > Metazoa > Arthropoda > Insecta > Diptera > Pipunculidae > Nephrocerus > Nephrocerus scutellatus. Next base: position 3,655,288 of record OX352761.1, on the reverse strand, counting down.
TTCAAAGGGTGAGTGCGATGAAGCATACGAAATCGTTAAATGAAGTGGGCTAGTTGTTGTTGGTTCTTCCCCCATCTCCCTATAGCTACCGGTGAACCTGCCGTTTGCATTTCGATTTCTGTTATCTTCGCCATCCAACATGCGATTCAATCGGCGCGCAATGATGCCGGTTTGAAGAGAGAGTGGGTGCGTCTGGGTGCTCCAACTACGCCGGAGCATATTGTTTTGAATTCTGGAACTTCTGTTAGTATGTTTGGATTGCAGTAGAAGTAGATCCTGAGGTTTGCCGCTTACATAGTATTTGTTGCTAGCAATATTTCTTACTTTATATTACTTATGTGTTGTGTTATATTCAAAATATATTTCCTTATATTGTTATCGTTACTAGCTAATGAATTTTTTTTTTCATTCCACTCATCCAGCATCTCACTCAGTACAAAATTTAATACAATCCTCCCTAAATTTCCCTACAGTCGGAATCTACCTACTGGTGTGTCATTCTTAGTATTACTCCAGTATTACTTTAGAAACAGAAAACAGAAATGGGGTTTACGAAATCAATTATTATCAAAAATTAGCTAGCCTTTTTTATGAAATAAATAAAAAGCTCACATCTGTTTTTCTTTTTATTATAACTGTAACTTATCGACGAACAAAAAATACTCAAAAATAATTCGTCACAAACGCAAGAAAAAAAGGAATTTTCGCTTTTATTTTCCTGTCTCTACAACGTTAACCATTAGGTCAGCCGGTGTTAAATGTTTTGCCACCAAGGAGAGGAATGAAAATGCACTCCTTGAAGTACTCGCAACCAGGTGCAATGCTTGCTAGCAATTAAAAATGCAATTTCTTCCGGGAATTTTCAGTTCTCGCCATTATACGAGTATTCGTGTTCATTAAATGCAATGCCATCGTCTCCGTGTCGTATTGGCCGTCTGGCTGGTTGACACTCCAGTTACGTCGATGTCATTTGAACCACAAGCAATAATCGTAACACTTAACACAATGGCAACATCCTCAAATGGCCTTTGGATGTGTGTTTGCACTTTCTTTAGCTGTACCATGAGAAAGGTAACTTAACTCGTCACAATGATTGTGTTTGTGCCTTAACCCGCACCGGGTTAATTTATAACGGAGCAAGTAGTGAACTACCAACTGATAAGCCGATGGCACTTACACGTCAGACCGTGAGGATTCAATCAGAACCCTACTCCAGGTACATTTCCAAGGTTCGTCTACTCGTGTATTTGACATTTGACCAAAGGGTCTGCATTAATAGTTGGGTAAATAGTTTATCCGGTAAAGTCTGCAGGTTAAATAGGCAGTAGTCTCTTTCAAGCCATTCAAAGCTCCCGGCGGTGAACGGATCTTTCCAGTGCTTCTACAGAAGGCAATCGATCTCATCCCATCGGGTATGATTGCTTTATTTAGAGCCAGCTACAACTGGGTTAAATTCCTATTATCTGGAGATAGGTAAATTTGATATTTATCTCTAAACCAGGCCATAGGCCAAGTAAGCTGCCAAAAAATACCGACCTATAAATCTAACGTCATTCTCGTTATTATTGATGTTTATATTAGAGGCCGGTTAGAATAGTCTACCCCTCTGTGCTCAAGTCATTCATCAAAAGCGCCACTAGGGCCTTGTGGGCCAGTAAACACCTATACGGCAGAACTTGAGGTCCAAAACCCTTAAATGTTTCATTGGATCTATACAATCATGGTGAGACCTATTATCATGTATGCGGCCATAGTTTGGTGGCCGAAAGTTTTGAACGGACAACGGCAACTAAGCTTCAGAAGCTACAAAGAATTGTCTGTATAGGTATAAAGGGTGTCATGGTGCAACTAGAATACGGGTTCAAACCGGGTGACTATGTGGGACACCTGCAGAATTTTGACTCAATTCCTGAAAGAGATATGTTCTGCATAGTCCCCGACTTTATGCTCAGGGAGCACTGTTTTGGCAGGTTATTTGAAGTCGACATATTGGACGGGTAAACTGGTGCAATGGTGTTCCTGTACTGAATGCCAGAGGTCTGGTCTAGTTTACATATGGATCGAAGTTGGATGGACTGGGATAACGTCCCGCGGCTGAGGCAATCCAAGCAATTAATCAAGCACTTTTCCTTTAAGGAAATCCTTAATCTAAATAGGAATATTATTAGGAAGCTGGTGAGTTTCCTAAGAGATCATTGTGGCTAGCGATAACACCTTCACAAAATTGGTGTGGGATCGGTTCTGCTTGGAAGACGTTGAGTCATCCGAGCATCTTCCAGTATTCCCAGTACGACTTTGGTTAAGGAGACGCATACAATAGATCTTTTAGGTGGCAGTGTTCGCCATATGGGATTGGGTTTTCTTTAAAAAAAAAAATTAATATGCCGGATGCCTTTTTGGTTTAAGTCACCAAGAACAATGCCCTCGCCGATTAACCCGAAAACTTTTAAGAACAGACTGGAGTCCAAATTTCAAATATTGATGCTGGGCCTTCACCAAAAATAGGCCTTGATTCTTTAACAACTAGAATAATAGAGTTAAGATAGAAATATCAATATTTCTTCCACAAAAGAATAGAGTTAAGTGCCTTACAATCTTAGTTATGGCGATTACGAACTTTACATTGATAGTTTTATTTTCTAAATCCTTTTTGGTTTTTTAGAGTAGCAATAACTTAATAATTACTTTTTTACGATTTGATTTTTAATGGTTCTGTTCTCTTTGCGAACCTCGCTCGTATACACATCGAAGTTTACACGCCGCAACAGGCCTGAAATTTGTAAAATTTAGCATACGTTTACTTTATAGTGATGCTAAACTTCTAATGAATTCAGTATTTTCAAAATGGTCAAAATAAAAACAAGCTGTTTGCACTTAGTTTATAACTTAAAAAAATATCTAAGTATTTCTTTTATATGAAAGAGTGCATCTGCCCCCCTCAAACATTCTTTTTTAGATAGTTCAAAAAAGTTACAGATGAAAAGGTCAAGAACACAAATGGACTGGAATTGCTTTAAAGAATTCAGAGGGCTCAAGCTTCGTATCCCAAAATATTTTAAAGGCTGTTCATCGAGTATGGCAGGATTATCTTATAAATAAGATTCGTTCGCTCAACTTAGACAACTCTCTCATTGCATGGATCGATGATTATTTATGGAACCGCAAAATAAAAGTTGTATTGAATGGTTTTTCCTTACCTTTGCATGGGATCAATGCTGGCGTGCCACAAGGTTCATCTTTATCATCTACGCTTTTCTTAATATATATTCATGACCCATTGCCTTCTACAACCTGTGCTATCCATGCATTTTCTGATAATATAACGCAATCGATTTCCATTGAGTTTGTCAGCCAAGAAGAATGGTTTAATGAATTCGGCTATTCTGTCGAACATTGAAGTCATTCTTGAATGGGTCAGATCTAATCTAATTTAACCCAAATAAATTCCAGGCTTGTCTTTTTTCTCAGAAGGCAGTTCAGCATTATGTGGCACAAGTAATTAATGGTGCCCCTCTTGCGAGATCTAATTCACTTAAAATGTTAGGTTTGAAAGTTTCAAGAGAACTTCCTTAGAAGTAATATATTTATGAAATTTCAAAAAGAGCGAGCCAATACTTAGGTTTTATAAAACGTTGTTACTTCTACTACACTACCATTGAAGTATTAGGATTATATAAGACTTATGTTAAACCAATTTTTGAAACTAATTCGTATGTATGGGGTGGGGCTTCAAAATCCCATTTGCATTATATTGATAGAATTCATAATAGGGTGTCCGTTTGATAAACGATGTAATTATTACTTCGTCTCTCGAGCATAGGCGAATTGTAGGACTGTTTTCTACAAATTTTACTACGGTTGATGCTCTTCAGAAACCCTTTCTCTAGTTCCAGGTCCTTTTGTCGGCAACGAAAACTCTCGTTTCAGTTATAATCAACATTGATTCGCATTAAAATCTTTTTCATGTAGAACCCAACATATCAAATCATCCTTTTATACGAGAGTGGCATTGAAGTGGAATCAATTGGTAGACTTAACCGTTTCATGAACCGTTTAATCTACATGACTTTCAAACAGACGTCAACAAGTTCCTCAAGGTCCGAATTGTTCAATAGAGGATCCAAGAATTTTTGAAGGCTGACTTACGTTTTGTGTTATATGTAATATTTTCTTGGTCAGGGTTTTTTGTATTTTCCCTGACCATGATCCATTGATTACAGCATTTGGGCTCGTGTCGTTTCCGTATTGCTTTTTCAATGAACCAGTGAAAATTCTGAGAAAATAAATTGAAAACGTGAGGAATGTGATTGCTTGACATTGACATTCATTTTTTTTCATTGCTTCAATTTTTATTTTAATTTTTATTTTCATAAAGGGCATAGCCCACCTTATTGCCGTGGCGCAAATCATTCAGGGAGTTCTGCCTTGGCAATAAGTTTATGTATTAAAAAAAAAACATACGGGTGTAATTAGCTGCATTTCCAGAAAGCACTTTTTTAGCTTCAATTTTTTAAATTTTAATAATTTCCTAATGTTCTATGTAATCAATGCAAGACCCCCGAGAAATCACCACCACAGTGCTTGTACTCCAGACAACAGAAACGTACACATGTTGGGGCTTTTTGATTAAATTCAGCTCTGCTTCCTTCCAACTTTTTACACTGCTTGTACTTTAAAGAACGTTCATAACGTAAGCAGCAAGTCGTTCCAACGCTCCAAAGGCTGATTTCCCTTTCAAACTCTTTGTATTTAATTTATAAAACGACCTCGTAAATTGATTAGCGTTTTGTTTGATATTTAACACAAAACTCAACCGCAACTCATGTCACAGTTTGATCAAAGGGGGTGGAGTGAACGCTTATTCATTTATGCCGTAATATTCCGGAAAATTACAAAATTTCCCTAGAGAATCACAAGCCACTGTCTATGAACTCTCCTCATAGTTTTTCACTTTTATTTTATCTCTCTCTCTCTCTCTCACTCCAACGTAATGTTGTCAATACAGATTTGCTGAAACTTGTCAACACTTGGCTATTAAGAGTCATCAGCATCAGCACATGTAACACAGTGGCCATGACAAGCGAAAGAGTTCAAAAAATTGTAATGTGGGGGTAGAATGTGTGTGCGTTTGTTTGTGCTGCGCATCCTCGACCATAAATAACATCGAGTTAATTTTCTTAATTTATTGGGACGATTTCTTTGAGAAGGAAAGAAATTTAATTTTTTTTAAACATTTTTTACGTTTTCTCAATTAAGTGAACTGAGTTGCGACAAAAAGTGTACGCGGCGGCGGCATAGTTGTTTGTGGCTCATTTTTATTACAGATAATTGGAAACAGGGTCTATCGTGTAGTATCTATTTAAAAATGGACGAAGTAGTTTCCCTAGGCTTCAAATTGATGTTTTGGATATTTATTAAAAGCAAACAGTTACCAGAATTTGTGTTTATACTATTATGTTGAAGAAAACTACTTGCTTGTTAGCTCTAATTTGATCTTTTACAATTCAATTGATTTCCACATGAACTGAATTAGGGAAGTTACAAGTCAGAGTATTGACGTATTGATGTATCCGCGAACCACAATTTGGGTTGACCGGTCAATTTGTTTGTGTGTAAATGTGTGTTTCTTGTTTTTAATTGAAGTGGCTTAAAACAGTTTCATGTAAACTCGAATTCTCCTAGCACAAAGCTAATTTGCTTCAAAACTGTACAATAGACGAAGTGAATTAAAATGGTACGTCGAAGCAAACAGTGAACGTTTTGTATGGCTTCTTTCGAACAAATAAACGATCGAAAGTAACGTGATGCACAGTGTCTGCCAGTTATTTGAAAACCTTGTACGCATTTTTGTGTTAGAACTTTTCGTTTGGTCTTTAGCTTGGGTCGGGCTTTGAAGGGATTTTAAGAGGGTGTTGTGAGGGGTTTTGGCAGGTTTTGAGGCGGTATTTAGAGCGTCTTTATATGGTCTTTTTGGGTTTTTAAGGAGGTCTGTGGTATGGAGAGTGTCTTGAGTGGGCATAGAGGGGGTTTTTGAGAAAGCGTCTTGAAGGAATCTTAAGGTGTATTAAGTTGTGTTTTGAGGAGGTTTGGGAAGCTTTTTTTTAAGATGGGTTATGAGAGTGATGAAGGCGGTTTGTTGAAAGCCAAGAAAGGGGTCTCGAGGTGGTCTTTAGGGGTCTAGAAGGGTTCTTCGAGGATAGTTTTGGAGGCGGTCTTGTGGGTGGTTTTGAGGATAGTTTGAGAGGAATGTTAAGCTGGTTGTAAGGGGGTTTTGAGGCTGGTTTGTGATGGATATTGAAGTGGGGTTTGATGGGAATCTTGAGATGATTTTCAGAGGGGTTCAGCAGGGGTTCACACAGACTTAATACTTCTTTACAATTTAATGATAATACCAAAAGAAAATATGTAGTTGTTGATTACAATTCGAATACTTGTAGACATAGGTATGTAGAGTGGTGGACCTCGCTGTACTTGCGATGTCCTCAATTAGCGCTATAATGCGCACATTTTGATACCACAAATGCCGAGGGACCTAGCATTGATATTTACGTGGTTTAAATTCAGCCTGTAGCGTTCAGATAAAATATCAAATCGATGATTAGCAAAAAATGGTCTACCTTGACGCTGCTAGAGCCGGGCAACTACAGAGGATGTCTATGAGAGTTCCCTTCTCATTTACATCTCTACAACTTCTGCAAAATATGTTGTGTGTTATACCAAACTTGCTTGGATCGTGCTGATAGCCACAACTCTGGCAATATCCTTCCGTGTTCTAGATAGCAACTCGGTGGTTTTCCTTTTGCTGTAGGATGGCCACATCAATCTTGATGATCCAACTCAGCTCCAACAAAAAGGAGAGAGTTTGTTCCTTGACTGAGCTCATTGGACTGTTAACCCGCTCCATAGAGACGGTGTCCATAGCGACGCCCTGGTTAGCCAATTCGTCTGCCCTTTCATTGCCATCTATATTACTATGGCCAGACACCCATACTAAAGTGATATCCAGGAATTGGCTGCTCGAAACCAATTTCTCCTGGCACTATTTTAAGAGTTTCAAGCTAGCGTCACATTAATCGCCCTGATGGCAGATTGACTAACAGCACATATGCCAATCCTTCCGATTTGGGCATTACTGAACCTTAGTGCCCTGCAGGCATACCTTATTCCCAGGATTTGTGCCTGGAATTACTAGCTGAATCGGGTAGCTTGTATTACCTTGACCGATTAGATCATCCGAAAGGATACCTGCACTAGAAAAATTGTGCAAGAATTGTTTGAGAAGAATCATCAGTTGCTTTTTTTTACTTCCCAATTTTTGCGACTATAATGTTCCTTAATAAATTTTGTAGTTGATTTTAAGTTTGAAAAGTTCTTCCTACAATTCAGAAGCAGTCTGTAAAATTAAATTTTTAAATATAAGTAGAAATAATAATCCCACACTGACTTCATCATAATCTTAACCAATTGTAAGTTTCTGCAATCCTCCGTTGATTGATGATTGAGGCAAGACCTCTTTGCTTGGTTGTCCAATGTTTAACATAAATGAGATAAATTCCAAATTTACACTTTTCATTTTTTTAAATCAATTCGCGCGCTCAATTCCTTTCTGTTTCTGTTTCTGTTTCGCAGTGTTGCAGTGAGTTATTTGTGCGAGTTCACAGATGAATACGTAGCGGCGGTGGCTGAAATTATGAAGTAAAATATAAAAATATATTTAATGCGCAGCCCGGCGGGATCGGCTTTGCTTTTTTAAAGAAGAAAAAACACGCAATACTGCGTCCCTCCGAGTGTGGTGTGTGCAAATCTGTAATAATTACATTTTCCATTTACATAACTTGTTGCCCCAGAATGATTTTCAGACGGATCCCCAACACAATAGCATTTCTCTTCGTTATAATATCTTTTTTTGAGGCAAAAATTATGCAGACTACAATGCCAAAACCAAAATAACGAACCCTCAATTACTTTTACTCTCTGGCATGAAAAAAGTATCTGTCCAATGCATATCTGTCGGTCTGTCAGAGGATGTGACTACTATGAAAGTCCGCCGGGTGCTGCTTTTCAATTGGAAATAACCCAACTCGAGGAAATATCGCAACACTAATTTTTTGGCTTTGTCCAGATAATTATCGCTGTATGAAATAAAATACAATGGATACAGTGAGTGGTAAATGTGATTTTTTTTATCATAAACTGATACTCTATATATCAGTGCTTTGCTGTGTTTTCCATTAGATATTGACAAACATTTATTCTGATTAACGGATAAGTTTTTGTAAGTGAGACTACTTTTTCGGCACGGTATCAAAAATAAATTTGTGTTACGATTTTGTGTTGCGATTTTGTGTTACATTTTTGAATTCTTGTAACGAAGTCATTTCTGAAGCGATTTCTATGAAACTCGATATGTAGGACTAAGATGTGACTATAAAACTTGTTCCTATGGAAATTCTGCGATACGGTCATTATGGATTGGAATTTGGGAACGAAGTAATTTCTCAAGCGATTTTTATCAAATGCAGGACTAATATGGGACTATAAGACTTTTTGTTTCTAGGGAAATTTTCGGATACGGTAATTATGGACTGGAACTAACCCATTTCTTGAATTTCGGGAATTAAGCTACTTCTCAAGCGATTTCTATGAAATCCGGAATGTGGGACTAAGATGCAACTATAAGACTTGTTCCTATGGAAATTCTATGATACGGTCATTAGGGACTGGAACTTCTAAGCTAATTTGTACGAAATTAGGTATGGCCATTTTGGTTTCTTTTGGGGGACTTTTGAGGGTCTTTTGGGGTTTTCTTGGGCAGTCTTTTGAGGGTACTTAAGGGGTCTCTTGAGGGTCTTTTTTGTAAGCGCCGTGGCTCAGTGGAAATGCGCGTGGCTACTAAGCAGGAGGTTCGTGGTTCGAATCCAAGTAACACCAAAAGTATTTTTCACAGGGTCCCACCTCTTGCGAATGGGTGACAAACGTTTCGAGAGTAATAACTTGTCACGGAAAGCTTCTCGATTCGCCGTTCGGATCCGGCCTTAAATTGTAGGTCCCTTCTATTTGTGTCCAAAAAAATATACATGCGCAACACAAACGGTCGCAAGAAGCTAGGCCTTGGACCGCAAAGGTCTGTCGCGCCGAATATTATTCTTATTATTGAGGGTCATTTTGGGGTCTTTTGAGAATATTTTGAGGGTGTTTTAGGGGTCTATTGGGGTTTGAATGTTTTTTGGGGGTCTCTTGAGGGTCTTTGTGGGGTCTTTTGAGGGTCTTTTGGGGTTCTCTTGGGGACTCTATTGAAGGTCTTTTTTGGGTCTTTTTAGAATCTTTTTAGGGTGTTTTAGAGGTCTTTTGAGGTTTGGGTGTTTTTTGGGGGTCCTTTGAGAGGGTCTTTTGAAAGTCTTTTGGGGTTCTCTTGGAGAGTCCTTTGAGGGTATTTTTGGGGGTCTCTTGAGGCTCTTTTTTGGGTCTTTTGAGAATCTTTTGAGGGTGTTTTAGAGGTCTTTTGTGGTCTTTAACGGACCTTTTTGGGGATTTTAGGCATATTTTGAGAGTCCTGTTGAGCTCTTTTGTCTTGCCTTTGATTGATCTTTTGGGGTCTTTTATGTGTCTCTTTAGGGTCTTTTTGCCACACAACATAAAATATGTTCCACTTACACCGCGCGTAAAGGTTACAGCACTGTTTTTTTTGTTTTTTGAAGCAAAGGGGTCATACCTGCATGATGAGAAGAATATGGAAGTTAGGAATGTCCTATACATAAAAAGGAGTCATCGCATAAGCTTTTATTAATCGTTGGTGTTCTGAGATATTCTACGAGTCACAACCATGGTAGTAATTCCAGGTAAAAACTCAGAGTCTTTTGAAACATTTCTCTTATAGACATTAAGGTCTTTGAGAGCTTAGTAAGAGTAAAACTTTAGGAAAACAAGTTCGGTATCCCATGGACTCACTTAATTTTAAAAGTCGACTGTGACTTTATTGTAATAAGCCAGATCACAAAAGATTTCAATCAACATTAGCAATGCGTGCACTTTAGCCTGTTACACGAAAAAGTGACACTCTGATTTTACATCAAAAGTAAATGCGCTTTGTAGATTTCGATGGGGAGGATAGTTGACTCACAAACATCAAGAAGAACATGACTGAAATTTCTTTTAAGTCTCCGTGGTAAATAAAAATTTCATTGGAATGTGAACGAAGAACCGGACCGCTCTGCTGTAGAACCAGAAATTATCATTAAGTTGTTCTACAATTATTGGTATCCATTTGATCTGGTTACACTTCACGTAAAATGATGATAGACAGAAGAAATAGGCTCAGCTGTTATTTATTTCGAAGCTGTTTATTCTGCTGGAATCGCTTTTCACTTTTTGTTCTCAAAGCGAATTGACTTTCACTGGAGTTCACACTCCCTTAAGTAACAAACAGCCTAAATAGAACATAATCCATCCATCCATCCCTTTCGCCCAATCCAATCGAAATTGATTAGTCAATAAACCAAAAACAAACAAAACTCAAATACACACCGCAAGCAATTTGTGTTTCTCGCCCACTGGAATGTCCAACCAATTATTATTTGCCCAAAATGCCAATAGGCAGAAGGCGTTTCGGCGGGATTTTCAATCTGCGCAAACATCCTCTTCTTGCCGACGATACTCTCGGACAGGACAGTACCTTAGGTTCACTTATACCTATATAGCATCACATTTAAATGCGAAATAACTTCATTACCAGGGACTGAAGAGGAACAGGTTGCTTACGTTCTGATCGCTGTGATACATCAGTCGCTCCATCGATTTCAATCGATGGAGGCAATGTGATGCTGTGGCATGTTGTGGGCTGCCTCTTGCATGAAATCTCAAAGCCTCACTTACCGTGGAAGAAATTCGCAATTAAATGGGAACACTCATGCACAGTCACTACTCCTGCAACAGATTGCATGCACCCGACTATCACAGACGACCATTGCCGCACCTTAACTCCCTGATGATCAGCGATCATCGCCGGCCGTTCGTACTACAATGCAGAGTGCAGTGGGTGCCACTTTTTGCTACAGGAATTCACATCTACATATTCGTACGGAAGAATTCATGGGTCGCGATTGAATAATTGAGTCAAAACGAAAAATAATTGGGCAACTTGAACCGCTGCGTGCGGATTCATTACTGATGCATGAACTCTTTTGTCCATGCAAGGTGCAGTTCTTGATGCTTCGTGATGCCAATACGCTTATTACTAACAAGAAACAAATTGCAATGCATTCCCACTTTGTTGTCCTTCTTTGAGCACAGAAGTTCATATTACAACGCGTTGGCTTGTGTCCCTGTGTCGCTGAAGATGTATCTCCTTAAGTCATAGAGGAGGACTCACATTATTATTAAAATTTCAATTCAATATCAAGACAAAGAAGCAAATCCAAAGAGCGCATAAATGAAATTATTCCAATAACCATGCAACGAAGGGTTACAGAGCCTGGAGGTGGTGGCGGCTGTGCCGTGTCCTTTATCGCATGTACATCACTGTCACATACACACACAAATAAACAAACGAATGAACAACTGGTGCAGTGAAAGAATAACAACAATAATAATGACTATGAGGACGCGCTATGACATCGCGAGACAAAGAAAAACTTGAGACAATTTACCATTTTTTTGTCGTTAGTTGCTCCGCGCGATGAGGCGATGTCACCCAGCTACTCGTTCAGGCATCAGCAGTATGGAATTTTTCTGAATCTCCCTTGAGTCTCGCAAATAATAATTGAAAATTCCTGATATTGGAATATTTTCTTTCATTTAATTTGGAATTTTTTAACGAAAGTTTGGCAGCGCACCAGCTGCAGTCACTAACTATTCTTGTTGTTGTTTTTGTTGTTGCTGCTCTTGTAATGTTCCACCTCCCGTTGACAAAAACCAAATTCATTTCCAGTTCTTCTGTTACGATTTTTTTAGCAATTTTTTGCTTTAGTTGGCGAGCGTTTTGCATGCAACTTAGTGTTGTTTGGCAAGAGATCCTTTCAAGAGACAAAATACCTTCATCGGAGACAAGCTGCTCTGAAGATTTACAATATAATGTCTGATCTGAGGAATTATAGAAGACTTCTGCAAATAACATCCTCAGTAATCAGCGTCAGATCGATTATTTACTAGAATATCTTCCTGTATGGTTACAGGCCGTTCAAAAAGGAGTAACATGCGAGTGTATTTATAAAGAGTAAAAGAAATGGAAGTGGCCTGAAATGTGGTTCTGACCTTACATCATTTTTCACTCTGTAACTCTTCGTTGCGAAGGGCAGCCGTGTGGACTCGAATCTGATTCGCGGATGCTGTCTTTCTTGAAGATGCAATCCGCGCTCGGCGCACTACACCAACAAGTTGTCCCAGTCGACATTGGTAACTCGGTACGTTCGTAGTGTCATCAGGTTCGGGTTGTGGCGGCGGTCTATCAACATGTGGTCTATCCGGTTGCGAGTGGCTCCATGAGGAGATACCCAGGTGGCTTTGTGGATATTTCTACGCGCAAACCTTGTACTCGCAACGACCAAAGTATTGCTTGCTGCCAGCTCTATGACTCGTTGTCCATTATCATAAGTGTTCTCGTGTAAGCTATGGGTGCCAATGTACTGCCTGAATACTGGCTACCTAACTATTTTGGCATTTTTATCCCCCAGAATGATTTTTAGGTCACCTGGGGAATACTCTGTAGGTGCGTTAACGTTTATGAGGCTTATTTTTTTAAATCTGCCCCTCACGCGAATGGTGCATAGCTGTTCATTTATTGCTTTAAAGTCGATAACGATGGGTTTAATTCTTTTGCTGACTAGAAACCCCACCCCAAGCACATGATGTCGTGCACGACAGCTGTAATATAAGTCATATTCTGATTTTTGTAAGACACCATTCCCTGTCCACCGCATCTCCTGAATTGCTGTTAAGTCAGCATTATATTTGGATAGGATATCGGCTAGCTGCTATATATACATCTATACAGTGAGCGTACGTTCCATAAGAAAATTCTTAAATCGTTTAGCCGTTTTTGTTGCCGTGGTCGTCGTCGTTCATCAGTGTATCCGAGGCTGATTTGGGTTCCGCTCACCACGTGAAGGTTTGATTGCGCTTCCACCAGTCAGAGATAGTTGCGGCCACATGCATTTCTTAAGCATTCTGTGTTATTCGCGCTACTCTGCTGATGCCTGACCGACAGTTTATTCATCAGTTTGGTGAAATTGGATATTGCAAGGCATTTGGCAGTATTTGGCATTAAGCTCTTTTGTTCAAAACCATGCTGATGGAGACATCTAAATTCAAGTTGTTTTTACCGGTCTCTTTAGCCACACAATAGTGATGTGGAATGAATTGCCTGATGCTGTGTTTCCGCATTTGTATGATCTGCAGTCATTTAAGACACACGTGTACAGACATCTCATCTTTTCCTCTCCCCAATTTCCTAACGCCCACGCTGTGCTAAGCATTAAAAGGGTGCAAATCCCTTTAGCGTGTGTACATTATAAAAATAAAAAATATATATCCTTATATAAAGAGTTGATGGACAGATTCGAGTCAGGAATATTTACAACTATCTGTCAGTATGCAAAGTGTACCCTCCTTTTTCGACTGCATTTTTGTGAGAAAGTCAAATCCTTCATCTCCCCATTATGATACTCTCGCTGTTATACTTCAAATGAATTTCACTGGAACACTGTCGAAGCTATGAGTTTCGTCTTTTAGCAAATTGATTAAAACTGATGACGATTGCTGGAAAAGTTTTCTGCAAATTTTGGAAAATAGTTTCTCGCTGGTCCTTTTGTAGCTCCATCTTCGCAGCCGTCAACCTATGTGTATGTCATAATCGTCACGACAAAATTTATGATACCCTTAATGTCTGCAATGACGATGAGATGTGGTTTGAAATGTGCATCTGGTGGAGCTGGTTGCAGTTCCGTGTCTGATGCATTCGTTTTGGCATGCGACGGAAGACAAAAGGGAAAGGAAAAAAAATTGAACAAGCTTCCCAAAAAAAACTGATAATTTTACGATTTTGCACTCCATTTGCAACATCAACCAACCGCAATTGCGACGGCAAGATAAGAGCGAAGGATTTATCCATTTTAGTTTTGGTAAATATTTTATGAATCTCGTCTGGCATTCAGGATATTCCCAATGAGATCTGATGACAATATTTTATCCGTTAGCTTTTTGTGTGAGGTTTTTCGTTTGCTGCGTCAACAGTGTGATCCTTTGCAAGCCACGAGGAATCCTGACGGTTGAAATTTTATTTTAGAAGTAGGTTGAAGATGTCATCCTTAATTTAAGTTTTGTGAAATGTGGTTTTTGAGGTAAAAAAACTAACTTTTTGTTGGAAAAATTGTTTGCACCTAGGAAAACGGTAAGGATTTATCATTCAATTGTAACTAAGTTGAATGTGAAAAGAAATCCAAAGTAGTGTCACTAATGTTACGATTGCTGACATAAGTTTAGGAAAAAATTTAAGAATAGATTATGCAGAAAAAACAATTATAGAATACTCTCTGCTTATATAGCAAATAACTTCTCTATTTGGCATTTGTCATGAGTATGGAAGCAAGGATCCGAAAACAAAAACTCTTTCTTTGGTTGTGGCAATATTTTACGAAATAAAAAAAATGAATTCAGCGTACATAAAATGTTCATGTTGTCGCTAGGATTAACGCGCGTTCTATTAACCAATTTCGTTCCCGTAATTTATTTTAATTACAAAACACCGTTTTCAGTCGCGTGTCGTTCTTTCATTCATTAGCTATTTGTTGGGTGTAACATTGTCAAAGGGAGCAGTACCTACTCGTACTATTTTGACAACAGTTTTTAAAAAAGACCTGAAAAATTCTTGCAACTCTTCGATGCGTTAAATTCAAATTTAAGTTCCAGTTGTGAAAAATTATTCAGTTTAGGTAACGCAAGCGCGACGAAGTATTAATTAGTACTCCTTCCTCTGTTGATAGTCCTTTAGAAATTAAATTCACGTCACTTCAGGGGTGTTAGGCAAAAGTGGTTGGTGGACACTGAAATGCCCTAAAATGCCACTAACTCTAAAAAAATTAAGAATAATTTATTGGTTTGGTATTTTTCCTCTTTGTAAATTCAATTCATAAGGACGATAAGGAACATTGGGCACACGAGCTGTTCGTGATATATGTATGTTAGGTAAGCGTGCCAGATAACATAATTTGTTGAACAATGAAGGGGCTACTTTTTTAAGTGATAAAACATTTAAATTATAATAAAATACATGTTAATTAAATTTCACTCCTTTTATATTTCAAAGACTATTTTATGAAATTAATTTCCGGCACATATGTCCACCACGACTAGCTCTAATTATAATCGCTATCGATGGATCTGTAATGATCTCAGAAACATTTGCTTTTTGAAGAATGAAATGCAAATGATACCTGGTAGCATGTAAACCACATTAAACACGACTTTTTCACGTTTCAATAAAAACTGATGTACCACTTGAGGACTATTCTCACGCCATATACAGCAATTTTATTTGCTAACAAAACTATTATTTAACCAGAAATGAGTTAGTTCCCTTAGTGAAAAAATCGATCAAAAATCGATCAGCTTTCAATTCAAAAAAATAAATAATTATAATAATAACAATATTTGCTACGTACCCAAAAGTTTCGGCTCCATTTATGTATGTTCTGGTATAACAATTGTCGTATACACCAGCAGCTAAGGTAGTTTTTTTTGGATATAAGCAGCTGTGTGCGTATTTCTGGTTCCATACCTTTATCAATGATTAATGACCATAGAAGGGAGAAAGCACTCCTACTTATGGACATCCCTTAACTGCAGTCACAGACACAGACACTCCTCCAGAGAAGAAAATAATATCTCGACTTTAAAGCATGGCCCTTATCCAATGATTGGTCGAGTCTTTGATACCTCTGCTACTGATTGCCCTTGAAATAGAGTCGAGGAAGACTCACAGGGCTACTTCCTTCGAACTATCAGTTCCTTTAATCTTCTTTACAAGATAGGAGCACCTTCTATGCTTTTGCCTTGAGTGCAGAGGGGTAGACAATTCTAACAGGCCTTTAATATGAATATCAATAAGTCTCTCCATAGTATCGAGGACAAATGATGTTAGACTTATAGGTTTGTATGATTTAGGCAGCTCACTAGGCCTAATGCCTGGTATAGGGATAAATATCATATTTACTTGTCTTCGGATAGAAGGAATGTACCACCAGTTGTAGCTGGCTCTATATAAAGCAATCATGCCCGGTAGGATGAGATCGATTGCCTTTGAAGAAGCGCTAGAAAGATTCCATCACCGCCGGGAGCTTTGAAAGGTTTAAAAGAGCCCACTGCCCATTTAACCTTATCGGGGCTAACGATTTTACCGGATAAACTATTTACCGTACTAGTTATACAGACCTTTTGGTCAGATACGTTTGGGTACGTATACGGTGCACGAGTAGAGGAACTTGGGAAATGAACCTGGAGTATTGTTCTGATTGTATACTCACGGTCCGACGTGTAGGTTTGGGCTTTGAGCTTTTTAGTAAACCTACACAGTTTGTCTGATCCTTATCTAATGCTTTATGGATTCGTGCAGCCTCTGGCATTTCGAGCATTTCCTCCATATGGCACGTTTGGTTCGTCTTAATTCAGAGTTGTACTCTGTAAGGGCGAAACTATATTCGTCACAACTCTTCATGCCTTTATCAGAGTTAAAGTGTTTTCTGACTTTCTTCCTAAGCTTAGCCATCTGGTCGTTCCACCAGGGAGCCTTTCGCCTACAAGCTGGTTTTAGGGGCACAACTGTCATGATAGGAAGAGAGCAACACGTCATTAAGTTGATAAGCTGCCTAATCTAAGTCCCCTAAGGACTTAATAGATGTGACAAGCATATCTACTTTAGAGAGGACAAGCCCTCGATATAGATTCCAGTCCGTGGACCGTAGTCCGTGGATATCTAGAAGAAGCATTTGCCAGAAAAGCAAAATGCTTGTTAACGAGGAGGTGTCACTGGTAATTGACTAGAACCGTCGGTCCCACGAGCTTAGCCGATTAACCGCGAGCGTATCGTGACGTCCTTGCCAGTGGCATAACCCCTAGTGGGACTTCGCTTCATAACAGATGTGCTAATGGTCTGACAGCGAGACTGCATTGGACACATGCTAGTTTTCGACAAATTTGGATATAATTGGATCCGCGAGAGTAAGTTCAAGTACCTCTTCGCGAATTGCATTTTGATTGGTAGGTTTGGATCATTAATTTAGTATATCTACATTACTACTAATAAGATATTCTAAAAGACACTTTGGTACATAAGATACGGGAGGTTTCTGTTCGGGCAGTGCTCTATTAGCTTCTGGACCACCAAAGGGGTTCGTGCCGATCAAGCAGGCCGCCCTTGGCACTGGTTCCCCGCATTTAAAGATCAACTTACTTCTCCCGTTCCGTAGACATTTTGCTATCCACTAATAACGCAAGCTTCTTGGATGAGACCAAGCGTTATATTTTCCTCGGCGGACCGCTTGCTGTGTGAAGTGGAAGCGCCCTTCGCGTGATGCAGTTTTAACACCCTGATGAAGGACTCTATCCTTTCCCATGCGGAAAGCGTGTTTAAGTCGACTTCTCTCTAGCGAGTTAAATTTAATGAATCCACCTCGGTGTTTCTAGTTCGGTAGCCCATCTAATGCCTTCCCAATTAAACACAATCCCGATTTCTCCGACATGATGCTACTTCCATCAACGATTGCGGATGCGTAAGAATCAGAAGTGGCTGATTTCACGTGCTCAGTTCTGACGCCCTCGTGAGTTACAGGTTGGGATTGTATGGGTGTTCCATCTGAATTCTGGGTAGTGTTCGGCTGCTGGACAGCAGACGGAGCAGTTGAGGACAAAATGGGGCTGGTCCTCGAGAGCTTCTCTAGATGCAGCAGGACCCACTGCACTTTGAGATGTATCGATATAATAATTATTAAAACTTAAAAAAATCAATAATGACCCACGAGTATCCGGGAAAGGAGGTCACCCATAACAGAGCCCGGTATGCCGTGGGAAGGCCAGTTGAAACCGAAGGTCGTCAGTTATTCAGAGTCCGCATACTATCGACTAAGCATCCTCATAGCCATGCCTTCAGAGGCGTACTTTATTCCACCTTGAATACAATAACCGTATTTAAAACATACTAAAAAACAACAATTATCTATGTAGATGAAAAGTCATACCACTCGGAGAAAATCACTCGTTGTATGGAAATTTAATATACAAATCATTGGCGCATGGTGGAAATGTAACAAATTCTTTATGAGACTCCAATGCAATTGCAACCCCTTTGCAATGTCCAGTTCAATGCAAATTTAAAATGTCGATCAACCTACAATAACCATCGTCGCATCCTTCCACATTTTGCTGCATCAACCACTTTGCATTCTTGCCATCGTCATCCTTTTGTTAATTTAAAAATTACATTTGCGCGAATAAATAACTGCGCCAGATCAGGCACTCAGGAATCGATTCTCCACCGATTACGTTAACGTTTTATATTAAAATTGTAGTGAGACTCTCACAGAAATTACACCAGCCATTCGACAGATGCCCACATCAAGGTCCTTGTGCATACAATTCAATGGAATTCGAGTTGAAAATTAATGATTTAATATAATTCCAAAATTAAATTACAGGTGGATATGCCGACGCTTCTCGCAGTAGCGAAAAATTTAATTTGCAATGAAGCAACTCGAAAGGATCGGAAAGCGACGATTTACTTCTGTGGCACTTTTATTAGTCCTGCAGCATTGGTAGTGATTCACTTCTGTCTACTGATTACGGACGGATACAAAGGCCTTACATATTGTCTGGCATTAATTAGTTCTTTTTTTTCGATTGATAAATGCTGAAGGATCTAAAGGTATTTATCGCCACTTCCATTGATGAAGTGGATTACAATATCCGTAAAATTTCGTGTAATTTTTTATTGAACATCTTAAAATGAATTGTGTCAATCGTAATAAAAAATGCACTCAGTAAAGATAGCAATTTAACCTTCCATGGTTACCACTTTAAATACTTTTTCACCTCCTTAACCTTCCTTATCAATCTAATACATAATTAAGAAATGAAATGCTAATGAAAAAAGCAAAAAACAATTACATATTACGAAAATGGACAAAAAACGAATGCACTCACTTCTACGCAACTCTTGGCAAGGTCCTATCCACTAAAATCTGATGCAGACAGCTTCACGAGCACATACAATACAAAATTAACCTAATCCGAAACGTTTTATAATAATAAGAGTATAAAGATACTCGTAATGCCATCACGTATGAGATGTATGCGATGTGCAGAAGAATAAATTATTATTCCCACAGGATATATGCCATTTAACCAACCAACTGCTGTCTGTGTATACATTACGCCGACTGGTCTACTGTGTTGTTTCTGCAGACGCAGGCATAGTTATTTAAAGTCCTTTTATACACACACACACAAACACTATTCAACTCTAGCTGCATGTGTTTCTTTTTCTGCAATGTCTCTTTGTGAATGGTGTGTTTCCATGTAAAAGTCAAGGCTTCCTTCCTGTTCATTTCAAGTGGCAAAGGATGGCGATGAATACGTTTGTTTGACTCAAAAACCGCTCGCACATAATTTCGCAGCAAATCCCTTCTGATGACATTGATGGCAAGCTCTGTATAGGCTTTAAGTACAAAGAGTGGCCAGATTTTATTTTAATGCCATAATTTCTGCATTTATAAGCCACAGATGGATGCTGAACAAATTTTGGTAATATTAATATAATTTTATTGTATGTTAGTTTTGATGGTAAACGACTAACAAAGAAGGCCTCGTAAAAGCAACGTCTACTGATAGTTGTTGGCCCGTTAAAAACTGCCACCGGAAAACCTAGCAGATCTGCTAGTGAGCTCTACACCCAGCTCCTCGTGGTGCCTTCTGATAATTCCTTCGAAAATTGCTAACATGAGAGGATGAATGGTAAGCCTCCTGTGCTCCGAAACGGAACATAATTTATCGTATACGGATGGATAATTTGTTAAAGACCTGTGCCTCTCGTTTAGGGACCGTTTTTGGAACGTTAAGGATCTTCCCTATTTACTCCAAATTCCACATTTCTGCACACGCACATGCGTGAGCTGACGTGATACAAGATAGAAATCTAGGGGCTGAGTGAAATAAGATGGTTGGATACTCGCTTTAGCACTTTTTAACAAAAAAACAATGTCATTATCAACTCCGGCGTTCAGCCATCAGCAGAAAATGGGGAATAACATAGATTAAAACAGGAGGTCACGCAACAAACCAAGCAATTCATGAAATTGTAGTGCGATGCCAGAAGAATGGTGAAGAGGCATCCGGTGCCCATACATAAGAAAATAGAAATCAGATAAGTGTTTAGGGAGGCAAAACTGGATGACATCGGCTCAAAATCTGGACCGGTGTAGAGATTTTTTGCAGGAGGCCAGGACCGGACCCCGGTTGTAAAGCCAAATATTATGATGATGATGATCTACTCTGACAAACCACCTGGAGGCACAGAGTAGGACTAATGTTAACCCCAATAGTCGGAGCAGCTCAATATCATCGAATCCTCATAGATACTGGATATTGACAGCTAAATTCTAGACTCGGGTAGCAAAAATCATCATCATCATTCAGTGTTATACGCTGATTGAATATACCACAGAGAATGTAAAGGTAAATTGTTATAGACAACTACAAGTAGTTTTTTGCTTAGCGTTACTCGGTGGGAAACATATTGATTCCACACTAATATGGACCGCCCCCCATCCGACCAACCACCCCCACCGAACATCCCCCTTGACCAGCCAACCGTTCGAATACCACCACATGACATCACTTCCCATCGACCCGCTAAAGCTTTTTGTACCATCACTATTCACTTTCAACGGCCCAGAAAACTAAAGAGTTTACACTAATATCGGTTGTCTGATTGTCTAATAGACAAACCAATTAGCTCATTGGTGGTCAAAATTGCAACACCCTCTGATGATTTTGGATCGTAACTTTTTGATTTCGGATGAAGATCAGCTCATAGCTGTTACCAACGCAACACGTTGGTAAGATGTCTGAGGATCTTGAAGTCCAAAGTGAAGTAGGTCAGGGGTACACATTGCGACCACTGCTATCCTTGGTGTTCAACAGCTATGTACTCCGCGCCAAATTTCACATCGTATAAGGAATCTTCATCAGATGGCGCAGAATCTAAAAGCTAAGGCTAAGACAAAGTGAGGATTTGTGCTTTTTGTATTCCGTGGCGCATTGATTAGACAGAATGGCAGCAAATATAGAGGTTTCGGAATCGAATCTCCCTTGGAAATTTTTAGTTAAAAAAATATTTATTATAATTTCGGCAATATCTCCAATATCTGAACAACTTTTATAATATAATGATTTTTGAAAAACTTTGAATCTGATCCCCTCTTCAAAATTTCACCACTCACTATAGACGTTTTACTATATACTTCTGGCAACTCTAAATCTTTTTTTTTTTTGCTTAACGTTAAATAAGGTCCGTACAGCCTTAAAAAACCAGAGAATATCGCCCAGCATATCGCCTTGAGCATCAAGAAAAAAACACAACATCTAAAAAGCTTGCACGTTATTTGTCTAGACGGAGCAATGATAACGACGAGGAGGACAAGAACGAAGTCGCTGCGATTCATGTTGTAAATCACACAAGGACATCTGGCAAGAGCAGATCATATAGAGTGCATGGTACACGCCGCCAACCCCACATCATATTCCACCAAGCCAATCCTCCATCTGCCCAATGACAATAAAAACGTTCAAGCAAATGAGTCCACTGGCAAGAACTCTTCATTTTCATTTCAAGTCCATGGGCAAGTTTGGTTGGAAAATTATACTGAAGGACATAAATACTTTCCTGGCCGAAATGCTCCTGCCACCAGCTGCGGATTTCATTGCGAAAAACCATCAGTCGCGCAAGCAAGTTCAAGTTCATTGCATTGCAACGCCATAGGACGCATACAAACGGCTGTCGAGACATTTATAGTAGCATAGTGGATCCGCTCCACATACGATGTGCTTTCCGCTTGCTATTCAATTCATTTCATTCGGGCCAGAGGCGCATAGACAGTAAAGCCTTTGCATTCATAGAGTTAGACATTCATACAATAGTGCTCACTTGCTTTAAATACAGTTTGTCCCTGCTGATGTGGTGGTCGTCACAGTTGCAGCAAAAAGCGTCATTTCCACCGTTAATCATGCAAATTTCTGCAAATGAGAGCGGACTTAGAATTATTTAACTTGGCATGAGTAACAGAGACTACATTTGGCCAGACTCATTTTCATGCAAATCCCGCTGAGTGCCAGAATAAGAGTTACTCCTGTATGTTGCTGTACACATACATATTTCTCAACCTATTCATCCGCACTGCTCGATTAAACATTTTGGTTTTTTTAAAAAAAATTAATGCTAATGCAAGCAGTCAGACAGGATATCTGAAAAAAGTGCTCAGCTATGTTATTGTTAAATTATCTTGACCAATGTAATTTGCCATTTAAGTAATGTCCTAATTGCGTTTTTCCCTTTTGTTGCAGACTGATATATGAAAACACTTCAACAATTTCACAAAAGAAACCAATAACGGCTCGTCGTAATCCCAGACTAATTCCAAAAATATTATACCCCAACCAAAAAGAACGGACATTAGATATGAATTTTTAACAGAGAAAAATATCTCATCCAACAGGGAAGTTGGAAGTGTTTGCAGCTCCTCCAGTTCCACTGTTTCACACTCTAATATGCAAATCAAACAGATGTCTGTGGTAGAGCAAGCAAGTATGTAAATCGATGACACTCGTCGCCCATGTGTCCCATCAGCGACGTAACACAAGGATATAAGGACCAGATGTAAATTTGTTATCATTTGATGGGCGGATTGATACAATTTAATGGGCGTATCGTTCCTGCATTTAAATCACAGTATCTCATCAGTATAGTATCGTCTGAGCTATGAGAAGCGGCAGACCAAAAAGGTGAAATTCAAGGCTTAGATTCACACAAAAGAAGTTGCCGAACCAGTTCCATTAGTAGGTATCTTTAATTGAGGCCACTTATCTAGTGTTTTGATGACGATGAGGGGTTGCATATTTGTTTTTTCTGTGTTGTGTGTGTCTAGTGAATATATGCAAGCGATTCAATCCAGTCGAGATGATAATGGTTTCATTTGTTTGGGACAGTGAAGTGAAACCGTAAGTTGTGATCAGAACTTCAGTAAGGCTTGGCATATACAAATTAATGTTTGCCTTAGTAGGTGCGTACTAGGGGTTGCTCCAATTCACTACGCTGTATATATTTGAAATTGTAATTTATCCTGGTCTGACCAGACCACGCGGGACACTTTATGGTGCAATAACCATTAAAGGAATTATTTCTTCCATTTAAAATAATAAAATAAAATATTATGAAGTTGATGAGATGAGTAGTGTCGTTGTAGAAGAAAGCTCCCATATGGAGTTTACGTTTTTGGCAGAGGGCTGTACAAATACACCGTACCAGTACCAGTGCAGGGTCTCCTCCTCCTCATCATCTATGCAGCTTCTGCAGAAGTCATCTGAGAAGACTCCGAGTCTGGCTGCATGCTTGCCTATGACAGTGTCCCGTAATGACACCTACAATAGCACCGATGTGCGATCTTTTTTATTGATCAAACCTTTGGAGCGTTTCGGATCCAGCTTTAGCCAGATCAACTTTGTCGCTATGCATGTTGTTCCATTTGACCACCTACCGTTAGTTTTTACATTAGCATCCCGCTTTAACAATAGTTTGCATGTAGCAATTGGTATGCCTATGGAACCATATTCAGGTAAGAAGAATAGTGTAGTTCCTTGCTTGGCGAGTTCGTCAGCTATACACTTAGCCGAAGTGTCTCTGTGCCCCGGCGCCGCCATCTGCACGAGATATCATCGGCATTTAAGGGCTAAAAATGAATATGTGGAGACTGATTCCAGCGATTTCAGTGCTGTTTTCTATCCGGGAATATACGGATATCCTTAGCGGATATGACGTTTATCTTCAGCCATGACAAGACTTCACTGATTGCCATAATTTCAGCCCCGAATCACTGCAGTGATTAGGAAGACGGAAAAAGAGGATAAGATTTAGCTTTTTGGAGTAAACACCTCCGCTGACTCCATCATCACTTTTTGACCAGTCTGTGTAAAAATGAATGTGTTCAACTTCCAAGTAAGCGTCTTCGTTTCAGAATTATCTGGAGGGGAAGGTGATCTGGAAGCTTTTGTTGAAATGGAGTTGCGGAATGGTGTACTGTATGTTGTCTGGGATCCTGACTAAATTCAGAATAGATGAATGACCGATTTCAATTCTAGTCCACTGAGAGATAGCATTAAGGCGAATAGCCGAACTAGCAGCTACTTGTCTGCTGTAAATGTCGAGCAGTGTAAGGTCGAAGAGAATGTCCAATGTGACGGATGGGGTCGTACGAATTGCTCCGCTCGTCATACGGTATGGTATAGTAGGTCTTAATGCCGCTGCATATAGCCAATGAGTTATATGGGGTTGAAGACCCCATCTGCTACCAATGGCTTTTTTGCATGAGAAGAGTACCACTGTGGCTTTATGAACTAATTCTTGTATGTTAGGTTTCCAGCTTAGCTTTCTGTCCAAAATACTTGGCTTTATCAGAGAATGTTAAGCGTATACCTTTTATAGAAGGAGTGTTAATAAGTGAAACTTTATATTTCCTGGTGAATAGGGAAAGCTCAGTTTTGTGAAGATTTACACCTAAACATCTTTACACATCTCTTGAGGATTGCTTCTAGCAAACGAAAGATACTATCCGAATTACCTTGCAGCTCGGCTGGAATTATATTGTCAGGTCCTTCAGATTTGTATGGGTTGAAACTTTGAAGCGCCCAAAGCAGCTTGTCCTTATTTATCAGGTCATTGGAGGTAGTTGTACGAGTGTCTGCTCTATCAACGCTGACATTACTTAACACATGGAAGCTGCCCGTGAAGTCGGTATCTAAAAGCAGATCGCGAGGTAGTCCATCTGGCAGCTCGGCATTATTGGATTTGTTGCGAGTATTTTGCTTAGCCTAGCCCATCAGAAGATTCTTCTATTTTACCACAGAAGAGTCTCCAAGAAGAGCGCTTGGCTATCCTTAATTCTTTTTTATAAAATTTGAGGGATGCTTTGTAATCATCCGTGTTTAATCTAGTAGCCTTGTCTACGTTTAATTGGTTCCTGCAGCTGTTTCTGAAATTCTTAACTCCGAGGTCCACTAATGTGGTCTCTTCCTGCCTCTTGGACAAATGAGAGGGCAGGAGGCAGAAAGCGCTTTATTAAAACCACAAGGGAGTAAGTTGACCTTGTTGTCAAGTTCGTTTGTGCTAAAGAGGGGAATTGTAAGATCAGAGTGTACGTTTAAATAGTGTTTCTCGATATTCGAGCAAGTCAGTCTTCCTATGATTTCTATATGGTGATTGGCGAGGGGGTTTTTCATCTAAACTGAATTGTATGTACCGGTGATCGGAGAATGAATGCTCAGCCGATACCTTCCAAGATTTTACGCAGTATGGATATTTGGTAGGATGCGGATATTCCAGGCCCAAAGCGGCACTGCTAGGGTCTTATCAAGTGGTTTGTATGTAGCTTATGACATAATAAGGAATATGGAAACTTATCGAGACTATAGGGAGACTAATTCCTCGTAAGTTCAATATTTTTAATAAATAGTGTAGAAAATAGTATAAAATCGAATTTACAATGCTTCGTGACGACGAGAGAAAATCCTCGACGATACGTTCTCACTCTTATCTGTTAACAAATTGGAGAAGAGTTTTTGAAAACGATATTCAACGCCGTGGGCGCCGTAACTCAGGGATTGGAGTGTTGGACTTATTAGCAGAAAGTTCGAGGTTCGAATCTCAACTTGCCTTTCGGTTACGGGAATAAATTTTAGTTCCCTTCTATTTGTGTGCAAAAATATAACAGGCAGAACAAGAATGGTCGCAAGAACCTAGGCCTTGGACCGCAACGGTCTGTCGCACTAAATATTATTATTATTCAACGCGTAGCAGACGACGAATATCAACTACTCTGACATATTGACAATTACAAATACATGTGTTCATGTTTAGTGATATAACAAAAATAGTGAAATCTCATATAGCAGAATAGTGATCGTCCATCGCCAAGAGAAGAAGTAATTATCATATACAGATACAGCAGGAACAGTACATTAATAAACAAACATAGGAGTCTATGAACGTACGATCGAATAATAATTTTTTTTAAAAAACAAATTAACATATCAAGACCTAAAAGCAAATCAATTTGAAAATCTATAAATACTCGTACAAACGGTGAAACAATTTTGCACGCCAAATTCGCATGGTGCTACCCTACAACAACTTTTAGCTGTGAGCTCGAGTAATAGAAGGAAACCAGTCTATCAAAAAAGAATGACAAGTCGCAAGAAACCCACAGCAATATCGCGCCTAAAACACGACTATCTAAGTTTAAAACGTGATCCTGTTCTATTTATCACCGCCGAGCCGCTACCATCAAACATTCTGAAATGGCATTACGTTGTCAAAGGTCCAGAGGATTCTCCATATCAGGGTGGCTATTACCATGGTATTTTATTGTTTCCTCAGGATTTCCCCTTCAGACCACCATCTATATACATGCTAACGCCGAACGGTAGATTTGACACAAACACACGATTGTGTCTTAGTATGTCAGATTTTCATCCAGACACCTGGAATCCTACATGGTCGGTTGGTACAATATTAACAGGATTGTTGAGTTTTATGATGGAAACCACTCCTACATTTGGCTCAACTAAATCGACATTATATGAAAAACAACAATACGCAAAAAAATCGCTGGCTTTTAATTTAAAAAATGCCGATTTTCGCGAACTGTTTCCTGAGATATCCGAAGAGATCAACGCACGATTGCCGAAACAACAGCAACAAATACTGAGAGCAGGCAATGGTAATAGTATCTCTTGTGGTAGCAATTCCACAACTGCCAATACTATCGCTAATAGCAATAGCCATGGCAATATTGATTCCTTCGAAGGGATCGAAATTGCCTCGACTAATGTTTGCGATGGTATTGGCAGTTATGCCGCCGCCGCCTGGAACTCCGTTTTTTCTTCACAATTTTATTCTAATTTATTGATTTTTATAATTTTTGTTATATTCACATTAATTGTTAACTATGTTATTAAAAATTTAAATTAGAAATAAACAAAATGAAAATTAAATTCCACCGATGAAAAGTTTAAATTAGTTTCGTTAATTGTTTTTTAAATTAAGCCTTAAATTTTTAAACTTATTAACCGGTACTAAGGACGTACTATCCTTCCTTAGGGAGGTGGTACGCCTCTTAGAATAGTCACACTTTTCTAATACAATAGATCTTTTTAGGTTGCAGTTTCGGCCATATGGGCAAGCGAAGTTTTTTTTGGATCTTGTCAAGTTCGCTTTCAAAAAAGATACATTTCTTAATACACATTTTAAGTTTTGAATATAGTAAATATTCGGAAAAATGGGGACTTTCTCTGGAATTCTTTCTCTCCATGCTTAACAATCGAGTTCAAATGCTTCGATGTAAGGTTAAGGTTGAAGTTGCCCTTTAATTTTTAGCATTCTTGAAAATCGGAGTAATAACAATACGCCATTACTCAAAAAAGCGTTTTAAATCTTACATGAAGATACACACTAAATCAAAAATCCGCAAAAGAGAGATCAGAAATTGATTAAAACGTGTCAGAATGCTTCACATATCTAATGAACCAAGATCAACTATTGTATGTAAACATGTCGTAATTTAATAATTTAAATTCTCTATAATAACTTCGCGTGCCTGTGGCTGGCTGGTCAGATCTTGTGATTAATTTTTAACCCACTTCACAACGCATGATTTTATTCAAACTTTGCACACATATGCCTTTCCCATGACAACAATTTCTATGAAAATTTGAGTGTGATCGTGCTGCGGGGTCGGGGGCTCCCATACAATTATTTTTTCCATATAGCGGCATCATATCATGACATACTATAATAACTGTGCTCTGTGTGTGCTGGTGCGCTGTGAGCAGCGCTGCTTTCTTTACGATTGGGGTTGTTTTGTTGTTGGGTTGCAGTGCTTCGCATGCGTTTTTGTTTTTCAACATTTATAGTGTTTTCCAACAACTCGGGAATTAGTTATTATTTATAACGCAGTATTTCCGTATGATATCGGCGTAAAGATGTTTCAAAACAATATTGGGAATGTTATCCAATACTGTCGAGGGCTTGTTGCTCAGTTTTATGAAAAAGTCAGTAAGTTCAGTCATCGTCGAGAAGCAGTTGTTCGTTTGGCCTTGCGTTAGTCATCATGTCATCTGAGAAACGCAGAAGAGCTTCCGACTAACTGTTCGGATTACAAAATTCGTGCAATCCCTCGTTTACCATATCTGAAGAAGTACTTGGGAGACTTCCTGGTGCACCATTTCAAGATTAAATCCAATGAGATTGAGCTTCTCGACCTCACCGCCAACAACAAAGATGTCGTTGCTATCGCCGAAACGTTTGGGTCTAAAGGACCAACAACAAGTAGGCAAAACTTTGGACGATTGTAATTATTATCAGGCTAGTTAGTGTCTTCTCCTAGTAATTCTTTACTGAATTTATTAGGTAATTGCGAGCCCGAAGGTCGAAGCTAATAATTAGAGGACAAGAAAATTTTTTCAGTGTACATTAGGTGGTGTGTATAGTAGTGGACAGTTTTTAACAGTATTTTGAGGTTCTTTTGTGTGTGGCTGGCTGGCTGGCTGGCCAAATCTTGTGATCAATTTTTAACCCACTTCCTACAGCCCGATTTTATTGAAATTTTGCACACATGTATATCTCCCAAGACAACCCTTTCTATTAAAATTTGAGGCCCCTCGGGCCGCGGGGTCGGGGGGCTCCCATACAAATATTTTACAAAATTTACCCGATTTTCTTTAAATTTTGTACACATGTGTGTCTTCGATGGAAAACACTTTTTGTAAAAATTTGGAGCGCTCGGCCCCTTGGGGACCCCAATACAAAATTTTTAAATATCGCATCAGATCACGGCAAAGTCTGAGCTCTGTGCTTTGTGAGCAGCGCTGTTCGCTGCCGCTGCGTCATTTGGTGAATGATTTTGCCACAAAACGAGCACGCAGTGTGTGTGTGTGTGTGTGTATCCCCGATTAGAGAATTTACAAGAAAAATTTTAATTTTTATGGGTTGTTTTTTTTTCCACAATAAAAATGAAACTAAAATCGTTTAAGCTAATTCTGTCTGAATGACAACTATCCAAGCTGAGAAGCTCGCTTTACTATCTTATAAAATAAGTTTGCTCTATTCCTACATTCCAGATGCATAGTTAACTAAGTTAACAGATATTGGCATTTTTTACCGTATATGCAAATTCATATATAAATAGATTTTCATTTATTTATAAGCATTTTATCTTCGGGCATTTTCCCTTAACCATATATCTCGACAATAACTACTCAATGATTGCACATATACCCGCATAGCAGGTCCTCAGGCGGTCTCAGTGTGAAATTCGCCCATTAACGGAATTGCAAACTGCCCCAGTGTGCTCACTCACTTAAGGCAGGATATTCAACCCCAAAATCAAATCCTGTCAGCACCATTGTTCAACCACAACACATCCAAAACCATCAGGGACAGCGACAGCGGTAGCTGGAGAACCGCTTGAAATATGACATCATTTATCTGAAAATTAATTTCCATAACGAACGAAACGAATCAACGCAACAGCATGAGAAGAGCCTGTCTGTAGATGGCTCCGGCGACAAATGGTGTGGGTAATTAACAATAAAGCCGAACATGATCCCTTTTTGGGCTTTGATATGGGAATGCGAATGTGAATGCAACAAAATAACCTGTGGGATGATTATGCCTTTATATATTCATGTGGTAGTATATGCCACTTACACAATACGAGTTTTCAGAAGCACCAATATATGAATGGGGAATATATCGCAAGGACGCACGCCGGTAGAATATGTGCGCTCATGTGGACACACGCATTCACGCAGTTATAGCTATTGTCTGTCTGGCTGATGTCCTGCAGTCGTGTGCGTGGACAGTTGCCCCCTACCGTCCACCGCCGGCCGAAGGAAGTCAAACTACAAAAAAAATGAGACTGATGACCAATGGCGAAGCGAAAATTGTCTTCTTTTTTCGTCCTTCGGCTGGTGGAATTCAATAAAATTAAAATCCATCATGAGTCCATCGGTCGGTTAGATATTATGCGGAAGCATGGGTCTCAAATACCATATAGCGCCCACTAAAAGGCAAATGCCATTGTAGTGCACAGAAAAATAATTATTTACATTCCAGGAAGAGACTCGCTGGACACATGAGGACAACTCTCTTTGGTCTGTGAACTCGGGATAATAATTGCGATTCGCATCGATGCGTAGTGCAATTGTGATTGCACGCAACACACACCGCATCACTCGTCGCCGCCCACAGAATCGCTTACTCGGCAAAGCAAAGCAGTTCCGGTCCGGTCTCGCCAGGCCAGCCTGTGGGATAATTCGTTTTGTTTGCGTTCTTCATTTGTTCAACGAATTTACTTCTTTTTCGCAATTTTAATCCGAGAATTGGAAAAAATCTGCAGAGCGTACGTACTCTCTGTGCGTGCGTTATCCTTATTTGTTCATTAATTTGTATTATTTTTTGTTATTGCTGTTGTTGTTGTTGCTCCACACGTCCTCAATTGATTGTTAAAGCATCAGTAGAAAATCGGAAATTCCATTTGGGTGGAATGATCCACTGGTAATGGCCATCGTCAGAGGTCAGAGTGGTACAGGAGTAGCAGCATTTATTGCTTTTTTTGCCTTTAAATGGCTAGCAGCAGGGTTAAGTTAAAATAGTGTTAAGTATTTAAACAGGAAGAACCATAATATTAATGAAATCTCCAATAAGTGAGCTCAAGTACAAAGAGCACCAGCACAAAAAAACAGTCTGAAAATAGGCATTCCACTTGAAATCATTCCAAGATCTCAAATTTCTAGTAAATAAGAAGAAAATAAATAAACAAACACACAAACCGAATTAGAAAGCACCAGATACCAATCAGAGCACCTTGGTGGGTCCTCCTGCCATTTTTTCATGTGAGATGTTTGAAATTTCGTTACATTTTTCAGGTTTTTAAGAAATTAAAAACAGTCAATGTTTCCTTTGCTTTGACGGGCGTTTCCTAGAAATTACCTACCTCAGTAGTTGGCAGACAAAAACAAACGTACTCCCCCGATCATCGGCCGTTTCCAAATCAATCAAACGCTCCTAAGTGGCATTGACAGTGAAACGTGCCTGGCCATACGCCACAACTCAGAACTATTTTCATTTTTTTTGCTTATGCCTTTCATGTGTACAGTGTGCGTCTTACGTAAAAGCATCGACTCATCCTATCAGTTTGTCAAAAGTTGTTACTTTGAACGTGTAGTGGGTACCACTTCAAATAAATGTTTCTTCCTCAATTTCTATCCCGAAAATAGATTCTCTTGAATGTGTCTACCTCCGTTACCTCGTCTTTTCATTCTAATCTATATAACTTCCATGTAAATCTTTCTGTATTCGTATTCGACCGCCGAACCACACACGCAGCCATACATTATGCTCTATAGGCGCCAAAAACAATGACAAAGACAAATTCGTCAAGTGACATGAAGTTGAAGAAATTTTAATTATAATGAAGAGGGAATTGGGTTTCACCTTGGTTCACACTACTTGAAGTTGAGTGGACGCTGAAATGCACAGCACGCCGGTTGCTTCGGAGTTCACCTTATAACGCATGTTCTAATTATTATTATTTTTTGTGAATACAGTTTTTACATAAAACGCTTCAATATGAAATCAAAACCAATAACGCCCTACATCAGTGTTTAAGTAGGAAAGAAACAGAACGTGAGAAAAAATTAAGCGGGATTGGATGTACTTTTGGATCTCTCTAAAGCATTTGACGACATTGCTCAGACAATTCTTGTCAATAACTAAAATCACAGTTTTGTTTCCGAGCTCTCTTTGTAGCTTCATGTCATCATTACAAACTGATCTTAGTATGTGTTTCATTATAATCAATATCCTATCCTTATTCTTAATATCCTATCGATTATTATCCTTATCGATTCCTAAACGCGTTCCTAAAAGTTCTATGCTACAACTATTCATATGGCGAGCTGAGAAGTTCGCTTTGCTATCTTAAAGAGGTAATGTTGGTTTGTGTGTAGGAGGTAATCTTCGAAACAGCAAGACCGATTTCAAAAGGTTATTCACCAATATTTAAAATTGACCTTTAGGATGAACATAGTTGACATATTATCCCGTTTAAATGAAAGGGTCTTTCGTGGCGACCAATTTTGTAACTAAGTAGCTAAAGTCGGCGAAAAAACGGTCGGGCATCATAATAACTGTGTGCTGTGTGTTGCACTGTTCGCTGCGCTATATCTGTGCTGTGACTGACTATACGCTGCGCTGCTTTGTATGTACTATAGTCTGTATATGTATGTATATATAAATTAAAGTCTATTGGTTTGTAATAAGACACTAAATCTCAGAAACTAGACAGCCGATTAAGCTGAAACTTTCACAAAATATTCGTCGTAACAATAGTGTGAATATGATCGAGGTGGTAGTGAGGGAAAGGCGGTAATGTGTGCGGGAGATGGTAAATGGATAACACTACTTAGAATTTGCGCCAATTTCGGACCTTTTGCTCGTAGACGTGGCTACAATGTAACTTGTTTTGCTCTCATATCTGATCAGCTCTGTAGATATTTCTTCCAATAATCTCAATATCGTTTGCGTAAGCCAGTAATTAGGTAGATGGTTTGCTTGTTCCTCCCATATCGGATCACTCTCTCAAAAGCCAGGTTGATGAGAATGTCTATTTCCGTATCGGAGTCTGTTATAGACGTTAAATATGCTTGATCAGGTGATCCGGATTAATTGGCTTGTAACATTGTCAACCAATGCAGCCGTGCAAGTTTATTTGTGATGCAGAACTATCTGCATAGGCGGATTTAGAGTCTTTAAACAGATGGTGTAGTGAGTTTAGGAACTCTAGTCAGTTTTCCATTGCCTGTCTAAGGGTAAAAATCTGATCAGTCGACGATTTAACTGTGGGGAAGTCGTACTATTATGAGATTTGATCAGCACCGCTGGCATTTGTTTTAGCGAAGTCATTGCCTTCACCTTCACGCTCGAATACCTCACAGTTGAATGGTTTAAGAGCGAGGTCCTTGCCTTTACTTTCACGCTTAACGCTAGGATCCCTCACAGTTGAATGGTTTAAGAGCGAAGTCCTTGCCTTCACTTGCACGATAAACGCTAGTGTATAATCGACGTTCCAGCATCAAACTTCGCCACAGGGCAGCGCTAGGGCAAACACTTCACTATGTTAACCTAAAAGAAATTTGTAAATAAGTAGAACGCTATATAGTCATAAGCAAAGAATAAGAAATAAAATTCTAAGTATTTTTAGTGTACATTATTGAAGAAGCCAAGAGAGAATAAACGATTGAATTCCATTCCCTAAACAAACAAATTTTTTACTTGTAATGACCTAATAGACGAAGAACCCTGGTCAAACTGATAACTACCCTGGCTGGGAAAACCTCGTTACAACGCATCTTTTCTGCAATTTAAAACGAAAACGTAAATTTGCACCGAGAATGGCACATTCCAGCACGATCGTCTTAGGATTTATGTGTTCTTTCACCCACGACAGCTCACATTTTCTACGAATAATTCAATTGGCTATCGGAATTGTCATGTTTATGAGCTGTTCCTTCCTGGTCTAACAAGACTCGTCATCGTCCGTCTGTCTGGCGGTGTGGCGGTCTGGCAATATATGTAATAAACGCATGACAAATTTATCGAAACCCTACAAACGCTTAATTTACGTCTCATTTTATATAAGGTTTATCACCTCTGGATATACACAAGTCAAACTGCGCACGCGCACAGGCGTCACCGGTCGGCGCCCATAACTCACAAAAGGAACAATGAGAGTGCCGGTTCTGGCACAATAATGCACACACATGCGTGTAGTTTGCCATTGCAAATACGCCTTTTACATATTAATAACTCCGATCTCCTCACGCCCTAGAGGTGCATCGCCGTCCGATCGGCAGGCGCCCACAAACTACAAACACATTTCACTGGATTTGACATCAGGTTAACATCAGGTAACGTTGACAAAATGTTTGTTGTCGCACAAAGCGCACATAACCGATCGCTTAGCCGAGTTGTCGTTGCTGTTTGTGAGCTGGTAAGATTGCCTCTCCGAATACTAACCGTTGACTGTCAGACGAAGACTGACTGTGGTCGATGTTTCTGTCGTCTGGCACTAGTTTGTTGTATGGGAGTAACAGCGAAGTATATTGCGTTACGTGAAGTATTGTACCGCTGGAGGCGCGTTTCATCCTATCCATTATTTCGTATTGCCAATAATAGTAACAATGAGCCAGACAAATTTACTCTGGCGGATATTTCAATCATCATCTGCGTATAAACCTACGGGTACACGAAACACGAGCTCTTTGAAAGTCAAGTAGTGACATTGTAAAACAAACCTAAAAGAACCATAGTGCTATATACTACTCATTACGCTACAAAGTGTCCACTGACGATTTTGTGCTTGTTCGCCGACGACTCGCCGCTAAACCGCTAAAAGTGAAAATAAAAAACTAATTAAAATGCATCCCAGAACCGTCCGGTCGACTCTCTTGGAAACACAAAAGCTACAGCCAACCCGACAGTCATTAACCGCAATTAAGTAATTAGACCTCCCGGCGTTGTCAAAAGATTTAAGGGAAAAAGCAATCAACAGCAGTTCTCTTTGACTGTCATGTCGAACAAATTCAACGAGTACCACAGTTGGTTCCCTGCGATGATTATAATGAAATATCAAAAGCACAAAGACGGCTCTTATGAATTCTAGAGAACGTGCACTAAATCTACTCCCACAAGGAATACGTAAACAGAGAGTAGATTCTAACTTTATGTTTTCTTAACAAAAGTTATAGGACAGCCTTAAAGTTACTAACAATAGACAATAAGTGTATTGAGAAACATAAAAAACTTTAAAGGGAGAAATTTTATGAAGAAATGATCAAAAAATTAGACAAAAACTTGTCCAAGGGAAGTTCTGTATCAGCTGGCGAAGAAGTCGTTAAATCCTACATCCTAATTCCAAGACTTTCTAGATTATCATTATCTTCAGGTAACGCGGACTTCTTTCCAACTTTCTTTTATGCCAGAACATAATTAACGCGCAAGGAACTGAGCAATGTCGTTTGCATACGCAACCCCCCCCCCCATCAAGTTGTTACATCTAAGCTACAGTATCAGAAGACTTGTTTTTGTTGTTGTTGTCGTTTGTGTCTTTTTTCGCAGCAATAAATCACAACATCTTCTATTTCCGAATGGCCGAGAGGTCGGTCGGAAGAAGCGAGCCAGAAATTTATGCAACAAATACCTTTGAGTGAAGTGGGGGATATCCAAAGTAAGACGATTGTCACCGTCAGTCGCATAAGTCGCAGACAGCAGTACCTGGCTTTCATTGAAAGGACTTGGTTTCAATCAGAAGTACCACTTTACTCCGAAGGACACATACTCGATCCTCGTGGCTATTCTTTTGCTTCCTCTACTTCTCAACATATTTATTTATTCATTGTTTTCCCCAGCCAGCAACTGTTGTGGATATCGCTGTGGTCGGTTCAGAGGATTCATCGTCTTTGTTGAGTAATTGTCACTTGGCACTCTTGGATGTTTACTAGGAACGCGAACACTCTTGGTTTGAGTTATCCAATCGATTGCGAAGAAGGTTTCTAGCACATTCCTCACGGACCATACTTAATTGTGACACAGGCAGACACCAGCCTACAATAGAGAGAATTCCACTACATAGGCGTGCGTTCGTCCGTTGGCGAATCTGTTGTGGAGGCTGAAGTTAACAAAATGCTCAATTGCATTGTTTACATAATGTGGTAGGCGCGTCTACGTCTGTGGCTTGTGGGCACGTTGTGACATTTTTCGCTATCTCCGTTAGTGTCGCATCCACATCAGCCACACACCAGCTGACCACACTTCTCATCTGGCAGTGACAATTGGAACCATGCACTAGCATCGAATTCCTTCTGACAACACAACCAACCGACAGCTGACTGAGATCGAGATGCGGATGCACTATGCAATTCATTGGTTGTTTGGGAAGGATGTTTCGTGTGGTAGCGGCTTGTGGTGTCAATGGTTGCGGTTCGTGGTTTTGTGTTCTTTTCGCGCTTGTTTGCACGCAATATGCCGTCAGCCAAGCCTTGCGTCGTCACAGAATAAAGAACGTTAAGTGAGCTGTCTCTTTTAAGCAAAATGATGTCTCAATCTTTGTCCGCGATGTGGTGATACGGTAGGGCTCGTAATGCAATAGAATACACTGAGTTCCGACGGCTGGTTTGCAAGTCACTAACACCTTGTTTTTCTTAGACGTCTTTACTCTTTCGGTCGATGATGATTGATTCATTGGAACGGTCAAAAGGAAGACGTTATTTCTGGTATTGTCTTATACAGACTTTGGCATTAAAAGCGGTCAATATTGACCCAAGCGAAATAAGAATTCCAACTGATTGTTGTTTACACAGCTATTAGCGATGCATTGTCATAAAGAAATGTGCTGATGTGACTCACATTCTGGGTGGGTATCATCTAAAAATACATACCGAAGAATCTGAGCGCAGTTACTTGAGATAGACTATTACATGTGTGGACTACACGACGTTGTACTTCAGCGAAAAGTTAGAGTTTGTAAATGAGCTTTGATATCATGTGGTCATTTTCAAAATTATAATTAAATAATAGTTATATATATCAGTGAGGAATAAATTAAAAATTTAAAAAAAATGTTGATTCTTTAAAAAATGTGCCGGCACTAATTGCAAAGATTTGCTCCTCGAGTCTTAATCAATCAGATTTTGAGTTGATATATGAAGTAATTAAAATATAGAGGATTTATGAGCACAATATTCTAATTTGAAGATAGAAATATAATTAATTAGAGAATGAACAACACACCCCTATTCATAATCTCATAATGGTAACAACTGGGAAAGTAATTATGATAAAATTATAGATACTTTGTTTAAACTCGTTGCTTCTGACATTATGTTGGCTGGATACTTTAATGGAAGAATTGGACCCTCACAAAACAACCTGGTAAGCAGTTTAACAGCGCCACTATTACAACCAACACGTTTTTCCAATGATACTATTTACGATGCCAATGGTAATAAGATTCTGGATCTTGCAGACCTGTTCGATTGTCGAATTTTAAACGGAAGTTGTGAAGGCGACTCTAGAGGAGAATACACATTTATTCGAAGAACAGCTTATTCCGTAATGCCCGATTTTGAGCCAATGTCATCCAGTTTTGCATTCCTAAACTCTGGGTGTCCTGGTCTATGCCATTATTGTCTTATTTCTGGTTATTGGAGTTATCTGATATATGATATCAAGATCGCGATGATGACATTTTCAGATCACATGGCTCTTCAAATTACGTGCAAGGTGCAGACATCAAGTACAACATCCGTTGAAGAAAATGCACAATCACTTACTCTTTTGCCGAAACTGATTAGCGAATCTGTTATAGGAAAAAATTGTCCTTCGAAGAACAGGCTATTGAGGTTATCAACAGATCAAGAACAGCAGAGTTTTAGAAAGCTGCAAAGTATGTCAAGGGAAAGTTAATATCATTGGATTTTTCGATTTTTGAATTTAAATACAGGGCTTAGCCCAGCTTATTGCCGTGGCGCAAGTCACTCAGGGAGTTCTCGCTTGGCAATAAGTTTTTTATATAAAAAAAACCACAGTTGAGGGAAAAATTACAGCAGACTTCTAAATCCCGTTCAAAGTTCGGCTGCTTATCATTATGCGCCCCGCTGCTTGGCGATGTCTTTCTGGACGCACCGATTTCTCTTTCTGAAGTGTTACACGTCATCAAGGATTCAAGAGCACTTACTGCGGAGTTCAACAAAATTTTCGAAACAGCGTATGTTTCCAGTAATTTCAAAAGAGCAATTATTTTCCAATTCCATAAAAAAGGTAACTATGATGATACCAACATATTGCGTTATATTGCGTAGCTCCATCGACTCAACGATCGAAAGGATAAGAGAATCTTTTTGAGCTCGTATTCCATTTCGTATTTTTTTAATCTTTGCTTTTGTTTTTTACGGCTACATAACAAAACATCCAAAACGCTGTGGCAATTTGTTTCTTTTTAGGATGCCCTTAATCCAAATGAACTAACTTCTCCTTGCCTGATGTACTGTGCCAAAATTGAACTCAATTATAAATTTGCCCTCTAAACACGTCGCAAACATCATTATCACAATCCACAAACAACAACAAACAAACCATCCTTATACATATTTCCAAGGCATACCACACTGTTTGGTATACACCTCAATTCCCTTAGGTGGGATGAAATTCGAATTCGTAAATTTGAAATTTAATGAATTTTTCAGGTTGCACGTTTAGATAACCAAAAAAATATCAAATAATGGTAAGCTCTTCGCCGACAAAATCCAAACCCATTATCCCAGTTACGAATGTGCCGCAACTAGAAAATCGAAAAGTAGAGAGTTTTGCAGTTTGGTACAACGTAAGGCAATAATTGGAAGTGAGATTTTGGAAGCAGACAGTTGCGGTAGCAGGAATCATCCATGTTTTACCCTTAGGGGATGTTAATGAAGAATCAATAGATGCGAGACGTGCCCACAACTCACTAATGGGCCATGAAATTAGATATCCAGCCCAGTGTCTTTCAGATGGGAGAAATTTATTCTATCCCCTTTCTCGAAATTTCCAAAGCTGGCAGAATTTTATCTTTGCAAACAAAGGCAGACAAACATCAGTTGACCGCTAAATTTTCTTAGAGGGTTGTCGACTAAGAAGTTCCATCTCCATTTTGCAACCCTTCTTGCATCAATTTATTCAATTCGTTCGATGGCGTCATTATTTGTGCAACGTTTCTAAGCTTGAATTTGGAAATATCCCCCGTAGTTATTCAACTAAGTTGACTTGATTTGATTTAATGTGATTCCAGTATGGTGATGATATACAGTCACTCCTTGGAGTGAGTCAGTAAAATTGTCGCGACTAAGTAGCACCCCCTGTCGTGATCGTCTAGCCACTCTTTGAACATTTGCGAAGGCGCAGCTTCTAAGTGATTGTACGATGTTGGTTGACCCGCACCAGCTTGATGTAGCCAAAACAAACAACATTGTTAATGGGAAAAGCAGCAAGCGACCAGCAATATTACTTACCACCTGCTGTGAATTTTGCATGCAATTTTTTGCTGTTGGAGCTTAATAACAATAAAATTATTCGTCCTTTTCCATGACAATTTTCTTTATTCAAAAGGATAATAGTGTATTGATAAATAACTTCACCATACATTAGGAATCTCTTATTGCACTCAAAGTACCTCAAAGTGCAATGCACAGCACAAACTCAAGGACTATCTGAAGGACTCAAGGACTTAATTAAAAATACCAATGAAATTCCTGAAATTCTTCAACAACAATAAGCTTGAACAAAAGAAGATTTGCTGTCAATCAGAAGACGTAAATATTTAAGAAATGCAATGTATCTTAATATAGCTGATAGACAGATAGGAAACTAAGACGCAATTACACAGCAACGACATGGGTATGTCCTTACACATTTAATATTTAAAAGCAAAAAAAGGAAGATACACACTACACACACACTGTACAAGCTAATAAGGGTGCGTCGTGTTCGCGACCAAAAAATCAAACTATGTGTCGACGACGACGACCCTTTGCAAGAATCAAAGAGTAAAAGAAACAATTAATCAACC
Source organism: Nephrocerus scutellatus (assembly GCA_947095585.1). Classification (NCBI taxonomy): domain Eukaryota; kingdom Metazoa; phylum Arthropoda; class Insecta; order Diptera; family Pipunculidae; genus Nephrocerus; species Nephrocerus scutellatus. The sequence goes on along the minus strand of OX352761.1, from coordinate 3,615,317 downwards.
CCCTTAGGCAGGTATAATGCCCAGTAGGCTTTGATAAAAATGAAGAGAAATTACAATTTCAAAACGTTTATAATTAAATCCCATTTGCTGTTCGGGGAATCCTTTCTGACAAGAAAATACACCAAACGATGCGACGCAATTGCGAGTTCTGGTTATGTGTTTTTTACGACTTTACAGCTGGCGTGGCACGCCATCCCTTTCAATTAAGGCAACGATCCATCAGACTATCGAGAGGGTGTTTCATCTTCTCCTCTCTAGGTAAGATGTGTTGCAATAGATACACCGCAGTAACATCAACCCCACTTTTACTTTTTTATGTTTGTTTTTTTATTCAGTTTCCATAATTTAACTTTTGTTTGACGATGCAAAGTTTTTCCTTGAATACGCACCCTTGACGCACGTTGGCAATGATTACATTCTAACCGCTTTATGTCAGCCAACATTTCCTGGCTTTCGACGTGGGTTTGATGTAGCAATCTTATTATCTAATAGTCTGAAAGGCCACCCTTCAACCTTGATGTGTGAGCGAGCTGGTGGTCTCCAAGGATTTAACCCAATTTATAATTTTTCTTGTGTGTGTTAAAAAAACTTTGTTCCTTTGTTCACTGCTATAAAGGGAAATTTACCGCTGAGGTGGGGAGGAACAACATCAAGCTAAGGGATGAACGGCTGACAACATGGCTGTGCGTCGCTGTCAGACAATGTGATCCTAATGAAATTTTGACAGGTTCACGGGTTCGTGCTGCCAGTTCTTTCGGCTGAGTAGGGTATTTGTATGCCAGCACGAAAAATTAAGTGTTAAAGTGGGCTGTCACAGCAACGCAGATAAAAACTGCAACAAAGAAAAGCAATTCGGTTTTTGTATTCTGGAAATTTTGATTCTCGAATTAAATGGAAATTCAATTGAAATTTTGTATTATTCAAATTCTCAATTGTTGTTCTTTGATTTCGCAATTCTTTAGTTCTATGGATTTTGAACTTAGCAATTTACAAATTCTTCAACCGTTGTATCTACAAACCTGCTACCATTATACACTGTGCATTCCTCACTTAATCAACGTTCAAATTTTTTAATTGGCTCATCTTTAAAAGTTTATGTCTGGCAAGAGTTTATTGACCTTCAAAAATCGATGCCTCTGTCAAATCTGTACAGCTAAGCATTAGAAGCAGGGACCAAAATTCCATTAATCAAAATCTTGTTTTGCAGGACTTTGCTTAAGCCTTCGCGACAAATCAATCATTTTTCTTCTGCCGCATTTCAATAGACTGCAACAAAAGCTGCTGGATTAATAAATCGCATCAAAGTCCCTCCACTCTTTTACCCAAAAAATACAATTTTAACGCAAATAGGTTATCGTTCATTTGTCAAAACGGATTTAACTGCCAACGTTATTGGTTTGAATTGCCAAACCACACGACTTGCAACCATTAAGAACAATTCACTGGAAATAGAAATAAAATCCAAGATGAAGTGCACATCGCAGTTGCATACTCGTATATTGATTGATCCTTGATACAGATACACCCCCCAGGGCTTGAAAGGACATTATTTACTAACAGATACATCATTAACAGTAAATAGAAAGTAACTCGACTTTACGATAAACGCGAGACCCACAGATTAAAAAATACGTTCACGCATCTACAGAATATTCCCCAGGTGATGAAAAAGAAGAATTCTTTGAATTAGTCGAATGGAAACTCCAACGAAATAGATAGGGAGCTAGTATTCAGGCAGTTCATTTCCACACATAGCATATACGAGAATACTAATGACAATGGACAACACGTCACAGAGATAGCAGTAAGCAATAATATGGTCGTTGCGAGTACAAGGTGTGCGTGCAAAAATATCCATAAAGCAACCTGGGTATCTCCCGACGAAGCCACTCGTAACCAGATAGACCACGTGTTGAAAGACCGCCGCCACAACCCGAACCTGAACGAACCCGAACGTACCAATGTGCCAATGTCGACTCGGACCACTATCTGGTTGGTGCGCAGATTGCATCATCACAAAAGACTGCATCCGTGAATCCGATTCGAGTCAAAACGCCAGTCCTCCGTAACGAAGAGAAACAACTACGGTCAAGCGTTAGGACCCGCCGTAAATGCAGGGAGAGTAAGAACTTGGGCTGAGATGTCGGGCGTAAAAGAAAAATGGACACGCCTTAAAAATACTATCATTAGTACTGCTGACTCCATCTTAGGCAGTAGTCATAGAGATCGGAACAACTGGTTCGTTGACGAATGTAAGCTAGCAACTGAACGTAACAATGTTGCGTACGGAGCAATGCAACAATCTTATAGAACGCGGGTACGCGAAGATGAATATAAAGAGCTCAGAAGCTCAGAAAAAACAGTTCGTTCACCGACGAAAGAAAGCAGCCTGGGAGAAGAATCTCGACCGTGAACTAGAACAGAGAGCGAGGACCGCACCAGGCGTGAAAGTTTTACCAAAGAATCCGCGTTATGACGCAATATACAACGCGTTGCACATACTGCAAAGGCAAAGACTGCCAATAGCAAAGGCATCTTAGAGCGATGGTAAAGAGTACATTCGTCAGTTGCTAAATGGCCAGTTAACTGAGGAATTGGAGGCCCAATCAATGACCTAAGATCACACTATACTGCCGCCACCAAGCATAGACGAATTTAGCTGAGCGATAAATCGGTACAAAAATAATAAGGCCCCGGGATCATATGGTATCCCAGTGAAGCTGATAAGGTCAGGAGTGTCCGCAATACACCAAGCAATTCATGAAATAATAGTGCAAGTATGGGATGAAGAAGAAACGTCAGAAGACTGGCGAAGAGGCATCCTGTGCCCCATACATAAAAAAGGAGATGTCACGATATGCAGCAATTATCGTGGTATAACGTTGCTGAGTATCGCTTATAAGATTTTCTCCTCTATTCTTCAAGACAGGGTACCCCCATACGCTAAAGTTATCATTGGTCCATACCAGTGTAGCTTCATCCCAGGTAAATCAACAACTGATCAGATTTACACCCTTAGGCAGGTGATGGAAAAATATCTAGAGTTTCAAAACTCACTACACCATCTTTTTAAAGACTTTAAAGCCGCCTATGATAGCATAGCCAGAGTAGAATTTTATAAAGCCATGAGAGAATTCGGTATCCCAAATAAACTTACACGACTATGTAGGTTGACCATGACCAATGCTATAAGCCAAGTAAAAATATCCGGATCACTATCAAGCCGATTTAACATCTATAACGGGGGCTACGACAAGGTGATGGACCTGCCTGCGTCCTCTTCAACCTGGCATTGGAGAAAGTGATCCGAGGCTCCGACATAAAGGCGATAGGAACAATCCTCTATTATAGTCCATTCAGATACTGGCTTACGCAGACCATACCTACATCGTTGGTAGAAACCCAAGAGCTGTACAGGAAGCTTTAATACAGATCGAACAGGCATAAAGATATCTGGGGCTGCACATAAATGAGAGCAAAACAAAGTACATGGTGGACACGCCTGCCAGTAGAAGATCAAACATCAACTGTCAACTGTAGCAGCTAAGCCGCGTTCGAGAGAGAAGTCTTACGGAAAAGACACCGGTAGGCTCCGGTTGGGCAGGACACCTAGCTTGCATGAGCGAATGGGATCCTGCTCGGAAAGTCCTTATGGAATACAACAGCGAGGCCTGCCAAGACTACGCTGGAAGGATGGCGTAGACTCATGACACCCAGAGTTTAGGGATGCAAAACTGGATGAAATCGGCTCAAAATCGGGACTGGTGGGGAGAATTTTTGCCGTCATACAGGACCGGAACCCCGTTGTAGAGACAAATGTGATGATGATTATCTATCAAGAGATGTAGGGTGCAATAAAAAATTTTCATAAAATTGAGTCCGTATTAGCTAATGATAAATATAATTTTATTGGCCTGAGTGAAACTCATTTAGTGGAATATGTTATGTATATTTTGACAGGGTATCGGCTAGCTACTTTGCAGCTCGAGCTCTATACAGTGAGCGTACGTTCAATGAGAAAATTCTTGATTGCTAATAAATAGTTTTATTTCGTTAATTGTTGATTTTTCTTTTATACTGGAATAAAAAAATGTCATTTAACAACATAAAAAGTAAAAGCTGCATATTAATAATGAAAATTGTGCTTGTTCGTGTTTTATGTTCGTAAAAAGTCTTCTTATCTGTTGAATCTGTCCCGCTTAAGTTCTCCATCCGACCTAATTCGAAATTGAATCCAAAAAATATCGTCGGCCTACAAGAGTACTCGAGCTAGAGACCGACGCACCTCCATATAAACAAGAAGGACATTGTACATTCAAGCATTCAAACTCATATCAATATTTTAAAATAGTCATCTCTAGCATTTCATTCTGTATCTGTACTATGACAAGTTGCCTTAAAAGAAAACTAAATTTGCTGTTATTCATATCTACCGACTGAAGGTGATAATTTTTTCCCCATACGCTCTACCAATCGCGAATTAGAAAACTTTGTATTTACGAAATTTTTTCAACTAAACACACAATCCAAATCCTTGTGTCGTGATTTTTATTGAAGGGTCATCAATGCTCGCCATCAACCGGTTGGAATGTTGCATTAATTAAAAATTGAAGTTAAGTATTTATTTTGGCACACAAAACAAATAGATCGATGCTGACTGTCAGATGCCGTCAGTCGCGTCAGTTGTCAAGTGGAAAAATGGCTCGTTTTTCCAAAATCTGAAACAAATTGAAGGGAATATAAATTTTGATGGGAGTTCCTCCTGAACACTAAATGGAATTTCTAAAAATTTATGGTGAGTACTTTTCAAGAGCACAGAAAATTGACAAATATTTATTCGGCGGATAGAACCCGCCATCCAATCCAATATATATTTCACGTTCGCTTTGCTAGTGGACTAAAATTGTTTTGTATTGAATTTTCACTATTTGCGCGCTTTGATTTGAAGCAAGCGATTTTCTCTAATGGCTGGCGGATGGCACAGGCGGCATTTAAGGCAAAATAATTATTTTGTAGTTATTCAGTCAGTGGACATGTTTTTTTCAATATTTGCCTTAACCTTCTGGCCATTAAACATTGAATGATATAAAGGAGCAATAACCTTTACAAACACATATTTTTTGAATTTTTTTCATTATTTAATTTGAAAATATAGCTAAGGAATTACCTTTCGTGTTATGTGTGAAAAAGAACATCGCTCACATGATCACCATTTTCCTGCGCTCTTTCCACAACATTTTCCAAGACCGTACGCAAGATTTCATGTTGGATTTCGGCTAGAATGTTTTCTTTAAGTTCTTGAATTGTTCGTGGTGTATTTATGTAATCGGGTTCTTTCAAGTATCCACGTATAAGTCTAGTGCGATCAAATAAGGTCATCGCGGAGTACAAATTATTCGTTCACTGAAAATTTCTAGCAGGAGGACCATTGTCTCCCTAGCAATGTGAGCGGTAGCTTTGTTCTGTTGAAGCCATATCAGTTAATAATCTCCAACCGTTTAGAGTTCTTTACGTCTACAAGACCCCGTAGACCCCGCGATAGCTCCGTTCTTTTAAAGCCATATCTGCAGATAATCTCCGACCGTTTTGGAGTTGTTTATCTCGTTCATTCTTTCTGGCTGACCTTCATAATTTTCCAAGAAAAGTGCTGATAACGCCGCAACAAACAGTGCATATTTGGGGATGCAATCGATCGAATCGATGCTAATTCTCTAGTATTCATACTAACCCTCTCTGCCGTACAACTTTAACCGCTGGGTCAATGGACACTGTGCGCCTAAGACCTTTTCCTGGAAAATCGCCGAGTTATCCAGTTCTGTAAAGCCTTGCGCACTGCGACCTTGAGGTCTATTGTGCGTTCCAGATGTTTTACCACATTATGTGATTGCTCAGTTCCTTTGTAAACACAAACACAACTGCCAATACAATTGACTTTTCAATCTACCCTCGTAATATCACGTTAAATATTACCGGTATTGGCTTTGGGTTTTAATAATTGATCTTTCCCTGGAATAGATAAACTTAATGACTTAACTCTTAACTGAATATCATCATCATCAAATCTACAACCGGTGTCCGGTCCTGGCCTCCCGCAAAAAATCTCTCCACTGGTCCCGATTTCGAGCCGATGTCAACCAGTTTGACATCGCTAAACTCTGGGCGTCCTGGTCTACGCCATCCTTGCAGTGTAGGGTTGGCCGGCCTCGCTGTCGTGTTCAATAAATCCTACTGCAAATGACCATCCAAATAGGATCATCTTCGCCATCCATAAGTATGTAAGTACTGATATGACCATTGTCTTATATACCAGCAGCTTGGATGTTATGGTTAAATTCCCGGATTTGAAGAGTCTTGACAGACTATAGTAGGCTATAGGATATAGGCTATAGTAGGTAACTGAATATCATACATAATATAATATTCTATAAAATATAGAAAAAGGATATTAATAAAGTTTGTAAACGAACAAGTTATGACTTTTTCATCCAGTAGTCACCCTGTGTAGTAGTATACATAAGTTCAAGTTCTATTTTGAACAATTGGAATGTCATATACTGTGTAAACGTAAATATTAAGCGCTATAAATAAAATTAGAAAATTAAATATCTGATACCTCTGTACCTACTTCAATAGTAATCCCTTTGCCTTAAAACACTAATATAGAAAGTATCTAGACAATGGCAATGGTTTGACTGACATCTGGAAGGGTAAGCTGCTAACTAACTGCATTTATCTACAACGTTTAGTAAATAAATCAAATCCAATAAAAAATCGTGCCATAATGTCCGCTCTATTTCGGACACTCATCTCAAAGGACGAGCAACACCAACACGATTTTCGCGCAACAAATGTCGCAAAATTTATTTCATTCGCGTAATAAGGGTGAGAGGGTGCATTTTTTACACAACACAATCATTATATAGAAAATGTAAAAAACGTACTAGGAATAAAATAACTAAAAAAAAGAACAAGTAGATTGCGGATCAAATTTAGAATGGATAACATTTTTATAAATAGTGTCGCCTTCAATTCGTCCTTATACATAATTGTATGTACGAGGCCTTATAGATTTTTCAAATGTGTGTGTTGGGATCGTTCCTTATTTGCTTTTGATTATTTTCGTAAAGAGAAGTTTGGAACTCGAGTAATGTAGACGTCCAGCTATATATTTTTTCCTGACTTTGCAACGTAAAAAATGAACGTACCTCAATTGGAGGGAAATCGACAAGATATTTTATATTATGTTAGTTACTTGTAGCTTAAACAAGCAGCTGATTGTGTTGACAATCTTTTAAAATGTCGCACAATGTTTCAAGTCAGGCTCAGTCATTCATAAAAAGATTATTATTCGAGAAGTGTTCACAAATCAAGTGAACTGTTTTTTTTTTTCTCACTTTTTCAGGTGGATATCTAACATTATCTACTCGCACTATCTGCAACGACAAAGGACATGGATGCTGGAAAAGTGCGCAGAACGGATGGTACGGAGCACGCTCCTTGCCTCGCAGTCAAGTGAAATGGCAAAGTACATTTTCGATGAATAATTCCCTTGGCAGAGTGCTGTTGTCGTAGCTGGCTGACTGATAGGCAGCAGACAGACAGATAGACGGCTGGCTGATGCTGACGTAAGAGATGCGTGTCGGGAGTTCAAGTGAACATAGATCATACGTATAACATGTACTCGTATGTATGTGCCGTATTCCATCACGCAATATGAGTGGGTGAGTCTTTGGTTGCTGGGTGCTTGCAGTTTGAATATCCTGTATGACGACCAACACTCACTCCCCAATCCGCCCATTCCTCCACAAACAGCACTCACTCGGATGGCTTGAGTGTGTGTCCTTGATATGTTTTCGCTAAGATGTGATTTTATGCTAATATTTACACTTTGCTCATTTCGTTAAAATGCACACCGAAGGTCTGTACACATCATGTAGATAAACTGCGAAGGGAACGAGAGATGATAACATCAAAAACAACAACAACAACAACAACAATGACGAAATCTATAAATTCTACAAAGATGATGTCGACGGCAAAGTTCTTCAAAAATCTCGCTCTGCTTGAGATTGGAAAATGATTTGTGTTTATTCATCACCGTTGACGATGTTGACTAAAGGACGACACTCCAAAGATAAAGTTTTTGAGATGCTGTCACCCGATACACCGGAGGAATATTCTAAATTTCTCATTGTGATTTATTTTGATTATGAACTGAATGGGATAACCAAGCAAATATAATACTAAGACTGTTAAGCAAATGGCTTATAATAATTGGCTGGAAATTCTAATTGCAAATAACTGATTCTGTTTCATTGATTTTAGAATTAAATTTCAAAGACAGGAGATCGAAGGAAATCAAAAATTATTTCAAACGACGACTGTCAAAGGTTTCCTATTGCTTACCCTCTACCAGATAGATGCATTGTTGTTTCAATTAGTTAGGTAATGAATCAGTTGGAAAAACTTGAGCTTTCTATGACTCTTATGATATTATGTTCTGCTATTGCTGTAGATCGCGGTGCCTTAGACCTAGCTTGATGTGCTTGTAAAGACAGTAAAGAGATGACTCGACAAGAGGGAAAAAGTATATGTTTGATTTGGGTCCAATACTCACGGACTATCACGGATATAATTATTTTTTTGCATGAATAGAAAAGTCGTCATAATGTATATTTTCAAATAATCTCCAAAACAACTTGTACGTGATCTTCTTAGGATGTATAAACATAGCGTGTTAACAGTGTTTGCTCGGGTGATGCTCGCTAGTCACCCAGCGTTCGTTCCTCGACGGTGCGTTACAAATTACTTCAAAATAATTCTTACTCTGTAAGTAATACTAACACTTAATAATAATAATTATAACAATAATAATAATAATAAACTAAATTCGGTTTTGTCGTTCTGTCGATAGGTCGGGGTATCGGTTCGGAGCAGAGTAGTGTCACTGGCTTCCGCACTCAGCTTCACTACCTACTTAATAAGGCAAGTATAGTACTTGCTGTAGTGACTAGTGTAGCGTGCAGCTTACAGTAGGGTTGGATATGATCAAAAGATCAAAAGTTCAATACTGAACTGCATTCCGAAATGCTGGGTACAAGTACTCTCGACACTATCGCTCCTCACAATATGGAGTATCGTTTTACCGAAATATGATGTAATGCTCCATATAATATGGTGTATTGCACCACACAATATAAAATTTCGCCATTCATTATATGTGTATGCTTGTAAAAGCTGTTTGGGAATTACATTTGTGGCTTTTTGTAAAATGATATTTTCTATTATCGTTGTTGTTGTTCAATTACAAGTTCTTAATGCAATTGTTATTCCCATTGATACTGCACGGCGAATGATGTTTTTGTTTTATTGCAAAAAACAAATTCTCTAGTGGGTGGCTTGAACCCACCCTCGGACGGCCGTTCCGACTTTAGTCGGTGGTCTTATGCATGCGACCATTGTGCTCTTTATAAATTCGAGCAATAATCGTTGATTTAACTTTAACGCTTTCATGAATTTTCTCTTAAAAAATGTTTTCCCCCGCTGGGGATTGGAACTTGTGATTCGACGGACGCTCTGTAGTCTGACACTTAACCGGTTGAACTACTGTGCCATGTACCACCAGTTATTGCCTAAATCGCTTATATAGGCTGTACGGTTCACTGGTATAGTGCTGGACGGTGTGTGATGTGTGATGGAGTGTTTTGGGGTGTACCACATCATGGATGGATGCTTAGAATAGATTAGGTTAGGTCGTTGGCTGAATTTGCATACTTAGACCGGTGACAGTTTATTGTGGTACTATTGTGGATCACAATCTTTTTCACTTAGCCTATTTTGGGCTTTTAATAATTCTTAAGATGTCTCGCACTTTACAGCTTTCGACGTCCGAAAAATCGTTTAATGTATAATATCGCAAATATTTTTGCCTTCTGCTTGCAAGAGCCGGACATGTACACAGGAAGTTGGGTACTGTTTCTTCTTCCTCGATATAAATGCAGCTTCTACAGAAGTCATTTAAATCAAGGACCGTCCTTTTGCATGTTTTCCGATGAGACAGTGCCCTTAGAATACCTCAAATTATTCTCATATTGCTTCTTTCAGCGATATCAGTGATCAAGAGCGAATTAAGTCATACTTAGGCCAAACTTGTTTTGCATACGCCCAACTTATGTGACTATTGAGAGGACGTTATGCATAACCTCCTTGGTCGTTACTAGGAACTAACTTCTTCTGTCTTGGATGGGTTTAGTCTTAATCCACAGCATCTGACCTTTTTACTTGACGATTGAGAGGATGGTATGCATAACCTTCTTGGTCGTTACTAGGAACATACATGAGAGAGCTATTGCTACATCATCAACATAAGCGATTGTGCTCATGCCTTCTCATTCCAGCTCCCTTAGCAATCCATCGATTACTACGTTCCAGAGTAGAGGGGACGGATGGCCTCTCTGGGGGGTTTTTTTTTTTTGCTCCATACCCTCTAATGGTGAATCGACCCAGCTCGGCGTTAACAATCCTGCTTAAGAGCTTGCATACAACCCCCAGAATAGCCAAGCCATTTATTATGGCCTCTGTCTTGAAGTTATTGAAGACACATTCAATGTCGTAGAACGCTATAAGTGAGTACCCTTTCGAGTTTTTTGACTATTCTATTGTACGCCTTTTCCACAATAGATCCCTTTGGTCCATATTAGATCCCACAAGGTCCATAGAAATTGTTGTCTGTATGTGCAGAGATCCGAAGGCTGGATACAACTGGAGGTTGCCTTTTAACCGGTGCTTCAAATACCAAGAAGTAACGCCTTACCATTAGCTGGGATTATCATCGGCAGGGAATACCATTATTTGAATTTTGATAACCAAGACTTCATAGCTTTTAGTTTTAATTGCATTTGCTTTTTGGCAGAGTTTCATTTTTTCAAAAAGATTTTGAATCCAATAATGTTGTAAATTACTTTACGAAATGTGATAAAATATTTGGTTTTTTTTTTCTTAAATCAAAGGATGTCTGAAGGTTACTTGGCAAAATTAATTAAAACAAAAAACAGCTAAGTCTGAGTTCTCTTTCCGAGTCGAATTCACCGAATTACAAAGATTAAAGCCCATTTTAATTGTGCAAAAGAAAGAAAGAAAGAAAATTTCACTGCAAAGAGAGAAAATATCGCGCAATCAGCAAAGTCGGATTGTCCCATGATAAAGATGTGACTAAAAGAATTGCCACATTGATGACGAGGAAGATTCGCTTATGGAATGCATGAATAGGTACGATATGCTTTTAAATACTTCAAAGGAAAACGCTGACAAATGAAAAAGGAGGCCGTTGAAACTAAGCGAAAGGAAAATTCGCCAGATTTCTTCCTTTGAATCATTTCTGATTGATTACTGATGAACTGGCGAACTGTCTCTGTTTTATTAATATTGACATCATTTTAGAATGCAGATGCTGTGCCATGCTATCATCGACTCATTTTCAAGCAATTTCCTTTTTTAAAAGGATGATACCGATGATGATATCGATTGCTAAGGATAACCAAAATGTAGGAGAAGCTCACAAACTACGTTTCACCTGCGGCGGGTGAGTGAACGAAAAATGGATCGCCGCACCAATTCCACTGCAACTACAACATCGCCAGTCACAGTCAGAGGGAGTGGAGTGTCAAAGTAAAGCACTTAGCACAAAAAGCTCCAACTCCTCGCAGATTTTGATGGAGGTCATCGCTAGTCGTCGAGTCATCGTTTGTAGTGCTCTAATCGAATGGATTCGAAATCCACAAACTTTGCTGTTGCAATCTACTACACTGCAGGAGCAACAAACTCAACCTATCTTTTTTCGGTCAAAACTTCTTCCTTTCGCATGCATTTTTAACACAATTCGCAAGTCTAGACAGTAGCAGCAAAGTGTGACTGTGGCAATGTGACGATGACACTGTCAATACACGAGACCCACGACCTCCGATTGCAGTTCAGTTGTGTTCTTTGTGCCATTGATCCAGCCTGGATTTTACTGTGTCTGTGATACAAGTGAATATACGAGTCACGGTGGAAGGTAGCGTCCGCACATGATTTTTCGATTTGGGATTAAGTGGCGCAAAACGGGGTTCGTTTCTACTGATGCCACTCTTACTTTCTGAGCGAATTGTGATGCTGCTACAAGTGGTCTATCGCATAGTGGAAATAAAACCTAGCTAGTAGTATGCTTTAGTGAATTTATTGCTATTTTGTTGCACAAATAAAAAATCTTCTGAAATAGCTGAAATGTCAAAAGTATGTAAATCTAAAGGCAATTTTAAGCTGAATTCACAGATTACTTGCTGATGAGCGATGACCAACGAGCGTTTTTCCGAAAGTTCAAAGGCATAGACAGCCCTAAATTCAGAATTTCACAATTAAGGAGTACCACAAGGCTGCGTTCTATCATCAATACTCTTTTTCTTAAAAATCGTAGTAAAGCAAACTAATATTGATGAACCGAATGGAATTTACCCATACTCTGAGTAACCTAAAATTAAGGCTGGACTCACTAGTCTAAATTGTAAGGAAAATTGGGCTATATATTTATTTAGTGTAAATATGGCGGAAAAATGGAATGGATTGGCCCCACTTATAAAAAACCAATAAATGACATTTACAAAGCGACAATGAAAAAATGAAAAATCAGGCAATAAGTCCTTCCTTGGTTTATATTAAGATATTTTTAAGCATTTATTTTACGCTAATTGGAGAATAAATTAGGAACCTTTACGTCAGGTAATATGTTTTATAGTTTATATTGCATTCTACCCTTCTACCTTTCTCAAGCCTTTGTAGCATAAAAAACTCCTAGACTTTAAACAGAAAATTTGTAACAAACTCATGTACTACATACACCCTTTGTGTTAAGTCATATTCCTCAGTTTGAGTCAGGAACAATGCCTCAACCCATTGATTGGTCTTTCTTTGCTAAGCATTCACAAACGAATCCTTTGTGAAAGAAGGCAAAAACCGAGGCCGATTATTGTGAAATTTGGATATTAAAGTTGCTTCTGGGAACACGAACTGCCAGTATTTATACAACCATCAAAAGATCCAACCTTGCAGCCTTCGTTTGTATACCTCACCTTTTCCAGGAAACACACTCAGAGTCCCTTTTTCCGGCAAATCATTCTTATCCTTATTTTTGTGCGAAATTATTTATGTTCCAAAGGACGCCCAGCGCTGTACAGAAACCCAAAGGACTTCTTGCTAACAAATGCTTGCATGCGCTTTTGTGTTCAACATCAGAGATACCCCTTGTCCTGATTCGGAGTCCTGAACAGTCAATGTAAATATTTTATTATTTTCTTCCCTTTTATTCGTCCTGAAATTTTAATTTGCAATTGTTGGTAAAAAAGATTTCTGTGTTTTTATTACTGTTGTTGTTTTTGTAACTGAACTGTACAAACCACTGGTCGCCGGTTTATTATCTGTAATTTATCTTATCCGGCATAATAATTTTTATTCAGTAAAGCGTAGCCTGAAGTAGCCTCTGTCGGCAAACTTTTAATGAGATTTCACCAGGTACGATGGACTCGAACTGAACAAAAATGCAATTACACTCGAACTGTCGGTACAACTGGGCTTTTCCAGAATTCTTAATATAACACAGAGCCCTTTTATTGTTTTTCTTTCTCTGCATATTGTCATACTACTCATGGGTCTTATGCAAGGATATAATAACCTACATGTCTTTGATGATTTTTTTAATCATAACAAACTAAATGAAAACTAAAACGCAAAATTTATAGCAAGGACAGAATGATAAGTATCTACTAGCCTTTGCAAATCATGGTGTTAGTAATAAAATTTACTATCATCCTTCAAAAGACTTCTGTAAAATAACTGTCAGCTGCGTAATTTCGTTTGTGTTTTACAGCCATCATCTATTTACAGAACCACTTCCGCATTAATACGAAAATGGAAAAAGTTATTATTGAACAGTGATTAAGTTTAAACGACGAAATCAGGAATCAGTAACAAGTCGTCTAAATGAGGTCACGACACCAGAGATGATTGACAAAATCCATGATATGGATATCTATAGAACGATTCTTGAGTGAGAGTCCATGAGATGGTAAAGATAGTACGTATCTGTTCTGGAGGCGAAAAAGGAAGCTCACAAACGAAGCTGAAATTGAAGAAAGAGCATTAAGTATGTGGTAATACTTAATGGAAAGTTTGTTGATTCTTGTTCAGCCAGAAAGGAGTGGAAAGGTAAAACGGTTCTCTGGTGGAACAGTGAACTTCAAAAACTTCGCAAGGTCTCATGGAAGCTTCTTAATAGAGCCTTAAATCTTGAAAGCCACTGAGAGACTTATAGTAGTAAACAGAAAGAATAAAAGGCAAATGTTAAGAAGGTTAAGCTCGAGTTCTTAGGGAACTTCTGCTCCAAAATAAATGAGCTAAGAGGCACAGCAAGGCTCGGCAGAATCTTTCAGAAAGACAACACAGCCAAACTCAACACACTCAGGAAATCCGATGGCACTTTCACTAACTCTATACAGGAGGTCAATGACATTTTTCTCCACACTCACTTCCCAGAAAGCAGAGTGCTAAGGGAGACTAATAGTGTCAACATGACTCCAGATGGAAGAAATGTCACCAGATATGATTCGTAGGTAGCAAGAAAGGTGGCTAAATCGGAGGCAATAGAAATCTTTATTTCGTTCTTCAAGGATTTTGAAGCACCAGGTTCGGATGGTATATACCCAATAATGCTTGAACATGTTTGTAATAGACTTATAGACGAGCTAAAGCTGGTACATACATCTAGATTGGCCTTTGGGTATGTTCCTACATGCAATATTAGAGTAGCTTTTATCTCGAAACCAGACAAAAGCGACTACTCACTAGCTAAAAGCTTCAGACCAATCAGTCTTTCATCATTTATGCTGAAAGGTCTTGAACGCTTGGTTAACACTCACTTGGTACTCAAAAGAAATCCCTTAAATGTGAATCAACACGCCTATCAGAGTGGTAAATCATGTAAATCTGCTCTTCATGATCTTTTTTTCAGTATTGAACAGAGCATGCCCACAAGGTGGAGTCCTTTCGCCGCTTCTATGGTGTCTTGTTGACGATTCTTTGCTTGAAGAAGTTGGTCAATTAGATATGCACTTTGAAAGATATGCTATTTTACAAGCTACCAACTGGGCTGTGTCTAAAAAGATACAAGGACGAAACTTTGCAATATGTAGTGACAGACAAGCTACTCTACTAGACCTGGAATCACCTTGTGTCAATGCGAGGATTATTCTTGAATGTACGAGTAGACTTTACTCTATTTCAAGATAGAATTTCGTCACTCTTGTCTGGGTTCCCGGACTTACAGGGATAAAAGGAAATGAATTTGCTGATGCACATGCAAGAAGTGGTTTTTTTTCAATATTCCTACTGGCCCGGAAGCGATGTAAGGCTTGAGACAGGCAACAAAAACACCGCTAAGATCATTTTAGGAATATCCAGAAGGAACTGTTGGAGCATGGTCGATTTACTTACAGGACATAACCCAACTGGAAGTCATATGTTCAAATTGGGACTTATATTGGATCCAATATGAGGGTCTTGCTTGGACGAAGAAGAAACAACTACACATTTCCTTTGTAGCTGTCCTGCTTTCTCCCTCTACGGATGAACGTTTTTGGAAGGGATATAATAACGGTCGAAGAACTTCGGTAGTTTAAACTAGATCCAGTCATTCGCTATCTTAAAGTAACGAAAAGATTTGATAAGTGAACTCACTGGGAACGAGTACAATGGACCGACGGTCTGAGTGCTCTGGTTTGGTTTTTCTCAGATTATCACACCAACCTACTGCGCCTGTATACGAGTATATATATATAGTACGTATCTCAGATATTTGTGTTCACAATGTCTTACATGAACATTTGCTTCTCACGCAACGGGTTCCATGTTTGCTCATAGTTGACAACAGACGCACGCGTGTGACAACTTCGAAGACTCGTAAGGCGATGTTTAAAAGTGATTCAGGAGAATTTTTGCATCGATTCAAACCTGTGAACCAAACATGGTACCATCAGCAAACACCAGAGACTAATTACAGTCGAACAGCGTATCGGTGCCGAAGAACGGAAAAGTTATTCCATCAGCTGGAAAGGTTATTGCTACAGTTTTCCCCAGTTACAAGAGGCATAATCAACATTTATTACCTCAAATTGAAAGAATAACAATTTATTTGAACATTTCATAGATGATTTGAAGAAAAAACGAACACATTTTGCAACAAATCAAGTTCTCGTCCAGCGCACAGGTCCAT
Organism: Nephrocerus scutellatus; assembly: GCA_947095585.1. Classification (NCBI taxonomy): domain Eukaryota; kingdom Metazoa; phylum Arthropoda; class Insecta; order Diptera; family Pipunculidae; genus Nephrocerus; species Nephrocerus scutellatus. The sequence continues at coordinate 3,599,020 of OX352761.1, read as the reverse complement.
AAAAGTTATGGCAAAACTTAACACATTGGTCTATGAATTACTTCCACATCCACCAAGCCTTCAGACTTATCTCCTAGCAAATATTTTCTGTTTCCAAATTTCCGAAAAACTGGATGGGCAGAAAGAGGTTTTGCTCAATGAGAATCATTGTGATAAACCAAAATTTTGAAGAATTTTTAATATTCAATAGAGAAGAATAAATATATGAAACGTTCTATAAAACTAAGAGAAGATTATGTTGAGTAATAAAATGAATTTTGAAAAAGAAATGCCTGACAAGGATAGGAACTATTCACACTGCCCTCGTGAAACTTAAATATCCTTTCGAATGCTGTGGTTGCGATGGCAGCTTAGAAGAATTATCTGAGTAACTCTTTACTTATCGTATAGGGAAGACAAAACTTGTTATTGTAGTTATTCTCACTTCTTCTTCTTCTCAGTTCACAGATGATAACCTCACTTCATTATGGTGGATCACATTTTTGAATCCACTACACTACCCAAATGTAAGTGTAAATAAGTGGGAACGAGAAGAAAGAATTTTTCGTTTTTAACAGGGAATCTGTAGAAGGACGTGTCCCGTTGGATAAGCTCCTGCTGCTGACAATCTATAAATGGGGTTCTCCCTTGTAATTAGGATGACAATAACGACGTTGGTGATGTTAATGAGAGGTTGTGGTTTTTGCATCGCACACCATTAAGTGTAAGAAGCGAAATGTTGTGGATATAATTAACGTATGCGGTGCGTGTTGTTTGCTCTAGTGCGAGTGTGTCTGATTGTGGCTCAAGCAGTTTTAACTATTTTGTGTAAATAGCGGTAACAATTAGTGTCACCCTCATTTAGGAATTTAAGCGGGTGATGCGTTTCTGCAAACTAGATAGAGAACAAAACTTTCGTTTGAAAGAGTATTGAGTCAACCATTACAAGAACATAGCATCTGATATAAAAAGGTAAAAACCAGATTAGGGATAGAGGCAAAGGACATGTTTCCCTAAACATTAACCAGAATTTCAATTAGAGTTAACCGTATCTTAATCTGAATTTCAGAATTATATGCGCGCGCCGTCTGACTACCAGTTGAAAAATTAAAATATATAGACAGTATAAATAAATCCCCCTCTACCGCAACAAGTGCCGCCATATAACTTTATGTTAGTTTCTATGCAAAACCGACCGAAACTTAACACAATGATACTTAAGAACAATATTTGAAAAAGGGTTATTAAAAAACCAACAGAACTTTGGAAACTTTTCTCGCATATTTTGCTTCGCCTTATGCTTTGTCCGACACTTTCATACTGTTCGTGCGATTTGTGTTTATTTTTATTAAAATAAGTTAATGAAAACCGCAAAGTTTATCCTTTATCCAAAAGTATTTCTTTCCTTAAGGGCCCATCAATTCTGAATTTTCGGGATGGCCGGCTATATACACACGTGAATACCGTTGAGTAAAGGCAGAGAGGTTCAAGGCTCAAGAAAAGATATAAATTCTTCGAATTTTATGCGCAGAACTTTTCCATTTTCATTGAAGTTCAGGGGTTGAACAATCACACGCACGCCCAACCGAAACGGCAAAGTGCAGAAAAGGACACCACACCGCATCGTAAAAACGGAGGGAAATTTCCCTATCACACACCGAACGGTTGGGAGCTTTTGCTTTATGGTTATGCACTCGTATAGCGGTTATACTAGTTACGTAAACACCCTGTCTCATCACGACCCCAGGAACGTTTCACAGTCGAGCACATATTACACGTGGTAGAGGGTAGAGCCCATCCACTATCTACAGCTAAAATGTTAACCAAATGCAAAACCAGCAAAGTGTAGTAAAAACGGTTTTGGCTTTGCTTACTTTTATTTTTACGAGGACACTTCAAACTATAAACCTGGCCGGTACGAGGTGATGAACGGCATTTCAGCAGAGGAAACTCTGCTGACGAAACCCCAACCGAATCCCACTGAAAGACATAAAGATGGACATGGAAAGTTTGTTTTTGGTCGTCCTTTATTATTGGGTGCTACTTAAGGATTTCCTCCATTCAAAGAGTTCCTTTTCTCGGTTCGTCAGTCTTTTGTCGGTCTGCCCATTTTTGTGTTTAACTATCAACAGGGTGGACATGGTCGGTGGCTTGGGGACAGCAGGAATGAGTTCGATTTGTTGATGTTGAACAAAAGTTTAGAAAGTTCTGTGGCAGGCAAAGGCAACTGCCGTACGTTAAAGCGCTAAAATGGGTTTATATGCAGTATTTTGCCCTGTAGTTTGTAGCGACCTTAAAATTTATTACAACCTCCTGGAGAGTAGTACACGAAATGCAGTAAAGTCGTCGTGATAAGCTTAAGAGCTAATTTTAATGTTTGCTCAGCTTTCAAATATGATGGATTGGTGATTTGGAAAGGTGTTGTCGTTTTCTCAGAGTGCAAAATTTTCGCAGATGTGACAGAAGTATTTTATAGCAGCAATGAGTAGCGCGCTAAAGTGCCTGAGTAAAGTGCACTATTAATAAAACGTTGGTTTACTGTCACGCAGCTGAAAGGATTATGGACACTTCATTTTATAAATTTTTATAACATAATGGAATCTTCCGCTGGGTTCCTGTGCGAGTTTCGCGCATTTGCAACTGAACTAGAAGAATTTCCCACCTAACCCAAACGGAATTGAAATATTTACCAAATAAACGTAAACAATACTCCATTTAATTTTTTTCAGGTTTTTTTTTTGGTTCATTTTCGTTCTCTAATGAATTTTTACATTGCTTATAAAACGCTGAATATTTACTTTAAAAAATTAATGCAAATGTGTATGACACATAACATACCATGAAACAAGTAAATTTAAAAAACTTCGTTTCTCGGGTACAAAGTTTTGTGTATAAATCGACACACGCTCATATGATCGCCACACTATCTGTTTTTGAGGTGGGGCAGTTAACCCACTATTCCACGCATAGCACGCGCTACATGCGAGTCGCAAAACTTGTCGCGCGAGAGAGATCAGAAATTACCTATGACACTGAGATGCTCACAAAATTTCAGCCCTTTAGGTCTCAACGCACGCGCCACATGCGACTCGTAAAACTTGTCGCGCGAGAGGGGTTAGAAATTACTTATGACACTGAGATGCTCACTAAATTTCAGCCCTTTAGATCGTATAAAAGGTGGTTAGAGAAAACCTTAAAAAAATATAACAAAGTCGAAAAAAACACACAGTTTTACGCATCACACACGTCATATGCGACTCGCCAACATGCGTCGCACATGAGATTTCAGAACTAGGCCATGAAACTGAGCTGCTCACAAAATGTAAGCCATTTAGGTTGTGTGAAAGGTGGTTAGAGAGTACCTCAAAAAAGTAGAAAAAAAAAACACACTATTCTACGCATCGCACGCGTCATACGCCACTCGCCACACGCGTCGAACGTGGGATTTATGAAAAAGCCTATGATACTAAGCTTTTCAGAAAGTTCCAGCTTTCTAGATCGCGTGAAAGGTGGTTCAAAGGACCTCAAAGATGTCGAAAAACAGTCTGACAAAGTAAAGATAAGTTGGCGCCGTGGCTCAGTGGATAAGAACATGGACTTCTGAGCAGGGGGTTCGTGGTTCGATTACCAGTAACACCAAAAGTATTTTTCACGGTGTCCCACCTCTTGCGAATGGAAAGCTTCTCAATTTGCCGTTCGGAACCGGCCTTAAATGGTGTCCAAAAATATAAATGCGCAACACAAATGGTCCCGAGAAGCTAGGTCTTGGACCGCAATGGTCTGTCGCGCCGAATATTATTATTATTATTACCTAGGTGATAGTTATGAGTTATACATAAATTGTGAAGAAAGCTTTTTTAGAACGTTTATAAAATAGATAAAGAAAAACGGAAAATTTTAATTTAGTGTGGAAATGAATTCTTATGTTGAACGTAATCATTTTACCATCAAGCAGACATACTTGTACATCAATGCAAGAGCAACACATAAAGACAAAAACAGTTTTTTCTTATCAACCTACGAGAAGAGTATAATGATAGTAATGTTCATATTATTTAAAAAACAATCATCTAAGTTATTTCCGTCCTAGGCATCGACATAAATGCAATCATCAAGACTACGCTCAAGATATCCTCTTGCATTCTGGGCTTCGTTTAGACTAAAATGCAATTTCGCATTAAACCAATAGGGAAGAAAATGGACGTTGGCTTCCTTAGAAAACTATCCTCTTAGTTCATCATTCCTTGAAGAAACTTCTTACCGTTCATGAGGAACGTTGATGGACTCTTGTATTAACTGCCCAAAGGTACTTCAGTTCATTCAGTTTCTGATGGACTTCTTGACTCGAGTCAATCGACCATTCCTTTGGACTGAGAGTGTACACTGTACACCCGCATAAACATGCTAGTGTGTTTGTGTTTACATTTGATGGTAAAGTTAAGTTTGAAAATTTAAAGAGAAATTTTTTCTCAGCCTATACCGCTATACGTCTATAGTACAAGCTAAAGAAAAGGTAAAGTGCACACAGAAACAGTTTCCAAGGCAGCAAATTTCTTACTGTATGTTTGCTTAGAAAGATGTTTTTATGTATCTAGATAGTCCTCCCGACCACAAAGAACTAAATTGTTATTTGTCTGAAAAGTCGGACAAGTTTGTTATCTTTGTCCTCCTGGTTGGCTGGCTGGTCGGCCGGCCGGATGCACGGTTCGATGTTTAGTTGCTGGTTTATAGTTTTTGTTTGCTGCATGCCAAGGACATTGCAAGAACTGAAGCGACGAGATTTTAGTCGAGAAGGTGCACGCGGCATCGGGTAAGGGTGAATGCCTTACCTACCTCGGCTAAGTGAATGCGCCAAAGGATGCTCCTGTTAGGTAGTAGTAGTTCTTTCGAAACATCATACAAACAACAGACAAAAAGCACTCGCTTGCATTGTATGTGTGTGTGGTAGTGATTATGTCCGTCCTTCCTTATACACACAGCCCCAACCTCGACGTCACGCTAAATGCTGTCAAAATACTTCGTACCAAGATTGTTTATTTACTTTTAACCAAATTTATATGGTCCGCCTCGGTCTAAATTCTCCAAAGCTACAAAGTAGTTACTTACCTGAATTCTGCAGCAGCAGCAGCAGCAGACAAAGCGGAAAGTCATTTCATTTCTGCTCTACTAACTGCAATGCAATTGTAAAATTGCAAACAACAAAGACTGACGAAACTTTTTAAGTGAATTTTTGATTAGATCTTCCCCAGTTGGGTAAAGTTAGTTGTTGGCAAAAGGAGACAGTTCCGCGATGGTCGCTTTTTCTTGATTATCTTTTTCATGATTGTGTAAAACCCGACAATAAATACTTTGTGGAGTTTCCTTTGCTGGGGCTGGTCATTTCTATAATAATTAATAGTGTTGCCTTTGAAAACTTTTTCAAGTTATTAGGTTTGACAAATAGAGTTGGAATGGGATAGACATCAGACATACCTTCTTGTTCATAATATAGAAACTATTTTAACTTACATGGCAAAAGTAAGAAAAAGATAGGGAAGTGAAAACTGCAACAATTTTACTAATATTTATCCGTTATGATCACTAAAATTCGTCGAATTAATAATTCGAATAAAAGTATAATTGGAGCTGTTGGGATAACTGCCGGAAAAGCAGAATAAAAAACTCTTATCGAATAAACGTTCAACGATAGAGACTTGTCGTTATGCTCAGTGTAATCGAACCCATCGAACCTGTGAAGGGTACACATCTAACCCATCCATACGAGTATGAAAAACCTTTAACGCCGTTTGACACGTTAAGTGCAGGCCAACTACACGCGTCCTCCTTTCTCTCTTTAATTCAGGACAAATGCAAAAAAAAACAAGGAATTTTTTATGATTATTACACCTAAGCTTAGCAGCACGACCACCCTATAAATACACAAAACTACCATTACTGCTGGATGTTCATACTCACCGATTCCAATCTAATAATCGCTGAACGTCGAATTTATCGCAATTGTCGCCAGGACAGGTCTTCTTGGACCAGAAGCGCAGTCTCTACGACCATATATACATGAGCGTCTCTTAGCCTATCCGCAAGGATGAGCAATAAAATGTTCCTGTAATACATAGTTTAGTTCGAAATTATGTCCACTGATGGCTACCGTGTCGGTTTTTGGCCTCAACACTTTATGATAGACCGTGCAGGCGTCGCTCGTTTGCTCGCTCATTCGCCGCCAAAAAATTATGTCCGCACGCGCCCAGGTGCAATTGGAAATTGGTATCGTAACATTGCTAGTAGTAAATCGAGCTAGTTGGCTTTTATTGTCTGCTATTTTGGCGAGCTATTAAAACTGTGCGCTCGTAAAATCGAAATACTAAATGAAAATTATGTACGATTACAAAATGTGCGCCGGTCGGGCTCATTTTGGAACATTTTCGCTACAGCAGACGCAAGTGCTTTTCGCTGCTCTTCAACCCGTAGCAATGTGTCCTTGTACCTTTGCACAGCATATTAAACAGAAAGTGATTTAATGTTAACCACACGGCATGCGCCATGAAATATTAATCTGGATCCGACCGATGGGAAATTCGGGGAAAGAATTGTTGTGCAAACGTTCCAAGGAAGTCATGTGCCGCGAATAGAGCTTCTGCAATAGTAAATCATTGAGCGTAGTGAGAATTCATAAATTATTTCCATTCTGCTGTGAAGCTATATTATAATATGGACGGAATTAGGATGACATGATGGTAAATTGAGTGTTCTGCAATTTTTAAGTGAATCATTATGTTTGTGTTCGGTAAAACTAGACTATCGAAGTCCTTAATCGTCGGTCGATGTACAATAAATTCTCATAGAACGTCAAGGAAATGGAAGCAATGATGGAGATGTTGATGACGCAATTACAGTTAGGGCCATTTCATAACGTTTATATGTGTTTTCAATCTTAATAATAAGGAACATAAAAATATAACACAAAAAGGATGAACCCTTTGTGACTACTAAATGCCTCTTCTCTTCCTCTTTCGCTGCCACGCCATTGTATCTTTCGCTACCACAATTTGTATTTTTTGTATTATCTTCTAATACCAGGATAGGTATATTTTCTTACCTACCCTGGTATTAAAATGTTAAACTGGAATAAATAATTGATTTGAAAAAAATACGAAATAAAGAAACTACAGACGTATATTAGTACTTACATAAATGACCAGATCGGTACTCATTATATTTTATATTATTTTCTTATATTTAGCAATATTTATCTTTTAATAATAAACTTTTATAACATATGTATTTTTTTAAGGAAAGTGGTATTTAAAAATGGTATTAAAATAACTTAAATTCAATATTTATTTTATATTTTCTTAAAAATAGTTAAATATACTTATAAAACCGAAACCCCCTCGGGACCCTCCTGAAGACTACTTAAAGAATCTCTCAAGTTCACTCCAAGATCCTGTTAAGACCACGTTGCTACACCCATTAATACTCCGTCAAAATCCCCTCAAGATGCCCTCAAGAGAACCTAAAGACCAACTCAAGACGCCACTAAATATTCTCCCAAAACCCCCTCGGGCCACCCCTCAAGGCTCCCTCAAGACTCCCTCAAGATCACCTCAATAACCCCGTTAAGACCACGTTACTTCCCCCATCAATACGCCGTCAGGGTCCATCATTGAGACCACCGGAAGAACTCCTGAAGACTCCAGTAAACCGCCCACAAGACACATCTCAAGACCTCCTCAATAACTCTTTAAGACTCCCTCAATTTCCCTTTGAAGATCCTTTCAGAACTCCCTCAAGACCCCTCTTCAAAATCCCCTCAAGAATTCGTTACGACCCCTTCAGGACCCCCTTCAGGACCCCTTCAGAACCCCACTCAGACTCTCCTCAAAACCCACAAAACCCCTAAAAACCATCTAAAATCTCCTCTCAAACCGCCCTCAAGACCTCCCTCAAGATCCTTTAAGAACCCCCTTAAGACCCCCTCAAGACCACCAGCAAGACCGCCTCGAGTAACCCCTTTTAATACTCCCTTAACATCCTCCCTCCCTCAAAACTTTCTCATAAGCCAATCAACACCATTCAAAACCCTCTAGACCCACCTGAAGGCCATCATGAACCACCTCAAGACCACCAAAAGACCCCCCGAAAAGTCCTACCCTAAAAATGCGTACGAGACTTACTCACAGATTTGTAATGAAAAAAACGTGACAGAATCACATATAAGACCCTGTTAAAACCACCTTAAGATCCCCTCAAGACCCGTCTTAGAAATGTCTTCCACAGAAATTCGTACAAGTCACAGCATTAGAATGACATAAAAACCGACAGAAAGACAGAAAGACATAAAGGCAGAAAGGCTGCAAAGGCTATGAATAAAAAATGAATTTGTGTAGTTTTAGATAGTGTGTGTACAAAAGCAGTTATAACAGGTGCTAAAAGTGTCCTTCTTGGGTTTGTATGCATGCTAGAGCCCGTTTTACTCCAAAAGAGCAATCGAAGTTGAACCATACATTGAAAAGTTTGTTCTATGCTGAGGAACGAAAAGACAAATTGCTTTGTCTTAACGGCCTTGATGAGGCATATAACGAACTCGAATATTGTAGCTGTGGACATCAATGCGAGCTAATAAACATAATAAAAAAGTATTCTTAGCTCAATCAGCAAAAGGGTTTCACAATATAGTGGCAGCTCATTTCTCTAATCAGTTTCTTTTTAAGAAATCTAGAAAAGTTTTTCCGACACGTTCTAATCAATTATTCCCAATGTATTGGTAGTTCTTTGTTTTTCTCATCAAATAATTTGCGAAAGCGAAGGCAGATTACTACCCTAACCCATTATAATAAAAAAATCACCCACAACATATCCGTATAACATTCTTTTCACCTCTACCAGTATCCGTTATGGGCACATCGCAGTCATAAAACCAAACTGTAACCATCCCCGTCAAAGATGTCCCAATTCATAAATGTATCCAAACGGAAAAATGAAAAATTATCTACAAAGAAATTGTGTCAAGAATCCACTAAAGTATCATTCATCTTGCCTGGCACGCACGCAAGGAGCAGGAGCAACCAAAAGTCAAAACTTACAACAATTCGAATGAAATGAAGATGCGAAGCGAAACGTCTTAATGCCATCGAAACAAAGTTGCTGCGGCCATTGCCACACGGCGTGCACAGAGTGATGCACAGTTGCAAAGAAAATCTTTGCTCTCACCTGTCACGTTCAGCGGTCGTCGCGACGATGACGTATGAGCTGTGAGCAGTTTCAGGACAGCTCAGCATGAATTGTGCACTGCATACAAACAACCGCTCCACCCACAATTCGCAATTTTTCAGAATCTGCACAACATTTTTACTAATATCCAACGTGCGTTTTCAAACACACCCACACACTCACACTTTTGGACTTAATATGCTTGAGATGTGTTCCTTCATATGCCTCAACTGCTTGCAAGCAACGCAGCCACCCATATGTGTTCCTTGCTGCAGTATATGCAGCTCTTGTGTTGGAATGTAATGTTTCAGGTTGGAGAATAACGCAGCAACTGTAATAACTTTTCTGTGCTGGGCACGAACCGTGTGCTTCGCATACTAAATAGCTTTCAAAGCCAATAGTGAGTGCATGTATGTGTGTCGGATGTACTTTGCACACAACAAACATGAAAGAATCCTATGATGCACATCATCCAGCAGTGCCGATATAGAAACTGCGGTGCTGAGAAGGAGAACACTGAAACGAACGGCTGTGCTGTTGACTTATGAACTGGAGCATGGACGTTAACTATGTTCTAACCCAGTTTCGAAACTGAATCTCACCCTAAAGTGTACCTAAGGTATGACGTTAAGGATAAGGATGCGTTAGCATCATTTGTCTTAATCGCGCGTTAAATATTCAGCAATAATTGATGATGTGAGTTTATTTCGAAGCACGAATGACCCATTTATGGAATCTTGACACACAGCGATAGTTTTCAAGAACTTTTTCATATCATTTTTCAAAACTATCCAGTAGTTGATGGTCTTTATCGGAAAGATAGAAAGAGGTGCTTCGTCCTTGAGGTATAAACTTGTTCCTCGATAATTTGCATTATTTCCTTAAGATAGTCAGACGACATGACACGACATCCATGGCCATTGGCGGTTTAACATCCTCCCTCTATCTTTGACATAATACACGATACAATGAAACACTTTGCGAGCAGGTGTATTTACAACAGGACGATTGATGATACTCCCACTCAGACACATACACACTGTTTCGGCAATACCTCCTCCCGAGGCAAATAATGTAAAGATACAGCAACTTCTTATCCTATGTCAAAATGAAATCCTTTCCGTTTTTTTTTTGTTCTCTTGTTTTCCCGTCTGTCAGACGTTCTACGTTCTACATTTTGCGATAAGGGTTGTGTAAAGGACGATACATTTTGACCTTATGCATGTGGATAAATGAGATGATGCGAAACGTTCTACTGATGAACAAACAGTACATACACAGTAACCAATTGAAAGCAGCAGCTACTTAATATGCATGTGAAATGTTTCCCAGCTCTTAGCTGCTTAAGACGAAGAATCGAAGTCCAATGCGACGCATATACCTATATAGTAGAGCAACAAGGCAGACATGGTTTCTGACATTTCGAAGAGCTTTCCATCAGTTGTGAGAGAAACTGAAGCAGGATGTCTCTACCGTTCGTTACGCTTTTATGTTAAATTCCTTTCAGCCAATGGATCAAAATCAGATCCATCCGGTTTCTATTCGGCTTCTTCAGAAGATAGTTGATTAATTAATGAAAGAGAGTACTTTATCTTGGATGGATATTCATATTTGTACTACATGTCAACATTGTGTAGTCCTGATGATGAAGTGGAAGTGAAGCCGGAAAACTTGTCAAGAAGTTGAAAGTTATTCCAAAATTACGTTAATTGACACTTGTTATTAACATTGTTTTTGGTCAATTGACAGCTAACTTAAGACCAATCAACCTTTTTATATTTTAAATAACCCTTTTCACGTTAAAAAATCCACAACAGACATTATCAGCTCTCCTTGCAATGCAAAATCGATCGAAATGACAATGTCCTTGTGACTAATTACTATAGAACAGAAATGAAAATTTGTGTCACAATCGTTAGAATCAGAAAAACACAAGAAACCGAAACAAAGGATATCATGACGTGGTTAGTTTTGTTAGTTAGTCTATCAAACGGATCTCTAACGTATTATGTATTTAATGGCCACATTTCTTGGCCAAACAAACCAGAAATCCTTTATAAAGCAGGTGACCACATATGTGTTTCGTGTCCATGTGACATCAATATCTCTGTCATGATATTGTCTCGTTATCCTTTGTAAAGCAAGAAAATGGTTCAGGATTTCAGATACTCAAATTAGAATGGTTTGTACAGAGTATATAGTTAATCTTACACAATCCTCTATATATATATATATAAGAGTGAATATAATCTCTGAAGTGTTCTTGCTGAAAATAACCGTAGTATCCTGGGTATTAGGAGATCACCGTAAGAAAATATGCCATTAAAGTAATCCCTCTGTAATTGAAGTATTTTTTAAGCATTAAACAAAATGTTAACGATTTTGGGCACACATTTTGATTCCCAAATATATTCGAATTAAATTTTAATTAAAAGAAATAAATTACGGAGTAAATAGGCCTACCTTCTGGCATTGTCCGTATTAAACACCTGGTCGGAAAATGGTGCAATAACATAAAAAACAATGGAAGTTATCCACTTGGCTATAATAAGGATACCTATTCGGCTATACACGTTTGAACGAAAATTCATTAATATCCTGTGACTGAAGAAAAGCTGTTAATTCGTTTTGCGTAAATTCTCCGAAAGGAGGCTTTTGAGAAGAGAGGTGGACGTGTAGGTTCTCCCAATAAGTTTCTTTTAACTTAAATTAGAAACTCTAATCGAAGAAATTCGTCTGAAGACATGCAATGTTTTTCTGACTTTTTTTAAAATTAAGAAAATTACATTTACATTGCAATTACATAAGGACGAGACCCTTAGAGATATACGGAAAAAAAGTAAAAATAAAAGAAAGAAATTAAGGAAAAGTTTCGTACCCGCCGCGACCTCTATAATATCCAACCAAACCCTCGAATCACTGCGCAATTGATCATACAAAGCTATTATCAACTCATGCTCATTGAAAGATTTTGTGTATTATATATATGTAGGTAGATAGCTTCAAAACTTATGTCTCACACGTCATCAAAACTTCTTCTGTGACTAACACTAACCAGATACTTAGTGGTACTTGTATCCTGACAGTACCCTTCCGTTATTAGTGAAGTCAAGGTAGTCATGGGTGTAGGAGTTGCTTGAATGTAAACGAGAGAGTATCTTTGCAATTGTCCGGACCTGGACGACCTGAAGGAGCTTGCGGAGTACAGCATCACCGATCTGATATCGTACCTGAATGCTATAAAGGTTGGTTATAATCATCCCAACTATCTTTCATTCCACAAAATCTATTAAGGACTGGGGTAGCAAATTTGCCACTCTACCTACCTACCTCTAGCAAGTAATAATATACCAAGGTCATCAAGGTCAGTCGTCTTGTTTGCGAGAAGCTTATGGCCATGGACCACAAACGTCTATAGCGCCAAATATTATTATTGATTTACCATCACAGTTAAATATTGGAAGACCTTGGTGACCTTGGTATATTAGTACGTGTGATATTTTTGCACTAAAGCGGAGAAAGATATTCGGAAAGTGTAATTGTTGTAAGGAAATATCCTATCTGTCAGAGCAAAAACTATAAAACAGCAAAATTTCACACATGGAGAAGCATTCACAACACACACACACTTGCATTAATATGCATTCATGTGTGCGTGAATAATACACGCCGGCGGGGTGATTTTGCAACAGGACATCAATTTGCAAGGAAAAAAATAAACTTTTCAAATCGTGTCGATTGGACTTTTGATGGTTGTTACGTTTTAGAGTTACTCGAGTTGACTTACGTCGGTTGGTGTATCATTGTCGTCAAAATGTAAAGTACTAGGAGCAAGGAATTGCGAACAAACATCATAAAAGGACAGCCACTATATGAGTGAGTACTTGCCGTTGGCGTACGTACATTCGAAAAGTTTTTCGTCAAGTATGAGATGAGATTGTTGGTGTAGCTTCATAAAAAAACAACTTTGATTATAAAAATTTCTGCAATAATAAAAAAGTTTGAATAAATGTTTATTCTTCATGTGGTTTATAGTAGTTTTTGTTTAATGGTCGTTGATTGCAGTTTTCTGCTAGAGAGGGATTGTGTTACAGTTTTACTGAATAGCTTCTATTCAACTATGCATTGTAATGCTGTTAAGAAATTATCGAGAGAATATTTGTAAAGTTATTAATATTACTGACAGTAACACTTAATGTGTGAGACAAGAAGAGAAAGAACATTTTATTAATCTATAAATATTATCCTGTCCGTAATTTTGATAGTGTTACGCTTTCCTTAAACATTTCTTTACCCTAATAAACCATTCAACATATAAAGCTAAATCCTTTATAGACACAAACACTACTCAAGCACAGCAAAAGTTTAATAAAAAATGCACAAACCCCCAAAACAAAAAATATAAAACAAAAACCATGCAATTTGCTGACCAAAAAAGCAACCTCTGTGTGAATGGCAATAATAATTAATGAAACGAACTCACAAATGGCCAAACTTTTTAATTTCATTAAAACTTATGCGATTGTTGTCAACTAAACAAGACACAACACATACACACAGACCAAATAGTTCAAATAAATGAAGTTTTTTTTTATTCATCTAGATGATCTGCACATTTTCTATAAATGACCATTGGTCTCCGTTGGTAGTTGTTGTCAGCATTTTGCGTTTTGCAGTTCATGTCGAAAATGAGTGACTATGAAGGGAGAAAGTTTATCTGTGTATCGCATGAATGTGAACTTTTTTAGTTAAGGACCTATTCCTTAGCTTTTTTCTACAAAAATCACACTCTGATTCATGTTTTTAACAAACATCTGATGAGATTTAGTCAAACTTAGCGTGCTGCATTATTTTTCAAAGATAAACAAGGACTCTTGGAAAAATCTCAAACCTTGCCATTAAACAACTTGGTTGCGAATTATTATTTTTTTTCAATGTTTTTTTTACTATCTTAATACATTATTATATTTTTTTTTGAAGACAACCCTAGGCCAAGCGGTTGATACTGCTACCTAAAAAGATCTATTGCATCATAGGATGTAGCTAAACTAAGGGACTTACTACCTCCCTATTGAAGGATACTATGACCTAGTGGCTCAAGAAAATTGGTCTCCTTAACCAGATTAATGCAGGGAAATCACAGAGAATGTGATTGCAGATGATTCATCATCTTCCAATCCTATATTAATTCTGCTAAGGTGTTACCGCAAGCCACAATGATCTGTGAGAAAGCCGACCAGCTTGCTAATGCTATCCTTATCTATATCAAGCTTTGAGATATAATCCCAACAAGCTAAACGAAGTTTTATTTCCCTCTTATAAATCATCGCTGTGGTGGCAGCCCAGTTGATACCACAGTAGGTTTCCGGTTCTAAGTACGCAGGTTCCGATCCAGCCCTATTGATGTTCCTAATATGTGTCTTCAAAATATGACCGACGACCTCACTATTGTTTTGGGATAACCTCTGGAATGTGGCTCCATTTTTTTAATTTAATTTTTTTTTTAATGTACGCTAAATGGACTTGCACCCTTATTATGCCAAGCAATAGCGGTGGCGTTAAGGCATTAAAAATAGGAAAAGAGGAGATGTCTATGCAGATGCGTCTTGGACGCATGTCTACCATATGTAAATGGTGGTTTAAAAGAGCGCTTAATTTTGTTTTTTAGCTTGTATTTGAGATATCGATATAGGTTAAAATATTACGGAACATAACATCTTGCAAATGTCCTCCGCAGATACTCATGGTGAATGCGCTAAACTCAGTTTTTCATAAGTTTTGACATAAATCCAATATGCTAGCTCGGCTGTTCGCCTCAGTGCTTCCTCCCAGTTGATTAGAAATGAAACCGGTCATTCCTCTATCCTAAACTTTGTCAGAATCCCGCACAACATAGACTACACCACTCCAAAACTCCATTTCAACCAAAACATTCATGTCACCGTCCCCTCCAGATCATTCTTAGAAGAGGGCGCTTACCAGGAAGATGAACACACTCAATTTTATACAACGCGCTATCACTTTTCTTCAAGTCCGATCCTCCCATATTTGTGATTGTCCTACTCAATTGAAAATCAGTCGCACGATAGTTATGTGGAATGAATTGCCCGATTCTGTGTTTCCGCTTTTGTATGATCTGCAGTCGTTTAAGACACACATGCATTGACATCTCATCCTTTCCTCTCCCTAATTACCTAACGACCACGCTGTTCTAAGCATTATAAAGGTGCAAGCGTGTGTACATTATAAAAAAAAAATGTCACCCATAGTTTTACTGTTAATGATAATCGATAACTATGGGAACATTTCTATTTAAATATAAGTAGGGCTTAGCGATTGTAAAAAAACATTTGCGTTAGTATTCAGTTAACCCAAAAACCACTAGCTCCAATATTAAAGTACTTTCCCCGATGAAACTTTAATTCATTGACAACATAAAAAAAGTTTACACTTCACTGCCTTAGGCTTAAAATGTTGTGAACATATCTCAACAAAAGACTCACCTGAAACTTGTAACCAGATAAGCAGCAATAGTTTAATCCTAAAAAACTTGCTAAAAATCAACTGTATCCATAAGTGGCAATTACCAACTTGTGTGGCAAGAGGCCACAATCTAACCATGACTTTAGGAATTTTAACATGGAACGGGTCTAACAACCCCTTAAATATCTGCAAAAATTACCAATAAACGTACTTTTTTGAACAACTCATTACGAAACTTAATTAAAAAAATGCAATTGATCGGTTCGTAAGCCGCAATTAAATGCTGTACATGTTGATGACCGTGATGCAATGGACGTCTGCCGCACATAAATCAAAAACAAAAACCAATCGGAAGATTTCCTTGTCCCACACTCACGCTCAGCAGCGCAGCACAGAATGGATTTAATTAAACAATTCGAATGGAATTTGGCAAATGTTTGCCAGGCCATCATTCGCATAATTCTATCGAAGGAGAAAAATTACCCGTAGAATGCGCACGGAAATTATTACAGAAAATGCGTGCTTATGACGCAAAGTGCCAGTACATTCAAAAAGGGGGTCGTCGGTCGCCCAACGACGTGCGCGAAGTGCGTGTGCGAAAATTTAATAACAACAAAATTAATGTTTTCAATATGTTTTTCCAGTGCGTTTTCCATTTGGAATGTTTTTGTGGGGTGTCTATGGCAAAACAATACCGGAACTTGAATCGCCGAATGTCTGTGTTGGTTGGTCGTCCTAGCGATCACTCGCATTCGCATATAGAACTCGAAATAATGAATTGCGTTTGATTGAATGATTTTGTTCGTGTGTACGTCAACTGATGCGCGTAACCAAGATGGATATGTGAATGCGGTGTATACGAAGTTTCCTTTGGCAAAACTCAATATGAAAATCCAAACAACCACTTGCATCAGGAATGATGGACTGCAAGCGAGTTGTATTCCGCCCAGCATCCTAACGCTGCACATCGCTGTTGGCCGAATGCACCACAATGACACGCGACTCTGTAAAGCAATAATTTTGTCAAATTACCTCATAACAATTCAAGAAGGGTGAGATTGCTAAGCAGATATAAAAGGATCATAAATTCGGGATGTTGTCAGCTACGTAGCGATTCACTCTTTGAAATATTGCATCCTTTGTACCTGCGCGCGGAAAAATAAAAAAACAGATCCTCTAGCGAAATACATATACACCGCAATGAATCCTTCCCTGCGTTCGGATGGTAGGGATGGTTTTCCATTTACTATATGGCAATATGCAATCTCTACGCTATCAAATTGGGTAATTTTGTCATAAATGCCTTCCCTTCTGCTCATTGGAGAGCGGCAATTCGCCATTATTACGTTTTTATTTATTGGGTTTTTTATTTAATCTACCAAAGAGATTATCAACAAATCATATTTGCTAATCTGATTTATTGAACCATCTGCTAGTGAACTAAGTGGTTGGGACTCAACTTCGAAATGGAACTATCGAATATATGACTGGATCCTGTTTTTAAATTGCCCTTAAAAATGTGTCTTTCCTTACAAGAAGCCCTTATCTTACTATTTGTAAAACAAGCTGAGCTGGCTTCACACGAAATGCCATCATACACCTCATCAACATGTTGAACGCTTCAACACTTTACTTCTCAGAAAAAGAAGCAGCATATCATCGGCCGCCCATAATATTTCAATGTGGATTAAAACTCCACACATACTGCACTATTATCCAAAAAATACTGCAATGAAACAGGACAATAAAAACCATGTGCGACATGCTGTACCATCTCTTACAACACACGTAACGCATGTATGTAAGTACTGGAAAGTACACGTCGCACATATGGATGGAACGGAATAGATCGTTGGAGCGCTCCAGCCCAAAAAGAAGGAGTAGAAATCCTCATTAAGCTGATTATAATGTTATCCGTTTATGATCCGCCGTCCATCTTTCTCGCAAATAAAATTCTGCTGCACTGTGGATATGCCTTGGTTTGGTTTTTGTCGTCCGCATTTCCACAGGATATTATAATTTACTCGCAACACATCCGATTTTCGAAAACCACAAAAGCAAAACAGCAAAGTCCCAGAGCAAAACTAATAATTATATGCAGTCAGGCACAAGAGCAGGATGCTAGGAACGTAGAGCAGACTTTTTCGACGACACACGGCGAGACGACCACTACGAGTCACCAATGTACGTACCATGCGAACTGCAACACTTTACGCTGGCGGCAGCAGACATCAGGACACAATCAGGAACTTACTCGACTCTGTTCAAAATTATTTCAATTTAATTTCGCAATCCAGAAGTAACAACAAAAACCAAACCGAAATGACTCTGAGAAAAATCATAATAATAATAAAGTCCGCTCCCCCCTTCGTTGCCGATGCTGCACACTCTACAATGGCATCTGACGACGCAATGCAACGCACTTCCCGTCTGACTCTCTGTTAAATGCTAATTAGATTTAAAGATAATACTATAAATCCGCAGCGATAGTGTGTAGTGCTGTTGTTTTGTGCAGCTTATTCCGTGTAGACTCGCAAAGCGTCGACACGTTCCAAGGGCTCTCCAGGCCACATCTCACGGTCGCCGCATGTGATGGTAATTCCGTCTCAACGCGATATTTATCGTTGTCGGTCGTTTGGTCGACTATAGCCACCCTTCAGTGTCTCCTTATTAGGTATTATGCCGTACTCACAGGTTTTACGAATATTATGCAAATATACAATATTCGGTACGGTTCGCAGGTACAGGACAATATAACGCAATGTGGGACAATGGCAGAAAAACGCGACTAGAAGTTTTATTACTTTATACTCTATACGAGTAGCAGTAAATCAGTCATTGTGAGACTTTACTACTTATCTTCTCAATTATTTTATGTAAAATACATCTGATAACGTAACATGAGTATTTCTTTTACTGACGTTTTAGTGGCAAGCACCTAGCCCAAAAGAAGAAGGAGCAGCATATGTACGCCCAGATACCTGCTTCAAAAGCTATAGTAAATGGAGTAAACTTTGCTAGTGTAGCTGCAATGGGTACTTCTAGCAAGCCAGCAACCATCAACAAACCACCACCAACCATCCAAGCAACCAACAAACCAGTAAAAAAGCAGGCCCCATCTACCGGAAAATCAAACATCTTCGACAATACGGAAAGACTATTTAGGGCAGAGCTTTTCACAAATTTGCAGAAGGCGAGAGAAGTCGTGTCTGCTTATTATGAGAGGTCAAAAACAACCGTTTTGGTTCACAATAAGCAGGAAATGTATATACCCATAAAATGTGAATCCCATTTATTCGTTAGCAAGGCGTATCACACTTAAAATATTTATTAAAACTAATAAACCTGACATTCTTCTTTTTATAGAAAACAAATCTTACGGGGAGAAATCCGTTCAGTCCTGACGGATACAATTTCCACAGGGTCGACAAAGGCAGTGTTCGCTCTGGGACGACGGTCCCTATTAGGGACACTATGACAGGCGAAAAGGTGCAAGTCAGTGGTTTTCGTAGCATGGAAGCAAACGCTGTTAGCATTAAAGTTAACGAAGTTGAGACCTTGTTGGTAATATCGGTGTACAATCACTGCAATGCAACGAGGGAAAATATCAAACGGGATCTGAAAACTATCTGTGATATCTCCTCGAGACACATATACTGTGTGGTTGGAAGATACTTTAACGCTAGACACACTCGTTGGCAAGACGAACTGTGCAACCACCAAGGAAGGGGCATTGCAGTTTGGCTGGACTTTAATCCACATCAACATACGACGGACGACGTACCCTCGGACACCGTCCATTCTGGAATTCTTTCTGGCAACGAAAAAAATCAATATTCTTCCAGAATTAAGAAATTATTCCTGTATGGCGCATTGCAGTGACTCAGAACATATGGCGATCGAGTTTCGAGTGTGGTTGAATCAGCAAATGGTGCAAGTCACCCCAATACCTGAACTACACATCAACTTTAGGAAAATAAACTGGAGCCAATTTAGATCGGAAGTTGAAGCTGAACTTCCAATTCCAGCGGTCTGCAGAAATCTGGAGAATAACTAAATTGATGATGGTATCAGAAATTTCGAGACTGCAGTGAACACAGCCATCGATCGGCAGAAAAGAATTCGAACTAGAAGGGATCGCTTCCAACACTTGCCTGGCAATATATAGGCAATATAGGCAATACATACTCACAAACAACGCCTTAGGAAACACCTTAAGAAGATCTTCAATATGACACCTAACACAGACAACGACGAATACCAGTCTATACTTTCGCAACTGCGTTGTTCAGGTAACATGTTTCGTCACGCTGTGTGGAGATACCAGGAAGATAAACTGACCAAACGTCTCCAGGACATCAAACCAGGCCCTGATGCTTTTAAGAAGCTGAAATCTCTGATTGGAAAGCGTATTTCCATTCCAGAGATTATCACCATTGAAGATCGAACAGCACCCAGCGCTGCAAAAATACCTGCCATTTTGAAATGAGCTTTACGGTGGAAAACGCAACTTCTCCAGGAAATTCTATAGTGGAGTTCAGTGAAAAAAAAACCGCTAACACACCCGTAGACGGCGATATGTTTACCGGAACAGCTGTTGTCAGTGATTTAATTATGAGTGGAAACTCAAAAAATCATCAGGTGCAGACGGGATTTCTAACTTTTTGCGTGAAAAGTTAATGGGTATTGCAATTGTGATGTTAACCATCACTTTCAACAATTGCCTAAACAATGGTTACTTTCCAGACAAATGAAAGGTCGCCAAAGTAGTACCAGTTCCCAAGAAAACTGACCGCTCCAGCGTAACTGGTTTCCGTCCAACAGCCTTACTGTGTTGTATCAGAAAAGTATTGGAATCTTTGATCCGTAAAAAGATCAATACGTTTTGTTCGGAAAGGAACCTTATTCCTTTCTTTCTGTTCGGTTTCCGAGAGAAGCACTCTACCCTGCACACTCTGCTGGAAATGAAATTTCACAATGACGTCACTAAAGGACTGAACGTCAAAAGTAGTACTAGACATCAAAAAAGCTTTCGATAGCGTTTGGACAAACAGGCTATTGAAAATTCCTTAAAACAAAGTCTTTTCTGCAGACATTTCAGACATTTCTGCGATAAAATAAATATTTTTGCCCCATAGTCAATCCAACATCCTGTCTGAGATAATAGTTTTAAAGAGGACACTCTGTTTGCCTAAACAGATCCTCACATATTTTGCATAACGCACACAGCTTTTCCTGGCCCAGGTCCAGACATACCTACGTATGTATATTCATTACGCTTATGCATCAAATACCCCGTAGAACAATCCTTACATGGGATACAGGGACTCGACTGCAATGGGATTCTGAATTGGTTCACTGCTTCACTCACAGTCAAAAAGCAATTTGACATTTTCCAAGCGGTATTATTAAGGATTCGCCGTGTTGTTGTTGTGTTGTTTTAATTTTGATTCATGGCGCGTTGCGCAAGGCATTGTGACGTTATTATTGTTATTCTTATGACTACAGGGGATTGTGTCGCATACATTTTCGAAATCATCAACACATGCACAACAATACCCAGCCTAGGGATGTTTTTGTTCTTAAGATAATGTCACCGCGTTGTTGTTGTACTTGGATTACTTCTCTCTTTCTCTAGCCACGAATGGAATGAGGGTGCGAATATTTATTGTAGTTACGGCAACGTCGTTAAAACTGTCCTTTATTCCTTTAGAACAACAAAACCCCAAAAGGATTTGCACCTATTACAACATCCCTTGCACTGTGAATGTAATTTATGGGGTTATGGCTTTGAATATTAACGCAGTTAGCCTTAAGAAGAAAATAAGGAAAACACATTTCACTTTTAATTAAAAAAATGTTTGATTTACTGCATAGGGGAGGGTATGGGTGGTTTTATTTAAAAACAAAAAGATAGAAACGCCGGAAAACATATTTCCTTACGTTTTGAAAATTAAAACTGAAACTCAAAAGCTTCTAGCACACATTATTTTGTCGAGCTATCCTATTAAAATCCGGTCGATCTTTCCGTTTCTTTAAATTGTTTTTAAGACAAGAAAAAATAACGATTTTTGGCAATGTGTTGTTCAAGAACGACATGAGGGATTTTTTCTTATCTTAATCCTAATAATGTGTTCAGACATTTCTTATTGTTAACACTTGCAAGTGACAAGCAAAAAGCTGAAAGATTTGTAGAGTATCTGAAAGAAATTTCCCAACCCAACTCAGGGGAGCATGATGACTTGATTTGCGAATAACTATCAGAAGAAGCTGAAGAAATATGCACCACATGTGAAGTAGCCATGTGAAGTAAAAAGGAAAATAAAACGTTTAATATGAAAAACAAGTCAAATTCTCAAATAGCTCCCAAAAAAAGCAATTTCGAAGTTTACATGCATCATAAACGCTGCATTTAAATTAAAAGACGTCCCACAGTTATGGAAAGTAGCTGAAGTTAACATGATAGCTAAACCCGGAAAAACATCATCCTATAGGCCAAACTTTTTCAAAAAACTGGTAGCAAAACGTACACATTGGCTTTCGAGTGAAGCATTCAACCATTGATTAGGTACACCAAATAACAAACATCATTGAACAAGCGATTGAAGAGAAAAAAATTTGTTCTACAGTCTTTCTTGATGTAGCACAAGCATTTGATAAAGTTTTGCATGAGAGATTAGTATAAGAACCAAAAAAGATACTACCCAACGAACATGCTGAAGTTAAAAGATCGTAGTGTACCGTAGTTTTCTCAGCCGGGGTAAAGTCAGGGTGACCAGGGTCCAGAAAAAAATGGGTCGACACAATCAAATGTCTATTTTGGTGACTCTTCGACTTATCGTCTTTATTTGTCTGTTTTTGTAAATGTATTACACGTAAGGTTGTGAGGTTGCGTTTGCCTGGGCAACGTGAGAGCCCTTGACGGTGCGTGAACTTTGCAAATGCGTGACCCTAAACGATACGCTAGCCTGAGCACTGTGATCCTGACCGAAGTGCGAGCCTTGCACGATGCGTTGTCCTGAACGATGCGCTTGCCTGAGTGACGTGATCCTGACCGAAGTGCGAGCCTTACACGATGCGTGGTCCTAAACGGTGCGCTAGCCTTAGTGATGTGATCCTGACCGAAGTGCAAGCCTTACACGATGCGTGGTCCTAAATGGTGCGCTAGCCTGAGTGACGTGATCCTGGCCGAAGTGCGAGCCTTCCCTGATTAGTTATTTGACAGAAAAATTGTTAGAACTAATCGAATCTATGTGCAGACGAAACCTATCAGCGAAATTCTGGTATGTATAGACGTAGTAACCCACCGGGAAAATCTATAAGTGAAGCTACGTTATACGACGGCATTGGAAGCGATAGAGCAGAGAAATCTTGGCACCGAAATGCTGATATGCAACCCGCCGGGCAATCTATAATTGATGCTACGTTATACGACGACGTTTGCAGTGAAAGAACAGAGTAACGCCGGCAGAGAAGCTTCGCCAGTTAAGTAAAGATTTATTATAAGTATCACTTACCGTTCGACCTTTTGTTATTTTCCGCAATATAGTTAGTTCTAGATTAGTTCGCAACGTGCCACACTGTGATTGGCCAATACAGTACAGTGGCGTGATGTTCCTCACAGTACATTTCGGACAGATACTTCGCTAACGAAGGCAGCAGACTAACTTATTAATTGCTGAGCTTAAGCTCCTTTTCTAAAAGTATTTTTTCATTATTTCCCTTTTGGCACATAAAAGAGATAGACACATATTAGCAGCTTAAAGAAATCAAAGCTGTTGTACCCCAAGGAAGCGTTCTTGAGCCAATACTATATCTCCTCTATACTCACGATATTCCGACGCTAGAATACAACACGATTGGCGACACGGCTTTAATGGCAGTTGCTGAAAATAATGTGTGCCTAACTCTTAAACTATAAGAGGCGATCCCGCGCAAATTCAAAATTGGACAAGAAAATGGCGAATGCGATTAAACGAATCAAAATCAGTACACTTCATAAATATAAAAGTAGATCACATACCATTGTATATAAATAACCAAGCTATACCGTACGCAAATTGTGCACAGAATCTGGTTATGAATTTAGATGCGAAACTTCGCTGGATAGTCCAAGTTAAAAAAACAAGCGAGGAGATAGGTATTCGCTACAGAAAAATATACTGAATGATAGGAAGACAATCTTGCCTATCAACATATATAACAAAGTTTTGCTTTATAAGCAAGTTATAAGAACCATATGGAGTTATAGTATTCAAATTCGGGCTTGTAACAAAAGAAAAGCAACATTCAAATCATTCTAAAGTTTCAAAACAAGGTGCTGAAAAACATTGTAAATACACCTTTCTATGTTAGGAACGATGACCTTCACAGACACCTTGGCGTGGAATGCGTACAGAATGAAATACACAGATTCACCAAAAAGCATGCGAATCAACTTCACCACTACACGAATCTTGAAACCAACCCACTCTTGGACTACACAAATCTAGTGAGAAGACTAAGAAGAATCAATCCTATTGAACTAGTGCAGCAGATATAATTATGTATATTCACCAAAGAAATCACAGAAGATAGTCCTCATAAAAGACTTTAAAAGAAAATTAGATTTAATTTTACAAAATGCAAAACAAAAAGGTCAGTCCCCTAAAGGCAATAGGTTAGTTACATTCCCTAATTGCAGCGCAAAATTTTGAAACTAAAAAAAAACCAACATTATTGTTTTCTTAAAACCGTGCTACAGTTATAGCAACAATTAATGCAATGCTATCCGCCAGTGTGAAAAAAGGATCCAATTAACCAAAGAATTCCAAGAAAAGAAACTCACTACAATAAGCTGTTAACCTTTCCCTTCTATGTCACCACATTGCAGTTAATTCTGAAGGACCTTTACTTTGTTATTCACATTTCATTAGGAAACTTTGCTACTTTCCTTTCTGCCCTTCTCGTCACCATTGTTGCAGAAGCACAGCAAGAAGGTCTTTTATTATGAATGACACAATCCGCAACAAAAACAAAAACTCCGCGCACCACTGCCACAACATTTACTTAAAAAGCGCTTAAACTGTGAGGATGAAGGATGACGAAAAAAAAACGTGTCCTTTTACTTTCTTGGCGAGATTAAGCCAACCCCAAAACTCCCACTCACACACAAAACGTCCCGCATATTATTACGTGTGATGACATTTTCCCTGTGTACTTAAAAGTTACCGAGATCGCCACCGCTGCGCCGTCGTTCTATCGTACGACACAGGACAGTCTCTCAGCTCTGGTGGGTTTTATTTAAAATGGCGACATTGTTCGGCTCCCTCCATTTACCATTCCAATTTTAAAAACACGCCACGGCATAACAATCGCCGCTACAAGAGTTCACACAACAACAAGCTACAACAAAGGTAATAATCATCCTGTTGTACCTACGGACACTATGTCCAGCAAGAGAAAGGAAAACGAATTTCTGCAGCGCATTTACTGCATGGACCGAGTCCAGTTAAGAGTATAATAAAAACGTACTAAGGACACTCTACTTGTGCTACTTCCATCTTCTTTCGAAGGTTCGGAGCGCCGTTGCCCATGTGATAACAGCAGTTAAGGACAAAAAAATTGGTTTCGCTTATTTCCATCTCTGCGAATTGTGTCCGATCAAAACCCCAGCACGTTGCACTGCAAGGACAACAGAAAGAACAATAATCGACTACGATGTGCAAGGATTAAAAGGAAAAATTGAATTGAGCGCCTCGACTCCAACTACTGCATCGGACATAACTATTATGTATGTAGTAGTGGGACTTGGGACACTGGAATAATACAAAGTAAGGGCAAGCACACTTTGTTAGCGACGTTGATAAAAGTGCAAATTGGTCCCAGGCAACATTCTTAGTAAGCGGTGTTTTTTTAAAGATTAGGGCGAAAGTTTCGATGGAAAAAAAACCACAATGTGCACAGTGACGTTATATGCAGTGGTTTATGAAGGAGATATAAGGATGTCGTTTTCAGTGCGTTTGTGGGTGGACGTGTGTGACGGAAAGGCAAACGCTTTTTTATGCTCCAGCACCTCTTTTCGGTATTATCTGATTGTAAAACTACCTTCTAAAGAGATAAACAATTCGACAGGAACGTTTTATAAAAATTTCCGAAGGACATGAGATTAATCGAGATCATTTTTTTCAACATCCCTAACATTAAATAATAGCCCACAAATTCACAACCTCTAGATGTATTAGTGTATATTATTTAATTTAATATCAATTACCCTCGAAATCCCTTGAAGCGTACGCGTCTTATCAACACTATTAATAGAGTTAGTGAAAGTGCAATCAGATTTCCTGTGTGAGTTGAGTTTGGCTCTGATGTCTTTCTGAGAGATTTTTGAGAACCTTTCTGTTTTTCTTAGCTCATGCATTTCGGAGCAGAAGTTCCTATAGGCTAAGCCGAGCTTAGCCTTCTTAAATTTTGCCTTTTATTCTTTCTGTTTATTCCTTTAAATCTCCCAGTCGCTTTCAATATCTGTTTTTAAGGCTCTATTGAGAAGCTTCCGTGAGACCTTGCGAAGTTTTTGAAGTTCACTGTTCCATCAAGGAAAAATTTTCCCTTTGCACTCCTTTCTGGCTGGACAGGATACAACAAAGCTATCCATTATGGATTTACATACAATTTGTACTCTTTCTTCAACTTCAGCTTCGTTTGTGATCTTCCTTTTGCGCCTCCAAGGACTGGTTTTAGCTTTAAGAGACTCTTGGAATTTCGCACAGTCAATTCTTCTTGGATTTCTGCCAGCGGGAATTGTGTTAAATTCGGGGCTTAACTGAAAGCCAATATATCGACGGTCGGACAATAAGATATCTTTCATCACTTTCCATCCTTTGATTTGGTTGATCATCTTGTCGTTTGACAGGTTTAAATTAATCCCTTCTTTCCTCTGACTGTTCATAAATGTTGACTCTTTGCCAATTTTATTTATTACTTAATCCGTGGAAAGTTGAAGTTGAAGTCCTTTGTTGTTGCATTTGCTGCTTCCCCAGACGGTATGCTGAGAATTCGCATCGCATCCAACAATTAGACCAAGATGGTTAGATTCAGAGTATCTAACCAGCTCCATCAGTTCACTTGATGGAGAGGGCTAATGAATTCATATGCGAGATAAGCAGATGCCACAATAGTCTCTGCCTTTTTCCCACATATCTGATAAGATATTTTAACTGCAACAAGATTTTGAGGACAGAACTGTCGCAGTAAATTGACTGAGATAATTTTAGGAATTATCAAACAGACCAGAGGACGATTACTGCCTTCATGATAAAAGACAGTGACCCAATTAATCAATCCTTAGCCACAGATATGTCCACTATATACCTATGGCTCTCGCAAAAGGATTATAGACATTATCTATAATATGTTCCCCCTTTATCACCGCCACTTCCCTTCATGAGCTCTGAGGCACGTTCAAGAAAGTAGTAGGGACGCAATCCGAACCTTTCTTTCAGAATCTTGACAGATGACTTATCCCCCCCCCCAAATGCCGGCACCACAATATCATTTTTTGAGGATCTAAAGGTATCTTATTGATAAGTTTCAGACTTAAATTCGCCTAGAATCGGTTTAAAGACCTTAAGACCGCCTATGATAGCATAGCCATAGTAGAACTATGATGAGAAATTCTCTCATCCAAAGTAAACTGACCCGACTAAGTTGGTTGACAATTTAATGAAACATGTAGGATTATTCAGAAATCCATCTAGATTTACTTAAGCCTTATAAAAGACAAAATGGCGTTGGACTAATAAAAATCCTTCTTGAAGTCCAAATTCTTTTCTCGCGGTAGCTAAGAGCTAAAGCTGAGTTCATATCTTCATAACTTCATAAATTAATTTGAATTTGGAATCGGTCTTAACATCATCATCATCATTATATTTATCTCTACAAACTGGATACGGCTCAGGCCTCCTGCAAAAATCTCTCCAACTGTCCAGATTTTAAGTCAATGTCATCCCATTTTGTCTAAACTTCAGTTGCGTTTATTTATTTTCACGCGCCCATAGCCGAAAGTGACTGTTTCGTACGCTATAAACTAGCCTCGAAAGTAGCCCATAACAACAATAGTTATGTTATGATATAAACGTCTTTTGTTATTTACTGCAATCTCAGCGAACACATTGCGCATGAGCAAGAATTCTCTTTTGTTTGTCATTTGTGATTTCTGCTTCTCTCTCGATTTAGCAGAAAAACCGGTTTGGACGCGTGAAAAATTCATTTCTTTGTTATTTACTGCAGTCACAGCGAACACACATTCTCACATTTCTGCTTCTCTCTCGTTTAAGCAAAAAAAAACCGGTTTGGACGCGAGAAAAATAGCGTACACGACTTGCAGAAAAGTGCTCATCGTGCTCGTTAGATTGCTTCGACCTCGCACGATAAACTCCACTTTCCTTGCTCGTTCTGTAATATACTATATTCTACTACTTGAGTTCGAGGCGTTGTACGGGTGTACAATTTGGCACTATCGACACTAATTCGGTCACTCTCCTCAAAAAACCGAGCCCTTAAGAAGTAGCTTACCAACACTATTGATCTTATACTGCAACTACACCCGATCACCGACAACTATTCTATCCAGCAGTATTCAATACGGCGATCCCGAAAACTATGGCTTCGGCACTAATATCGACTACCACCCCACCCCCAGCATCAGAACTTTCTACCCCCCACCAAAAGTACTTGATCCCAGGTGGTAAGTAATATGTATACCAAGTTTGGTTAAAATTGGTCAAGACGTTCCAGAATTAGAGGGCACTAAACTTTCAAACATAAATTCTCTATTTTATATATATACAAGTATATAGATTATCAACTTCTTGCAACTTAATAATTAGTGCATTTTTGTTATAGAAATTCTAATAGCAAATCAAGCAATTAGCATTCCTTAACATACCGAACCATCGACATTACAATTCAATGTTGATTTCCATTCAATAGTAGTTGCACAGAGGTTATTTCTAATACCAGACAGTTTCTATAAAAGCGCTTTACATAAAATATACTTTGATTTTGTTTATGTATATGGTATACAAGTGACCTTATAATTCTACGTCAGATACAACCCAGACAAATGTCACACAACTTGCCACAAAGCTCAAAATCAATGTAGTCGAAAAGTTCATCTTCTCACAGATATATCCTTATAATATAAATACGACATGAATCAATTGTGCAAGCGTCCATGTCGTTCTCACAAGTTTCAAGCTAACGTACACCTTATTGGAAAACGATTTGAAATGCATCAGGCGAGCATTCAGACTACGGACAAAATAGATTTTCGTTCTATCCCTTTACTCGTTCTCGTCTGGACTGTGGATTCATGTTAGCTTTGCAATTCTATTTCGACAAACAAAACCAGACATAAGGATTATTTCCGCATATACCTTGTGAAGTTGCAAATGCAAAGTTATGACCGCACCTAATGTTCTTGTTGCCCACCAATGTATTCCAAGATATTCACAATGCAATTTGCAGTCCATTTTCACCAGTACACTCGAACGGTTTCTTATTCAGCTGAGCATACTCGTATGTATGTCCGTAAATGCTAAAGACTCGTACATAAGACTCTTTCCGAATATTAATATTGATACTCAACCATTGAAGATTTCCTTCATTTCCTTTTTCGGGCACAACCTTGTGCTGGACACTTTTTTCCAAAGAAACAGCCGTCAATTCGTTGATAATCTTAAAACTGCCTTAACCCATGTATCCCGAAAAGGAGGATCCTTTAACGCGCCATTGATAGACGTTAAACCTCTTCAGACAATGGACGAAAAAAAAGGAACTTTCCATTATTATTTCGTCCATCTGCCTGATTGTCAGTGATAGTCAATAGTCCCGCGTCTGTTCGTCTGCTGGTCGTCTGCTGAGAAAATCAAGAGGGTGCATTGTGCATGCTTTATTTTAGTCTGTCTGGATCTTAAACCTTTTCACTGACTGCAACAACGCACATCTCGAAGAGGATATTTCAAATATTCATTGCCGCCGTGCAACTAATTTCGAAACGAAGAGCCCCGACACGCTGCACCTATTGCTGCACTAAACTACTAAATTTCTGACGTGAGCTGTCTCGTTTCGTAGCGGGCGCTACCTCTGCTTGTCTGTCAAGGTTTCTTCTGATTGTCGTTACGGACATCCGGCTATTAAAAATGCATATACCGTAAAAGTAGGTGCAAATTTTAAAAATTAAATATAAGAAAAATTTTAGAGTACATTCAACGTCACTAGTGTTGGTAGGTAGGTAGGTAGGTAGAGGGGCGGTACTTGCCGACTTCGCGAGGTCCTCAAATAGCGCTTTAATGTGTCGTTTTGCTACGACAGTCCTTAAGAGACCTAATGTAACGATAAATGGTTGTTTTTGGTTATATCCAACCTATAGTATTGAGGTACAATATCAGATCGTTGAGGCATTACTCTGAAAGGTTCCTTCAATTCAGAAAAGAAAGAAATGCTCAGTTTGCGGAAACAGTGAGCCGCAAGGGCCAGACACTTGCAAAGAAAATGAATGAGAGTTTCTTTCTCATTCACATTTAAGCAGCTCCTGCCAAAGGTATTGTGAATGATTCCCAGTTTGGCTACGTAGCAGTCTACCGGCCAGTGGCTCGTGGTTATGGCAAACGCTCTGGAAATATCTTTCCTAGATCTGGAGATCAGCTCGGTGGATTTGTTTTATTATGGGAAGGCCACATCGCTCTCGACGTGGTGCAATTGGTCAAATGGCTCCAGCTTAGCTGTGCTTTGGTGGTAAGGAAGGCTAAAATACGTTCCCTAACGGAGCTTAAATGACAGCAGACTGTCTCAGTGCAGTCCGTGTTCAGTGTGACGCCCTTCTTTACCAGTACGACTGCTTTTTCATTGCCGTCAATGTCGCTGTGCCCCGGTACCCAAACTAGGCTCAAGTCCATGCTTTGGCTTACCGAAGCCAGTTCGGCCTGGCACTGCCTGAAGTGCTTAGAACTGTTTTTGGCTTGCTTGCTTTCCCATCCTTCAAACTTTCGTACACTCTACGATAACGCTAGAAATTGAAGATGGCATCACCTTTGGTAACAACTGCAATATGTTGCAGTCGGTTTGTTAGCAAGGTATCCAGATTCTCTGAGCCGTACCGCGCTGCACGCCGCAACGTATTTAATAAATAGGTCGGCAGGTAGTTAGTGAAGGATTGTGTTAAGAGCATCGGTGGGACAGGACCGTGTTGCCCTATATTACATACATTGTTATACACTGGATACAATTAGTATTTTTCCTACAAATTTGAAAGTAAGTACTGCTTGTCCTCAAAACACCTAAAAGGGATGAGTTTAAGCCAATCTTCATTCTCTCATTTATAGCCAAAATGTTTGAAAAAATTATACAAAAACAAATAAGTCAATTCCTCTCCACCCATAACATCTTAACGCGTAAGCAATCTGAATTCCAGCAGAAACATAGCTGTATAACAGTCCTAATAGACATATCAGATGACCTACGACATGATCTAGATGAGGGAAAAATTTCATTCCTAGTACTACTACTTCTTTCTAAAGTGTTTGATACTGTCGACCATTCAACTTAATGCAATAAGCTATCTCGACATTCGAACCTAGCGCCTTGAATTTGATATTATCCTAACTGACAAACAGATTTCAGGCAGTCGAAATTTATAAGGTTCTGTCAGACTTTCTCCCTACAATCAGTGGAGTTCCTCAGGGATCTATTTTAGGACCATTATTATTTTCCATGCTTGTAAATGAAGTCCCATCCATGGTAAGGCACAGTTCACTTCACATGTACGATGATGATACTCAGCTCGTCCTAAGTTGTCCGCTGGGCTTAATCGATTTAATTCTGTGAGTTGTATAAATGAGGATCTATCAAATATAGCGCTATATTCAAATCATAATGTTCTATGGATAAATGGGAAAAAAACTTAATGTATTAAGATTCTAGCAGTCTAAGCAGCAGTTGAATCTATCATATTTCCCTGTGATCACACTAAATAACACTCCTATAGACTATGTTGAAAATGTTAAATACCTTGGAATGAACTTAAGTCGTGATTTGCTAATGTTGAAGCGTATACTTTTCGACGAATCAATGAGAGAAAGTATATACGAGTCGAATAAACTGTAGCTAACTTCACGCATTCCAGAGAAATCTCATTGAAACAGAGAGATGTCTCAATTAGATAGCCCTTTACTCCATGTATTTTGTTGTACGGTTAGATACCATCATACCATCATACTCTTACTCTGTCATCCACAATCAAATCTGCATGTCATACATACATACATATGTTTCATATATTATATTATAAATAAATTTACTCCATACCTTGCATAACTGCAAAGATTTATATGTTCCTTACTCACAATCATGGTAACCCAGTTTTACGGTAATTTCATTAACGCGCTCCTATCTCTTGACTTTGATAATTTGAATAAAAAGGACTAATAAGACGATGCGAGGCAGCTTTGTTGCTGTACTTGTACATTCCAAAGGAAGTGCGCCATGCTATTATTCGAAAAGTGATGGAACTTAATTCATCGCCATTGTCTTGGGGTCGTCGTTCAGATGTCTGGCAGTATTTACAACAACAATCTGCGTGGATTTCTCAACATTATATCCTGTGCTTTCGCTCTTCACTTTTTTATGTGAAATTTTCATCAAAAAAAAACTTTAGTCATTTGTCCGTCCATCCAACATATATCTAATATAACACAAAAGAAATAATGAATCAATTGAAAGTACTATGTTAGTGGTCTACGATTTTGCCTTTTATTCTTTAATTTATATTAATTTCCAATAACCAATAACCAATAAAACTCTACTATTTCTCAAAAAACTAATCAAAGAACATACATAGCAATCATAAATGTTTTACAATTTGAAAGACTGAGCATCGTTATAATTCTCGTTGGTTTTGTGTAATAGGCAAGAGCCAGTTTTTTATTACTGTGTTAAAGTTAACATAAGTCAAATAATAAATTGTTCCAAACATTTTATAAAAATGCACCAACTATCACAATCGTTTACGAAAAAACTCCAAAATCTTTCTCAATTGCTTAGCAATTTGCCTTTCACACATTTTATTTCGATTGAACTTTAAAACAAAGAATCTTCAGCTGGTGTACGGCGGCATCTCTCCTGGACGCTCGAGTTTCTTCTTCTTCTTCAAGTATTATGAGTTTTCCTATTATATACCTTTGCTTTTGCTACTGATGGCATAAAGTTAGAGGAACTACCTAAAGTCATTATGCCAGACTGTTGCCTTTACTTTGACCCTACCCTGAGTGACAGCCAGACTCGGTTACTTTTTCTGCTCTCAGGAAGGAACTGCTTTTTATGACTGGCATTTTTTTGTTGTTGTTAGTAATGTCCTTGGTGGACAAACCCTATTGAGGTTTATTTTTTGCCTTTGCGAGAAGTGGGCAGCTATTAAAAAAAGTTAATTGGCATGAGGAATAGTTGCAGCAGACAACCGGCCAACCAGGTAACTCAACTCTAATATCGTGGACAATGTTTAAGATCCTTTTTAACATATCTGTTTTAATTTCAAACAAAGTTCCTTTGACAATCACCTCTTCTTACCATCCCTAATTATTCTTTGTTAGTTTTTTCTAAGTGGAATTCGGTTTAATGCTTTAAGGGTTTAATTTAAAATTATGATAAATTAATATGAGAAATTGTTATACAAGCCGTGCAAGCAATGTTGTTCTACCAATATACTCACACAGAACAACAAGTTAATTTCGGTAGTGTTGTATTATTTAATGGAACTATGAACCCCATGGCAAATAACAGGAAATAGCTTGATGCTGATACTTTAATTCAGTTAATTTTGTTCGTGATTACCTTCGTATACATTCTAGCCAATATCAAACAGTGACGGCAAGCAGGCCAGCAACAATTCAATTCTCTCAGTATTCAAAATTTAATCTGTCATTGATTACATTCGTGCACGATTCTGTTCTCCGCTTGGAAATTTTGAATGTCCAATGTCAATTTTGGACTTAACCGGAAATCAACAAACGCAGTTTGTCCAACCAGCCCAACAATATATTCATGGTAGGCAACCATAACCGCAGGACTTTGATTGGTGCTGTTGCTATGCACATGTGCACATTTGCACATACCATGTGGTTTGCAAAGTTTGCAACCAAAGAACATCGGATCATATTTGCTGATTTCCCTCAAAGACGCCTCTACGCACGATGATTATACTTAACCCGTTTAGCATCGCCACTTCGCCATTATACTGATGAGGTCATCCTATTTGTCAGAAACTAATCCATCCTCATCAAATGCTTCACAGAGCGGAGCAGAGTAGCAGCTCCTTGGCGTATTAGTAGCGTATCATCGTCATCATCCATATCATCGTCGTAATCATTGAAGCCGTTGAGCATAAGATTAAGCCACTTGACTTGACTCGATATAGCAAAAGGCAGATGCCGATTCCAGAAATCACAGCTGCGCAACCACAACCGAGACATCGCCAAATCCATGAGATGACATATTGACACATTGCTTCTCATTGGATTGTCACATCAGTAAAGTGGTGGCAATACGCTAGTATGTGTCTGAGAGAAAACCGATGGAAATTATTGCACTAGCGATTTGCGACCACAGCCACTACTGCGTATGAGTAGCATTGTTAGTCACAGAGATGAATAGAAGATGCCTTTGAATTTCGTGCGCTCGTCCGGTGTACATGCCAGAGTTTACTCTGGGACACCACCAAGTCGTTCCAATTGATTTTGCACATTATCATCAATTCCAATTAGAAACTCTAACAGGGAATAATTTGATGAGGATATTTGCTCACGAGTCTCGCATGAGCCGGCAGCAGCAGCAGAACTATCATTCTCATAATAGCAGGCAGGAATAACTAATTTGGTAGCTAAATGGGGAGTAATTAATTGTAATTTTATGAAGATTTATTACACTTTTTCTTATGTTTGAAAATATGACGGCATTAAGACATCTTTCAGTTTCACTGCTAATTTAAATGAACACCACAACGAATGTTAGCAAAACAATGAATAAAAGCCATGTACTTTTGTGACATTTATGTTTTTCAGATTTATATTAACTTGACTGGGTACCGTAGTCATTAATTACATAGTTTATGAATGATTTATTAATCTGGCAATAGAGACACTGCACTTTCTTTTTTTCTTTTCCTTGCTTTTTTTCTACACTGACTTAAAAAGTGTACGTCGCAAGACCCAAAAACTTAGTCAAGCTTTTTCATAATTGATAAGTTATTCTTATCTGGAAGAAAACCTAATGAAAAGATGTGCTATTAAAACAAAAAACAGTTCCGGAAAGATCACCACATCGTATTTAGCGCTACAGCCGGTCATCAGCCATCAGAGTCCGGGGCCTTATTATTTTTGAGCTGATTTCTGGCTCTGCTAACTTCTATGGTTGGTCATTGGTGGAGCTTCCAATTCCTCAGTTAGCTGACCATTTAGCAACTGATGAAAGTGCTCTTCCCATCGCTCTAAGATGCCTTTAAGATTGGCGATCAGATTACCCTCTTTGCAGTATGTGCAACGCGATGTATATTGCGTCCACGAATTCTTCGGTAGAACTTCCGAGCCTGGTGCGTTCCTTGCTCTCTGTACTGTTCTAGTTCACGGACGAGATTCTTCTCCCAGGCTGCTGTTTTTCTGTTTTGTTCTGTTTTTCATATCTTCTGAGCTCTTTATATTCATTTTCGCGTGACAGCGTTCTATGAGATTGTTGCATTGCTCGGTACGCAACATTCTTACGTTCAGTCGCTAGCCTTCATTCGTCATCAAACCAGTCATTCCGATCTCTACGACTACTGCCTAAGATGGAGTCAGCATTAATAATGATTTAAGGCGTGTCCATTTCTCTTCTACGCCTGACATCTCACTCTCAGCCCCAGGGCTTATTCTCCCTGTATTTAGGGCGAGTCCTATCGCTTGACCGTAGTTGTTTCTGGTCTCCGCTTTGCGAAGGACTACCGTCTTGACTCGAATCTGATTCGCGGATGCAGTCCTGTGTGATAATGCAATCTGCGCTTGGAACACCATACCAACAAGATAGTGGTCCGAGTCGATGTTGGCACCTCGGTACGTTCGTAGCATCATCAGGTTCGGATTGTGGCGGCGGTCTATCAACACGTGATCTATCTGGTTGCGAGTGGATCCATCAGGAGATACCCAGGTGGTTTTGTGGATATTTTTACGCGCAAACCTTGTTCTCGCAATGACCAAATTATTGCTTGCTGCCAACTCTATGACTCGTTGTCCATTGTCATTGGTGTTCTCGTGTAAGCTATGGGTGCCAATGTACTGCCTGAATACTGGCTCCCTACCTATTTTGGCAATCATGTACCCCAGAGAGATTTTACATCATACTGAGGGCAGGCATGGAGTTCCCGTTCGACTGATTCCTCGAACCTCTGTAGGTGCGTGAACGTTTATGAGGCTTATGTTTTTAGATCTGCCCTGCACGCGAAGGATGCATATCCATTCATTTATTGCTTTAAAGCCGATAACGTTGGGTTTAATTTTTTTGCTGACTAGAAACCAAAACCCCGAGCACGTTATAGTCTCTTTTTTAGGAGGGAGGTTATTGGGTTCGTTCCAACTGTACTTTGTAGGGACCAGCCGATCATTCAACTTTTCCTGGTTTGGAGGAAAATTACCAGCGGCCACCACGTGGAGATTTGATCGCACTTCCACCACCAGTCAGAGATTCTGATGAACCTTACGTGTTATTCGCCCTATTCACAGCGGAGTTGAAAAATTCTGCCACTAAGGATATACTATCCTTCACTAGGAAGGCTGTACGTCTCTTAGAGTAAATATACCTTAAGATACAATAGATCTTTTAGGTCGCAGTGTCGGCCACACGTATTAACTATTACCCCATTCTGTTGATGGCAAGCGCTACACTAAACTGCACTTAATTTCAATTGATACTGAAGAAGAAGATTGCAACTAAATCATACATAAAAATGACTCAAGAACTAAAATCCACCACTTCTCTCCGCAATTAACAATTTGATACTATTCATCTATTCACATAACGACACAACACACAACGCGTACACAAGTTTGTTCGAACTACGATCTAAGAATATTAAATTTGAATAAAGAGAGAGAAACTCGAACATCAAACATCAGAGAATAGCAAATGTTCAAGGTATAATGTTGCATGCAACGACATATACCTTTTCCCCTACATAATCTACCATGGCTTAGTTGCAATGAAATATATACCACTTTAGAACAATGCTTACCAGCAACAATGTTCCTTTCGTCAATAAAGAATCAAAATCTGCTTATATTCAAATTATAGAAAAATGAAGTTATCGAATAACATTAGCAACATATTTTAAATCTCTGACTCAATCAATTTGCGATTTGATATTATTTCCGGAATAAATATTCGGTGTGATTTTCCACTGAAATCTCAAAGTTGTGTTCCTTTTAAAATCTGCACACAAGTATTTACATGTATTAAACAACATATACAGGGTGTCCCCTAATTACAAAGTAAGCTTTTTCTTAAATCCCCGATAAATTATGTCAGCATCGGAGGTAGAACCCTGCTGTAAAACGATTTTTTTCTTAGAGTATACCCAAGAATCATTTCCCAAATTATCGTTGACATATTAGGGACACCCTATATAATGGAATACTGCAAAACGTTCTGATTATTAAAGTTTTTCTGTAATTTTAGCTGCAGGTGATTTTTGAAAAAACGAATGCAGTCATTAACTTTTCTATATTGACTTCGCGTGTCCGTGTATTTGTTTGTGGTTAGCTGGCTGGCTGGCTGACCAAATCCTGTGATCAACTTTTAATCGACTTTCTAAAGCCCGATTTTATTCAAACCGTGCACAAATGTGTATCTTTCATGACAACACTTTCTATTAAAATTTGGTAGTAATCAGGCCCTAGGTCCGAGAGGCTCCCATATAAATGTTTTCAAAACTTCTATTCAAACTTTGCACAAACTTTGTGTACCTCCGATTAGAGAATTTACTTGAAAAACTTTATTTTTTATGAGTTGGTTTTTTAAATTTGTCATAATTGGCGAAATGCCTGTATTGTAACTCAAATTATATGTATTCTTCCAACTCCATACGAAAAAACACTCGCAAATAATATCGAAAAATTCCTGCATGCACCAATTTGGCAGGGAAACATTCCAAGTGATACTACTATAGTTGCTTTTATGCAAAGCGTTATATAAGTTTCTCTCATTTTCCAATCTCTGCCGGTTTCCGGTCGAATCTTAAGACATGAGGCATCACTTTTCATTTTGTTGGGAGAAACTACCCAACACATTGCCCATTGAAGGGAGGACGAAGACCCCAACAAATTCCGATTTCAGTATTTTCCCATTATCCTGTAGATAGCTGCAACCGGGAATTTCTCGGAAAACTTTGTCGTTTTTGTTGAGTTATTGAAAATGCTCAGTGTGTTGCACATTGAATAGACCTTTTGCAAAAAGTTGTTCAGTTCACTTTGCTATTTGGCTGATTGTGACGCTTGGCCCGAACCCGAAGTGCATTGGTACCGCCGAAGAAAATTTATGTCCGTTTTCCTGAGAGCAGAAAATTGTTCAACTACTATCCAACGAAGTTTGATACTTCGAAATGCAGTTTTGCAGAAAACCATCTCCAGCATTCTGTCCTTGGCAATGCCACAATGCAATTCCTTATCTCGAATTGTTTCAATGTCATTCGTTGCTGAATTCCTTTCGTTTTTTGAATTTTAATGCAGCACTTCTCTGTTGGTTAGTCCAAAGCAAAGTGGGGGAAACTTTGGCTTTTTTTTTCACTTTGCTTGCAGCTTTTATTGTTGCACGATTTGGAAAATTCGTGGTAGATGATTACTTTGTTGTAGGTATTAACAAAGATCCTTTCTCTCACCTAAAAACTTAAACTAAAGTTTAGTTCCTTACATCTCAAATGTGAATACAGTAAAAATCATTTTTGCAGTACGGTTTCATAAAGAACTAATTATAATTTTTATTTAAAAAATTCTCCCATGCCTGACATGGCTTGGTGGATTTATGCAGAAATGTCATTGGAGGTTTTATTGTTATTATATTTTTGTAGAAAAAAATTATTCACCTGAGTAGTTGATGAACACCGCGCTCGAATAACTCTCGTCATCATTAAGGACATATACTATTCATCCCATCAAGTCCTCTGCAGTTAACTGGAAAATGCGATTAAATTTTCGTGAAATCGTTGTTAGTCATTTCGTTGTTGCTACGCATTGCAACATCGGAATCCCTTTCAAGTAAAGAATAAAATGGACGATGGTTTCTATCGAATTTGAGGTTGCACTCAGGTATTCCTTTCAGAATTCACTACAACAAAATGCGAAAAAGTTTTCTACTTCTTATTACTGTTGCAAAATAATTGGAAATCCTTTACTTCACCATAATTCCAAACGCTCGCGATTAGCGAATCGGATCGATATTTTTCCGCTTATTGAGATGAAGGACGGTAACATTGTAATTCTTCAATTGCTGTTTTTTCTGAAGATTCTTTTTCGTGTGAAGTTTTGTGTTTCTCTTCAAAAAGTATTTTCATAACTAGAAAAAGTTCATGGTTGGCGAAGGAGCGAGCCTTCCTGCTCGATTTTCTAATTATTTTTTGGAGAAAAATAAATCATCAAACAAAACAAACATACAGTTAAAAGCCAACAAGACTCCAGCCAATCTGGATATAGTTAGAATTAATATAAGCTGCACGACAAAGCCGACAAAGTGAAGGAAAGGGTTAAATAATTATTAGCGATTGCGATACAATTAAATAGTAGTTGTAGTTCAAACCAATTTTCTTTTTTAAGTGAATATACTTAGCTCTGTCTGAAAGACTAGGGTCAAGTGTCTATTCAATAGTAGGGCTACCTTTTGTTATCTTGTAATAAGAAAAATATTTTGACAGAAGTTCTTAGCGAAAATTAGAAAGCAAAAGCACTGGGTTAACATAGGTCCATCTTGGACGCCATGAAATCTCGGAAATAATAGCCAGTCAGTGCTTGGATTTCCGTCATGGTTGTAAGGTGTCTACATCGTAAGACTCACCAACTTAGCATAACAGTGCTGATTTTGCTCATTATCTGAAAGTCTTACCTTTATTTTAAGATCTCCAGAATTTATCTACTCCGACTCTGGAAAAAACTCAAGGTATTCGTATTTTATGCGAAGGATATGATAAAAAATAACAATACTTAAATAGAAAACAATAAATTTGCATCCTTCATTGCTATTTAATTTCAGCAAAAACTGCCTATAAAATCATCTAAAACTCCCCGAAGTTATGATAATCAGCTTTGTAGGGATAGCGATGTCATCTCGGTAAAATTGAAATAATTTGATGCAAATTTTTACGTTTCTCTCTGTAGGAGCTGTACTTATTTTGAACACCCTACCATATGTATATGCAAGTAGGTTACATCGTTTGAAAAAACCTTAGTGTGACAACTTCGGCAAGACAACGCCTATCGATGCTAATGCTCTTCTGTTAGCTGTTTCCACAACATCTTCATGAAAAGAAAATAGTGGGTATTCGGATGAGCGGGTGGTTTTAGATTTAGTCTCAAAATATTATGAACGTAACTACAGGCAATATCTTTGCCAGTTGTTAGTAAACAATTTACGCTGGTTGGTATCGTCTATAAACATAAAAGGTCCTTCCCTGTATACGCAACGCCTTAAGGAAAACTCCCATATGGAGTTTACGTTTTTCGGAGAGGGCTGGACAGAGCAGATGGATAACGGTCTTCTCCTTCTTGTCATCCATGCAGCTTCTGATGAAGTCATTCGAGAAGACTTCAAGTCTTGTTGCATGCTTGCCTATGAGACAGTGTCGAG
Organism: Nephrocerus scutellatus; assembly: GCA_947095585.1. NCBI lineage: Eukaryota > Metazoa > Arthropoda > Insecta > Diptera > Pipunculidae > Nephrocerus > Nephrocerus scutellatus. The sequence goes on along the minus strand of OX352761.1, from coordinate 3,558,460 downwards.
TGACGACACCTACAATAGCACCGATGTGCGATCTTTTTAAGAGATTAAACACTTGGAGCGTTTCGGATCCAGCTTGGGCAAGATCCGTTTTGTCGCTATGCAACTTGTACAGATATGAAGGAACGCCTTAATCAGTCAGATATTTCCAGTGATTTCTTTTTTGAGGAATATTGTCATTCAAAATATTACAAGTAATTCCATAATGGAGACCAGCTTAAAAAAAAAGACTCTCATAAATGCTGTGTCGTCGATGGATCAGGAAAATGATGGACTGTGTGGGTTTCTTAAAATCAGTTTATTTATTACTACTACTAATTAGCATGGAACGGGAGTGTATCGACGGTTGCCAAATGATTGGGTATTTGGCAATGGTACGAGAAATACGATATGCATGTGGGATTCAGAAAAGTGCCTCCCAAAGTGACGGGATTGTCAGCTTAGTTGTGTGGCTGCCCATTACCAGTGTCCTGACTCTGCCAATATTTACCCGTGATCTGAAGATCAACTCGGTAGTTCTCCTTTAACTATAGGTAAGGTGATATATCGCTCTTCATATGGCATCTCAGTTTGTTTAATAACCACAACTTAGCTGTGTTTAGCAGTATGGAAACAGAAAATACGTCCCCTGACAGAAACAGCTGACTCCATTCATAGAGCCGCTGCTCAGACCGACGGTTATTCGTCCGCTTTCTAATTAAAGAATAAAGGAGTATTTCAATGAATTGACATGTCGACGCTAATTCTTTTTGGCACTGTCTTACAAGTTTCGAGTTATTACCGATCGCATAGATCGCTTGGATTGCGGTTTGGTTGCCTAATCCAACCAATCCTTTCGATTTGTATGGCACACTTTGAGCTTAGGCCCTACAAGTATCCCTTTCCACTAATATCTCAGCTTGATCGTGGTCGGTTCAGGAAATTTGTAGGACTTTGACAAAAACCTACACTCAATCTATCCTTCATCTTCGATTCCTTAGTAGAGAGTGTAACGTCAGCTTGTTTTATTTCTTCACCGTCCTCCCGGTTTTATCTGGTCGGAAACTCGGCAGCTGAAGTAACCAGTTGTCATATCTTTTGGTATTATTCGCAGTATATTGAAGTGCCCGTACGATCTAGTGACAAAATGAACATCGTCATAATGGTACAGCAACCTTAACTTTTTTCGAGACACACAGAACTACATTTATTACATTTTTTAAATTCTCTTTATTAAGTTCGCGTTGGCATGTGTCTGTCTCTCTGTCAGCCGGTGACTGGTGGAATCTTGCGATACATTTTTAACCCACTTCGCAAAGCCTGATTTTCTTTAAATGTTGTACACATGAGTATCTCTGATGACAACACTTTTTGTAGAAATTTGGAAGTAATCGTGCTCCAGGGACTAGAGACGCACATATAAAATCTTTAAACAGTAACCCAATTTTATTCAAACTTTGCACACATATGTATCTCCGATTAGAGAATTTACAAGACAATTTATATGGATTGTTTTTATATTTTTGTTTATCAATATTGCATTATTTTTTGGTATAAATTGCGTAAAAGAAAGATGGGTAATTACATGAGGCAAACGCACTTTGCATGATTTTTTTAAAAGCTACGTGAATGGTCATATTTTTTATATATTTAAACTTATATGCAATATCTGGAGTATTTGGTTGCTGTCAACGTTTCCACAAATTTGTTGCACGCAGATTTTTGCTTCTTGCAGTAGGTTACTACCAGCTATAGCGCTTACTTAAAACTCAACTCGTACATGTTTTGTTACCACATGAAGTTTTAGAATATTTGAGTAGAGGTTTTCCACACACCGTCCGGGGGAATGCCGAAACTTTCAATGATTTTCCGCCGCAGATAACAGAGAGGAAAAGCAAAAATTGTTTTTACTCCTCTTGTTGTTGGCGGTATTGTTATCTTATTTGTCGTTGTGGCTGTTTTTGCTTTCCATTTTATTCAGCAAATATCCTGCAAACAGCAACCAGGAACATACAAGCACGAAAAAAAGGGAAGTGTGAAAACGTGTGGCAAGATGCAACTTACAGGAAAAAAATCATTTTTGTTATCCTTTGCTTGGGGTTTGTTTGAGTAAAAAAAAATACAGGAAATCATTGGACTTTTGATCAAATTCAAATCAATTTACGCCGTAAAGACAGGACACAAAAAAGGAAATAAATGGAAAAGTGCCTGGCTAGAAAGATCACAAAGGAAACAACATGAAAGCTAACGAGGGAAGGCAATTTCTATTTTATTTTTCGATATATACTTTGCTAATTTAATGTTAAATGGTAATTTAAAAAATTTTCTATTTCCATTCTATCCCAAGAACAATGCCTTCTCAGTCTTGAAAGGAAAATTGAGTAACGACGTCGTTTCTGTGATTTCACGGTGTTTGCCGTCCGCCGATTTCTCAGTCAGCTCATTGACTTTTATAGGCCAATTTATCGTTTTAAATGTCAGTCGGTCGAGCAAGTTCCAAGCAAACATCTTTGATCACTTCCAGAAGAGGAAGAAGAAATAGAGAAACCGCCAAACACACGCAATTAGTGCAGCTCCATATAATTCGCATCAGTGGCAACTTTGTCGGGAGATATTTATCTCTATTCCACAAACCGGTTGTTGTTGTTGTTGGTTGAATGGATGCTGTGAGCCGAATTTGACGGACTACTTGCAAAACGTTCAACCGTCGTCGGTGCGCCGCATTCAGGCCTTTAACGAGGACGTAGTCGTATAGTCAAGAAGGAAGCCTCCAGCTGGATGTTGCGTTCTGCAATATTAATGTCTTAATTTAGTCTGATGGAAGGAAGGAATGAAACTGGGACTGACTTTATAGGCAGGTCCACAGGCAAGAGCGCGCCGTTCCAATATCCGAGTAATAAAAAACCGACACTGTTGATCATTTTTATGACGCTGGTCGTACGCTCGTGTTGTTTTCACATTCCGCGTACTAGCCTGCCAACTACCTAATTACCTTGCGCATAGTGTCGGAGAGCATACGCTGCGCAGAGTTGAGTTCGTTTTACCGCTTTTTGCATCAAGCTGATTATGAAGGGCGTACCGTGTGTCTGTGTGTGTGTGTGCGTATCAGTGTTATGTAATTACCCGTTTGAACCTCGCCTTCGACTCTGTAAAGGAGCGGCTTCATGAGTTGATGGCTGTTAGCAATACATCATCATCAAAATTCTTTTCGACGAAAATGGCATTACAAAGGAGTGTGACAGAAAGGTTAACTTTACAACAACAAAAACAAAAACAACATCGATAAGCATTTTTTGTTTTTAACCCAAGAGGGTGTTGATTCCAAAGAAACTTTTTATGACAATTAAAATAAGGAAGAATTAAAGACATATTGTCGAAGGACGACATCTGACTTAATCGATGGCCGTCTCTATATGTAAACACATATACCCTTATGACGCAAACATAATAGAGGACATTTTAGTGGTATAACCAGTATTATCCTATTAAAATGTTATTACAGCGTTTTTTCTTCCTCCCTAATCTGTGCGGAGGCCGTGATGTGATGATGACCCATCACAATCACTAACTGCGTTTTGTTAAGTTTTTAGCAAAAACCCCGATTCATCTGCCAATCAATTGCATCGCGTGATATTCTGTTTTTATTACGATGATTGGCAATTAGTTGCGTCAAGAGCAAAGCATAATAATGACCAATCATCGTTTTACTGATGAAAATGATGACCAATCATCGCTTTAACTGATTGAACATCCATCGATTCATCATCATAAATAGTAGGAATAGGCTCTTGTACGGTAGAGAGGATAACCGATAATTGCTGACAATGTTATTCACCTGAGAACATCATTATCCGTAAGAAATAACTCCATCAACAGCGCAAGATTGGCCTGTAAACAGAGCAGTTGATCTTAGCTCGTTTGTCGATCAAGTTTGTCGATGATGTGATATGTCGATGATTTTGAATTGCGCTCGACGTAAAAGAATAACAAGAAGATGTGGACGTTTTTAAAATTCTCTTTGTTAGCTTCGAGCAAAACCTTCTCTATAGAAAGCCCAACTCTACGCATACTAATGCTGTAAACCAAGACCAAACGCATGTGTGTTTGTGGGATGTGAATACAGTGTACAAAAAATAAGAAGTCGCAAAGAGCGAGAAACGTAAGATGTGGTAGTGGGAAACAGAAATATTTTATATGGATTTTGCTCTTTAGTTGATTACTAAATACAAATACGTTTGGTCTCAATCTAAGCATGTATCTGTGTACGATCGGAACAGTTGGGCTTTCTATAGAGAAGGTTTTGGCTTCGAGTGCCCGTGGATTTGTTTGTGTGTCTGTTTATTTGTCTGTCTGTCGTGGAACCTGGCGATCAATTCATAATCCACTTTCCGGTGACAATAGTTTCTGCTAATTATAAGTTTCGGATCTCAGGGCCGGAGTGCCAATATAATTTTTTTAAAAATTAGCCCGATTTTTTTTTAATTTTAAACAGATGCGTATCTCGGATGGACAAACTGTTTGTTAAGACCCCAAAAGACCATCAAAAGACACTCGAAAGACCCTGAAAGAATCCCAAAAAATCTTCAAAAGACCCATAAAAGGCTCTTCAAACTCCCCAAAATACCCACAAAGACCACAAGAAGACCCTTAAAAGATGCTTAAAAAAAAAGATCCTAAAAGACCATCAGAAGACCCCCAAAGAACTCCCAAAAAAAAAACTTTCCAATGACCCTCAAAAGACCCCTAAAAGATCCCCAAAAGACACCCAAAAAACGCTTTCATACAACTTGGTCGAGAAATGGCTCAGTTCCCAAAGCTTCATTCCTACAAGTTCAATCAAAGTGCGCTCTTGATTGTCGTCAGAGCATAGTTTTATTATAACACTTGCCGATGGAACACCCGGCCTTTAAACTTTAGGAAGATTGTTAGCACGAACACATTTAAGTAAACTATTCGTTCACAATCATCCGCAGAATGGAGTAATCGTATAAATGAAACACTAATGAGATGCAATTCTCAATTATTTTTTATTTTCTTTATATTCCTTTCCTTTTTAAATTCTCTATATTAACTTCACTTGCCCGTGGGTCGTCGGTCGGTCGTCGGTCGGTCGTCGGTCGGTCGTCGGTCGGTCGTCTGTCGTGGATTCTTGCGATCAATTTTTAACCCACTTCCCATGGCCGGATTTTATTGAAATTTTGCACACATGTGTATTTCCGGAGACAACACTTTCTATTAAATTTTGAGGCCCCTCGGGCTGCGGGGTCGGGGGGCTCCCAAACAAAAATTTTAAAAAATTTACCCGATTTTCTTCAAATTTTACACACATGTGTATACCCAATAAACAATACCTTTTCGAAAATTTGGTAGTGATCGGGTCCCGGGTTCGGCCGCAAGGCCCTTATACATTTTTTAAATATCTGTACTGGCATCAGATATTCGTCGCCCTTTATGGACTTTGTGCGGTGTGTGCTGCGCAGTCGGCTGCGCTGCATGGTTTTGTTGGCGGTGGAGAGAGAGAGAGAAATCTTAGCGCACGCACAAATGAACCCAGCAAATGAAACGAGACATACATGTTTTATGCTTACTTCAACTTACATTTTTATTTACTGAATTGTATTTTTATTGATGTCGTTTTTTTTGTTGTCGATATCAACTTACAGATAGAACAACAAGTTTTCACAATATTCTGTCATTTGGCGTTTTCATAAATTAGTTCAGAGCAGTCAAAGAGTTCTCAAGATAAATGTTCGTGTTTCTTATTTGCTCAGAGTATGAGCGTGCTCTAAGTGCTCAGAATAAAATGATCTGAGCTTTTTCAATCTGACATCTGATGTCAAATGTTTGTTTCGATGATTTTCTCCTACAATAAAAAAAATGGCCCAGGATCGAGGGGCTCCCATATCAATTTCTGCGATTAGAGAATTTAGATGAAAAATTTTAATTTTTATGGGTTGTTTTTTTTTAAATTTAAATTTTATTTTGTTATTGTTATATCCCATTGTTAATTTTTCAGACTAACACACTTCAAAAATAAACATTCTTATAAGATTATTGCAATCTAACTTTGTAAGAATTATTCGAAAACACTTTTTATGATTTTGGATGAAATTTTCCAACTTCCTGCTCTGAAATCGCTCATCGTACCTCTGCCTCTCCGAATTCACTTCCTCGTTAGGTGTAAATTTAATCGCAAAAACCAAATCAGTTTTGGCAGGCAGTCCTTAGCATCCTTAGAGCAAATCTAAATAAATCTGTTTATAAATTTGCTTCCTGTTCATTCCACTGAACAAATGAAATTCCAAGAGAATCATCCTGCGAAAGATCATCATGAACACATACACTGCATAAAATCAGAGATTCAGATTGAAAAAGTTTATTTAATTTTCGAGGCAAACAAACAAAGTAATGAATTCGTTGCCACCTTCTTCTGTGCAAGGTGGTATGCACGTCGTCGTATATTCCCTTCTCTTTGCGCCACCACAACTCTCCCGCCTTTCAATTCAAAAGTTTCCCGATGATGATTCTTTCCTTCTCAGCGCAGTTCGACGCAATCCCTATTCCTGATGTGTAGCTCTTGAATTTTTGGGTTTGATTCCTTTTTATCTTGATGGATTTTTTGTTGCTGCTTTCATCTTCAGCCGAGAGGCGGCATTATAGGCGTACGCTTCCCGATGCACCTCTCCCGCGATGGGTTATATAATGTTCATGTTAACCTGAAGAAACAATAAAATTTAAGTAAATGCGATTGCGCGTTTGATGATAAGCAGAGAACTTGCGTCGTAAATACGCACGTATGTATATAACATGTGTGAGATTTTATGGTTCCCAAACGAAAGGAAGAAATCGAGGCGCTTAACTCGTTTGGAAAGAAATTGCGGACTCAATCGGTTATGTGGTGCAGTGCGCCATCGCATTCGCATTCCCACCCCAAGGCAATGATACCCTTCTTCATTATTATTATCATTATTTGCTGTTTGTACTTTTATTATTTTCCGAAATGGAACTACCTACGTCCTACAGGAGGAACGAATTCATAATCGCCGCGATTGGAAATGGCAATTTAATTCCATTTCGTTTATTTTGCTTATTAAAATTTTGTTTTTATTTTCCTCGTTACTTTCAGCGAGTTTTTAAACAAACGAAGAAAATCGATAAAAAACTGGCATAACAGGATGTTGCATAATATCCTTACAATTCAAAGATAACGTAAGGAGTAGTTGAAGATAAATCAACCAGTTCTGTTTGTTGTTTGTCATCGAAACAGTCCTAACTTAATCGATATATAAAATTCTTGTAACAAGTTTGATTTTATTGAACTGCATTACAAACCTATGTGTAACACAAAATTGCAATAGTCACATAAATGTAGTATAATTACCGCATAATCATGCTAATAAGAAATATAGCAAAAAAAACTAAATAAGACTAACGAATTAATATATACAATTTACGAGGGGCTACCCACTTACAACCGCAACACTATGGGCTAGACCGCCGCCGTAAAATCGTTGGGTAAGGTGTTCGAATCCCATGTACACATCAAATCAAACCAGAAACTTGTTTTTTTAGGAAATGAAACTATAGGATCAATTTCTCACCCAATTTAAATAAGAGTTAGTGATTGAGTTAGATGCACTGACTTACTCAATAACTAGAATTTCGTAGCTGCTTGGCTTGATTGTATTCTCGCTATCGTTTTGTAGAGGTGTTCTTCAACGTTGGCATTGCCACTGCGCAGGCTTTTCTATTTCTCGTGTTCTTCTGGAGTCGTTCCAATGAATTGGAAAACAGCCTTTATTCAGCCTGTTCCTAAAAAAGGCGAACCGTCATCTCTTTCTTCCTACCGCGTTAACATCCATACTTTCTAAGGTCATGGAAACGCTGATCAATCATAAGCTTATGCAATACATTGAATCACGTGAAATCCTTAGCGACCAGCAGCACGGTTTTCGTAGGCAACGTTCTAAAAGTGACCTGATGGCTTCTCTCACTGAAAAATGGAACCAGTCTATTGCTTGAACATCCTAGGAATGTTTCTGTTTTATCGCTCACAAAGTCAATTTCGTGCCTCAACTCGAGCCCACTCGTCCACCATTAAGCCTATCTTCGGACGTATAAGCCAATTCAGAGATTTCTTCATTAGCCGCACTGTAGTTGTGTGGAATGAATTGCATAATTCTGTGTTTCCGCATTTATATGATCTGCAGTCATTTAAGACACACGTGCATAGACATCTCATCTTTTCCTCTCCCTAATGTCCTAACGCCCACGCTGTGCTATGCATTATAAGGGTGCAAATCCTTTTAGCGTACATTACGTGTACATTATACAAAAAAAAAACTGTCACTCGCGCCATACGCGACACTTGCACGCGTCATACTTGGAATATACAAAAATACTTTTTTGGACTTAGACACTTACAAAATTTTAGCTCTCTAGGTCAAAAAAGGGTCAAGTCAACTTAAATAAAAGATTTTAATAAAAAGAGACGATATTGAGCAGAAAAATCCAAGTAAGTCGGAAGGGAATTCTGCTGCAATGGTAGAGACTTATTTCTGGTAGGCTCACGATAACCAGCGTTCATTATGAACAAACACATTTTGATAAAATAATAGTATAACTAGTGCCTTTGTTCTGACCACGTTGTACTTGTTAGCTACACCGAAACATCTCGTTCGACCGTTTCCCCAAACAAACCTTCCGCCCGTGTAGTTCATTACGAACGCAAATTATTATTTTTTTAGTACTCTAACAAGTACCTTACTTCTGACCACCTTGTACTTGCTAGCTACCCCAACTGGCATTGTTCTACATTCTACAGAACGATGCGGTTTGCACAAATTAGCTGTAGCCTAGCGAATACCTCTATCTTGGCCACGTTGCATTTACTGAATACTCCGAATTTATCCTGTTCAACAGAGGTGCCTTCGAGCACTCGGTACCCGTTCGTTCGAAACCACTTACAAATAAGCCATTATCAGCGGGCCGACTACCTCTGTTTTGACAACGTTTTATTTCGACTACTACTCCGAGTTTCTCTAAATAATTCCTTGTAACACCAGCTCAGCGTATAGTTATAGTTCCATACGTATTTTGCACGCTAAACTCTTTGTATTAAGAGTATCAATAAAACGAAAACCTGAAAGTAAAACTAAAGGAAAACTATTTTTTTTTATTTGAAGGTATGATAGGAAGAAGGGGGACAAGAACCCTGGGTGACCGGCCGAACATTCTGTGTTATAATATAAGTCATCTTTCATTCCCCGTACGACAAAATTAATTTACCTAACGAACTACACAATCAATTCCATTCATTAACAGAAATCATTTCATTTCGAATTTATTTATTTATTTTCTCTCTACTTCTCATGTATCCGCGATAAATAGCGATTGCTAATACGCCTCCTGTTGTTTTGTAAGCAAATACATAATTTGCAAGATTATTCCAATTAATCAGGGATAATTACATTCTTTGCCCTTGGATAAAGTTACCTTAATTACATAGTAAGCAAACACTGCTCTTTTTTTGCTGTTATTTGTGCTCATTGCTAAGCAATAATGAGGAATTTCAGCGAGTCAGGGAAAAACATTACTCTTTCTCATTAGACGAATTATGTTTAATTTAGGCCACGCTTTCTTTAGGGTGTGTCCCGCTGCCCGGCAGGTTCCTGAGCGCAAAGGAAATTAAGAGGCGGAGAATGCGGCATGTGATATGGTTTACGGAGTTAAAACAAAGGAATTTTAATGAAATATCTTTAAAAAAAACCCGGATAATTACAAAAAAAAAAACGCTTTAGACAGCTTGTCGGCCATTTAAGTATTAATTACATTTTGTTGTTTCCTAATATACCACTAGAAGAGGAGCACTTGATCTAGGCATTCCTTCCACTGTCACAAAAGGCACCAATAATAAACGATATCTACTCGTAGTTCAGAGTCTGCAACTTTCACGATAATTAAAAATCTATTATCCATGAAATAACATGTAAAAAAAAACAACCCATAAAAATTAAAATTTTTCATCTAAATTCTCTAATCGCAGAAATTGATATGGGAGCCCCTCGATCCTGGGCCATTTTTTTTTATTGTAGAAGAAAATCATCGAAACAAACATTTGACATCAGATGTTAAAATTGAAAAAGCTCAGATCATTTTATTCTGAGCACTTAGAGCACGCTCATACTCTGAGCAAATAAGAAACACGAACATTTATCTTGAGAACTCTTTGACTGCTCTGAACTAATTTATGAAAACGCCAAATGACAGAATATTGTGAAAACTTGTTGTTCTATCTGTAAGTTGATATCGACAACAAAAAAAACGACATCAATAAAAATACAATTCAGTAAATAAAAATGTAAGTTGAAGTAAGCATAAAACATGTATGTCTCGTTTCATTTGCTGGGTTCATTTGTGCGTGCGCTAAGATTTCTCTCTCTCTCTCCACCACCAACAAAACCATGCAGCGCAGCCGACTGCGCAGCACACACCGCACACAGTCCATAAAGGGCGACGAATATCTGATGCCAGTACAGATATTTAAAAAATGTATAAGGGCCTTGCGGCCGAACCCGGGACCCGATCACTACCAAATTTTCGAAAAAGTATTGCTTTTTGGGTATACACATGTGTGTAAAATTTGAAGAAAATCGGGTAAATTTTTTAAAATTTTTGTTTGGGAGCCCCCCGACCCCGCAGCCCGAGGGGCCTCAAAATTTAATAGAAAGTGTTGTCTCCGGAAATACACATGTGTGCAAAATTTCAATAGAATCGGGCCATGGGAAGTGGGTTAAAAATTGATCGCAAGAATCCACGACAGACGACCGACCGACGACCGACCGACGACCGACCGACGACCGACGACCCACGGGCAAGTGAAGTTAATATAGAGAATTTAAAAATGTAATATGGTACGTGTTAGAAATTGACGCCAATAATCGTAATGGAATCAATGAATTGATTATTAATTTATTATCATAGGCGGCTTTAAAGTCTGTAAAAAGATGGTGTAGTGAGTTTTGAAACTCCACATTTTCCGTCACCTGCTTAAGGATGTAAATCTGATCAGTGGGATGAAGCCACACTGGTATGGACCAATGATGACTTTAGTGTACGGGGCTATCCTGTCTTGAAGGATAGAGGAGAAAATCTTATACACGGTACTCAACAACGTTATACCACGATAATTGCTGCAGGTTGTGATATCTCCTGTCTTATGTATGAGGCACTGGATGCCTCTTCACCAGTCTTCTTCCATCGCTTCTTCCTCCTAAACTTGCACTATTAGTTCATGAATTGCTCGTTGTATTGCGGGGCCTCCTGTTTTTCTGTCTCCTGTTAACTTCGTCTATGCTGGGTGGCGGCAGCATAGTGTGGTCTTCGGTCATTAGATTGGAGCCTCGAATTCCTCAGTTAGCTGGCCATTAAGCAACTCATGAAAATAATTTTCTCTCGCTCTAATATGACTTTGAGAACGGCGATCAGATTACCCTATTTGTCTTTGCAGTATGTGCAACGCGATGTATATTGCGTCATACCACGGAGTCTTTGGTAGAACTTCCACGCCTGGTGCGGTCCTCGCTCTCTATACTGTTCTAGTTCATGGACTAGATTCTTCTCCCAGGCTGCTTTCTTTCGCCGGTGAACTGTTTTTTCATCTTCGGAGCTCTTTATAATTATCTGCTTGTTGTCAGTTGCTTGCTTACATTCGTCATCGAACCAGTTGTTCCGATCTTTATGACTACTGCCTAAGATGGAGTCAGCAGTAATTACGTCAGTATTCTACGTCCGGCATCTCAGCCCCAGGATTTACCTGGATTTAGGGAGAGTGCTATCGCTTGACCGTAGTTGTTTCTGGTCTCTTCGTTGCGAAGGGCAGCCGTGTTGACTCGAATCTGATTCGCGGATGCTTATGATGCAATCCGCGCTCGGAGCTCTAAGCCAACAAGTTAGTGGTCCGAGTCGACGTTGGCACATCGGTACGTTCGTACCGTCATCAGGTTTGGGTTATGGCAGCGGTCTATCAACACGCGGTCTATCTGATTGGGAGTGGCCCGGAGATACCCAGGTGGCTTTGCACAATCCTTGTACTCGCAACGACCAAATTGACTCCTTGTCCATTGTCATTAGTGTTCTTGTGTAAGCTTTGGGTTCCTATGTACGGCCTAAATACTGGATCCCTACCTATTTTAGCATTCATTCCCCCAGAATGATTTTTACATCATACTGAGGGCAGGCATGGAGTTCCCGTTCGACTGATTCAAAGAATTCTTCTTTTTCATCATCTTGGGAATCCTCTGTAGGTGCGTGAACGTTTATGAGGCTTATGCCTTTAAATCCACCCCGCACGTGAAGGTGCATTTCCGTTCATGTTCTGCTTTAAAACTGATAACGGTTGGCGTCTAAATTTGGTAACCAATTGTTTCGCTTTCACTGATTAGAGCTAGCAAAAAAAAATTTCACAAAGCGAGTGACGACACTATTACAAGTATACGAAACAAGTATATGAAACACACTTACAGTGTTACATCCTCTCCCCAGTTACCACCTTAATAAGTAATTAGAGCTGATTTTACTTTGGTATTCAAAAGGTTATGTGAAGAAAAAGACTTCTTGTAGGTACTCGTACATAAGCAGCATTCTGTTACAACAAAAATGAATACAAAGCATTCACCTTCAAGGAAGCAAGTGGGAAATTATTCAAACATTCATAGAACACTTTCCGGTTGTTCTTCTTTACAACACTAGAAACACCTTAAAGCGTTTGTAGGCTGTTCGGATGGTCGTAAAGGTTTTCACACACCACACAAGCAACGGAACGATTGGGAATCTCTCGGACAATAATTATTTGTTGTTTATTATTTCTCCCTTCAAGGATATGCGATAAACAACGGCTGGCCGGCCGTGCAAAGTGTTTTTTGCATTAAGTTCCTTCGCTCCTTTAGCGAAAGGAAATTTCACAATTGCACCGTCCGGAGCCCAACCCACCGCCAAGTATTGGCCCACAGGCGCTGAAACGACGATGCAGACCGTCTACTCCTATTGCAAATTAGTTGCACGACTTCATTGTTGGTATTTACTGCGCAGTCGATCATTGCTGTACCCACTGCTGCAACTTGGAAGCAATTGAGTCATCGTTGAAGGTAACTATAGAAACAACATTCAAATGCACCTCATCGCAGGGCTTCCTTTTGTTGTTCAACTCAACGTCCGAGAAACTACTCACAAACACACACAGACAAAACAAAAATAAGCAAAGTCAGGCACTCGGCTTCAGGTCTAACTAACAGTGAATCTCCTAAACAAACATCGCTGTATACTCGTATCTACATTCGATGCCAAGCAGTCAGTCCAGAAGAAACATTATTATTTATTGCTCGATTCCATGCGAGGTGGCTTCTTTCGCACTGCACCACTCCAGTGAGGGGATTCGATTCACCTGCAGATTGTAATGAACCCTCAATTGCATGATGCTCCTCACGCGGTCCTCACCACCCATCATAAAAACCCAACGGATGAGAACTCCACACTTTAAGAACAGAAACGAATTATGGACTGTCTGGACTGAACTGCGATGTGGTAAGAACCAACACCAGTTTCTTTTTGTTCTTCATCATTGTTCCATGATTAAGTTATCAAAGTGAGAGACATACATATATAGTAGGTATACCTTTACATTGCACCGCATTCTAGAGATGATAGCGGTGGATACTCCAAGCGACCGCATCAGCTCCAAAGATGAACAAGTCAATTAGGTTTCCAGCTTATTGTACTTGAAGTGTCTGCCATATAACCAGGCATCATTTTTATGTTCATAAAAGAAGAAAAAAATTGCAACTGAAATGAAGTGCAAGTATGGTAGCTGTGTGGGTTGGTGTTGCCCCTATCTCTCTCCCTATCACACACACTTTTTCTCTCTCTCTCTCTCTCTCTCTCTGTCTCAATTTATCTATAAAGCGCCACAACAGCAAAGGCGATTTAAGCTGTCATTATAGGTAGTGCAGGATTTGTTGGGGGAAAAATCGAGGATTCAAAATTAAACGAGTGAACGCGCCAGGGGAACAGGTCAGCTAACTTGTAGTAATGTTGATGCTTCACAATCGCTTACGGAATATAGCTCAAGTGCAGCACCTTCGCATTGCATTGTTTACCAAATGCGAGTCCGTTGATTTCCATGAACCACAGAGGGACCGCAGAAATAGACCCTCCGGTTAGGCAACGAGTTGGTTTTTCTTTTTATCCACAAGTAGATTATGATGATGATGATGCAGCGATATCTGCAGTGCTATCTGCAACTGCATGATGCACAATAAAATAAGGAACATTCGTCTTGGTGGGTCTTTATTGTAAAGGGTCAAACGAAGAAGTACTTGAGGTTGATTTCGTAAATGCACAAGTCGTAACAGTCCGTGCGGCGCCATTCAGGCAATAATAATTTCCACTACGATACAACCCGTTTTTATTTGTGCTGATGCAGACTCGCTTATTGGGCTGATTGCAAGGGAATCTGACTTTACGTGAGACGGAAAGGAAGCACGAAGATTCGTATTCAAGGCATATTCGGGATACAAAGACATCATAAAGTGAAAGTGGTAATCTTTTGTCTTTTGGTTTACGCCTTTTTGTTGGTAAGCAGTTGACTGGTAAATGACCACACAAATAGCATCAGTATTGTTCCCAGCGAAAACTAGATTTTAATTTTCTTTTATATTCCAACAAAAATTCAAATTTAATTCGCCCACAGTATAGCACCTACTTAAGTAATAACTTAAAACAATTGTAAAATGATATCACACTCATTGCTCACAAGAAACGTAAAACGAAGTCAAAGATATAAGAAAATCTACAAAAAATAGTTTCTTCCTGTCCAAACTTCAAAAAGACCGTGTTTCTCAACAAGTCATTTCTCAAACAGGAGTGGCAACTTTGATTAAATGACAAAAGTTTTCCTTGTCATTGTGAATATCTCACGCCCATGCCTCCATGGCATATCTACTCACAATCGCAAAACGACGATCGATGAGACGGAAGAAAGAATAAATATTTTAAATGCTCTTCTGGTTGGCCCTGGACAAAGGTTACTCATCCCCACCGTCATCCGGAACTTAACTAACAACTTACACATAGCTGAACTAAGACAAAGTCTTCGGTGGACTGGCTAGCAAAAAGTTCACTACAGTAGTTAGTTAGACGGACAGTGCCAGGAAAATCTCGCAACTAATCACAGGAATAGGACACAGGAAGTCTCTGCATGTGTCCTTTCAATGTTTCTGCTTTTGATGGTCAGAAAGAAAAGAAAGAAAAAGTAATAGAATCCAAATTAAGACAAAGTGGCACTTGCCACTCTGAGTTGACCTCCTGTTACATTGGAAAAAGGTAGGTAGGAAAGCCAGTTGCAAGTCGTCCTTGTTATATATCCAACCATAATCAAGGATGTGTGTGTATGTTTCTTCTTGTGTTAATCTAAATTACTCATTCAATGAAAAACGAAGTGGTTTTTCGAAAATAAAGTTTTTTTGGAAAATCATTAATGCGATCGCATTGGCCCTTCCTCACTATGGGGTTAGGAAAACATTCGAATTCAATTGAAAGGGGTCGATATTTCTATACATCTGTGTATGTGCAAGACGATGTGACTTTTCGATTGGAATTTTCTGATTCCGATTTTAGATATCAATGATTTCGTCGTTGCAATACTGTTACAAGGTAACGGATAATCCATTTCCGATTGTATTGAGTTTCGCCTTTCCAAGCGTTTTGGCTAACTTTTAAGGAAAGTTTATTGAAATGGAAAATTCCAAATTGAAAACAATGACAGTTGTGTATAAGGCAAAATAGCTTGTGTGTAAATGCACATGGTACTGTAATTCCTGAGCGCTTGGAGAAACAGGAACTATGTTGTACAGCTTCTCTGTGGAACTCCTCGACAGTTTATTTTTAGACTGTAATGGCTCAATCACAATTTTTGAACTTTTTGAGAACTTACTGCAAAAAAAACTTGCGGAAAAAATAGAAGTTTAATAGGAATTCATAATCAGAATAATGCAATAATTTTTTGAAAGAGATTTTTAAAAGGTTACATTTTCAGAGGAGATAGACTTTTCTTTGTTAAAAGTTGGGCAGTATAATAGATACATCCCCAATTTTAACAAAGTAACCAAACCTGAACGCCCAAAAACAAAACAAAGACAAAAGATACGAGGGCGGGCATAAAAGTAATCAGTCTGAGCAAGAAAACATAACTTTTTCGGCAACATTGAATGTATTTCTCAACAAAGTCTCCTTTTAGATTAATATACTTCCTCGAACGATATTTCAATTTTTCGGTATCCTATTAAAAAAACCACCTTCTTAAAGGCGACCTATTTGCTGGGTCTTTTTTTGGTCGACTTTTTTATCGAGCGCATTTATAATCGTGCGCTTTTTTGTTCGTCGACTTTTTAATCGCGCGCCTTTTTGATCGTACGTCTTTTTGATGGCCGCCTTTTTAATGTCGCCTTTTTAATAGTAAATCTGAATCTTTGATACCCTCCGAATAATACGATTTCTGAAACACCTTACAATAGGCCTCTGTTTCAGTGATGACTTCCTCGTTCGACCCAAATCTCTTACCACTAAGCCATTTCTTCAGATTTGTAAATAGATAATATTCGGAGGAGGGTGAAAGTCTAGAGAATAAGGTTGATGAGGAACCAAATTGTAGTGAAATTCATGTAATTTTGCCATTGCGCCAGTGTATTGTTATGGTTGAAAAAACACATTTGTCTTTGCCAAGTGCGGCCGCTTTAGATTTAAATCGGCGTCAAATCGATCCAACAGCTTAGCATAATTTACGCCGGTGATTGAATTGCCCTTTCCAAGATAACTATGTGAATGATACCACGTACATCCCAAAAAAATGTGGCCATGAACTTGTTGGCTGACAGACCCACCTTGGCCAGGATTCGCTAGGAGCCGTCCTATGTTTCGATTTCTTGTTTCTTGGACGTTGTGATGGATCCATGTTTCGTCAAGGGTTATGAAAATGAGCCAAACTCGCGGTTGAACATCATCAAATACTCCTTTGAATTTGTCATACGGTCGGGCTTGTTGTCAAAAGAAAGCAAACGCGGCACTCATCTGGTAGCGAGCTTCTTCAGTCCTAAATATGCCTGCAATATTAATCTCAACTTTCCTCAGTACCAAATATTTATGCAACATATTCTCCCCTCGTTCACGTCAAATACCCACAGTCTCCACAATCTCGCGTACCTTCACTTGACGTTCGTCAAGCACCTTACTATCGATTTTATCGACCTCTTGGATGCTCATCGTCAAAAATACCCGTACGATCACTCTTACGTTTAGCTCTCCAATATTTTATTGTTGATTTCGAAGGTGCAGAGTCCCCATAAACATCGTTCAATTCGGTGTTGATCTCATCGTTCGTTTTCTTTTTTAAAAAATAATTATCTTATCACTGCACGATATGCACGAACAAAAAAGTTCTTCATTTTCAATGACTGTCATACACAAACAAAATGACGCAGCTGGCAGAACATTTGAAAGGAAACATTTGAAGGATAGTATGTACGAAAGCCAACACTGCTTTGATACTGGCAACTGGTCACCATCACTTGCCTTTTCAGCCCGCCCACATATTAGTCAAACAAAGACAATATTTCAAACATTTAGATTCACTATGGTTCGCAGAGCAATGATGGATGATGATGAGTTTTGCCAAAAATTAGATTTTATTGAATTGTGTGTTTATTTTTAAATTCTCCATTGTGAGAAACAAAATTCTTGTGGAAAAGGAAGAATCCTTTGCCTGCCATTTTGAAAGGAGCAACGCATCTTCCAGATTTCTTGGAAGAGGTTAAAAGTGTCAAAAGCCTGTTAACTAGACATCGAAAAAGCTTTAGATAGCGTTTGGGCAACCGGGCTTATTAGTTTTGTGTTCCTCAAGGTTCCAGACTTGGACTAGTCCTGTTCAGTATTTTCACAGCGGATCAACCCACCAATACAACCGGAACAAAGACCATGCTTTACCCGGATGACTCGATCACGTATGCCGTTTTCCGCTTTCCTGAG
This sequence comes from Nephrocerus scutellatus, assembly GCA_947095585.1. Classification (NCBI taxonomy): domain Eukaryota; kingdom Metazoa; phylum Arthropoda; class Insecta; order Diptera; family Pipunculidae; genus Nephrocerus; species Nephrocerus scutellatus. The sequence goes on along the minus strand of OX352761.1, from coordinate 3,540,409 downwards.
ATAGCTGCCCGAAGAGCGGAGGAAAACTTCCGAAATCTTTGGGAGCACTACCTAAAGTGGGGACTGAAGATCAACGCCAAAAAAATGGAACTCATCTGCTTCCGACTGCCAGCAACAAAGGAATAAGGAATAAGAAATTTTGCAAGCCGGTGCAGTGGCTTAATAATAACCCTTCCGGACAACACAACAATAAAACCAAGTCAGAGACTAAAATCCTGGGAATCAACTTTAGGGAGCGGCTCAAGTTTAACTCTTACATCGATCAAACAATGAAGAAAGCCAACTACGCTATTCATTTGGTGCACCCGCTTCTAAGAAGACGAAAAGGACTGTCCAACAACACCAGGCTGCTCATCTACAATGGTTCGACGTCTCACCAACAACGATGAAGAAGATCTCGCTAGATCTATACAAGACTCTGAAGGCTGGAAAACAGCTGTAAGCTTATGTCGACAACAATACTTTAAGAAACAGAAGATTGTCGGGTTGGAAGCACATTCTGGGTTGGGAACAGTCCTGAGATAAAAGGAATAAGAATCGAGGAAATCGAGCCAAGTCACCGGTACATACACATCAAAGGATTCACAGATGCTAAATTCGATGACATCTTTAACAAATAACAATCTCCTTCTACGAGAAGGTCAGCAAACAACACTACAGAGTCTGTAGTTCGCCTTGTTTATACGCCGCTTTATATATTAACTTTTATTTTATTTTAAAATACTTGTTTTAAATTTAATTCTCTTAAAATAAGCACGTAGTAGATTAAGTAGTCAAACCTATCGACTAATAACATAATTGCCGTTGCCTGTTTGTTTGTCTGTATAGATATAACGCTTTTATGCCGCCTCATCCCGCCTAAACCACTATTTGTATCGAAACCATATTCATATGATCATTTGGTGCTCCGATAAGTTTAAGTTTTTTTTGACCCGTCAAGTGTCGCTTGAATCGAGATATTTACAAAAATTTGTGTTTATGGTTGTATGAGGCTCATTTTCACACATTTACTCATTTACATTGGTTGTTCTTTTAGTAATAAAAACTTAAACGATACTTCGCATATTTCTTGAACATTCTCGTAAGATTAAAATTATCCATCAGAAAATCTAAAAATCGAACCAACCTAAAATACAAATTGGTTGCCAGCTCTTACCAAAAGGGTTGCGTCAAATCGGAAAAGATACGCCATCACTATGCTAAATAAACACGCACACCTTGACACCTCATGAGTCAGGACGATGAAGTTTGACCTCACCCCCAAAGGATGGCCAAGGAAAGTTGTTGCTTTTAACAACTTAATAACAAAAAAGTAAATGTCGGCGGAAGCGCAACTAAAACCGAACCCATTTCCGGATCGCACCGTGTCATGTAATTTTATACAGTTACGCGTTATGATGATCATCGGAGATACGACGGTAATACATTGTTAATAGTGTTAAGTGGCAGCTAATACATGTCGGACATGAACTCTGACCTATTGTCTGTGAAGTTTTGACCTCCTGGCATGTCGGCCAATTGTGTTGTACGATGCGCGACTGCCGGTGCTTAACGCAACATTAATGAAGTGACATCGAAAAAGATAATTTCCTGTCATTTGCGTGCGTGCTTGTAGTGTGTGTTTGCAGCAAAACCGCCGAAACCGACCAACAAACATGACTTAATAAACACCACCCGCACCCGTTTTCTGAGCGAGCTGTTGCGCGACTGTTTACTATGCGAAGTGGTGCCGTGCCGCACAGAAAATGTCCTTTCAAAACATGGGTACTAATTTAGTCGCGTTCTGTATTTCCATTGGATGTGTATGGATGGGTTTGGGGGTGTGTTTCGGCTGACATTATTTTTCGCGTGTGGCCAGCAGTTTACGTGAGAATTCCGGGCGGGAAATTAGGTCGATTTCATGCGCTTTTCTCCGTGCGCCTTTTTGTTGTGCGTTGATAGCTTAATAATTTATCGCCACAACAAAAGAAAGTGGACAAAGATTAAGCGAAGATTAATTAAGGTGTCTTGCTGTTAGTTTTTGTGACAATTTTTTATTCTCATAATTTTTTCCCTGTAATATATCTGTAGGTAAAAATACCGAGTAATATGAATTATTGCCTTTTGACACGAAAGAAGGAGTTACACGATAAGCGAGCAGATTTTTAAACCATTTCTCCACTTGTCTAACAAAAAATATTTTTTTGTTTTATATTTATATAGGGTTTTTCAATAAGAGCACTTCAACTTTTTTTTTGAATAAAACACAAACTGTTCGACTTTTGAACTAACGTTTTTTTTATTAACGAACTTGAACATATACATATGACACATTTAAGTATGAAACTCGATTTCTTTTGCATGACCACCGCGTGCACGTTTTACGAAGTCCAATCTTTGAACCAAAAATATGGCCCAATGACGCCGCCGGCATGTAATCCGCACCAAACAGTGACTTTTTCGGGATGCAACGGTGCCTCATGAATCACGTGTGGGTTGCTTTCTGCCCAGTAACGCATATTTTGCTTGCTGACAAATCTTTCTAGCCAAAAGTGAGCCTCATCGTTAAATGGACCGTAAAATGGCCGTAATGCTCTTAAAGTAGCGGCAACAGAACGATTATTTTGATAAAAAATTTGCACGATTTGCAATCGCTGTTCACATGTGTTAGCATTCCATGATGAAATGTATACTAATGAAGTTTCCAAATGACAAAAGAACAATAAAAAATATGGCGTCGTTCGCCGTCCCTATCGGAGAAAAGTTGAAGCGCACCTGTTGAAACCCCCGATATTAATTATTAAGCGAAAAAATGATTTAAAGTAAAATATATATTTACGATAAACAGCTAAACAGCTAGGCATTGTGCTAGAAGTAAGTAAATTTCTGGTCCTTTAAGGTTTAAGTACTGGAAGAAAGCATAAAAATGTCATATTGAGATTGAAGAAAAGTACAAAGCCACACTCACATACCCACATTTGTATTTGCAAACGAAGTCTGTTCACTATTTTGCTGTAGTTTATCACTTATGCACAAGCACAACCGTCGCCTCAAGATGCAAGGGAAGAATTCGTCGGATATAATGGAAATTTGTGTTCCTTATTTTATTGTGTTTCTTGCAGTTCCCCTCAAACTCAAACTTCACACATATAGAACAGCGTTATTTCTTCTGTTTTCTAGTTCGATGAGTAAGCTGAAAAGGAAAGAAAAGAGCTAACAAGAAAAATTGCAATGCAACACTGTTGGTGAAAAGTATTGCAAAAAAAATTGTTGTCATCAGAGTAGTAACTTCTTTAACCTTACATTAAAATGTGAGAATAGTCATAAAAATTTTTAAGTTTACTATTAAATCACAACAGCACAACTCTAGGACATAAGTCCAGAAACACTGCAACATTTCCTGCTGACAGTGTATTTCTTTATTTTTATATTCCTGCTACAGTAGAATGCAGGAAGCAACCATTTTTTATTTTTCCTTTTTCTCTCGTTCTTGTCTTGCATAAAACATTAAAAATACTTTGGCGAAGGCGCCTTTAAGGATAATGCAAACTTTTTTAAGAATTTTCATCTTAATGGTTACAAATCTAACAACCAATGGTCAGCGTGATACCGTACATAGGATTGAATACGATTGTAAATAAATATCGAAAGTGATGAAGTTTTCTTTTTCCTGCTGCCAGTCAATAATCCGTGCCATTGCCTTAAATCTCTATAGACAACAAATTTTTCTTATAGTGTCTTTCCTAGCATAAAATCACACTGATAACGGCCAATTCGATTAGAAGTGGCTTTAGCCGTACACACAGTACAGGAGGTAGATATTACAAATAATTTTAAGAAAACGGATTCCTCGATAGTTTTCCGATCCGATCTTGGGGATGGGGCAAAAAAAGGATAGGATCTCAGCCAAGCTACGCTAAAAGCCCTAGATGCATTCCACGTCAAGACTGGTGGACGAGTGTAGTGCGAAAATAAAAAGACTTGGCGAAGTAAACAAAGTGGGCTTGTACTGGGTACTAGGACACACTGGCATAGAAGGCAATGAATCAGCGGATAGGCTCACTAACAAATGTGCAGAAACTCCGCTTGTAGGGGCAGAACCATTTTGTGAATGCGGGAGGAGATACGCAGAATAGGCAGCTGCTTCCGTAAGATGGGAAAATCTGCCAGGTCTATGACAAGCAAAGGAAATGATGTGGAGCTATGACCCAGCGAAGTTTCTTTCGTTATTGGGACTTAGTAAAAGTAATGAAAGAATCAATACGGGTTTACTAACAGGATATTGTAGACTGAAATAGCACATAGAAAAATTAAAACTAGAAGAGGGTGGCAGCTGCAGGCTTTGTGTGAAAGCGGAGGAAACCCCGTGGCACCTTCTCAATGAATGCGAAGCACCGATTCGATAGAGGAGAGACCATAAGGGAACTCACGCGATCTCGGTGTCTGCACGGCATTCACTGAACCCACACCATATCATAAGTTTATAGGAGCCATTGGTATGTAGAGGGTGCTATAGGAAGCGGCCTGCACTGTCTCCATAGCACAAGTTACGGGGAGCGCAATAGCTCCATATGGGTCGCAGTGCTATTGGTAGACACCATTTTCATCATCAATGAATGGACTTATGGAGGATTGTTCCTCTCGCCGTATCGGATTACTTTCTACAAAGCCAGGTTGAAGAGGACGCAGGCCAGTACATCCCCTTGGTCATAGTCAACCTACATAGTCGTGTCAGTTTATTTGGGATGCCGAATACTCTCATGGCTTAATATAGTTCTACTCTAGCTATGGTAACATAGGCGACTTTAAAGTCTATAAAAAGATGGTGTAGTGAGTTTTGAAAGTCTAGACATTTTTCCATCACCTGCCTAAGGGTGTGAATCAGATCAGTTGTTGATTTGCCTGGGATGAAGCCACACTGGTAGGGACCGATTATGACTTTAGCGTATGAGGCTATTCTGTCTTGAAGGATAGAGGAGAAAATCTTATACGGGGTACTCAACAAGGTTTACCACGATAATTGCTGCATTTTTTGATATCTCCCTTCTTTTGTATGGGGCACAATATGCCTTTTCGCCAGTCTTCTAGCATAACTTCTTTTTCCCATACTTGCACTATTATTTCATGACTTGCTTGGTGTAATGTGAGGCCTCCTGGGGTACCATCTAATCCCGGGGCTTTATTATTTTCGAGCCGATTTATCGCTCTGCTAACTTCGTATATATTTGGTGGCGGCAGCATAGAATGATCTTCGGTCATTGGCGGAGCCTCCAATTCCTCAGTTAACTGGCCATTTAGCAACTTATGAAAGTGCTCTTCCCATCGCTTTACGATGCCTTTAAGATTGACGATCAGATTACCCTCTTTGTCTTTGCAGTATGTGCAATGCGGTATATATTGCGTCATACCGCGGACTCTTTGGTAGAACTTCCGCGCGTGGTGCGATCCTTGCTCTCTGTACTATTCTAGTTCACGGACGAGATTCTTCTCCCAGGCTGCTTTCTTTCGTTGGTGAACTGTTTTTTCATATCTTCTGAGCTCTCAGCCCCAAGTCTTACTCTTCCTGCATTTAGGGCGAGTACTATCGCTTCTTCTTCTTTTCTTCTTCTTTTTCATCATCTGGGGAATCATCTGAAGGTGCGTGAACGTTTATGAGGCTTATGTTTTTATATCTGCCCCACACGCAAAAGGTGCATAGCCGTTCATTTACTGCTTTAAAGCCGATAACGTCGGTTTCATTATTTTGCTGACCAGAAACCACACCCCGAAAACACGATGTCTTGCATGACACTTTTTACCACATCTCCTGAATTGCTGTTATGTCAGCATTATATTTGGGCAGTGTATCGTCTGCTACTGTGCAGCTCGAGGTCTATACATCATTCTTTGAGTGGGACGGACCCTGCTTGCCTAGCTTTCTCCATTAAGCATGCTCATGAACTATTCCCATTTACCGGTCCTGTCTTCGAGAGTAAACCGTAAGCCACCGCGTTACATCCCCAGAACAAGCCACCAACCCCAACCACCAACCTCAACAACAGTTGTCTGCAGACCAGTCAGCCTTACGGTCGACCTTATTGTCTGTAGGCACGGACAACTCCCGCGGTACCAACGCGACTTTGGTGAGATCTGACATCAAGGGACCTAGTTCGTTCAGAATGAGTGCCTGTGCGTAGTTAAGATACATCCTTGGCAGCACATCGTCCGGTACTGCGAACCCTATCATTTGTCACTACGATTACGCCATATCCTAGGCCGCCTGGGATAGAAACTATTCCAGGTCCTTCCCCCTATCCCTTTGTGTACAAAATGAGCTACTAAATACGAAGAGTCACCCATACAGATCTCTAAGTACCAGTAGCCCACTTTGGGTCGCAAAATACGAAGACATTGCCCATAAAGAGCATACTCTAAGTACTCGCGGCCCTTTTTTAATATCCCGTGGTAAAGCCTAGCCTAGCACATCAACCATGAATAGGTTAAGACGCAATTGGAACACCCACGGGGACGAGGTCTATACAGTGAGCGTACTATCCATGAGAAAATTCTTAAATCGTTTAGCCGTTTTCGTTGCCGTGGTCGTCGTCGTTCATCAGTGTATCCTAGGCTGATTTAGAGTTCCGTAATAAAGTTTTTTACGGGCGAGGTTATTAGCCCCCCGCCATCCTTAATTTGAAGGGACTAGCCCGATCATTTCGCTTTTCATGTATTGGAGGATAATTACCGGCGGCCATAACGTGGAGGTTTGATCGCAATTTTAAAGCTTTCTGTGTTATTCGCCCTATTCTGCTGAGGTTTGATCGCCGAACCGAAATTGCCGCACGCAAAAAAGAGTAGCGGTGGGCACCGTGGCTCAATGGACTGAGCAGGAGGTTCGTGGTCTAAATCCAAGTAACACCAAAGGTAGTTATATTATTATTTTAATAAAAGTAGCAGAAAGGGCTCGAGTTTGTGTCACCTCTAACGGTCTTCATTTGCTTGGAATATTATAAATTGGCTTTGAAAACAGATTGTGTCCATACCTTTTTTCAGTACATACCTTGCTCCAGGGTATTAAAACGTTGGAAAGCCCTGGAATACGATTAAAGCTTTGTATCCGTTCATTAAAGGGAAATCCAGATTTAGCCCTCAATTTTAGTTAATACCTTTCAGATATTATTCTTTTATATGTTGGCCCCGTTTTTGTTTGAATGTGCACAACGCCATTAGAAGGAACTTGCTCCAATCGTTATTATGTGATATTTTATTTCAATATTCTCTCAAGGACATCAGCAATTATTAATTCTCTCTAAAGCATTCAATAACAAACCAAGACCATTTCATACTATAACTTATATCCTTGTCAGTATTACCTGTAGCTGACATTGTGGCAAATCTACTCCATGAATATGAGAACATTTTTCTGAAAAGAATACCATCTCGTAGCGTATCCTTGGTCGGTGCAACCAATAAAAAATATATTTTATATTTATATTCTGTTCACAGAGTTAAACAAGAAGTGCTGTACTATCACAATCGCAACCAGAAAGTGGAACAAACCTATTCGCTTGGAATATAATTCCGTGTTTCTTTTGATTGAGACGATAACATAGTGCGCTACCGCAACTTGGTTTAATTTAAATCAGAAGGTTGCATTGCATGAATAAATAGTCGGGCACATGTACACACACCGACAAAATGTAGTGCACTAGAAAAAGACGACTATTTGCACATATTAAATAACAAAACACAGAAGAAAAAAAAAACAAAATAAGGATATGAATTTTGCCCGCAGATAGAGGAAGCAAAAATGAAAGATTTATTTAATTTGAAAATCTGTTGAGGAAAACTTTTTAATTTGAGCATAGCTGAAGCAGAGTTTGCTGAACAAGAAATTAATTAATGGGTGGGTCGTTGGGCGTTGAACGAGGATGTGTGCAACTTTTGTTCCGCTCCAATTACTCTCTATTGCAACTAATATGAGTTTAATCCTCACCATGGTTTGTTCCCATAATCAGTAGAAACCTAATAAAAACTTCTTCTTCTCCTCGACGTAACTGCCGATGCAAAATTGGTAATTATTTGAGATTTACCGCGCTATGAATTAAAACTCACCAGTTAATCCTTCTAGCCACATTGGCTGAGTTTTACAATCTTTTGAATGTATCCTTCGGCGGAGCGGAAAACGGCGATAAATATGAGCAAAAAAGAAAATGCCAAGCGCGACTTTGTAATCACTTTGTGAGCGGGACTCAAAAATATTGCGCCAACAGGAATTTAGAGAAATTCTTCGCTCGAAAATTATTATTATTGCCGACATGACATTTGCACAAAAGCTCCATAGCATCAGTAATTGTGCAATAAAACAATTGAAGCGAAATTTATTTAATTGCCCGGCTATTAATTATTGGCCGACATTTTCATCGCATTGAAGTATGTATGTTTGGAAACAAATATTTTCGTGTTTCCTTTGCAGTTGTTGGTATCTTGGTCATGCCTTCTCCGATAACGCGCTGTTGTGGGGCCCTCGCCGATGCAATTGCAACAACCATTTGCTCCTTCGCAAGTTACGAGAACTACAACAACTATTGCCATCGAGTTTAAAGGATTCCCTGGCAAAAATATTCGACCATTAAGTACCAGTTAGGCATCCAAGCAATTTTATACAACTGGCATGCGGCATACAACGGACTCCTTTGGAACGCTCTGGTGCTGATTGGGCTGCTGATTAAAGGTTTTACCACCGACCAACACCACCGATCGGCAGGATAGAACAAACAAGAAATTTATAGTCGTTCAATAATAAATTTCTTAGCTGGCAAGAAATACCAAGCACCAACATTCAGCATTAGGAATGTAAAAGTTTCTGCCTTGAAATCGAACACACCACACACTGTGGTAGAAGGATATTTATTTTCGTTAATATATGGTGCAGATAACAGAGAACAAAAATCCATTCTAGAAAATGTAGCATTAGTTTCAAAGAGCCAGGCGAGCATTTTTCTTCAGTATTCTTGTTCACACCTAAATATTTTTAAGTAAAGAAGCTTAATCGTTGTAAGCCTATTTTTGCATACGCAATAGAGGTAAAAGGACTATTCTTTCTTTGGCAAATTAAACAAACATTTATTGTTTGAATCATTTTGATAACGACCATCTGTTTATAGACTTTAAAGCCGCCTTTGCCAGCATAGCCAGAGTTTTAAGCCATAGAAGATGTTGCACATTATATAGCTGATCACTAGCAATGTAAAAATTGACGTCAAGTAGGATAGGCAGCAAATAAATTTCTAATAAGTTTTCTGCAAATGATCAGCGCACTGAACAGACGCAAAAACATTACACATTACAAAAAAAAAGTTGCTAAGCATTGTTTCCATAACTGTCAATAATTTTTAAAGAATTATAGTTGCTATAAATTTAAGTTGGCGTTCAAACCTCAGCAGAATAGGGGGAATAACACAGAAAGCTTTTAAATTGCGGGTGGCCGTAACTATCTCTGAACGGTGGAAGTGCGATCATACCTCCACGTTGTGGCCGCCGGTAATTATCATCCAATAAAGGAAAAGCTAAATAGTGGGGCTAGTCTTTTCAAAGAAAGGTTGGTGCGGAACCAAAAATTAGCCTCGGATACACAGATGAACGACGACAACCACGGCAACGAAAACGGCTAAGCGATTTAAGAATTTTCTCATGGAACATACGCTCGGTGTATAGAGATCGAGCTGCACAGCAGCTGACCGATACCCTGCCTAAATAAAAGGCTGACATATATTACAGCTGTCTTGCAAGACATCATGTGCTCGGGGTGGAGTTTCTAGTCAGCAAAAGAATGAAACCCACCGTTATCGGCTTTAAAGCATAAACGTTCACGCACCTACAGATGATTTCCCAGATGATGAAACCACAACCCAAATCTGATGACGGTGCCAACGTCTCGTCTCGTCTGTGAACTATAATAGTACAGAGAACAAGGACCGCACCAGGCGCGGAAGTTCTACCAAAGAGTCCGCGGTATGACGCAATGTACACCGCATTGCACATACTGCAAAAACAAAGAGGGTAATCTGATCGCCAATTTTAAAGGCATCTTAGAGCGATGGGAAGAGCACTTTCATGAGTTGCTTAAACCAGGAGGGCTCGCAATACACCAAGCAATTCACAAAATAATAGTGTAAGTATGGGAGGAACACGCTATGCCAGAATACTGGCGAAGAGGCATGCTGTGCCCCATAAATAAGAAGGGAGATATCACAACATGTCGTATAACGTTATTGAGTAACGCGTATACGGTTTTCTCCTCTATCCTTCAAGACAGGAAAGCCCCATACGCTAAAGTCATCATTGGTCCATACCAGTGTGGCTTTTTCCCAGGCAAATCAACAACTAATGATTTACATGGTGATTTTAAAGCCGCCTATGATAGCATAGCCAGAGTAGAACTTTATAAAGCCATGAGAGAATTCCGCATCCCAAATAAACTGACACGACTATGTAGGTTGACCATGACCAATGTTATGAGCCAAGTAAAAATATTCGGAGCTGTATCATGCCCATTCAACATCTATAACGGGCTCAGATGGACTGGCCTGCGTCCTCTTTAACCTGACGTTCGAGAAAGTGATCCGAAACTCTGACGTAACGGCGAGAGTAACAATCCTCTATAAGTCCATTTAGATAGTGACTGACGCAAACGGTATTGACATCGTTGGAAGGAATCCAAGAAACCCTAGAAATCTAGGGCTGCTCCTAAATGAGAGCAAAACAAAGTACATGGTGGCCACGTCTGCTTTAGAAGATCCAACATTGGTCCTGCAATTATAATAGTGGAGCGCGAATTTGAAAAAGTGCAATTGCTCCAAGGTAAGACGCATAGTAACCATTTCACCCCGATAAGAACAATTATCTCAGCTTACTCAGATGATATTAACACCATTGGTAGAAAGAAGCGTTCATCGAGGTCGAGCAGGCTGCACATTAATGGAAACAAAACAAAGTAGATGGTATAGTTATGTCTACGAGCAGAGGATGCCACATTGGTCGCTCAATTGGAAGTAGGATAACTATTACTACTAATACTACTATCTCGAGTCGATTGTAGCAGCTGATAATAACATGGAACCAGAAATACGGGGACGGTTACTAAAAGCCTACTTTAATCTGTCAAGACTCCGAAAGTTGAAGAAGTTACCAATAACCCCAACGACTCTTATAAAAAAAGACTATGACTCAGTAGCATACATGACGGACTAACAGTATGTGCTAAGCTAGTTGAATAGGGGGAGGGTTGAAAAGAGATACTCATCTACGGTTGGTAAGCAACATCAATTGTATTTTGTTTCTACCTTAGCAACACCGCTAAACACAAAAAAAAAATATTCTCATTTTAAAAGTTTAAACAAATTATTAAATGTTTTTACGAGTATTGGCAAAAAGAATTTAAACGAAATAAAAATAATTCAAATGTCTAACCCATTTGTTTAAAAAACTAAATCGACTCTCAATAAAGTGAAACAACGAGTACATTTCGCTGTACCTATACACACACAAAAACCAAACCAAAAAAGGACAAACTATAATCCCAGATTACTAATGACGCACAAAGTCAAAATCTCGTTCGGATTCTATTCTTACTTTGAAGAAAAATTTCTTTGGGACAAAAGGTAAAAGCAAATGCACATCGCATGGCTCAAGAGACGAGAGATTCTTTTCAGACGGACGACGACATGCGGTTGGTTACCACATCCTCAAATACGCTCGTATAAAAGGGTAAAGGAAAATATTTTTCTTTGTACAAATGCCTGGGATTTACCATGATCCATATTTTCTCCAAATCCAAAAACTTCTTCGAAATAAATGATTTGAAGTAAAATTCAAGAAGAAAAGCCAGCCAAAGGAAGACGATTCCTAATCCTTTCTGATAGCACAGGCGACATACAAACATAATATAGCATATTACACATCGTAATGGGAATAACTATAAATTTCGTTTCAAATTTCGAAAACCGATGAAATCAAATCAAAGAATCTGAATAACGGATTATTGCACTTTTGTCGTCACAGGAAAAAGGCACCTTATTCTTCTTGAAGCTCTGAATAAATGTACGTCGTCTCACGTTGCATGCACATGAAAGAAGACCTGCTCGAGAAGTCGAAGAAAATTCCATTTCCCCATGACAGATTATCAAGTCAGTGCGCGATATCTGTCTCCTTCAATGGTTTCTTACTGGTGAACATTGTAGTGATTTTTTCTTATTCTTCCTGCGAATTTGCAATGCAATTGGACAGCTTCAGTTCCTGGAAACGAAGAAAAACGGAATCAAATGAGTAAAGCGACAGTACCATTCGAAGCAAAAAATGCCAATGTTCTAAGGATGTCCATTATCTTTCCAAGAATTGAATCTGTGACCATTAGGCGGAAGGAAAAAAATTGATGACAAGAAACTGTAGTAAGGGTGGTCGTGTGAAAAGGAAATGTGCAATTGCAAGGACTTTCGATTTACTGCACGTATTTAGGATTAAAGGATTTATTACTTCAGTGTTCAATATAACAAATTGTTAGGAATTTCATTATTTGTTGCTTGTTATTTCATTGTTATCATTTTATTAGTACTACAGTGGCAACACTGTTTCACTAACTTCAAAATTTACAACTATTTGTGTAGAGTGAGATCGACAAATGCTCCGATGGTGTACTGGCTTTTTACCAAAAGCTCATCAAAGAAATCTGGTATGGTATACCAATGAAATCTAGGCAGGTGCTGGTATCTTTGGACCAAATATTAGTACCTCCAACGCCCGGTTGAAGAGAACGTGGAAGACGAAAGAGATATTGGACGAGGAAAAACCTAATACTCACGGACATTTCGGCAACCCTGAAACCACTCAAGAACAAAACTGGTCAGATACTGTTTTGAGTTTTGGAGCAGCTCATTCTGTGCAAGGCTCTTATGGTTAATACATATCTTACATATGGTTAAGACGTGGTGTCAGGAAGTCAAGGAGATTCTAATAATCATTTAGTCTAAAGCCACCAATATCAACTTCATTAGGAGGTTGTGTGTCTAGGTTGGTCAACACCCTGAACTGGATACAAAAGACTTGCAATGTGTTGAAGTTCCGGCCATTGAACAGGGTTATTTATAAAAAAAACTTTTTCTATGCCAACATTTTGACACCCGCATTCTAATTCAAACGCATATGTTTATATAATAATAATATTTGGCGCGACAGACCATTGCGGTCCAAGGCCTAACTTCTCACGACCATTTGTGCTGCACATGATAATTTTTGGACACAAATGGAAGGGACCTACAATTTAAGGCCGGATCCGAACGGCGAATTGAGAAGCTTTCCGTGACAAGGTATTAATTACTCTCGTAACGTTTGTCACCCATTCGCGAGAGGTGGGACACCGTGAAAAATACTTTTGGTGTTGCTGGGATTCGAACCTGAACCTCCTGCGCAGCAGCCATGTGCACTACCACTGAGCCACGGCGCCCATATGTTTATATAAAGGGTGGGCAATTTAAAAGTTTGATTTTAAAAATGCTATAAAATGAATATACATCAATATTTTTTGGACATTTTTTTTATTCTGAAGGTTGGAGTCTCCGATTTAAGAATGAAAAACAACTCTGCTGGCCTTACAGTAAGTTATTTTTCGATCATTTCGGCGCCTCGCGAATAACAATCGTAATGTTATATTTTAAAGCTGAAATTGTCTATGAACTATCCGTGTAACATTATCCTTAGAAGCACACCATAAAAAAAGTCCATCGGCCTCAAATCGCAGCTCCGTGCTGCCCAATTGACATATTCAAAACTACTGATTATTTGGTTGCCAAATTTGGCGTGGAAGATCTCGATTGTCAGACGGCTTGGTTGGCATGTGGCGCCATCTTGTTGAAACCAAAGGCCATCTACATTCATTGTGTCGATTTGAGGCCATAAAAGTTGGTCAGCTGGCTTTGTAACGGTCGCCATTGACGGTAACGGTGTTTCCAGCAGCGTTTTCGAAGAAAAATGGGCCACCACTCCAAAATCCAAACAAAACTGTCGCTCTTGGTGGATGCATTGGCTTCTCTACGATTACGTGTGGCTGTTCCAAATCCTAAATCTGGCAGTTCTTCTTGTTTACATAACCCCCGAGATGGAAATGCACTTCGTCTGAAAAGATGATTTTCCGACCAAAATCGACGTCAATATTAAGCTAGTCTATAGCCCATGCAGAGAACTGATATCGAAGCGGATGGTCATTTGCTTTAAGCTTCTGAGTCATTTGGACTTTGAAGGCGAATAATCCGAGGTCTTAGTACAGTATTCTGCTCAGGCTGGTGCGGCCAGTTGCTGCGATCGGCGTCGAGTTGAGGTCGATAGATTCTGTCCCACATTATGGGCCACAGCAGCAATATTCTCAGGCGTGCGACCTGTCCGAACTCAAGGACAACTTCTGTCATCCGATAGCAAGCCTTTCTCACGAACTTTCTTCATCAATTTCACCACAGCAGTTCCGCTTTCACGACCCATATTTCATTTCAAAATTCTTACGGTTTCGGCTGCACAACACTGACGTGAAAATTCAATATTTCGAAACGCTCCACAAGCGAAAATATGAATGTTTCGTACCGCGGAATATCAGACTGACGGGCTGTCAAGGAAATCGTTTAAAAAAATGTTGCCGTAGCTTATGATTTAAAAACAAATCAGTAGATTGCCCAGCCTATATATAAATTTATTGCCAAGGGAGAAATCCTTGAATGACTAACGCCACGGCAATAAGGTAGACTATGCCCTCTATTAAAATTACAAAAAACCGAGGGAATGTTATTTACCATATATCCTCACGATTATAATTCAATTTCCTTTTTTACATTTTTTTTTCTTTTGGATACTCTATTGATCAATTGGGCCTTTCAAGAAATTTTTGACGGCTATTTTGATGGCCTGCGCCTTCGATAGAATCGACAACAAAGAAATGGGCGTTAGTAAGTAGATGCAGAATTATCCCCTTTTTTCGGAAAGTGTTGAATATTAGCAATTTTTCAAATTGACGAAAAAACACCTGTCTTCATTGAGAGATGAAACAATTTGCTAGGAGATTTCCCCAGAGTATCTTTATTCAAAATTACTGACTATAGTCCCTTTATTTGGGGAAAGTTCTATAAGAATCTTTAAGACAACCCGTGGTCTACCTGGGCCTAGGGTCGGAAAAAGTTGTGGGCTTTGGTTAGATAATGGAATGGTAAGCGCACAAGAGATAAGCTTTCTAAATACCAGTTTTATAATGAATACCATTATCGAAAAAATAAGCAAGAGATGAAGCCTTTTAACCAAGGTCGCAAACGATCAAAAGCTTCGACTGTCTGAACACAAAGTTTTTCGCATACTATCCCGAATCTTGAGGTCATTTATTATGTTGGTTCTGTTCATTATAGCGTTTGCTTAGATTCTCGATATTCAAATCTTAACTAGGTTTTCTTAGGAAGAGCGAATGGGCTGCTAGCGACTGGTAACCTACACTTTCTACTAAACCACCTCTTTCTCAACTTAGCATGAAAATGTCAAAAGATGCCGAAGTGAACGAAGGGTTCATGAGAAAAATAGCATAAGTTTTAGGAAATACTTTCCTTCTAGCCATTTGTTACAGATGGATGGTGCGTGCATCCTGCAACCAAATGAGCACATTCGGCGGTGACAGTGACCATCTATCGTTCGCTCATTTCAGCAGCATCAACCCCATCGCCCCTTCGGCGATTCCCAAACATTCTGTTAATGGAGCAACAAAATTAAAATTGTATGCAGAGTAATTAAAATTAATGTACCCGAAAGATTGCAGGAAATCCATTTCGTAAAGTAACTCGCAGTGTCGCAGTGTCCTTTGTCAATTTTGATTATTCTTCCCTGACAAAGAGAATTGCATTGCACGTCAGGCACAGAATTTTGGTTGGTTGGTTGGTTGATGCGAAAAATACTCATCCTTTCGTCTGTCTTCGTACAGATATTAAATTGTCAGAAAAGAAAGTGAAAATTTTCCGTCGCTGCCAAGATGATAGCTCTGCTTACCAAAAAGTCCACTTGAAAACGGACAGGTAAAACGAATTCAATTTCTCTTGTGTTCCCCTTAACCAGTTGCCCAGCATCTACTTAGTTACAGAGCAGGTCTTCCAGGCAAATTAAACAAACCTTAGCAGGAAACGAAAAAAAAAACAAAAAACTTGAAATTAAAATTTCTCAGACTTTGTGCTCTTCTGCTACTCCTTTCGGTGCCTGCAAATGGTCAAGATTCGTCTTTCGTAAGCGCAAAATGCTGGAATTATTTTTTACAATTTTTTCCGAATTACGCCGCCGTTTGTTACTTTTTATGTTTTTTTATGTGTAGTGATTACAGAAAAAAGTTTTTATCTCTCAACGCTGCCGAGGTCAGCCAGCAAACCAGACGCAAAGAAGGATAATAAGATGTAAATGCGATTTATTTGATTAAGGACAAGTAGGCGTTTTAATTTAAGTGCAAATTGCTAAAGTTTTTTTCGCTCTCCTAATGACTCATGGTGTGAAGAGTAAAGGGTTTTTTCGAGTAATTTAAGTGTAATTTATGGTAATCCTTTATTCAAATCAACTAAAATGAATGGGGGATTTAGATAGTTATGAAGTAATAAGTTATATCTTTGAAATATATTAGTATCGGGTGTGGCATCTTTAGGTTCGGTTATTTCGCCGCTCATAGCTCTCATTTTACCCGACAAGTGATGACAGAAATTCGGTATTATATTCCAGGAGAGTCGAAATGAGTCGATATACACTTAATCAACGTTGACAAATATTGAAAACTTATTTCCAAAGTAGTGATAGTCAGCTACCGAATTTGCGCCGAAAATTGGGTACAAATTCGGTAGAAATGAAGCGCCAACTGAGAACAGTGTGAGGAAATTTGTGAATAAAGTTCCTTCGACAATAGACAATACACACGCACACGTTCCGCATCGTCGTCCAGCTCTTTCGAGGGAAAATATTGCTGCTAATTATCCAGAGACGATTGGTGCTTTGAAAGACGCAATTCATAAGACTATTGGTAAAACAGAGGCTCGAACAATTGAAAATCTACTAAAAAATTAGGTCCCCAGATTCTAATCTAACGAGGCAATCATTTGAATGAAATAGTTTTCCATTATCCAATCGAAAGGTATACTCTCGCAAATAAAGTCCTAGTCATTTAAAAATATTTTAATTCAATTCACATTTTTAAAACGAACTAAAAGTTAATGCATCCTATACAACAATTTGTTCTTCCTATGTATGTTTTTCTCGTTAGCTGAGGTGCAGCTAACCTAAAAGTTAACTTTTACTGCAAGTCTAAGATGTATTTAATGGTGAATGTGGCACTAATATTAAGACTTCAATTTAATTGTTATACTGTGCCAAATGGTACCCATTTCCGTCTTTCAAGTGGTATTAACTATTCATAACGATGATAGATTTTTCCAGTTGTCCTCCTCTCGCAGATACTATCGAAACTGTGATAATTTGAACAGTTTTATAAAAATGTTCACACATCAGTGCATTTCAATCCGTATAAGTTAGGAAACAATCGAAACACAGAGAAGAACATTTGGACATTCCAACGATAAATAATATCCTTTCGAATGAAATATACACTAGGGCTAATATAAATAAGGTGCTAAGCAACAACAAAAAGAGAACGGTCATGTCTTGGACAGTACGAGTGGCATTGATTTGCTTAAGGTCTGGTTGAATTTCAAATAACTAATGAATTTCTGCGGAAAAACGTCGCCTATTTATATCCATTGAAAAGTTTCCATTTTGGCAACTTCCCTTATTTACAACTAACCATACTCATATGTAATCAGTCATCTTACAAAAATAAACTCCATGTGCATACAAACCGGACAAACCAGACAAACCAGTTTGACTACACATTTGGCACACCAGTACATAATTGTGTAATCTGTCAACCACTGCTACTAAATGCCTAAAAGCACGTAATTCTTAAGTCTAATTCAGTGCGTGTTTTTGTACCGTGCGAGTCTAGGCTAATTCTATTATTGTTACTACTAACTTATTTTCGTACAAATATTTTGCGCAATTCCACAGGGCCATGTATACAAGTAAAACTGATTAATCGCCGTAGGCTAATAGAATAGAGCAGCTGCATTCGACAGAAAGACAAAAACAATGCGCAGTGGGTTCAGTTCCAGGAAAATACAACACACCTTTTTTAGCTAAAAGCTTTAGTCAACGCAAAGCAACCACACTGCTTAGAAATAACCTGTCAGTCACCATATCTTCATGTCATAGCTACCATTCGACAGGGATTATACTTCCCAACAGGTATATTCACAATATAATCAGACTAAGAAAACGTTTCCCATAGAGACTATCGCTTCGTAATAATTTAGTACACCCGGCCATCCGAATGCATCAGAACTTTCTGGGTTATACTATGACCGACAATCTCGATCCATTGCGACGTTTTTTTTATGCCTGAAACACAAACACGCTACAGCTTCGGCTTCGCCTGACGGTTACGAGTTCAGCCATACGGTTTCAATGCTTTCTAACACAATGTCGCTTCGGCTTCAACGTGTCTTTTGGCAATTGTAAAGAAAAAACGTAATGTTACGTAAGAAAGCTACAAACGGAAGCTCTAGTTCAAAAGTGCTGAACATTTGCTTTGCCTGACAG
Organism: Nephrocerus scutellatus; assembly: GCA_947095585.1. NCBI lineage: Eukaryota > Metazoa > Arthropoda > Insecta > Diptera > Pipunculidae > Nephrocerus > Nephrocerus scutellatus. The sequence goes on along the minus strand of OX352761.1, from coordinate 3,521,749 downwards.
TTCAAAGCAGAGAACTGTGGCTGTGAACTCTCATTTGAGAAAGGCCATATAGAGAAAAGTCATTCAAAGCAAATTCAAAGCGACTGCATCGTAACGCAGCGAAGCCAAAGCTGAATAGTGTTTGTGTTTCAGGCATTAGTGTCGGAGTGTCACCGACTGGGTTATTAAACATTCGGTACACTCATTGACACATCGACCGTACCTTGGCCGAACAGTAGCATCTTGGTAGCCTTTTGTCAAGTATTGAAGTGTCACCAACTGTTTTACTCAACATCCCGTAACCTCATCACCCCATTTAGTAGCTATATTCTCTCCTAATTCCTTGTAGAAACTTAGATAACCAATTGATATTGTTATTGTTAAGGCTCAACTATAATGGACTTGAGTGGGAATTATTTAGCTGATGTGAACGACTCATTACATGCAAATCGTATGCTATGACCATAATGTGATTTTGGTTGATTTCGTCAAATTTTCGTTAACTTATGTGGGTGTAAGCAAGTTTGAAGTGAGGAGACATTCGGTACAGAATTTCGTCATTTTACAGCTGAGAGAAATTCTATGAAATTGTTTGGTTGAAATTTGAATTTAAATAAATCGGTTGGTATAATTTTTTATTGAAGTATTTAAATTTATCTAAATTATTTAATGCATTTTTTAGGGAATAAGAAAATTTGTGGCTTGTTGAATATTTATGACAATGACATCAACATTAGCGACAAGATTCATTATAGGTAATTTAAAGAATGAGAGAAATTAGCTTAGCTTTTCGTTCGGTTTTGACATACAAATAAGTCCACTGCTGCTCAGTATAGACGAGCCTTTAGTATTGAAGAAATGTTTGTAAAGCAAAGAAAAAAAATAAAAACAAACCTATACCTAATATACTAAACTATAACCCTGGGTGACCGGCGAGCTTTGCTCGAACAAACATCGTTACAAATTAAAAACCAATAAAAACTAACGAATAATTTACGAATTTTAATACAAAGTTAAGACAGCAAAACGATTGCAATCTATAAATTAATAACATAAATAATATTACAGGCTGTTCTTTGATCCTTAATTGTCTCAGTAAATTTATGCCAAACATTAATCCATTTGCGGCACATTTCTTCGAAGTGCTAAGCATCCAAGTCAAATTTTGTCTTTTTATTTTTGGCGAAAAAAATTCCACCCTTCCTTATATGATAAATCACAAATACGTGTCCCATCGAAAATGATAAATTGGCGACGTAACATCTGGACAGCAACATACTTTTTAACTATGAAGTATAGCAGAAAAAAATATCAGAAATTTCCTTGTCAACATTGGCGAAAACAAATTACTTTCGTTTTAAACTTTCTCTTCTCTAATTTACCAAAGAAATGAACGCATTTGACAGAGGGAATGAAAAAAGGAATCATTCTCATACAGAATCTGAAACGGTAGCAAGCGTACTTCATAATTAATCGTCACACATGAAACAGGCTATTGCTTAGGGGTGCATTTTTCGTTATTTAATTCAGATTTACCCATATTTTTGAATAAAAAGGATTAGCTCCAAAGGATATACGTTTACAAAAAATTACCCTTTATGATTTTGAGACCTTTTTTCAGAGTGCGAACTAATTTTTATTTTTGCTCTCATACTTATTGAATATCAGATAAGTTTCAGTATCAAAGAGTTTATGGAAAAAAAAACAAAATCAGTATACAGTATATAATAAAAATAATATTTGGTGCGAGGGAAGCTTTCCATGACAATTATTTCTCTCGGACTTTTGTCAGACATTTGTGAAAAAGATTCCTACTGCTTAGAGTCCTTCCCGAGGGAGCCGCTGTCTCATACTTCATCGAAACTTAAAAAACACGACGATTACTTAGAATGTAATGTCTAGAATGGCACTGCTTTCGCATATAGTAGAACAGTCATACATAGGCCTGTGAAGGCCTAGGACAGCCCGCTATCATAGGGGCAGATAATGTGGTTCGAGGTTCCGAATGGATGCGCTGCCTGGGTTTGCTACGGCTTTGATCAGGCACTCATACCGAACGAACTAAAGCCATTGATGTCAGACCCCATTCAAAGTCGGAGTGGTTCCACGGAAGAAGGATTAAGCTAAAAGACGAAGTTGACCTCTTCTGAGGAAGGCTTAGTCTGAGAGACGAGGTGGATCTACGCTTAGTTTAAGAATAAGAATATACATAGAATACGAGGTCAGATGGTTAGCTGAGAATGGTGTTTAAGCACGCTGCTCAGCTGGCGATCAAAATACAAATGGGACGGCGCTAGCAGGTCAGCTGAGAACGGTGTTCAACCACGCTGCTTAGCTGGCGATAAAAAGGTAAATGAAAAGGAGTTAAATGGTCAGCTGAGAACTCTATTTAAGCACGCTGCTCAGCTGGCGATAAAAAGTAAATCAGGGGAAATGGAGTCGGAGAAGTTGACCAGTAGTTTTCAGAGTCGATTGACTCTTAAGTTATTTATAAAAGTCCTCAGTGGGACTTTCCAACGGCGGTTTGTGTGAGTGGCTGTACTCGGAAAATTTTGACTGCAAATGCGTCAATTGGTGTAGTAGGTATAGCACACTTTTAGTTGGGTTTCGTGCTCCAGGTCATTACTTCTTTTGTTCAACCGTTTGGGAATTATTTTGGCCTAGAAAAAAGTAACATATTATGTTTTTCTGTTTGTTATTGTAATTTAGACTTATTTAGGCTTGGTCGTCCCGATTTTCTATCTTATACATGCAGGTTAGAATCTCACTAAATTTTTTTAATATTTTAATAAATAAATTTTAATAATCTCTAAAGTTTTCGGTTTCGTGTAATTAGAAATATAGTAAGAAATGGCAGTGCACAGGATGGTACAACATTCACTTATTAATAAATGTCCAGATCAACATTGCATTCTTCTTCTAGACAGAAAATGTATGCCAGTCAATAAGCGCTAACAAATTGTTATGAACTATGAATTCGGTACTGACAAGTCAATGGATTTTCCAGTAACAAGCGCGTTTCATTTGGAAAGTAGAATTAAATTATCTCCCTCTCGGTTTTGGTTTTGAATTCCATTTAAAACTCTTAAAGGAAGTTTAAAGTAATTTCTGTTCCGTTTGGATACTTTCAAATAAAACCAAGGTTAACTATGCTTTCGACATCTATGATTTTCGCTCTGAGCAAGCAAAACAAAATTCATATTTAATTTTTCTTATTTAATGGTTGAATTATAGACTTTTTCTTAATATTTAATACCATTTTCAACGATCAATAATATTATTATAATTATTTTTTATGTATTTCGATTAGATGATGTTTGTCAAAGTGCAACAGTGTGTCATTGTCACACTCTTGACTTGACGAGTATATTATATCAATCTATTTGGGTTTTGGTTCCATTCACTTTTGAACTCGGTTTTTAAAGCGTTTAGCACAAAATCACGATAACTCTGTTAATTTAAGATATTTTCTGTTGTTTTTGTTACGATTGTAACTACAAACATAGCGAATGTAGTTTACTACAACAATGAAATTTTTAGCTGAAATATTTTTATAAAAAAAACCGGAAACTTTCAGCCGAATGTTCCTTTAATATTTTCTGATTTATCCAGCTAACCGTTTGAATTACACTCGTGGATTACTAAAATACAAAATTGTCCGATAATTTTAAGCCTTTAGTTCGATTAAAAGTGTCTGGTTTTCTTTATTATTCCTTTGTCTTACAAATGCAATCAATAGCAGTTGCTTCATCCCATTTTATTTGCAGTTAATGGCTGAAACTATTTCTTCCTTTGCATTCGCTAATCAGTATGCAGAAAAAGAACGCCTTTATACCGAAACGAAAACTCCAGAAAAGTTTTTTAATCAAATTTAATTGAAACGATTTTTTTCTTTCTCTCTCTCTGTAACGCGAGAACTAATTTTCCTACAGTTGAACTCAAAGATAATTAATATTGAGATGCGCGTTTAAGTGGACACAAGCACAGTCAGATGCCGCCTCAGATAATCTGATTCCAATAGAACGCGATGTTACATTAGTTTTTCTCCTCAAAAACTTTTGAGCAATTTTCTAATGCAATTAATACAGGACATTAGTTCAATCTTGCTCATTACCTAACAGAATGGGAAGAATAATCAATTGGAAGCAATTTATCTCTCAGTTCTTTGTGTTCTTTGTAATAAATTAGATAGAAAACTTAAAACGGCAATGAAGCGATTAAATAGAATTATATCTTCTTAATCCCCAATTGCTCCTGTAATAAATTGACAGATCATATGTCGCTGGAGCCAATACGGGTTTACAATTTTGCATTGCTGATCTGTTTATCATCTCTTCTCTTGTTGTTCAATTAACAAAGAACATTTTGCAATAATATGATTTTGTGTGCAAATTAATTTTATTGTAGGGGTAGAACTTCTGATGGGTGATGAGATACAAGTATAGTCGTAATATGAGCGTTGCAGAATACCTTTCTGCTTTTATTTGTTTGCCTTGTATTTGTGCATTTTAATTATATTATTTACTTACGGTCGATCCAAGATTATATTTCATTTTTGGGGTAACCCCAAATAAGTGTTCATCAGATGGCAGCAAAAATTATTCAATTAAAATCAGGACATGAAAATACCATTCGTTGAGATAATGATATCCGTAGGCATTCATGTACGCGGTGGTGATTGCCCAAATGACACTTGACAGCATAAATATGTAGGACATTGGTTTAGTGTATGTGCCTGCCTCGAGCCGTCGATGCCTGCCAGCAAACGAAAAGTAAAAGAGAGTAGAAACAGAATGTGTTCGAGTAGCCAAGTGTTTTTTTTTTAAATATATGCAAGAGCTAAGAATGTACATAAATAATTTATTTTTCATTTACATTTTTATTTAATTTAATAATTAAATAATATGCATATTGTTATTCATTGTGCATATAAGAATTAATCTTTAAGCTAAAAATAAATACAAAACAATCCATAAAATTTTTCACATAAATTCTCTCATCCGAGATTCGTTTGTGTGCATAGTTAGAATAAAATCGGCGTAATTTCGAAAAAAAAAAAACTATTTTGGAGGCCATCTGCCCTGGGGCCCGATCACTTCCAAATTTTTTCAAAAAGTGTGTAGGTAGGATTGGTTCGGTTTTCCACAGTGGGGTTTTCTTTATATAACTGAAAGCATACCTCCCGGTTCTTAGTAGCCTCTTTGCAGCTTGAGTCATACCAGGCATTTTCTTTCGGTTTGGTACTCTTTATTAGGCAGGCGTTTGAAATGTTTCTAGAGTTCCAAAACGCACTACACAATCTGTTTACAGACATAGACCCTTCTATGATGGCATAGCAAGAGCGAACTTTATAAAGCCATTAGCTGTTTCCGCGCTTCGCTACCCGTACACATGAACTCCCGAGATGGAGATTATAATATAGCCTATAACCTTCCCGCACCTGCCAATAATATACCTACAATGAAAATTTCATTTCATTTGTAAATGTGGCTGATATTAATATTTTACATTCCCCCAGGTGTTGTTAAGGTGGTGGAGCTACTATAGCCTATAACCTTCCGCCGCCTGGCAAGAGAAATAATAATATATACTGAAAATTTAATTAAAATCTGTTTCTAAATGTGAAATTCACATTTGAGGTTCACCATGGGCAATGTATAACCCAAGTAAACATATTCCGATCATTCATCATTCAACGATTAACGGGGTCTGGCAAGAGGCTAGACTGGTCTGCATACTCTTCAACCTGGCGTTGAAGAAAGTTGTCCGAGAGTCTGATGTAACAGCAAGAAGTTTGCACCTCTATAAAAACATCCGGATACTTTTGTATTCTGAAGACATTATCAGCATTGGTAGAAACACAAGAGCTGTAAACGAAACGTTCATCCAGATCGAGCGGGAGGATGCACATAACTGAGAAATGAGACACTACGTGAGAGCAAACGATAAGATAAAAAAAAGATAAGCAACGCTAAAAGCCTACATACTTATCCTGTAAAGTTTTTTCAAAAGAGTGCTTTCTTCTAAGCCACCCAAGTCTCGAATTCATAGGTAAGTACTGGAATGAACATTTTCTTATACACCATCAGCTTGGATTTTATGGCTAAGTCTAAGCTTTTTCCATCCTTAAAAAAATACCTGACTTAGTAAGTGATTGATGTTTCTTACGAGTAACTGTAGATTTTGCTAGGTGCATATTTGGAAGAAAATATAAATGTATGCACATCGTCGGCTTACATTTAGTAGGTACATGTTATATTGTGGAAAACATATTGAGACCGTAGTTCAGATGTGTTTAGCCCGGAAACTAGGCTAGTATTTACTAATAATAATAATATTTGGCTCCAAGGTCTAGCTTGAAAAATTGAAGGAACCTACAATTTTATGCCGGACTTTGCTCACTGTTCACCCCCACACTATGCCTAGGCTTTATAAGGGTGCAAGTCCCTCGAAGCGTGCGCTAGTTATTAAAATAAAAGTCAGCTTGTTCAACGAAACAATTAAATGCCATTGAAAACTGCTCAAAATTAATAAACTGGAGCCTGCACAATAAATACACACTTTTATATTTTTCCACTCCACTCCGAAGATATTAATTGTCACACAAATAAAAATATGTATTTGGCAATCACATTCGCCCGGCTGCGAATACGTCGATAGCCTGCGGGATTTTAATAAGTGCATTGTCCCTGCTTATTCGTTAAAATTTGAGCACTTTGTGCATTTGTCGAGCTGATTGTTGTTGTGACCCATCGGCTGTCATTATTCATGCACTCATATCCTTCCTCGGCTGATAACGACCTGCAGGAAATATTTCGAAAATTCAACATCATTTCATTAATATATTGCTTCGTGTAATAAGTTCCTTCCGTTATGCGAAATTTTCAAGAGTACAAAGGACGATATTCGATATGAACATAACCAAAGTGCAATAATTCGATAGTTTAAGCCTGCAAACATTCATTGCGACATGACATTGCGGCTGTGTGTGTTTTACAGCAGAATTTGCAGATACTTGATCTTCACTAGTATCCCAGGGTGCTACTGCCCTTTTGAACTCTGCGACGATAATGATGATGTCCAACGGCTTCATTAATTGATTAATTAAAATGAGAATTTTTTAATTATTAAATTTATAAAAAAAAGGAAGTTCCAGTCGTCGTTAAAGTGCTTTATGCAAATGCTGAAGTGCAATGTTGTCAACAAATGTCAACCACTTGAACAAATGGGTTCATATTTTTTAGTTGTTTGCGTATTGTTGTCCAGGAACGAATAGTTAAAGATGTTGGTAAAAAACTTTAAACAGTTTGGACATCTAAATAAATACCCACTTTCCCGCATGTAAGGACTCGGGCTCAGCTCATTGGCTGAGTGCTCCTGAAAGACAGGAAGTTACACCATGCGAAGTGGATAACATTATAAATCACCTGGCCTTGACGGCATTCTACCTATCATGCTTCAGAAGACTATAGGTGTGTCGCCCACTTGGTTAGTGAATATTTTCAGAAGTTGACTAAGACTTAGCTATGTTCCCTGCAGTTGGAGAAGAGTACGAGTTAAGTTTATCCCCAAAGTAGGCAGAAGAGTTCATGAATCGGCGATACATTTTAGACCACTTAGTCTATCGTCGTTTCTGCTGAAAACGCTAGAGCGAATTTTCGACTACCATATAAGACTAAGCTTCGAAGATACGGTCGTATCAAAATACCAGCATGCTGACCTTAAAGGCAGGTCCACAGAGACAACCCTCTACGAGGTAGTACGCACAATTGAACACTCCCTTTATTTTAAGCAATAGTCCCTTGCCATTCTTATCGATATAGAAGGCGCTTTCAACATTGTCCACATTGATGCCATGCAGAAGGCTTTCACTCAGTTGGGGGTAGAGCAACTCCTAATGCGGTGGATGATTTAATACTAGGTAGAAGGGTGATCCATGGCAATCTGGGCAGTAGCAGTATTACCAAATCAGTCGACGGGGACACTCCCCAGGCAGCCTTCTATGGCTGCTGGTTATTAACAAGGTCTTCAGGTCACTTCAGATGGATAGTACGAAGGCTGGTGCGTATACAGCCGACGTGGTGATACTTGTGTCAGGACAGTACCTTTCCGTGTTCAGTGAGGCCATGGAAAGGGCTCTAAGAAAGGTTAGCTCCTGTTCTGGCAAATTGAAATGATACTTTTCACCACTTAGTCCAAAATACCGGATTTTGCCCTGCCCAAGCTCAATGGTCAGAGACTTACGCTAACCTCAGAAGCAAAATATCTCGGCGTAATCCAAGACAGGAAACTCAGCTGGAAGTCGAATATAGAATTTAGGGCTAAGAAAGCTTGCATTGCCCTATATTCTAGCAGCAAAACTATTGGCAGGAAATGGGGCCTGAAGCCGAGCAAGGCTCTGTGGCTGTACACAGCAGTGGTGCGCCCTATTCTTACCAATGGTGCGCTGGTCTGGTGGCCGGCGATTATGAAAAAGTACAATTATTAGTAGAATACAGAGATAAGCAGCTGTTGGCATAACTGGAGTTTTTCAGTTCTCTCTAACCGATGCTCTTAACGCAATCCTACACTTACTACCTCCCGACCTATTTATTAAATACATTGCACCGTGCAGCGCGGTCTGTTTTAGAGAATCTGACCGTACGGCCACTGCAATATACTGCAGTTGTTACCAAAGGAGTTGATACCATCTTCAACCGACTACTGCACTCCTAAACTTTACTTCAATCGTATCGGTGCCTTAGAGTTTCCAAGTCTCTCGAGTTGGAACAACGGGAAAGCTGTCGAGCTTTTTGATTTAACTCTTTTCATCGATCCAAGATTAGTAATGGAGTTGGTGCTGTAGTTTACTCTGAAAACCCTAACATTTCAACGTCCTACAAGCTACCTGACTCTGCTAGTATCTTCCAGGCAGGGATCTTAACGATAAGCGAGGATTGCAGGGCCCTATATCACAATGCCGCAAAAGCGTGCAAGATTGGCATATGTGTAGACAATTATGCCAATTAAAGCCATTGTTGCGACAAGCAATAATTGTAAACTCATCAGATAGTGCCAAGCCGAATGGCTTCTATAAGCTTCTATAAGCCAAGGTGCACAGCGACATTGACGGCAATGAAAAAGCAGACGTACTGGTAAATAAGGGTGTCACACTGGACACGGACTGCGCTGAGATAGTCTGCTGTCCTTGAGCTCTGTTAGGGAACGTACTTTTTCCTTCCCTACTACCAAACCAAAGCTAATTTGACTAGTTGCAATTTGACTAATTGCACCAAGTCGAGAGCGATATGGTCATCTTATAATCAAAGCAAATCCAACGAGCTGATCTCCAGATCTCGGAAAGATATTTCCCGAGTGGTTGCAATAACCACGGGCCACTGGCCACGCAGCCAAACTGGGATTCCCTCACAATACCTTCTGTATTGATGGTAATGAGAAAAAAAACTCTCATTCAATTTCTTTGCAATTGTCCGGCCTTGTGGCCTCCGTCCACGCAAAGTAAGTATTCCCTACTTTTCTGACCTAAAGGTGCTTTCAGATTATGGCATCACAGATCTGATATCGTACCTTAATACTACAGGTTGGATATAAATACACACAAACATTTTTGGTTGCATTTGGTCTCCTGAGGGTTGTGACAGCAAAACGGCGGTCTATAACGCTATTTGAGGACCTCGCCAAGTCAGCGAGGACCGCCACTCTACCTTATCTTTAAATTATCAGTCACCAAAAATGTGTGAATAACTATTTTAATATATCCTTTGTGTTCGAACGTCCTCAACACCAGCAAAACTCCATTTTATTAGAGCCACTGCCAGTACTCCATTTCATGGGAAATTAATTTCCATTCCGAAAAAATAACGAAAGGATTACAAAAAAACCTTAACTGGCCACACGCAAGGATGAAATATTTCTGTTCATTTATTTACGCAAATCCCTAAAAACCAGATCAACTCAGAGCCCAGCACAGAAAGAAAAACCCTTTGAAAGCCTCAAAAATGGCCACACAACTCGCCAGATTAAAACGGAAATTGTTTCATTTTCTCATTTTCAGAGATACAGATTTGTGAGTTTTTTTTTTCTAGTTGGATACTTCTGTCCTAGCTGTTGTAGAGGACTGAAAGAATAATTGAAAAAAATGATACAAGCGAGGCGAAGTGTGTGGCTCACGTGACAAGTAGTCTCTGTTGTTGACATACACCCACCGCCGTCAAGAGCATCCTTCCTTACGGGGGATAAAAAAATAAAAATATACCAACCAGGTAATAACAAGGATTTTTTCTCCCACAGGTATCGCCCCACAATTTCTGTTTGGTTTTTATTGCCTTTTTTTAGTTCGAATTGATTTCTTTTATCGATCGACATGATTTCGGATTTTTTTCTGGCCCATCGGAAGGCAATCAGCATTAGCTTTATTTTGGAAAAGGGACTTAAAGAAAGTTTCTTACTTTTGCTATTGTCAAATTACAGGACAATATCAACTAAATAAACATTAATAGACTATAAAGCGACGCAGCCAAGTTGGAAGACAAAATCAGTTTGATGTCGTCCTTTTTTAAGGCATTGTCACACAGCATGCTGTTTTGCTTATTTTTATTCAACTGATGCTCTAATAAAAATGTCCTTAAAGGATGTTATCTACATTGAAAAGTAGTTAGGTCGGAAATTGTTTAGCGATGCGAAATAAATTTGTCTGTTGTGCACTTCTCTTTTGTGGACACTATGTACCTGCAATCTGAGGTGTTCTGCTGTGTGGATTTTGGTGTACAAAGTGTGATCGTAGTTATCTTTATGAGATTTTAATTTTCAGATAATGAAGTGGAATGTGCGATAATTGGTTTTTTATTTTCTTTTTGTCTTCCCTTTTTCTAATCCAAGCATCTCCTTCGTTCTTCTTTAAAGTTAATGGGTTGGATGCCATTGTTGTTATTGTTTTCGATTTAAAGTTAATTTAATAACATTGGTATTTAGAATTTTGTGACCATAAATTTATATTTCCATATCTGGTGGAATGTGTTGTTCTATAATCCAAAATGAAATTAACAAACACAAATTCTTCTCACTTCTTTAGTCGAAACTAAAGTCGAGGTCCCTATTGAACAACTTCGTTCTACTATTAACTGAGCGGGATTTTATGATAGCTTTTCCCAAAGTCCCATTCCTAATTTCCGCAATCTTAATTTCAATCCCGATGGACACTGAAGCTTCTCTGAATAGCGAAAGAAACTAATCTCTTCAGTGAAACAAACAGATACATTTTTCCACATATCTCTATGCGACAAAGAAACTTTTCGACTTCAGTTCATCCATAAAGAACAAAAAACTGACTTTCTTTTCCTTTGCATTTCCCTAATGTGTGGTTTCACAGTGGTGTGCAAAGCAATGCAGTTCGTTTTCACAATAGAGGAAAATTTAAATTGAAAATGGCTTTACTCACCTGGTGGATATGGAGATTACTTCGCCGAGCAGAGTGCACAATGCATGATGACAACCGAATCAAACTTTTGTGCTGCGTGTCAGCGAGCAATCACATTCGCAAATTTGAAAGTCCCTTCTTGGGATAGGAATACTCTATTCAAGTGAGAACTGTGGCTGTTGCAAGAGCGAACCAGCTCAGACGATGGCTTAACTTTTGCTTGATATCACACACTCATACATACACATACATATTTTGTGTGATCAAAGAGTTTGTCTCTAATGGAAAGGCGATGCAATGGAAGTATACTTCTGAACAAGATCACTATTTCCATCAAGGAAACAGCATTCTCCCGGTGAATGAGATGAAATGAAATTTTCCACACAAACAACAAGATGTGGTACCGCAAAGGATTTGTTGCCGTAGATTTTAAGGTAGCTTCTAGCAAGTCACAAAAGCAACGTCGTTCGTGTGCTACCTTCACACAAGACCTAACATTGTTTTGAATAAATTTCAAACAAATGCATACAGAGATTGCATTGAAGTAAGAAACGAATACCAAACCAATATATGAATAGAATATTATCCATACTGCTTCAGTAATACTTTTTGAATTTTTGTTTTGCTTGACTGACGTGTAACTGAAATGCATGCAACTTTCACTAAACATTTTATATTCGACTTTTACTTAGAAGTAAGAACTTTTATTAACTCTAGAAATATGCAAATCATATTTGCTTCAAAAGGAAAGATAATCCACAATAAATTTTGCCACGAAGTTTTAAAGTTTAACTTTTTGACCTACGTGTAAGATCTATAAGATACAGATCCTAAAGCAATATCTATACTATCATATAAAGAGATAAAAGATACTATCAATTGGCTACGCTAATCTTAGAAACTGGTGAACCGATTTAGATCATGTTTTCACCACTGTGGGAGGAGTCAGTGGTAGGCGCCACTGTGTAAAAGAGGTTAGTTGGTTTGAAGTCAGTTTGATGGTTTTTTTGGGTGAGGGGTGGTCAGTTTGGTTGCGTCAGTAGGGTGGGAGGGGCAGCTTGGCAAAAACTCTTATTTTAGCTAAACTTGAATACTATTGGTTCTATTTTGATAAGGTACATGTTTTTTCCCCCAGAGGTTTTAGTGTACAGTTTGGTCAAGTGGGTTGGTGGATTGGGGTCAGTGTGGTTAGGGGTAAGTGGGGCAGTGGGTTGGGAGGGGTAGCTTAGCAAAGACTGTTATTATAGCTAAACTTGAAAACTATTGGACCGATTTTTATCATCTTTTCACCAATGTACAAGGTATTTTCCCCGGCGGTTACAGTGTACAGTTTTTGTTCTGCAGTGGGTTGGTGGAGATTGGAGTCAGTGCGGTTAGGGGTAAGTAGGTGTGTGGTCTGTAGATGGATTTTAGGGCCAAGTTTCCATTCAGTAGAGAGTGACAGTGAAAGACCTACTGTTTTCGACTGTTCCAAGCTTAAAATCCACTTCTTGGTTTCGAGACTCTGGCGGGTCTTACAGGATTCATTCCTGAAGCTCGATTTCTCTTAGGACCTAGTTTCCATTCAGTAGAAAGTGAGCAGTGAAAAATCTGCTGCTTTCGACTGAATCCGGTAGGGATGGATGAGTGCGGACCAACGTTATTGCCCGTATCACGTCGCTACGAAACCCGAGTCAGAGGCTAGGTAATCTGGAGCGACAGGAGGAGAAGTGGTCAAGTCAAGTTTTAATAAAAGTTTTAAAAAAGCAGGGCATCTTACAAAAAATTATAAGTATCTTTACAGTTCTCTATAAGAACAGTACATCGAATGACTGATGTCAGAGGTCCAGCATTCAAAATAAGCAGAGGAGTGAGACAGTAAGTTCCTCTCTTTGCAGCATTGTTCTGTGCATGACTAGAGACTATATGCAGAGACGCAGATATCGAAAACGTAGGTTTGAGTATGGATGGAGATAAACTGTCCAATCTATGCTCCTTTGCAGATTATATAGCTCTTTTTGCGGAAATACCAAATAAGCAAAAAGAAGTAATCACAAGAATGTCTGAAAGATTCAGAGCACTAGGTCTGGAAATGTGTCAGATAAAATCAAAACTCATGACTAACAGCGAAGAGACTGACATTAAATTAAGAAGGGACAAGCTTGAGTATTTAGCGCAAATCATGTATTTTAAAAACAAAATGGACAAAGAAGTGCAAGGAAAAATTTTGAATGACTGAAAACAGGTCTGGAGTCTCAATACCGTATTTAATTAAAAAAATAGTGTTGCATCGAGAAAATACGTATTTGATGTAGATAGCCGTCCTTCCAGGTCTAACGAATGGATCACAAACTTGGAGCATGAGCGTACGAAAGCAAAAAAGAATTGAAACTACTCAGAGAGCTATAGAAAAATCACTTTTGCACATATCCGGATAAAAAGGATTCAGAAATAGTAGAATCAGAGGAACCACTAAATTTGGAGATGTAATAAAAAGAGCCACAAGAGCAACAGCAGTCCACGTTGCTAAGAAAACTGATGATCGCTGGACAAAAAGATTAACAGATTGGTACGTTAGAGATAGAATGAGAAGCGCAGGAATACAGCTTTTATGATGGAGGAGAGATGATCTTCTGAGAGTGAATTCTTGATGGCAACAAACTGCAAGAAATGGAAATGGAAACATGGAAAACCATGGAGGAGGCTTATACTATTAACATTTAAAGAAAATTTGCATTCGGAAATACAAACTCATTAATTAAAATTTTGAATATATATCATAATTAGAAATTTCATTTATAGTACGTAGAAATTTAAGAAGAGTGAACAAAGCTTTATATTTAATGTCTCCTAAGGAATCACTGATCCTAGCCACGTAACAGTAAAGAATTACGCTCTCTTCGCCACACAAGAAGTAAACAACTCTGGAACGTATAACTTAAATCTTGTTTCGACCTTAAATCCTCCAATAATACCCATGACATTACTGTCTTTTAAAACGTAACTAATGCAGAACATATCTATCATATCATTTTTACGGTAAAGGAAATTCTAAAAATATTTTGGCTTTCCAAACAAATATCAAGAAAAATATTATGTCCTGAAAATCCGGTTCACAAAAAATTAGACAAACTTTATCGTATCCTGGATACATTCAGCAGAAACTTCTAATTTCACTGCAAAGTCCACAGACATACACAGTACAATAATGGCCACAAAAATTTATAGGTGAACGCGTTTACGACAATATCCTTATAGTATTCCTCTAACATTCAGGGATACTAATTCACAAATCATAGGATTTGTCTTAGTAAATCAACTTAATCCAGTCGAAGCAACGCAACACTGCAATTATTGTTCCTGTACGGAAGGAAGAGCTCAGATACATTTCTAGTCTATGGCTAAACACACCAGGAAGTCTTAGTGGCAGTCTCTGCTTTAACTTCAGAGCGACAAGTAAGCGAACACTTAACTAATGTATCCTTACAGTTGTTTATCGTCCTTATTTCAGCACACAACAGCAACAACAAGAACAGCATCTGCTTCAGCAGTTTGTTAACTTTGAGTTTTTCTTACATGTACATGTATGTGTTTGTGTATGTGCGCGACGGAAGGACTCGTATCAGTTTGGGTAATTGCAAGAATTAGTGCAATGAAATATGGGATTAGGCGAGAACATTATACCGAATAAATTAACAACAAAGTAAAGAATACGTAGAGCGGCGTTTGTTTAATTATCCGGAAGTGTGACTACACATAATGGCGGGAACGACGAGAGTTCGTTTGAGTTTCATATCAAATGAGCATTGACGAGGCCTTTTTGGGAATTATTTAAGATCACATCTTGAGCAGCAATATTGTAGGCACAATAATTATTAACATGAATTGCCGTTCTCATTGTAATAACGAAGAAAGCTCCCTCCAAGCAACGAAAGAGTAATTGCTTCCATTCGCCCGAGTGTAAAGCTGTGTGAATAAATTGATTTACAAAAATCGTGATCCACTTAAAAGCCAGCACCTAAGAGCATTTTGTGTGCACAACACAAGAACCACAATCCTGTTGGTAAATGATAATCCAATGGGAGCTCCAATATTTCCCAAATGGGAAAAGAAAAAAGACGCCTCATACATCTCCAACAAATGTGATTATGATTAGGTTCTTTGAAAGCCCCTGTATCTCTTATCGACCTCGCCTCCCACAATATATTCATCATTTCCCACAGTCAAATGAAACTCGTGCAATACTTTCATGTCTGTGAACGATAAATTTCCGCCAACGATGAGATATGGTGGTGGGCGATCATTGCTTTTATCTCTTTTATACTAAATTGAAAGGAAACGCTTGCACACATACATGAGAATATTGATAGCCACAAAGTAACATACACACATGTTATTCGATGAGAGAAGGTCCTTGAACAAGAAATGCGTACACATCCTTTCAGTTAAACAAATGACTTGCAATTTCTATTTAATTTCATTTCACTAAGAACGTTACGATTCCGATGAATCAGTTTATTCAAAACACGCTCCAATTCCGATTGAATTTTCCTGCAGAAGGCACAAGGTGTTCGAAGAGTCAAAAGCAAAGCATTTCGTAGCCACGTGGAATCACTTCATAGAATGAAAGATGTTTGTGTTCATCGTACAGTCAATAGCAGTGTAATTAATTTGATTGTTGCCGATTATTACGAATCCTAATTTAATACCAAAATTGAGTATCTAATTGTTGGTATGATGGATTCAATGGCTCTTTTTTTTCAATTATCGAAGGAGCCAGATGAGGATAATATTGTTTTCTTTTTAACTCAAATAATACAAACAAAACACGAAAATGTTTTCTCTATATACGTTTCGATATAAAGTTTCATTGCAACGATGTAGGGCATAATCATACTTTATACCAAATTTAAGCTTAGATACTTTTGCTAAATTACTGAACACTAAGATTTTAGAATGACTAAAAAACTAATCATATACCACCAATCAGAGAAAAACACAAAACCCACCAACCAAAAAACCGAGAACATCCATACTGTCAAGAAATCAGCTAATTTTTCCTACCAAGCAGGTTCGCACGTAGCTAAATCCAATTCGATTATTATCTATTGATGAATAGATAGATATTAGATGAGAAGAGAGAGACGAAAGATAAATTAGAGAAGAAAAAAAACCTCACTTCTACATCGCAAACGACCAAAGATACGAGAAAGAAGCGTCCTTGGTTTTAATAAAACGAGTCAATCATATTTTCCGATTATCCGGATGTATAAATTTATGTGTGAACCCACTGTGCATAGACACACGTGTGGCATGTACCCGTACGTGCTGTAAAACTCGACAGGAAAATTGTTGGCGAAAAATATTCAGCGTATTCCCGAGCTCTTTCTTGATTTATGTCTGATTTTTAATAATAGAAGTGCTACCTACCCGTACGAGTACACTTGAAATATTCATGATCCTTTTGAGGTCGTCCCCTGATGGACGTGGATATCAATGAAACGACTCTAAACGCTAGGAATCTCTATGGAAAAATATATGTTCATTACTGCACGATGCCAGATGCCAAAAAGCGCAAAATTACTGCATTATAACCGCTGTGTACGAGTATGTTCTTGAAGGTGCAGGTGAGACTGATTTGCAATTTTTATGACTTCTGAGAGATTGAAAATTGGAAAATTAACCTCAGCGATTTCAGAACTACGCTCTCCGAATTCCATTCAAAATGATATTACCTGTAAAAGAGATTAGGTTAGGTAAGGTTAGGTTAAGGTGGCTGTCAGTGAAATCGACACACTTGGACCAGCAATGGTTCATTGTGATACCAGACGGATCAGCAAAAATTTTTCCAGTTTAGAGCTTCGTATGAAGCGTAGGAGACTGCTCATGTCAATGTTGGTAGATCAATAGTGTCGTTATAGAAAAAAGCTCCTCCTGGTTGATCACAACAACCACGGATTTGTAGGAACCGCTTTGATCCTCCTAATTATCAGGACCTGGAGTATTTCATCCGCAGAGGAGGGAGATCCAGGTGCGAGCTCTCGGTCGGCAACGACCTCGAGTTTAGCGCCCGGCCAAACTTAGACAGCTTATGGCCTGTTTATAGAGATCGCGAGATCTCAAGTCATCACACGCGATTAGCTTAATAAGGCCTTTGATGGCAGCCGCCATTGCGAGTGTTAGAAGGTGGTACTTGATGCTCCTTCATAAAAGTCAAGAAGCTACTAGAGAGCTTTAGTTTGACTAATTGCCACCACTCCGGAGAGATAGTTCCGTCAGTGTCGCTGCGATCTATCACTGCGACTACGATTTTCTCCTTAAGAACATCGCTGAAGGACCAATGAGATGTAACTAAGTGTGCAGGTGTTTTGCACTTTAAGTCTTTTTGGAACCCAAGCGGTTTCCTCCACCGATCTCTGTCGCATATACGTAGAGTCATCGCTCGTTGATTTCTCGTGCTTATCTTTGGGATAAAAAATGTTTATCAAAAGGAGACCTGTTAAATTATTCGAATAACTTCTTTAAAAACTCAATCCTAAGTTAACCCATTATCAGAATAAGCTATTAACCAGGTCTCTCTTAACCAAACTAAACTGATTAGTGCCTAATCGACAGCCATAACTTCAACCTGGAACAGTCTTACAAGCTATTAAAATCAATTCCATAACTTGTAAGACTATTGTTCCAATTGAAATCCCATAATGAGTAATAAATATTCATCAACCTGCACCTTCTCAAGATCCAAATATTTAGATTCTACAATATCACAGACTCAGTTTTAAAGAAAAGAAATCCTAAATTCACAAGTCATCAACTTTTTAACTGGGTTAGTGAAACAAAAGCGATTTAAGCCAAGTAGATTTGCTACGATTCTGTTGATATTGCACCACTCACCATGTCATTCGGTCAAATACACAAAAACCAAACTGCATCGAATATTCGATTTCATCACAAAACATGGAGCAGTCCAAGCAGGTCATACTCTACGAAAGTGATTTAATGGAGCGTTTGCACTTCATTGAATCCCACCAGTCGTGTTGTGGTGGTGGTGGTCAGCGGTACCAAAGATATACGAGTTACCGAAAAGAAGGGTCGATTTCCTAACAGCACAGAAATACAACGGAATTCTTTGAAGTGGTTTGCTCCACAAAGGAGTCCAATCGAATTGCTTTCCAGTAGTCAGAGACGTCTTTTGATTTTTCTTTTTTCCGATGTTTCAGAGAAATGAACAAATACAATACAATACCTCTTTCACGTTTGAAAATGAAATAAAAATAAAAATAGAACTACTTCCCTCGATCAGAAATCAATGAATCCATCCAAAATTGTTTATCATTGACCACCAGAGCAAAAAAAAATGTTTTTTTGTGACCGGAAGTGGCTTTGGAGATGTTGATATTCGCATGAGGAAGATTGTACGATTGGATAGTAAGCAGAGAGAAGAGAGAATGTAGAAAGGTCACCTTTTTAGCAGGCAAAAGAAGCTCTGCGGCTAAAGAATGATTTTTGCTATCCTTAAAAATTCCTTATAAAGTTGACAACTCTGAGTCCATTTAACATTCGAATATAGGTTATTTTGGGCAAAAATATACAACTTGAAGGCTGCTCTCTTTAAAATCTACACGAAACGACGAAATGTCAGGAGTGTACTTTAAGTTCGTGGAATAATGGTGAATGTAGATAGGGATGCGATCATGCAAAGAGTCATTTGAAAATGATGGCCGCCGCAAAGTTATCATACGATATGAAATGGTCCTTAAAGTCGAATATGGAAGATGGTCAATTCAAACTACTCGTAAATGAATTTGCAGAAAGGTTACAAATAATAAAAAATCTACACGATCATGTTAGGATCTAAAAGTCACCGTAAGGTTGTGGCCCAGACCCAGAATGTATACGTCGCATTAAAAAACTGCTGTGTGGTATCACCTTAAATTCATGTGGGCTACATGACCCCTTCTATATCCTTCGCTTCATATCTTCACATACACTTCGCAGCACAAAACGGAAGATGATGTATTCTTCCGTTTTTTAATGTGCGATAGCTTTTATCTGTCTGCTCTTTTGTGGTGGAAATAAGAATTGTATGGGAGCCCCCTGACCTGCGACCTGATCACTATCAAATTTTAACAGGAAGTGTTGTCACGGGAAATACACATGTGTGCAAAGTTTGAAAAAAATCGGGCTTAAGGATGCATTCAAAATTGATCACAAGATTTGGTGTGCCCGCCAGCCAACCAGTCAGCCATGGGCATGCAAAGTAAATATAGAGAATTTATAAAACGCCTCATTAGCTCTTATTTTGCAATCGAAACCTGGAGCCTACATCTAATTGCTACAAAGTTTCGTCATCTTATTCAACTGTGCAGCTTTTTATTATGCCCAGAATTTCATAAAACAAACTTTTATTTTCTACTCAAACTTCCCATCGCTAAAAGAGCTGCGAAATGTTTAAGTTTCCTAAAACGGTGCTAGATGTACCCTTGACTTGTTTCTTACCTCTCTTCCTAACAAATATACCGTCAGTGTATTATCACCTCTACGCTCTTTAGACCATTGTGTGGTATCAGCTAATTTCTCCCAATGATGTCTTATGTCGTCTAAGCATAATTTAAACCCCAAACCTTTATCCATGAATGGATCCTGCATCAAAGAAACTGAAATTCTCGCATTACTGGGTATGTTCGTCAACAACAGCTTCGTGGGAATGACCACATATTCGCCATCGCTAAGAATGCTTAATAGATAACTCCCCAAGAAAGGTGATCTAAGCATTTGCGAAAACTGGCAGATCTTGTCTAGTTATGGTTTTTCGAAAAAACTTATCAACATCATCAAGGAGCTGTACCGCGACTCAATATACCGTGTCATTCATATCGACCATCATCCTTTTAACATATATTCGGGAGTCAAGAAAGGTTGCACCATCTTCCAATTGCTCTTCATAATAGTCGTTGACTGGGTGATGAATAAAATAACCCGCTCTCCATACAGTTTGCCAAGTGGATCTGGGGTCTAGTGGATCTGGGGTCGAATTACGACATCAGTTAAGGAGTGAATGAAATCCATACGTTAACGAGTGATCCTGTATCTACATTAGAATAATCACTACTCGTCACTTGTTCACGTAAGCGATTATGCTAAATCATCATTATTGAGCCACGTATGTGATAATTCGATCCCAGGACTATGACGATGATATCTGGCTTCTTTGGTAGCCATTGGGTGACATGAAGCGAAAATTAAACTCATTGGAATTCCACGCTAATTAAGTAGTGGAACATGTGACCTCTCGATAAGATAAAGATAAGATAGAGGATAAATTTAGTAATTTGGGCAGCTGGATGTTAAAAAAAATGGTTGCGCTTATGTGTGTTCTCGTGTGAACAAGGCGCGACACTCCTATAATTTGCTAAATAATATCAAAACATCTAACAAATCTCCTGGAACCTTAAGCTAACGATCTTCAGATTTAAAGTTCTCTCAGGACTCTTGTATTGCTGCGAAATTCGGAAATTCTCAGAGTCAATTACGACGCGCCTCGAATTCTTCGTCAACAAGTCTTTAAGGCCGATACTGAGATTAAGATGGCCGGACACTCAATCAATCAATCAATACTTGTGGAGAGCTACGCAGCAGAGGGCAATCGTGGTTACTTTCAGACGAACGAAATAGAGCTGGATTGGCCACACTTTGAGACGATATCACGAAACAAGCGCTCCACTGGAGTACACAAGGAATTCGCCGAGTTGGTCATCCTAGAAGGACATGGAAAAGGACAATAAAAGAGGAAGCAAGAGTTTAGGGGACAGAGTGGCATCTCTTGAAACCCCGAGTTCGTTGGCGGGCATTTGTAGGAGCCGTATGCTCCCCCGTAGAGTAAAGGAACGAAGAGAAGCACCTTTTCGACCGATTTAATAGTTTTGAAAAATTAATAAAAACGAATGTCCGGAAACTATTTTTTTATCCAAAACCACTACTATAAATTTCTATACCTTGTGTGAAAAGATAGAATCAGCTTTACCTGGCAATAAATCAAAAGACTTGAAAGGCAGAGAGTTGTTAATATCGAGTTCAGCCGTGAGACCCGAGAGTGCGTAAATGGGCGCCAGCCAAACAAGCTTTGTCTCGAGCTCAAGTTGGTCAATAATAAAAACTCCACAATGCCTCACACGCCCTCGTATTTGGATATGCACCTTTCTGTGTGCTTGTGTTTATGACACTTTCCATAATCCATAACGTAAAGTGTCCGTACTGCCCGCGCAGTAGTAAAACTGTACCCAAACAATATTTTACATTTTATTGAATTTTTCATTGTTATTACGAAAACATGTCCGATTCTGGGTGCTTCTTTGTCCATTCTTATTCTTACTTTCCCCCTTAAAGACCCACCAATACCACCAACGGTCGACTTTTAATTAACTGAATGTAGGCACGCATCAGTCATTAATGTCCGTTCGGCGTCAATTTAATAAATTAATCCCGACATTTATCATACACTGGCTGTACGTAGCCATCAGTGCTGACATAATTCTTAACACACTTGACAGTGACTGCTGTTGAGAGGTGCCAGTGCATTTATAAAAAATTGTATGGAATTCATTGAATTGCATTTCCATAAGGAAATCAATAGATGGGACCATTGTATTGTCTTCATCGCGGCCAATATCTCACAATCGACATTTATGCCCTGTGCACACATACGTCACGTCACGCACGCACTTGTCCGACGCAGTCTTTTTATTTTGATATTCACAGGACACAGACAGTAATAAATTTAATCGAAACTACAATCTGACAGATTTCTTATTGAGGTATGGTATGCTATTGTGGACACCAATGTCAAAAGCAAACATTAAAATCATCTTTCATGAGCAGTGCGGCGTGACACAACGTACATCATATAAATGTACGTTGGTCATAAAATAGATTCTTTACGATGATGATTATTACGCAGGTAAATCTGGACAGAAAGGTGAGAGATATTTGTGTGTCCTACGTACAATGTTGTGATGCCGATAAATTTTTTTATTAATTTCAATACTACTCGTAGTTTTCTTTCTTATGAATTTAAACAAAGTACGTAAAAAAATTTACCATTCTGAGTGATTTGCATTTTTATAACTACTGATCCAGTAAAATGTTTTTAAAATGTGTGGGCAGATTAGTTATAAAAAAAATGCTACGTCATTCTCAAATGGTTTATGACACATTTCAAGTGGGTCCTAGGGCCTCTACTACGCCTATGCGCCATCGCGTGCGTTTCCTGGCAATGAGCTTCAGGTCTCTCCAACTCTTCCCCAATTGCCGTGACTCCTCCTCAACTGTTCTGCGCCATGTATTTCTCGTACGACCCAATTTTCTACCATCCTGAGATAAAGCTGCGCGAAGCCCATCGTTAATCACCAACAAAAAGAGAATTGGCCTTAGAATGCAACCTTGTCGTACCCCACTTAAGATCTCGAATTCCTCTGACAGCTTTCATCTATGCAGCACAGGATATTTAGAGCCATCATATGTTGCTTTAATAATAGCTATTAGTTTATCGGGTTTACCTCTCCTGCGCAAGGCGAGCCAGATTAACTGTCTGTTGACACTGTCAAACGCCTTCTCAAAATCGATGAACAGCAGGTGTTGAGGTGACCGGAACTCAACGCACTGTTCAAAAATGATCCGCAGGATGTTGGTGTGGTCGACACAGGAGGATCCAGTGCGGAAACCTGCTTGTTCGGCATCAAATGTATCTTCCAGATGTTCCTTAACGCGCTCAAGTACTACTTTGGCTTTTACCTTTGCGTAAAGAATGCAAATGCCTCTCCAGTTTTCGCACTCCATATCACTACCTTTTTTAGAAAGCTTGACAATACTCGTTCCAAGCTCTCTCTCTACAAGAGGATATAAAATCTCTGCCCATGTCGTAGGAGCGGCACGCAAAAGCTATGCGGGTATACCATCTAGTCCTACCGACTTGTTGTTCTTTAGTACGTTGATCGCGGTAGCGATCTCATCTTTGGTGGGAGTTTAGGTGCGAATTCGGGAAATTGTTACTTCCGGCAGTTACGTTTGATTTGGGTGCACATCGTTGGCGCATACACGGTTAAGGACCATAACATTAATAAAAATAGGAAGGAAGCCAATATTCAAGCAGTACATTGGCACCAATGACAATGGACAACGAGTCATAGAAATGGCAGCAACATAATAATTTGGTCATTGCAAGTACAAGGTTTGCGCGTAATATATGAATATAATGCCAACTCCTCGTTTTGCTGTTCGGAATATCGGGGATGAGCTGTAGTGTTAAAATTTTATTTTTTCTTGTCTAGTACGCCTATTCAGCATTCCTTGTGTTATGATTAAGTTTATGTTATTAATTTATCATATATAAGTGCAACCCATTAAGAAACAATTGCCACTACCGAGGTAACTCAAGACGTAAGTTCTCACTCTAACCACACCTACCAATCAATGGGCCAAGTATCTCTCTTAAAATCTACAAAATGATTTTTCGTTGTATCCGTCCTTATTATTATTATAAAATTGGTACTCTTTCCCTTTATCTATCCGTAAACTATCAGACGTACGCAACATTATTAGCAACAGTAGTGCTTAACTTGTATGGGTACATGTGGTAGTTTAATTTATCCCTTAATGGAAACGTGCAACAAGACAATAAAAACAGTATCGGGAAAAGGAAAATAACTTTGATTCTCACTGCCGACTCAATTACTACAAAAGACATCTATTCAATGCTTTCAGTTTGTAATTCGCAAGGATGTCCTATACCTACAGGAACCTGCACAAGAATAAAAGAACAGCCCTCAAAGTACGAGTGCATAACTCATTTCCTGGTTACACTCGGATTAGACTGCAAAGATTTGGGCCAAGTGTTAACAAAATTCCTCCGCACAATCTCAACGCCTGATTTTACTCCCAAGCAATTGTGCTCAAGATTCAATTGCGGTCTGTTATGTAACTATTTTCAAGAGGGATGAAGACGAGTTTAGTCAACCTAGGCCTGCTGCTTCGCTCTGCCTGGAAGCGTTTCTACGCTGTGTAATTCACTGAAATAGAATCCCAGCCAAGAGAATCTGTCCTCTCCGTCCAACTGAAGTATCGATGCATATTATCGGTTGGTATCCGCCGACGACTGTATCAGTTATCGATGCAGGAAGGAAAGAACAAGCACCAAAGCAAGAATAAAACCTTTCCTGTTTGTGAATGATTCGAAAATATTCTTCGCATAGCAGAAGAACCTATCCTACATACCATACCACGATAAAACGGCAAAATCTCCCGAACACTTTCCTGGTGTATCCAGTGCTGCATGCATGACAGTCGATTTTCGGCCAAATTGACTTCGAGTTAGATCCGGAAATGATTGTAGTGCGGTCGTTAGAGGCTGGCTGGCATGGCAAGTTTCCACTTGACAGGACAAACAGGACTTATGTCCTGGTTGTCTGGTATAGATTATCTACAGTTCTCATGGAAACTTATGTGCATAGATTTTTATTACAACTTTTGATTTCGTTTCAAAGGCAGCTGGAAAATTAAATAACGAAAAGCGGGAGTTTCTTATATATCTATTTCCAGTTTTACATTTAAATACTAGCACATAAAAGTTTTGGAAATCTTTTAGAGACAACACACAAATTCCATGTCGTTCCTTCAGATGACCTACAAATGTGGCAAGCGGATCAAAAATATGCATTGCTCGGTTACTTTCTGAGGGGTTCTGTAATATTTGCATATACGCGACATTCCATATGGAAACACACTGAAAATATATATTGCAAGTGGCATCTGTCGCCAGCACCAAAGAAATTTTCTATTCTCAGAATTGAATTCATTGTCGACGACGGACAAGCAGAAGCTACGTACTATTTGACAAATCATGCAATTTCGACAGTTTGTTGCTGTGTGAAATGGGGTCACTCCATTGCGATAATTCACTGGGATCACGAGGATCCTTTCACCAGTTGCAGCGCTACATCAGATGCTATGCAGCAGAATATCCTTGTCGGAAATATCATCTTTTCGCTTCAATATGTCGACCGGAAGTGTTTCGGTGCAGTGCAGTGCAGTGAAGACGAAAAGATTCGAACAAACCAACACTGCTCGGCTTTAGCTAATACTTTCTGGTCAGATTCCGGACTTGTGTGAAGGCGGGACGAGGACGATATGATGCGATTCGAAGGATATACGCAGTACGAGTACGAAATTGTCATAATCGTTCGACAAGGGAAATATATCGAGACTGTGACGATATGACGATATGACGACACGAGGCGAGTGCACGTTTATTGCAATTGGCAATTTGTATGCAAAGACGAGTTTTCACTTCTCTGCAACTAAAACTGATACCCAAGTTCTCATATCTTCTTTATCTTCTTGGCTCCTGCTGAAAGTGTCAGATGCATTTAACGATGATTAATTTGATTCAACTGTGTGAGTGAGCAGCAGCAGTTTTCGAATGGACGAATAGACAGACGAACAGGCGGGCGGATATCCAATGAGCATAGCAGTTGGTTTTTACGGCCGCCCTGGATGGATCCATACGTACGAAATGAACAATATTGGTAGGGGCGGCATAGGAGATATTGAATATTATTCCTGTTGGCACAGAATTGTGAAATCCGGATTTTAGTGCCGGTACCTGACAGGAATTTTAAATTTAATTAACTCGTAGGATACCTAAAGTGGGCATGTTGTGTACATGGACGAATGGGTGCATGTATTCTTCGTTATACCCTAACATTTATGTGTTAACTTTGTTTTTTGTTATCCTCTGTTAGTTTTTAAAATGAATATTAAAAGAAAGAAAATTAAATAGCCAGGACGCCTGCTTTAGAGCCAAATATGATAATGATTATTATGAAAAACAACAAACAAACAAACAGTTCCACCTGAAAAATATCTAGGGATATTTATTGAGAACAAAAATGTATTTTAAAACAACGAGAATGATTACAACCTGTACTGTAACCGAAATAAATCTCAATCTCTTCTCTTCTGAACTGATACCTTGTTAACCGATAAAGGCTTAATCAAATATTAAAAGAATATTTCAACTAACCTAACGCTATTTGCACAATTAACTTTTTTTTATAATAAAGAAAGGAAATAAAAAGGGAGACTTATTGATGTTCGTATTAGAGGCTGGCTAAATTTGTCTACCCCTCTGTACTCAATTCAGTTTGCATACAGAAAAGGTAGAAGCACAGTAGGTGCCCTTCACTATATTGTAAAGAAGATAAAAGAAACTTTTCGTTCCAAGGAAGAGGCTCTGTCTGCATTCCTTAACATTAAGGCCGCATTCGATAACACTGGTTACGACTCAATAGTATCGAAGGTATCGAAGATTCTACCAATAATGGATAAGGGCCATACTTGAAAGTCGGCAGCTAAGCTTCAGAAGCTTCAAGGAATGGGCAGTCTCAATATCAGGCGTGTTTGGCTTTCACCACAGCAAATCTTCATTAGGAAGACAGCTGCTTGATGCGCTATTAAGCTGCAGCTAGAATATAAGTACAAGCCAGGTGACCATGTGAGACACCTGGGGATTCTTGACCCAATTCATTTAAAAGACATGTCAAGAACTATCCCCGACATTATGGTCAGGAAGTACTGTTTCGACAGGTTAGTTGAGGTAGCAAAATTAGACCAGCACTATACGCTACAGGTCTGAAATCTGGAGTTAGACCTGGTGTCTTTGGATTCAACTTCAAAGTCTCGATACCAATGGGAATGAATCGCACGGTATTCCAGGTTGAACTCCATGCCATTGAGATTTGCGCTAAGATTAACCTAAGAAAAGGCATTCAAGGCGCTGGACTTAAAGCGCTGTCGTCCAACTTAATGGACTCTTTGATAGTTCAATGCTGCTACGATGCACGATGCAATTTATTGCTGGCATCAAATGTTCAACAGCTTCTTTTGGAAGACATTTTTCTTAAAAATTTAAACTTCCGTCTTGCCACGATGACTAAGATTTGGATATAGCTCCCCTCTCCGATGCATATGAATCGATCTGCCCAGTGAGCCTCTCTTAAGTGAGGAATAAAGCTCCTTGGTGGAACGTAAAGCTGTCAGCCCTTCGAAGGCAGCTGAGAAAACTATTCAAAACCGCCAAAAGGAGGCGCAAGTGGCAACAATACAGAGAAGCCCTCACAGCATAAAATACAGAAGTAAGAAGAGCCAAACGCAGAAGTTTTCATAACTTCTGCGATGAAATAACCAATACTATGTACAGCGTCTGCCTGATTTTAGAAACCAATGGCAAAAGAGTATCAAGACATCACTGAAGGATCAGAACGGGAGAACGATAAAACTACAAATTTGAAAACAAATTTCCCAGGAAGCACAGTGATTAATAACGATTCTGAGATGGGGAGAAAAAATTTCAGAGCAAGTAAGGAGGATTGGAAGAAGGCCTCGGTAATTTCCACTGAGCAAAGAATCTGATGGGCAATATAAAGCTTCCAACCCTATAAATCGGCAGGTGTGGATGTGGTAATCCCTGCAGTCATCCAAGCTGGACTGAGCTTCTTCCTTCCATACCTCAAAAGAATATTTAGAAGCAGCCTAGCACTGGGGTATATACCGTCAAGCTGGAGAAAGGCGAAGTTGGTATTCATACTGAAAATGGGGAAGTAAGATCCCACTCACTCAAAGCCTCACTTCGTTTGTCCTAAAGACTATCGAGAAGGTTAACAATAACTATTTCTGGACGAAAGTATTTGGACGAGAACCACTAAATTTTAACGAACATGCATACAAAGTGGGCAGATCAACGGAGACCGCACTGTGGGAGCTAACGGAACGTATAGGGGGGTCACTTCCACCGACTATCTGAAGGAGGACCAAAGGCTACGCTGACGACATAGTCATCGTGGCAATAGGAAAGTTCGAGGAAGTGCTCTGCTACATATTCTAAAACGGATTAACCATCACGAGCAGATGGTGCCATGAGGTGGTACTTAGAGTAAACCCAAAGAATACCACACTGGTTCCCTTCAACAATACAAGAGAGCTGGGGCAAATTAATCCAATTACCCTGAATGGAGAAGAAATTACTTTCAGAATAGTGATCAAGTACTTTGGACTGATATTTGATAGTAGACTCCTATGGTACAAACACTAAAAATCAGTAATACAAGAATCAAAAAGATCACTTATGGTGTGCAGAAGGGTGGTGGTGGAAAATCCTGGGAGCTGGTCCAAGAATCATGCACTGGATGTACACCATGATTGCTAGTCTAATGATTACCTATGGAGTAATGGCATGGATGAATATGACCAAGCTAAGCACCACAAGAAGGGAATTGCAAATAATACAGAGGCTAGCCCCACAGCGGGTATCGAGGCAATCTTTGGGCTACTCCCACCACACATAGTGGTAGAGAGCAAATCCAATGAAACCAAGTTACGTTTTAGTAAGTTTTAGGAGGGCAGGGCAAGAAGAATAGTGGATTCACTTGCCAAGCAGATTCCTTTAGTGAGCATGCCGTGTGATAACATTGTGAAAAAGCTTGGATTCAAGAAGGACTTTGAAATCACAATGAGCAGCAAGGAGGAATTCAGATCTGAAAGTGAGTACCAGCTGCATACGGGAGCCATAAAGTGGTATACGATTGGATCAAAGAAAGCAGAAGGTTTGGTTTGGTTTGGCAATAAACCAAAAACTCTAAAACAATGGGGCTGCATCTCAGCTATGCTATTGAAAGATGCGCTCACTTCAATCTGGAAAGGAACTACGTGCGGCAAGATATAACCATCATAACAGACAACTAAGCTGCGCTAAGAGCCATGGATGCATTACACATCACGTCAACACTGCTTGAGTAGTGTAGATTGTAGAACGAAGTTAAACAGACTTGGCGAAGTCAACAAGGTGCGTTTAAACTGGGTACCGGGACACACTGGTATAAAAGGCAACGATGCAGAGGATAGGCTCGCAAATAAAGGGGCAGAAACTCCGCTAGTAAGGCCAGAACAATACTGCGGTATAAGTTACCGTACAATAAAGGAAGAGATACACAGAACAGGTAGGGCAACAGCTTCCGTAAGATCGGAAAATCTCTTGATTTCAACTCGGTGGTTTTCCTTTTGTTGTATCAATGAACATACCAGTTAGACAGACTGCTTCGCGTGACAGTAGTGAAAGAGTAGAGAATTTGTTCCTTGACTCAGCTCTTTGGACAGATAACTCTTTCCGTAGAGCCGGTGTCCATAGTGATGTCCTTCTTTGCCATTTCGTCCACGGTCTTGTTTCCCTCTATGTTACTATGCCCCAGCACACATACTATAGTAATGTCCAGGATTTGGCTAATCGAGGCCAATTCTTCTTGGGACTGTTAATTAATAAAATCTGATAGTAAATATTAAAAGCTATTTTAGTTGCTTTTACCACTCGTCAATTGACTTAAGTTTGGAAGCAATTAAATTTCTTAATGACAAAAGGATATACACTCAAAGTTAACTTAACTGTTATTTCGAATCAACCCAAAGTCGCTTTAGAGGTTCTTTAAGTGGTCATATTGGTGAAGGGAAAAAGAGAAGACTTCAAGTGCGACAAGCGTCATTTACCATAAAGAAATGGTTGATTCCTATGCAACTCGATTCACCTCTTCGGCCAAAGTACGAGTATAGTAATTGGCCTTAAAGAGGTACTCACAGTCGCATCTGCGTCAAGAGCCACCTTATTTTGCAATATGATTTCAATTAAGCATTTCTATCACTTGAAGTAGAATTTGCAGAAAACTTTGATGCATACAGAATTGGAAATTAACTGTTGCCGGAAGGAACTGCGTGACTTCAACAACTTCTTCTTATTCTCAACATCAAAATCTTTTTGAGTTAATTACTTCTTTCTTGCTTGTGAAAATATTTCCCAGTCAAGTGTGCGTCTGAAGTGCTACTGGAAGAAAATTGCGAGGGTTAATTTTTAAGAATTCCAAGCACTTGATAGTTTTAATTAATCAGATGGCACTTGCCAATAGACAGTTTAATGATGGCAATGGTATTGTTAAGAGAGTTTCTTGAAAAGATTGCTTCTGAGCTAGAGTACAAGCGTAAGAAGGCAATTCACCACAAATCAGGGAAAAAAATTCTGAGTGACTATCGCGGTCGGTCGCTAAATAAAAATCTCCTGTTCCTATTTGCACGAAAAAAAATTTCTTCTCAATCTCTATCCACTCTATCACAATTCCTGTCGTCAGACATGTGTACATGATTTAAATTCGATTCCTTCCAAAAGGAAGACAACAACCGTTGCAGTATAGTGTAGGGCATACAGCGAATGGGGTAATTGCCTTTTGAGAGCTTTCCATTGTGTGAAATCAAGAGTGGTAATGGCAGTTCTAACAGAACTCCACACGATATGCATCACAATGTGGCGTTATGTAGGAACATCCAGTTGCAAGTCATCACATTAAGCTGTGTATACACGCGGGAAATTTACTGATGATTGAATTGTAAATTGAAAAGCAGCTACGTGCATAGGTTGAAGCTCCCTGAAGTACTTCCACCTGATTTCAAAGAAACACTTCTCATCCACACCTGACGATGGAAGTTATCCATTATCTATTCGATGTGTAATTTTGCGAGTGCGTCTGGATCTCTGTGAAGTGATTGAATCAATTAGACAAACAAAGCTTTGCTGTCGATCTCTTTTAGAGGGTACCCATACGATGAGCTATCGTTACAAAGCTGGATGTGACAATACTTAACCCTCATTAGTAATTACTTCTCTTTATTGTAGGATTACCTTCATCAATGAACAATGAACTTGTTTAGTACTAGACTCCAGTCAATTTAATTTTGGAAGTATGTTTTTCAGCGGCGATAGCAAAGTTGTGATTTGTCCGTTCTCACGTTTCATATTTTTTATATAGTAAAGGCAGACCCCATAGTCTTACAGTTACCATTATATTATATTTCTATAATTTCTGAACCAGCCCTAGCTAGTTCATCTACCTGGTGACCAGGGACCCAACCGAGTTGAACCCTTGAGTTGAGCCTTGCCAGGAATTGCAGTGCATCGTAGCAGCATTTAACTGATTTAGAGTCTACTATATTGGACGATAGCGCTTTCAGTGCTGCCTGACTATCTGAAAAGATATAGATCGTAGCGCCTATATTACCCTTACTTAGGTTTATACTGGCGCAGACCTCAATGGCATGGAGTTCCGCTTGGAAAACAGTGGGACTCTTACCCATTGGTATTGAGACCTTGGTGTTGGGTCCGAATACCCCAGCGTCAACTCCAGAATCCATCATCGATCCGTCTGTTTACCAGACCAGACATTTTTTGTCCAGTGCTCGATCCAATATTTTTACCTCAAATAACCTGCCGAAACAGTACTCCCTTGCCATGTTGTTCGGGGTAGTGCAAAGCATGTCTCTTTCAGGAAATTTTGGAAACAGCTTCCGATGCAGTCGTAGAGCAGGTGCGCATAGCATCCGTTATTCTTTGTAGATTCTAAAGCTTAATTACCGTTGTCCGTTCAAGAACTTTAGGCTACCATATTATGGCCGCATACTTGACAATTGGTCTCACCATTATGGTATACATCCAAAGTATCATTTTGGAATTAAGACCCCAAGTTCTGCCGTAGAGGCGTCTACAGGCCTAGAGAGCCCTAGTGGCACATTCAATGGCGGACTTGATGTGAAAATTCCAGTTAAGTCGATTATCAAGGATGACTCCGAGATATCTGAGCTTACTAGAATACTCTAATGTAGTGCCCTTTAATATGATAGGTCCCATATCGGACAATCTACGTTTCGCAAAAGGCACTAGAACGGTTTTGCAAGGATTGATGGAAAGATCATCTCTATTGCACCATTTTAAGATGTGAAGTAACGCACCTTGCATGACATTTGTTATGGTCGTGCTGTACTTACCACTAGTTATAATCGCCAAATCTTCGGACAATCTACGTTTCGCGAAAGGCACTAGAATGGTTTTGCAAGGATTGATGGAAAGATCGTCTCTATTGCACCATTCTAAGATGTGAAGTAACGCACCTTGCATGACATTTGTTATGGTCGTGCTGTACTTACCACTAGTTATGATCGCCAAATCGTCGGACAATCTACGTTTCGCGAAAGGCACTAGAATGGTTTTGCAAGGATTGATGGAAAGATCGTCTCTATTGCAACGTTCTAAGATGTGAAGTAACGCACCTTGCATGACATTTGTTATGGTCGTGCTGTACTTACCACTAGTTATGATCGCCAAATCGTCAGCATAACCAATGGCAATGTAGCCTGATCTATGCAGATCGG
Source organism: Nephrocerus scutellatus (assembly GCA_947095585.1). NCBI lineage: Eukaryota > Metazoa > Arthropoda > Insecta > Diptera > Pipunculidae > Nephrocerus > Nephrocerus scutellatus. Next base: position 3,489,084 of record OX352761.1, on the reverse strand, counting down.
CTAGAAGGTTGTCTAGGACAAGTGACCAGAGAAGGGGCGAAAGTACGCCTCCTTGCGGGGAGCCCTTAGCTGCAGTCACCGACACAGACACTCCCCTTGAGGAGGATGTAATGACTCGACTTTCCGGCATGATCCTTATCCATTGGTTGGTCGAGCCCTCGATTCCTCTGTTACTGATTGCTCTCGTTATTTAGTCGTAGCCAGTGTTATCATATCATTATGATACACAGGCATTCAAAACACAATAAGCTCCAACTCCAACTCTGTGCCAAGCATGTAGCCGAGCATTATAAGAGTGCGAACCCCCTTAAAGTGTGCGCCATTTATAAACAAATTTGATTAATTTTTCCATTGATATGAATATTCCAAAATGGCTTATTTTAGAAAAACACCCTAAATTTATTTTTATTAAATTCTTCTTGATTTTATTTATGAAATTGGATACGCGAAGATTTACTAGACACACACAAAGGATATTACCTGGATATTCCGGAGTATTCCTTAACTCTGTAAATATTTCAAACAGGTTGTGGATTTTCAAAAAATTTCAACAAACCGACTGCAACAGCATCAGATTCAACGTATGGCGTATCTTTAATGAGAAACAAAACAAAAAAAGTTTCCCATCAAAAGCAGAAAACACCTTGCATACCAAGTAGCTTTGCAACCTCCTCCATCAAGTCCACTTTATACTCTAAAGCGAATCATCTTTCATATGTCTCATAAAATTGATGGCCTCGTACATGATATTCAAATTACAATACTTATGTGAGTACATACGTACGGATCTGAAGCACGAACATTCGGAAAACGGAAACATTGTCCATTCAAATTGCACGCCCATATGTTGCTCTCGACAACATTACACACAGCCTGTGCAGCCAGTGTAGGTGTGATTTGAATAAATTGAATAGCATCACAGTACACGATCCGAGGATATTTGAATCCTTAATCGTGATCCCATCAGCCATACCACTTCAGGTACAATATGTGACACTGACTCTAATGAGATTTCTCCTGCGTACGGATGAAATTTATTCGAATAATGAGCGGTAATTAATTTCGCAGGAGAATATTGATTGCAGCCACTATACGGAGATCCTAGACGTGGAATTTGGAATTAATTTTTGAAACTTTGCTAATAATGTGCTGAAACATTTAATTGAAATTGAAAGCAGTGCAGTTGGTATGGAAGCTTCCGCACGTCCGCACGAGTGTTTAAATGTGTGAGGTTTCACTTTGCATCTTAATACCAAATCAAAAAATCACACTATACTCTGACATTAGATTGAACACAATTTTCTGAATTAATTTTGGTACAATTCCTAGAATATCAATTTCTGCTTCTATCCTGGATGGATATTGCTTCACCATTGAAATTGACGTCTACCCACTACTCACCTATTTATGTTATTAGATTATATTTATTATAAATATAATCTCGTCAATCTGCACATAATGCCATCAATGCGAAAAGCTTTTAAAATATATTCTGGGATGAGAGCACATATCCACATCCTCCAGAGAATAAAGAATGGAAGATTTTAAATTTAGTCCCTTGAAGCGTAAGGATTTTACAATAATGTTCACCACCTTTTCATACCCTGGTAAGCTGATGGTAACTTATGCAGGCATCTCTTCTGTGAAAAAAAAAATGTAAATCTATTCTACAATGTGTGTGTTCGGGACATTCGTCATCTTGATTTATCCTTATAATGTTTTCTTTATTATGCCTCAGTAAATGGAAAATGTAGACCACTGGACAAGATGTAATGCATAATACTACAAGGATCACCCCGAACCACTCCATCGACTTCAATTCAATTTATGAACAACTATTGTTGTGTGGTGCCCGAGGAGAGAAACGCTTAAGCACATATACATGATACGTAAGGAATCAATGAAGTTCCGACCTCTTCTGCTTTCCCCACTTTATTATCATTCAAAATGTGAGGGACCAAATGTGACGATGGTATGGCTCTTTTTATCTTTATCTAAGATGGCAGATAAGCGGCAAATAATGGCCACCGCCTCTAATGTATTTCGATAGAAATCATCTTCAATGTATCCGGTATAGAGATTCATGTGCGGTATTGCTGAAGTTAATCATTGAAAATCCAACACAAAGGGTGAGTGATCGACTTTAAAAAGTCTCTTAGAGGTTTTCCTTTTCATTGGTATATGAGTGAAATCGAAAAAAAATTGTCTGGCGCGAAAGAATCCTTAGATGTGCACCATCAGTTATTCTCACAGAAAAGAAGTTGATATTATGTTGGTTTCTTGGCTTCAGAAAATTGTCACAAGCATCTAATAAGTTGCCTTTGTGTATTGAATTCTATAATTATGATTAGGACGGTTCAGAATTGGATGGTTTGTTGGCCCGTATGAGAAAAAGTACGATTTCGGAAACTCTTTATTGATGAGAGGAAGTAAAGAGAATTAAGCTTGGAAGGCTCGGGTGGCAGGACACATAGTTCGCATGAGCAAAGAGGATCTTGATTGGAAAAATCGTTTGCGATAGGCATGGGTCACGACAGTGTTAAAGATGACAAACTGGATGACATTGACTAAAAATTGAAATTGGTGGAACAATTTTTTGCGGAAGGACCGGTCGCCGGTTAAAGAGCCAACAACGATAACGTTATATACAATTTTTATTACATAGAAAACAGCTTCGAAGATAGTGCGTATTTTTATTGCCGAACAAGTTACGCTCACAAGCTACAAACATTCGTATATTAGATTTCATATCAGCATTATCCAACTTAGTTCATTCAGTATGTGTAAGAGAAGCTATAATTCTGTGACCATCTTCAGTTTTATGTATAACGACAAGGGCCAGTTGGTCGACATTTACCAAAAATGAAAAGTTTGCTCTGATAAGTTTAATAAAACAAAACATGTTTAAGGCTGAGACATCAACCGAGATATCATACAAGCAGTTAATACTACACCTACACAGATACTGATGCTGGATCACACAACCACCATGCAATGTTGTCGCAAAACTTGCGATAGAAATGGTTAACGACAATTTATGTAAGAAATCCTAAGGCCTAAGGGACATTAAGAAGTAGATGAACCAATAAATAAACCAGCAAGCATAAAAAAGTGTGTATTCTGGAGCCATAGAAAATGATAACATACTGACTGGCATGAAATGGACAAGAAAGTGATGGGTAAGGATGGCGGTCTCTTTACGCATTGATGCGAAAATGTAGTACACACACACACAAAATAAAAACAAAATAAGCTTCACAGAAAAGCCGAACGAGAAAGTCTTCTAAAAAGATGCAAATTCACATTAAATTTTAATTGAAATTTTTGCTTTTTTTGTGTGGGTATGTTGCCAATGTTGACCATGATCTATGACCAAAGCTATTACTTACGGTGACTGTTCAACTAATGCCAACAGAATATGAATATAATATAGAAATCGTCATAGCTTGTTGCGGACCGACCGATTTCATGGATAATTAAAGGACATCCCAAGATCTGCTTCATGGAACAAATGACCGATATAATTATGAAACACAGAAGATAAACTTTGACCGACCGGAGAAATGTAGTAATATAAGCGGCGGCGACTGCAAGAAAACCATAACCCTGGATACAGTATTGTCCACCATTGACTTTTAATGACTTTTCAGAGGCTGACTTGACAGGGCATAGGGTATATCGTCTACTACCAAAAAGATTTACTAATGAGACGAAAATGTATTTACTGTGATGTGATGGATTATTCTGTATTTAAGTCGGTTGTCGGAAGTTGTTTTTTTTTTGTAAAGGCCTAATTAAGATTATACACACATAAGCAGTCGATATTTAATTCGACTTTTGTGTCTTGTCGCTTTATCGGATTGCATAGGTTTAACTTTAAATACTTCAAAGCATATTGGAAGAATAAATATTTAACCCACTAAGGTTGGCTATTAATCTTCCAAAGCAAATTTGGTGAAACTTGGTGGACTACCTTAAAGTCGGTCTAAAATGCTATCAGTAAATTGAAATTACAATGATTTTTTTTAAAGCCGAACAAAGAACCTTTCAAGTTTAATGTAAACAAGTAATGGGACTTAGACAGTCAGCTCTCTAGTTCGTGTGGAAGGTGGGTAAAAGGACCTCAAAGTGGTCGAAAATACGGACCAAAAGGCTCAAGTTAAGTTAAATACAAGTTTTTAAAAATTATTTGAATTGAAGTAATTTTTGAAATTATATTTTTTTTGTGCGTTTAGTAGACGGTGAAACTAAGAGCGCTACAAAAGTGCGACATGGTGATTAAATTTTTCCACTGTTCGCTACGCAGTGCTGATCAACCAAATATCCAGTACACAAACCACTAAACGCTTTTCAACATCGTGCTTGTACTTTGGAATATTTTGAGTGTCTTTTGTGGTTTTCTTTATGCGGTTTGGGTGTGGTTTTTTGCAAGGGATTTTTGGAGTCTTTTAAGGCTATATTGGTGGAACTTTGTGGGGCCTTTTGGAGATTTTTTGGAAGGTTTTTGGTGGTCCTTTTGTTGTCTTTTGAGATTCTTTGGTGGCCATTTAGTGTGTCGTTTGGAAGAGTTTTGGGAGTCTTTTGGTGGTATTTGGCTAGAGAAGAGAACCTTGGAAAACACTACAATGATAAGGAAGATGGAAAAAGAGAGGCTATGATTTAGCTTTTCTGAGAAAACACCATCTGTTATCTGGGATCATGACTAAATTAAGTAAAGAGGAGTGACCAATTTTATTTCTAGTCCACTGGGAGATAGCATTTAGACGAATAGCCGAGCTAGCACCTGCTTGCCTGCTGAAAATGACGAGTGGTGTAAGGTCGAACAGAATGTCCAATGAGGCGGAGGGGTTATACGAAGGGCTACGCTCATACATAGACTAGCTGATCTTTGGACTTTGCTTAGTTTTTCATGGTTTACTTTCTTATTTAAGGCCGTCCACCATACAGTTACACCGTATAGAAGAGAAGGTCTTGCTACCGCTGTATAAAGCCAACGAGTTATACCAATGCTACCTGCTACTAATGGCTATTTTCTATAAGAAGAGTATCAATTTAACTTTACGAACTCTTTCTTATATGTTCGGTTTCCAGCTTAGCTTTCTGTCAAAAATAAGACACAAATACTTGGCTTTATCAGAGAATGTTAAGCTTATACCTTTTAAAGAAGGAGTGTTAATAAGTGGAACTTTATATTTCCTGGTGTATAGCTCTACTACTACAAGCTCAGTTTTGTGAGGATTTACCCCTAAACCACAGCGATCTGCCCAGCAAGTTAGCTTGTTGAGAGCGTTTAGTAGGAGTTCTGTTGAGGTATTCGGGTGTTTTCCTGAGACGAAAATAGCAACGTCATTCGCATAAGCGATTACTCTGTAGCCCTAACCTCTTAGGTATACCAGCAGATCATTCACCACTTAGTTCGATAGAAGGGGGTGGAATTCCTCTGCAGACAGATCTGGCAGATGATACCCCCAGTTTTAAATTAATAATCCGACTTGTGAGCAGAAGATTAATCAATTCTCCAAACAAGTCGTCCACTCTCAAAGTCGACAATGCCTCCGTAGCCTCACCTTGACGTTGGTAAAAGCGCCTGCAATGTCTAGGAATGCCACCATTGTGTACTACTTGTGGTTAAGGGAATGTTCAATAGAACGTACCAATGTGTGCAGAGCAGTTTCTACAGACTAGCCTTTACAATACGCGTGCTGATCTTTAGACAGGAGTCTTTTGTCAACGCGTGTGCGTATGTAGATATCCATCAGTCTTTCTAGTGTCTTTAACAGAAATCATGACAGACTGATTGGTCTGAGTTCTTTTGGACTAACATGCAAGCATTTGACTGCTTTGGGTATGAAAACCACGTTCACTTCTCTCTATAAAACTGGAATGTGGTCCAGATTGAGGCAACTCCTTAGAATTGTTTCTAGCAAAAAAAGGATAATGTCCGAAGTCCTTTGCAGTTCGGCTAGAATTATACCATTAGGTCCTGGATATTTGTATTCTTTGAAGCTTTGTAGCGCCCAAAGCAGTTTGTCCTTCTTAATCAGACTGACATTACTTAAAACATGGGAGCTGAACGTGCAGTGGGTATCTAAAAGCAAATTAAGCGATTCTTCGCTTAATATTATCAAGGTTTACTCGTATTTGTACATCAACTATAATTTGCTAAACTTCAGCACTAATACCGGAAACAGTGACACAGCCACTCTCACAATCAATTGGTATTTAATGCAGATATGTGAACGACCATTGTAATTATAATTATTATTGTCGCGACGCGAAATTCATGTTGTTGTTAGCCCAGCAACAATATCAAATAAAAGAGAAATGTTATAATTTGCTGACCGCTGGCGACCGACCTCTGTCTGTCTGTCTAGCTACCTCATGCCCAATCAGTGAGGCAATCTAAGCGGAAACAGCCATTGCAATGCAATATAATGAACCGTCAACGACCATCCGCCCACCTAAATCTATACAAGAATATACATATTTTAATCAAATTGTATTACATGTCTGTACGGCAAGCATGCATTTAGGCATTGTGTTGGGCGTTTGTGTATTCGACCCGACGTAGCATACATCTAGGAGTGACTGAACAAATTGGCTGCGATTTTCATGTGATTTTGTAGAGCAGCTGTAAGTTTCGGCTTAAATGTTGCCTTTATTGCCATTTTCTGTTTATACTCAAACAATGCACTCTGGAATATAGAAAATAATATATATTCCAATTTGCACATAGTTTTTGTCCCAGTGAATAACAATCGAGCATAGAAATCAGGAATCAGCTATACTTCTACAGTCTACACATAGTCAGGAGGCATAAACTGTAAACGTTAATTATTATTGGCGCGATACACGATACTAATCAACGCAATCTCATATTCAAATGGATTTGCATAAAATAATTTCTACTCGCGATTCTGACTCGAATCACAACTACGCGCGACAGGTACACGTATTGCAGCAAGCTTGTAACAAGCGGCGGTTCCTTTAATTAAACAATTTTCGAGATAGGGATAAAAACTATATAATTTGTGTGTGTAGTGTAGTGTTTTTATTTTGTATAGTGATTTCAATTTTCAGGAGCAAACAAAATACTGATGAGTTTGTAGAAGTTTGTTCAAAACATTTTATGAATTATATAGAAAGCTAATAACTAGAGATGCGTCTGTAGGTACACAGTCCATAAGATCGACACAACAAGGCAACTTAAAGAAAAACCTACTTTTGTAAGAGACCTAGTTAGAAAATAAGCATTACTTACAAGAGCTTAAGTTAGTCTAGCTGTAGCATAATTTTTGTCCATGCCATTGTAAATTTTTGTTGATGAAAAAGCTAAAAGAAATGCAATTATAAGCCGCTTTTTCTCTTCACAGGTAGTTTTCCAAATTTATATGTACATTTTGTGTTAAAAAATTAGAAATCCCAAGCTTATGAATACATTTTACAACAAAAATGTTCACACAAGTGACCGCTTTAATACCAAAACTTAGCCATAACTACTGGAGAACTATGTAGGGTGGACAGGGTTAAAATTAGCAGGGTTGAAGTGTAAAAGCTAGAGGTTCCTAATGAAAATTAATAGTTTAATTAAATTTTAGTGGGGGCAATAGCTCCCATTGATTGGACTTTTTAAAGCTAAAACTAAATCTATCGATCCAGAATTGGAATGTAATGAAGGAGGCATCTTTATCCGACCATTTGTACGAAAATTTTAATATTGAAACTCCCAATAGCGTTCAATCTCCTCTAAAAACCCCCAAACACATCAAATGACAAGTCTACCTACCCTCACTCCAATTCCAAAACAAGTATAGCACCACTATTAACTCGATTTTAGATTTAGTGAGCACTGCTTACCACCTCACCTAGACAATTACAAATGCCTATCACACAAACTATCCTGCAGCTCGCGTCAGAGTCATGGGTGATGTTACCTGGTGGAATCAGGACCTCAAAGGCAAGAGAAGAGAAGTTCGGAAAATCTTCAACAGGGCCAAACCAACAAATATTTGGATGGCCCACCGAACTTCTCTAACAAAATACATCGCTGCACTAATAATCGAATTCTGTGAACGTATTGAAAAGCTGCCAACAGCATATCAACTACACAAAGCTCTCTCCCTCGATAATCCACTTGGTTCAGCCAAGACACCAAACGGTGAACTGACAACCAATGGAGAAGCAACTCTTGACTGCTTGGTAAAAGTCATTTCCCAAATTGTCAAATACTAATCAACCAAGGAGATAACGAGAACCTTACATCCTTACATTATCCCTGCCGAGGCCCAAAGGCACTCTAATAGCATATTCACCACTGAAGGAGTTCGCTGGGCAGTAAATTCCTTCGGACCATACAAATTTCAAGGTGGAGACGGTATATACCTGACCTTCTGGAAGACAAATTAGCCTGACATAATTTATAATTAAAGCCATGGAGAAAATATAGGGTCACCACATAACATCTAACATACTCCAACATGCGTGTCACACTGAAAAATCTACAGAAACGGCACACAGAAAATCAATTACAGCTTATTATTGGGAGGTGGGGGAAGGTTATCGGCTCAAGTACTCCCCCAAACCGTGGAGAATAGTAAGAGGAAGGCAGGGTTCATGTGTGCGGTTAGCGGAGCGCACGGAAAAAGAAATCGAAGACACACTAGTATGCGCCTTCGTCGATATTCAAGGAGCTTTTGAAAATACTAACTTCGAAGCAATTTAAATACATACCTAGAACTAGGGGAATAGACTCCTCTACCATAGGATGGGTCATGAGCATGCTAAAAGATAGGAAAATTTGAGCCTATCGTTCGGTGACGAACTCTTCACAGTAGCGGCAACTAGAGGCTGTCCACAAGTCGGCGTCCTATAACCACTTTTATGGCTACTGGTGATGGACTAGCTACTAGATAGAATTAAGAATACTCATATCACAAACCTCAGCTATGGGGATGACTTGGTCCTAACGCTGCGCGGTAAATTCGAGAGTACGATAGCAGATATGCATGACATTCGCTGTCAAACTATTAAACGAATGGTAAAGAGAGGTCCTCCTAAGTGTTAATCCAGACAAAATAGTATGCACCATATTCACAAAAAGGAGGAAAATAGCTCTTCCCACACTAAGATTCCAAGGCGAAACTCTCCAAACAATGCCAGAAGTTAAATATCTGGAAGTCATGTTTGACCAAAAACTAGCATGAAACTCTCATAGCATATGAACATTTATGATGAAAAATGGTGAAATGGTGAATGATAATAGTGAATAAATAGTTATCGTCTGTTAGTATATTATAAAAAAATCAAAAATTTCACAACCAGATTCTTTGTTTAAGCTAACATGATGCGCGTTTTAATAAACAATTAAGGATGCACTTAAAGCTAACTTTTCTCCAGTAGGATAAATGATAATAATGTGACGTCCAAAGTGAACTTTCTCATCATACAATGCACAGAAAATGTACTTGTTCTGGTATGTGTGAAATCAGCTATACACTCAGTCAGCAGTCAGATGCAGACTGATTTACAGAGTGATCCTTTGTTTGCCTCAGAAATGCGAAAGCAAACTTTTACCTCGGCTGCTACCTTTTCTACTCACTCCACTGACACAATAAAATGTATATTTTATGCAAATTATGTACTACTGTAGATGAATGGAAGAACATTTCAAACACAGACATTACATTATCCGGGGACTCACATACAGCAGCCACACCTACGGAAACAAATCTGTTTTATAAAATGACAGTCATTTTGGATACGTGAACATAATTCCAAAAAATTTGAAAAATTAAACAGGAATCAGAAAGGAATTATAATAACGGAGACCAAATGTATGTTTTTGGTTTGACGGTTGATGGTTTGGTTGTTGCTGTGCACACCTTATACATGTAATATGCCCACACATTTTGGATTGAAAGTCTTCCACTCTAGACTGACATGTTGATATTCGAATACTGACATCAGTTCACTTGAAAAATCATCATATGCGTAAATGAACAATGAAATTATCGCACCAGACAGCTCTTACAGTCAGTCTTGGGAACATCTACTATCTGGTGGTAAGCCGCAATACTTGAGCTTTAAATTTCCAGCTATGTGTGCATCAATGGATTTCCTATCGCAGATTGCCTGTAGACACATCATTGGATTTCCATTTTTTATAATTGGTGAAAAGCATATCTTAATCTCAAGGAAGCTTTCTTTATTCATTCATATGTGTTTCTTAGTGAAAGGATTATCGTCCCTTCAATGAGCAAATATTAAAAATGTATCTTCTTTTTATCTTTCAATACGAGACGCATGAAAACCTACAGCATGAACACAAAAGCGAGGTGATAGAATACAAGCACAGGCCTGCCTTATACGAGTATTTTATTCTTGAAAATTGCTTATTATGTTCAAGTAGGGATTAGCTTGTAACAAAAAATGCACCCAAGTTGTCAGTATTCGATTACGTTTGTCGGAAAAGCTATAATAATAGTGTCTTTGGTTTTTCTTACGTAAGTAGGTACCACCTGCGCGATATAGGTGACTACACTGAGAATAAAAAACCACTTTGTATTGAAATGAATAACATTTTATGTTAAACCACATCTTAAAGCTAACGTCATAGATTTAAATCTACTATTTTCCGCATGGAAACAAAATAAGTTCTGTTGTTTTAATCTCGTTATTTATAAAATAGGGTTTTTAGTGAAGCCTTGTCTTAGCTGAAGAGAAACGTCATATAAGGATATCCGTATATTCTCTGATAGCCAAGCTACTCTTAAATCCCTGGAATCAGTCTATACTAATTCAATTCTAGCCCTAAACTGCCGATCATCTCTTATCGAGTTAGCGAAGCAGTTTAATATCCAACTGTGTTGGGTTCCGGGGTACAGAAACATTCCGGAAAACTGTAAGGCTGACGAATTCGACAAACAAGGAACTACACTACTCATCTTACCTGAATATAGTTCAATAGGCAACCCAATCGCTACATGCAAACTTATGTTTGCGCGGGATGCTACTGACAAAACTAATCGTAGGTGGCCAAACGGTACAACTTGCATAACGACAAAGCAGATCTGGCCCAAGCTGGACCCGAAACGCGCCAAATCTCTCAAAAAAGATCGCATATTGGTGCTATTTTAGATGTAATCACTGGACACTGTCTCATAGGTAAGCATGTAGCAAGACTTGGAGTCTTCTCGAATGACTTCTGCAGAAGCTGCATGGATGAGGAGGATACCATTATCCATCTTCTATGTACTTCTCCAGCCGTCTCCCAAAAACGTAAACTCCATATTGGAGCTTTCGTCTATAACGACACTAGTGATCTTATTAACATTGGCATTAGCACCTTCATACGAAGCTCTAATTGGTTCAACGAGTAGGTGGAAACATTTTTCCTGATCCTGATGGTATCACAATGGACCATTATTGGTCTAAGTGTGTCGGTTTCACTGTCAGCCACCTTTACCTAACCTAACCTAGCCATGGCGATATGCTCGCAAATTCGCGATCTATGTTAACGATGTTAGACCATCATAGTTAACATGAAGATAAGTCTACGTTAAGGTTGTTGGTTGTTTTGAGGACCTTGAGAAAACCTATTATTTGGAAAAAATCAAAAAATTGGGAAAACTCTGGACTAAATGTATCGAGCTTAAAGGAGACTATGTATAGAAATAAACCGCTTTTTTACCCACAAAAATATCTTTTATTCAAAAAGTCACTGACTTATCAAACTGGCCTCGTATAACGTTTCCTTATTAGTTTCTGTAGACGGTTTTTTACATAAGGAAAACCACAAAAAAACTCTATGAGCCAATTACACGTGGGAAGTAATTTTGCTTTTGATTCTTAAGTCAATAAGAAATCCAATCTAGCCCAGAAGAACAACACAAAGACACAAATGGTCATATCAGTTATACCTGACCACAACCAGTATGGAAATTATTTATAACAATGGCACCGGCACGCGGCCACCCGTAAAAAGTCGATGTGAATGATTTTGAACGGGTTCCGTTTTCAAAAATTTACATTTTCTCGAATGTTTGATTTCGAACGAACAGCAAAGATACGTACTCTCATGGATTAACACAAACACTATTCTGATAACTTTTTGCATTGGCCAAAGAGAGGTGCTGCCGCGACAACAGGTGGGCTATTAACATTTATTACGCACGGACTTCGATTTGGCGATTTCTGTTTTATTTTTTTTTTGTGCCGGCTCGTTGAAAGCACACGGTCTGTGATAAATGATCGGACAGGAAAGGGGATCACTCTGTGTCTGCCAAAAAGAAGATTTTAAATTCAATCAGGTTGCGAATTAAAAATAAAAATTTATAATAAATGCGATTCAAAATTAGTTCTTCGAACGCGGATAGTTAATTTCGGTGACGATTTGGCAATTAACCGCCAATCTCGGCAGAGTGCTAAGTAGGCGATCGTGAATGACAAAAGTTATAGAAAAAGAAATAGATTCAGATTATTATTAAAAAAAAAAGGCTTTGAAGGTCATGAGAAATATAAAATACATTTATTTATAAGTTAAAGTTAAATTCAGTCTGTGATATTGTAATTGGATGTGAGTTTGGTTGGCTGTTTGTTTTGTTGTTATTCCGTTGTCTTTGCCGCAGGAATATACGGAGAAGACCTGTTGTGCTAATGCTTGCCGATTTCAAAGAAAATATCTATACTAAGAATTAATATCTCTTGCCTGATCAATTGAGAGTTGAGTTGAGTGTTGTAGAACAATACTATAACTTGAAGAACGCATCATTGATAAGTTGATCTTTTTCAAAGTATTTCTAAAAAGTTCTGGTAGCTGTGCAGCATTTAACAAGAAATCAGACAGTGCTGCGAGTTTGTTTTTATGTTTATCTCCACGTATAATAATATCTATACATACTATCAAAACTAATAAGATAGTAAAGCGAGCTTCTCAGCTCGCCATACGAATAGCTGTAATTCAGTCTAAACAATGAATTATCTTAAAAGCCCAATAGTAACCATTTAATTCACAAAATTCGTAACAATTTTTTTGGGGATTTTTTTTTTCTGTGAGAAAAAAAATTTCTTTCTTATTTTTTAGGGAAATTTTTTTTTTTAAAAAAAACTTTTTTAAAAACTTACTTTAAAAAAAAACACTTTTTTTTAAAAAAAAAATCTTTTTTTAAAAAAAAAACCTTTTTTTAGACCTTTTTACTACAGACACACGAGCCAATATATTATGCGAGTGACTACACACATAGTCCAAAGACTAATTTATCTTAGAAGCCTAATAGTATGTAACGCTAAATGTAGGTCTTTCATTCATAAGCGATGGATCATTCAGTTAAAAGGGATTTCTGAAATAGACTGAAAAAACCACATTTTACTTTGCAAACGTTTCGGTTTAAATAAACGATAGCGATGCGTAGATTGAGTATTTTTTTCAGTTTTCTCAGGGGTAGTAACCCCTATGAATGAAAAAATAACGACATCGCAAGCCCAGCGCTAACCAATTGTTTTAAAACAAGTCCTATCAAATTTTGACTGGTAGAAGCAGAGATATACGACAGAACAAAGAAACGTATAAACGTACAAACGTTTCATGTCCTCGTAATTATAAATGTGAAAGTAACTCACGGCTAAACGGCAGGACTGATTTTGCTCATTTATTAAATGTTCGTAATAGTAAGGGGATTATTATAAGAACCTGGAAAATGGTACGACTTCGATATCCGATGTTAACGTTTGGCTATTTGGTTGCCGCCGAATCATGTACATACTACAGTGCGATATTTTTATTTTAAGCATTTCCTTCTTCTTCTTTGGTTGTTTGTTCACATTCGTTGTTGTTCCCCCCCCCCCACCCCCACGGTAAGGGGTTTTCTAACTATAGGTTATTTATTTTACCTGGCTTACAACGCAGTTAGCTTTTTTACACATTTAATCGCGATCAACACGCGATGCGACTAACCATCGCTCATCGCACGATCGCGCGATGCTTGTTCAATTAAGACATAGAAGAACATGAAGAATTGTTGGTCCCTTATGAGGGACGATTCCGATGATAATTTAATTATGAGATCTATAAAGATCGTGAAGAGGAGCTAGCTCGGTAGGCTCACATTAGGAAAGGATCCGGCTCGATAAACTTTTGCGGAAGAATTTACGGGATAAGAAAGATTAGCAGACCAAGCCTGCGCTGAATAGATTGCGCAGACCAGGATGCCCAGTTTTTTTGGGATGCCAAACTATTTAACATCGGCTCAAAATCGACGGCACCGGTGGCGAGACATTTTTCAAAAGTGCAGGAACCGACCCCAGTGTAGACCGACACATATGATGATGATCATGTAACCAACAATGTGGGATGAGTTCAATATTCTAGTGCTAAGAGTGCTCATGAACTCTAACCTGTAAGCTCGTATGGATATAGCTTCGCTTAGTATTAACAAATTCAATTAGAATGGTGTTTTAAGATTTCGTATTGTTGTATACATCTTTATTACGGGCACAGTAAAACGACACTCGCCTGTGTTTCTGCGTTCGTGGTACCTCAACCGCAAGACGAGTATGCTAATTCCCTTTTTTCAGTATCTTCGTATCCGGATGTTCGAGCCAATGATCGATGGAAAACCAAAACCATTATTATTTTATTTAACCAATACTTTCGATTTTAAAAACAAAACTCAAACAAGCAATGGCCTTAAGTTGACATTTAGTATTAATTGCAATAGCAGCTTATGTGTTTGACAATAGCACAAAAAGGAGAAGTCAATAATCAGATGGCAGTGGGTGCTAAATATTACCGTAGAATAAATATTGATAATTAAATGCAAACATAATCGGCAAAGCTTATCTGTGAATAGCGTTTCCATTTCCTTTCTTCATCTATGCGCATCAACAATGGGCGTTTCAAGGAAGAGAGCCCCAAGCAACAGAAAGAGAAGAATGTATATATTACTAAGCAAAGCTGATGATCTCATTCTTATGCGATATTTGAACAAAAACGCAACGTTGTATAAATAAGATGCAGAATTGCTTTTGATTAGAGAGACAACGAGGCAGTCATGGCGGTAGGTCTACGGCCAATATTTGGAATACTTTCGTCACTACTAACACTTCTATCTGTGCATTTTCTTTTAGAAATTCTTACTCATTGGATTTGCAGTGATAGCTCTTTGCTGTGCGGAAATACCTGGCACGGAATACTTGCCACCGATACATGATATTTCACTCGGCAATGAATATCTTGCTCCAATTGATGCTTCCTATGGTGGTGAACTGGCGGATGATGGGTACCGTTATAGGACAGTAAAACGACTTCGTCACAGACAACGTCGTGGTGTCAGCGAACTTGTTTCCGGCGAATACTTACCTCCAATTCATGAGGGTTTTCACGGTATTCCAACTAATGAATACATTGCTCCAATTGATGCTTCTTATGGTGGTGAACTGGCGGATGATGGTTACCGTTATAGGACAGTAAAACGACTTCGTCACAGACAACGTCGTGGTGTCAGTGAAATCGTTTCCGGCGAATACCTGCCTCCAATCCATGAGGGTATTCCAACTAATGAATACCTTGCTCCAATCGATGCTTCTTACGGTGGTGAATTGGCGGTTGATGGTTACCGTTATAAGACTGTTAGAAAGATAAAACGTCTTCATTAGATTGAGGTCCATTGTTTTTTAAGAAATAATTTATGAACTGATAACCAAAGGAACGATAATCATATTTCTTCTAGCAAAGGTATTGGTAGAGATGTAGAGTACAACTATTGACTTGAAATATTTATAAAACATTTCAATTAACTTTTGCTTTAACATTATATTATTTTCATTTACAAATAAACCAACTTAATTAATTGAAATTGATATTCAGTGATTAAAAATTAATTTATATTAACTAAGGAAAGGAAATGAATTATTTTTAAAACGTTTATAGAGCTAATTCCAAAACCACATAAAGGTTGTTCGTCTCTACGGAATGGAAGCCTTTATTATTATTTTTATTTTATTATATATTTTGTTTTAATTATTCAAATATTTTATTTTAAGACTTAAGACTTGAAACATTAAACATTGTTCATAACTGGATGAACATTGCTTGTATATATACTAGAATTTCAGACATAACGCTAATACTCTTGACTTGTTTCTTACCTCAAATCTTAAGAAATACACCGTCAGTGTATCATCACCTCTATGCTCTTCAGACCATTGTATAGTATCAGCACGTTACAAATACCCCTAGGAAAATCCCCAACTATTTTCCAGGCAGAAACAATAGCATAAGAAGCCTGCACATTAGAATGCATTAAGAGAAAATATAGAGATCTATATGACCTCCGATAGCCAGGCCGCTTTGCTAGCGCTAAAATACCCAGTTTTCAATTCAAGAACAACGTGGAGCTGCTACTGCCACCTAAACGAAGTAGCCAAAACTGGTGTGGTCTCCAGGCCATTCAGGCATTAAAGGGAACGAGGCAGCTGACCTCTGCGCAAGAGGAGGCGTAGAAGAGACCTTCACTGGTACCGAGCCAAGCATTGCTTGCAGCAAGAGCGACCTCATAGAACTACATAGATAAAAGTGTGGGCAAATAACGCCATCGAGGCTGAATGGGAATCATCAACTACGATAAAACAAACCAAAAAGCGTTTATGCGGTGAACATTGGATTTTAAACCGTCATGTTCGACCTGGATTTAACGGTCAGAAATGTAGTCCAATCAAGCATCAGCACCATCAAGGAGCTGTACCGCGACTCAACATGCCGCATCTTTCATAAGATTCATCTTGGATACCTTGGATACCTTTCGGGAGTCAAGCTAGCTCGCACCCTCTCACCATTGCTTTTCCCAATTGGCATGGACTGGGTGATGAAAAAAAACAACCCATAAAAATTAAAATAGCAGCTTATGTGTTTGACAATAGCACAAAAAGGAGAAGTCAATAATCAGATGGCAGTGGGTGCTAAATATTACCGTAGAATAAATATTGATAATTAAATGCAAACATAATCGGCAAAGCTTATCTGTGAATAGCGTTTCCATTTCCTTTCTTCATCTATGCGCATCAACAATGGGCGTTTCAAGGAAGAGAGCCCCAAGCAAAGCGTTTATGCGGTGAACATTGGATTTAAAACCGTCATGTTCGACCTGGATTTAACGGTCAGAAATGTAGTCCAATCAAGCATCAGCACCATCAAGGAGCTGTACCGCGACTCAACATGCCGCATCTTTCATAAGATTCATCTTGGATACCTTGGATACCTTTCGGGAGTCAAGCTAGCTCGCACCCTCTCACCATTGCTTTTCCCAATTGGCATGGACTGGCATGGACAACCCATAAAAATTAAAATTTGTCTTGTAAACACACACACACACACACACACACACACACACACACACACACACACACACACACACACACACACACCGCAAGGGCACTCTGAAGTAGAGTGTTGGGTCTGACAACCCCACGGGCCCTAGTCCGAGGAGTAAAACCACGTCAACAAACCTTGGTTCACCTGCCCCGGGTGATAGTACCATGTGAGGGGCCCTAGCCAGGGTTACGGCGGAGAAGAAGTCACTGTCAACCTCTCTTGCATGGAAAAACCTGCTCGCCGAGGCTCTGACGACCGAGTAGGAGCGGTATAACTCCCAACCCGCCCGGAGGAAAAGCCGCGGCCAACGAGGGAGCGCGGCATTCAATGAATGTATTAAGACTGAGCCCAGTAAGGTCTTAATTATGGTATACTGGAAGCAATCATTTTGATTTGTCAACTCTTGGGCTGACGTCTGTGGTATTCTGTTACCTGAGTAGGCAAGAGTGAAATTTTGCTGAAATGGCTTTCAGGCTAATGCTACCGGCGCCCCCGTCCCGTTAAAACCCTGGCAGGACTCAAAGTACGCTCAATGTTTCGTCGCTATTAAGTTAGTGGTGTAGGTACAGATGAAAAATTCCTGTCTAACACTGATCTGGCTCTGAACACAAGACCCCATAAGGGCTCGTGTCAACCCCCGCATGGCCTCACTGCTTGCATAGATAACCATGGGATCCATAGGTGACTACACACCCGAGCATTGATAACGGCTTTGAGTGGGGACCCAATTTACAATGAATTCCCAGAATTTAGGAGGAGGAGAAGTAGAAGGAGTTGTAGGAGAGGAGAATGTGAATTCTTTTAAAAGGAGTTCGAAGATGGCGAGATCACCAGTGGCCCAAACGTCACAAAGGCGCGAATCACCGGAAACAAGAAAGGTGATAAAGGAAGCCAGCCCCGGCAAATCTGACTTTCATAAACTAGGAGAGCAGATCAAGGGACTGGTAGAAATGTTGGAAGATGGAAAAAGACGTTCCATCCATCAAGCCATGCGGGATGCGATTGATAGCATTAAAAACCTCTATGAGTTATCGGCTATCTACATTAATAACAAGAAGACTCAGGAGAAGATGGTTAATCACACCTCATCTCAAACCTCTCCATGGCTCAAAGCTTCAATGGAGCAAAAAAGGAAGCAGCCTATCCACAGCGAAACGCCGAATCCAAAGCGGAGGCAAGAGCAACGCCAGTCCTCACGTAAGCCTATGGTAATAGCGACGGAAGAAAAAACCCAGGAAAAGGGTATTAAAAATGTTAAAAAAACTGGAGAAGGCGAATGGACAAAAGTCGTCGCTAAAACTAAAAATAAAGTGAAGTCAGACGCATCTGCCAAGAAGTCCGCCGTAAAACAAAAGCCAATTATAAGAAAGGCAAGACCTGACGCCATAGTCATAGAAGCGAAGGGCGAAATATCCTATGCGCAGATATTGCGCAACGTGAAGGCTGATCCAAAACTAGAAACAATTGGAAAAGCAGTATCTAGGATCAGAAGGACACAAAAAGGTGACCTCTTAATTCAATTGAAGGAGACAAGTGACAAGACAGCGGAATTTAAAAGCGTCATAAGTGAGGCGTTAGGCGAACAAGCAAACGTAAGAACCCTCACCCAACGCACTAGCATCGAGCTGAAAGACATCGATGAGATCACCACAAAAGAAGACATTTGTGAATCAATCGAAGTCCAAGCCGGAGTCGAAGGCGTCACACCGTCAGACTTTATATCGCTGAGGAAAGCATATGGTGGAACCCAAACGGCGACTATCAGCCTTCCAAATGCAAAAGCAAAGAAGCTGCTGGAAGTACAGAAGATAAAAATCGGGTGGGTAGTGTGTCGCATCCGCGAACGGACACTCCTCAAAAAGTGCTTCAAATGCCTGGAATTTGGGCACATTGCCAAGCAGTGTAAAAACGGAGAAGATCGCTCCAAGTTGTGTAGAAGATGTGGGGATGAGGGCCACATAGCTAAGTCTTGCGCAAAGGAGCCTTCGTGCATGTTCTGTAGAAAGGAACACCCAGAAGATGCGAAGCATGTAGCGGGCAGCAGCAAATGCCCAGTCTTTAGGAGAGCTATCGCCAGCAGAAAAGTATGAAGGTTATCCAGATAAACCTAAATCACTGCGAGATAGCACAGGATATCCTGTCACAGACGGCTAAAGACGAGAGAGCGGACATAATTTTAATAAGCGAACCGTACAAATCTCGTGACATCAACGCTTGGGCATGTGACAAAACAGAAAAAGCTGCAATATGGATTTGCGGGAGACATGCCTTCCAAGATGTAGACGGGCAGGCGGAGGGCTTCGTACGGGCAAAAATAAATGGAATCAACTTTTATAGTTGTTACGCAAGACCCAGCTGGACGATGAGCGAATACTCAGCAATGATAGAAAATTTAACGGCCGATGCTCGAGGAAGAGCTCCAGTGGTTATAGGCGGAGACTTCAATGCCTGGGCAACAGACTGGGGCAGCAGATTTACTAATATCAGAGGACATTATCTGCTAGAATCTTTCGCCTCATTAAATATAGGCATAGCTAACACGGGACGAGCAAATACGTATCGCAAAGCAGGAAGGGGATCGATCATCGATATTACCTTCGCTAGCAGTTCCCTCCTGCGGATGATAAAATGGCGCGTCAGCGAAGACTATACGCACAGCGACCACCAGGCGATTGTAATGGAAATTAAAGAAAAAAAAGCCGTGCAACGCCCAAAATTAGGGGGACCTAAATGGAAAGACAAGTTCCTTGATAAAGAAATGTTTGAGGAAATTATAAACTCAAGCTTCCTAATCGAAAGCGGAACATCTGAGATCCTGTCGCAACAACTTACCAGTATAATCACTACAGCGTGCGACGCAGCTATGCCCAGGAGAAGACCTAGCAAGAGAGGTGAACACTGCTACTGGTGGAATGAGCAGATAAAAGCACTGAGAGCTGCCTGCTTACAAGCCAGACGTAGAGTGCAGCGATCAAGAAGGGGATCAGACATTCAAGAACGTCTTGATATGCTAAGATTAGCTAGACGAAATTTAAAAAATGCAATCAAAGAAAGCAAGTCGAAGTGCTTCAAACGACTATGTGACGAGGCGGACATCAATCCCTGGGGCACAGCATACAAAATAGTTATGGCAAAGCTAAAAGGCTGTAAGACCCCGCAAATATCATGCCCAACAAAGCTTAGGTCCATCGTAGAACACCTATTTCCGAAAGGACCATATACTATGTGCAACATAATAAGAGAAATTAGCACAGAAAGTATTCCAAGGCTAACAGTTGATGAACTCGTGAACGCAAGTAAAAGAATACGAGACAACAAAGCTCCTGGACCCGATGGCATTCCTAATAAAGCATTGAAAGCCGCCATCCGAAGTAGGCCGGACATGTTCATGACATGCATGCAACAGTGTCTAGATGAAGGAGTTTTCCCTGAACCTTGGAAACTGCAGCATTTAGTATTGCTTCCAAAGGGAAACAAACCACCGGGCGAACCATCATCGTACCGCCCAATATGTCTACTAGATACAATGGGAAAGATACTCGAGCGGATCATATATGACAGATTGCTTAATATAGCGGATAATAAAGGAGCACTGTCAGATCATCAGTTCGGGTTTCGAAAATCGCGCTCGACCGTCGACGCCATAAAGGCGGTGGTCAATATAGCAAAGAATGCGATTGAAGGAAAAAGATGGCGGTGGGGCACAAAGGAATATTGTGCAGTAGTGACACTGGACATAAAAAACGCCTTTAACTCTGCAAAATGGTCCTCAATAAGAAGATCACTCGCCAGAATGGATGCACCATACTATATAAGGAAGATAGTGTCAAGCTACTTAAGTTATAGAAGGTTGAGGTACGAAACCAATGAGGGTACAAAGTACTATAACGTCTCCGCAGGAGTCCCACAAGGATCGGTGCTGGGTCCCCTTCTATGGAATATAATGTACGATGGAGTTCTAAGACTAGCATTACCACCAGGCGTACAAATATTTGGATTCGCTGACGACATCGCCGTTGTCACAGTGTCAAAGACAATCAATGGAATAGAGTCAGCCACGAATGAAGCAGTTGGCCAAATCAAAAAATGGCTAGTATCCGTCGGTTTAGAATTAGCCGACCATAAAACGGAAGCAGTCCTGATTACCAGCCGGAAAAATATAGAATACATAAATATACGAGTTGGTAACCAGACTATTAGATCAAAGGATTTTGTCAAATACCTAGGAGTAATGCTTGACAATAGGCTCCGTTTTAAAATACACGTGGACTATTCTAGCAGAAAGGCGTCGCAGATGCAGGCAGCATTATCTCGGATACTGCCAAATGTCGGAGGACCAGGATATCCAAGGAGGGTCCTAATGTCCAGAGTAGTTAGCTCAGTCCTCCTGTACGCAGCCCCAGTTTGGGCGGAGGCACTGGTGACTAAAGAAATAAGAAGAAACCTCTCGTCTATATACAGACTCAGTGCACTAAGGACGATCAGCGGGTTCCGAACGATCTCCGATGATGCGGCCCTCGTTATAGCAGGAATGGTTCCAGTAGACATCCTCGCAGATGAAATGCTTAGGATCTACAATAGAAGAGCCTTATCACATCCGGACCAACGATCAATCAAAATGATCAAAGAAGAAGAAAAGGCCACCTCAATGGCTGTATGGCAAGCCAGGTGGGACATAAGTTTGAAAGGAAGATGGACCCACAAACTGATCCCGAATATAGAGAATTGGACAAACCGATCTCACGGTAACTGCAATTACCAATTTACGCAGTTTCTGTCAGGCCATGGCGGCTATCGAAGATATCTTTATAGATTTGGACACGATAGCTCACCTTTTTGCCCAGATTGTCCGGAACTGGAAGAAGATACGGAGCATGCGATTTTCCAATGCGGACGCTTCAGAGAATGGAGAAGCAGCCTGCCAAGTCCACAAGTCCTGTTAGAAGAAATGCTGAGATCTGAGGGTAAGTGGACAGAAGTGTGTGTATTCATAACGAATGTGCAAAACGAGCTGCGAAGAATCGAAAAGATAAGGCGATCAGCAGCAGCAGAAGATGCAGAAGGCATAGAGTAATCTGCTTACCAGCCCCGTGATGTAATACCTAACGGCAGTCCCGCGGGGAGAGTGGTTGAAGTGTGTAAGGAGGGTTTAGTACGTAGGCGTAATTCCTGGTACGAACATTCAGGTTTACGAATCGTGCATGCTAGTACCCCTGGAGGGCTCTACTGGTATCTTTTAGAAGATTCCCCACCTTTGGCACAGCCATAAAAAAAAAAAAAACACACACACACACATACACACACACACACACACACACACACACACACACACACACACACACACACACACACACACACACACACACACACACACACACACACACACATACACACACACAGACACACACACACACACACACACACACACACACACACACACACACACACACACACACACACACACACACACACACACACACACACACACACACACACACACACACACACACACACACACACACACACACACACACACACACACACACACACACACACACACACACACACACACACACACACACACACACACACACACACATACATACATACACACACACACACATACATACACACACACACACACACACACACAGAGACTTAGACTTTGCCGTGATCTGATGCGATATAGCGACATTTAAAAATTGCATATTGGGGTCCCCAAGGGGCCGATCGCTCCAAATTTTTATAAAAAGTGTTTTCCATCGAAGACACACACGTGTACAAAATTTAAAGAAAATCGGGTAAATTTTGTAAAATATTAATAGAATAATCAAATAATCAAAATAATCAAATTAATAGAAAGTATTGTCATCGGAAATATACATGTGTGCAAAATTTCAATAAAATCGGGCCATGGGATGTGGGCTAAAAATTTATCAGAAAATCTGACCAGCCAGCCAGCCAGCCAGCCAGCCACGTGCACGCGAAGTTAATATAGAGAATTTAAATTCCATCGGGTTTGCCATGGAATGTTTTTCACCGCCTAGAAGACCTGCCGATGATATCTGCCTCCTATCACAATCGCTAGGTGACATGGAGCGAAAATTAAACACACTAGAACTCCACGCCAACAAAGTGGATTTAAATATTAACGTCTCAAAAACAAAACTACTTCGCGTTAACGCTAGTGGAACATGTGATCTCTCGATTAACGGACATCAGATAGAGGAAGTCGATAAGTTTTGTTATTTGGGCAGCTAGATGTCAAAAAATTGTGGTGCTGCCTCGGATGTGTGCTCTCGTGTAAACAAGGTGCGACACTCCTATAGTATGCTAAATAATATCTGGAACTCCTCGCAAATCTCCCGGAATCTGAAGCTTACGATCTTCAGATCTAACGTTCTCTCAGTACTCTTGTATGGTTGTGAAACGTGGAAAGTCACTGAGTCAATTGCGACGCGCCTCTAAGTCTTCGTCAACAAGTGCTTAAGGAGGATACTGAGAATAAGATGGCCGGACATTATCACCAATCAAGCTTGTGGAGAGTAACGCAGCAGGAAGCAATCACTATCACCATCAGACGACGAAAATGGAGCTGGATTGGCCACACTTTGAGAAAGCCAGCGGACGATATTACGAAACTAGCGCTCGACTGGATCAATTATTTATTCTAATAACAAGAAGCAAAGGAGAGCTTAAAACCAATCAGTTTGATGAAACCTTTACAAGGTATAAAACGCCAGACTGATGAAAAGTCAATGAACGAGCCCAGCCCATTTAATCTTCCGATAAAAACTTCAAAGTAAAATACTTTAATAAGCTTCTGGAATTATATCTTATGTGGGGTGGGTGTGGGTGCGAACAGACACCTTCCTTATACAATGCACGTAATACGCACGAAAATTACTCTTTTAGTTATTGAATGAGTGACATCTTATACACCCTGTGTTACTTGCACCAAACATTCCAATTGCTATTAATTTTAAAAATTTCTTATTTACAATATAATACAATATTAACCGAGGCCTTGTTGGTAATAAAAAATTACAAATAATTTTAATGTAAAACACAAGCAATCGAAGAACCACTTAAAACATTCGAATAAAAATTTTGTTATACCACTTCTCGGACTTGTACTTAAAAGTATAGAATGCGGAAGAAACCTACACTGAATGTTGTCAATGCCTGTCACTTTCGCTGTGAAAAAGGTAGCAGTGTGTAGTGGTACATATGAACATAGACACATATATATTGAATTAATTGTATGCCCAAAAACTCAGAAGAGTCTATTATATTTTATTATTGTAATTATTTTTTATTTACCACATCGTCAACAAATTTCGATTTCATTGAATTTTTTTAGCAAATCATTCTAAAGCAGAATGATTTGCTTTTAATATTGATGTTAACCTTGAAGATGACTCGAAGACTCAACGCTCTCTACTCCCATACGACCGTAATCTTTTAATATTTCCCTCTTTTGTTCAGTCCTCCTGTCCGCTTGACCGTCCATCCGTCTTTCCGTAACATTTTATGTCTTATGTCGAACTCCAAATTTTATTGTTCCCCGAAACTTTGGAACAACTAGTACTGTAAAGTTCTAAAGTTTCGAGATTTAAAAAAAAAAGGTATTAGAGAATAATCATAAGACGACACATCGACACATCGACGTTGAATGCGCATAGAATGAAATACATAGATTCGCTAAAGAGCATGAGGATCGACTTCACTATCACATGAACCCTTGTACCTTGTACCCCACTCTTGTACCAAATGAATCTAGTGTGAAAATTAAAAAGAATGAAACCTTTTGAACTAGTGCGCGGCAAGTAAAGGGTGTCCAAATAAGAAGTTCAGATTTAAAAATTTAATAAAACAAAAACGGCTTAAAATATTTCCAAATTTTAGTTTGAAAGTACAATCCTCCTGGTTATTTATGGAAAATGATTTCATTCAAATGGGAGCCGCGGCTGGCCTTCGCGTACTCCATTCGGTCGGTCCAATTTCTGAGCACATTTTGGATTGTGTTCGGCTCTATATCGGAAATGGTTGCTTTAATATTGGCTATCAAATGCTCAATTGTTTGTGGATTGTACGCATAACACTTGTCTTTCGCGGCACCCCACAAATAAAAATCCAAAATCACAGATCCTTGCCGGCCAATTCACGTCACCATTTCGAATGATAATGCGCGGCCATTGAATTTTTGATGCACTTCCACTAATGTAACGCCCGATGTGTGGCATGGCGCACCATCTTGCTGGAACCAAGGACCGTCCAAACCAATATTATCAAAATATGGCCACAAAAAAGATGTTAACATGTGATTCCGGATGGGTTCGAGAATGGGCGAGTAGATCCAATGTGGTCTTTGGGGTACCTGCCCAGACAGTCGTATTCAAGTTTAGGGCGAATATATGGCTTGTAAATAGTAGCCAGATTTGAGGGAATGAAGCATATCTTGCACCGTTTTAGGAAACCTAAACGTTTTGCAGCATTCTTGGCGATGGCAAATATGTGGTTGTTTAAATGAAGCTTGTTGTTGACGCACATACCGAGAATTCCAAGTTTTTCAGTTTCTTTGATGCAGGATGCATTCCTGGATAAAGGTTGGGATGAAATCATATGAAAAGCTAAGAGTGCTGTCGTCAGCGAAAGAATGGATTGGATTAGAAGTAGCGAACAGGAGATCATTAATGAAAATGAGAAAGAGTTTCGAAGACAAAACAGAGCCTTGGAGAACACCGGCGTTTATGTGGTACACATTGGATCTGAAACCGTCCTATACGACTTGGATTGAACTGTCAGACAGTTAGTTACTAGTCCAATCAAGCAGGGTCTTATTAATTCCATAGGCACTAATTTTCTACAAAAGAGCTTGATGCCAGACTCTGGCAAATGCTTTGGAAATATCGAGTGCATAAACTTTCCTTTCATAAAATTTGTGAATAAACTAATTCCACTTTTTAGTGACATAATACATCAGGTCACTTGTAGAGCGTCGCCTACGAAAACCGTCCTGCTGGTCGCTAAGGATTTCACGTGATTCGAGGTATTGCATAAGATTACGACTGATCAGCGTTTCCATGACCTTAGAAAGTATGGATATTAGCGCGAAAAGAGATGACGGTTCGACTTTTGTAGGAACAGGCTGGATAAACGCTGTTTTCCAATTCCTTCGGATGACTCCAGAAGAATAAGAGAAATGAAAAAGCCTGCGCAGTTGCAATGCGAACGATGAAGAACACCTCTTCAAAACTATAGCAGGAATACCAACAGCCCCAATAGATTTATGTTAAGATTATTTAATACTTACACACTTGACGAGTACGAAAGTAAATCAGTGCTTTTGCAAGCACATGCAGCGATAAGGGGCTACCTGGTAGCGTAGAGCTAGCTGCGAAATATAAAGCAAGCAGATTGGCCTTGTCAATAGAGCTGGCAGTTGGAATGTCATTGTGATAGAGCGTTGGAATTGAATACAGGACGTATTTTTAATTCGTTTTGCGAATGACCAAACATTTTTACTTCCTTTGGGACGTTTAGGTATTTTTTATCTCAGTTTCTGATCATAGTCGAATCTGGCTCGTCTCAGTTAGGCATTGCAAACGTTTCTGACTCGTCTAAACTTGGTTCGGTTTTCCACAATGGGGTTTTCATTATGTAACCGAAAGCAAACCTCCCGGCTCCTAGTAGCCTCTTTGCAGATTAAATTATACCAAAATTTTATTTCGGTTTGATACAATTTGTCCTGGAATGAATAAACCGTCTCATACCGTCGAGGATTATGTTAGTGATCGTATCAGAAATGCCATCCACACAACTATTGGCATTAAATGGCCAGTTTATGCTTCTGAAGAAGTTATTTAGGCCATCCTAGTCGGCTTTATCGTGTAGCCATACTTTTTTTTAGGAGTTTTATCTTTAACTGTGGGGTTTGACAACGAGAAATTAGCCGAATGGTCTAAAGAGCCTATAGGTGTAATACACCGACGGTGTATTTGTTAGGATTTAAGGTAACAAACAAGTCAAGGGTATAAGCGTTATAAATTATAAGCGAAAGAATAAATTGGATTAGAAGTAATTGACAAGAGATCATTAATAAAAATGAGAAAGAGTGTCGGGGATAAAACAAAACCTTTTAATTAATTTATTAATTTTATGGTAATTTTACTAAAATTTACAAATTTTTAACAAAAAAAGAAGATATTACTTTTTCACAAAACTCGTGCAGTCTGTAACTCCTACCTACCTGGTGTAGTTCACTTACCTACATTATTTCACAAAGTGTGCCAAATGGTTTTACGATTTGTCAAATTGTGTTGCAAAATATAAAAACGAAAATTTGTTGAGCGTAAAGCGTTAAGCGTTTTTTTAGCAATGAACGCCACTAATGTGGTCAATGAATTTTCTGGCACTTGGCACTTTGTTTAGTTGAATGCGAATGGGATGAATGAAATGGAAATTTAAAAAAAAACCATGACACTGAGACGAAAACTTGAATGTTTAATTTATTAGAAAGAGTTTCGCGCATACAATATTTTGTATTGAGTCTCATTTATTAATTGGGCATATTTAATTGTATCTAAAACCGAAAACCAAAAAAATGCTGCATGTGGACGACTGGTATAGAAAATGCATGAGTAAAGCAGGTTTCAATACAGATACTGCTTTTAATGCAAACTTTAAAACCATCGTAATATTACTTTACATTCATCCGTCCATTTTATAAATTTGAATTACTTAGTTAAGGGGCCAGTATGATCTTCTGGTTAATCATCGTGTAGTGATCAGAGCTCTGGGTGAGCTTCAGGTTCTACTTCAAAATGCTGACGTTCTCCAGTTACTGGTTATGCGATCCAGCGCGATTTTGACCACCCTTATATTTAACGCCTTGTTGTTCAATGAACTTGCTTCAGTTGGTCATCTCTCGTTCGATATGTTTCATGCATCTTATTCGCTGCATTCCCAATAAATCTGACAATATCATATCCCTTATATAGTTTTAACAATTTGCCATTGTAGCGGGCTCCAGTATGGAATTCGTTTTGTTTTGAAGATTTTAGGCAGAACCTTTCTTGGAACGTTTCTGAAGCATTGCTTATGTGTGGATGACCTTACCTATCAATCGAAATGAAAGAGTTGAAAGAACGGGCCCTGAGACCCAAGGGGTGCCCATATAATTTTTTTTTTTAAATTAGCCCGATTTTCTTTAAATTTTAAACACATGTATATCTGCGAAGGTGGGTGCCGTAGCTCAGTGGATTAGAGCATGGACTTCTGAGCAGGGGGTTCGTGGTATTTTTCACGGTGTCCCACCTCTCCGAGGGTAATAATTGTCACGGAAAGCTTCTCAATTCACCTTTCGGATACGGCATTAAATTGTAGGTCGTGTTTTGGTTCGTGTGCAAAAATAAAACACGCTGCTAGGCCTTTGACCCCATCGGTCTATCGCGCCAAATATTATTATTATTACTATCTGCTCCCACGACCACATTACATCTAATAGACAGAAAGTAGAACCGCGCGAAAAATCTTTTCGGTGACGGACATACCGCAAAAGTAATTGGTTTGCTTGAACATTGTCGGAATGTTTCGTGCTTGTCACTGTATTGTCACAAGCCGTGTTTAAAAAAATATTCAGGTGCATTCCCCCATCCACAGTATTCATAGCTCAATTAGAGCCTATGAGTCTACCATTAAGCCTATCTTTGGACGTACCAATCAGTTCAGAGATTCCTTCTTTAGCCGCACAATAATGAATTGCACGATTCTGTGTGTCCGCATCCATATAATCCGCAGGCATTTAAGGCACATGTTCATAGACATCTTATCTTTCCTCATCTTAATTTCCTAACGCCTAAGCGATTTCTTTTGAAATTATCCAGTCAATTGGCCGTCTTTTTCGTGTGATTTGACGCCCCTGGACTTTTTTCCTTGGTGATTGGTCCTATGTCTATGTCAATATTCCAATAATGCAGAGACTTTAGACGCCCTGAGAACATCATCGAACGTTTCCGTGGATGCCATTTGAATGTCGTTTTATTCCATAACTAATGGCATTGTTGGTACTTTAACTCAAGAAATATATTTGGTTTGATATTACTTTATTCAAATGCAACTAAGCAATGCTTTTCACTAAATATTTTAGACTTTTGAGAATAGACACGTTAGCCAATAGACAATAGGGAGTTAAGCACAAGTGAAGGATGGTTAAACCTTTCCTGGCCATAAATGATCATAATATTATTATATAGAGTGCGTATGTAGGGACAACGGTCAGCGATGGCGGAAAAAAATCAAAACACCAAATATTCGTAAATATCATAAATACCATCGTTATGGTAATATCTTTTGTTATTCATATTTTTATGCTTTCGTATATGCGAAGGTGTGCTTTGGGGTATACCCTTGTAAACTAATTAGTTGTTAACATAAATGTTGTTTTGATATCGTTTTTATAATATTATAATATGTAAATTACATTCATGGCTTAAGTCGCAAAAAAGTCTTTTTTTTTGCTTAAACCTTCGTATCTGATGATTTAGCATTTAATGTATTATTGCTTCGGCGTATCTTTTGGGGGTCTCGCATTGATATTGCGTTAGCTGCGATCGTTAACTTAAATCTACCTACAGCGGATATGGGATACCTTACAATCGATGGATTGTGACTTGTTTCACAGCGTAATGAAGTGTCGGTAGTAAAAGATGATGGTACAAATTCTTAACAGAAAGAAAAATCAAAAAATAAATGTGTTGAGAGGAGGGGATTTAGAATAATATCAGCAAGAGAGCACAACAGTTACAAAGGTAGAACGAAACGCTAACTGATTTCGTCAAAATATTGACATTTCAGTTGGTCAAGCTTCTCAGAAATTTAATTCAAATTTTTTTGATTGACGCTTATGAATACGTACTTCCGTACGAGCATACAAATGGATCATTGAGGGCACCACCATTTCCTGCCAATTGTATTCGTCATGTGTAACGCTATAATTATTTTATGGATCATCTTGAATTTCTGCGTACCGGCGAGTTTTCTGGCGATCATCAAAATGTGTCTATCGAGTGCCCCGCCAACTGTAAGTGGGAATTAATTATTCGCGTATCGAAAAGTAGCGGTGAGAAGAAAAGAATCAACAGAATGGATTCGCGAAGCTTGTTTATTTAATGGGGTGTAGTGTTGAGGTGTTAGCGCGTTACTTTGGGACCTTAATATGGTGTTACTTGAGTGGATCATATAGGTGAGGTGGGTTCAAAGACATCTGTATTATCTATCAACAAGAAAGAGGAAGAAGCTAAGGCAAAGACAAAGAAGCTAAGAAGATTTGTAAAACCTTAGATCGCATTTATGGTGTCTTTTTCGTAGTATTCCTTTCTATTTTTGTATTTTGAATATTTTAGCAATTCAATTTATCGCTGGAGAATACCTTTTTTGGTCTAAATGCGGCCAGGAAAAAGTATCGGGGCTATATAAACGATGTGATCAGCATCAGATATCATCAAACGCTCCTCTCTTAGCCGCGCAAGTTGTACAAAAATTAACCAAATGGTAAGAAGTTTTTCGTCGCAAAATAATATTGTTGGTAGCAGGTTTTACCAATAGATATTACACTACAGTGCATTGCATCTAAGGATTTTACCCGAATCTATATTCTCATTTGCAGAAATTCATAATTGTCGCTTTGGTATTTCTGGCCACAGCATATGCCGCATTGCCATCAAATGACTATCTACCGCCTCTTGTGGAAGCTGCTGCTGATAGCCCAGCTGTTGCCGATATACCAATTGTAGTTGCAGATGATTCAGCCGTCCTTGCTGATGATGGATACCGTTACAAGACTGTCAGGCGCTTCAGATATCGCCACCGTCGTGATGTCAATGAAATCCAATCCAACGAGTATTTGCCGCCAGTTGCTGCTGCCGAAGCTCCAATTGCAGCTCAAGCGTCAGTTGAATCTCAAGCGTCCATTGCAGCTCAAGCACCAATTGCCGCTCAAGCACCAGTTTTAGCTGAAGCTCCAATTTCCGGTGAAGCTGCTCCAATCGCAAATGAAGGCCCAGTTATAATCGAAAGTCACGAAGCTCCAGTTGTTGCCGATGATTCTGCTGTCCTTGCCGATGATGGATACCGCTACAAGACTGTCAGGCGCATTAGATATCGTCACCGTCGTGATGTCAATGAACTCCAATCCAACGAGTATTTGCCGCCAGTTGCTGCTGCCGAAGCTCCAATTGCAGCCCAAGCGTCAGTTGAATCTCAAGCGTCCATTGCAGCTCAAGCACCAGATGAAGCTCAAGCACCAGTTGAAGCTCAAGCACCAGTTTTAGCTGAAGCTCCAATTTCCGGTGAAGCTGCTCCAATCGCGAATGAAACCCCAGTCATAATCGAAAGTCATGAAGCTCCAGTTGTTGCCGATGATTCTGCTGTCCTTGCTGATGATGGATACCGCTACAAGACTGTCAGGCGCATTAGATATCGTCACCGTCGTGATGTCAATGAACTCCAATCCAACGAGTATTTGCCGCCAGTTGCTGTTGCTGCCGAAGCTTCCAACGAATATTTACCACCAATTGCTGAAGCTTCGATTGCAGTTCCAGCACCAAACGTAGCTCAAGCACCAGTTTTAGCTGAAGCTCCAATTTTCGGTGAAGCTGCTCCAATCGCAAATGAGGGCCCAGTTATAATAGAAAGTCACGAAGCTCCAGTTGTTGCCGATGATTCTGCTGTCCTTGCTGATGATGGATACCGCTACAAGACTGTCAGGCGCATTAGATATCGTCACCGTCGTGATGTCAATGAACTCCAATCCAATGAGTATTTGCCGCCAGTTGCTGTTGCTGCCGAAGCTTCCAACGAATATTTACCACCAATTGCTGAAGCTTCGATTGCAGTTCCAGCACCAAACGTAGCTCAAGCACCAGTTTTAGCTGAAGCTCCAATTTTCGGTGAAGCTGCTCCAATCGCAAATGAAGGCCCAGTTATAATAGAAAGTCACGAAGCTCCAGTTGTTGCCGATGATTCTGCTGTCCTTGCTGATGATGGATACCGCTACAAGACTGTCAGGCGCATAAGATATCGTCACCGTCGTGATGTCAATGAACTCCAATCCAACGAGTATTTGCCGCCAGTTGCTGCTGCCGAAGCTCCAATTGCAGCTCAAGCGTCAGTTGAATCTCAAGCGTCCATTGCAGCTCAAGCACCAGTTGAAGCTCAAGCACCAGTTTTAGCTGAAGCTCCAATTTCCGGTGAAGCTGCTCCAATCGCAAATGAAGGCGCAGTTATAATCGAAAGTCCTGAAGCTCCAGTTGTTGCCGATGATTCTGCTGTCCTAGCTGATGATGGATACCGCTACAAGACTGTCAGGCGCATTAGATATCGTCACCGTCGTGATGTCAATGAACTCCAATCCAACGAGTATTTGCCGCCAGTCGCTGCTGCCGAAGCTCCAATTGCAGCTCAAGCGTCAGTTGAATCTCAAGCTTCCATTGCAGCTCAAGCACCAGTTGAAGCTCAAGCACCAGTTTTAGCTGAAGCTCCAATTTCCGGTGAAGCTGCTCCAATCGCAAATGAAGGCCCAGTTATAATCGGAAGTCACGACGCTCCAGTTGTTGCCGATGATTCTGCTGTCCTTGCTAATGATGGATACCGCTACAAGACTGTCAGGCGCATTAGATATCGCCACCGTCGTGATGTCAATGAACTCCAATCCAACGAGTATTTGCCGCCAGTTGCTGCTGCCGAAGCTCCAATTGCAGCTCAAGC
The DNA here is from genome assembly GCA_947095585.1 of Nephrocerus scutellatus. Classification (NCBI taxonomy): domain Eukaryota; kingdom Metazoa; phylum Arthropoda; class Insecta; order Diptera; family Pipunculidae; genus Nephrocerus; species Nephrocerus scutellatus. The sequence continues at coordinate 3,455,951 of OX352761.1, read as the reverse complement.
GTCAGTTGAATCTCAAGCGTCCATTGCAGCTCAAGCACCAGTTGAAGCTCAAGCACCAGTTTTAGCTGAAGCTCCAATTTCCGGTGAAGCTGCTCCAATCGCAAATGAAGGCCCAGTTATAATCGAAAGTCATGAAGCTCCAGTTGTTGCCGATGATTCTGCTGTCCTTGCTGATGATGGATACCGCTACAAGACTGTCAGGCGCATTAGATATCGTCACCGTCGTGATGTCAATGAACTCCAATCCAACGAGTATTTGCCGCCAGTTGCTGCTGCCGAAGCTCCAATTGCAGCCCAAGCGTCAGTTGAATCTCAAGCACCCATTGCAGCTCAAGCACCAGTTGAAGCTCAAGCACCAGTTGAAGCTCAAGCACCAGTTTTAGCTGAAGCTCCAATTTCCGGTGAAGCTGCTCCAATCGCAAATGAAGGCGCAGTTATAATCGATAGTCATGAAGCTCCAGTTGTTGCCGATGATTCTGCTGTCCTTGCTGATGATGGATACCGCTACAAGACTGTCAGGCGCATTAGATATCGTCACCGTCGTGATGTCAATGAACTCCAATCCAACGAGTATTTGCCGCCAGTCGCTGCTGCCGAAGCTCCAATTGCAGCTCAAGCGTCAGTTGAATCTCAAGCTTCCATTGCAGCTCAAGCACCAGTTGAAGCTCAAGCACCAGTTTTAGCTGAAGCTCCAATTTCCGGTGAAGCTGCCCCAATCGCAAATGGAGGCCCAGTTATAATCGAAAGTCATGAAGCTCCAGTTGTTGCCGATGATTCTGCTGTCCTTGCTGATGATGGATACCGCTACAAGACTGTCAGGCGCATTAGATATCGTCACCGTCGTGATGTCAATGAACTCCAATCCAACGAGTATTTGCCGCCAGTCGCTGCTGCCGAAGCTCCAATTGCAGCTCAAGCGTCAGTTGAATCTCAAGCGTCCATTGCAGCTCAAGCACCAGTTGAAGCTCAAGCACCAGTTTTAGCTGACGCTCCAATTTTCGGTGAAGCTGCTCCAATCGCGAATGAAACCCCAGTCATAATCGAAATTAACGATGCTCCAAGTGTTGTCGATTATTCTGCCGTTCTTGCTGATGATGGATACCGGTATAAGACCATAAGGCGCATCAGATATCGTCACCGACGGGATGTCAACGAGCTTCCATCCAACGAATATTTGCCGCCAATTGCTGTTGTTGCCGAATCATCAATTGAAGGTCAAGCACCAATTGCAGTTCAAGCACCAATTTCCAGTAAAGCTGCTCCAATCGCAAATGAGGCCCCAGTCATAATCGAAACTCAGGATGCTCCAGTCGTTGCCGATGATTCTGCTGTCCTTGCTGATGATGGATACCGTTATAAGACTGTCAAACGCTTTAGGTATAGGCACTAAGCTGTTACGTTGTTTCTTTTACCATTACCATTACCTAAATCATAAAAAGCATACATAAGTATCTAAGATGAAAAAATCCAAATATATTTTCAGCTAAAAATACATTTTCAAATCGAAAACCCAAAGTACTGTTGTTCACTGTCTTACTATATGATAATTTTACCCAACTAAACTTTTGTCGCATGCATATTCCGTGAGTTGCGGTTTCAAAAAGTTATTTATTCTCAATTTATGTCAAAGTAACTATGGTGTTTGGCAACACCATTCGACGTTCTTCACCTTTGGGCTTAGAGCAACATTGGTCGTTCTTCATTGCATTACGAAAATGGTTGAGCGTCTTGTTTGGACACCATTGCATTTGCACCGAAATCAATTTTGTTTATTTTTTTAAGTTAATAAACATTATAATAATTATCGCTAGAAGAAGAAGATATTTTGGCGATTATTAGCAAATAATAAAGGACTGTGTGTTGTTCGATGTATACATAAAAGTTTGTACCCGAAAAACTAAGTTTTATTACATTTACTTGTTAAGCTTTAGCTTAAGCAAAATCTGTATAGCGCTAAACCATTTACTACAACAAAAAGCATCGCATAAAGAAAAGCTTAATTTCGTGTCGAATTTTTATGTTTCAGCTTTCTTTGCATGCTAAAATTTTAACCTCAACGCTCAAGGAAAATACTTTTAAAGATTCGGTAACTTTTCCTACAATTATCGCAAAAGTATTGGTTGTGTACGAATATTCGCCAACCAGCGAAATTCTGAAATACATATACGAGTTCCACTTGATTTTGCCGGTCCCAATGCGCGAAACAAGAAATGTTACGGAAACGGATAATAACGAATTCCACTCCAGTCAAGATAAACAGTTTCTTCCGTGAGAAACAAGTGAGTTTAGTCCGCAATCCTTGCAAGAAATGCCTACACCAAAAACCTCACCCAGGCGAATAATTTTCACTATCAGTATTGAGACAGTAAGCCCAACTGGAAGCTGAGCTACACGTTGTGTTAGCTATTAAATTGCTGTTCAAAGTTTTTATCGTTACTTGCAAATAAATGCAAATGTTGGCAGCTTATGCCCGTACGGACACTCATTGCTGCAATTGCACTATACTCATGTATTTAGATACTGATGTATAATGCACTTGCATTTTATGGATCTTTAGTGTGGAGATAGAGTATGAGAGAAGATTCTTGAATCGAGCATCCTACACGCTAAAACTAACACCATAGGACATACAGTTATTTAGTTGATGTGTCGGCAGGTTTTCTTTATTTTTTTGCTTGAGTGTTCCTTCGTGGATTATAATATTTTCCATTCCCAGCAGAGAGCTCATATTTGATGTTTTGTTTTCGCTGTTTTGCACGGAACCACATCGTTGCTGCTATTGCTCCCACATGCCCATAAGGCTTTAGCTGCTGTGGGATATTTTCTATTGGAACTTTTAACGTGCGAACGTGGCTGTACGCAAACAGCTCTACTGAACCAAAACTAAAGGAAATTCCCGAATTGTTTGAATGAAGTTTACACGAATTTCGGTTGCGCAACAAGCAAACAATGCACTTTTGTACAAATATTGCGAGAACATTCAAGGAGAATATTTGTGTTTTAAAATATATTGTAGATTGTGATTAGGCAAACATAAAGAGAATAATAAGAAGGACGCTACTTTATAACATCTTGAAGTTTTCAAACAGTTAACTTACCTACTAGCACCGATTGAATGACTTAATTACTAAAAAACAACCCATAAAAATTAAAACTTTTCATCTAAATTCTCTAATCGCAGAAATTGATATGGGAGCCCCTCGATCCTGGGCCATTTTTTTTTTATTGTAGGAGAAAATCATCGAAACAGACATTTGACATCAGATGTTAAAATTGAAAAAGCTCAGATCATTTTATTCTGAGCACTTAGAGCACGCTCATACTCTGAGCAAATAAGAAACACGAGCAGTTATCTTGAGAACTCTTTGACTGCTCTGAACTAATTTATGAAAACGCCAAATGACAGAATATTGTGAAAACTTGTTGTTCTATCTGTAAGTTGATATCGACAACAAAAAAAACGACATCAATAAAAATACAATTCAGCAAATAAAAATGTAAGTTGAAGTAAGCATAAAACATGTATGTCTCGTTTCATTTGCTGGGTTCATTTGTGCGTGCGCTAAGATTTCTCTCTCTCTCTCCACCACCACCAAAACCATGCAGCGCAGCCGACTGCGCAGCACACACCGCACACAGTCCATAAAGGAAGACGAATATCTGATGCCAGTATAGATATTTAAAAAATGTATAAGGGCCTTGCGGCCGAACCCGGGACCCGATCACTACCAAATTCGAAAAAGTATTCGAAAAAGTATTGTTTATTGGGTATACACATGTGTGTAAAATTTGAAGAAAATCGGGTAAATTTTTTAAAATTTTTGTTTGGGAGCCCCCCGACCCCGCAGCCCGAGGGGCCTCAAAATTTAATAGAAAGTGTTGTCTCCGGAAATACACATGTGTGCCAAATTTCAATAAAATCGGGCTGTAGGAAGTGGGTTAAAAATTTATCGCAAGAATCCACCACAAATCCACAAACCCACAAACACACGGGCAAGTGAAGTTAATATAGAGAATTTAAAAACAAACTTCTATCCATTTATCAACACATGCCAGACGCGTCACACGCGTACAAAATTTAAACTCTAAAGGACGTGTGAAAGTTGATTGAAAATGAACTACAAGAAGTCGAAGTTTCCACGCATCACACGCGTGATCTCAGAAACGCGCTACGTGATAAGACACTTAAAAAAATTCAACTCTCTAGGACGTGTGAAAGGTGGTTAAAAAAAGATGAGGATTATCTTAAAGATTCACCCACTTTCCATGCATCACACGCGCCACAGACTGCGACACCTGTCATAAGCGAGATCTCAGAAATGGCGCATGACATAGCTCACAAAATTTCAACACAAAATGTTGGCTTTTTTTGGGTTTCTCTCGACTTTGAGAGAAATATGTTTTTGAGCTTGCACAATATTTTTTGATTAATTTTTATTCTGATAAAACTGTAACTGTATAGAAATATTAGGGCCGGTTTTACAGTGCTGAGTTAATTCTGAGTTAAAGCAGAGTTAGCTAACTCTGGATTAAAATGAATCTACATGAAGCAGTTTCACAGTGTCGGTTACAAAACCTTGGAAATATAACGAATAATCAAACCGTACCCCGGGTACAGTTTGCAAATAGAACGCCAAACCAAAACCACAAGAGAGAAATTTTAACTCTACCCTGCAAATCGAAAGAGCTATAAGTAACATGGTTGAAAGAATATACCATTATAAGTTTTTACCATTATGTACTGGTGCTGCCAAATATGTAGTTAAACCTACTTGTCTGGTATATGGAAGTGTGTACATACTTCTTATCACAACTGGACTTTGATCTATGGACTTTGGACTGTTATAGAGTGATCTAGCGCACTCTAGGTTGTTCGAATGAAAAACAGTAGCAAAGGTTGGAACCTTCGCGAAACTATTGATTTACTATTTTGTTATCCATATATTTTGGAAATCCATACAATCTTCTAAGTCTTAAGTTTTAAGTTTTTTCCATTGTGATTGGTCCTCCAGGATTAAAATTCACTAAAAAACATGTTTCTGAGGTTAACTCGAGTTTATCACGAAACTCGGATAATCACCCATATTCCGGCGACAAAATGTTATCATGATATTATGTTATATAAGTGGGCGTCGTGGCTCAGTGGAAATGAGCATGGCTACTGGGCAATGGGTTCGTGGTTCAAATCCCAGTAACACCAAAAAGTATTTTTCACGGTGTCCCACCTCTCGCGAATGGGTGACAAACGTTCCGAGAGTAATAAAAAAAATAAAACTTTTCTCTGATACTAAAAAACACAGCAAACAATTTTTTTGATCTGACAGATCTGATCAGATTAAAAAATAATCGGATAACTCGGAATTCGAAACTCGGATTTCTCCGATTTCTCCGATTTCTTCGGTTATTCCGACATAAAAAAAAACGGCCTTTGTTTATACAGGGCATGCATTAGGGGACACCCTGTATAAATATTTTTGACAACTACGTCAAAAATTCGTTTCCGTCATGCCGCTAATAAAAAACATAGAACAATTAAATTTTTATTTTATTCCTTTTAGACGCACTCTCTATAATGAAGTTCATAAACTATTTTATGCTTTACAGTCCAATGGATTGGTAAAATTATTTTTTGCCCTCTCTGTTTCATCAGCACTCTATGTTCCTTTTTGGAAAAATATATATTTTATTCAAAAACTCAATTTCATACCACAAGAAAATAAGTGTATCCATGTCAACAACCATTGGGTTTTAGTTTGAAAAGAACTGTTTGAATGTGGAACCTACAATAAAGTACTTATTTCCGTGCTTAGCATGAGTACTTACATCTTAAACACACCATCAGACTTAGTTCCACTCACATTTCACAGTATTTCTAAAGTTATGAAATGGTACCATTTGTTGTACTATTGAGTACTCGTTATAAATGAAAAACGCTACAAAACTTTAAAATTTCTAAGGAAAATATAAACACAAGTGCAGTTACGCGTAGCTAAAAGTTTAACATGTAGTTTTACTTGCTTAATTAACAACAATTGTTAATGTGCGCATGAGTTCAATGAAAAATCAGCATCTTGTTCTTTCTCTCTGTTCCTTTTTAACATTCACTAATCCAATACCAATGAAATTCAATGTGTCTCAATTACCCGGTATTTACATACGTGTTACAATAATTAAACCAGTTTACCGGAGGCCGGACTTTGCAACAAGAACTCAGAAATTATCATTTCATTTTCTCGACATGGATTTAAAGGAAGACAACGGAAGAGTTCATCGACATTGGTCGACGACATTCCCTCATTGCAATTTCTGTACCAGAAGAACACAGTAGAATGAGTAATGAGTAATCTCTAAACAGACACCCGCCAGTTTCCTTTGGCTTTCAGATTTTCTCGCATGCTATAATTCTTGCTGGCCACGCACATGCTTTCAGCTCTTCTCGTGTGCTATAATTACTACTCGCCGCGCACATGAGTGTTGACTGTTGTGTGTGTTCTCTAAAAAATTTGACATTGTGATTTGTACACAAGAATACACAAGAAAAGCTGCTGCTTAAATAATTTTTGGCTTTATATTCAACAACCTTGTGAGAGTCAAGTACATCTTCAAGTAAAATTTAATTTCTTTTCGCTCATTCTCTTTGGGTAGCCAAATTTACACGCCTGGTGCTATGTGTATGTGTTTTCTTTCATTTTCAGTTAAATTGAATAATTAAATAGTCAGAGAGGTGATTGCCTGTGGAAATATGTACCAAAAGAATTTGGACCTTTTTTTTCAATATTAAGGTACCAGTATTACGCAAACAGTGGGAATAATACAGGATCCGGCGATCGAAGTGATACTAAATTCACGCTGCCGTATCTGCCAAACGGCTGATCACAGCGCACTCATATTTTGACAAATGTTAGTTATGTTTTTTACAAGTCTACCGAAGCATATCGATATACCTCGTATTTGAGCAATATTCAAAATGGAATTCAAATATAACAGTTTGCACTGTTTTTTGTTGGAAAACAATCACAATAAGTCTATGGTCAAATAGCTCCAGACATCACCAGAAATGGTTTGTAAAGTGAAGGAACAAAATAAGCGAAAGTGCGCGAAAACTGACAAAAAAATCGGCAGATTTCCTATAGAAGCATCCGACGGATATTGAAAAACGAACTTGAATTAAAGCACTTGAAAGAATCAAAATGCTAACACGTCTATACGTCTATACGAACGTGACGATCTTGTCTACTTGGTGTTTTCTGACGAAAAAAATTGTTGGGTTCAACAGTACGTTCACAAACAAAACGAATGACTATTTGGACAAGGAGCGTCAAGAGAAAGTGTACTGGGAAAAGGTATTAAATGATGCGTTGCTACCTTTGGCAAACAAAAAATTCCGTAACAACTAAATTTAATATACCACGTTTTTAAATATATTAATAATAATATAATAATAATATAAATATAACTGTACCACGATTTAAAATGAAAACCGTGAGGCGCATGCATTAGATAATAGATGCATAAATACTTGCATGTACCCAAGGTTTTTCATATCAAATATTAATTTAAACTTATTAGTTAGCTTTAGAAACATGGTATATTAAACTTTATTTTTATTCAAATAATTATTTCTTCTTTTTTTTAGTCTTTAAAAATAAAAATATTTCCAAAGGACCTCTCAAAAAAACCCAAATTTAACTCCTAAAAGCTTTCCATAACACTACAAAAAGATCACCACAAGACCTTCAAACGACCTCCAAAAACCCTCAAAAAACCCACAAGAGACCTCCTAAAATAACACCCATAAGACCTCTAAAAGACCCCCGATCCAAGACACTCAAAAAACCGAAAAATATCCCCAAAAAACCTTCAGAAAGACCAACCAAAAGACTCCTAGGAGACCCTCAAAACACCTTCAAAGTACCACCAAAAGACCCTCAAAAGACTGCAAAAAGATCCCTAAAAATACTCCCAAAATACCCTCAAAAGACTCCCAAAGACTACCAAAACCAAACTCATCAAAAGAATCCAAAAAGACCCAAAAACACTCCAAAATCCCTCTCAAAAGACATTTCAAAAGACCCTTTAAAGAATTAAAAGACCATCTTCAGAGGAGAGTAAAGTTTTTTATTTTAGTTTTTTTACACAAGTTTTGTCACTGATACATTTTCCACTACAGCTAACTTCATCATGTCGCAATTCCGTAACGCTTTCAGTTTTACTCTCTACTAAACGCACTAAAAGAACTATAACTTCAAAAATATTTATAAATTTTGAAATAACAGTCTTTAAATTTAGTAACACTTCGATCGCCAGCCCCTGTAAAAATCATCTAATGTTAATCTATACATTGGGTGTAACTGCAGACTTTTCCGCTTTTTATAAAATTTACATAACTGCTTATATTCATAGCATATTCTTCTTCTTGTTTCTTTGAGATAAAACATTTTCGTTCACTCATATGCATTTGAGATATCACAATTCCATTATATTGGAATAGGAATGATGAAACACTCAGTATTATGCGGGAAAGTTCAAATATAAACTGCTGCGTGGGAAATAATTGTGCGTGTGTTAGGTGGGTGGTTGGTTTCCTACCGTTTATCAGACACACTTCAGCCATCAGGCGCAGTAAATTAACACGTTTGGCAGTCGGAAGAAAATAACTGGCAGAAAAACAACAAAAACACTCGCCGGTATTTAAGTTTGGTTTACTTTCATGATAACTTTGTAGCAAGAGAGTGAAAGAGAACATTCTTCTTACGTGATTTCAGTTACCATCCCGTGCGCCGTACTGTTCTGGGTGAATGCCCGTTTTCTGCGCCGCATTTCAAACACATTTCCGATTGTCAAAATTATAAACTATACAGAGAGCAGAGAGATTACATGCAGCAGTTACTCTCGCACGTTTGAGTTGATTTTGTTAAAGGTACGTGAATGACATACAAGACACCGCACACGCATATGTACATACGATTTGCTGTATAAATTAAATCAATTGATTGTAGCTGCTACTGCTATCGTCGAGAAGAGAAGATCGGTTTAGTCCGATCGCTGATACTAAGAGCATAAAGTTAAGCCCGACGGTGCTGCTTTAATTTAATTAAATTAATAATAAAAATAAAAGTAATTTACATCAAAATTACCTTTTGCTCGTGGGTGCGTGTTGTTGGGTTGTGACTTGTGAGTGTTTTATTCGTAGCAGCCAAAAATACAAACGGATAAGCGCCAAATTGGGGTTTTTTCAACGGTCTGATGACGATAGTTTCCAGCAAAGCAATTTGTTGTTATTCGGTCGGTCGTTTATGGTTGGTGTCGTTGCCGTGTGGATTCGTTCTCAGTGTGCGAACGAGTTGCTAAAAAAACATAAAAATCTGCATAATAATATTAATAAAAAAAATTACCTCTTCCTAAAATTGAATTGTTGCATCTAAAAATAATCAAGTGACAAGCACAACGTGACGACTGACGAACGACGAACGACACTTGCGGCATAACCGAAAAACTCATTTTTACCATTGACCTTTATTTGACATTTACACTAGAATCGACTTGAAGCGTTGAAGCAGCGCAAAAAAGATAAATAAATAAAGGTTTGCTAATTTTGTTTATCTATTCCGAATAGATTATAAAATAAATGTTCGTGCTTATGTTGGGATAATTTAACAGTATTTTAATTTTTGACAAAACGGTAACATCTGCCGGCGTCAACGGTGGTTGTTATCAGTGTTCTTCGGCTGACAACAGTTGCGCCCGATAATATGCTCTTATACAATAAACGAACTCACTTACATACTGTCGAAGTGGGAGCAAAATTTGTTTTGCTAATTAAACATAATACATGGTTGCTTATCATAATCATGACATAGGCGTCAAGAAGAAGACGACTATAGCAGATTTCCAGCTAATGTTTTGAATGGCCAAAATTTATTCTTTTTATTGTTATCGCTATTGCCAGCAATCGAAACAAGGCCCAAATGTTGTTTTTCCATTTGATAATTGGATAACGCAGTCGTCCATTACGTTCCTAATTTCTGCATATTAAATTTGGTTCGTTATCAGTAGCTCAGTAGCAAAAACCTCTGTTAATGGTAATAGTATTTATTTTATACTATATTATTGCATGCTACTTTTTCTCTATATCAAGGGCAAAAAAACATCACGTTTTTCCAGTGGCTTTTCAACTGCAAATGATTTGTTATGTTTTCAGTTTGCAATGAATTTTCTGGCTTACTTCAGTCAAATTGCTTAGATATTTACACTGCGGATCACCAGATTAGATGCACATAATTTTGGGAAATAAAATTGGTATTTCTCCAGCTATATGTCGGGAAAGAAAAAACAAATGATGGTGAAAGTTAGAGTAGTTTGTGGTTTATACAAAAGCAAGTTTTAAAAAATATTGGCATAAATCGGTTAATAATGTTAGATGCACCTTACAAATGAATGAAAAAATTTGGTTTTTGGTTTTTTGTTTTATTAAAATTGATTTTTTATTTTAAACTAGCTGTTCCCGGGTGTTCCACTACCCGCTACCACCACGGGGTTGGGGTGTACTAGAGCCAAAAATTATATTGAGATTTTCATTAAAAATGGTTTATAAATGTGGCTGATACATACAAAAATTATGATTTTTGCAGTTTGTCTTAATTTTCCGTCGTCACAGAACCATTACGAACAACACAAAAAAAAAGTTACACAAGCTCTTCCAATTTTTCTTTTCGTTAGAACCTTAATCGGACTATTACAAACATTTTTCAAAAAAAATTACCGAAATCTGTGCAGCTGTTCTCAAGTTATGCGCTTATCAACGAACTGCATTTAATTTTTAAAAACGTTTATTACTTGATTTGACCCCTGTTTGTCTGTACCTTTCGACTACTTTGAGGTTCTTTTTAACCACCTTTCACACGACCTAGAATGTGAAATTTTTCCCGAATATAATTTTTATATTTCTCGTGTGACGCGTGTCGCGTTTCTCGTGTGGCACGTGTTATGGGTATGGACATCTTTTTCGACTTTTTCAGGTCCTTTTTAACCTCCTTTCGCACGGGCTTACATTTTGTAAGTAGCTCAATGTCAATGGCCAATTCTGATATCACGCGTGAGACGCGTGTCGCGAGTCGCGTATGCGTGGAACAAACATATAATTTGGCGGTTATTACCAAATAAGAAAGGACTGTGCGGCGTGTGTCGAAATATACATTAAAGGTTGTACCCGAATTTTTTTACATATACTTGTTTTCAGTTATTCAAACTTGCTCCTTGTTGCACATTACATGTCATGTGGTATATCGCGGAGCATTAGGTGATGGTTTTTTCTTCAGCTTTAGTCGCTGTGGGCGCCGTGGCTCAGTGGACAGTACATGGACTTCTGAGCGGGAGGTTCGTGGTTCGAATGCCAGTAACACCAAAAGTATTCCAGTATTCCAAAAGGTCCAACCTCTCGCGAATTCCGCCAAACGTCCGAGAGTAATAACTTGTCACGGAAATATTTTCAATTCGCCGTTCGGATACGGCATTAAGTTGTGGGTCCTTCCATTTGTGTGCAAGAATATACATGCACATCACAAATGGTCGCGAGAAGTTAGGCCTTGGACCGTAACGGTCTGTCACGCCTAATATTATTATTATGATTGTTTTGTTCTTCGCTTGAGGTGTTTGGCACTACGAATCACATGACGATCAGTCGATTAACTTGCAGTAACACCAGCTGCTTCCCTGACTTCAGATGTCGAAACAGCTGAAAGAGCTGAGGCTAGTCTGGCAATTTCTCGTTTTGCCGTTGCTGCAAGGGCCGTGGAACAATTTTTTTTGGCTTCTCTCACCATGTCAAACCAATTTTTTTACCCACTCATTAAAAAATAAGGAGAAACCTTTCATTTATAAAGAAAGGAAGGACGATTTTTCTTGTAATCGCCTCGATTGACAAGGAAATTATTAAATATCACAGCACATTAAAATATTAAAATGCAAATTCAGTCAAATTTTCAGTTTTCATTAATGAACGAATTTTAAAGAAAAAACAATCCGAGACAAAATTGCTAACGCAAGTGTTTTTATTTATAACTTAGAGATCATTTTGTTTGACATTGGCCATTAGCTATTATGTACGACGTGCATATGATCTTCGCGCGAGTTGTTTCGTTGCTCTTCTCTTGGTGCCAAAATACGCCGCCAAAATTTAGACGAAACTGCGTCTGACCATGACACTGCTATATGAAAATAATTTGTGTGTGCAAACAGTTTTCCTTGATGTAATCACAAAAAATAAAAACTGCGACAAAATAGTTTAAAAGGCATCTGGTTTGTTTGTTGTGTGTTTGGCAAGCGGAATGTTAAAAAAAAAGTCATAAGATTTCATTTCTTTTTTAAGCCGGAAACACTTTTTTTTTTCTACTATCTATATATGAAATACAGTGGACACTCGATAATATGAACAATTATAAGCGTACATTGACTACCCTTAAGTGTAGACAATGGACACCTTCAATAACGTGAACAGCTCAATATAGAATACAGACATACACATTCATGAGCGAAACGTAGTCAGGAAGTCTTTTCAATGATTGCGCAAGAATGCGCCCTATCGTATTTGTTTCAAATATATTTATCCAAACTTATCAAAACAATAATTAGTTTCATTCAATTCTAAATGTAACATAAGAAAGCATAAGTTATCGTACTGAAATAACAAAAATGGTATTCAAAAACTTAATAAGTAAATAATGGCAGTGATTACGAAATTAATGACGATTTCTTTCGGTTTTGGCAAGTATTTTTTTTAAATGCAAACAAAAATCCTAAATATTTAACAAAATGAAGTTATACCTCTTTTGGCGCGTCTCTGCGACATGATGATTAAATTTTTCTACTGTCCGTTACGCTATGCTGATCAACCCACTTTCCAGTTAACAAAACACTAAACATAATTTTCACACGCCCATATACGAAAGTGACTTTTTCATACACTATAACCTAGCTTCGAAAGTAGCCTTTACACACTCTAGTTACTTTATCATAGAAACTTCTTTTGTTATTTACTGCAGTCACAGCGAACACACATTCTCATAGTAATTTTGCATTGCTCATAAACGATTTAGCAGGAAAACCGGTTTGGTCGAAAAATAGCGTACATTACTCGCAGAAAAGTGCTCATTGTGCTCGTTAGATTGCCGAACTCGGCTACCGCCTCGTGCTTCAAACTTCGAAGCCGCACGGTCCTTGCTCGTTATCTAATATACGTTTACACTTGATTGAAGTGGAACGCGAAGAAAAATGCTTATAGACATCGTGTAGAATTGATTTTGTGTTTAATAAACTAATAATAATAAGAATAATACCGGCGCGACAGACCCATCCGGTCCAAGGCCTGGCTTCTCGCAACCATTCGTGTTGAGCATGCATATTTTTGCACACAAATGGAGGGAGCTACAATTTGATGCCGGATCCGAACGTTAAATTGAGAAGCTTTCCGTGACAAGTTATTACTCTCGGACGTTTGTCAAATTTTCGCGAGAGATGGGACACCGTAAAAAAGACTTTGGTGTTACTGGGATTCGAGCCACGAACCCCCTGCTCAGAAGTCCATGCTCCTATCCACTGAGCCACGGCGCACACTTATAGAACACCCAAAATTAAATAATCGCTATATGTAATTATATGCGCTGCGCCAACTTTTATATGCCTGTGTGTGTATTCAAACAAAGCGGCTAAATTCTATCCCTAAATGGCATCTCAGGTTCAACATCAACTATAATCTTGGAATAAGTTTCAGTCTGTACTTAGTACTATAACAATTTCGCATATAGATACAAATATGACAACAGTGGATTGCTAGAAAGTAAATTTGACGAAGCTTATTGTACGCCTTAACCTATTTAAGCTATACAGCAGAACAAAAGCGTTTAAAAGCAGACGACAATCGTTTAACTCCTAATGATGTTTGTATTGATATGTAGATAGGTTAAATAGCAGTTGACTAAGCAAAGCTTACGGCTCATAAAAGTAAACAAATGCGGCTCCATCACTCCTCATTTGTTTACACATACACTTTGTTATTAATTCACAAAAAATAAATCTATCGATAAACATAAAAAAACACTCTACGCAACAACACGGAGTTCATAACTTACATTGTTTGTTTAAAATAGATTTTTTAAAGGTTTATTTTGAAAATGTTTATTGTAGCGAAGTCTCACTTTGCCGCTAGCGGACTTCAAAGAATGGTCTGCTCAGTATGCGGAGTCTAAACCCTGCTTATAGATAGTATTTTGCAATGATAGTAAATATGAGTTTCTTTTTTATTTACCACCATGCAGCTCCTGAAAAAATAGGATGTCCCGATTGAAACCCCCTTCATGTAGTAGGCTTTTTTGACTTTTTAAGCTTCTGGCGTCCCAATTGAACTTCCCAATTTACGTGGTAGGCTTTGTTAACTTCTTAGGCAAACGTCTCCGTCTGTATATTTCTTGTTCTTACAGCCCCTAGAGTTCTACCTATGATATCAATTAATGTTTTATTTAAAGAGGATCAGTTCAAATAATAAAATCAAAACTTTCACGGCTTATGACAACGGTCATGGTCAATGCACATTTTTTTTGAGAAGCCAAATTATCGCAATGAATAATAAAGTTCTACTCTCGCTTTGCTCTCATAGGCGTCCTCAAGTCAAGAGAGAAACTTAAAAACGGAGGCTGCTTATCAAAAAATTAAAAACTAATAATTTTGTAAAATCTTATTGAAGAATACAGGGTGTATCAGAATGAGTACTACCTCTGCCACAATTTTTACTTGTGCTTCTCCTCATATATTTATATATATTTTTACGAAATTTTGGCTTTCGAGTTCGTAAAGGATTTTGCAAATAAAATACAACACAAGTTTATTAATTTACAAACAACAACTTTATATATATATTTATAATAATAAGCAAAAAAAGAGTTTATAATTTTATGCTGGACAACTTTGAGATGCACACAAAAACAGTTAAAATACTTGTACTACTATTCACATAGCTGGTACCTCTACCCTCCTATCATCTTAACTGGTTGAATTCTAAACAATAAATGAATCTTTGCCCATACCCATTGAAAAGTTTCCAGAGACTTTCAATCTTATATACAGAAATATCTAACAAAGCCCAGAACATTGTGGTACTTTCCCATATTTACACTCCGCTCTCAAGTACATAATGATTCTATTTACAGTCATTCAGAATTGATAATCTTATTCTATTAGTCTACGGATTAGTCATTGGTGCGCTGTTAGCAATGACAATTTACAAAATTTCTTAATTCTAAATTGTTATTCCTATTAATCTACTAACTACTAACTAACTAACTATATATATTCCTATTACTGTATAATAATAATAATATTTGGCGTGACAGACCGTTGCGACCCATGGCCTAGCTTCTAGCAACCATTCGTATTGTGCGCGTTATATTTTTTCACACAAATATAAGGGACCTATAATTTAATGCCGTATCCTAAAATAGACTTGTGAAGCTTTCCGTGACATGTTATTACTCTCGGACGTTTGTCAGCCAATCATGCGAGAGGGTTGGACCGTGAAAAATACTTTTAGTGTTTCTGGGATTCGAACCTATTGCTCAGAAATGCAACGCACGAACCACTAGAGCCATTTGCTGTATAACTTTTTTTTGGTTGCTCAAGAAATGAATTTGTCTTAAAACGTTTGTGTCTGGACCAGCTCCTGTTTATGAAAATTACAGACTTTTTACCAATTATTTGTAGGAAATTGAATAGGCTTAAAGACTACATCATCGAAAATATCTCGACATGTAGTAATTTTTTACATAATCGCTTTTAAAATTGAAATTTTCAAATTGTTACGTTGTTCATGTTTGGATTAATTTTCTTTAATTTTTAATTTTTCGAGAGAATATAACCCTTCTCACCCAGACGATATTTTGTTCGTAATGAACCCTAATTCTAAAACACCCTGTTTAGTCCGCTTAAGTACTTGTTAATACACATTAACAGTAATTTCAGTCCTTTTTCTTTTTTTTTCTTCGCAAATTTTGCTTTTCTTGACAAAGTTTGCGATAATAATAAAATTAATACGGCTATTTACCTTTGCATGGTATTTGAAAATTGCGGTCTATTCAATTCATTTATTCAATAGACCGTAATCATAACATGTGGCTCCAAGGTAAAAAGATCAGTCTGTAATCAAAAAAACACATCATTCACAAGTGACGCCGTCTTATCACCAGCCAGCCAGAGCGAGGGTCTATCTGCCTCTTCTGCTTTGTGACACCACGCCAACCAGTCGCAGTGACGGATGTGCAGGAAGCTACGATTACGTACTACCATCGCTTCGTGTACAACTTGAAGTTTGTCTCTGTTAATCAGCTCAGAATGGGGCCACATTTATTTATTTTTCCGTTTTTGTGAATATTTAATTTTGGAGAGCATCATCGTTGCATTGGGTCATAGCCGCATAGGAGTAGTTGTTATCGGAATATTTGAAGCGGAAACCATTTTGAAGCGTTTGATTGCGAACGGATTCAACGGAGATCAGCGATTTATTTATTTACTTACGTTATGAGTGGAAAACGTGTAAGTAATTGGACGGATTATTAATTTTTACTTTATTTGCAATGTTCCGCAGACAGTTATCCTTTTGCTTTGAAGACCAAAAAACTTTCTATAAATCGAGGGTCTTACATTTTTTATTCAATAACGCGCCGCAGTCTTACCAAGTTCATCATTTTTAATGTGATCCTTTCCTTAGATAAGAAGCTTTAACCTTGAACCTGTTTATCTTTGTGCTTGTGAATTTCGATTCCTTCCGTTGACTATTCTCGTTTGTTTGTTCTCCTTTCAGATGATGCGAAGATATTCTCGGGTTGAATCCGGGGCAGATTTAAAGGATTATTTCGATCGGGGTGGTATTGCTTCGCGCGAGAATCGTTGGAACTTCGAAATAGCATGGGAAGTGGCCAACAAAGTTGGAGGAATCTATACGGTAATTCGATCGAAGGCCTATGTATCGACGGAAGAGATGGGCGAGCAACTTTGTTTGCTGGGTCCCTACAAGGAGAGTTGCGCTCGCACGGAGATGGAGGAAATGGAATTCCCTCGGGGAAATCCTCTCCTCGATGCTGTGAACATTATGCGATCGCGCGGCTACAAAGTGCACACCGGTCGCTGGTTGGTCGATGGAAATCCTCAGTTAATTCTGTTCGATATTAGTTCGGGTGCTTGGAAACTCGATCAGTTCCGGTCAGAGTTGTGGGACAAGTGTACTGTGGGTAAGCGCAGAAATTTGTTTACCAGTTACTATCGGCAAAAACTGAATTTTGCTTTTGCGTCCTTAGGTGTTCCCCATTTGGATATTGAGACAAATGATGCCATCATTTTGGGTTACATGATTGCCGAATTTCTAGGAGAGGTACGTACTTCCAGATGTTATATAGCAAAAAAAGTGTTCGCTTTTATATCATTTTTATATCATCCTGCAGTTTAGGAATTGTGCAGTTGAATATTCTAAAACAAATGACTTCCAAAGTCCACGGATAGTGGCTCACTTTCATGAGTGGCAAGCGGGTGTTGGACTGATAGCTCTCCGGACTCGCCACATAGAAGTTGCCACCGTGTTCACCACTCATGCAACACTGCTGGGAAGGTATCTGTGTGCAGGCAACACAGACTTCTACAACAATCTTAGTAAATTCTCTGTTGACGACGAGGCCGGCAAGCGTCAAATTTATCACAGATACTGCATTGAGCGGGCGGCCACTCACCTGGCTCATGTGTTCACTACCGTCTCGGAGATTACTGGCTACGAGGCGGAACATCTGCTGAAACGGAAACCCGACATCATCACACCAAACGGACTTAATGTGAAAAAGTTTTCGGCTATTCATGAGTTTCAGAATTTGCACGCCATGGCAAAGGAGAAGATCAACGAATTTGTTCGTGGTCACTTCTACGGGTATGTGTATTTGGATCTAATTCACAGTTCATTTTCGTTCAAATCGTCTTCCTACAGTCACATGGACTTTGATTTGGATAAGACCCTTTACTTCTTTATTGCCGGTCGCTATGAGTTTGGCAACAAAGGTGCTGACATTTTCATTGAAGCGTTGGCCCGTTTGAATGCCATGTTGAAGCACGAGAAGCCCGATACGACGGTAGTAGCGTTTCTTATTTTTCCCACAAGGACGAACAATTTCAATGTGGACTCCTTGCGGGGACATGCTGTTGTTAAACAACTTCGCGATACCATCAATAGTGTTCAAAATGCAATTGGGAAACGAGTATTTGACACATGCCTCACTGGTCGCATCCCAGGACCGGATGAGCTACTGACAAAAGAAGATCTTGTAAAGATCAAACGATGTATGTATGCCATGCAGCGGGACACAATGCCACCAGTGACAACACATAACATAGTGAGTTAACTCGTTAGTCGAAGGATATATACATAATAAAGTCATATCGGTTGTACGTAGGTTGATGACTGGAACGATCCCGTCCTATCGGCTATTCGTCGTTGCCAATTGTTCAACACAGTTAGCGATCGCGTTAAGATGGTCTTCCACCCGGAATTTCTTACATCGACAAATCCTCTCTTTGGCATCGATTACGAAGAATTCGTACGTGGCTGCCACTTGGGTGTATTCCCGTCATATTACGAACCCTGGGGTTATACACCAGCCGAGTGCACCGTCATGGGTATTCCTAGTGTGACAACTAATCTCTCTGGATTTGGCTGTTTCATGCAAGAGCACATCAGTGACCCCAAGTCATATGGCATCTACATAGTCGATCGACGTTACATTGGTCTCGAGAATAGTGTGCAACAATTATCCAAATTTATGATGGAATTCTCTCGATTGAATCGCCGCCAGCGTATAATTCAGAGGAATCGTACGGAGCGGCTGAGTGATATGCTCGATTGGAGAACATTGGGCATTGTAAGTAAAACAGAAAAGTAAATGAAAAAGTAATAAAAAAGTCGTAAAAAACCGCCCGTAAATGGATCTGAAAGAGCAGTTAAAGTCTTGCTTCCCTCTTTTCCCTAAATGCTAATGATGTTTTGTTTTATTATACAGTATTACAGACAAGCCAGAGTTAAGGCTCTGCAAGCCGTCTATCCGGATTACATCGATGAAGGATCTCTGTATGGATCACGCAACAATTTAAGTTTCTCCCGGCCCTATAGTGAGCCGCCTAGTCCATCGTCCTCGAGTGAGTACATGAAATAAAGAAATCCAATTGCAAAAGATAGCTAATGATAATATGTGTTTTCCCATTTCTTTAAGGACACACAACGCCAGCGCCATCAGTGCATGGTTCCGATGATGAAGATGAAGATTCCGTGGACGAAGAACACGAATTGAAAGAATTAGGCATCAAGTAACTAATCGAGACATAATAAATGTGAACAACAACAATAGTTATAATTACGTTTATATATTTATATAAAATGCAAACTAATGCACATTTGTGTGTGAACGATAATATGACATTTAGTTCCTTTTCAATAGCGACAAACTTTCTTGCTAACCTTAGTTATTTTTTTTTAATAATTTTAATTGGCATGTAGGATGCCACTATCCTTGTTTGTACTGTAGCGCACACATACACACCACTTTTATTTTACATATTATACAAAAAAAAATACGCAACACTCAACGACTACTACAATATCATCAACCCAGGGACTATATAAATCAGTGATCGATAGCTAAATATAAATTATTAAGGTAAAATTTTAGTTCTGCTAAAGTGAACGCACAATGCTATATGCATATATAGACATACAATTACTATACTCGTCATGTTCGTCCTATTTGTACATATGTATAAGTAAAAACTATTATTGAGCAACACACAACATATATTTACCGTTAATATTTTAAAATAAATGTTTGAATTAAAAAAGGAAGAAGTTGTGCCAGATCAAATTGTTGGTCGAGTTTATTACTCATAGGCAACTAATAAATAAGTTAATTATTCTTGGACCTAAACTATGCAATGTTGTGAATTATCTGATATCCAATCAAATCCAGTCGTTCTCTTATCGTCCTGTAAAAAACCATACTTATTATCTTCATTGCTACGATGAACAATGGCCCCAAAACTTACTCGCTGAACACCAATCACTGAAGCATCCATCGGTCGATAAACATCCTTGTTCGCCAGGAAATTGATAACAATATTCTTGCTGATCAACGTACGAACAATCGGTGCCTTTTGGACATGTGTAGTTATAGCAGTAACTGGAGCAATATTCTCGATGATGGTTTGCACAACCGGAACAATCAATTGCTGCAGCTAAGGGATTTTGTGTTTTTTTTTTTATAAATACATATAAACAAAAGAATTATATTGCGGACATTGGACATTGTTTGGCCGCTAAATTAAATAAATAACTAACAAATATATGCAATTATACGAAATCGTGCTAACATGCTAACTTATGCAAGTTGTGGATTTCTTTTGTAATAGGCCCGACGCCCGACCTCATAAATAGCAAAATACTTATTTTTTGTTTATTATTAGAAAAGAATATTTTTTTATATATATATATAACTTATTGCCAAGAGAGAACTTCATGAATGACATGCGCCTCGGCTATAAAGTGTGCCATACCCTTTATTAAAATTAAAATTATAATAATAATCGATGGAATGTGATTTACAATATATCACATTCCTCACGTTTGTAGCCGTTTTCAATTTATTTTCTCAGAATTCTCCCGGATTCATTAAAAAAGCAATACGAAAAAACGAACACGAAACTAAAACGACGCGAGTCCAGATCCTTTTTTAATGGATCATTGTCAGAGAAAGGTACGAAAAGACCTAGAAAATATTACATAGAATAAAAAAATTGTTGGATCCTCTATTGAACAATTCGGACGTACAGGAACTTGTTGACGTATATTTTAAAGGCCTGTATGTACGTTTCGGGAAACACAGAGTCGACCAATTGATTCCACATCGAAGTCACTCTCGGATAAAATGACGATTTGAAGTGTTGTGTTCTACATGAAAAAGGTTTTAAGGCAAATCCATGTTGATTAGAACTGAAACGAGTGTTAACGTTGCCGACAAAAGGACCTGGAACTAGAGAACAGGTTTTTCTGAAGAGCATGAAAGTGAAGTGAAATTAGTAGAAAACAGTTAAAGCTCCTACATTTCGTCTATGCTCCAAGGAATTAAGAGATGAAGTAATACTGACATCGTTTATCAAAAGGACGAGGCAAAAAGGAGTAAAACAAGAACATAGGTACATTCGAAATGTTGCAAAACAAATACTGTCAGGTAAACGCTGCAAATCATATGTTGGTAGGCAAAACCATGCGTTTCAATAGATCCCAAACAATACTATGCACTTCAATTTGGCTAAACATTGCATTCCAACAATGTAACAATAGAAGTTTACTCTCAATGTGCCTAAGTCGCTTAAAAAAATATCCAGAATCCTTGTTACTTACCCTCATTGCAACTGACTGAATTGCATTTCAACGGAATTTGTGGTGGCACAACAACAATCTCTGACTGAACGATAACTTTGCTAGTTTTTATGTAGACAAATGAAGCATCACATATGCCGGCACAACGATTGTAACGCCGATGAAAGCAAACCCAACGTGAACCATACATTCTACACATTCTCGGACTGATAATGACACAGCATTTGCGTAGCGTTGCCGTTCTTGTTAGCGTTGGAGTTGGCGTATTGGTGGTTGGTGATGGTCTTGCGGTTGTTGAAGGCATCGGCTTACAACCGTTGTCATTTTCACTGTCACTTTGACACTCACCAGCGTTATTGACAGTGATATTGTTATTGCTGGTTGCAGTCACGTCCCCAATCACATGAGTTACATTGAAATGGAAAACGTTTTGTACTTCTAAGATGGTTTTAACTTGTGTCGGTTCTTCGCATTCGCTTCCGGTCCATACAGTGCCATTAGTGCATGTCACTCTGACACATCTGCCATTTACCATGGCGCCTTGTGGACAAAATATTGGATAACATTTGCACTCGATAGCTATTGTGCCACCAGGACATGGTGGGCAGGTGCTTACTGGTGTAGGTGGTGGTGGTGGTTGTGTTGGTGGAGGAGTAGTGGGCGGAGCAACGACACTTTGAGAGCAGCCCATCTGACAGTTGACATTGTTGCACAAACTTGAGCCATACAAAGTGTTGACTAAAAGATGTTCATTTAATATCGAAAATAAAAACAGTTCAAAGGTTACGAGTAATTAAAATCTTACCGATTTGTTGATTGTGATTGCAATTCGTCTGCAATAGACAAAGGCCATTTGTCCAGACGTGCGTGTTGGGACATTGCGCTTGAATGCAATTACCATTAACAGGCGTGTATCCCGTTGAACATACCACATTATTGATTTGTTGCACAGTATGAAGTTGATTGGAATTTCCTTGACATGGCGTCGTGGTAACAGTTTGAACGCAGACGTTCTGTTGATAGACAAATCCCGTCGGGCACACAATATGTTGCTGACACACTGAATATTGCTAAGGTAAGGTAAATTAAAACAGAGTTTAATTCAATATCTGATTTATATCAATCTACGAAAAAAAAAGGTTAAAGAATATAAAAAAGAGTTTAAAATAATGTTTGGCGTGAAAGACCTTTGTGGTTCAAGATCAAGCTTCTCACGACCATTCGTGTTGTGCGTGTTATATTTTTGCACACAAATGGAAGCGACTTAAATTTAAATCCGTATTCGAACGGCAAATTGGGAAGCTTTTCGTGACAGTAACTAGGCTGGTCGCATATTGAGCGCAGCACAGCATAGCAGCCGAGGTTTTTGCAATGTTATACTTTATGGCGCACAAACATATTTTTGCGTCATTTCGTTTTAAATTGGGTGCTCTAAAAAGCTCGGCTACTCTATGCTGTGCTAGGTAGGCTGCACTCAAAAGACGCGTTCGAGATGCGGAGGGCTCCGTATTCACCCTATTGTCAGTGACTTGAACACGTTTGCTTGCTGAGGAATCGGGGAATTTTCTCCAATTTTCTGAGACAAAATTATTTTGGATTCGCTCTCTCACTTCGCATTGTCAGTTGACTATTGAAAGTTTTTGTTGCAGAGCTGACAGATAGCGTAGAATGTTGTTCGACTAAATGCAATCCTCTTCACTTAGGAGAAAGATAAAATCTCTGAGCCCTCAGCTATCTCGAACGCGCCTAATGTGATGCTGGCCTTACTCTTGGACTTTTCTCAGACAATCCTGACTGGTGGGTTGTGGTAAAATAAAAAACATTTTTGGTGTTTTTCTGGAATTGGAACTTGGAATTTCCCGCACAGAGGTCCAACGCACTAATCACTAGAGCAACGGCGTCCAATATCCAACATGGAAATTTTCAGCGAAACTTTTGTAAGAAAAGATTTAAAATATTCAAAAAAATCACCGAATAATCAAAAACAACACATTTTCCTAAGGTTTAGTAAGTATTCGTCCTGGTTACATCTGATTCATGAGTCTTTGTTTGTTTTCGCTACGTTTTTACACTGAATTTGTCTTACACCTATTTTAAGGAGAGCGATGTTTAAAGATGAGTGTTTCAAATCGAATTCTTACCACTAAAAGCAGCACAAAAAAATTAAGAAAACTAATGATTTTCCGTGACATTCCGTATTAACTTATATTTAATTGTAATTAATCGAGACTATGGATTATTCGAGAAAAATTGCATTAATCGCTTTAAACAGATTAGACTCAAGCGCAATTTATAATCGTTACATCGCTCGCACGCAGTTCTAGGACGAATAATTGCCAGTTAGCAATAAGTCAGATTTAAATCGATCCATTCAATGCTAATCAGAATTACAAGGCATATGTATTACGATGACCTATGATGCTCTCTCAGCATTTTACTGCATGCGTTGCGAATCATTGTGTAGATGCAAATCGGAAAATAAGTTTGAGCTGTGCCGAGAAGAAAGCTTACCATTTTATAATTTAAATATACACAAATATATATTACATATATAATAAATGAGAACTTAAAAACTAATATTACTTACTTACTTATGTCCTACATCCCCTAGAGGTCCTAACGCCTACGCGCCATCGCGTGCGGTTCCTGGCAATGAGCTTCAGCTCTCTCCAACTCTTCCCCAATTGCCGTGACTCCTCCTCAACTGTTCTGCGCCATGTATTTCTGGGACGACCCGTTCTTCTACCATCCTGAGATAAAGGATGCCATTGCATTGCGTAGTTTGCTATGTAACTGTCGCCTTTTCGGAGTGTATGACCAATCCACTGCCCCTTCCGTCGTTGAATGGTTGAGCCTATTGGTTCCTTACACGTTCTTTGGTAAAGATGTTCGTTAGAGATACGGTTAGGCCAGAAATGCTCCGTAGGCACCTATTTACGAACGTTTATAATCTTTTTGTGATAGTAGCGGTCACCTTCCAAGTGCTGCACCCATACAACAGCACAGATTCAACATTTGAATGGAACAGAGGCAGCTTGGTGTTTAAGCTGATCGCGTTGCTTCGCCATATTATGGACATCATTCTAAACACTGATTTTGCTTGGCTGATTTAACTTGACTTGACTTTAACTTGAGTTACTGAGTTACTGCCGAGGTTGATGATTTTGGTTTTGGCAGCAACATTTGCCTCCCTTCCACATTTGTTGTCATTTGGTGCTGCTCCATAATCCTGTGTGAGAGTCAACAAACGTCGTCAGCGTAGTCCAAATGTTTGAGTTGAGATGTAAGACTCCAACGAACTCCCCCGTTTCCAGTAGAAGCGCGAAGTACATCGCTAATCACCAACAAAAAAAGTATCGGCCATAGAATGCAACCTTGTCGTACCCCCCTTAGGATCTCGAATTCCTCTGACAGCTTTCCTCTATGCAGCAATTGACATTTAGAGCCATCATAGGTTGCTTTAATAATAGCTATTAGTTCTCTCTCCTGCGCAAGGCGAGCCAGATAAACTGTCTGTTGGAACTGTCAAACGCCTTCTCAAAATCGATGAACAGGCGATGCAGTGGTGACCGGAATTCAACGCACTGTTCAATAATAAATCGCAGGGTGTTTATGT
Organism: Nephrocerus scutellatus; assembly: GCA_947095585.1. Taxonomy (NCBI): domain Eukaryota; kingdom Metazoa; phylum Arthropoda; class Insecta; order Diptera; family Pipunculidae; genus Nephrocerus; species Nephrocerus scutellatus. Next base: position 3,430,887 of record OX352761.1, on the reverse strand, counting down.
GGTCTACACAGGAGGATCCAGTGCGGAAACCTGCTTGTTCGGCATCGAGTGTATCTTCTAGATGTTGCTTAATTCGCAAGTTACCTAAATGTAGAGGATAGAACCGACTGGATGATGCAATTAAGTTTTTATTTGATAACTTTTTTTCAACAGTGTAATTGCATATAAAAACGAACGTCGATATTTTGTACGAGTACAATTATGTAATGTAAAGTATTAAGGAAAAATTGATAAGGTGATTTTTCAGTTTTATCTTGATATTGAATTACACTAACAAAGATTGATATAAGTGCACTGTAAAAGTTTTTTAGGGCTTAGCTGTCAACCTTTGTTGTTTCGAGTTTGACCATGACCATGACTCCTGGCTTCCGGCTTTTGGGGTTTATTCGTGTGACAGAAACTGGTGGCTTTCTATAAACTCTTATAATATTACGACTTGATCGTCGCTACCAAATCGGCATACCGCTGACAGCTCGTAAAACTTATTTGAACATACTCGTACATGTGTATGTAGCGCTAGAGCCTCTTATCCACGGTACTTACTTGAAAAGCTTCAAATTCTTTGCGAAATATATTTTTTTATGTTTTTTTTTTGTAAACTTATTTTTGTTATCGTTATCGCCTTACCTGATGTTAAGCAAAAGCTTCTAATACTATAAAGTACTTTGGTAACTTTCAGTAATTTTCTATCGCAGTTGCTGCTACTATTGCTTCTTATAGTCCTCGTTACAGTCGGAGTTCGCAGAAAAAGATATGAAACTAAAGGTAAAACTTTGAATATTACGTACACTGACCGTGAAAGTGACTGAAAGTGACGCATCAGCTACAAATTACTAATGGGCAACACCATTTTCCAATTCGCTGATCCATTTTGCAAAATCAATGGATTTTTCCTTTAATTTAATATCATCATAATTATAATTATCAGTGCGTTAATTCCTTTTAATTCTTTTAATTTCTTTAACTTTAGATCAAAAAAAAAACTAAAAGTTTTGTGCTGAAATAGAAGTGATTAATAAATTTGATAAGCTGGACGACTTTTTCTATGAAGTGTTTAATGTCTGCGACGTCGGTCAATACTTTCCAAAAACTTGTCTTCGGATTACCCCAAATTTCCTGAAATCGTGGGAATCTTCGCATCAACCATCATTCATGCTTTAATGGATGGATTTATGTTTCATTTTTTTCAAACTCAATCAATATATCACTCATAGCAATCACCATTTTGGGTAATCGATTTTGATTACTTACTTTTGGATTGATACTTTTAGATCGTCTTTTATTTAGAATACTCACTTTTGGATCGCGTCTTTTTAGAGATACATTTTTAATATCCTCTTTTGGATCTTAACTATTGAATTGTGTTTTTGAGTCATACATTTTGAATACCCTATTTCCGATCGTTTGTCATCAATTTTGTTAATTTGGCATCGGCTTTTTCGATTTTCTATTTCGAATACTTACTTTTGGATCGTTTTTTTTGTCATCCATTTTCAGTACTCAACTCTTGAGTCATCTCACCCTTGGACCATCCTTTTTGGATAGCCTTTTGTGGACATCTAAAGTAACGATCCAAAACCCGACGCAGCCTTCAAAATCTGACAAAAAACTTTGAAGTGTCTCTTAAAAAATTAATGTCATTATTATTTAAACATTGCTATTATTATCGTTAAAAAAAATAAAATCTAAACTAAGCAAATAAATTCCGATCCTTAAAGATAACGAAACTAGAGATATCGATTAGATGTTAACACATTTCGATACACAGACATTTTCTTATCAATTGAAAATTCTTCTTTTCAGTTAAATCCTGGACACCAGCATAAGACGCTTATATGCATCATCATTATCGCTACAACATGTCTGATAGTAGGTGCCCAGACAGCAAAGAATACAACTTCCAATACGTATAAAGTTATCAAAGATAAGCCTATTGTGATTCAGACCCAGGCCCAGACATACAACAATCCGACACTGGACGAATATCGGTTGTGTCACAGCAACCGAGACAGCTGTATGAAGACATGCAATTCAGGTCGCAACAGAACGGAGTGCATCGCTGAATGTCCCACTTGTCCGATTCTCATCGATCAGGATGTTGTTGTGCAGGGTATAAATGACACTGAGTATCGTTCGGAGCATATGGCGCGCGTGAACACAACCAACATAATTCGACTGACAAATGAGATTCACAACATAATCGGCAACAGCATGGGCAACGTCACCGCTCTCAATCAAAACAACATACATATCTATCAGAACTCATCGTCGAGGTCAGGTGGTAAATTCGGTCTCGGTTATAACCAGAACGGCTCTTGCTGCATTGTTGTGCGTTCTTCGAGTAACTGCGATGCACAGTCGTTCTCTACTGCATCAAGGTGTCATCATAAGCGACATCGAGTATGTGGTAGTCGGTGTACGGCGCGGGTATTGTATGCCAAACGATTGACAAAGTGTCCTGATCTAGACAAGGATAATTGCTATCAAACCGTTGATTACATACCACACCAAGATGTCCGTCATCGGCAGTCATCTTGTCAGTATTCATCACGTTGGCCATTTGTTTCATGCCGTGGTAGCAGTTGGCGGCAAACGTGCGATCGTTGCTTCCAGATACCTTACATTTATGTAATTCAGCAAAGAATACCACGACGATGTACGGCTTGCTTTGCCCAAAACACTGCGGGAGGTAATGGCTTTGTGCAACCACAGCCGCAAATTATGCCATTCTACAACCCAGCGTGGCAATATGGTTATATGATGCAACCAGTACCATATTATCCAATGATGTATCCTTCACAAGGAGGTTATTCCAATGATTTTGATATCAATGAGGAATTTATTCCCCAGAATGGCTGGGACATTGTGTTGACGAAATGTCGCACTGCAACTGGCACCATAATATCAAACTGCACAGCCGAGGGCAGCGCTTATGCCGCTCCGAGCGACAATGCACTAGAAACGCAAAGTAAATTCGAAACCGATGAGTATAATGATTACAACGATGATGATGAGGATGATGTCGCTGGGGACGACACGGAGTACGACGATTTTCAATCAGCAAGACGTAAGCGTCGTCAATCTGTTCATCATTTCAAAATGCACAGATCGGCATACAGCCATAGGGGAAGAAATTAAGGTAGAGAACTTAGATAACATAGACATAGATAAGAAAACTATGCCAACATAAACTGCCATTTTGAACACAATGTTAAAGTATTAAATTTTATAGTAGGCAATGTGTGTTGAATAAATATATCTATATACTATCTATTTTTGCATCTATTATCACGTCCACGTCCCTTTGATATATTCTCCTCTAGCCTTTCTTTTCTGCGTCTCATTAAAGTTCATAGGTCTTCTACTCTCTACTGCGCTCACGCACAATCATACATGATTTCCGAGCTATGAGTTTCAGCTAACTCTAAAGGCTCAACTATAATGGACAGCAGTGGGATTATTCTTATATCAAAACCGAACGTAGCTTATCAGCAACATTGAATAAAACATAACAAAACGAGGACAATTTTGGCAAAATACGATCCAGTTTACTCTATTTGGGAAAACCATTTTTTAACGACTTTAGGTTTATAGAAATTTTAGAACACAACGTTAAAAGCACAATCATTGAGTAAGAAATCTAAATACCCCCAATGATATTCGACAAGAATTCTTACATAATTTATTGGAACAGAAGGTAAGCCACCCGAGTAAATCACATGAATGTTTTTGGGTCTATTCTTTTATTCAACCCGAGCGAGTATAGTTACCCGGAGTACACCGAGCGAATCTTCTTTAACTTTACTCGCTCTTACTCTGCTTTTCGCTGATATTCATTTCAGAGTAAAAAAAATAAGAAACTATGTATATGTCGAGCTCGGTTCAAAACAATAATCACAGAGTACAGAGTAAAATTACCCCGGTTGAATAAAAAAACACCAAGTAAATAACACCAAAAAATATAGTGAGAATCTATCAATCAATCAATCTATCTATAAAAATAAAACATAAATCGTGTGCGGTTGTTTTTTATGGAAATTTACATTTACCAACCTATTTGTATGAAATATTAAAAGTATATTACTGGTATGTGGAGGAAGGTTATAGGCTATAGTATACCTCGCTTCGCTGGGGTGTGAAATTTGAAATATTAGTATCAACCGATTTTTATGAAATTTTGAATGTATGTTATTGACAGGTGGAGAAAGGCCATATGCATATTATACCTCCACCCCGCGTTGGTAAGAGAATGGCATGTGTTCATGTGTGCGGGTACGCCCGAAGCTAGTGATAAATGAAAATTAATCACAATTCAAAAGTTTAAATGGCAGCACAATGACAGTTTTTTGTTGGTGTGTGTAGGAAGAGGTATGCTAGACCAAAAAACCTCAGGTTGAAAATTTAACCCCGGAACTGCACTCAGTGCAATTTTTAAAATCGAATAAACCAAACAAGAATAATTTTTTCCATCAAACGAAAGCTATACACAAGAGAATGCGCTAAAAGACAATAAAAATGTGTGTAAAAGTGAAAGTATAGAAAAGTGATTCTGAACAAATAAAAAATGTTTGTGTATGTCATCATCATGTTAATTTTTTACACAATACGCAAGTAAAGAATTTAAGAATAATAAAAAATAAATAATAAAAATATTTTTGTATAATCTCTCAATTGCATAAATCGTGTATATAAGATCGGACTTAGTGCGCTACCCTCTGTGATTCCAGCATTTATTTCATACAGATTTGATTTTGTATCATTGACTCTTACTTGAAAACGTTCAAAAGTTAAGGGACCTTAAAAAGAAGGTAGAAAGGTACAGGCAATAACGTTTAATCGATAAAGTATGAAACCCCTGTTGTTAAAGGCTACTTGATAGTCAAGGAACGCCGCTAAACATCATCTCAGTTTCTCAAATGCATCAAGTAGTATAAAATGAAAAATAAGAGTCAAGAATACGGTTTAATTCATTGGCTACATTCCCATCTAACTGGTCATATCCAGACGATTTGTTTTTATTTGGCATTTTTATTTCGACCTTTATTTCGTTCGATGTAAAATTGATAATCCCATTTGTAAAGGACACAATCTGGTCTAAACATAGTCCCTCTCTGACGAACACCAATCCTCAAAGCAACCATCGTTCTCCTGACAACCATATTCTCCGGGATACATTTGACAATATTCACGCTGATCGAGGTAGGAACATCCTTGGTGTAGTGAGCAGTGGTATTGATAACAATATGGTGAACATCTTTCCTGGCAATGCGATCCACATCCTGAACAATCATAGGGATCTAAAGTGTTTATTAGAGAGAGCAAGAGAGAGAGTGAGAGGAGTGAGAGGAAATGAGAAAGAGAGTAAAGTAGAACAGTTCACTTTTAGTGGTTATCAAACGGTTTGAAAAAAACTACCATCGCACTCCGGACACTGATGGATTCTGTCACCGCATTTGATAAAATTCGGCCTTGGAGGCACTACAGTTATTTGTGAATGTACAACCACTTTCGGTGCCTTCAAAAAAACAATCGGCGCAATGCAAAAGGATCCACATCGACGATAATGACGACTGTAGCAAGTCCATTTGTTGCCAACGCTAATGTTGCTAGGTTTACACATGCGCGGTGTTATGACTGTACAGCATTTTAGTCCTGTTGTCGTATGGGTAGAAGGCTGCGCTATTGGTCTTGATGTTGCTAACGATTCGAGCATTGGTTGGGATGCATTTACAACAACATTGTTAACATTGTTGACGATAATGTTCAATAGCGAACGATTAAAGTTCGATACGATAACATTTTCATTTCGAAATACGTGCTGTGTTTCTTCAGTTTTTGGCATTTCACATTTTGTCCCCGTCCAAACGGAACCATCGGGGCAAATTGTCTGGATGCATTTACCCTGGCGATAGATGCCTTTACTACAGTATACCAAGCGACAGATGGATCCAATAAGAATTGTATTGTCCGGGCATTTCATCATTGGCTCTGGCGGTCTTTGTGTATTACTTGTTGTGGATTCTGTTGCAGCTGTCATAGCGGTTTTGGTTGGAGTTGGAGTTGTTGAAGTTGTTGTAGTTAGAGGAGTTAAGCAATGGGCTGGTTGGGGACAGGGCTCTGGAGTATTTATACCTTGAACTGGAATGGGAGCAACTGGACTGTTGGGACAAGGTGCAGGGGTAGTTGTTACGGACGATACTGAAGCAGAAGTATTGGAAGTGGATACTGATATTGAAGCAACTAGGTTATTTGAATATGAAACTGGAATGGGAGCAACTGGAGTGTTGGGGCAAGGAGCTGGAATAGATACTGGACTGGATACTGGTACAGGTACTGTAATAGGGTGTTTTGAAAAGGGTACTGAAATAGGACTTACTGGATTTTTGGGACAAGGAGCTGGTATAGGTGATACAGGGTTATCGAAGATGGATACCGGAACAGGAGTAATAGGGTCATTTGTACAGGGTACTGATGGAATAGGTGCAGCTGTATAATTGATACACGGAACTGGAGTAGATGTTACGGCGTTATGAATGCTGGATACTGGAACAAGAGTAATAGGGGCATTTGTACTGGATACTGAAATAGAAAAATTTAAAACAATAAAAAAACTGCACAAATGCTGAGTATCACAATAAGTACCGCTAGTTTGAAATCAACAAAATATATTTAATAATCTGGGATTAATTGGGTAGAACGTAGGTTGTTGTTGTTGTTGCAAGCATAAACCATTATTGAGCATATATCCTTGTGGGCAGCACATTCTTAAATCCTGTAAAAAAACAACAGTGAAATAAGACTGAATCCATCATTATAATAGCATTGAGAATTGGAATGGAAATGACGAATATACACTGTTTCACTTCATTCTGAGAAGAAAACTGAGTTCCGTCGAATTGTTTAACTGCATGCTCCTACTTACCGAGAGCGGTGATAACGTTCCGCCAATAATCAAACAAGGTACTATCGTAATTGCCATAAAAAATGAATGCATTCGCATGATGGATAACAATAAAGAACTTAGTAAAAATTAAAAAATATGAAAAATTAATGAACAGAAACACTACGTAATAAAACATTCACCTATAGTTTCAAAGTTATTATCAATTTAGTATCAATTTGTAAAAAACAAACTAAGCAAGCAAGCATCGTCTATGCTTTTAATCCAAAAGACAGCTCTTGACCTTTGGTGTCACCACTATTGAGAGTAAGATCTTTCAGTAGCGCATCGTTTAAAAATTTTAAATATTAATTCTGCCCAGGGCCGTAACATATTTTAGAATTAGATTTTATTAACACCCTATTTCTGACGCATTCGGATTATAAAATAGTATTCGTTGGTCTTAGGTAAGAAACTATTTAAGACTTTTTTTTAAATTTCTAGTTGATTTCCTGTTTCAAAAATATTTTATTAAATTTTATAAAATTGCGTTCATAAAATTTACTAATTTTTAATTTAATTCCTATTCAAAATATGTTTCCAAATATTTTGCAAAAAGGTTTGTACATCGGAGATACACAGAGGTTTGAAAATTTTAAGAAAATCGGGTCAATTTTTAAAAAATGTATATATGCCTGATTACTCAAAAAATTTTACAAAAAAATTTGGACATCGAAGATACACAGGGCCTCACGGCCCGATAGCTTCAAAAATTTTACAAAAAGTTTTGTACATCGGAGATACACGGGTGTTTAAAATTTAAAGAAAATGGGCTTAATTTTTAATATAATTATATGGGCACCGCTCGGGCCTCAGGCCCCGATCGCCTCAAAAATTTTACAAGAAGTTTTATACATCGGAGATACACATGTCGGTTAAAAATTAATCACAAGATTTGTTGTGTCCGCCAGCCAGCCATCGACGAGCACACGAAGTTAATATAGGGATTTTGAAAATCAAAAGTGTTCATGTAAATTCTTCTCCAATAACCAAAAGTATATTGAATTCCACTATAAATGCTGAAAAATAAAATCACATTCGAAGCACTGCAACCCAACAACAAAACAACCCCAATCGTATCTAATCTACAGCAAGCAGCGCTGCGCACAGCGCACCACGCACACGGAACACAGTCATCATAGTATGACATGATCTGATGTCGCTATATGAGAAAAATTGTATGGGAGCCCCCCGACCCCGCGGCCCGATTACTCCCAAATTTTAATAGATAGTATTGTCACCGGAAATACACACCTGTGCAAAGTTTCAATAAAATCGGGCTTTAGGAAGTGGGTTAAAAATGTATCACAAGATCTGACCGGCCAGCCAGTCAGCCACGGGAACGCGAAGTTTATATAGAGAATTTAAAAATTCGCTCGTGTCCAAGGCCAAAAAATTCTATAAACGCTTATGTGCGGATGGATTAAATCAAGAAGAAATCTGCCGATCTCTGAAACGGAAAGCGGAACAAGTTTCCTAAAATGAGTTCAGTCCATAAATATAATCTTTTGACTAAGTATCACTACACTCAGCAGTTGTGCATCAACCTCGTGTCGCAAAGTCATAAAATTTTACTTATCGTCAAATGAATTGAAACTTTTTGCTTTAATCACAAAAATGCAACGCACTACGTTGATGTTATCACCTTTCCTGTCCATTAGGATGGATCAAAGTTCTACTGGATCAATTATTATGATTGTTGTTTTCTTAGCCATCTCTATTTTAAGCTGTGGAACAAATGCCAAAGCAGAGGTAATTCAAAGAGGAGCTTCAACTTCTCCTTATCAGTGATTGTTTTTTGTTTGAGTGTGTGTTGTGTGCGCGCATTTTTGTTTTGTTTTTATTTCCGCGTTTATTATATAATATAACAATTATTGTTCTTTATCAGCGAAATAATATATGTAGCGCACCAATTGAAAAGTTAACATTGTGTTCACTACATAATGCCGGATACACTGTTGAGAAATAAAGTTTCAATTTGCTAAAAGCTTATAGGGAAACGTTGAAAATGTGGTTGGGAATGCATTTCAGAGAGTCAGACTTGACACCTAGGGCCTCTACTACGCCTACGCGCCATCGCGTGCGGTTCCTGGCAATGAGCTTCAGCTCTCTCCAACTCTTCCCCAATTGCCGTGCCTCCTCCTCAACTGTTCTGCGCCATGTATTTCTCGGACGACCCGTTCTTCTACCATCCTGAGATAACGGATTCCATTGCATTGCGTAGTTTGCTATGGAACTGTCGCCTTTTCGGAGTGTATGACCAATCCACTGCCACTTCCGTCGTTGGATGGTTGTGCCTATTGGTTCCTGACCCGTTCTCTGGTAAAGATGTTCGTTAGAGATACGGTTAGGCCAGAAAACCCTTATGATGTTCCGTAGGCACCTATTTACAAATGTTTGTAATCTTTTTGTGATAGTAGCGGTCACCTTCCAAGTGCTGCACCCATACAACAGCACAGATTCAACATTTGAATGGAACAGAGGCAGCTTGGTGTTTAAGCTGATCGCATTGCTTCGCCATGTTATGGACATCATTCTAAACACTGATTTTGCTTGGCTGATTCGGTTTCCAATGTCGTGTTCGGTTCCACCTTCGGTCGAGACAATACTCCCAAGATATTGGAACTCTCTACTCCCTCCACCAGTTGTCCAACAATGTTAACTTGAGTTACTTAATTAGTGCCGAGGTTGATGATTTTGGTTTTGGCAGCATTAATCTTCAAACCCGCAACATTTGCCTCCCTCTCCACATTTGTTGTCATTTGGTGCAGCTCCATAATTCTATGTGAGAGTAAACAAACGTCGTCAGCGTAATCCAGATGTTTGAGTTGAGATGTAAGAGTCCAACGAATTCCTCCGTTTCCAGTAGATAAAGCTGCGCGAAGTACATCGCTAATCACCAACAAAAAAAGTATCGGCGATAGAATGCAACCTTGTCGTACCCCACTTAGGATCTCGAATTCCTCTGACAGCTTTCCTCTATGCAGCACATGACATTTTGAGCCATCATAGGTTGCTTTAATAATAGCTATTAGTTTATCGGGTATACCTCTCCTGCGCAAGGCGAGCCAGATAAACTGTCTGTTGACACTGTCAAACGCCTTCTCAAAAACCTAGGCCCTAGGACCCATAAGGGGATACAGGACATAAAGAAAGAAAGAAAGACTTGACACCTGCGGTATATTCAAACAGGGTGGAAATTAGTATACCTTCAAGAATTGTGGGATCAGTTTATTATGAAAAACGCAATTAATCAATTTATTTTTAACTTTTCACCGTTCAGCTGTAAGCCACATTCCAGGTTGGGACGGTTAGGGTAGATGATTGTAGGGGTTTAGTGTGGTGATGGTGGTGGCTGGGTTAGGTATTCTTTGTGTAAGATTGACTCAAACCATGTATTTGAAGGATAGTGGTGATTTTTTTGGTTGGGGTGGAGTATCTTAAGGTGAGTCCTGGAATCGGTCTTGGAGGATTTTGGTGGGGGGTAGTGTGGTTGGGACAGTGCGGTAAGGGCAGCCATACAACGCTAGTGTTAAAAGATTACATCTTAAAAGTATTTATCGTACAACGATTTTTCTTTAATTTCTTTCGACCATATCCATCCGGGGTCTTGTGGTTTCAAGATTAACGTAAATAACGTAACCTTGACATTAAGTGCGAAACACTATATATTTAATTTTTACAAAGTTTTTGTCACATTTCGAGCTGTATCTTGGTTTTAAGTGCTGTTTGTGGAACAACTGGACCCGAATATGTCATACGGGGGAAAAAATTATGGATATTACAAATTGGTGGATATTATAAAAAAAAAAGGCAACCGGCGGATCGCAAGAATAAGCAACAAACAAGCTTTTTGCTGGTTGTCCATCTTTCCTCTTGGAAAACTAGAGCTTGATTGTTGGTTTGACTGTCAAACTATCCTACTAATCTGACCGCAAGGCATATCAGTGAAAACTGACATCAGTTATGATATGCAGCCAGGTTTAATAGTCTGTCAACCTGCTTTAAGCGTGAAAAGTGACAAGGTTTTAACAATTTTAACATATTTTTTGACTAATATCATTTGTTTTCATTAAAAATCTGGCGCTGATTGATTTTTTGGTTGTCAATTTGTTCGTTCAATCTACGGTTGATCGAAAATCCCTTCTAACAGATCTGTATATTTTGGGAGATTTATCCCCCTTTTCTTCACTAACTACAACAACAACACACCATTCGTGTTTGATTTGCCGAGAAAAATCTGAGCCCAAGCGCAGATTTCTAAAACAAACACAAAAACGACATAATAAAATGACAATTGCAATGACAGATATGTTTGACATCACAGGGATGCCATCACTACGGGTTTAATACCGCAAAATGGATGACCCTGTACGAAAGTGACTTTTTCCTAACAATAACCATTATCCATCCGCTTCGATCAACCGTGCGCAGTCTCACGTTATGTTAATTTGGTGCTCCCATAAGTTTAGTTCTATTGAGTCCGGTAGGTAGCGTTTGAATCGAGATAATTATGAAAATGTGTATTTATGGTCTGAGAGTGGCGCTGCGATAACACCATTTGTGAATGGTAAAATAGTAAAAACAAAAAAAAATCGTCATTTTCTCACTACTACTGTATACAGATTACTTTAGATAGCACGTGAAGTTTTGGCAAATTCTCGAAATTTTACCAACAAATCCAATTAATATTGAACTTTACGAAATTTCAGAACCAAGAATGTGCAGAAACTGAAGTGCTATTCAATGGAAACTGTTTTGCAAAATGTCCGGGCGGTTACCTAACCGAAAATAATACTTGCACGCAATACACAACACAAGCACAGTGTCCAGAAACTCATATCATGATCAATGGTCTTTGCTACTTGAGGAATTATTTACGCTGTCCAGATGGTTTGGAATTTCCGTAGTTTTTTGCTGTACAATTCAATGATTCCGTTAAAAATTTTAGGATACCATTTGCAAAGCGGATTATGTTATCCGATTAATCCTGTACCATGTCCATACGAAACGACCACACAGAATGCAGTAGAATCTACACCCGAAGTAGAACCAACTACAACTGAAGCAACAAGTACAGCTACAACCGAACCAGAAACAACTACAACTGAAGAAACTAGTACAGCTGCAGCAACAACGACGACAACAGAAGCAACAACAACTACTACAACAACAACTACAACAACAACAACAACAGAAAGAACAACGCAGAAACCCACAACAACAACGACTATACCTAAAGTCACAACAGATGCACCCTTAGAATCAATAACACTTCGACCAGAAGCAATAACGCTAACGCGTTGTCCTGAAGGAACTATCCGCATTGGTCATAGTTGCCGCCTAGTGTACTGCCCCGAAGGTACTCTCTACAGGGGACGTTGCTTGCAAATGCGTTGTCCAAATGGAACTGTTTGGGGTGGGTCGCGCTGTGTGCCACCAACATTCATAACCACAGTGTTGGAGGTGCAAAATGTATTCATCAATGAAGTACAAGAACGGATTACTCCGATATTTACCAAAAATACCAATAACGTACAATATCATGCAACGGAAGAAATGACGGCGACGACGGTAGCACCATCGAAGCCGGCAAACATCGAATATGAAGCAATACCAACCACGTCTAGACCTCATAACAATTCGCAAACGTGTTGCACTGTTGTGACACCACGAATTTGCAAACGTTACGGCCCGAAATGGATTTGTTTTAACAAACGTTATCGCCGATGTGACTCGTCCTTTTGTCAATACCCATTAATATACCTAAAGACGCCAAAGGTAGTCTACGATCCACCAGTTCTAATTATGCCACCAAATCCCCCGCTAAAGGTGTGCCCCAACGACAATTGTGACGAGAAAAGTAAGTAAATTTCGTTTTGGAAAATAACATTGCGTTGAGAGTAACTTTTCAGGCTACACTGTAGGTATGCAATGCTTTGCAACATTTGCATGATTTGCTTATCAATGTTTGATTAGAATGTATTATTTTACTTATCATCATTTGATTTGGATCAGTTCCTAATCAATACTTTCTTTGCAACACCTAAAATATACTTTCTTGCTGTCAACATGTTGATTTAAAAACTTTATCTCATCAACTTTTGCAAAAAGTTTTTATATACCAATCAAGAATCGAAGATTCGAGAATCTAAACACGTACAGTACGGTTCACTTAATTAGTCGCGTTTTCTGTAAATCTCTTCTTTTTTTAATTTTCATCACAGAAAAAAAATGTGCATAAAGTAAAGAGAGTAATCTTGTTCTCTTTTTCAGACAGCATTGAATGCTCCGGTTGTGCTCATAATCGAAGAGAAACGTGCTCGCCATATTGCTATCGCTACATGTGCCCCAATAGAGGTTGTGTCTTTATCGATCAAGCAAAGTACTGCTCTGATTATCCTGGAGAGCCTGGCTGTACAAAGGATGACGGCTGTTTATGGAATTGGTGTACATCTGGTCAGCGAGAAAATTGCAATTAAAACGAAAAGGTACAACAATGGTCTCAACGTTTCTTCTTCAATCTAGAAAAACTGTGAAAACTGCAAAAATATGAAAGTAAAAAAAAATGCTGATAATACCCACTCCTACAATTTCTATTCCCATCGCTAAATACATATTGCTAATATAATGCACTGTAGGCTGATAAAACGAATATTTAATTGCATTTGCATATTCGCCATATGTATGTGTAAGTACCTGAAGATAGCTTAATTATTGTTCTACTATGGCGATAAGAATGCCATTGGGTGCGTGCTCTATAAGTGAATGGCTACATTCGAAGGCTTAATCAATTATACAAAAAACTAGCTGAAATATTCGGCTTCCCCACCTTACCGCCCCCACTCAACTAACCAGACAACCTCAAACAACCATAGCCTATAAACTTCGGGTAAAAAATCCCTGTTTAATGGTTAAAACCTTATCAAAATCCATCTAGTAGTTTTCAAGATTATCTGAAATAACAGGGGAACGAATTTTGGTCGCAAATGTGCAAAACTTACATCTGAAACGCAAGTTCGCAATATTAGTAGATGTTGTGTTGTGTGTGTAGTAGTATGATTTTTGACACATGCGCATTATTACATTTTGCTTTAATGTCAACAGCAGTGTTGCTTTGGTGAGACTTTCTCACATCTCACCTAGTTTTGAGTACGCGAGTTGTCGTCTACAAAAGCTCCACAAAAGCGAACCGATTAAGATTTTGTACTAGGATCTGTCAATAAAATTACACTAACCCAACCAACCAACTAACTAACCCATTGTATGCTATACACCTCGTACGTGTACGAACTGACATTTCACGTTCAGGTGACTTTTGCACATTTGCGATCAAAATTCGTGCTATTCTCTAACTAAAAAAAGCGTACTACAATAAAAATTCTACTACGGTCTTTATAATTAGAAAGATTTGTATGATACCTATGTAATAATATATCACACTTTGGAGGTTGCTAACGGATGCCGGACCCTCGAGCAGAAGATGTGTCAAAATTTTGGTATTTTTCCATAGTAGTCACCTAAATATCTCATTTAATTGATAATCCAGTTTATTTACAAATACAAACACCTTTCGATATATTGGAAAAAGTATGAATTCATATGAATCTCTCTAAATTCTAGATAAATCCTAATTTTGCCCTCTTTCAACACCTTCAACTGCCCAGAAATATACCAATATAATCAAAAAATTCTACCAGCCGCCCAAACATGGGCACGCCAATTTTTTTAAAAGCCAAAAATGGTTTGAATCTTCACTATATTTTAATGTCAGCATAACAGATTACCCTGCTCTCACAATGAAAACTTAAGACTTAACACTTAAAACGTAAACCTTAGAAGAGCTCACACAATGAATACATAAAGTTTTAAGTAGTGATAGCAAAATTTTGAATTGCAACAAGCTTCATTGTTATTATATTGAAGACATAGCAAGAACAAAAATTGTTTCACATCCGTTTCAAAATGTTGCGAACTTCATTCTGTATTTCTTTAAAAGTTTGAAAACTTAGGAACTAAGATTTACAAACATAACAAGTAGAAATTTTTATTTTTTGTCAAAACCAAAATCCATACAATTCTGTTACTCTTAAGTCTTAATTTTGTTCATTGTGAGAGCGCCCTTAGCTGGCTGCACAGATGAAAAGCAACAGCAACTGTCAAATATCAACATTTTAAGCAGACGTCAAAAGAAGCAACAACCGTTGTCAAAACATTCGACTTTGGACTATTAACGCAATTGCTTATGCTATGGTTATCAAGTAGGTAACGTAACGTAACACAAAAATATTTATGTGTAAATTTTTAAAAGCTTTGCTTTGAGTTCTGTTTTGTCTTCTGTGGCTGCGGATGTGTGGATCTTTTAAGTTAAAAGTTTTAACGCGTTGTGCATATTTGATTAAATAGGTAACCTAATCCTTCTGCAAAACTCCGATAATGTTCTCTTCCAGTTCCAGGACCCTAATGCGCAGCAGCATTGTGAGTATTTCATTGAATTAAGCTTTTGCCGGACATCTACAGTATATTTCTTTTTCTTATCGTAACCAGTTGCATCGATGCAAAAGCACTTTGGTAATAGCTGAGCACAACAATGAAGTCCTTAACCCAGTAACCCTAAACACAATCACCGCTGCCAAAAAAATCGGTGGGGATGTCACGGTTCTTGTTGCGGGAACCAAATGTGGTCCGGTAATTAGATAATACGCGTTTTGTGTGAAAAGTGCATAACAATTATTCGCCAATTTCGTTCGTTAGGCATCCGAAGCTGTTGCCAAGGTGCAAGGTGTTGGTAAGGTCATCGTTGGCGAAAATGAAGCCTTCAAGGGTTTCACAGCAGAATCGTTAACTCCACTGGTGCTTGCCGCACAGAATCAATTTAAATTCACCCACATTTTGGCTGGAGCCACAGCGTTTGGAAAGAACGTCCTGCCACGCGTCGCCGCCAAATTGGATGTTTCGCCAATTTCCGAAATTATTGAGGTTAAGTCAGAGGATACTTTTGTTCGCACCATTTACGCTGGAAATGCTATTCTCACTTTAAAGTCAAAGGATGCCGTTAAAGTTATTACTGTACGAGGAACTAATTTCGAGGCAGCTCCAGCAACTGGCGGAAGCGGTGCAATTGAACAGGCACCAGCTGGTGACTACAAAAGCGGTTTAAGTGAATTTGTGTCTCAGGAACTAAGCAAATCTGATCGCCCTGAGCTTACTAGTGCCAAAGTAATTGTGTCGGGAGGCCGTGGCCTTAAATCAGGAGATAACTTCAAGATACTCTACGATTTGGCCGATAAATTCAGGGGGGCTGTAGGTGCATCACGTGCTGCCGTCGATGCTGGCTATGTGGCAAATGATTTGCAAATCGGCCAAACTGGAAAGATCGTCGCTCCTGTAAGTTTTTGTTTAAAAACTTGATTTTCATTTTTAATTGTTTTTGGGTTGTTATTTTACTCTAAAAAAGGATCTGTACATCGCAGTGGGTATCTCGGGAGCTATTCAACATTTGGCTGGCATGAAAGATTCTAAGACTATTGTTGCCATCAACAAAGATCCAGAGGCTCCAATCTTCCAAGTTGCTGACGTTGGTTTAGTTGCCGATCTGTTCAAAGCTGTTCCCGAAATTACACAGAAATTATAAGGGAGGCAATAATGAACGAATGCATCCTCAGCTAAAGCGTTAAATCGCGGATATGAATATTGTTTAGTTTTTTGTTTTTGCATTTATGTACCATAATTGTACGTAGTTAGTTTTATATATAGAAATTGAGAGTAAAAGTAGAAAGAAAAAAAAGAATGCCAAACTTCTGATTGTTTGTTGCATTTACATTTTTTACATTCATACATAAATCACGAATCGGAACAAATTCACGCCGTTAGTGATTTCACAAACAAAAATGAGCTCAATGACTATTATTATTTAGCACGATCGTGAAGGAATTAAGAAAAGGAGCATGCCCATGAGTCTTGAATGCTGAAACAACAAACAATCCGGCCAATCATGCGACATTTGGGCTCAATGGTAAAAAATCACACATCGCTAATCACCAACAAAAGAAGTATCGGCGATAGAATGCAACCTTGTCGTACCCCAGTTAGGATCTCGAATTCCTCTGACAGCTTTCCTCTTTGCAGCACATGACATTTAAAGCCATTATAGGTTGCTTTAATTAGCTGTGATTTGGTGGTAAGGAAAGTGAGAAGACGATCTCTGACGGAGCTCAGAGGACAGCAGACTCTTAGTGTAGTATATGCCCAGTGTGACGCCCTTCTTCGCCAGTTCGTCGGCTTTATCATTACCGTCAATGTCGCTGTCGCCCCGGAACCCAAACTAGGGTTAAGTCTACGCTTTGACTTGGCACTGTCTGACTACTTTAGAATTGTTGCCTGTTGCAATAATGGCTTTGGCACGGATTGGCTGTCTACGCATATGCGAACTCTGCCAGTTATCGCGGTACTATGAGATAGAGCCCTACATGCCTCCCTTGATGGTAAGACCTCCGCCTGGAAAATGCTAGCTAGGTGTCGGGTGCTTTGTAAAACCTTGAGCTACCTAGCGTAGTCCTTTCATTTTCTGTAAAGAATTTGTTTTGCCTTGTAATCTTGGTTTTTTTTTTCTTTTTCTTTTCCCTTCCTTTTTGTGAAGACGGTGCATTATATTTTGTCTGGGTTTTCGTTTGAGAGCGAATTTCATGCGTTCTGCTATCGTACTCTCGAATTTACCACGCACCATTAGGACTAGGTGATCCGCATAGCTAATGTTTGTGATATGATTATTCTTAAGCCTGTCTAGTAGCTGGTCCATCACCAGTAGCCACAAAAGTGGTAATAGGACTCCGCCTTAAGGAGAGTTTTCGCTACTGTGGTGATTTCGTCGCCGAAAGAGGCTCGAATTTCCCTATCTTTTAGCATGCTCATGACCCATCGTATGATAGAGGAGTCTATTCCCCTAGGACTAGCTTGTATTTCAATTGCTTCGAAGTTAGTGTTGTCAAACGCGCCCTGGCAGATTTAATTCCTAGATTTCGGAACTCTCACATTGAGTTTTACACCTGAGTTTTCCTCAAGATGAGATGTCTATGCACGCGTGTCTTAAAGACTGCAGATCATAAAAATGCGGAAGTGCGAAAGAATAAATTGGATTAGAAGTAGCGGTCAGGATATCATTATTTAAACTGAGAAAGTCGGTACGATACGGTACTAGTTTTCAGGTACGGGCTGGACAAATGTTGGCAACGTTCAAAACTATTGCAACCATCTGAACGACTGGTAAACCTTCTCACGCATTTATTGTCATCACAAAACTCGACGTTGTCAAGCAACTCGGGTTACCAAGTGCTTTTTAAAATCAACACTCAACTTGTGCCACTTTGGTTTTTGAAAATTTCAACATTCGTTTTCCTGTCAATATTTAGTGAATATTTGATTTTTTTTTCTATTTTCATTTTCTCCAACGCGAGCTTAATAAAAAAAACCTGGTAATGGATGAAGATCAAATAGCGGTCGATGAACTTAATACTCTTGTGCGGTACAACAATCCAATTTTGGTTGTTAAACATGCAGAAAAGAAGGGCGTCACGGCAGAATTGGTAACGTAACTTTTTAAAAGGAAAATATTAATGATTATTCTTCTAACTATAATTATAGGATCTAAAGCGACCACAACAAGCTGGCGCTCCACTCGATAGCAAAAGAGAAACTGAAGAAATTCTCAATTCAATTTTACCTCCACGATGTTGGGAAGAAGATGGCCAACTATGGACACAAAGTGTTCGTTTCATTTAATAGATTATAATTTCTATTGGCAATAATCTCCCCTTGTAGGTGTCCAGCACGCCGGCCACACGGCAGGATGTGATTAATCTGCAGGAGATGCTCGATACCAAATTACAGCAAACTCAAGCACGCGAAACGGGCATTTGTCCAATTCGTCGTGAGCTTTATTCGCAGTGTTTCGGTAGGTTCTACGTGCTTCCATTTGCATTTTATGTTTATTAAAATTTCCAAGTCCTCTAGATGAATTAATACGTCAAGTAACAATAAACTGCTCTGAGCGGGGGCTGCTCCTGCTTCGTATTCGTGATGAAATATCAATGTCGTTGGAAGCTTACGAGACACTCTATTGCAGTTCGGTAGCGTTTGGCATGCGAAAGGCTTTACAGACACACGAGGAAAAGGAATTGCTTCGGGATCGTGTCAAAAGATTGGAGCAGGACAAGGAAACACTGGAAGAAATTATCACCGATATGAAAATAAAAACCGAACAAGCGGAAAGACGCAATGCTGAATTGCGCGCATCTGAGGAGAAAAAGTACGCTGAGGAGGTAGCTTTCTTGAAGAAAACCAATACACAATTAAAGGCACAGCTGGAGGGAATCACAGCACCAAAGAAGTAAAATGTTATCGGAGGGCAACATTTTTATTAATTAATTAAAGAGAAGAATAATTATTCGTCAACCGGTTCTGTTTCCATAGCCACAGGAGCTTCAGTTGTTGTGATTGTTGGCTCGGTTGCTGTTTCCGGTTCTGGTTCTGGTTCTGTAACAGCTGTTGTCGTTGTTTGTTCCAATTCATTTTCGTCGTCATCGATTTCATTCACAATCGGTGTTTGTTGGAATGCTTTTTTGCTGTCATTTTCCTTTGTCTTTGCCGGATGTGCTCTCTTTTTCGTCGACAATTCTGATTTTCCTGTTATTTCCTCCTCTTCCTCCATAACGACATCTTCTTGAGGAAGATTCTCATAAATTTGGTCCACATCCTTAGGCATCTGATCTTCAAGTTCTTCCAGCTTTTTCATGTACATGTTGTAAACGAATTCTGCCATTTCCGACATAGAACCAATGTCCTTGCACTCAGCTGTGATCTGGTCGTCTGTGGTTCGCGTAGTCGGATGCTTTTCATTTGTGAGCAATTGCAAAGTTTGCGGCCGATCAGCTAACTAAAAACATAACATAACATATGAATATATATTTACTACTTGGAAACCTAAGAGCAATTACCAATCTGAATGTCGGCTGCAGCTCAAAACAGTTTTTGAACAGTGAAACCCGCCCAAAGATGTACAGGCCAAGTCGTGCACGACTCATCGCTACAACGAGACGACGAACATCCCGCAAATGACCCACAGCTTTAGTTCGAACTAACGAGATTAGAATATAATCGTTTTGTTGACCTTGATACTTATCCACTGTGGTGATTTTATGCGGCCACCCGATTAGGGGATTCTTGCCACAACGTAAACTGATAACATCTCTAATCAGATGCTTCTGTCCATTGTATGTCGTGAGAATAGAAATTTTCTCCGCTGGATACTCAAGCATACGCATGTACATGAAGACGGCAACAATATACTCAGCTTCCGCAAGGTTCTGCCAATTGCAAAATGTCAAATTGTGGTCAAATATTCATAAAAAAAATAACAAACAAACCTGATAAAAGTATAGATTTGGTTCTGATTCTCCGACACCATTAAAGTCTTCCACATTGATAAGCTGATAGTCATGAACGAATCCGGCGTTAGCTCTTTTATATTCGTCACGCTTCAAAATGTGTTCCAAATCGTCGAGTGTCTTATAGCGCCATTTATACAGGGAACAAATACTGCAAGAGAAGCAGCAGTATTGTAATGTAACATTGTAAACATGGATCTAATGTTTTGCCGCTACTTACGTTGAACGTGCACGGCCTTGGCCATCCAAATCGACAGTGGGAACACCCAGTCTCACCAGACGAGTGAACAAACTCTGCTCCATGTTCGAGTATTTCTGAAATGCCATATTCTTGATGACGGGCGGTAGCTGATGATGATCCCCGATCATAATCCATCGCTTGAGACGATTAAAGCCATCCATTGGATTTTGCAACAGCAGCGGGATAAACGTTTCGATTTCGAGAATCTGAGCAGACTCTTCCATCAAGATGTTGTCGTACTTGAAACCAAGGTTGACCAGCTCCTTGCGCTTTAGCGCCGCATGCGTACATGTCATAGCGATAATTTTCGCTTCCTTGACGAGCAAATACTTTGAGCGATCTAAGCCACTACGCAACAATTCGAACGCACGGAATTCCTCAAGTTCAGTGAATATTCGTGAGATATATCGGAAACATGATTCAGCAATATTGCGGTAATCTGCGAATGTTTCCCCATGGAATAACGGTTGTGGCGCATCAGCAAAGAATTTTGCAAAGGGAAATTGATCTTCGTAAACTTTCCGCCATACAGTGTCATCTGCGGATTTCTCTGCAGCTGCAGCAATCGTTTGAAACTCCTCCCATCTGGCAATTACATTATACAAATAGAAGTATCCAGCAGTTTCGCATGTGTAGGCATTATCACCGGGAACGTTCATAGATTCTTGCAACTTCTGAACCTGATTGAGCAAATCCAGACGTTTGGCAAGAACATAATTAACACGGCCGTAACGGCTAAAGTCCTTTTCGGTTTCTAGGGCTTCCTCGCCATGTCCCAAACGTAGCAGATGCCTTTCATCTATATCGAGATCCATGATCTTTTCGAAAAGCTGATTCAGCGCCTGATTGGAATGTGTCACAATAAGAGTTCGCTGGTTTGGGTGATTGTGATAGAGATTCGAGATAATCTGTACAGCCACATCGGTTTTACCCGTACCCGGTGGACCAACGACGAGTGTAAGACCTGGTTGCATACCAGCGCGAATAGCTTCAATTTGTGTCGGCGTAAAGCGAACTGTGTTTCTGTGAGAATAAAGGAAGGTTTAGTGGTGGCTGTGTCAAATGGATTAGTTGCGTTATTACTTTTTAAGAGCATTTGCTTTGTAAGGCCCTCGACATTCGAATACGTATGGATCTACTATTACTGATTTAGGCAGATTATCTTTCGTTTTCTCTTTTAAGTCGCCGTCTCCTTCGTCTTCATCATCACCGTCCTTCTCGGGCACATCTTCAAATGTTAAGCGAAAGGGTGGGCACTGTGTACCGTCAGCCGATTTTGACAAACACTTTACATCATAAGTGGGAAAGCTCTTCTTCAGATGGTCAATGTCCAAGAAAGTGTCATTGAAATCAAGAGTTCGTTCCTGCAAAAGAGCACCGACATGTTTAGTAGCATGAAGTTGAAATCGAAAATTGGTACATACCTGATTCAGCATCATTGAATAATGTGCCGCATTTGGATCGCCATAACCCAAAAGAATATCATGCAGCCAGGGAGGAACCACACACTCAGTGTTCATTAAATGACGAATTGTTTCCAGGACGGCTTTAAAATTATTCTCCTTTGGTTTACGACGCATTATAATGCTGAATCCTTCATAGACATCGTCGGCACCCTGCATATGTTCGAACATTAGGTCATAAAAATGCCATTTTAAAAAATACAAACATCCTGCAAAGAGTCCATATCCAAGCGATATTGGTTTGAATCTAACCAAACGCGATAAGTGCGCTGTTCACCGGGTAATTGTGGTCTCGGGTCGGGTCCATCTTCAATGACCCTGCCATTCGCATCGAGCATTCCTTCAACTTCACAGCCACGAACGCTGACGAGACCCACTTGTGGAATGAACGGCTCGCGGGGATTATATTTTGTTCCTAATCGAATCGAAAAAGCGTGTTATGTCATCAGTTAGTCACTCAAGAATTCTTTAGACAAACCATAGGGTTTAGTAGGCTTGACTGTAATTAGAAAGCAAACATCATGCTTCCGTAGATTCTCCCACTCCTCTTTGATTTCACGGCGAACACTCAACGTGACTGAAATGTCTGCACGTACACGTGAGGGCTTCTTCTCTCCGATATGCGGCTTGGCCACTTCTACCACAGCAAATGAGGATATCGGCAATGCCATTCGCGCCCATCCACCAAAGACTACATCACCGTCTTCCGATTGCCTAAGAAATGGTTAAGAAAGTAAAATTGAATTTTCAATTTCGTCCAAAATTTACCATGGCAGCATTCGACTGACAGCATCTTCAATGTCCTGACGGATCTCGTCTGCAAAAAAAAGAAATAAAATGAAACGAATTTAGCCGATAACTCATGCTGCTTCTATGAGGATTGAGCTTACAGGTCGACTCCAGGCGGAATAGATTAAAGTTTCGCAACAGATAATCATGTAGAGTGAGGAATTGTAAATTGAGCTTAGGCAAAGCCAAACAACCATCACCGGAATAGTATTCGGTTGGAACTATGTTCTCATCCCATATAATGTCCTCCGTAGGATAGAGCGGCATCTCATTGAGGGCCTCCAGTTGCGACGAATGTCGCTCGTGACGAGAAATCTGAAAAACATTGATACTTAGTTCATTATATTACTCGGTCAAAGGTCTCCTCTCTTTTACCAACAACTCTTTGAGAAATTCTTCGTCCAAGCGATGCCACTGAAACGGTTCGATCAACTCATCGGGAACCAAATTCAAAAATGATGCAATCTCCTTAAGACCGGCTGCATCCAATGCGCCAAAATGCTTCTCCAAAGCCTCTCGACTATCAACTGTTGCCACATTCGATAGAGCAAATAATTTCAAATCTGGGAACTTCGCAAAAGCAGCACGTTGCAAAGATGTAATCTTCTTGTAGTGCAGCTGGGTCATGTCATGATCGGTCAGTGGATCGCCAGTAACATCATTGATCTCGAATCGTGTGTAGAATTTCAACATTTCCAGCAACTGCAAAAGAAAATGTTAAGTATGTTTTGAAAATGCCGTGTTAGAGGTAATTTACTTCTAGTGATACATGGAGAACACCACTAGAAGGAACATGTATTATGATTAAAAATGAGGCTACTAATAACGGACATCAAAAAAGCAGACGCCAGTGTATTGAATTTCATTAATTTAATTTTAAGCTGAACTTTAATAAAAATCGTGGACTCAAATTCTTTACACGAGTACTTTAAAAGCAGAAGGAAATACCGTCGGTGAAAAGCTCAAATCTAAAACTTTATAGGAGATAATTCTTTAACTTTAAACTTAAAAATTAAACTGAGTTGTCCCTAGGCATTTACAAGAAATGCTGTTTTTATAAAATAAACAATGCTTTATAAGCAACCCTTCGTTAAAAGAATTTGGATTGTTTTTAAGTTTGTAACGAAGTTGATTTAACACCGACTTCATGTCAGATTAGATTAAATATCCTACATTACAAACAATAAAAGCCCAAAAAAAGCCCGGGTTAATGCAACAAAATAATATATATATACAGATTAGCCAGTCATATGTATGCACATTTCCACCTGGAAATCACACGATGCGGAGATCGAAACACACTCCTTTCACTCAATGGCTAAAACAATTAATTTGAATTTTAAGAAAGACCCAATAAACCTATACGTTCACCCATGTATATATTGACGACTTCTAATTCCACGCCAGGAATAATAAAATTCCCAGCAAGTCGAAAAATATAAACGATGACATGAGACGCGAGAAACACAAATCATCAAGAAGATCCATCTACCAATAATGTAGTAGTTTCTTCTGGCGGTCTACCACTGACTCCCGTTCTGTACGAACAAACCCTTTTGGTGTGGTGGTCTAACAAAGCGCAGACTGATTTACTTCGTGGCCTTTGATAGCTACTCTGGGACCGTGCTGTTCTACAAGAACGCTCTCCGTGTGCTCCGTCGTTGGCAGCTGAGGAAGTACTGACTGATTTACTTCCCAGTACCCACTCAGTTTACAGTAATCTAAAGAAGCGCTGACTGATTTACTTCGGAGTCTACTCCCAATCCACCTGGTTTTCACTACCGCCCATATGAAATACCTGTCCCTGTAGAGTAATAATAGTTATTTAGTTATAAAACAAACCAGATGTCATAACTATATATAACTATATATAAGTATTTCCTGAGATGTCAGGCGTAGAAGATGGAAAAATGGACACGCCTTAAAAATACTGTCATTAGTAGTAGTAGTCGTAGAGATCGGAACGACTGCTTCGATGAAGAATGTAAGCGAACGACTGAACGTAAGAATGTTGCGTACCGAGCAATGCAACAATCTCATAGAACGTGGGCACGCGAAGATGAATACAAAGAGCTCAGAAGATATGAAAAAAAACAGTTCACCGGCGAAAGAAAGCAGCCTGGGAGAAGAATCTCGTCCGTGAACTAAAATAATACAGAGAGCAAGGACCGCACCAGGCGCGGAAGTTCTACCAAAGAGTCCGCGGTATGACGCTATTACACCTCGTTGCACTTACTGCAAGGACAAATCTGATCACCTATCTTAAAGGCATCTTAGAGCGATAGGAAGAGCACTGAGTTGCTAAATGGACAGTTAACTGAAGAGTTGGAGGCTCCACCAATAACCGAAGATCACACTATGCTGCCGCCACATAGCATAGACGAAGTTAACAGAGCATTAAATCGGCTCCGAAATAATAAGGCCCCGGGATCTGATGGGATTCCAGCGGAACTGATAAAAATAGGAGGCCCTACATTACACCAAGCAATTCATGAAATAATAGTGCCAGTTTGGGAGGAAGAAGCTATGCCAGAAGACTGGCGAAGAGGCAACCTGTGCCCCATACATAATAAGGGAGATAGATAATACAAAATGCAGCAATTATCGTAGTATAACGTTGTTGAGCACCGCGTATAAGATTTTCTCCTCTATCCTTTAAGACAGGATAGCCCCATGCGCTAAAGTCCATACCAGTGTGGCTTCATCCCGGGAAAATCAACAACTGATCAGATTTAACGGGCTCCGACAAGGGGATGGACTGGCCTGCGTCCTCTTCAATCTGGTGTTGGAGAAAGTGATCCGAGACTCTGACGTAACAGCGAAAGGAACAATCCTCTATAAGTCCATTCTGATAATGGCTTACGCAGACGATATTGACATCGTTAGTAGAAACCGAGGAGCTGTGCAGGAAGCTTTCATCCAGATAGAGGAGGCGGCACGAAATCTGGGGCTGCACATAAATGAGAGCAAAACAAAGTACATGGTGGCCACGTCTGCGAGTAGAACATCCAATTAACTATCTCGGGTCAACTGTAGAGCTGATAACAGCATGGGACCAGAAATACGCGCACGGTTGCTTAAAGCCAACAAAGCCTACTATAGTCTGTCAAGACTCTTCAAATCCAGGATTATCTCTGAAGCATTCGTAGAAGTATAACGTTTGCCTGATTGCTCAGCAAACAAATTGGTTTGGAAAACGATGTGATCAATAATTTCCTGTGTTATAATTTAATTGAGTACTAACTGAAATACCCAGTGTTGCCTGTCTGCCCCCACCACACTACCCACGAAACTGACCACCAAGACCATTCAAGACCCCCTCCTCCACACCACATGTAACAAAAACACAATTTCAGCCATTGTACACCATTGAGAATTGATCTACTAAATTACTATCTGAAAAAAAGACGCTTGGCTTAATGTAACATGCTCTTAAATTCCATGAAAATTTCTGCGCTCTTCTCGATATCGATTCCACATAAGGTGAGGAAATAAGTTGGAGAGTTGGAGAGACATGGAGAAGTGAGATATAAATAAAACGAAGAAAACGAAGTATACAGGTAAGCGATAACCAACACCTGCATATAAAGAGAACATTGAGTGATTGAGTTTTCGTGTGCATTGAATATAACACGAACTTCTCCTGCAGCTTGTGCTATTATATGAACTACAGCCGGTGATTTTTTTATAACAGAAAAAATTGGTTTCCACAAAAAGAAGAACCGGTCCCGCGCAAACTACATATATGGACGCAAGTCGCACATGGGATTTATTCGCTGTACATAATAAATGAACTAACTGCGCAAAGAGGAGATGGGAATAGAGACCTGAGACGAGGCCATATTTGTGTTTGCGCACAGGTAAAAAAGGAAATTACACATTTTCTCCATTTACTGATGAGACGAGTAACGACTCTGCTGCTGGTGTATCATTGTCATCACTTGGTTGTATGGAGTGTTGTTTTGTATTTTGTTGCCTTGCTAAATTATCAGTGCAAAATTATTCAAAATTATAATTCGTTTTGTGAGACAAGCAGATGTAATTTGAAACAAACACACTGATAACTGCCAACTGCTGGTTACTCATGTTAATGTCGCTTGCAACATACTGAACTTTAAGTGCATGGCGTAGTGTGTAAAGGTTTCAACATTAAGGCCTTTAATGACGTTTGCGCAAATTGAACTAAGATTTCTACTGTTTCCATTATTTTCTATTAGATAACAGACATTTGGTGAAATATTAACCGCAACACCTAAAGTACAACTGGATCGCTATTAATTCAGTACTGTGGTACCTAAACAATGGCGTCAAGCGTTGGCGTCCATATAAAAAAAATGTGAAAAAATAAAACTTTACATGGTAAACGGCTGAACTTATCGGGATGAAAATTCATATTTAAGCTTTTTACATAAATTGTAAAGGGCCAGATGAGTTTGACGGAAATTTGACAGCCGGATGTGACAGTTAACTTAGAAAGTTTTTCGAGTTTTTGCAAATAACTCAAAAAGTATAGCACTTAGGAGAAATTTTTTAGGTGCAAAAGAAATTTAAATACAAAAAAACTAAACAAAAAAAATCAATGTACATTTATTGAAAATTCCGGTCCCGTCCGGAAAAGAAAGTCGTGTTGTGCTCACACCCCCAGTTTTTTATATGGACTATTTTCAAAGTTGAAGCTTGTTGACGCTATTATTTAGGTATCACAGTAAGTTTGAGCAATAATCATATTCTATAATCAGATAGCTAGTAGACCAACACATAGTCGTAGGTATAGTTATACCCGCTACCAGCAGGTAATTATTACGCAAAGTCGTCACCAAACTCATGTCACGTCATCGTCTTCAACATTTTTCTCGTTCATGCGGAAACCATTTAAGCTTCTGCTCTTACCACAGTCCGAACAAACCAAATTACCAAGTAAATTACAGCAGAAAAGAGAGAAAAGAATACGACGTCGCATTGGAATGGAAGCATCCATGGCAACACACACGCAGTAAACAGCCAATGTTTTTTTCATATGAGGAGAAAAGACCACAGGATGAGCGATGAGGGTACAGAATCGTATCGTATCATGCATATATAGTAACTATCGAAAGTTTATTATTCCTTTTCATGCGCAATATACCGTCATGGCTATGGCTCCATGTTCACCAAATTACTAGACTCGAAAATCATCATCATAAGTCAAAACTCACAAGTTCACAGTCGTTGTCAATTACGCTATCGCAAATAATATTTATTTTTAGCCACAAAAATAAATATAGTTTGTAGTTAACGACCTTAACGTGCATCTATGCTGTAGCTTCCTGATGACAGTTATGACTCTCGGACATTTGTCAGACATTTGAGTGAGAATACTGTTTGGTGGATCCAAACATTAAACCCCTAGCTCAAAAGTCCAACGCTCTAACCACCTGAAGGTGCTTTTACACGATCCGATCAGTTCTCCATTCAGGAAAAATAACAGGATGGGATAGATCTATTTAAATAGTATCAGTTTTTTAAGAGAATCTGAACGGAGACTGATCGCATCGTTTAAAACCAGATCCTTAAAACTGTGGCTACCAACTATGGGTATTTTTTAGCCAAACCAAACTGTTTCCAAAGTCCTTATGAGTATTGTGAATGCTTTGTGGTACATCAGAAAGAGTGCCGGGATTAAAGGACTCTTACTGTTCTCCAAGAAATCAGTTCAAAATAATCCAAGAGCATTGTAATGAGCAAGCAACAAATCTTCTTAACGTACAAACACATAAAGGGCCCAGCCCATAGAATCCGTTGGATCCTTTCGGGCGACGTATGCAACTGACAGATCGGCGAAATAGACGCGTTCCTATTGGAAGTGTCACATAGGCAAAGCATGTGACGGAAGCAACGCAAAAAATTGACAAACTTTCAACTTTTCTCTTCGGCAAATACTTTGACAGTTCTCTCTCACAGCAGTTTGAAGTTTATTTTGGCATTTGTTATTATATTATTTGCCTGTACAACGACAACGTATTCATTGGGTCACCTCTTTGCGTTACATACGGCAACGTCAACGAACACGTAGACGTAACTGACGCAACGGATTCAAAAGGCTGGGCCCTTTAGACCTTGCCAGTCAACTGGAATTAGAATGAACTAATTATTCAAATCTTTTGTATAACCCGAAAAATAGTAAACTGATGGCCAATTATGATAACAAACTGTTGGTTAGTTATGTAACTAATTGTAGCATGAAAAATAATTTTAATTTATTCATTTGTAATTTATAGTAAGTTATTATGATTGAAATGAAAAAGAGTAATATGATACAGCCGACTGCTGCGTGACAAAGTAGAACCCTTAGGGTACTTTGAAAAACCAGGTGCGGACAAATCAAAAGAGAATAATATAGCTTCGGCTATGTGTCCTATGCAAGAAATATACAATTTAATTCAATATTGTTTCACATTGTTTGCAAAATTCTTCCAAAATCCTAAAATACCATTGCGTCATGATTGTATTCCGATTACTGAATGCTAAGTGAAGTTTCCGGTTTGGTTAAGTGCTTCACGGTGATACTTACTGCCTACAGGGCGGCCGGCGTGGCGTATATATTGCTGATTAGCAATACAAAATATTAAATAACATATACAAATAGCTAAGAAAATAGTCTTTATCAATGAAGTGTAAATTTTTTTTCAATGTTCTGTTAAGAAAAAGTTGATATTTTGTAAAGAAAGTATTCGTCTGTCTCTGTGTCATTGTCAGTTAGTCGTATCGTAACGTCTATGCGGTGTTGGTTTACATATCTGCTTCAAAAAAAGCTACAGCAGTTTCACTTAAATGTAATAATTTAAAATGTAAACTCAAAATGATAAACGTTTCACAATCAAAAAACCGTTTTTGATTAATTGCCTCACCTAAAATTTATTTATCAGAGAAATGTAAAGGCTGTCTGCTTTCTGTTACCAGTGGATCTCTAAATAGTGGAGAGTGGAAACTGGGAGAGCCAACAACCAACAAGCAGCGGAAACTTTAGGAGCAACGAGTGTGTATACAAAATACAACTCGAACTTACTTGAAAAAAAACCAATCAAAGGGGAAATTCAGTGCGATGTGATATACAGGGTGTCTCCTAATTCGTGTTCAATAATTTGGGAAATGATTCTTAGGTATATTCTAAGAAAGAAATGTTACCGAAAATTGCTCTGTAATTACTATCTGTAGAAACTTCTTTTAGGACTTTATTTTTATAAGAAATACTAGCCTTTGTAACTGCGTTTAAATAAAGTTGATTATTCTTATTTGAGTCAAGAGATATCCATCTCTTACAGTTTGCGGAAGAGCCCATAGAATTTATAATTGGGAAAATCTGCATCAGGTAAAATTTAAAAAAAATGTTTTTTTTTTGCTTTAAGCCAAAGGCTTATTTTTTGTGTGTACATCAATTTCGGTGCGGTTGTTCAAGCACAAGTGATACCAAACGTTCTGGTCGCCCAATTGAGGTCACCACTCCAGAAATGGTCGACAAAAACCATGGTTTATAATGGAGGATCGGCGAGTGAAAGTGCGCGAGCTTGAAGAGGCCACAGGTTTATCACATGGCTCAGTGATTTCGATTTTACATAAATATTTAAGTATAAAAAAGCTTTCCGCAAGATGGAATCCGCGTTTGCTCACAATCGACAACAAACGCATTCGTTTCACAACTTCAAAGGTGTGTTTGGCGATGTTCCATTAAAATTCGGCTGAGGTTTTGCGCCGTTTCGTAACCATGGACGAAACCAGGATTCACCACAACACACCAGAAACCAAGGAACAGTTAAAACAATGGAGATTTGGGTCGAATAAAGAGGTCATCGCTGAAACAAACGCTTATTTTGAGGGGCTCGAGAAATCGTATTATTTGGAAACGTTGGATGAAGTGTATCGAGCTAAAAGGAGACTATGTTGAAAAATAAAATGTTTTTATGCCGAAAAGAGTCTTCCTTATTTCATTTTTCATGGACTTATTAACCCACCCTCGTATGGGGAAGAATGAAAGAACTTGTTTATTCAACTGAAATAGCAACTCTTAGTGAATTAGAAGAGCGTATTCTCGAAGCGTCATCAAAAGTGAGGCAGTGGATCAATAAGTATTCGCAGTGAAATCCAAAAATGGGTTCTAGCATGCATACAAACTAAGGAGTACACTTTGAGAACCTGTTATAATGGTTTTAGTACACATATAAAATAAAAATTATTTAAAACTACACAAAATCATTTTTTATTCATTATATGTTATAATGGTTTTAGTACACATATTTATTCATAGCCTTTGAGAGTTGAAGCAAAAAATACTTTTTTAAAATTTTACCTGCTTTTCCAAAGTATCATAAAATCTATGGGTTTTTCCGCAATATTATTGTTGTTGATTTTTATTTTTTTTATTATTACGTTCATAAGAAAAAAATAATGAAACGTTATGTTTATTACACATTTTCTGAGGAAAATTGACCACAAAGTCAAAAATTAGCATAAGCGAAGTGTCTACCATTAGTATTAACAAAGCAATTTCCGTTAACTGGGTCGACTGGGTAGACCAAAGTAAGATTTTTCTTAAATCCCCGATATATGATGTCAACATTAGAGGTACCCCCTTACTGTAGATTGATTTTTTTCTTAGAAATACCCAAGAATCATTTCCAAATTATTGTGCACGAATTAGGGGACACCCTGTATATATATACAAACAAACAATAACAGTTGAGTGGAAATGGAAACCGAAAAACAAAAACCAGAAATCTTCGATTCGATCCACAGTGCACAGAACAGCACAGCAACAGCACAGTCGTGTTCATGTATTCAAATCGTATGGTGAGGGGTTGCGGATGTCGGAATACTTTTCGGTTGCGTTGTGCGTTCTTGAGTTGCGTGCGACCGGGACACTTCGAATATTTTTGAATAAAAGGGGTTACGAAATTGAATAATGAATAACTATGGAAAATGTCTGGATTAAAAACTAAGCAACACAAAAAATCGTTCGAGAGTTTTTACTGGTGTGACCTGAACCTCATTGACAACAAAGCAGAAAAGTAGTTACTTTTAATTGCAAAATTATATTAGCTAGCGGAGAGAATAGTTTGTTTTTAACAAAAGACAACAAAAAAAAACGGTTGGAATTGCGTGATCGTCATCGAACTGTGCCGATCTGATTGCTTAGTCATAGCCGCCAAGATTCGCGTCAAATTTGTGTCCAATGCAATGTTCGCTACTGCATTATTATCGGTTTCATATCAAACCACATCAATAAATGCCATTAGTAATATGCTAAGTGAGTTTTAAACCGTAGGACTGATAACCTGACTGAGTGACTGACTGACTAGCCGGCTCCTGCTGATTGATGACAAAGAGATCTCCAGAAATGATAAATCAACGAAACTTGTCACTGTGGAGGAGGCTGACTGTAGCCTGTTTACCGCTTATAGTTTTGTTATTATTGGCTCACGAAGTACAACCAAGTCAAAGTGCTACCAATTCCTATCGCCAACGGCGTCACGCCACAGCTACCAATTCGGATGACGGCAATGTTGTGCTGGTTAATAAATGTTGCGAAAAATTCGAAATTCATGTGGATACAGTGTGTACGCAGGTTAATGAAACAGGTGAGAGGATGGGAAAAATATGAATGAACCAAAAACGTATGATCGAGGTAAAGGTAGTCTCTCGAATGTGAAACTTAAAACTTGAAAAAAAATATTATATCGATAATTTTTAACTGCCCTTAAATTATACTACGTTTCCATAGACCGCAAATGAATCGAGTAAGGTTTTCATCGAGTTAAATAACATGTCGGCGCTACTCGTAGCATGAACTGAGTGAGTTTATTTGACAGATGCTTGTTGTTGTTTGTTGAAATGTCAGCGAAACCTAAAGGGCCAACTATAATGAACTTGAGTTGGATTAATTTTGCTGATGTTAACGACTCGTTGCATTCAATTCGTAGGCTGTGACCATAATGTGCTTTTGGTTTCGTCAAATGTTCGTTAACTTACGTGGGATTAAGCAAGCACTGACAGTGAAGTGAGACATTCCGTGCGGAAATTTGACGACTGAGAAAAATTGTGTGAAATGCAAGTAGTTGCTAAAGTTCATTATGGGTAAATTAAAGAATGAGAGAAATTAGCTAAGCTTTTCGTTCGGGGTTGTCGTGAGAATAAGCCCACTGCATCCCATTATAGTTGGCCCTTAACTCAACCGCTCTAGTTTCGTGGAGTTAATTTGGGTTTAGCGAAACTAACTCGAATTTGCATTTCCATGCATATAAACCCGAGTTAACCCAGGGGTAACGCGGCCATGGAAACTAAGTATAATAGAGTGTATGTTAGAGTCGCGCTAACATGAACTCGGTAAAACCACAATCCACGTTATGGAGTTGGTGTTATGAGTTGTTGAAGTTAAAGAACAAAACATATAGTATGTGATGTTGCGGTTTTTGGAAAGCCGTCTGCATTGCGTTTTGCGGTGCTACAAGTATCGCTGGAACGTGTGATGGTCGGATACACAAACATTGTATTCAATGTCAAATGCTGGAGATGTTTGACAACAGCCAGTTGTGACTTTCCAGCCAAAAACAGTGCATCCACAATGTTACGTTTGAATTCGCTATGTTTCACACAACCAAATTAATTTATCTAATAAACTGATCATGCGCAATGCAAAACTACTGTGGGAATGTGTGTTCGCAGAGACTGCAGTAAATAGCAAAAGTATTTTCTATGTTAACACACTAGTGTGAATAATGTCTACTTTCGAGGGTAGGTTATAGCGTAGGAAACAGTCACTTTCGTCAATGGTCGTGTGAAAACAACATAACACACTAATGTTTGTCAAATGAGCGCGCTGTCACTAGATACAGCAGCGTAAAGTTAGTAACACTTCGATCGCCGGACCCTGTAGATTATACCTTTTTATTATTATGTTCTGTAGGAATTCAAAAATTCAGTGCAAAATTTACTATCAAGTAATACAACTTGTCAAACACTCGAACTAAATGGCAGCCAGGAGGCCGTTACCTAGAAATAGCATCTCGATTGGCTCGGCCTCTATAAGTCATATGCAGGTAACAATTCCTTCAACTTTTCCAACAACACAAACAAATGAAATACAGGTGTTATTCAATTTAAAATATATACTAAAACGGCTTTATGGAGCAAATTTCAGAATTAATGTAGTGAGAGGAAGAATCCACAACAATTCATGCATGGGTGGGCGTATAAAGTATGTCTAATAATTACTTCCTCCACTGGGGATCATAGTTAATTAATGGACGACGAAAATGGAAAAAAGGAAATATAATAATTTTTCTGTGTGAATTGTTTTAAAAGGCTACCTAGCACACAAGCAAAATATGAAGCACTGAACCAGTGCACTATGAACGAAAACAAATCAATTGAGTGGAAGAGTGGAAGTAATGTGAAGGGAACAACATCGCTTTTGTAAAACAAGACTCGTCAGTCAGTCCATTAATTGAAAGTTGTGTTTGCTTTTTCTTTTCTTTTACCACAAAAACCACGAGAAGAAAATGCTTTACTCACATTTCCATGTGCTGTCTGCCCTTACAAACTTTCATTGGTTCTGGCCTTGCTGAAACATCAGTTAAACACAAATTTAATCGGAAGACTTTCCAATTAACTTGTACTACTCTTATTCCGATGACAAGCTGTGTCGTCAATCTCTATTGGTACTCACTCAGGCTAGTGTAGCAGAGGCCGGCCTAATGAGGCGGATGCTACAATACATACTCGTATATACGTGCAATACTCGTTTGTTGCATGTTGCACAAATTAATGTTGACCAAACTTAGAAATACTCGTACTGTGTTCATATTCGTTTGTGTCGACGCACATTGTCACATTTATCATTTGTTGTGACTTTAATTATTTGAAGTTAATTGAGGAAGTTTTCGATTAATAGATACGAAGGCAAGCAAGCAGTGCAGCTGCAGAAGAAAAGAAAATAATTTATACAAATTATCTAATTGGTGGTAGATAGTTTCTGATACCCTTACAGCCTACGGCTAACCGAAACATGCACAAAAGCTTTGTCTCTTAAAAAAGAACCAAATTTGGACTGGAAGAAGGTAGATAATTCCGTTATCCATATAGGTCTTAGGACTACCAGAGTGTCCAACTTAGAAAGATGGTTAGTAGACAAGAGGACAGAAAGAAAAAACGAAATATTAATCTATCCGCTGCACAGACGAACGAAGGGGCCAATTGACTGGTCCATAACAGTGTCGCGCCTTCAACAACTGGATTGTTTGGCCCGCTTCGTTGCATGTGGCCACTGTCCTGTTGAAAACACATCCGCTTTCATTTTATCCCGGAAATAGTCAGTCAACATGGTCCGGTAGCAATCTCTATTGACTGTGACTGCGATGCCAGCATCATTAAAGAAGATGTACCATTTACCAGCACCAATTTATGTGGTATTTCGTAAATGTCGGGGTGTAATGTAATCGGGGTGCTAACTTGCCCAAATTTGACAATTTTGCTTATTAACGAAACTGTTGACCCATTAATAGGCTTCACACCAAAGAATGATTAGCACATGTAAGGTTGTCGCAAACGAACACGAACTTTTTAAAAACTTTTATTTAACTTGACTTGACTTGACCCCTTTTTGTCTGTTTTTTCAACTTCTTTGAGGTCCTTTTTAACCACCTCCCCTTACGACCTAGAGAGCTGAAATTTTGTGAGTGTCTAAGTACTAAATAGCATTTTTATATTCCGCATATGACGTGTGCCGCGTTTCGTATGTGGCGCGTGAAATAGTTGGAAATGCCGCCGTTTTCTCGTTTTTTGAGGTCCTTTTAAATCACCTTTCACACGGCTTAAATGGCTGAAATTTTGTGAGCAGCGCAATGTCAAGGGCCAATTTTGACATTTGATGCGTGGAAAAAAAGAAAATATTTCGAAATAGGCCTGACCTCAAAAACAGATATTTTGGCGGTTATTACCAAATAATAAAAGACTGTGTGGCGTGTATCGATGTATACATAAAAGTTTGTACCCGAAAAACGAAGTTTTTTTACCTTTACTTGTTTTTTTTAGCGTATAGTCATCCATGACTAAATGGCAAGTAGTTGAAACCGCAAACTGCAGCTGAAGTCACGAATAACTGATAACCTAACTATTGGAAAAATGGGGCGACCCAATTGAAAAACTCTTTAGTTGTGTGATAATCGGTAGCGTTAGATAATACAAAAATCAGATGAATAGAAGAATATGCGGTTGTGGTGGCGTTCTGCACATGTAAATCAATTTGTAGAATCGCGAATTTCTATTAAACTCGACCATGGATATTCATTGATCCATTCGAATGCATAGTAGCAGTAATTCAGTTTGGTTTGGTTGTGTTTGGCTGTACTGTAGCCACAGCCTAATAAGCTCGGCCTACACTTAAACAAGGTACGAGTAAACATGACACTAGTACCATGTTTGATTGATTATTGAACGTCTGTGGATTAATATCAGATTATCAAATTGACGGTCTCATCAAACAAGAATTTAATCTTTGGTCTTTTGGTGAAATCGAAGGGGGCTTCTTATTCCTCGTACAATGATTCAATGTTAAAGTACCACTTTACTTGTAGAAGAGACATTCGATTCGTTTTATAGTGTGATCGCTTCCAATCGGATCAAAAAAGTTCACAAAATCATGAATCCTTTGTGTTCGACAGAAAAAGGATTAATTTCGAAAACTATAGTTCATGATGTTTTTGTTCCGCTTACTTAGGATTTCGTTACTGAACATCAGTGAATTTGTAGCTGCTCCAGAGCACTCCGCCAAACTACGAAAAACCACAAGCGATCGTCAAAGAATCTTTTGAAAAGAGATTTTCTCCTTTCTGGTAATCTTAATTTTAATCAACTCTGTCTGGCGACAGGAAACACATTGATTTTGTGGAATTTGCAACATTTTTGAGTCTTTTCAGTTTATGGAAGCTAAATTTTGATAAGCCGATCGGTTTGTTAGTTGTGCGTTTCTTTTTCATTTGTTAGGCCTGGTACTACAGACGAATCCGGTACGATTCACTGTCAAGTTGTTGGCCTTTATGAAAGATGTAAACTAGTTCCTGAAGGATCGAATTACAATAAAGGTTCCAAGAATCGTAAACTCAGTTATGTCATTTGTAACATATATCATCGGTGGTGTAGTATAACCCCCGACCATAATTCAACCTTTTTTGCACATCCCGGGCATGTAAGATTATCTCCTCCGATGACAGCGCGACCATGCATTTGTCACTACATTTGCCATATACAAAGAGGAAAATAATCTAAATCAATACCACCCAATTAAGGGATGCAGTACAACCTTTCAACAATGAGCTGACGAACTACCCTACTTTTTTGTAGTTTTCTCTGACCATAATCCATTGATCAAAGCATTTGACGTGGTTTTAGTTGCGTGATCGTTTTCCGTATTTTAATGAATCAGGGAGAACAAACAAACGTGAGGAATTTGATAATCACATTTCTTCGATTTTTTCATTTTAATAAAGGTCTTAGCCGACTCATCCAGTCATTCAGGAAGTTTTCCCTTCGCAATAAGGTTAAATATAAAGAAAAGACCAAGATCATATGAATCTGATCACACTACTGAAAGAAGCTATTGGTTCGGGTAAGTCAGTCTAAGTGAAGTCGTTCCTCCGTCTGCGGGTTTTTAGTCCTACCATGTTTACTCGTACAAAGTTCTACTATTTACAGGGCGCTTAGTAGGGGCCTGATGATAGAATACCAAAAAAATAAAGACACATTTAGGGACGATCAAACCACAATGCTAAGAAGCATTAAAGGTTTGTGTTCTCTTCTATGCATACGAAAAATTATGTGTAAGGATTCATATGAAGTTATAAAAACTGCCAAAAAATATCTGTCTTTAATTCCCCAGACAATTTTTCAACTGACTACTATCTAACTATCACTGTGTTTATCCCAAGTCTAAGTCTTTCTTCTGTTGCACTTGACTACTAAGAAATATCGGTGGAAGAGTCAATCGCCAACAAAGTGTTTACGGGAAAAGAAACTAAAGCCATAATTTTTACAATAATTCTGTTTCTTGTTCTTTTGTAAATAATCCGGTCCGATGCTTCAAACGATCACACACTGACACTTGTCCACTGCGGCGGGAAGTCTATAATATTTACTTAGCTAAGCGGACCGATGTGTGCAATGATTTATGCCTTTTGTCTGCTCGTTTGCAGCTCATATCAGTATTTCATACAAAACTGTAGAGCTGTTGTTCGTAGGGAACATCTTTATATTACTTTTTGCGCAGGGCAACGAACTGTGTAGAGCGTGTTCAGCTTCACGAATGGGAAATAATCTACTACCTATACAGGCAAACAGCTGATAGATCGGTGTGTGTCTTTATCAGTTACTTAATTCATTTGTTATTAAAAATTTAATTCAATTGATTATTTAATTTTTTAATCGCTTCGTAAATACCTTGTAAGCTATGATTAAATTTAAAAAAAAGCGAAGTAATCAAATAATCAGAAGATAAATCAAGGTTCACCAAAAAACATAATTTCTCATGTTTGGGACAATTTGGAGCCTAAAAAGCGGTGTTGGGTTTTTTTTTCCAATAGCACACGAGGATTTAACTCTTTTGATACAAGGCCCATCGTGGGCACTAAGGTATCAAGGAAGAAGGAGATGTCGATGTGCATGCAGATCATATTGATGTGTGAATACAAAGTTTGGTATATCATTCTACATACGTGTTGTACGACTAAAGAATCTCTGAACATAACAGTACGTCTGAAGATGGGCTTAAGGGTAAACTGATGAAGTGATGAGCATTCAAAGCGCAACGAGTATTGCGGTTGAATTCATGGAGGGGCGGAATGCAAGTGGCTATTTCTCGTGCGTAACTTTGATAGAAAACCCGGTTGAAGAGTGACAAACAGAGGGCATTCATGTGATGTTTAAGCGAATCAACTGTATTTTTGTCACCAATAAGTTTTATCACAAGGTTCTGTATTCTGTCAAGCAAATGCAAGGTGGTCTTAGATGAACCTGAACAGACATGATATGTATACTCAAGTTTATGGCGAATGAATGCCTTGTAGATAGTAGCCAGAGCAGAGTGAGTGAAATATTTTTGGCGTCGTTGAATATGTGGTCATTATTTCAACGAACTTTGCCGTATGGTTAGTTTTTTTTAGTTTCCTCGATGCAAGTGCCATTCATGGATAATGGCTGGAGATTACTACTTCACTTCAACGACAGAAGACAGCATTGAGTTTTGGAAGCGTTAAATTCGACTCTATTGTATTCTTCCTACTTTGTTATGCTGCGAGCTCAAAATACGCTATTGTTCTAGTTCCACATCCGAAGAGAATGGACGTGAACCTGGAAATATATAAGAGAAGCTAAGAGTACTGTCGTCAGCGAAGAAATGTGTTGAATTGGAAGTCGCAGACACAAGATCGTTAATGAAAATAAGAAATAGTTTCGGAGACAAAACACAGCCCTGAGGGACACCCGCATTTGTGCGTTGAATATCAGACTTAAAACCGTCCAGCACACCTTGAATTGAACGGTTTGTGAAAGATAGCTTCTAGTTCATTGAA
The DNA here is from genome assembly GCA_947095585.1 of Nephrocerus scutellatus. Lineage (NCBI taxonomy): Eukaryota > Metazoa > Arthropoda > Insecta > Diptera > Pipunculidae > Nephrocerus > Nephrocerus scutellatus. Next base: position 3,391,420 of record OX352761.1, on the reverse strand, counting down.
GCAGGTTTACATCGATTAAAGAAGCACGCATTTTGGACAGAAGGGCTTGGTGCCAAACTCTGTCAAATGCCTTTGAAATATCAGGTGCTTCAACTTTGCTTTCACCAAACTTGTGAAAAGTCTAGTTCCACTTTTGGGTGAGATATGCCACGAAAGGTCTCGATTTTCTTCAAATTTGTTATACGAATGCATCTCCGATGGACAACATTTCTTGTAAAAAGTTTGGACGACCCCGGGCCCGGGGTCGTTGGGCCCCACACATATTGTTTTAAAAAATTTGACCCAGCTTTCTTCAAATTTTATACACGTGTGTATCTCCCATTGACAACAATTTTTGTAAACTTTTGGAGAGCCCGGGCCCCGGGGTCGTGGGGTCCCTAAAACTTTTTTAAAAAAAGTAACCCGATTTTCTTCAAATTTTATATATACGTGTATCTCCGATAGACAACACTTTTTGTAAAAAATTTGGAGACCCCGGGTCCCAGGATCATGGGGCCCCAACAAAATTTTATTTAATTTACAAATTTAAAATAAAAATTAGCCCGATTTACGGTAAATTTTAAACATATGTGTATCTCCGATAGACCAAACTCTTTGTAAAAAAATTTAAGCGAACGGGCCCGAGAGGTGCCCATATCAATTTTTTAAAAATTAGCCCGATTGTCTTCAAATTTTAAACGTATGTGTACCTCCGATGGACAAAACATTTTGTAAAATTTTTTGAGCAAATGGGCCCTGAGGTCCGAGGAGTGCCCATATAAGTTTTTTAAAAATTAAGCCGATTTTCTTCAAATTCTAACACATGTGTATCTTTGATGACAACAGTTTTTGTAAAAATTTTGAAGTGAAGAGGCTCTAATATTATTTTTTTCCAAATTAACCCGACACACACTTTGCAGACATATGTATCTCCTATTAGAGAATTTACATGCAAATTTTTAATTTTGTATGGGTTGCTTTTTTTTCTTTTGATATTGCATCGAAGTTTTGGAAATTTTTTTTAATCTACGGATTGTTCTTCTTTATGCAGAATACTTTCAGCCGATGTTCACCAGCTATCATGGAGAACACAATATTCCGGTGAAGTTTAAATTTGTAATTGGCATTCCGGCATGTGGTTCAATGCAAACGTGGCCAATTTTACATTATCAAGGGGTAAGAAACCGATTAGTTTCGCAATTTTAGTGTTTTTTTTTTTAAATTATTATTGCATTTCTTTTTATGTACAGAGCGCAGATAAGTTAGTCCTTCTGAATGATGGTAAACTACGCCACTACACGAATACAGATGAGGACCACTATGAACACACCGATTACATTGACGATGAAGATGACGAGAGAAAACCGCTCTTCCATGACTACGATCAGGGACAGTATTGCATTGATAAGGTAAGAAAATTAATTACCACGTAGACATAGACTTTATTGACAATTGTTGTTAAAATTACAGGCCATCTCAACTAGTGGCGAACATCGGACAATACTTTTTGCAAATATTTGTCTCGCCAAAAAGGAAATCAACTGGACCGATACAAATTTCCTGTTGCGAAAAATCCTGAATCCAATTTTCCATTTAATCTCGTTAATTATTCTTCTAGTGATAGCAATAATATATTTTATTTTACCAACGTTACGGTGAGTTTGACGGAAGCAAATGTTTGCAATAAATGAGAATTTCATCCATACAGAGATCTAGTAGGAAACATAATTACAACAATTGCAGTCTGTTTGATGGTCAGTCAGGCGGCTGATCTTGTACGAGGTTTCACCGAATTTAGTAATCACGTTAGTTTTATTGTTGCTGGTGGGTAGAGAATGAACAATTACGAAATTTTAATTAATACTTGAACTATAAACTATGCAGATACAATTCTCTATATCAGTTTGCTGGGTGCATTTTTCTGGCTAAACAGTTTTGGATATTACATTTGGAAGACTTTCAGGTAAGTTGCGGAAAAATGATGACAACTGAAAAGCAAATAAACAAAATTATGATGCTTTTACTGGCAGATCGAGAAATGTCTTTCTGCGCGTTACCGATGGTCGCAAATACTGCTACTACTCAGGCTATGCATGGGGAGCTACCGGCTTGATGGCAGTGCTTGCAGTTTTCTCGCATTATTTTTTGGATGCGGAATCGTACAAAAAGCAAAATCTAATTGCCGACCAAGAGACAATTGGTTGGCTGGGAATTGCGATTTTTTTCTCGCCGATTGCGTGCACCATTCTTATTGATATTTTCTTCTATGTGACCACATTGAAGTTAATAAATCGCCGCAATGTCTACGGAAGAATACAACATAAACTGAAAGCAAAGTAAGTGAGATTTGAATGGGGGGAAAAATTCGATACAGAAATTTGCACTCACTTTCTTTCTATTTCTAGCTTCATAATGTACGCCCTATTGCTGTTGGTCATGACCATCTCATGGCTATTCCTGATCCTGTCGTGGCTTAACTTTGATGGCCTTATATACGCTCATATCGTAGTCAACGCAATTCAATCGCCTTTAATATTATACATTTGTGTACTGAGACAGAAACATGTGACATTCCTGCTGAAGAAATCCTGCTGCTACAATGAACCTCCGTCGGCCAACGATTGGGGTGATGAGATGAATTACATGAATTGTAATGAATATTAGAAATAGGGCATATTTTAAGTGGCTATCGATAGGCTATTTGCTTTAGAAATTTGGTTAAATTATTTAGGTAGTTTTTTTTTACTCCACACTCCACTCATAGAATGTAATGTAAGTTAATAAAAATGTTTAACATGAATATTTGATGTAAGTGTACTTAAAGTTATTTATTTTGTAGATAAATAAAAAGCATAAAATCAGTTTCCCGAATAGTAAATTCATAAAAATGCATACTTTTTAAAAATCAAAATTTAATTTTATGAAATGTGTGCACTTTTAAAGGAGATGTCTGGGGACTCACTTCAGTAAGGCAAAAAATATTGAACAGATGTAGCCTTTGGAAACTCTCACAATGAGGCTATGCTAAACCACTGTCGTACAAACAGAAAGAGCTCAGAAGAAGCATGCATACAACATAGTAAAGGTTCCAATTAATGGACAATCATCGTCCAATATCCAAAATTTTTAAATACCCCGCTTAGTGAAAACAACGGCAAAAGTTTAATTTTGGAATATACATCATACCAATAGCATATGTCGAGGCGATCAACGTATATTCATATTCGCAGATGAATCGGTTTACTAACGTGAGAAGTTTAATTGGTGTGTTACATGTGGGAAAAGTAATGTCGACACACTAAGTTTTGATCCTTTTTGTATATTAATCAAATGATTCTTTCTTGCTCTATAACACACCGAGAATTATATTTCTTTTTTTCCATCGGGTCAAACCCCTTAAGATGCTTGGCACAACGTGGGCACTAAGGTATGAAGGAAAGAAAGTGGAGATCTCGATGTGCATGCATTTTGAATGTCTGTGGATCATATTGATGTGGGAATACAGAGCTTAACTTAACAGTATGTCCGAAGATGTGCTTGAGGGTAAACTGATGAGCATTTATAGCTCCAAAAGTATTGCGGTTGAATTCAAGGAGAGGTGGCATGCAAATAGCTATTTCTCTTGAGAATCCCTGTGGAAGAACCGATAAAACAGTGACAAGCAGGAAACGTTCGTGTGGTGTTCAAGCGAAGCTATTGATGTCGCTACGTTTGCGTAACCGATTAGTTTTATCGCACGGTTCTGTATTCTGTCAAGACGATGCAAAGTGGTCTTAGGTGAACCTGACCAGACATGACAGTTATACTCAAGTTTGGGGCGAATGAATGACTTGTAGATAGTAGCCAGATCAGAGGGAGTGAAATATGTCTTGCGCCGTGTAAGTAAGCCAAGGCACTTAGCAGCACCTTTTGTTATGTTGAATATGTGGTCATTCCAACGAAACTTTTCGTTGACGCACATACCAAGAATGGCTAGTTTATCAGTTTCCTCAATGAAAGTGTCATTCATGGATTATGGCTGGAGATTACTATTTCACTCCAACGACAGAAGACAGCATTGGGTTTTGGATGCATTAAATTCGTCTCTATTGTGTTCTCATCTACATCCGAAAAGAAAGGACGTGAACCTGCGAACATATAAGAGAAGCTAAGAGTACTATCGTCAGCGAAGGAATGTATTGAATTCGAAGTTACAGCCCAGAGATTGTTTATGAATAATAAAGTGTCGGAGACAAAACACATCGCTAAGGGACACCCGCATTTATGCGCTGAATATCAGACTTAAAACCATCCAGCACAACTTGTATTGAACGGTTTGAAAGATAGCTTCCAATACATTGAAGCAGAGTTATACCGATTCCAAAAGCGCGCATTTTATATAGAAGAGCTTGGTGCCAAACTCTGGCAAATGCCTTTAAAATATCAATTGTGCTTTCACCAAACTTGTAAAACAAAGGGCTCCACTTTTCGATGAGATATGCTATCAGATCACCAGTGAAACGTTTTCTACGGAAACCATTCAGTAGTCCTCGTAATTCTAGATATAAGACGTAAGCTGACAGTTAATTAGCGTTTACATGACGGTACGAAGAGAGGCTTGACGGTTCACCTTTTTTTTGGTATAGGCTGGACAAATGATGTTTTCCAACTACTCGGAAAGAGTGCAGAAGAATAGGATAAGTGGAAAAGCTTACGCGATGGTTATGCCAGCGATGAAGAACACCTCTTGAGAAGTAATGGGGGAACATCTTGTGTATGCTGAGGTCACTTAGAACTCTAGCAACAAGAATGTAAATCTGTCCCATAAGGTATTTGGCACTCGGAAGAACAGGTGGAATTATAGCACAGTATGAGATCGTGGAGCTCGCTGCAAAATGAGCCGCAAGTAGCTTGGCCCTGTACTTAGAGCTGACAGCTGGAATGTTGTTGTGAATAATCTTTGGAATTGATGACGAGGCAGTATTATATTGATTCTTTTCACGAACGACCAAAAATTTTTACACACATTTGATATTGTAGTATTTTTTGCATGGATCTTTGAACATAGGTGAATTTGGCTCGCCGCATTTTTACATTGCAATCATTTCTGGCACGCATTCTATTTTTTGTCGGTTTTCCTCTGTGGTATTTGTTTTTTACAATCGAAAGCTTACCTTCCTATTCCTAGATGCCTCTTTGAAGCTAAAATTATATCATTCATCATCCTTCGGTTTGACAGACTTAATTCTGAAAGGAATAGTCATTCATACCAATGTAAATGATGTTTGTGATCGCATCAGTGGCGGCAACCACGTCACTATTAAGGAACAATAGCGACCAGTTAAATTTCCTAAAGAATGTATTAAGGCCGTCCCAATTATATTGGATAATAAACCGACAACCACATATGGTTCTAACTCGTAATATATTGTATGTACTATTTAATGGGAATTATAAATATATTTCTCACCTGACCAAAAAGTTTTCCTTCTTCTCGAAGAACTAAATTGCAAATTTGTGCGCGCACCAATAAATGACAATCGTCAAGTACTGTATTGAAAAATCGCCTCGTTGGCAAAAGTGCCTCCAAGTCAATGATAAACTCAAGAAACCGTTCACAATAGCGTATTGTATTGCTGTCGACATCTCCATTGGCTGGAATAGCTTCCAAAATTCGCAGAAATCTTATTATTAAATTCTGTAAAACCAAAATAACATGTAAATTGCAACAACTGATTCTTTTTTCACAAAAACATACTTGCAAAAAATGTCTTTCCCACTCCACCTCAGGTTTATTTTCAGATTTTTCCCGCTTTTGAATTCTCTTCCAATATTTTCTCCACTCCGGAATTTCACGAAGTTCCTGCTCTCGACGTTCTTAAAAAATAAAATCAAAATTAACATTGTATATCTTCAACTATGTCAAAAAGTTCTGATATTTACTCGGTTGCAAGCAAGTCCACATGGAAAGCGAAACTAATCGTTTGGCCTGTTCCCGACAAATTTCAATTTCCATGCTTTTAAAGCAATGATTAATAAATACAAGCAAGGCGGTCTGTTCATGGATAACAAATGGACTAAGATATACGTTGTCTTTTGTCAAGCATGATTCCAGTACTAGCCGGAAAAATTTTGGAAACTCGTCGGGGTTTTTCTCAAAAATTGGCCAAACAGCAACATGTTCACGAAACTTTTCATTAACCATCACAACAATGGACATCATGTGGGCATGTGTTGATTCTCCTCCTTTGTAATTTGGCCACAGATAATTTTCCAAGTACTGGCTGAATTCTAGCATCATAATCCGTCGAATAGCATGCTTAGACTCGTTGATTTCTCTAACGTAAATCTCTTCAATTATATTAGCATTGAACGGCAGATGATCCGATTGGGTTTCGGGTGACCAGTATGTCGCAGCGAGCTATATGGATATTTAAAACCAATTTTAGAAATTATTTTATCAAAATAAAAGCGTGTGCACATTTACTTGTGAAATAACATCGGCATTAATTTGAGATATAGTCACGACTGGAACCTTGCACTTGGTTGGCTGTTGGACATTTGTGTCACCATGTTGCTTTTCTTTCATTTTAATAAAAAAAGAACTTTTTACAAGACAAGACACAATAATACAAGAACAATGTGATTTTCTTTATTAATTACTTGGAAACGTATGATTGATCACACTGCAATAGTTAAATTATTATTAATAAACAGACTATCGCTAAATTCAAAAAGTTGTCTGACAGCTGCCGAGTGGTGTCAAGAATATCAAGCTGTCAATTCGGTTGAAGTGTTCATTCGACTTCCTTAATGTTTTAAGTTCACACTAATGTCGTTTTTTGTTGTTCCTTTCCCCTTCAAAACGACTCTACCGTAGAGCGAAAACAGATCTGTATATTTTGGAAGATTTACCCCTCTTTATACTAACACAACAACAACACATCCAACAAAAAAATGTAAACAAAAGATTTTCGCTTTCGTGTTCGATTTCCCTTTAGAAAAAATCTGCGCTCGAGCTCGCTCTGAAAAAAAATTATTATGTGTTTTTTCTTTTGTCTACAACAAAGAACATAGATATTACATATCTGATAAATCCAGTAAATCCGTTAATTTTTTTCTCTGATCAGAACTGTCAGATCAAAAAAATTATCTGTTGTGTTTTTTAGTATAAGAGAAAAGTTTTATTACTTACCTGCATGCTCCATAGTAGTCATGTCTTATGATTTAATAACTAAGAAACAACTACAGCTTTATAAAAATAATAGATGTTATACACGGCGTTACCCGGGACCCGCCGACCCCCGCCGTCAAGTCAACGTTTAGACCTACCAAAAGCTATAATAACAGGCGTTCTCTGGCTCTCCCCACTGACTAAACCAAACTGATCGATCCCTCCCTCGCAGAAACCACCACACACCATTGAGTCCCACTTCCACCTACCCGTTACTGACACAAAACTTTTGGCTATAACGTCCGGGACCTCTATATATATATATATAAGACGTTTTCTAATCGTGAGTTATGGTCGCTAGTTCATACATGAATCCATTGGAAAACGGCACTTTTTCAGTTTTTCCTGAATTTTCCAATTTTCCAGGTTCCAGGTTCATTATCATCCCCGAACTTTTACGAATATTTAAAAAGAAAAATGAGCCAAATCTGTAGACCAGACAGACTGAGTTATTTTCTCATTTATAATATGTTTTAGTATAAGGAAATAAGGATAGGGATAGTAAGGAGAAGGATTCTACTTTTTTTTCAGAGTAAAAAGATCAAATCTGGAAATTATCGGAGTGTTACAAAAAACCACTCAGAGAAATAAATTTTTTCTCATTAAAAACGAAAAAAGCGCCTTCTGAATTATGACAGTTAAAATATCTCTCTGTGTCAATCATATCACGCAATACGCAATACTTCAACTTTATCGTTCACAGGTAGATGTCATCATCTACGTTGTATGTGTACTTCATAGGTACAACGCTTACTATAATTACCCTTTTCACATGGGCGTAGTGTAGTGTGTTTTGCAGAACGTTAGTATTATCTCGTAATTTGTTCCCGTGGAGCGTAGCGATCTGTACAAAATTTAAACAATTGTTAGCGTGCTCTCACAATGGAAAAACGTAATACTTAAGACTTACAGGATTTTATGTATTTTGATTTTGGCAAAAAAAATTGCAGAGATCAGTGATAATGCGAGATAATGATAGCTCTGAAGTATATGGTACCAACCCGACCGAAGTTGTGCCAGGGTTTTCCGGGCAGCGACTTTTCGCTGTTATTTATAGGGGGGGATGTGTACCAAGGACCCTGTTAACCTTGCTTGAGGAGACTGCTGCAGAGGCTGTATTATCGTGTATACTCTTTGAGGCTGAACGGAGAGTGGTGGGATTCCAGGTGGCCGGTATGACTGGGTTTATACAGTCTCTGAACTTCCTGATGTCTTGACGTATGTAGCGTAAAGGCAACTCACTGACAGTGATGTCCTGAACTGGGTGTCCGGGGTTGTGGCAGGCTAATAAGAACTGCTTTGACAACAGTTCATTGTGTTGCCTGACGGGGAGCATGGACGTGAAGATGAAGATGATAGGGTTGGTTATGGAGTGGCACACAGTTGCGATGCGAAGGACTGTGGTTTGCCTGGACTGGATATAATTCCATTGAGTGTTACTTAAAAATGACGTCCAGATGGGGGTGGCCAAGAGCTTTATACGTCGTCATAAGGACTTATTTGTCCTTTCCCCATGCGGTTCCGGTTAGGGCTCTAAGAACCCTATTACGACTTTACTGCAAATATTTTTACGTACCTACAGTAGGTAAGGAGATTGTTGAATATGACCCCTAAAATTTTAGGGTTATTGACTGTAGGGATAGTTTCGTTGTTAATACGAATGTCAAGTCAAAGCTTGACTTCTTTAGTCCAAGAGGTGAAAAGTGTAGCATATGATTTTTGGGAAGCGAGGTGTAGTTTCCTTTTCTTGAAAAATTCAGATAGCTCTGTCAGGTAGGAATTTATCCTATGTGTGACCTTACATCTGCACCGGAGGCAGCAACAGAGCAATCATCAGCGTAAGTGATCAGTTTAACGCCAGTAGGCATCGAGACGTGCAGATTAAATAAGATGGGAGAGGAGGGGTCCTTCCTTGTGGGACTCCCATCTTAAGTTTCCAATGCTTTGAGCAGGAATTTCTGAATTCCACATATGCGCTGCCATTTATGTAGGCTGAGAGGAACCTTTTGATGGAGTCTGGGAGAGTGGAATTCAGTTGGTAGAGAGGTCAACCGTGTCGAAAACCTTGGACAATGGGAAATCCGATCTACCGTAGATTGGTTTTTTGGAAAAAACGAACAACAAAAAAAAAATATAATAAATATAAATATAAATGAGCTATCTCCCAAATATTTACGATATAACAAATGAAGAAAATTATAAGAAAATAATACTAACACAGGTCATTAATCTAATAAAAAATATGACCTTTTTATTTGTGTTATTATTATTATTTTATCAAAATAATGATGAAAATGTTGACGCAAATACAATTTTACTACATTAGACAGCAGACTAAAGGAATTAACCTTAGCTGCAGGCCAGTCTAGTCTGGAGAAAATTGCAATCAAAAACAACAATAAAAAAAAACATTACATTAACTTGATCATTAAGGCCACGATATATTCCTAAAATATGACATTAAACTACGCGTTAAAATGCTGTATATGAGCAGTAATAACAGTTACAGTAAAAGCTTCGTTATTAGAACAATTGGAACTGCAATTTTCAATGTTTCTTGATGCATGCCTTTAGTATTAAAATTTGAATTTAAACCTTTTCTTAAGATTTTATACGACTATGTTCGTATGATATAATAGAGTATCGTAATATGATATTACGCTCATTATCATTATAATTTGCACGCAATTATTAAAGCTGTTGCAACAATTAGGCTGCCTACTGTAAAATAAAATTGTTGTTGTTCATATATAATAAAATCCATCAGCTATGAATCTTGCAAAGTCCAAGTGAGGCTTAAGCGCTGCGGAAGTAGTGTTTATTGTTAAACGAGCTTAACTTAAAAAATGATTTTTTCAACAGCGTCAGCAACAGACGATTTTAACAAAATTATTTTTTTCGGATTCGTGTTTAGCCTGTGGGCTTATTGGCTATGGACACGAAGGCATTTCTACTGGTTTGCTCTCAACTTTCCGGGACCCAAAGGACTACCTCTTATTGGATCATTGTATAAAATGTTCCGAATGAAAGGTAATATGTACGTATATGTTCGTAAATAAAAATTTTAAGTTTATTTTGATTATATGTATAGCTTGAGGTGATGATAAATATTAATAAAACTTTACCTACCTTAACTATACATACTATTAGCTAGTAGATGATTTAATTACCAAATAACATTAACAGTCTTCTTTGTTTAATTCAAATAAATTTCAACTTTTATTTTAAAAAGTAACTGTCAATTAACTGATTGATTTTATTACGAAAATTTAACAGACATTTTCCCCAGAATAAGTGATATTTTTACTGCATATAAGTCATACACAGTTTGCATGTGGTTTGGACCATATCCTTTCGTGATGACTGCTGATCCTGAATTTATCGAAAAAGTTTTAACTTCCTCCGAACTTGTTAACAAATCGACAACATTTTACAAGTCTATTGCCACTTCTCTTGGCGATGGATTAATTACCAGTTCAGCTCCTAAATGGCATCATAATCGCAAACTTATCAATCCGACATTTAGCCACAAAGTGCTTGTAAGTTTCATTCCGATTTTTAATAAAGGAACGCGCTCAGTTCACCTGAAGCTTGATAAAATAATTGGATGCGGTGGGCAAAAGTTGGCCACCATTTTTCAAAGAGCCGCTCTGAGTATATCCGTTGGTAAATGATTTTCAGTTTATATATATGTATATCTTTACTATGCTTATAGTTTTGACTTTACATTCTGTCTAGAAACGACTATGGGTAAAGAAATGCAGGAAGGTGTGCAGGTAGACGATACTCTATCGCTTCAGTACGAATTGTAAGTTTACCTAACTATTTAACTATTTCTAATAATACAAATCGCATCTCAACATTTACTCTTTAGTATGATTAAGGAGGTGATGAAGGAAATAATGTGCTCGATGGTAAAAATGGGCCTAATTATCAAATATGGTTTCAAGTATCAGAAATTTAAAATCGCTTTGCGTACTTTTGTCGATGGTGTAAGTTAGTATTTAGGCGAAGATAGAGCTGGGATATATTATAGAGTAACCCTTTTTCTAATCCTAATGCCAAGCAGTTGATTCGTCAGAAACTAAGCGAGGCTCCAATAAAAGAAGACGCCTTGAACGCGAAAGAGCAGGATACGTCTATTAAGAAGAATCCGAACATTTTTATAGATCAAGCTATTAAGATTTATCAACGAAACCAATTCGATTGGGAAAATCTAATCGATGAATCGAATACTATTGTTATTGGAGTATGTTTTCTGTGCAATTTGTTCAAAATGTCTGTGTTTTTCAACTATGCTTCCATATAGTCTTTTGAAACCACTTCAAATGGCACATTCTCTACCTTTGTTATGCTAGCAATGCATCCAGAGATTCAGGAAAAACTATTCGAAGAGCTGGTTACTGCATTTCCCGACAAGGAGTTCGAAGTGGAATACGAGCATCTGGAAAAACTTAGTTATCTTGATATGGTCGTGAATGAAACTTTACGTTTGGCTCCATCCGTTCCCTTGATGGGAAGAGAAGTTGTCAGCAATACGCAACTGTTGAAGGACATTCCTATTCTGCCGAAGGGAATGCAAATTGCTATTTCCATCTATCATCTGCATAGACGAAAGGATATTTGGGGACCAAATGCACATCTTTTCAACCCGGATAATTTTCTACCGGAAAATCGTGCCGGGAAGCATCCGTACGCCTATATTCCATTTTCAAAGGGTATCCGCAATTGCATTGGTAAATTTTATTCTCAAGTGTATAACAGTTAAGCTAATTGATCTTTATTTGTGTTTGATTGTTCTTTTAGGTTGGCGTTATGCTCTTCTCTCTATGAAAGTAATGATCGCCAAGACAATACGGAAATACAAATTTACAACTAAATTCAAATACGATGATCTGGTTTTTGTCGAAAGCATCACACTAAAATACAACAAGGAGCCATTGTTGGAAGTTTACAAGAGATAGAGTTGAACAGATAATGACTACTTATGGATTTTAGAATTAAACTGGCGCAACATCATATTGTTAAAGATAAATTGATAACCGATTGCAATAAAAATATCCATGCAGTAAATTAGTTAAGCTCGAAATATTTGTTTATCACATTCAATAGGAATTGAACTTAGTAAGCGAATGATTTGCAAACTTTAACTCAGTGCTGATTGAATTAGTTGTTGCTATATAGTATATTACATAACGAGCGAGGAAGTGGACGAATCTAACTTTTCAGGTAGTAATGTAGCTATTTTCTGCTATGCTCAATGCAAAACTACTGTTGAAATGTGTTCGCTGAGACTGCAGTAAATAACAAAAGTATTTTCTATGTTAGCGCACTAGTGTCGATAATGTCTACTTTCGAGGGTAGTGTAGGAAACAGTCACTTTTGTCTATGGTCGTGTGAAAAATAAGTTATAGATTTGTTGATTTTGCATGCTCTCTTTTTTGCTGTAGTTCATTGATTCCACACCACTTTGTACTTTTGTAACAACAAAAGATGTAAGTGAGGAGCTCTTATAACAATATTTTATAGAACACATTTTTCGCCTCATAAACTATTTGTAATTAGATGCCATGTCTATGCTAAAGCCTCTTCATCCGAACCTCGAAGACTTAACGCGTACTTTGCTCTCTTACATTAAGCTTTGAGAACTACACATAAATACAAAAGTTTCACCTGGATTTTGTAGCATTTACCATTTTTAGTAACGTTGAAAATTGCTAATAAATGATTTAGTACAATTAAATATCAGAAGGCCGATTTTTGTCGCAAAATGAGGGTACCCTCACGAAGGTAAAATCGGCCTTCAAAATGGCTTATTTGATTTTCACGTTATGTCAAATGGCTAAATTTGTTAATTGTAATATGTGTAATGTGGGCGCCGTGGCTCAGTGGATAAGAGCATCGACTTCCGAGCAGGAGGTTCGTGGTTCGAATCCCAGTAACACCAAAAGTATTTTTCACGGTGTCCCACCACTCGCGAAAGTCTGACAAACGTCCCAGAGTAATAACTTGTCACGGAAAGCTTCTCAATTCGCCGCTGTAGTTGCGGAATTGTGTCTATACCTACTGGTGGAGCTCTGAATAAAATCAGAACAAGAAGAGTGTCCGAATCTTGTCCACTGGGAGGTTGCATTGAGGCGAACAGCCGCGCTAGTAGCAACTGGTCTGCTGAAAATATCGAGTGTGTTGGTTGAACAGTATGTCATGTGCAGCGGAGAGGGTGGCGTGGAGTGCTTCACTCATACATACATAGATCGTTGGACTTTGCTTAGTTTGTTGTGATTTACTGCTTTGTCTAAGACAATCCACCAGACCACCACACCGTACAGAAGTTTAGGTCTTATTACCGAAATATAAAGCCCATGAGTGATATGGGGCTTAAGACCCCATTTGTTACCGATGGCTTTTTTACAGGAGAAGAGTGTCACTATGGCTTTTCGAACTATTACTTGTATATTAGGTTTCCAGCTTAGCTTTCTGTCTAGAATGAGATCCATATATTTAGCTTTATCAGAAAAGGATGAGCTTGTGCCCTTTATAGAGGTTGGGTCAACATGTGGAATTTTATATTTTCTAGTTAAATGGACAAGTTCTGTTTTGTGTGGGTTTATTCCCAGACCACAACGATCTACCCATCTAGTTAGCTTGTCAAGAGCATTCTGTAAGAGTTCTTTCAGGGTATTTAGGTGTTTTCTGAAATGGAAATAGAGCAACGTCATCCGCATATGAAATCACACTGCAGCCCAAAAATCATTGTTTGTCAATGGAAACATCTGTATTGAAAGTAATTTCGAATAAAACTGTCAAACAGTTATTAAAATTTATTTCTCTTTGAATCCATTTCAATCGCCCATTATTGGACGGAAACTTGTCCCAAATAAATGATTCTCAAAAGGTCTTCTATTTTGCAAATTGGTTATTCCAATTATCACCCATACTTCTTAAAATTGCCTGCTTCTAATCTAGTGAGCCGCAGTGCATAAGCTAATACACATAAATAAGATTATACACGAGACCTGATTATTGTTACAAGAATTCTAGAATGTAACCGATATACTTCAGTCTACAGTACGAGTTCTTATAAAAATTCATGAAGAAATGTAAGAAAAACGAAACTTTCCTTTTAATCTGTATAGTTTCTTATTCCTGTTTTTAATTTTCAATTAAATTGCAATGCGTACTTGTTCTTTAAAAGGAATCTTCTAACTTTATATAAATAAACAAAAAAAGATACATATTTAAAGTACATAATATTGTATAAAAAATTTTGAAAATAAAAAATAAAAAATAAAATAAAATTGCCTCTTCTTCAAGTTCATTCTGTTGGCTTTGTTTTAAAATTAAGTATGTTATATACTTTACATTTATTGCGAAGCAAGTTGCCATGTCATTTTTCGGTTTCGTTTTTTTTTGTTTTTGGTTTTTTCCGCATACAACAAATTCATTGAAAATAATGTATAAAATGTAAACTTTATGCAGTTTTTTGTTTGGCCGAATTTGTTTAGGCTTTTTTAAATCACATCAAACATTAAAATAAAGAAAGAATATAAACGGAACTGTCTACGGAGCTGCACGCGGCCCATCTATTGGCATCGCATGCAAAACCTCATCAAGCAGCTGTAGTGCCCGATGCAAATGTACCTCGATCCAACAAGGCGTCTCTTTAATAGATTGTCTTGGATAGTCAGGTCCCCAGCCTTTGACGAAACTTAAACGTAAAATACAAAGTCGACGTAAGTCATCGACGCCTATACCAGCTGCTGCTGTCAGACCTAAAAGTTGTACAAACAAAAAAGGAATCTTAATAAATAAAGCAAATAAAACTTTGTCTGGATGTCTGTATGTCTGTTCGCGATTAGTTCGAAGACCGTTCATTCGATATAGCTGAAACCGTGCCGTTGTAGGGAAGGAAGGGTGGGTGGATGTTTCTAGGGGGTTAATGTCATGATGGTGTTGAGGGGGTTGACGTGGTGGGTGGCTAGGTATAGTTTGTATGAGATTGACTCGAAGTCCGTGCACTTGATAGATTGAGGTGATATATGTAGGGGGAGTGGGTTTGGGGTATCTTACAGTGGGTCTTGGTGGTACTTGGGTTGGGTAGTGTGGTGGAGGCAGTCAGGCAACGCTGGGTATTTCAGCTAGTAATACATACAAATGATAAGAATTTGGTTGTACAGTTTGACACTTACTCCGTGATGGTCCACCACCTCCCATTTGCTGAGAACTGGGTAAACCAGCAACAGCAGCTGCTTGTGCTGCTGCGGCAGCTTGAGCATTTGTGGCTAACGAATGCATTTGCTGATGGCACTGTCGCAGATCGAAAACCTGGGGAGATTGAAAAATATATACTGAACGAAGACTGTACTCTAAAGAAATAGCTAGGTACTTACTTTTATACAAGCTGCCGGATAAATCTTATGCACGGCATCGCCGGGTGTCCGTCCAGCTTCCCGATCTAGGTAATAGCTTTGCACAAAAACTGAATTATCACTGAGGCATCGCAGCCAGACATCTCCTTCACCGCGTAAATCTAATTGCACACCTTTGCCAATGTGTAGTCTTTTTCGATAGAAGAAGGCAACTTTAGTGTTCAGTGGAAAAAAAAACTATAATTTAGAAATGTACTCCAACCTAGCTCTCTCCGACTGTTCCGTACGATGAACATTACTAAGCGCACCCAAACAAAAACGATTACCACCTGATGGATCCACGTAACCATCAATAATAACATTTGTTTTTGCCGATGGCACTTTAAATGTCTCGCCCACTTGTGTGTCTAATTCGAAATATGCTATTGAACACCAATACTCGGGAGCAGGTTGACGCGAAAGCAGTCTTGGCTGTTGTCCAGTAGTTAACTCGCCAGACATAGGTGTGTTCCCTAGAAGCAATTGGATTTAAATCGGCAAAAAACATAAACTAAATTACAAGTAATACGCAATCTCATACAATATCCTCCATGCAAAGTTCGCAGATCCGGTGGCTGCATCGATTGCGTGTAGGTAAGTGTACTCGAACCGGTCCAGGTGCCCTGGGCAGCGACCGCTGCTACTGCTGCGGTAACCTGTCCACCACTGCTACCGACACCTCCACCGCCACCGCCACCTTGCTGACCAGTTTGTACTGCGGCCTGTGGTTGTGATGAACCTGCTGGGTGCGTAAAAGGCTGCGCGGAATTTGCTTGCTGCTGTTGGCCGGCTACGTTAACATAACCATTTTGTTGCATGTGTGGTGATACAGACTGTTGACCACTTCCACCAGTGGCACTGTTGAGTGTTGCAGCAAATTTTACTTCAGCCGAACTGGCCATTTGTGATGTGTTTGGAGCACCGCCGTAATATGACGAATGTTGTCCGCCTCCACTGTCGTTGCCTTGAGATTGTTGTTGATTCTGTGCGGGTTGTGAATTCGATGAAGGATCTGTGGGGGAGATTTGCGACATGTGACCAGCTCCACCGTTGCCCCCGCTACCAGATGATCCACCACCACCGCCACCAACTGAAAGACTCGCTTGCAAAGATTGTGGTCCCCCCGAATGCTGCGGATTTTGTGTCTGTGGTGGCGGTGGTGGTGGTGGCATTACGGTAGCAGGATTCATCGGGCCAGGTCCTTGCAATGGCATAACATGGGGAAGAGCTGTGAAAAGTAGCAAGTATGGAAGAGGAATTTAATATTACAAAGAACAAAAATCACAGCCCAAAACTCGGAAAGCTTCTAATTACAAAATCAAATAGATAGTAGAAAAAGATAAAAATAAAAATGGAAACTTAAAATTCCCTTCTTACAGAGCGGATGTGGTTGTTGTGGTGCTTGATGTTGCCCGCCTAACCGCGGTGGCGGTGGAGCCATCCAAGCACTCCGCGGACCATCAGGCGGTTCAATTTTTGGTATTGTTCGGCCCGCGGAGAACATTGCACTCATTTGATTTGGATCGGTGACTACTTTTATCGAAATAAACAAATAGCAAAGAAAAAGCTTTATAAATAAAACGAGACACAATTCGAAAATAAACATAAAGAAATAAAAAAGAAAGACACAACAGCAACATAAGAAACTACAAAATTCACAATATTAGTCATAAATAAATGGTAGCGAGCTCACCCGGTCCTTGTGGTCCATAGCCATAAGCGGCTGGTCCGGGTCCGACCAGTTGTGATGGATGGTGTTGAATCGTACCGATGTCGTTGCCATCTATGTCCATACCACCACCGCCAACAAGCGGCCCAGCTGTGTATTCATCTTTTACCAAGCGACTAGGGCCCGACTGCAAACTGAGACCGGACAAGTCTATGCCCGGCGACACAACACGTTCGTAGTGGTAGGGATTTACACAAACCGAATCACACTTGAGATCGAATGCATAGGCGCAATATTTTACGTGTTTAAGTTCGTTTTTGTGAAGATCTGGCCAGCGCCAAATTCGAGCGTAAATGACATGTGGGAATCCCTTACGGCCGGCAACCTTAAGAGAGAGAGAGTTAGCAAAAGTCTCATAAATAATTCAAGAAAATTGAAATATAATTTTTAAGCCTCTTTCTTGCGGGCTCTCTACTGTCTATAGTTTGTAAACAAATCTTCATGTTGCCATGTGCTTACCTGCAATCGTCCATCGAGAGTTCTCTGAATGGTAACGCATTTGCTTGGATGTGCTCCATTAGTTGTTATCGCTGTTATCAAAGAGTCCAGTTCGTCACGCTTCTCTTTAAGCTTCTTCACTAGCGACTCAATGGCACGCTTAGCGAATCCCTCGCTTTCGCCACCCTGCCGATGGCACATGAGTGAATGTACAATGCTGAGACATGCGTCAGCAGATGTTGGCGCTGACGTTGAGGGCGGAGGCATTTGATTCATTTCACGAACCATTATTGCTGTATAGGGTGTGTTTGTGAATGTGTGTGTGTGTGCAAGATGAGATTTAAGAAGAGATGGCTAATTACAATTCGAATTCAGTCTTTTTGTTTGTTGGTGAACTTACCATCCGGTGGAGCAATTGCCTGAGCATACAAATGTCCAGCACTGCCGCCTCCACCCGCTAGGCCAACCATTCCTGGATAATCCTGGGGAACACCCAGGCTACTCCGGGCATCCACTTCGCCGGCGTTATGAATGCCGCCGTCTCCAAAAGAAAATGACGACAAGAAAGCGAATGGCGTGGTGGGGAGCAGCGCGAATGTCAAAAGTAACAAGCAGCAATTTGCTAAATAAAAACAAAACACACTACTGTTTTTTTTTCTTGTTTACAAATAATAGTGTTTTGTTACTGAATTCAAGCGAAATTCATTTAATTTGCGGTAACTGGATATTTTGTGATCGAATAGCAGTATTCCAACTAAAAACACAGTCACAATTGAATCGCCAGAGAATTTTCCGCACCACAAACACGAAGCTTTCAGACACAGCAGACAGCACTAGCCATACCCATAGCACAAACACTTTGAATAAATCTTTCCGCGTTGCCTTCTTTCTATTCACTCTTCAACGAATTTAGTTGAAATATTACCTTCTTTGGTCTTTTATTCTGTTCAATATAAAGAAAATAATAAGACTGCAACTAAGAACTCAGCTGCCAAAAAGCTAGCAACAAAAACTTGCCCCATCAATTCAAGAATCCCGTGTAAAAACCATCGGATCGCCGCTGCAGATTCAATCTTCAATGATGAACTTAAAAGAATGGCGCCTGTGCAAATTTGATCTGAATGAAACTGCAATGCAACAATTGGAAATATTAAAACTAATGCGTACAAGCCTGTCTGAATAAGTTAATTTGAATTTATTTTCTTTTAAAAATAAATATCATAAAGCAATGAACAGAATAGCACATTAAGTTGTTCTTTAGAGGGGATAACACATATCCGTTGCGTCCGTTGCGGCGACGTATTTAACTGAAAGGTCGATTAAATACGCGCGTTCTTATAGCAAGTGTCCAATAACTAATTCATGTGACGGAAGCGATGACCAACTGTCAACTATTCTGTCCGGCAAAAGCTTTCACAGTTTTCTCACGGCAGTTTGAAGTTAATTTTGGGATTAGTTTTTGTTTGCCTGTACGGCATCAACGACTACCTCGACGCAATGGATTCTATGGGCTAGGCCCTAAGCTAATTGACATAATTACTAATTAATAATCTGTATATATAAAAGAGACGTGTTTGTACGTACCTGATAAACTCAAGAACACTATTTGTCCGAGAGATGATGCGGAAAGGGTTCAATGGGGGGTGGACGATGGGTTGTTGGGTTTTTCGATGATGAGGTTTTATTTTTGAAGTTATACTTCTTTAGGCGCGCTTAGGGGTTAAAGGAAATCATTTTGATGCGGATCTGGAAGTTGATGTATATGACATTACATTAGTGTTTATTAAATACCTTGCGATTTACGCGACATCTACATTCTATTAGAAAATTGCTGATGCAGCAGTTGGTGTATAGGCTTGACTAGGGAGTAACCGAAATAATTTTGATGCGGATGCCGATGTGAAATTTCGAATTTGTAACTGAAATCATTTTGATGCAAATTAGAAAATTCGAATGTGTAACTGAAATCTGAGATCTGGCCAATAGGGTCTGGAATTTTATCTTCAATTTTGGGAACTAAGACATTTATCAAGCGATATGTAGGTATGTAGCACTATTTATGCCTTTTAATTTAATCGTAATGTCGGCCACTACGTCAAAGAAGTTTAACTTCAACCGCGCCTAAAGGTTACACGTTCATCATTTTTTTTGTTGGTTAGTTGTGAATCGGAATGGGGAATCGATGGTGCGTTTTTGTCATTTTTGATTACGATGGGGGGTGGTTAAAGGGGACGTGATCGCTTGGGATGGGGTCGGTGGTAAGCAATTGAGTGCCGGGCTATGTGCGCGGGGCTATGGGTATTGATCGGCTGATTGAAGTGATGTATAGTGGTTTGGAAGAAGGCGTCAAGAGGTGGTGATGGCGACCGGTGGGGGTGATACATCACACGTGACCACGGCAACCACGGACAGTATAATAATATTTATCTAAGAGAAGTAAAAGCTTTAAAGGAGTGGTCCAAAGTATAGCTTCTAGCTAGTTGGGACCATTCGTGTTGTGCGTGTTATCTTTTTGCACAAAAATGTAATTGTAAATCTTTCCACAGACAGTTATAACCCTAGAACATTTGTCAGACATTCGTGGGAGGTGGGACCGTGTCAACGATTTTTTATGTTTATTTTTTGGGAACTACGGATCCTACTAATTACCAATAAACCCTAAAATGTCTTCATAAGCTGTATTGTATTTGAGTATACATTTTTTGGCCTGCGACTTTACTATCATACTATTAAAGATAAAATACACCGAGTACGTTATGCGTAGTAATATACATAATCCATTTTTGTTGACGAATTAGCCGGACTTCGACTTCAAGTACTGAAAAATGTCAAGTAATATCATCCGATACTAGAACTTCATACCACTATTTTTTAAAATTGTAATACGCACAACGCACAACACGCTCGGTGTAACTTATATTTTATATATATATGTACATTAGTATTTGCTGGGAGAAAAACGAATAACCACAAATACTATCTTTTAATTACTAAAATTATCAACTATATTATACTATCTACTATACAACTGTGATATATATATTTAACAAAATATCATTGATACCAACGCATAAAACATATTGAATTTTATTATATTTTATTTTGGGAGTCGTAACGTAAGAAACTGCGCGATGACGGCACTATTTCATCTAATGTCAGTTTTTTTTTGACATCAAGATGCCAAACTAAATACTAAAGTTACCAACAAATTTGTACAGATGAAAAACACTGCAATTGGAGTTGGAGCTGATTAAAAAGCAGGCAACAAACAAAATAATTATGTGTAAAGTGCTGCATTGAATCAAGATTTTATAAAATTAATTTATAACATATACAAAAATGAAATATTCAACATCCCCAACTCCTTCTGTGGTAGGATCGTACACAAGTCGTGATTCAAACTATGGTTATACCAATACATCCCGGGGTCAATCACCACTGCCACCTCCTGCGAATCATCCGCGCGATTGTCTCTCTGCAACAACGAAAAGTTACAAATATCTACGTCGTCTGCTAAAATTCAATCAAATGGATTTTGAATTTGCCCTTTGGCAGATGTTGTATCTATTTATAGCGCCACAAAAGGTCTACAGAAACTTCAACTATAGGAAACGTAAGTATCGCTTTCCAATATGGTCCATTTAATTTTAATTCTAAGCAAATTGTAGAGACAAAATTTCAATTTGCACGAGATGATCCAGCCTTCCTGGTTTTGTTGGTAGTTTGTTTGTGCAGTAAGTTTGGCAAAAAAAAAGTAGTACGAGTAGAACATAAAAACTAACTCTATGTCTTTATAGTTACTTCCGTGGGCTTTGCATGGGTACTGGGACTACATTTCTGGCAAAGTGTGTCGTTCGTATTATATGTTGTTTTTATTGATTGTATATTTGCGGGTGTCATTGTGGCGTCATTCTTTTGGATTGTGACGAATCGCTACTTGAGAAGTAGCTCATTGGAGCCAGATATTGAATGGGGATACGCATTCGATGTCCATCTGAATGCATTTTTTCCGCCATTGATGTTGCTGCACTTTATACAGTTGTTTTTCTTCAACTGGCTCATTAGTCAGACGTGGTTCATATCAAGATTGATTGGAAACACTTTCTGGCTGCTCGCATGTGGCTATTATGTATACATTACATTTTTAGGATACAATTGTTAGTGAATTTTACATACTAACTTTCTATAACTACTATTTATATCTGGATAATTCTTCTTGTAGGTATACAACATTTGAAGAACACTCGATTAATCTTAATTGCGCTTCCGATTATATTTCTTTTCTACTTGGTCACAATGATTATCGGATGGAATATAACTGTGTCGTTTATTATGTTTTATAAATATCGCGTATACTGATACTGTCTGTTACGAAGTTTTTGTAAAATATTTTCTGAGTAAATTTACACATACATATTTTTGTAATGCATTAATTTAATATAATTAAAAGTTTGTCATAATAATTACGGTTAACGATATTAAATTATAGCAATAAAAAATAGTCAATAATTAATCTTAAACAAATTTATTTAGTTTTTTATTTCGTACTTCAGCGGCACAGAGTACTTTAAGTAAATGTCTAAAATGGTTCGCTTCAATGAATTAAATTTCGTCCAGCACGAAATCAAGAATCAATAGCAAAAAAAATAGTCAATAATTAATCTTAAATCTTTTTTGTATTTCATACTTCAACAGGACAAGCAGAGTACTTAAGTAAGTGTTTAAAATGGTTCGCTTTAGTAATAAAGAATTAAATTTCGTGCAGCACAAGATGCAAGACTATAACTTAAGCCAGCTTAGTTGGTCTTACAAAAGTTCTCTTCCGTCTCATTTTCATTCTCGTCAACTCGAGTTGATGCAAGTGTGAATGAACTTCAGCATAGATTTCCTTCTGCTCCTCCTCGGGTATTGTGCTCCGATATTGTTTCATCAAGTCGTATTTTTCCCATGGTTTTTGATGTTCAATTGCTGTTCTTCTGCGCTTCTCCGTAAGATATTCATCAATATTTGATATACCCTTTAGATTTTGACGTTCCCATCGTTCCAACCATGGACGCGGCCTCAGCACCACTTTTGTTTCATTTATTGGTATTGAAGATCCTTCTGGTAGTATCTCAGGTTCCATATTCATGTCAAATGTGCTAAACTCAGGCAAAGCATCACGCAGGTAAAACAGGTTATCATCCAAACGCTTCTCTAATCGGAGAACTTCGATTTTTTGAATTGTTGGGTCATACATCTCATATAACACTTCTACACCTTGGTGATCTACAACGTTACGCAGAATGAACCTTGCACGCAAGCCACAGCGATCTCGATTAATGCAAATGCCTAAAAGAAACAACATATAGATAGAATCGCATATCAAAGCAGACATTTTTGTGCAATAACAAACCAACAAAACGGCTGACCTTCCCAGGAGCATGCGGATCTGAGCTTGTTACAGCCATAATTGATCCCACATAGAATTCTGGAATATCTATATGTTTGCGCCGGTCTATCATGTCCATCCGTTCAAGTTTCTCACGAAGATGATTGCGCCATTCAATTTTTGGGTCCGGAAGGAATTCCGGGTAAATAAAGCGATAGTTGGAAGGTGCTATCGGTTTTCGTAGTTCAGACAGTGGATTGGTGTTCTGCTGCGGTAGTTTTTGAGCAACACTATTTGGTGTTAAAGAATCTTTCGACTGAGGCCTTGTTGAAAACTTGACTGTAACTAAAAAAATGTTATTCTAAAGTAAGTTAAAACTGACAATCTTCGATAAATACCAAAACGTTTAAAATTATTTTGATTAAATAATTTCAATGAAATTATTGTTCTTGGAACGTTCATTTTTGTAGAAGTTTTTGATTTTTATGCACAAGAAGCCGTGCAATAAAGTATTTTTCATCCAATAACCTACAAAAAATGTATTTTGACAAAAGTCAATAAAGAGTTTGACAATTGTTTTGCTTTCATTGGGTTTAGTACATTTTAAAAAGTAAAAGATTCCATTAAGTTTAACTTCCATTAATGTATACCTTTATTTTAATTTCTTTTTTTTACCGAGTTACTGTTCACAATTAAATTACCAAATAATGAAATGTCAAAATTAATAAATGGACTGTTATTATTATTATTTATTTATTGTTTATTATCCAGTTAATGAAGTTTTTATTCATGATTTTACGGATCCTTTCAAAATCGTGCAACGTAAACGCAACTGCAAAATTAAATGACCGCAAAAGGAAATTTCCTCGGTAAAAGATGGAAAACGAAGTTCATGTATTCAAAAAATATTATAAAGTTAATAACAAAAGTATTAATAGTACTTAAATCATCATATTTTACACTAATAACAAAAATAATGTAAAAATGTAAATGTAAGGAGGAAGTTTTTTTAAACATATGAAATACTGCAATACAGTTGAAAAATAATAATGTTTATTGAATGAACATATAAAACAGAATGAATTATGCTGACATTTGTTATAAAATAAATCATAAGGCGCGTCTGAGACAGCTGAGAGCTCAGAGATTTTCTCTTTGTCCTCACTGACGCGAATTGCATTCAGTCGAACAACATTCTCAGGAAGCTTTCAGCTCGGCAATAAAAAACTTATTAAAGTGAACCGACATAACGAGAAGAGTGCGCATACAAGATAATTTTGTCTTCCGATTCTTACTTAAGTAATCTTGTTCGAGTTATAGAATATACCGAGGATACGGAGCTCTTCGGATCACTGACGCACCTATTGATTACTGATTTCCAACAAATTTAAATACATAAATGATAAAGGGATATAAAAAAATCTAATACATCTATTACTTTTTGCTTATTTTACTTTCTTGTTTCATTTTCATGTCCAGACCCAGACCAAGTCTAGCAGATATCGTCTATGTGTGCGAGAACTTTTTTTTATATTTTTAGGCTAATTCTGATTTAATAAATCATACAAAGGCATGTTTTAAATTTGAAGTAGATTTATATCACCATATCTAAAATATTTATAACAATATTCTTTACTTGTTTCAAAATCAATTAAAAAAATCCAACCTCAACATGACTGTTTGTATAACTTGCACACTATGAAGCGTTATCTATTTGTTCATTAATAAAATTAAATAAAATCCTATGAAAGTATATAAAAAGACTCATTTTGCGGGCGATTTGGGTTCGTGTTGAACTCGGACCGTGTGGCCTTTTACGGCAGCGGCGCTGCGGAGGCCGTAATGATGCTGGCTGGTGCATTGTAGAAATATTTAATTTTGAGTCCCCAAGGATCAACAGAAATATGGATGAAGAAACGCTTTTCCGTATTTTATATTTATAGGCAATGCTGCAACAGTGTCGCTGTAGTTGTATTGGTCCGTAGTGCGACTGTAGCGCAAAGCCGGGCGAATACAATTTGTGCAAATGAATGAGCGAGCAAAATAGATATTGACAATGTGACAGTTACTCAAAGCGTCATAAGTTTCGATGTTGCTGCATTAATCGCCACGCCGTGCGTTGCGTACGTAGTTGATTGAGTTGAAGCGGCTGGCTCGGAATTTTATTATCCGTAGAACTTAATTCTAATCACCATTTCAATTTCATTAGTTCAGTCTTCAGTTCGGAAACTATTAGTGTGTGGTGCGGTAATATTATAGCGCAATTGCAATCGCTTAAAATAACATTTGCCCACAAAACATTGTTGTAAATCGAAGCTCAATTTGCGAAGAGTTTTCGATTTTTATTTTTTTTTATTTCGGGCTTTCTCGTCAATTAAAATTTGACATTTAAATTTTTCTTTTATCTGGTCGCAGCCTCGTTTTGCTGCGGTTATTCGTCAGTGGAATCGCGAAACTTGCAAACACTTTGAATTGTTTTTGCGCTACCTGGGGTTGATTAAAAAGGCCACAAAATTGCGGAGAAAAAGGCGACAATGGCTTTATGCCAAACTTCAGTGGTAAGTTATTGTTAACAAAAAGTTGATTAGAATCATAACAAATTTAGTAACTGAATATAAAAATGGGTGAAAGCAGTATGTAAATTCCTTTAAAAAAAAATCATTTTGTAAATTTTATGAAAAACCGTATTATGCTGGTCCCATATGTTTCCTTGACTCCTAGTCATTTTCTGCTTAATTATAATCTGACCAATATATGGAGACTTTCCCCGACAATGTATTTAATTAAAGATTGACTTTTTATTGGGTAAATATACGAAATTAATAAAATATAAATTTTTCATAGGTTGGACGAACTTTCGCTAATCAGCTGATTGCATACGCTGATGGAGGAGTGTTCTCATACATTTGTAAAAAAGGGGTCGGTCGGTCCTATCAATTTCATCGGCCGTCTATTGTATTTTCACAATTTGAACGTAAAAAGCATTGTTGTGATATTTAAAAAAACTAAAATCAAGACGGTTGTAGATCCCAGATATGATGATAACAATATTCAATGGAATGTTCAAACATATGTTAGTTAACTTTAAATCACAATTCATCAAATTTAAGAGAATTTGGGAGATTCCAGAATTAAAAAGCATTTGTTCATCGTTCAACCATCATTCACTAACGCCGGCATATAATGAATTGATGTTAGTTTTCAGCTGCTAAACATTGTTAATATATAAAAAAGAAAATACCAAAAATTTGGGAAATAATATTTATATACGGTGTTCCAACAAGAGCGCCAGATTCTCTTGTATTAAAATTCAAATTTTTGTATATAAATTTAAAAAAAAAACATTTATTTTTGAATTAAGCAAACATTCTTCATATTCTTAAATCGCGTGGTCTGTACGGGGGACAAATATAAAAAAAAAAATTACCATACAACTCGTATTAACAAAATAGCGGCAAATTTTGGGACACCCTTTAAATTCGGCGCTCTTTTTGGGACACCATTTATTTCTCTACATATTTTCCTTTTAGTTCGATTCACTCGTTTCAGAGATGTTCGATAGCTTCGATACCCTGTTTATAGTAAGAATCGTCGTGTTGGTAAATCTTTTACCACCGAGCCATATTTACAATTTCGGAAACAGAAAATAATCCGAGGGGGCTAAATCTGGCGAATAGGGTGCATAAGGAAGCAATTCAAACTTTAATTCTTTGATTTTGGACATCACGGTGACGGATATGTGAAATGAATTGAATCTTGATGAAACGAAACTCTTTGACAAGTGCGGCCGTTTTTTCTTGATTTCATATTTCCAACGCTGCAATGTAGTTCGCATAATATACACCGTTGATTGATTTTTCTTTTTGTGGATAATCAATGAAAATTATTCCAGGCGCATCCCAAAAAACTGACGCCATGTCCTTGCCTGCAGATGGAACTGTCTCCGCCTTCTTTAGAGTCGGCTCTCCCCTCTCAGTTTTTTGTTTTGACTGTACCTTTGTATCAGGTGTGAAGCGATATGGACCCATGTTTCACGACGCAAAAACTCAGCTTTATTGCTGTGAAACTTCGCCAAACACTCGATTGAAATATCCTCACGATGCTGTTTTTGTTCCATTGTGAGTAATCGCAGCACCGCTTTCTCATGTCCAAATTATCAGTCAAAATGCGATGTATAGCACTTTTTAAAATGTCTCCTAGATTTGCTGTTTCACGAACTTTCAGTCGACGGTCATCCAATAGCATTTGATGGAGTTTTTTCACCATTTCTGCTGTTCTAACCTCATTTCGTCGACCACTAAGATGTTCTTCTTGGCAACTCGTACGGACTCGTTTAAACTCTGCCACCCAATATTTTGTTATTCTAAACGAAGGAGCAGACTCCCCCAGAGTAGAATCTAGCACCGTTTTGATGTTGGTCATTGGCTGAGATATTGTCACGTAGTCTTAGGGAATAAATGAACCGCACACACGAATTCAAACAAATCTTAAGAAGCTGTAGATTGCCCATACTACTACCACAATATATTTCAATACCAGAGTTGAAGAGAGGCATAACCAATGATTGAATCAGCTTTTTCTTCATCTGGACTTACAAGATATCTTTTATCAGGTAGAGCTTATGTAAGATTGACCAAATCATACAGATAACACCGCTTATGTGCAAATCACACGAAAGAGTTTCATCCAGTCTAGAACTGAGCTCACCGCCTTATTAGAGAGCTGGATTTGCTGTACATATATCAGTATCGGCTTAAGCAAGTGACTAACTTGATTCGTGTAAAATTCTTGTCTTGGCAACTTATTACTCTTGGAATTCAGAATAATTTGATCCGTCGAGCCTCACTTAGAGACAGCCATTATATAGTCATTGAGGTAAGATACACCCATCCAGGATTAGAAAGTTTTTTGCATGAGGAACTTCAGAAAACAAATGTATCAGACAATTCATTTATAGTACATGTATTTTGTATTTATGTTAAAAGGAAACCTCTCTGAACCGGACAGATTTTTACAGTCCGTGAGTGTCCGGCTATTGGAGATTTCACTGTATAGAGAATTTAATAAAACAACAAAGTGAGGAGATTTTTGGCATATTTTCCGAGTTACACATGCTCCGCGTATTCACTTGTGCTTGTGGTAATTTCTCTGCGGCATATAAAACTCGACTGTCGCAATAACCAGCGGAACACCAAATCTACGTGCTCTTCTCATACATTTCTTGTAAATTTAACCCAAAAATGGACGAAAAATTAAAATTTATTTTTAGATCATGTGAAGAAATCGAGTATTGAGAATATTGTTTGTAAAAGCCGGTTTCTACCAGCTATAGCTTTAAATTATTTTATCTTTGTTTTGTTCTTATTTGAGTAAATGTGTTATGTCGACATGCAATGGGGGTGAATGTATACTTAATTTATTTAATTGGGCAACACGAAACACACTGGTCGGCGTATAGCTCTCATATTCAAGATATAAAATATAGGTATACCATATTTGAAGTTTTATTTTTTTTTACTGATTGAGTTTTAATATAAGGTCATATTTTTATCATGTTAATGTATATTAATTAAATATTTGATGGAATCTATTCGCTAGCCATCTTTAAAGTAGAGTACACAAAAACTACTGGCACACGTCACGCATTTGCTTTTGCATATGTGTAGTTATATTCTTCGCTCAAAACCTAAGGTTATGTGTTATTAATCATCAACGCACAAGTACCAAATTGTACTTGGCAACGTATAATAGAACGCAGCAATTATTATAGCTTATAGTCTTGCACTTGAACGAAATCCAAAACTCAAAATTATTGTTGGTGCCATTGTCGATGCCCTATAGCTTTTAGACAAATAGCTGAAACAATTGCCTTCCCTTTCTTTTCTAGATTTTGCCCTCAAAATTTTATTCTTTCTGTAATTCATACTATGAGCAAAGCAGTCAATATATATATGGATATACAGGGTGTATCTGTTAAGGTGTCAAATACTGAATGTGCTGATTCCTTGGTTAATTATGAGAAAAAAATCGTATGGGGGTCTAATTGCACCACCTGCGCTTGCGCTGTACGTTTAAATGTTTAAGACAAGACAATGTACATATTTTTAAATTCTTACAACCATTTCCAATATGAAGGTTGTCAAAGTAAAAAACAATGTTTTTTTTTAAATTGTAATCTCGTATGTGGAATGCTCTGCCAAGTTCTGTCTTTCCATATCACTATGATCCACAGACATTCAAGACACAAGCTCATAGACATCTCCTTTTCCTTAACGCCTACGCTGTGCCAAGCATATTGCCGAACATAATAAGGGTGCGAACGAACCCCTTTTTGCGTGCGCAAATTATAAAAAAAACGTAGCGTTTTTTTTACGAAGAAGCGTTCCGTTGATCTTACATCATTTCAAGGCCTGTTACTCTCGATCGCTTCTAGTTACTAGACCGCTGTTGATCTTTTTTAAAACAAAATTAAATGTTTAAGACAAGACAATGTACATATTTTTAAAGTCTTACAACCATTTCCAATATGAAGGTTGTCAAAGTAAAAAAAAAATGCTTTTTTTAATTGTAATCAATCACAAATGCAATTATCTCAAAAAATATTATTCGATAAATTTTGTTGACTAATGCAACAAATTGATGGCACAATGTTTATGCATTCGGTCAACAGGAGCAGGGCTAAAATTAAAAGTTTGTAAAAAGAATTTTAACTTTTCAGTTATTTAATGGCATTGGATTTAATATTCGCTTGGACGACAGGAGACAGCATTGGGTTTTAGAAGTGTTAAACTATATGCTATTATCTTCTCCCCATTTTATTATGCTGTCCAGGTCAGAATTTAACGTGTTTAACATACGTAGTTCTTTGAGTTCCACATTAGAAGTGGAACGTCCCTCCACTCAAACCCATATGGGAAGCTCAGAGTGCTGTCGTCAGCGAAAAAGTGAATTGGATTATAGAAGTAGCAGACAAGAGATCATTAATAAAAATGAAAAATAGTGTTGGGGATAAAACAGAGCCCTGGGGAACGGCAGCGTTTATGAGATGAATTTCAGATTTGAAACCGTCCAAAACAACTTGTATTGACCGGCCCAAAAGAAAGCTTCTAATTCAATGGAGCAGTTTTTAATCGACTTGGACAAAAGAGCTTGATGCAAAACTCCTGAAAGCCTTGGAAATATCAAGTGCAACAACGACTTTGCTTTCGTAAAATTGATGCAATTACTACTACTCGTTGAGATATACCATCAAATCATCAGTAGAATGTGTTGCCCACGAAATCCATACTAATTTCGTTAGTTTCAAGTTTCAAGATATTTCATGAGCTGATAATTGATCATCGTTTCCATGATCTTGGAATGAATTGATATAACTGCTATGGGTGATACAATGTATTTGTGTTTACAGTACAGAGCGCTTAAAGCAAAGGTGCAAACACATTAATACATACATATATTCAAGTTCAATTTGTTAGGAATTAACTGCGCACATTTTCATTTTATTTCACGCTGGTAAAGTTAGTTCGCTAACTCGTACTCGTACGCTCAAGACTATAAATTGTTTGTTGAGAATTCAGAAAAGGTGTTCACATTTTCTCGTAAAGTTAATTGCGTTACGATAAGAAGACGTATGTTTATTAAAATATAGCACCTTAAATAGTATATTTTAAAGTACTATTGAGTAGCTCATAAAATATTGCATTTATCGTGACAGTTTGCGGCAGGCACAAGCCAAAAAATTAGCCAATAGTGTTATTATCTAATGCAATTAATTAATAACAGAAAACATCAGTATTGTCGCTTTGATGGATCTGTGAAACCCTACAAAAAGTATGTTATAAAATAATCAAGAAAATTATATAAGAGAGAAGTGATAACTTTTGTGTTTTTAAAAAAATCAATGAAATTGAATATCGTGCAGTTGTTTTAAAAAATAGATCGTATGATGAGATACCACCGAATTGAACGATGTTTATGCCTGAAACACAAACACGCTTCAGCTTCGGCTTCGCCTGACGTTTATTTGGGTGGGTTCATTTGTGCGTGAGCTAAGATTTCTCTCTCTCTCTCCACCACCAAAACCATGCAGCGCAGCCGACTGCGCAGCACACACCGCACACAGTCCATAAAGGTCGACGAATATCTGATGCCAGTATAGATATTTAAAAAATGTATAAGGGCCTTGCGGACGAACCCGGGACCCGATCACTACCAAATTTTTGAAAAAGTATTGTTTATTGGGTATACACATGTGTGTAAAATTTGAAGAAAATCGGGTAAATTTTTTAAAATTTTTGTTTGGGAGCCCCCCGACCCCGCAGCCCGAGGGGCTTCGAAAATACACATGTGTGCAAAATTTCAATAAAATCGGGCCATGGGAAGTGGGTTAAAAATTGATCACAAGAATCCACGACAGACGACCGACGACCCACGGGCAAGTGAAGTTAATATAGAGAATTTAAAAACAAGCAATGATCTGATACATCCACTGCAGAAAATGCAGTGTAAAAATCGTCGTTGGTAAAAGGAAGAAACCGTCAGAAAACAGGGGAATTAATTTTACATTTTATCAAAGCCGTTAACCGTAAAATAGTGCATCCGATACTTCCTGACTGTATCAGTCCATCATTGGTTGAAATTACCAGCGTTCAGCAGGCACTATACAAATATGGTTGTAATAGATGGCTTAGTGGTTATTGGGGGTCTGTTTGAACTTTTAAATGATACGAATTCACATTAAAAAAATAATCTAATATGCAAATACAGGACTACATGACATTCTTACCTTGAGTAAGATAGGGTAAGAAGGCGTTTTTATTTGTTTTTCTTTTTATTTATTTGTGTTAAATTTCTTTTTAAAAAGTGTGTTGTGCTCAGTTTTAAGGCAAACTGAATCTAAGCCAAAGATAGATAGAATAGCGGAATTCATTATCAAACATATTGCTCTTCTTTGTTATAAACAAACAAATAAAAAACTCATTAATTCTAAGAACCTGAAGCACACACAGCTTGTCTTGCTGGATTGCCTTTGTGTGGCATCGGCAAAACCACAGCACTTTAATTGTACCATACAACTGAATTACACACACACATACTCGTATATAACGATAGTACATAATGTTTTCATTTGTGAACTTTTCCGTTTTCGCTTGATTGGTGCTTTGACCCTAACGACACCACACGTACCCCTACCCACATTCAACGGCTCCTACATCGTACTCCTTTTTCATTTCTGCATTTTGCTTATCAGATGTGCATAGAGGATCCCGTAGTTTGTTGTTCTGACGTTCTGACTAGCCGTTAGTTCTGAAACGTGTTATCTGAAAATCATCAGCAGTCACCACTGATGATAAGATCACTGCAAATGCTTGTGCTCCTGCGCTTTTTAATTATATTTCTCTTTGAATTATGAAGTTTTTTTTTCAATTTCACAATCTATTTTTATGTGTTTTGTTTTCCGATATTTGCAAATAAAAACAACATCAAGACTTGTGATTTTGGCATTAGAACGATACTGAACACTTGCAGTTATCTGACCGGCAATTTTCCTCCAATACAGGAAAAGCTGAATGATCAGGCTAGTTAGTCCTTTCAAAGTTGGCGCGATGCCAATAACCTCGCCCGTAAAAAAACTATTACGAAACCCCAATTTAGCTTAGCATACACTGATGAACGACGACGATCACGCCAACCAAAACGGAAGTCGAACGAAAATGCTCACGCGAGGGTTGTCACAAAAGACCCTAGCATTTCCTGTGGCGAGACATCACTCCATTCCTCCCTGGAGAGGAAAGGTGACCCGAACACTATTGTTAAATCACAACACCGGTAGTTTATAGTCTAAATGCGCCAGTTCTTAGAGAATTGTTACTTGTCGAGTGTCCAGTTTGAACACATTTCCACTGACCTGCTGCTGACAGTCGCGCAGTCGTATTGGCCGCACAATGCCTGCCGTATGTATTTCACTAATGTGCAGACATGCTGCCCTTTGTACCTAAGTGGATTTTCCAAGAGCCGGCCAACAAACGCTAACCCCGTACACAAGTATTGGCCTTACTACGGGGCAGTGTTTCAAAGATCCGACCCGACGGTAATCTGCCGTTATTATTGAAAAGATGTCATAATGCTCTGCCGAAACCTAAGCGGTTTCATCTCTCAATGAAGACAGGTGTTTGTCCGTCAATTTAGAAAGCTGCTAATATTCAACCCGTTTCGAAAAAGGTGATAAATCTGCAAACACTTACTACCGCCTTATTGCTTTGTTGTCGGTTCTATCAAAGGTAAATACGAAAATTTATCATTAATATCAAACGAATAAGCAATCTGGATATGAATGCTCTTTTATCCGAGTATGGTGAACTCATGACGTGCATTACTCACTTAGGAGCGAAGCATTGAAAATCTTCGTATGCCTGGATATTTCAAAGGCTTTTGATCTTTTTGATTGTCTTAAAAATAAGATTCACCTCTCTTATTGCATGGATTGAAGATTATTTATGGAACCGCAAAGTAAAAATTGTATTGAATGGTATTTCTTCATCTTCGTATGGGATCAATGCTGGCGTGCCGCAAGGATCATCCTTGTCGCCTACGCTTTCTTCCTTTCTTTATTGTCTTTTACAATTTGTGATATCCATTCATTTGCTGATGATACCATTAAGTTTGTCAGTCAAAAATAATGCAATTCTCGCTTGATTGGTTCCCGAGATTTAATTACTGCGTCTATTCTGTCAAACATTCAAGTCAATCTTGATTGGGCCAGATCAAATTAGCTAGAATTTAACCCAAATAAGAACACATTCGCTTTATCTTGATGGAATTCAGAATAGAGTTATCCGTTTGATAAACGATGTAACCATTACATCTTTCTTATTCTTAGGAGCATAAACGAAATAAAAGAGCTTTTTAAATCTTTTCTACTAATTTCACTACGGTAGATGCTCTTCAGAAAAACCGTTCTCTAGTTCCAGGTCCTTTTGTCGGCAACATTAACACTCGTTTCAATTCTAATCAACATGGATTTGCCTTAAAACCTTTTTTATGCATATCCCAACATTTCAAATCTTCCTTTTATCCAACAGTGACATCGATATGGAATTAATTAGTCGACTCAGTGTTTCCCGAATTGTTCAATCTACAGGCCTTCGAAATAGACGTCATCGAGTTCCTTGGACTCGCGTCGTTTGAATTTCGTGATCTTTTCCGTTTCCCTATTTCAATGAATCCGGGACAATTCTGAGAAAATAAATTGAAACCGGCTACAAAGCGTGAGGAATGTGCTATATTGTAAATACCATTTCTTCGATGTTCATTTTTATTTTAATTTGAATAAAGGGTATAGACCATCTTATTGTGTAAGTCATTCAGGGAGTTCTCCCTTGGCAATAAGTTTATGTATAAAACAAAAAACAAAAAAAAGTATATAGCCAGTGTACCAGTTCTGGCTTTAATCCATACCTTTTACCTATAGCACTTTTAGACGCGTGTATAGTTTTGGTAGCTTTGTTAACTCTCTCTAGAATATTCGGTTTCCAACTTAGTTTACTATCCAGGATTGAGCCCAGAAATTTCGGCTTAATGGTGAAAACTAGACTGGTACCGTTAAGAGTGGGTGGGGTAACTGTTGGAACTTTATATTTATTTGTAAAGAGGACCAATTCTGTATTGGACAGGTTTTACTGCTAGTCCGCAGCCTCTGGCATATTTTGTGACGATTGAGATGGCATTTTGCATAACCTCCTTCGTCCACTTTGTGATGGTAAGCACGTTAATGATGTATGATATTCCCTACACTTCTTCTATATTTTTTCTTTTGATATTGAACTGAAGTTTTGGAATTTTTAAATTTCCAGCGTACAGCTTTTTAATTGTTGTTTTATCAAGTGGCATATTATCGTGAAATAAAAGCGTCATAATTATCGCTTACAAAGCAAGCAAAAGTTAATTCCCAGAGATAAAAATTTCAACATTTGGTTCATTTATGGGAAAAGAGCTTTCCGTGTTCTTTATCTCTTCTTTTCGATCAAAATTCTTAGAGCTACAGCTTACCCCAGCGAAGTGAATTGTTTATATAAAAAATATATTAAGGAACCGATAAAATACAGTATAGCGAGTAAAAAAAGCATCAAAAGTGGTATTTTGCGGTTTTGTCTGCTTTTTTTTTGTACATAGTTATCGCAGTTCTTTCTGATCAGGTTGCAATTTATTTGTGTCGCTCCATATAAAATGGTTTTTATCATTCAACTTTACATTGATAAAAGGTAAGAAATGGCATCTATTTTCCGAGGTTTCGTAAGACGCGTTGACCAAGTTCCACTTATCAGTGGTATTTATTTGCATGTCTATTGCTTATTCATTTATCTATTTTATAGTAATTAAAGGAAATTAATTGCAAAGTACCGCACAAGCAAAGTACTTATGTTGACGCTATGATTTCGCCAATAACTCCCCTCTATAGATATGGTATAGGCATTGTACCGATTGCTGCGAATAGAGTTTATTTTCCATCCAGTTTTTTTTTTCTTTACAAAAAAGAAGGAATAATTAAGAAGATCTAACAAGATTCTCTTATCTTTAATAAGTGATTCTTGTTAACACACAGAAAGACGGAACCAGACCAGTGAACCAAACATCAGTTTTTTCTTTTGCTGTCGAGCTTCTTGACACAGCAAGTGTCCCGTGGAAGATTTAATTTGGGTCATACCCAAAGTTTTCTGAATATCATGATATCTCCACGCATAGCTTTCAAGTTTTTTTTCGGCACAACAGCTGATTGTGGTAAACTTTTTAGAAACTCGCCAGTTAGGAGGATTGCCGGATATATGTCGAAATAAATCTCGTACATATGTTTTTGTTTTCTGTTCAAGAAATGAATTTGTGAGAAACGTTAAGTATTAGTTCTATTGTTTCTTCTTAAAATTCATTTAACAAAGTTTTGATTTTTGTCCTACTCATGTTGACCAAAAGCACAAACGTTGATTGTATTATAGATTTGTAAGAAATTTGTAAATACTAAATCAGCAAAAATCGTGGAGTATTTTTCATATTAATCGCGTTTAAAAATACAATTTGAGAATTATTTTTATTATTTATATTTTTGTTTCATCTTAAAAATTTAATTTTTTTCCAATAAAAACTAACATTGGGGCTTTAGCTAGATGTATTCAGAATTGAGTGAAGTGATCTTATGTCAAAACCGTTTTTCCCCTTAACGCGCTACGTACACCACAGTTGTGAAAAAAGACCCTTTCTGTCAACAAATCCGGACGTGTATAACAAAGCGTTGCATGGGGGACCATCTGGTAAATGGATATATGCCATGTGTCAGGTTTACTAATGGCATTTTCGTATTGCTTTTTGACTGGTCGGTGACAGACCGACATGTTTGTAGTAGTATGTGTATCGCGCATAAAAATCTAGTTTAGTTTGTTTATATTTTTGTTACAGGTATACGCGTTCTGTGATTCTTGAATAACATTGCTGTTCGCCTTGTGTATATTAAAAGCAAGACATGTTTTTTCTTTGCGTTGATATATTTTTAAAACTGTTGTGTTATCATAGCCATTCTTCGTCATCTGATAAAAAAACACGTGTGATGATCTGTGAGCACAAATCGAATAAAAAATGTGCCATGTGACAAGCCAAAAATGAAACAGTTGTTGGTATTGGCAAAAAGGGTTAAATCCAAAACATTCTCTATAGAAAGCCCAACTGTTCCGATCGTACACAAATACTATCCAAAACGTATTTGGATTAGTAATCAACTAAAGAGCAAAATCCCTATAAAATTTGTCTGTTTCCCACTACCACATCTTAAGTTTCTCGCTCTTTGCGACTACTTATTCCTGCATTCACATCCCACAAACACAGATGCGTTTTGGATGGGTTTCTCTATAGAGTTGGGCTTTCTATAGAGAAGGTTTTGGTTAAACCTGCCAAAATGTAGATCTGTGGGAGACAATGGCCGATCGAAAATGTAATTCCACAGATTGCTTTTTTAATGAAAGTCGAACAACTTGGCAGCCACTCATAAAAATTTAAATTTTTCTTGTACATTCTCTAATCGGAGATGTGTGAATAAAGCCGGGTTAATTTTTTAAAAAATTATATGGAAGACCATTAACCCTGGCCCTGGGCCCATAATATGAATTTATTTTATGTACCAGATACTGAGTAACTAGAAAATGAGATCATCGTCATAATGTCCACTTATCTTGCTCGTTATGTATTTACTATTTTGACAGAATGTTCACATGTTACACACAGAAATTTTTCTAGTAAAAATTGGAAAAATTCGAACTTAATCTCTATTTTACGCTCTCTTTTACCACATTTTCGAGTACGGGAACGATTTTGAGTTAAAAGTGGTAAAAATTATTACTACTTTTTGAGTACGGGAACAGACCTCATGTAAGGAATTTCGAATGACGTCACATTTTTCGACTAAACGCGATAAGTGAGTCATAGTACTAGTAGTAATTTCGACTATTTGCAGTTCGACTGGGAAATAAATGTAATTAAAATGAATATTTTGGTATGAAATAAAACGCGCAATTAACTTCTAAGTAATAATTTTTAATTTTTTTAAGGTTATTTATAAGATTATTACTAAAATAAAAATTATTACTATAAAAAAAATAATGCTGCTCATTTGAATGATGCGTGCAGCGCCGACCTTTTGGCGTGTTTTTTTGTAATTACGTATTTGTAATTTTGTCAAAACAAATTTCGTTACTTACATAGAATATCAAATTAAATTAAAAAAAAATTAGTTTTATATAAAACATGTTAGCTAACAAAAATAAATTTTTAATTTAAAACGTTTAAAACGAGTATCGTGCGTAGTAGTTTGCTTCGATCTGAAACAAATTTCAAACTCGCGTTGAATTAATTTTTTTTGCGATTTGTTGTCAAGTCTCTAGCTCAATGGGGAGTTAGTTTAAAATCAATGACGGCCACATAAAACTACACTCAAAAACTCATGAACTCACAGCGGACGAAATTGTTTCTATGGGCTGAGTCCTTAATATTTCCTTTTACACAGTAATTGTTTTCCTTGTAAAAGTATTTGCTGGAGATAAAAATTTAAAGTTGGTTAACTTTTTTGCGTCGCTTCCGTCACATGTTTTGTCAATGTTAGACTTCCCACAATAACGAGTGTATTTAATCGATCTGCCAGTTGCATAGGTCGCTCCAACAGAAAAAACTGATTTTATGAGCTTAGCCTTTTAGTGTCGATGCTATAGTTTTCGGGGTGAATTATAGTGAATAAGAAACTTCTAGGAGTTAAAGGTCGAAGGGCAACCCATTCGGTCGTGTGGTTGTTGGTTGCGATGGGGATGGGGGTGGTGGAGTCCAAGTATAAAGGGTTGTTGGTCGGATTGTTGGGAAGGATATTAGTGTCGAATCAATTTGTACGCATGGAACTCAACTTGTAATGTACAAGGTGGGACGAAAGTAATGTCATAATGTGAATTTGACGCCATTTTGTTAGAAATGAAAAAAAAAAAAAAAAAAAAAAACAGTAGCAACAATTCCGCGTTATTCAGGTGCTTATCGCTCCATTGCTTATTGTCAATATGTCTCTATCTGTCTACAACATATATGACACAATGACATTTGACGCCATTTGCAAAAATTATAGCATGACATTACTTTTGCCCCACCTTGTATAACTAATAACGACATTTTTTTTTCTTTTCTCGAAAAGAACACAAAAGCCCAGAATGTGTTGTTTACATTGTTTTGTTGTATGTGTTGTTGTTGTTGCTGTTAATGAAAAGAGGAGTAAATCTCCCAAAATATCAAGATCTTTTTAGAGGGGAAATCCGATCTAACGTAGATTTTTCTTTTGAATAAACGAACAACTTGACAGCCAAAAAATTAATATGCGCCAGATTTAAAAAAAAACGACATTAAAATAATCTCTGATATCTCCCTAATATTTTTCTCTCTTTTCGTTTTCATTTCTATTTTTACCAAAGTTGAAGCTTTATCACACTGTAATTGAGGATGTCATCTCAAGCGTTCGAGATGCATTCCTGGACGAGGGAGTGGACGAGCAAGTCCTGCAGGAGATGAAGCAAATCTGGCGGACAAAATTACTGGCAAGTAAAGCGGTCGAAATCAATAGCGAGCCGCCAGAACCACAACCGCCATCTATTGTGGCTAACAATCCGAAGGTAAGCAAGGTGTGTTATCGATTCAAACTGATGGAATTGCATGGAAACAGATGAGATGACTGTGCGGTGATAAGGTGTAAGGTATAGTAATCACACTCCAAATAACCTTGTCATCGATGCAGCAGTCGTCCGTCCTAGCTGAGCGGAATTAATATTTTACTCTCTTTATTGTTTTCCGTCGTTGTCTCGTATCGTCTAATCGTAATATTGTGTGCGTTGCTTTGTATTTCGACTTTTGTAATAATAATATAATAACACAAAATCATCGCTTTTTATCGGTGTTGATGATCCGACACAATCGACACATCACTACCACTTCCACTACCACCACCTGACTGATACATCATATTACTGCCTACACCATAATTTCGCATGCTCGCTCGTTTCTTCATCATTCATCGATCAGCCAACAAAGGTAATTTGCAAAGCCGCAAATGTTTTGTTCTTTAATTTCTTTGCCACTTATTGTATCGGTGTTAACCTATTTGTTGTGTGTGTGTGCAATATATAGGCCGCTGCAGCCAAATCGAAAAAAGCTGCTGCCGCTGCAGCAGCCGCTGCTGCTGCAGCTGCGGTTGCAAATGGTGCAACAGTTGCTGCCTCTAATACCGCTGTCGATGTCAAACCAAATATCACAGGAATTCTAACAACCGCCACCAGTGTAGCAACAACGGCAGCCAAATCAGGCGTCATTGCCGGTGGTGTCTTACATCATAATGGAACAACAATCAAGCAAGAACCAAATCTGTCGTCAAATCCTCCACCACTGCAGCCGACAAGTCAACCGCATCACACATTGTTGCATCAGACGCAGCAAATAATAAAGCAGCAACCAAATACAATTCAACAGCACGTTCCATCGCATCAACAGCAGCAGCAGCAACAGCAGACCTCGGCTTCGGCAATACCAGCTGTAGCCGCTTTGGATCCAAACAAAATTATGCCAGTCAATGTAAGTTGATAACAATTACGTATTCTTCTTCTCGTACATTCCTAAAGTTGTAATTGATTTGTATTTTGCTTCGCAGATCACCCTTCCTGCTCAACCGTCACAGCCCGGAACAATGAATGCAGAATCGCGTGTCCTTACCATACATGTACCTGCGTCAGCTTTGCAAGAGAATCAATTAACACAAATCCTAACTGCACATTTGATATCATCGATTATGTCTTTGCCGACGCCAATGGCGTCATCTGTGTTGCAGCAACATGTTAACGCTGCTCTCCACAATGCCAGTATTCAAAGTATGTAGAGTCGTCGAGAGAAGGCCAAGCAGAGTTGTAAAACCGCCGTTCGTTTTTTTTTATCTCCTCCCACCCAGAAACTTTCAACACATCAAAACAGCTGGACGGTGCTCTGGACACAACCGACGATGAAGAAAGCGAGGAAAGTGACGAGAATTTAGACAATGACGATGATGACGATATAGACAAGGAAGAGGATGAAGATGGTGAGAACGACGGTGGTGCTGAGGAGGAACCGCTCAACAGTGAAGATGATGTAACAGATGAGGATGCCAGCGACTTATTTGATACGGACAATGTGATTGTATGTCAGTACGATAAGGTAAGAAGGCAAACGTTTAAATGGACTGCGTCTAGGAAAATAGACTGTCTTAAAGTTTAATAGCCAGCGGTTTAACGAACTTGTCAAGGAGACTGAATGAGTAAATCAACTTTTCCTTCTATCCATTATAAAGCTCACAACAACATTGGTCATTGCTGCCGCCTGTACGTCCGAATATTGAAAACTCTATGGGACAGATCTTCATTCGTACTCGTGCAGTTGCTACAGTTTTTAAAGATCTCAACACTCACAAATACGCTCGGCCAGATAATATTTCCCCATTCGTTTTGAAGCAAGCGTAAGCAATTCCATCTATTATATTCCTCCGGACTCTTTCCGAGAAA
Source organism: Nephrocerus scutellatus (assembly GCA_947095585.1). Taxonomy (NCBI): domain Eukaryota; kingdom Metazoa; phylum Arthropoda; class Insecta; order Diptera; family Pipunculidae; genus Nephrocerus; species Nephrocerus scutellatus. The sequence goes on along the minus strand of OX352761.1, from coordinate 3,350,190 downwards.
TTGGAACACATTCTTTATCCAGGCTATTTGCAAAAAAGGCGAGCCGTGGTCTGCTTCTTCGTACCGACCTTTAGCACTTACATCCATTCTTTTCAAGGGCATGGAAACGCTGATCAATTATCCCCTCATGAAATATCTTGAAACTAACGAGATCCTTAAGTGACCGATAATACGGTTTTATTGGGCAACGTTCTGCTGGTGATTTGATGGTATATCTCATCGACCAGTGGAACCGGTCTTTGCGTCAATTTGGTGAAAGCAAAGCTGTTGCACTCGATATTTCCAAGGCATTTGGCATAGTTTGGCATCAAGCTCTTTTGTCTTAAATGTATGTTTACGGAGTTGATGAAAAACTGTTTCCTTGAATTAGAAGCTACTTTTTTGACCGCGGAGTTCAAGTTGTCTTGGACGGTTTCAAGTCTGAAATACATCTAATAAATGCTGGCGTTCACCAGGAGTCTGTTTTGTCCCTGACGCTTTTTCTCATTTTTATTAATGATCTCTTGTCCATTACTTCTAATCCAATTCATTCTTTCGCTGACGAAAGTGCTCTTACTTCTCATATAAGTTTGTGGAACGTCCCTCCTCCTCCTCTGAACAAACAACTTCGTATGTTAAGCACGTGAAATTCTGACCTGAACAGCATAATAAATGGGGAGAAAACAATCGAGTAGGATTTAATGCTTCCAAAACCGAGTGCTGTCTCCTGTCGTGTAAGTGAATCTTAAATCCACTGCCATTATTCATAAATGGCACTTGCATCGAGGAAAATGAAAGACTCGCAATTTTAGGCATGTGCGTCAACGACAAGCTCCGTTATAATGACCACATGTTCACCGTAGCTAAAAATGTTTAGGATTCACGTTGCACGGAATTTTTTATTCCCTCTGATCTGCCTGCTATTAAACTTGAGTATATTTGTCATATTTGGTGTGGTACGCCTAAGACCACCTTGCACCTGCTAGATAGAATGCAAGCGCGAGTTTAAAAGCTCATCGGCGATGAAAATATTGCAAAGTCAATAAATTCGCTTGAAAACTGCAGGAACGTTTTCAGCTTGTCACTGTTTTACCACTTCCATCAGCGATGCTCAAGGGAAATAGCCAATTGCATGCCACCACTCCTTAAATTCAATCGGAATACTCTTGGCGCTCTGAGTGGTCATCAGGGTATACCTCAAACCCATATTGGGACGGTTACAGTTAAGTTCAGAGAGTCGTTCTTCAGCCGTACAACACGTATTTGGAATGCTCTGCCAAGTTCTGTCTTTCCACATCGCTATGATCCACAGGCATTCTAAACATAAGCTAATAGACATCTCCCCTTTTCTTTTAAATTTCCTTCACGCTCACGCTGTGCCAAGCATATAGCCGAGCATTATATGGGTGTAAACCCCTATACGCGTGCGCAAATTATTGAATTTCTTGTTAAATCCTTTTTTAATCCTTTCAGATAACCCGGTCGCGAAATAAATGGAAATTCTATTTAAAAGATGGCATTATGAATATTGGCGGGAAAGACTATGTGTTTCAAAAATCCAATGGCGATGCTGAATGGTAGACAACTGAGGTGACAATCGCGTTCTCCTGAAAACGTACATGAAAAACACACTGGACGGCGATGACCTACTACTATTGCTAAATGTGTCTTTTGTTGTTTTTTTTTTCATTCTTATTTTTGTTTTCTAACGATAGAAATCATAATCCGAACAATAATAATAAATTCAGTTATTGCCTACAAATACAAATAAAACATCCAATCCAGTTATCCATGCGTTAGTTTGCAAATTCCTCTTTTTACATCAAAGCTTCAGATAATAATTATTGTATTCACAACTACATACTTTGTTGTTATGTATTACGTTTTAATTTTAATGGCAAAATAATAATAAAAAACCAAACCAATTGTGTTGAAAGATTGATTGGTAATTTTCCTGTATTATATGAAACCAAAATTTATACCTACATAACATAATAATAATAACCATATACAAATATATACATACATACATTTATTTAAAACTGTATAAGGACTTTTTTTTATCTTAAGTATATACTTCAACGTATGTGCTTAGAAATCTCATCTTTGATTTCCTAACATCCACGCTGTGTTTTGCATTATAAGGCTGCATAAATCTCTTGTACCACCTCCCTGATGAAGGATAGTATGTCCTTAGTGGCAGAGTTTTTCAACTCTGCTGACGAACATATTTCCTTATGAAAAGTAACAAAATTAATGCTGGACATTTACAGCGAATGTGCTCGGATGATTCGTCACCTTTCGAGTAGACCCGTGTCTAAGCGTAGATTAATTTTGTAAGGGTGATACCGCAAGCCACAGTGACCTGTGAGAAAACTTACGAGATTTCTGATGCTATCCGTCTTTAGATTAAGGATTTCCTTATAGGAATACGGCCTGATTAATCGTTTGGATTGTCTCAGCCCTGAGACATTTTCGCAATGGGTCAGACGAAGTCTGTGTTTCCAATTATTAATCACCGCAGTTCAGTTCAGTTCCTATGAGCGCAGATTTTGTTCATCTGCAGATTCGTTGCTTGCAATTCCGGGACCAGTTCGAGTTTCTCCCTGTTGTGTCTGGCATGAGATTGGAGTGCATCGTAGCAGCATTTAACTGACAAAGAGTTCATTAAGTTGGGCGATAGCTCTTAAAGGGCTAACTGGCTATCTGGATATGCTTCAAATGCCTTTAACAAGGTTTATCCTAGCGCAGATCTCAATGCCATGGAAAACCGTTGGTAGCGAGACTTTGGTGTTGGGTTCAAAGACACCAGGGGCCCTATCATGATTTATGCCGTGAGTCGTAAATTATTTCGATATCTTATACCCGCTTCAACTTACGTATCATGAATTCCGCTATCGAAAAGACTATAAACGCACTAACTCAATGTCATAAATGAGTCGCACTCATTTAATGTTAGACTGACTTGACAAACAACTGTCGATCGTCAACATAATAAAGAAATGTCAATTGCCAATCGAAAAAATGTCTGCCTCCTTTTTGTTGGCGGAATTCTTCTCGAAATCGAAATAGATTCCGGAAAGGTATCGTATTTGGTGATTCCAAATTTACGATATCGTGTAAAAAATTGTTTCGCAACGGAAATCATGATAGGGTCCCAGCTCAAACTCCAGATTGCATCTGTGAACCAGACCACACCTCTAGCGTCTAGTACAGGAACACTTTTAGAGCAGTTTACACCTAAAATAACCTGCCCTGGCCATGTTGGGGAATAGTGCAAAAGAATGTATCTTTCGGGAATTAAGTCAATAATATTCTGGTGTCCCACATGGTCACCTGGCTTGTTCTTGTATTCTAGCTGTGGCTTAATAGCGCATTAAGCGGTCGTCTTCCTAATGAAGATTTGTACGGGTGAAACCCCTCGTGATACCGAGACAGGCAATTCTTTGAAGCTTCTGAATCTTAGTTGCCGTTGTCCGTTCAAGAAGTTTCCAAAAGCCACCAAAAGATGGCCGCGTACGTGATAATGGGCATCACCATCATTGTATACATGCAGTATATCATTTTAGGATTTAGAACCCAAGTTCCGCCGTAAAGGAGTCTACTGGCCCACGTGGCGGACTTGATATGAGAATTCCGTTAAGCCGTTTACCAAAGATAATTCCGATTTATTTTACCTCACTGGAATAAATTAAAAGTGATTCGAGTGTATTGTATGTACAAGCTACATTCACAAAATAGCAGTGTTGACTGTGCAAAGAAATGTATGTATGTAATCCAAAAACAAAAAACTAAAAACTTTTTATTACAAAAATATTACTTTACTTATCAAATCTATAGTCATATGTGAGTGTATTTGTTTATTGCTAACTTTAAAATTAATTACAAGAACAAACATTTCCTTTTAATTACACCAATTGGTATGTTCCTTTTGATTTATATTATTTCTATATAACGAAAAAAAAAGGTTTCTTTTATTTGCTTGAATAAATGTATGGTTTTTGCTTATGCGTAGTCATGTTGTCATCCATCTTTAAATTTACAAAGCAATTACATTTTATTTATAATTCAATTTATATTTCTGGGCGATTAGTTGGGATTTGGTAGACACCTTATTTTGTTTATTTTAATTAGTAAAATACATCATACATATATTTATATTATAATCGTAGGTCGTAGCTTGATTCATATTACATATACATTTATACTTAGAAAAGTAAAATGAGCTGCATACTTATGCCATGCAGTTAAAATAATAATGCTTCTTACAAATATGCATTTTTTACTTCTAGCATTTTCCATTTTTTATTCTCTATATAGTTAGACCAATTCTAGACAAAATATTGATTTATGCCATGCACAGTATGCTATAGCCTTCCAATTACCAACTAGTGATTCAAATTACTTTCCCGTTTTTTCATCGTACGATGATTTTGATTTACATTTCTCATATTTCGAATTGTAAAATGTAGACTGTAGGTTGTTATTAATGTTTCATTTTTTATTTTTATTTCTCTGATAAACTGCAACAATTATAAATGAGGAATTTATTAGAATAGAAAAGTGAGTGCCGGTGGTGGTGATAGGGGAGTCTTTTTGTTCTGTTCTATTGTGTGCGAGTCTCGCCCTTCCATGTGCATCATTAATTATTAACAATTAATTAAAATTGCATACTTTTAAAGCAAGCAATTCGCCAATATTTATAAATTAACTCGTTAATAGCGCTATGTTGATCTCCTTAACCATTTTTACACGATGCAACATCTTCTGCAGCGATTCCTTGCTGAGGGCCTGCGTGGAATACCAGACGGGTGAATCGGGTACACAAGATCGTTCTGGCTGCAGGTAGAAGACATCGTTGCGGGTCTTTACACTCTCAGGACTGTTTGGTGGTAGCGATTAAAAAATGGCAGGTTAATTAAGTAACTCGTTTGACTTTGATAAACAAAAATACTTGCCATTTTGATAAATAAAATTCATACAGCCGGACAGGACATCGCAGGGGATTTTCTTCGTTTTCTTGCTGTTCGTAGACTTTTTTCTTTCGCGGATTTGCATCTAAAAGTATAGAAAATGTAATTAAGCAGCTTGTTAATTACCAGAAACTTTAATAATTATTTTACACCATGCCGAGAACATTGTTTAGGAAGTTTCGTGCTAATTGGTGAGGCGTGTAAGTCGAGGTGCTAATTTTGGCTCTTATATTATATTTTAATATATTTTTGGTTCTTATATATTTTAAGAGTTTAACAAAACATTAAATCACACATTGCTGGTTCAGGTCGTACAACATTCATTCAATGACGAACCATTGGGCTTTCTCGGTTGCGATTTGTTTGACGTATAGACTCGGCTGTACTTAACATATTTTTTTTTAAATGTACACACGCTCAAGGGGTTTGCACCCTTATAATGATATCACAGTTTAAGCATTCGGAGATTACGGAAAAGGTGAGATATCTATGCATGTGTCTTGAATGACTGTAAATCATACCACTGCGGAAACACAGAGTCGGGTCCACATAATTATTGTGCGGCTAAAGAAGAAATCTCTGAATTGGTTGGTACGTCCGAAGATAGGTCTAATGGAAGACCCGTAAGCTCGATTTGAAGCTCGGGTATTTCGGTTGGTTTGGAGAATTGGCGGGATGCATCTTCCATAACACCGCTTATGGAAAAAGCGATAAAACAGTGACAAGCAGGATCATTCCTACGATTTTCAAGCGATTCGATTGTTTACGAGATATTAACGTCACCAATAAGTTTTATGGCGCGGTTCTGAATTCTGTCGAGTAGATGCAATGTGGTGCAATGGTCTTGGGAGCACCGGCCCAGTCAATGCAGTTGTATTCAAGTTTAGGACGAATATATGCATTGTAAATTGTAGCTAGGCCTTAGGGAGTGAAGTATATCTTGCACCTTTTTTGGAAACCTAAAAATTTTGCAGCATTCTTAGCGATGGCGAATATGTGGTCATTCCAACGAAGCTTGTTGTTGACACACGAGCTTTTCAGTTTCTTTGATGCAGGATCCATTTATGGATAAAGGTTGGGGGTTTGAATTACGCTTGAACGACAGATGACCTAATTGGGTTTTGGAAGCGTTAAATTCTACTTTATTGTGTAGCCCCACCTCGTTATACTGGCAATGTCAGAACGTGCTTAACGTACGTTGTTGTTCCACTTCCACTTGGGGAAAAGGGGCGTACAGAAAGCGTAAATCATATGAAAAGCTAAGAGTTCTGTCGTCAGCGAAAGAATTAGTCGGATTAAGTCCCCAGTCTATGCCAACAAGCCAGAGACTTTAGACGACCACGAAACCAACATCGAAAGCGAACGCCCGATTTATGAAAACCAGTAAAAAAAAATGTAGTTCAGCACATTCACTCGTGCAGGCGTTTCCGTGGAGGACATTTAAATGATGTTGTGTACCGTAAATAATGGTATCGCATCGATGGCACTTTAACCAGAGCTGGTTTTATTTTAAAAAACAAAAAGGGGCGCTCTTAATAAAAAAAACCTCATTAAATTCAAGAGTATTCAGCTCTATACATCTTGTTCATCTTGCGATTTGAATATTTACAACTCACCAAGTCCAGCTTGTGGCGGATAGAAACGCAACAGCACATTACGTGTTCCTGGAGATTTTGCGTTCTGTGTTGAGCGTTTCCAATGCTTCATAATGTGCGAAAACGACAATTGCATGTGCTCTTCGACGGTCTGCAATAGAAAAAGAAAAAAAAGAACGTGAGTGATCAGATAATGACAAAGGAATCCACGCAATCATCTGTCTTTAACTTACCGTCAAATTAAAATGTTTGGTGTTGAAAAACATCAACGTACTCAGCAGCACATGCGGCGAATGGGCGCCCAGTTGTTTGCATTCCCACAAGTGTTCCTCTTCGACTCGGGTAACAATATATTCTACGTATAGAATTGGGTTTTGTATTTAATAACTCAATTGCATGTGAATGATAAATCAAAATATAAAGAATAAGAGAATTCGCTTACGTGAATCATTGTATAAGACAGAGAATTTGCGCGCCACCTCGTCCAGACAATCAGTAAAACGCTCATAGTATGGGTCTGTAAAAGTGTTATCTATTCGACCATTTTCATAAAGATATTGTTGAATTCCTGTAAAGATTCAATAGAAAAGAAAAAGTTTGATTAATAATGAAAGTGCACTCGAGGTGTACGATGCTGAGAAACTTGAGTTCGTCTGGAGGCATTTTTTAAGTGAAGCTTCTTTAGGCGATTTTTCAAAGGCCACGATGTATTGCAAGGTGTGGCTTTTTGCTGGTTTTCTTTAACATTTCCAATGTACCTACTTGCTTTCCAACGTTTTGCTTTATAAAGAAACTAACTATCTAACTAACAAACTAACTAAAATATATGCAAATCGTATGCCATTGTCTTTTCGTTTTTAAGCAATAAAACTGGATGTTGCAGGTAACACTCGAGACGCTTTTTTAATGAACGAGCTAGAGGCAACAATACTGGGCTCACTTGCTTGCTTGTCAAAAATTGCATTATTTGACGTACGGATTTGGCGTTCCGAAATAAAGCACCAGGACAAAGCTGCCAGCTCTACACATGCCTGTCCAACAGAGTAGATACAAGGTGGTACCGGGTGCACCTGGCCAGACAATAGGGAGTTCTTATATTCAAATTGCAGAGTAAATAGTGACAAGATCTGAGGTAATGAAATACCGTTTTATCACCGTTTTAGGAAACATAGACAAGATTGGTGTTTTTGTTGTAGCAACTCCAGTTCTGAAATCAGAATAAACAGATTACCCACATCCTCAGTACTAATATGCCTATTAAGTTCAAAAGTTTACATAGGTTAACTATAAGCTGAAGGCAAGCAAAGCAAATAGCAAATAAAAGTTCTTAGTACTTATTAGATAAACTAAAGATGGTGTATAGTTATCGAGTAAGGTCGGCAAGCCATGAAAAGAAGCCAAGAAGACTGGATCTGACCACAGGCTTGTTACGTCCAAATTCGTGGGCTGATGGTGACAGAAAAATGTGGTTTTTGGGTAGAGTATGGGTGCCTTGGTTAAAGATATCATTGGTGCCAGGGATAATACGAGCTTAATAAATCTGAAGTACGATTTACGATCAATAAGCACCCGTATTTAAAAACAGGTAGCGTTGCTGAGGGAAGTTGGCATTACCGTCGTGTACTGTCATTTGTCGAACGACACCATACTAAGACTAGTTCAGACTAGTTCATAGGTTAGTTTTTATTTGGCAGCCAGTTGTATCACTCGTCTTTCGTGTTTCTCAATAAAATGGAAAAAGAGGAATATTATTTTTAGATGGAAAGACATTGCAAGAAATAAAAGATAAATTGGATGCTGTCTATGGGGACCCTTCACCATCTATGAAAACCGTTGTTCAACAAAATAAAACGTGGTCGTACATCTACTTTTGATGAAGAGCTGCCAGGCCAGCCTGTTAGATGTTATTACCAAAGAAATCGTTGAAAAGGTTCACGACATGATTTGCGCTGATCTCCGAATTAAAGTGAAGTATGACGTAAAGTTCGGAAAGGCAAATAATATTTTAAATGATAAGTATGAGACAAGTGTCGGTCAGACGGGTTCTGCGATTGCTCACAGTGGACAACAAGCGGATACGGCTGTCAATGTCGAAGCAGTGCTTGGACCTCTTTAAGCGGAATTCGCAGAGACAAAGCGACAGTCAAAACAATGGATTTCTTCGGGTGAATCTGCTCCGAAGAATGGCTACGATTTTTTGAGTTTCGAAAGGAATTATTCTCATGGACTTTTTGCAGAAAGGAAGAACATCTCGGGGCAGTAACTACAATGAATTATTGGACCGATTCGATAAGAAATTAAAGGAGACACGACCACATTTGGCTAAATTTTCTGTGCTGTATCACAACGATAACGCACCAGCACATTCATCCCGAATTGTCGCTGCCAAATTGCATGAGCTGCGCTACGAATTACTGCCGCACCCACTGTACTCGCCGATCTGGCTCCGTGTGATTTTTTTCTGTTCCCCAAGATGATGGCTTGTAAGAAAAAATTCCGCTCAAACAAGGAGGCTATCGCCGAGACAGAAGCGTATTTTAAAGATTTTGAGAAATCGTATTTTGCGGTGGGGTTAGAGAAATGGCAGAGACGTTGGAAAAAGTGTAACGACCTGAAAAAAGATTACATTGAAACACGGGTACTTATTGATCGCCACTCGTATATGACACAAACCTGACCGGAGTTGTGCCAGGGTTGTCCGGGTTTCCATGTGATTCGCTGTTATTTATGGGCGTGTCCCTATTAACCTTGCTTGAAGAGACTGCTTGAGAGATTGTCTTATATTTGAGGCTGAGAACTTACAGTGGAGGGAATCCAGGTGGACGGTATGACTGGGTTTAAGCTGTCTCTGTACGTCCTGATGTCTTGACGTATGCAGCGTGGAGACGGAACTGGGTGTTTCTATTGCCTTTTCTTTTGTTTGACTCCGTTTGTCAATTCTTGTATGCAACAACATTTTGGTGCATCGATTCGTTTAAAATAAACATCGTCGTGATTGTTTCCTGCTTTACAGTCCACACAGATGAAATCGACATTGGTCAAAATACTAATAAAGGATCCCGCTAACATTCTCTAAGCGTATCAAGCGCAACAGTGTGCCACTAAAAATTACGTCCATATGGGGCGGCTTAGTTAATAAATAAACGGCTTATACGACCGTCCGTCGTAGTAACTTGCTTGTCATTTTCTCATGCGGTTCCTGGTCCGACTAGTGCTCTTAGAACCCTATTACGACTGCTCCCTTTATTGCAAATATGTTTTTGACTCCTAATATCTTGGTGTTATTTACTGTAGTTACTGTAGGGATAATTTAGTTGTTTATACGAATGTCAAGTGTTAGCCTAACTTCTTTGGTCAAGAGGTGAACAGCGTAGCAGACGATTTTTGGTCGGCGAGGTTAAGTTTCACATATGCGCTCCTATACTGTATGTATTGTATGTATGCTGAAAAAATCCTTTTAATGGTGTCGGGGCGAGTGAAATTCAGTACATCCTGTCAGAGGGTAGAGTGGTGAACCGTGCGAAAACCTTGGGACAGATCGAATGCCACGACAGCAGGGCGTCAGTGTGTACGACGGAGCCATATGGGCCGTCAGTTCCATTAAGGCAGTTTGAGTGCTGCGATGTTTGCTAAAGCCATGTTGGTAAGGTTGGCATGGTTGCAGTGTTGATGGAGCTTGGGAAGGAGGAGGGTTTCCAAAGTTTTGGCTATAGGAGAAAGCAGCGAAATGTTTATCCAAGCCCTGGACCAAGGATCGTCAACCCAGGAACAGATTTGAGATGAATAATTGTTGTGCTGTTTGGTTTTTCGAATGCTTTATCGGAACCCAGTGAATTCTTGATAAATAACGAATACAAACCAAGACAAGAAAAAGTTACACTTTTCTTTCTCTTCTAGTGCTTTTACGTAGCGGGTGTTTTGTGGCTACTTAAATATTCGTCCAATTTCAAGCCGAAAAACAACAAACACTAACAAATATAGATAAAATGATGAATTCAACCGATTGACCGTGTAAGTAGCCCATAAGTAAAGGCTTATCATCAAAAATCTCATTCGACATCACTTACCTAAAACTAAGTAATAAATTGTGTCGGGTGCGTATTCCGTTCCATTTGGTTTGCGAACCTCCTTTACGAACAGACACAACGAATAGTTCAGCTCATCGGCGGTCATCTGCAAAAGTTCTGTCTTGAATGTGCGCCTTCGTATTGAGCTCTTCTCAATGTCGGCATTTTTCGTCATAACCCATTGCTTCCAAGCGTTCACACCAAACGTATATTTGAGGCACATATTTGCATCGGGTTTCTCGACGGGCATTACAACTTGCGCCGGTGGCGATGGTTGCTGCTGCTGTTGTTGTTGCTGTGCTGATGTATCTATTTCATGTGGCATTACTCGCTGGCGTTTCACTGGCGAACGATTGTTGCGCGCAGTGACCGGGGATGTAATAGCGCCTCGTTTACGACCACGACCACCACGGCTGTTAAGGAGAGAAAACATAAAAAGAAGACAAGTTAGAGATTAAAAACAAGCAATTTTTTATTGTAATACTAAAACAAACCTCGGCGTCTCCATCATATGATGTTGTTGTTGCGGCTGCATATGATGCATGCCTACCAATGAATCATCATGACCAACCATCCCGGGCGGTGGATTTGTTATTGTGTTGGCTGTCATTGCTGATTCTAAATCGACCCCGGGTTCTTCATATTCACCGCTGGCCATTTTCAGTGCCATCTGAAGGACATCCTCGCCGTATGAGGCATTATTTGCAACTTCTACTGTACCAACAACCGTCGTGTTGGGTGATGATGCGCCCACATTGTTTGTGTTGCCATATTGAATGATAATTCCTGGATCCGGTTTTGTTTCGTCGTCCGAAGCTGAATCGGATTCATTTTTCTCCTCTGCAACCATTTCAGCCATCATCAAAAGTTCAGCCTCAAATGGATCGGCTGGCATTTTGTCTTGGATTTTTTTTATCTCCTTAAGAATACCATTGGCCGAGTTGCGTGTTGTTGGTATGAAAATGGGTACAGGTATTGGTAGTGGAAATGGAACTGGCACAGGGCACGGCATCGAATACATAAACAATGGTTGTGGGATGTAAATGGGAACAGGTACTGGAATCAACACCTTATTCGAGTAGTCCTTATCCGTTTGGCATCCGGCATCGCACATTTTGGGCGCACAAGTGGTTCCAACGCTGGTCGTTTGGGGTTTACAACTAGTCTGAACATTGCGAACTGTCGGCGGATATGGGGGAACAGTGACAATTTTCGTTTCCGTTTGTACGGTGACAGGTTGGTCTTGGATTATAGGACCGGCCGCGACACTAGCTGTGACGGTAGTCGTCGTCGTACTACTCGTCGTGGTGACTGCGCCTCTTTTGCCACCCCTCAAGGAAGGTTTTTGTAATGGTGGTGGACTAGGCGGCGGCGGCGATGGTGGTGTAGGTGATCGTGCATTTTCTATATTTTGTGGTTTTCTTGGGCGACCACGAGGAGCTGGTGTAATTGGAGGAGGTGGTGGTGGGGGTGGTGGTGGTGAGTCTTCGACTACAAATTTGCGGGAACGACCGCGACCTCCACGACGCACAGTTACACTGCCAATCATTGTCTCGGTTTCACCACTGGCAAGAGACGATACCGTCGATATGACGGGCATAACTGGTCCTTTTTTAGCCGAGTTAGTTTTTGATGGTAATTTAATTGTAACTGGAGGCTGCAACGGTTGTGTCTGTTGATGATTGCCTTTGAGTTTGACTCGTTTTGGTAGTCCCGTGGGAAATGGAGCGCCTGCTTTGCCACCAACAACACCACCACCAGGTGTTGCTTGTTGATGTTGAGCTTGTTGCGCTGCGGAAGCTTCAGCGTCAAGAGTAAGGGGAGCACGAGCGAATTGACTTTGGAACTGCATCACACATTGATACGTGCAGAAATTCCTCATCGAAGCATCGGACATTGTCAGATGATATTGTGGAGTTGTGCAAGTGGTGCAGTTGTCGCATTTGGCCACAGTTCGACTGAATGCATTTATCGAGACGCCATATAGTGTCAGACAATTGAGCGAGCACATAAGTACCTCCTGGTTGTCTTGTTGCTTGTAAATCATATCGAAATTGTACTTTTTAACTTTACACCACTGGCATGACACAATCTTACGGTTCACGATGATGTACACATTCAGACAGATGCGCGAGCAGAACATTTTTGGGCGTCTCTCTGTGTAAATGGTAAATGATTCGGCTCCCTTGCGTTCGAAATATTTGCAGCACATGCCACACTGATCGGCGACAATGTTGCTAACAAACTTGAATGCCGAGAAGCACGGATTCGAGCAGAAATTATGGTCCTTTTCGTCCAAAACGATTTCCACTCTCACTGGCTTGTCGTTGTTGCACACTGCACAATGATCGTTGCGCAATTTCTTCTTTGGATTCAACATTGAATCATAGCGACGCATACAAGTTTGACTGCAGAAATCCTTAAACTGCTCTTTGTCGCCTACGGGTGCGAGGAAACCTTCGCCACCACTAGATATATCTCGCTGGCAGCAGGAGCATGTCTTTAAACCCTTCTTGTACTCGTTAAGACATGCGGCACAACAGAATTGCCGAATGTCAAATCCAAAACGCACACAATATTTGCCCAACGACTGGTGCGGTACTTCGCCTTGACATGTCTGACAATTGGCACCAATGCTGCGCTGATATTTACCCAAACACAGCTCATTGCAAAAGTCCATCGTCTCCCACAGAAGATTCTTATCACCGAGGGTAACTTCGGAGAAGCAATCAGCACAACGACGATTGAAACTTGCGACCCTCTCCAGACGAGCGGCTTCTGCTTCGGCAGCTGTGCGTGCAACAACACGCGACTCCGGATTCGATTTACTACCACCGTCACTAGATTTTGCTGAAATTGTTGACGTTGAAATTGTCGTTGCACCAATATTGCGCACACGAATCGAATGTCGTTTCAATTTGAATTTTTCCGGCTCCTCAGCGGTAAGCAGATTAAAGCAATCATCGTTGCAAATGTAGTAGAAATCATCGTCCTGTTTAAAGAAATATTTGCACACTTTTTTTTCCCTACATTGCAGGCAGCTGTGTTTACTTTCAACGGCCCCATTCTTGCCACCTTCTCCATCTTCTGTGGCTGCTGGCGCTTCATTGCTCACTTCTTCCACAAGGAATTTCTTACGACGAATGAAATATTTACCAGGATGTGCTTGCAGAATAGCTTCTGTGCATGCCTGTTCGCAGACGTACTGAGTTGTGGTGGTCTCCGGATTCTTAAAACGGAAACTACAGATTTTCTCCAAGCCACACCGAATGCATTTGTGTTCGGCCGACACTATCCAGCCGATAATAATTTTCTGTACAGCGCCAGTTTCAATTGGTTCAGTTGGTATTTCTTCGACTTGTGGTTCTTCGGCGGGCTCTGCTGTTTGAGCATTTTCTGAAAGTACACAGTACATAAAATATAAAGCATGTAGTGTATGCATTAAGTATTTAATAAATATTGTTGAAAATTATTGCATCTTCATATTACTTCATATTACATTGAAGATTTCGTCGATCAATGGAGGTCGTTTTTTATTCAACCCGAGCGAGTAAAGTTACCTGGAATATACCGAGCAAATGTTAAATGGTGTAAAAATGTTCGCTGGGTAACTATACTTGCTCTTACTCTGCCTCACGCTCATAATCATTTTAAAGTAAAAAAATAGGAAAATGGGAAATGCTCAGTTCACAATAAAAACACAAACAGAGTACAGAGTAAAATTAACCCGTTTCCAAGGTAAGGTCCTCCAAAAAATGCCGGGAGTCAAATATTCTGAGAGTTCTGTTTGACCTAACAACATGGAACACAACATGGAACTCCCATATGACATACATTATTAACTACGGCAGCCCTCGAGACAATTATAGGACTTACACCACTTCACATACACATTAAAAGTGAAGCTGGCCTAAGACTTTCTAATCTCAATATAAATAACCGAGTTAAATCCAATAAACCTGGACATACAAACATCATTTCCAAAATAAACTCGGAATATGGTATTGTGCTACAATCAGACTCAACGACAAAAACAACTGATTTCCAAAGGAACTTCTTGGTAAGTATTCCAGAACGTCATCAAGTTGCAAATAAAACCTCCCCCATCATGCATACATCTGGTACACAGACGGATCTAAAACAGACACAGGAACAGGAGCAGGACCCAGAATAACACTGCGAATACCCCTAGGTAACTCCCCAACCGTTTTCCAGGCAGAAACAATAGCACTAGAAGCCTGCATCTTAGAATGCATTAAAAAAATATAAATAGAAGAACTGAGATTTACATGATCTCAGAAAGCCAGGCCGCACTACTTGCACTTAAAGGCCCTACTTTCAACACCAGAACAACGTGGAGCTGCTACTGTCACTTAAAACAATTAGCCAAAACCAATAAAATCCCCCTTATGTGGTCTCTAGGGCACTCAGGCTATGTAGGGAACGAGGCAGCAGATCTTTGCGCAGGAGAAGGCTGGGCCGGAACCAAGTATTGCCTACTCCCTTAGCCACCTCAAAAACAATGACATCGAAGCTGAATAGGAATCGTCGACAGGGATGAAATATACCAAAAGGCTTCTCAAGTACAACATTAAACACATAGACAAGGCAATCAAACTGAACCATCATGCACTCAGATCCCTAGTCTGGTACATAACGGGACACGGCCCATTCAATAGTTACTTAACGACAATGGGAAAATCCTAGGCGGACAGTTGCCGATTCTGTAACAAGGCAAAAGAATCGCCAGAACACATACTGTTTATGTGTGATGCTCTCACACGGAAAAGACTTAAGCACCTCAAGGCTCACACAGTTCCAGGACAGAATGTCATTTCGATCGAATTGGCAGACGTAATGGCATTCATAAAGGAACTAAGCCACCACATAAAGCGGTAATTATCTGGGATGCACAATAGATCTCTAGGTCGCAGTGCACCAGGCTTTTCAGCCCACCAAGTAATAATAATAATAATAAAAATAACTTCAGAGATGTTCACAAGTTACCCTGAAATTACTATTATTTGTTTACGAATGTGCCTTCTGATACAGGGTAGTCCCAGAAGTACCCTAACTGACCTGATAGCGGTTGTTTTTTAAAAAGTATGACTGTGGTAGAAAGTACCAACCTTACAACGCTTAAATTTGACGTTTGACGACGCTACGTTGTTTAGTATTTTTACGGCAGCCATCAATAGTGAACGCTCTCAATGAATTTCTAAACATGAAAAAAATTGGTCATCGTTATGGGATACAGTACTTTCATTTGAAAGGCCTCAATCCATTCAACATCAAAACGGAGCTAGATTCAACTCTTGGGGAGTCTGCTCCTTCGTTTAGAACAATAAAATATTGGATGGCAGAGTTTGAGCGAAGCCGTACGAGTTGCCAAAACGAACATCGCAGTGATCGACCAAATGAGGTGACTACACCAGAAATGGTGAAAAAAAATCCACCAAATGCTATTGGATGACCGTCGACTGAAAGTGCGTGAGCTAGCAGATATGGCAGGCATTTCAAAAAGTGTTGTACATCGAATTTTGATTGATAATTTGGACATGAGAAACCAGTGCGCAAGATGGGTGTCGCGATTACTCACAATGGAACAAAAACCGGGTCTTGATGAGTCGAGTCGGTCGAGTGTTTGGCGAAGTTTCACAGCAATAAAGCCGAGTTTTTGCATCGATTCATTCCCATGGATGAAACATAGGTACATAACTTCACACACGAGACGGAGGAACAGTACCAAAACAATGGACAACAGAGGAGAATCGACTCCAAAGAAGGCAGGGATGCGCGTGAGATAATTGTCATTGATTATATTCAGAAAGGAAAAATAATCAACGACGTCTATTATGCGATTTTATTGCAGCGTTTAAATGATGAAATCAAGAATCAAGAAATCGGCCACATTTGGCGAAGAAGTAGGTTTGTTTTGTTTCATAAAGACAATTCATCAGTTCACACAACAAACATCGTGATGACCAAAGAGTTAAAGTTCGAATTGCTTCCTCATGTACCCTATTCAATCAAAATTTAGCCTCCTCGGATTATTTTCTATTTATCGAACTTAAAAAAATGGCTCGGTGGTAAAAGATTTGCCAACAATGAAGAGGTGAAGTCTGCGGTTGATGGCTATTTAAGGGAGCTCGACGATTCTCACTATAAACAGGGAATCGAAGCTATTGAACATCGCTGGTAAACGTGTATCGAACTAAAAGTAGACTATGTACAGAAATAATGACATTTTTTCCCACTTCTCGTCGAGCACTTCTGCGACTACCCTCGTAGGTATATGACAATCATTCATTCATTCATCACTTCCAATATTTTCAACCAAATTATATGAGGTATTTTTGACATATATCAGAAGGCTAGACAATTAGCACTACCTGAAAAAAAAAAGCAGTGTGGCAGCAAGTGTCTGATAATAGGGTCTGTTCCCGAACGAAAAGTGCGCAACAATTGTTACTTATTTTGCGAATTTTACTACAAAAGCATTCCCGTACTCGAATAAATAGTAAAAGAGAACAGAAAATAGAGAGTAAGTTCACCTCCCTACAGTACTGTCGAAATGGATCCGATCGGATCAGTACTTTTTGCACTTGGTGCAGTTTTTTCAATCAAAAGATAAACATACAACTTATTGTGCTTTCAAACTTAACACTTAAGACTTACAGGATTGTATGGATTTTAGTTTTGGGAAAAAAAAAAATTGTTTGCTCGTAATGTTGGAAATCCATACAATCCTGTAATTCTTATGTATTCAGTTATTCATTGTAAAGTCAGCTCCTGGGCAACAAGCTGTGACCTTCGATTCAACCATGGGAAGACTGAAATGGTATTTTTCACCAATTAATTCAAAATACCGGCCTTTATCCATTCAAAACTCAATGGGAAAAGTCTCAGCCTAAACCCCAGCGCCAAATATCTCGGAGTAATCTTGGATAGGAAGCTTAGCTGGGAGGCTAACATAGAAAACAGGGCTAAGAAGTGTTACATTATCCCGTATCTAAATTGTTAAATAAAATCATATACGTATGTGTGTATATACAGAGCATGCGCTACGTCAAGTAAAGCCATACCAAAAAATGTGAATAGTCATAGCCATGTATCAATGCATACACCATATATGCAAATGTAAACAAGAAATTATTGGCAATACATTGTACAACAAAAACCAAATTGTAATCAATAAAAATTATGACACAAGTAGTCCCAGCGACCTTGTAACTAGTGACATACAAGTCTGATTGGATTATTGACTCCCATATTCCCATTAAACGCATTCCTCACAATGCCTTTCGCATACGAACCGTACTTAGAATATCAATGAGGAAACAAACAAACAAAGTGTTCGTTTGCTCTTGACAATAAATGTGTCCACTAAACATCGTAGGCAAGCGAGCGCTGATCGTTAAAAGCATTTGATCATTAACCCTCCCAATGCATTGCTCTAATCGAGAATAAAATTAATCATTAAAGTATTCGGTTTATTACTCTACTGGAATGTAAAAATGCTGACCAACACAATATGGAATATTGGGTCGGGAATCAATACAGAATTGTATGTATTAATAGATATTATTATATGTTGTATTATTCACATGTATTGATAGATATTAGCATTGTATTAATAGATATTATTCATATGTATTAGTCTTCGGACTACTATAAATAAGAACACAATTTTTGAATAAATCAGACTTTGACTTAGGTCATGTTAGAAGAAGCGTCAGAGGTTTTATTGGGATCGAGTAGTTTTCTCCACTATCCTTATCTTGAAGTCACACCAGGACTACTCAAGAGGACTTCAGTAGTCGTCCATATCGAACGAAGTAATATTACTTCAAATGTATATTTATGTTATTCGCTGATACTACTCAAGACAGCGTTTAAACAACCGAAATATTACATGGTGATCCTGCCAGACATTGATTAAAATATTCCTGTCAGTCTTCGTTGAAACGTTGCTTCGTTCTTGCTAATTTACTGTACACGACGCAGTAAATAAATATAATTAAATATAATTGAAAATGGAAAAACAATAATACACGACAGTTATCGCGTAACAATTTTGACACATCCTGTAGAAAATTCCACACATTCCATATATTCTAGATAGTTACCTTTTATAATAAAGCAATTAGTAACAATCTTGGCCCGATTAAATATAACCTAAGATATTAAAACAACACTCACATACATAGATACAGATAATAACAGAAGCTAAGGAAGCGTACGTGGTACGTGAAATGGGGTCTTCAACCAAAGATGTCTCTCTGGCTGTATACGGCTGTTGTACGCCCAATTCTTACCTCGCTAGTCTGGTGGCCAGCGATAAAGAAGAAGTATAACAATAATATTCGACGTGACAGACCATTGCGGTCCAATGCCTACCCCTATCGGAACCTTTTGTGTTAAGCATGTATATTTTTGGACACAAATGGAAGAAGAAGTATAACACCACCAAACTCAGCCGGTTACAGCGATCAGCAGCAGTAGGCATCACAGGAGCTCTAGGGTCTTGTCCGACCGAGGCCTTTAACACTATCTTGCACCTATTACCTGACATATTTATCAAGTATGTTGCGACGTGCAGTGCAGTACGACTCAGAAAATCTGGGTGGTTTGTTACTAGACCATACGGCCACTGTAATATACTGCAGACAGTACCTAAAGGCATAATACCATCATCTACTGACTACTGAATCTGTAAATTTAGCTTCAACTCATCGTTCAGCGTCGAGTTTCCTCCCAAGCGAAACTGAAAGGATAGAGCAGTAACAAGGCAATTTGACGCAACAATATTCACTGACGGATCCAAGATGAAGGAAGGAGTCAGTGCAGGTATCTTCTCGGATGATCTTAATACGTCAAGGTCATACAAGCCTAGCAATTAGGATGGCCTGCAGGGCATTAAGGCTCAGAATCGCATAAATCGGAAGGGTTGGTATATGTGTTGATAGCCAATCTGCAACAAGTGCGATTTATGCGACCACAATAACCTCGAAACCAGGCATCGGTCAGCCATTTCCTGGACATCACCATAGTATAGGTGCCTGGGGCACAGTATAATAGAGGGTAAAGAGAGGGCGGACGAATTGGCTAAGATTGGCGTCGCTATGGACACCGGCTTCTTGAAGAGAGCTTGTTGCATGCGCCCCACGTTTTTCATTTAAAATCTTAATTTATACTTTTCCGTTCCGAACGGCACTCTAGCGAACAGACAGACAAGAAAATGAGTTAATACAACATTGTGATCCAATTCTAAGCTTTGTTTAAAGTTTCAACCCTCTAGTTCATTAAAAAGTTACTTTAAAATCCATTACGAAATTTGTACTGAACACACTAGCGAGCTAATAAAAACGTATTCAAAATTTAAAGTTTCAACAAATATCCTTAAGCTAACATAAAATAAATAAATGAGCGAATGAAGGTAATTTTATGTAAAATAATGCTGACATTCACACACTTAATATATTCAATTTATATTATCATTCATTTATCTTCTCACCTTCATTTCCCTCAGCTGCAATCGCTTCAGGTTCAACTGGAGGAACTGTAGGATCTGCAGCTAGTACCGAGAAAAATATATGAAATATACTATTTGTATAAAATTATATTGCATTTTATTGAAATTATGCATTACGGGTCGTTAAAAGATCCGTTGATTTCTGGTCTTTTTAAACTTGATATCAATGTTACTTTTTAAGCGTTAGTTTGTTGTTAAAACTAACCACCTCGTAAACAAATAATCGTTATATGTGTAAACAGCGGTCAATTCTTGTTCGAAATAAGCATAATTTTTTTTATTCTAATAACTCACCTGCACTTGAAGCAGCTTCAGGTGCCTCCTTGTTGACGTTTGTTTCACTTGCTGCAGCGGCGTCCTTCTCATTTTGCTCAGCAAGTTCACCTTCTTTTTCAGCGTTTTCTCTGGCTAAGATGGCTTTTTCTTTTTCTGCATCGGTCATTTCATTTTCCGTATCGTCAGGAATTAGGCAAACATCTGACTCTTCGGGCTCTTGAACGTTTTCAATGGGTTCTGGAAAGATAGTTAATACATATTATTTATTATTTAATAATATAGTATATTTAACATACCATCCCCATGATCATTCTCATTTTCCTCATCTTCTGGTAAAGTCTGATCCGCTGTTTCACTTTGCTCGACGTCATCTGATTCGGTATCTTTAGTTATATCGATTTCGGGTATAACATCGCTTTCAGGTATAACTTCACTTTCAGGTATAACTTCACTTTCAGGTAAAACATCGCTTTCAGACAAAACATCGACCTCAGGTATAGCATTGCCTTCATTCGTCTTCTCTTGGTTATCATCCTCTGCTTCGTCGTTCTCTTCTTTTGAATCTTTTGATTTATCAACAACATCGTGTCCTTCATCGATTAATTCTGTGTTATCTTTTGTGGACTTGGCTTCATCTGCGACAGTGGAGCCATCATCGTCTTTATCGTGTTTTGGTTCAACCTCCAGTGTAGTTGTTTGTTTTTCTTTGAGTTCATTACTTTCTTTGCTGACGTTATCATTCGAATCGTCCTTATCCTTTTCAGCCGGCGATGAACTAACTGATTCCATTTCAACATCTTCAGGCGATTTATCCGGTTCCTCGTCGACATCCATAGCGGTTGTTGGTTCTTTATCTGCTTCTACAGATTCTTCACCATCATTACCGCTTTGGCCAAAATCAGTTGAGTCTGCGGTTTCTGTCGGCAGCGTCATATCAGATTCTCCCAACATATCTGATTCATCCACCGGAGCTCCTGCATTAGTTCCGGATACATTTGCATCGACCTCCTCGAAATCTGCAGATTTTTGAGTTCCCGGCAGCTGATCATCAATTTCAGTTTCTTCGAACTCATCGTCTTTCTTATCAACATCTTTTTGACAAACATCAACTTTGTCTTTGTCATCCTCTAATTCAATTTTCTCCTCATCTGTTTTTATTTCCTCTTCGGGTTTTAATTCTTCCGATGCAACGGCATCATCAGCTATTGCAGTTTCAACCTTCTTTTGTAAATCGCTCGATGTTGTTCCTTGCTCTGTTATTTGTCCAGACAATATCGTTTGACTAGTTTCGTCAGCTTCAAAAGTTCCCTCAGATGTCTCCTTCAATTCATCCTTATCGTCTGCACCAATGTCTTCTTTTAATGGGTTGGCAATCTTCTCCTTGTCAACATCACTAACTGTTTCTGGTTCAACTGTTTCAGTTTTTGGAACATCATCTTTCGTTGGATCGTCAGAAGATGTTTCTGGTTTTGTTGCAATGTCTTTCGAGTCCATTAAACCTGGCTCAGTTTCAGTTTCAAGTTTATGAAGGTTTGATACTTCTTCCATTTGATATTATTTCGTTGAATATTTTGTGCTGTGATCCGCTGATGAGTAAACATTAACTGAAAATATAAATACGTTGTCTTTAATCACAATCATGTACATTTTAAACGAAATTATCTTGGTAAACAATGTTTACTTAAATTTAACATAACAAACAACACGATCCTCGGACATTTGATTGGCAACCCTATATTCAGTTTTCCCGCCGATATGACGCTCAGTTCAATTCGCCGCACTATACATAAGTAGCTCTACCACGATAGTCGGGCGCAGGCTATTACAAATATGTCAATTACAGAAGCGTCACAAGTACAGACTGTAGCGCACAAAATGTCAATTTATGGTGGCTTGCTAATTACACAAAAGTGTAAAACATACGAAAACTAATTTTACAAAAAATCAAATAATTTTAGGAATTAACTTTCGCACTGGCCACTGCAGGATGAACATTAACTTACCTTAGAAAATGGAAAACAAATCAATCGCCCTACACCACGTAGAAAGTGTGGTTACACAGGCCGGAGCGTACAAAAAAACCTACACCCGACAGCCCAAATAGTCGAACTCTAGACGACGACAAAGCACACTACACGAACACAAGCACAAACAAATCCTTCTAATTTGAACCGACTGAACCAAAATGAAACGCGAACGCTCTTTGGAAGGAAAAGATAGAAGCGGAACGCGACGGACAGCTACACAATGCGTCAAATAAGTTTTTTAAATTAATTTATACACTCTTCCAATGTAGAAATGCACCCAATTTTTATTTCATTCACTTCCAAATTAATTGCAATTTAACTTTACATAAACTTATAAGAAATACCGCGATTAATATTCATTATATTTTATCACCAAAAAATGCAGCTCTTTTCCGTGTGTGTCTATCGGCATCAATGCAAACGCCAAAAACAAATGAATGATAGCCATTTGTAAAACTATTACTGTCTTCAGAATCTAATACATTTTCTACGTAGAAGAAAATGGCGTTTATGAATTGTCAATGGCAGTGGAAACGTTTGGAAAGTTCCGATGGAGAAGTTATTACATTAGCATTTTTGGTTTAATATTAGATTTTTTAAATAGTAAACATTATTCAACAAAAATTCAGAGCATTGAATAATTTATAGAAAATTTTTTAAAATTATTTTCTGGGTATATTGTAGTAAATCTTTATTTTCTGCTTATTAAAAAAGGAATAGGTGCTCAAAACACAAAACCGTAATGTAAAAATTGTACTAAACTATTAATGACATTGCTTGGAAATGCCCGACATTTCGCACCATCATTGAAGTTCAATTAATACATAGAGGGGAGCTCATAACAACAAATTTAAAAAATATGGAATTTTTTTAATAGATTGAAAAATTCCTCATCTTATGAAAAACAAGAATTATGCATATTGCGTAACACGTTTTCTGTGCTTCGCATTTGTATGTAGAAACAAAATGGCTGTCGCTTAGATGATATGATACTATATTTAGCATACAAAGAAAAAAAATGAAATGAAACAGAGTGTTGGGAACAATTTGAACTGGATTTTTACCCAAGTTTTTCAAATGGAACACTAATGTAGAATTTCGATATCGAAATCGAATATTTGTTTTAAATGAAAACACATACATAAAAGAAATATTAAACTGATGTTTTATTAATATTTTAAACAATTGTAATGCAGACCCAAAACGTACAACTCTTAATCGATAAAAACATAATAGCAACCCTGAAATCAGCGATTGAAGAGTTTAGTTATTACATTATAGATAGCGTATTGCATGGCCTGTAATTATTGTAAATGCGGCAGCGTCATAAATTCGCTTAGCCTAGCAATAGATTAGGAAACAGGCCAAATTATCTCCCATGCCGCCCACCATTATTGAACCTTTGTTATACAAAACGTATGCGTTTGTTAAAGTCTTTATGCTTTATGGTGGTAAAAATGATAAGACGATAGTAGCCATCAATATTGAATCATGAATGGTGCAGTTTGGACGGCACTTACATATTTTTTCCCAGTTTGTACCTTTGCTTTAGAGTATTTAGAATAAATAGAGAATTTACATACAGTAATATATTACCTTATGCGAGTAGAAAAAACCAGTCGCCAAAATTTCGAGTAAAAGTTGAATTAAATATATAGACACCGACGTTATTTTTGAAATAACGCGTTAATCTGCAACTGTCCATATCATTGATAACAGAGATGGTAGTTTTGCTGGGCCAGTACGGAAAGTTTTCTTTTTTCAATAACCGTTGGAAGCATTGATAATCCTGCAGACTCAATCAGTTTGCGTAAATGGAAATCCAGTCGTTCGCACGAAGAAAATCGGAATGTTCTACCTCTAAAATTTGACCCACTCTTACGAAGCCTTTCGTGTTTATTATATACTAGCTGAAATACCCAGCGTTGCCTGGCTGCCACCACACTACCCTCCCCCCAACTGACTTCCCAAGACCCTTCAAGACTCACCTTGATACCACCACTCATCAAATATACCAACACTTATTGTTATTATGCCCACCTTATTGCCGTGGCGCGACATTCAGTGAGTTGTCCCTTAATCATGTTTGTGTAAAAAAAAATTTACGGTCTTCGAGTCAATCCACCCACCACGTCGGAGTTGCGGTTTTCGAGTTATGCGCGAACAGACATGCAGACAAAGTTTCATTTTTATATATTAAGATTTCAATGATTACTACACAGTGTTTGATAATATAGCAAAAATTTCATCGTACTTTTTACAGTAACTTTGTTTTCATACGCAAATAATGTATAGCGATCAACGAATAAATAATAAATATTAAATGCTGTTTTTACCGACAAATTCTATGAATATAATGATAATTATGAATACATTAATAAACAACATAACTGTCAAATACTAAGCTTATTTGAAGAAATAATTGTTTTTCTTGAGATTCGTTGCTAATAAATAGCCCCACATTCACTTTTTCTTTGAATTTGGACTTGTGGATTGAAATACTGAGGACGCCGACATTAGATTCTCAATGTACTGTCCGAGCACTTGATTTTCAGATCGAAGCTTGAGATTCTCCTCCTTGACGGAATCAACACGTTGCGACAGGTCGTCCAGGGTGTTCTGCAACTCCAAAACCTGTGAAATTAGTCGAGCTTTTTCTTCTTTCTCGTCGGGGCTGGCATCAGTCTCGACCGAGTTATTTGAAGACTCTGGAGTTGAGCTCCGATTCGTAAACGATGACCGGAGTGAATCCATCGACTGTCCATTGGGAATGTTGTGGTGACGCAAATCATCGTCATGGATAATAACTAGAAAGACATTTATTCGATTAGACCAAATAAAAAAAAATGCTCGGTTGCTCTCTTCCGAGTAAGTAGAATAAATTACCCTGGGGATCGTCATCAGCCAAAGGAATGCTGTCATCTGGCTCTTGTAGTTTATCGATTAAGGACATTTTCGTGTTGATGATTGATAAAATTAAAATAAAATCAGCCGTGTCAAAATCGGTTGATAAATTCTAAGACACTAAATAAATGCAGATATTTTTGTTTTAATATTTTTTACTAATTTATTCTCTTTTTAGTTTACAAATCGAGTGTGGGCGTGTTTCGCAGCTTTGGCAGAAAATTAGTTACAGGTTACAGCCGATTAAATGCCAACAAATTAATAAATATTTTTTTAATGTACGGTAGTGATATTTGACAGCTCTTTGTTGTAATTATGCTACGCTAGTCAAAGCTGAAGGGAAAGTACCAGGGTGACCAACATTTAAATAAAACAGGATATAAAATAAAATAGTGCAAAACTATTCACAATTACAATCATTATTATTATATTTGGAGTATTTTATTGCCGAGGAATTGGGAATTTGAATTGGAATTCAAACCAAATAACTTTTAAATATGTAGATCGATCGGAATTGGATGTATTTAGAAGGTTGTTAGGACTGTTCTTGTTAGTTGACATATTTGTTTTCTTTTGTGTAAATTATTTTTTGGAGTTTACTCCATAAGAATCGATTTTTAAATATAGCAAGAAATGAACAAATCGAGCGGTCACAAAAGCGTTAGCGTGAAGTCGTTAGTTCTTGACATTTCACATGACCTAGAAATCTTAAATTTTCTGAGCAACTATATCTCACACAGCATTTTTGATAGTCCGGGTGTGACGAGTGTCGCGCGTATTATCGGCTTATACTGGTCAGAATTTGATGAAACTTGTTTTAAAACAAATAGTAAACACTCGGCGATCGATTGTTTATTGGAGAATTTACATGAAAATTTTTATATTTTTATGGATTGTTTTTGAAGTAAATTTTTTTACGCGCGATGAGAGTAAAATTTCAAGGATGCAGCGTTTTATGACGTCATAATGCGAAACGATTTTGAACATGAAGCACGCCAAAAGGTACTTGGCCAGAGAGAGCAAAATAGAGAACTATGCTATATTCGTTGTTGGGCTAGTAGCACCACACGCAACGATCAACCGTGCGTTGTTTTGGTTTGCGACAGTCTCAGCGAACACATAATCATACAGTACTTTGTAATTTGAATGTTATTTTTAAATTGATACTCTGTGTTTCATTACGCATGAGCTAGAATTCTCATTTGAATTACGTTAGTTCAGTACACGCACATTAACATTTGCCAGGAAAAAATATATTTCAACAGCTTCATCCTTTGGGGGTATTTTCAAAGTCTTTTGATGGTCTTTTGGAGATCTTTTCGAGGTCTTTTGGGGTATCTTTTCGGGTATCTTTTGGGCGATCTTTGGTGGTGTTTTGATGGTATTTTGGGGTCTTTCGAGCGTCTTTTAAGGGTCTTTTGGAGGTCAACAGCCTGTGAGAAATATTGCACAAAAACCTGGGATTATTCGCGCCTAGAAGACCTGGAAGTTGAAGTTTTGTTTGGATTTTGGAGTGCTGACCCACGGGCACGATGTGCAAGGTCTCTTGAGCTTGTGTAAAAAAAATTATTTGGCTAACATAAGACGTTGATGAAAATATAGTTTTTATTTTACGCCATAAAAATCCACATTGGTATAAATTACTAACAACCTTAACTAAGTAAAAATTCTTTCGCATTCGCACATCTTTCTGTTTGTTTCAATTTTCAAATGTCAATAGATGATGGTCGCTTTCGTGTGTGGCCTAGTTTTTTTTTAACACAAACTGTTATCGTTAATCTCAAAGTTTATTTACGTTAATATTTTTGCAGTAACCCATTAAAAAAGTCTTAAATTTCGTGTTTTAATCTGAGATGTGAGTAAAAGAAAGTGGTAATTGACTGTCTATGATCCTTTTCCGTGTTTCGTCATCTATCATCTTGTATTTTCATTGTCAGGAAAAACAAAACAACAGAGTGTCTGAAGTGTGATGAAAAGTGATGTGTATAAAGAAAATTCAAATTGTATAGTTGTCTCACTCACTACCATATCTTTACTTTGTAAAGAACACCATTTGACTTTTTCACTGCAAAAATCTGCTTTTGCTGTTGGTCTTTTCTTCATTGCGTTTTGCGTGTCGTGTCGGTGTCGTTCTCGTTCGTTGTTAATCGCCTTTCGCCGCCATCGTCCACGATCATCCTTCTTGCCATTGTGTAAAATGTAAATGTGATTGCTTGTGTGTGCGCTATACTTTTAAGAAAAATAAACAAATCACAAGCAAAATATCGAAAAATTTAAAGTTATAAAAATATAGTTTGTAATCAGGCATAAAGGCTTAAAGAAGAAGCTAAGCAGCCGTAATCAACGTTTATTCATACCAATCAAATGCTGTCAAGGCTCAAAAAAGTTTCCACTGGCCACAACGCAATAATAGACTCGTAGACTACACTTACTGCTGCTGCTGTTGCTCATGTAACTACTCGCAGCTTTTGGTTGTTTCCTTCTTATCATCTTTTGTACTCAAATCGTTTATTTGTTTTATTTTCATTGTTTGCAATGGATAAACGGAAAGTGTGTACTAGTTTTTAACATTTCCTTTACTGCTCTTCCTAAAAATCACTATAATTATTCCGATTCATCGTTGAGGTCCTCGATTTCAATTCAACCAAAAAGACATCATTATAGAGTGGTGATTCAGTTTGAGTCGCCGCCAAACAGTGTGCACAATATTCCTAAACTCCTCATGGCTGATTTCGATGCAATCTACGAAGATGAACAACTGGAGGAACATTTCGAGGACCAGACGGTGGCGCCCGTGCCAGATCCAATTGTTATCCGTGGCGCAGGCAATATGACAGTGTGAGTATTAATAAATGGAGACGGGATTACCACGATCTGACAATCTGAATTTAATTAGTTTTTCAGTTTTCTGTTCAGTTTTAATTTAAGGTATTGACCATAATATTAATGTCTCAAACTATTCGACCAACATAGTTGTGGGTGCCTTCCTTTTTTTCCTATTGTTCCTTTGACAAATGGTGAATGTGGGTCGGATGTTTGTAAAAAGGCTTTTAGTTTTGTATTTTGCTTAATAGCCAACCTCCTCCTTCCCATGGCATTACCTTGAGTTTCTTTTGATTAAATACTCAACTCATGTCTCTTGCCGCCTTGTTCGTTCATTTCTCGATAAATTGCTTTTTCAAACAAAAATGTGTTAGTACACTGCGGTTAACTAGATTGGAAGCAGGCTATTTTCAGAAGTAAAAATTATCGTTCTCCCGTTATATGGCAGTGAGAGAAAAACACAAAATGGTGAAAGAAACAGTTGTTCAGTGGTGGAATGCAATGGTGAATTCCAAAATTTTAAGAGATCAACCCAAATGAAACTTTAACTGAATGAGTCAGACTGCATGCATTTAATAGCTCTTTCGATTTGCAGGGTATAGTTAAGATTTCTCTTTCGTGGTTTTGGTTTGATCTATTTGCAAACTGTACATGGGTTAAAGTTTGATTTTGCGTTTTATTTGCAAGGTTATGTAACCGACACTGTAATTTTGCTACCTGGGTAAGGGTAAGGTTTCGTTTACTCAGCCAGATGGCGAAGAGAGACCAAGCAGACTAATTCCTCAGTTTGTTGTTCTTGTCAAATTTGGTTTCAGTTTGGCGTTCTATTTGCAAAGTATTCACCACGAAAACCCTGTCACTTCGACTGCTTACCCGTGGGTGTGGTTTCGGGTACCGTTTCACCTAATCGAAAGGAGCATTTTTTAGTAAGATGACGAAGAGAGAGAGGGCAGTTTGTTTTTTACGTTTTGGTTGGTTTTGAACGCAAGCATTCACCACGAAAACTCTGTTACTTTGACAGCTTACCCGTGGACCTGGTTTCGGGTATGGTTTGAGTAATTCGAAAGAGGCATAAATTGCTTATAAGTAATAAGCAGTCAAAGTGCAATCGTTGTTTGTGTAGTGGTAAATTTTTTTTTTTTTTTAATAAAAAGGTTATTTTGTAAAAATGAAAGATTTTTTTTTATGAACGGGTCAAAAAATTGTTTGACATTGTCAGAGAAGGCTAAAATTGATGTTAATCTTTTTGAAGCCTTGTCTAAGCGTGATACCGCTTGCATTATCGGAGTTTTTTTTTATATAGTGACTCATTGCCAAGGGAGGACTCCCTGAATGACTTTCGTCACGGCAATAAGTTGGGCTAAGCCCTTTATTAAATTCAAAATAAAATAAAAATCGAAGGAATGTGATTTACAATATATAACACATTCCTCACGTTTTGTAGCCGGTTTCAATTTATTTTGTCAGTATTCTCTCTGATCATTCTGTTGGTAATTATTTAAAGGATCCGAAAATGTTACTGCAAGTAAATCTACCCTTCGTCACGTGATACGTAGTGCCAAAAACTACAAGCATGACCATGAGATGTGCAACAAGAAGCAAGTTCGAATAACTGAAAAATGCAGTCTTTTCTTACGATAAAAAGTTCAATTTAGATGGACCGAATAGCTATAACTTTTACTTCCACGATATCAGATATCAGAAAGCTCTTTTTAAACCGCCATCATATCAGAGGAGGTCGCCTAATTGTTTGGAGTGCAATATATTATTATGGCACCATCGACTTGTGGTACAAAGCTCAAAAATGACAGGAAACAGCTACAAAGTGGTGTTGGAATCAGCTTTTCCAAAAAACCACGATCTATTTGGAGCACATTTCCTAAACACATCGCTTGCATTGTTGAGTCGTTTGTTGCCAGTGAAAATGTTGAACTTTTACCATGGCCACCATATTCGCTAGACCTTGAAACTATAGAAAAACTCTGGGGCTGGCTCACATCAAAAGTGTAGAAAAATAACAAGAAAGCGCTGATCGATGCTGTTAAACTTTCCTGGAAGATTTCACTTTCCTGGAAGATTTCACTTGATTACTTGGCTTATCTTAAAGAATGGTGGTTCTAATCATTACTAAAAATTATGCTTGGAGTATGAATTTAAAGTAAAAAATTAATTTTCATTAAAAATACCAAAAACAGAATTTTTTCATACATCTGTAAGGTGTTTCTAATCGTATGAACCGATTTAAAGACATGCCACTCTAACTCATTTGGCAAAAAGGGGTCTAATGTACCGTAATCTTGTTCTGAATATTTTTTTAAACTTGATTTTGTATTAACAACAATCTACTAAAAGTTTTAATAACATTTTTTTCCTGTCATATAGCTGGAGAAATATAAATTTTATCTTCCAAAATTATGTGCTTCTAATCCAGTGAACCGCAGTGTATCTGTATACCACTACTACCAATGCTAGTACATGCCTATGTACAAACCTAAATGCACTAGGTGCTGGCATACACATTCTTCACTCGACTTGTACTTATTTCTGAAGAGTTTATGAAACAAAAAACTATCACACATGCACAACATAGAAATTGATGGAAACACAACAAACAGAAGGCACAAACTGTGTTAGTAGTTGGTGCTTATGCAATACACATGTTTTCTGTATTTTTGTTGTTCCAACTGTTAAAAATGGGTGAAAATTGATAGAAATCTGAAACCTCTGTTGTTGTGGAAGCTTATATGTCTATCCTCAAAATGATTATTTGCGCCCTACATTATGCTGAAAGCGTATTTTTCAGCGTCCTTGCAGTGTCGAACTCTTTACGTCAGATCTTTGGCTGCTCTTGATTAAAATTCAATTTTTTTACTCAATTGGAATAAATGCATTATTAATTAATTTTCTTGTTTCATACTTGTTGAATGAATTGATTACTGCAGCTCCATTTTTGTCTTTGTATCAGTGCTTAACTATATCCGACGAATAAATAATTTTCGTTACCATAATACTGAGCGATTTACACAACCAAATCTGAATTGTTTTGCTATTGGGCTTGATGATTTGTTGTGTGGAGGCCAATGTAAGGAAAGAAAGAACAATAGAAACTCTCCCACAATCCGGAACACAATCACGTTAGGTTCCAAAATTCACTTTTTCCTTCCCTTGAAGACTGTGTTTAATTTTACGAGTATATCATAAGTAAAATCGTTAAAATAATAGTATTCTCATCCACGTCAATGGCATTAATTGAAATGTTTTCCAATAAGTTTACTTCTGAAACACGCTTTCAGATTTATCAAGCAATTATAATCATATTTGGCTCTTCATCCGGCGTCCGGTATTGGCCTACCGCAATGCCTCTCATTAATGTGCAGCCCCAGGTATCGTGCCGCCTGCTCGATCTGAATGAAAGCTTCCTGTACAGCTCGTGGGTTTCTACCAATGATGTCAATATCGTTTGTGAAAACCAGTATCTGAATGGACTTATAGAGGATTGTTCCTCTCTCCGTTACGTCAGAGTCTCAGATCACTTTCTCTCCAACGCCAGGTTGAAGAGGACGCAGGCCAGTCCATCCCCTTGTCGGAGCCCGTTATAGATGTTGAATGGGCTTGATAGTGATCCGGATATTTTTACTTGGCTTATAACATTGGCCATGGTCAACCTATATAGTCGTGTCAGTTTATTTGGGATGCCGAATTCTCTTATGGCTTTATAAAGTTCTACTCTGGCTATGCTATGATAGGCGGCTTTAAAGTCAATAAAAAGATTGTGTAGTGAGACTCTAGACATTTTACCATCACCTGATCAGTTGTTGATTTGCCTGGTATGAAGCCACACTGATATGGACCAATGATGACTTTATTGGGCTATCCTGTCTTGAAGGATAGAGGAGAAAATCTTATACGCGGTACTCAACACCGTTATACTACGATAATTGCTGCATGTTGTCATATCACCCTTCTTATGTATGGGGCGCATCGTCCTTGTAGAGTTGGGGAAGAGTACCGCACCGATAGTACTTATTATACTATCTTCCTATCTAGCGTTGCTCTCTTGCAGGAGTAAACCTTACGATACATCCCCAGAACGAAACTGGGTCCGCACCATAGTTGTCCCAGTCCGAGAGTCCTCCGAAGAGTTCCAACTGGTCTCTCAGACTCGGTTTTCCCTAAGGTCAACCTTATCCGTTGCGCAAGACACTCCCGTGGTACCAATTCAACCATGGATAGGGTCTCACATCAATGGCTTCGGAAATGTCAGGTATGAGTGCCTGGGCATTTACAAGGCAAAACCATAGCAGCACATCCGTCCGTAACCTAAGCCATCTCATTTGCCATCAGGATAGCAAGCTATCCCGAGTTTTCCAAACGCGACCATGGTCAGATCTGGCATCAAGGATCTCCCGTTCGTTCAGGTATGAGTGCCTGGGTATTTTGTTTAACTCACATTTTTTAAGTAAAAATAACAAAAAATGTAACCTGTGTGTTTGTTTTTTTGCAGATTCGGTCTAAGCAATCGATTCAATTCGGAATTTCCTTCGGGTCTAGTGTCGCGTGTCGCTCCAGAAGAATTCAAAGCGACAATTAGTCGTATCAATGGCATTCTAAAGAAGACACTCCCAGTGAATGTTAAATGGTTATTCTGTGGTTGCGTCTGTTGCTGTTGCACCCTGGGATGTTCTCTTTGGCCGGTGATATGTCTCAGCAAGAGGGTGAGTTTATTTGTTTTTATTTTCTAAGCGAATTTCTCCTACTAATATCTTGTATCTGTTATATATTTTAGACTCAAATAACCCTCGACAAACTACTCGAGTGGGAAAATAGTCACCTGTATCATAAACTCGGCCTACACTGGCGACTGCACAAGCAACAATGTGATTCGAATTCAATGATGGAATACGTTGTACAAATTGAATTTATACCGAAAACACCGATATATCGACCGGATTAATGCAAGCGGTAAAGGTCGATCACTGTCTATTCTCAGTAAACTTCAGCAGCTGAGCTGCTGTTTATATTTTTCACGGTTCATCGATGGGCGGTTGGGCGATTTGGCGCTTCAGGAGTCTGCGTGATGAGAGAATTATTATTATTATGTACTAATTAAGAAATTATATTATATTACCTATAAACTATAAGCAAACCAACTCAATTTCGATACGTGCAAGAATTTCTCGTCTCTTCTCATAAGCTTTTATAAGATTTAGGAGTGGTATACATATATATATATATATATATAGAGAGAGATAAATATCAATCAAGAACTTGGTATTTAATAAGCAACCGTTTTTACTGTAACTTTTAACCGAGTTCCGAATTAACTTAGCCAGAAGAAGTTAAATTCAAATCAAAATAGTAGCTTGCTTCTCACTACTAGAAGAAAACTAATCAACTAATAAATACACAACTAAGAAACCACTAAACTTTAAATTAGTGTAGGACTACAAAAAAAACTAACAGAAAACTCACACTACTCTGTATTTCCTATTATTGTTGCTGTCATTTCTTCGTTCACTTAGTTTTACTGTAATATGTAATATGCTTTAATTCTTTTATTTGTTAATTTTTTTTACAAAACTACATACATATATATTTACGAACTAAGAAGAAACTTGTGTAAATTTCTATCGATTAATTCGATAATCTTTATTTGAAACGAATATTAATTTAGTTGTTAAATATTGAAGAAAACTTGAAACCTAATTATAATTGTTTGTGCTACAGTTTACCTGTGCTGCAACAAATTTTGTTTCTGTAAATAGGCGAATTGAACTAATGAAACACTTCTCAGAGATACTGATATTGTACACTGTAAGCCAGCGCTCACGAAACGATTGCCTCAACTACAGCTCAGGCAAATGCCCAGTATCACTTTTACTTCTCCCCCCCTCTCCATTCCCATTTTGTATTGTCCCCATTTTATTATTTATTTTCATCTGCAAATATTTTTATTTCCATCCCTGCTTCCTTAACTTCTGTGTTAGTAAAGTGAACACAAAATAACAATTCGAACCCGTTTTTTTTTTGCAGTATTAAAAAATTACAAATTTACAGTTTAATGCTTTTGAAAACAAAAATACCATATAGCTTTATATTGAGAAAAATTTCTTCAAAAGAAAATTAATTATTGAAAATTCAATTGGCGGAGCTAGCGAATGACATAATAATTAACACAATTTAGTTTTTACTTTTGTCTTTAAACGGATAAGAAGCCTGTTTTTTAAATTCTTTATATTAACTTCGCGTCCGGATGTGTCTGTGGCTGGTCAAATCTTGTGATCAATTTTTAAAACCGATTTCATTCAAACTTTGCCCATTTTCTGTAAAAAATTGCAAGTGATCGGGCACCAGGCTGCCAAATAATTTTTTTTTAAAAATGAACCCGATTTTATTCAAACTTTGCACATATTTCCGATTAGTGAATTTCCGTTTGATTTGAATATGACGTTTTATTATTGTATTTTTGTTGTTCACGGTTTCTAATTAAATATTTAGCGCAACGTACTACGATGTACTCCGTAAAAGACATAAACAATACAAGAAACAAACACGTTAAACAGAGTGTAATAAAAAACAAAACAAAAAAACAGAAATATATTGAATGATAATAAAAATTATTGTAAATATTGCGAATTATAAAAAAAATAATCAAAGAATTAGATGAATAAATTTAATTGTAGGATGACAAAAAGCTAACATTTTATTTTTATTAGTACATTATTGTTATGATTGAAGAATACAGTACAATAGTAGTTAGGTTAGGTTAGGTTAATATGGCTGTCAGAGAAAAACCGACACATTTCGACCATCAATGGTCCATTGTGATACCACACGGATCAGGCAAAACCTCTTCCACCTACTCGCTGAACCAATTAGAGCTTCGTATGAAGCGTGTTTGCAAAAATATGCATGCTCAACACAAATGGTTGCGAGAAGCCAGGCCTTGGATCGCAATGGTCTGTCGCGCCGATATTATGAAGCGTAGGAGACTGCTCATGTCCATGTTTATCAGATCATTAGTGTCATTAGTGTAAAAGAAAGCTCCAATCTGGAGCTTACGTTTTTGGGAGAGGGCTGGACAATTTAGTAGCAGATTGATAATAGTCTCCTCCTCCTTCTCATCTAAGCAGCTTTTGCAGAAATCATTCGAAAAGTCTCCAAGTCTTGCTGCATGGCTGCCTATGAGACAGACCAGTCCATTGATGACACCTGCAATAGCACCGAATACACATACCTTTCTACGACGATCGGTTCTATGCACCGAAAGGACTCCAGTGTTTCACACACTAGACCAAGAATCGCCAACTCAGCAATAGGTTTAACAGACCTGGAGCTGCTACAACAACAACAACAACAATAGCACCGATGTGCGAGATCAAACACTTGGAACTCTGCCTTGTTAAAAAAGTAGCATGCTGGTCCCAATCCCGGGTAAAGAAGGAGGGTATGAGGCAACGGACTTGTCCTATCCTCACATTGGACCAAGGATAATCAACTCAACTCAGCAATAGGTTTCACAGACCTGGAGCTGCTACTACAACAACAACATCAAACCCTTGGAGCGTTTCGCATTCAGTCAGATATGTTTTTGTTAAATTGCCTTTTTTTTTAAATTGTTGTCTCGTTTGACCACCTACAGTTGGTTTTTTTATTAGCATTCTGCTTCACCAAGAGTTTGCAAGTAGCGATTGATATGCCTATAGAACCATATTCAGGTAAGAAGGATAGTGTAGTTATTTGCTTGGCGAGTTCGAAAGCTATACAGTTACCCGGAACGTGTCTGTGCCCCGGCACCCAACACAGGTGGATATTACACTGCTCGGCCATCTCCACGAGAGATGATTGGCAGTTAAGGGCTAGAATTGAATTTGTAGAGACTGATATCAGGGACTTCTGTGCAACTTGGCTATATCGAATATCCTTATGACGTTTCTCTTCAGAATAGACAGATCGCCATAATTTCAGTGTGGAAAACTACAGTGATTACGAAGACGGAAAGAGAGGCTAAGATTTAGCTTTTTTTGAGAAAAC
Organism: Nephrocerus scutellatus; assembly: GCA_947095585.1. Lineage (NCBI taxonomy): Eukaryota > Metazoa > Arthropoda > Insecta > Diptera > Pipunculidae > Nephrocerus > Nephrocerus scutellatus. Next base: position 3,313,977 of record OX352761.1, on the reverse strand, counting down.
ACCTCCTCCGACTCCGTCATCAGTTTTTGACACTTCTGTGTAAAAATGAATGTGTTCATCTTCCAGGTTAGCGTCTTCTTCCCAGAATGATCTGGAGGGGAAATTGGCCTGGAAGTTTTTGTTGAAATGTAGTTCGGGAATGAGTCTGTTGTCTGGGATCTTAACTAAATTCAGGATAGAGGAGTGACCGATTTCATTTCTAGCCCACTGGGAGATAGCATTAAGGCGAATATTCGAACTAGCAGCTACTTGCCTGCTGAAAATATAGAGTCATGTAAGGTTGAACAGAATGTCCAATGTCCCTCCGCCGCATTGTTGTACGAAGTGCTCCGCTCACACATAGACTACCTGATCTTTCGACTTTGTTTAATTTTTCGATGTTTACTTTCTTATTTAAGGCAGTCCACCATACAGTCACACCGTATAGAAGAGTAGGTCTTACTACCGCTGTATATAGCCATTGAGTTAACCCAATGCTACCTGATACTAATGGCTTTTTTGCATTAGACCTCACCTCTTAGGCCTACCAGCAGCTCATTCACTGCTAAGTTCCATAGAAGGGGGGATTGAACTACACCTTGTGGGGTTCCTCAGCAGACAGATCTTCTGGCAGACGACACGCCCAGTTTTGAATTAATAATCCGACTTGTTAGCAGAAGATTAATCAATTCGCCAATCCGTAAACGCAGATGTGTTGACGTTTTTATAAGTGGCTTCAGTGTCTAGGAATACCACAATTGCGTACTCGTCGTGGTGACAGACTTGCCTTTACAATACGCGTGCTGATCTGTAGACAGGAGTCTTTTCTCAATATGTGTTCGCATATAGATATCGATCACACTTTCCAGTGGAATGATGATAGACTGATTGATCTGATATTCTAAGGACTAACATGCGAGCATTTGTCTGCATTGGATTTGAAAATAACGTTCACTTCTCTCCTTAAAACTGGAATATGGACCAGATCGAGAAAACTTTTTAGAATTGTTTCTAGCAAAGGAAGGTTAATATCCAAAGTTCTTTGCATCTTGGCTGGAATTATGCCGTCAGGTCCTGCAGTAGTAGTAGTTACTACTAAAATTTTCAGAATTAGAAGTAGGGCGTTTCTGCAGTACAGCCCGCATGCGAATTTACGCCCCCGCCGCCTCTTATGGGCGTGGCATAATAATAACAGCAGGTGGATAGGTTTGTATTTTTTTTCAAGAAAATTAAATTTTATTTTATTTTTAAGCCTTTTCCACATTAAACATGAGGTAAGCTTACAATTAATTTTTTTATACAATTTATCAATTATAAACTGCGTACTGACAGCCGTCATGCAGACAAATTGGCAAAATGTGTATGAGAACAACCCCAGTGACCATCAAACTTTGAACAAGTTAAGCGAGTGTCACAATTGACTATGAAAGTCAAAGTCCTACCATTCGTTTAAACTGTCACGACAGTTTAATTTAACTAAATATTCAATTGTTGCGCCAATTTGTTGTTTGATCGCTCTACAGTTTATAGTGCTCTTTGTGCGTTCGAATACATAGCTTAATAAATAAACAAGTTAAAATGTAGATACGTTGTAAATAGACTGCATAAACAGAAATTATTAGAAAAGAAATAAAAAAAATGTATAAATACAAAAACAAATTTCAAATCATAAACTTTAAAAACCATTACCATTTTATTATTTTACTCGCATTCGCAATTTTGCAGGCCAAATGTCCACACACATTTGCTCCTAAAAGATTTTGTCTCTTTCTTCTTGAATAACATCCCACATATCTTACTCATTTGCCTTTCAAATGGGCTGTAGAGCCCATATATATCCATATTTTTTTTTTTAATTCTCTAATTAAACTTGCGTGCTTGGTTTTCTATCTGTCTGTCTGCTGGATAAATTTTTAACACACTTCCTAAAGCCCGATTTTATTCCAACTTTTTACACATGTATATCTCTGATAACAACACTTTATATTAAAGTGTGAAAGTGATAGGACTGAGGAGCTCCCATATAATTTTTTTCAAAATTGACCCGATTTTATTCAAAATCTGTACACATGTGTATCTGCGATGGGGGTTTGAGACGGTCTTGAGTCCGTCTGGTTTCAGATCGAAGGGGAGGGGTCGTTACAATAAATTTATATTTTGTGGGACTTTTAGTTCAATTCAGTTTTTATTTCTTTAAATGTATTCTATTTTAACGATGCGCTAGTCTGAGCGACGTTATCCTTAACGACGTGAGCCTTCGGGAACCTGAGTTATTGATCCTTTGTGTGCCCTTTGACGTGACTCCAACGAGCCCGAGTGCGCGAGCGTGATGTGTGCGTTAGCCTGACGAGCCTCGACGAGAGCCTGAGTACTTGAGTCTTCGTGTGCCTTTGTGTTAGCCTTTGTGCGTAGTGGAGTGCGTGAACCTTGGAGTGTAATATGTGCGTTAGCCTGACGAGCCTTTGTCGTGAGCCTAACGAGCGTGAACGTGAAAAGGTCGTGCGACGGCGAGGACAGTAGTGAGTGCAGCGAAAGACGTTGTCAGCGATAAGCTAAGATGTGTCAACGTAACGACCTGCGGGGCAGTCGCACTGTAAAATCACGTAGTACAATGGTGAGGATAATAGCGAATGCAGCAAAAGACGTCGGCAGCGATAAGCTGAGATGCCAACAGCAAACGTAACGACCTGTTTAGAGAAAAAAATGTTAAGATTTAATGCACCAATCTTACCTCGGTGTGATCTAGACAGCAAAGAAGCAAAAAATTGAGACCCTCTTGACGTATGTTTAGAGGGTTTTTTGAGAGGGTCTTGAGTGGAGTCTTGAGGGGGTCTTAAGGAGATTTTGCGAGCAGTTCTGAGAGCATTGCGAGAAGACATTGAGTGGAGTCCTGAGAGATCGTAATAGTGCCTTGAGGGGGTCTTGGGTGGGCCTTGAGATGAGGGGTATTTGGGTGGTCTTTACAGTCTTGAGGGTGGTTTCAGGGGGTTTCTGTGAATCTAGAGAGGGATTTGTGGGAGTCTTGAGGGGGTTTTGAGAGATTCTTGCGTGGGGTCTTAATGGGGTCTTGAGATTAGATTAGATCATATTCCTTTTTCTTTCCTTTTCCCATTTTGCACTCACTTCACATCTGCTAGATAAGCGATAAACGGAGACATATACTTTCGTCCTCTGCTGCCATGACGTGTATTCTTGAATGTTTACTACAATTCACTCAAAAGTTATCTACAATCGTTACAGAGGTACAGAAAATGGTTTTTTCTTCAACTGGTCGTCCTAATTGGTTTCTGCAAGTGCACTAAGAGTTTAAAAATTTCAAATTTAATTGTTAGGATGTCATATGCAGCATTCCTTCCAACTTGTCAAGGTAATAAGAAGTTCGGAAATTTTTGTGCCTCGTGAATATTTCAAAAAATTCGTTGCTAAGTATTCCATTAAAAAAACTAAGACATCGATCAAATGCTCGCTCTTCCACAGGAAAGAAAAGCATTGCATTAGTCAGTACCTTCGGATGGGATTTTAATAAATACAAATAGCTTGGTTTTGTCTCTGTTTGATAAGTTTTAAAATTTAGTAAATATAATAACTTTAACTGGTAGGGTAAATAAATTAACACTAACTTTACAAATAACTGGAATTCACTTAGAAGTAATCAAGTCTTATATGAGTGTCATGTAGATAGTGGCCATATTGCATGTTTGTTGTTGTTCGTTCTATCTATGGTTGGAATGTATTTTCTGTTGCAATGAATTTAAGGCTAACCATTCCGTTGCTGAACCATCTCCAAGGGCGGTGAAGTATTGCCAGTCGTGTTCCCCGTGAGAACACTATTTACGCCCGCTAATATAAGCCGTGTCTGCTCTTCGAAACATTTGAGTAGCATTTCATCCTGTTGCTTCTGGAACTCGTGCTCTTCGCGTGCAAATTGCATCTGCGTGGCAAAGAATTCGTCGATGAGTTGCCGTTGCATGGAACGAAGTGATGTGCTTAGATCTCGAATGGCTTTGCCGTAGAAGAACTGGCTGCGTGGAACCCGTTGACCGCTGGGAGGAATGTAATGTTGCTGTTGCTGGCGTAGTTGTGGCTGGACCTTTGGAGGTCTTACCTTTACCTCCGGCACTACTTCTTCTTCTTCATCATCATCATCATCATCATCTTCATCGTCATCTTTCTTGGAATAGGGACAAGGCTCTTCGATGGGTGGCATTGGTATATTAAGGCGACGCTTGCGTTTGCGAATTGTAAGAATAGGGATTTTTTTCGGCTGTCCCGCCGGCGGAACGTCTATTTTTGTGGTGCTACTGCTGCTGGTTGTTGGAGGTGATTGCGGACCATTCTTTATGGTATTGTTATGATCGATACGTGGCTGCAATGTAATCCGTCTCAGAGGAACATGTTTTAGTCGTGGCATGTTCGGATGTGGCGTAACAGGCGTTGATTGTGCCGCTGGCTCTGTCTTGGGCAAGACCATTGGTGTTGCGAATTGCGTCAACGACGGTGGTTGTGGCGATCGTTCGGTGCGCAAAGACACACCTAATTGGCGGTACGGTGTGTCATTTGGATGATGGTTTTGGTTTTTATTATGTGGAGGCATGTTCAATCGACGCATAGGATGCAAAGGTGGCGGCGATGACGATTCATGCAGTTGCTCATTATTATTAACGATTGGCGGCGGGGAGGATGTTTCAATTTTGATTTGTGGATGAAAAGACAAATTGGCGCTGGATGAGCACGATGATGTGGCGTTCATGTTTTCCATCAGGTTCGATTGCAGGCAGTTGTTCTCATAGCCTGAAAAGGTTTGTGGTTCGGTTAGGTATGGAATGTTTTAAGATATATCATTAACTTACCAGTATCTAATGGTTCCTGTTTAACAACACCCAGACGAAATCCGAAAATTGGATGTTGCATGCCAAAACCATTTATATCACAATCTGTCTGTGGCACCGCAACTGTGGTGGCTTTGACTTTTTTTCGCCCACTATTACTGTAGCGGACACCACCTTGCACATCAGCAATCATAAGCTGATTGTTTTCTTTTAACGAAGCATAGGTTGAGGAACCTTCATCAGCTATTGATCTAGCATCACCACCTTTAACACAATTTTTTTCTGTAGCACTACCATCCTCCCCTGTTCCATCTGCCATACAACCACTACCAGCAAAGGCATCTACTAACGAAGATGTTGACGTCGAAAATTCTCCAGCAACTGACATCGAAGAAGAAGTTGGTATATTGAGCATCTCATGGAGTGCATCATAAACAGCTAACGGTATTACTTTTGGTATACTTCCCGCTCGACGTGATGTCGTATATGTCGATTTGAGGAATTTCCATTTTGTCCATATTTGCATGTATGACTTCTTCCGGTAGCCATAATCGTGCATTAGTTTTTCGATATTGCGAAAAACCGTTTCACTGCGTACCGTTTTGTCATTGAGCAGTTCGATGGCGTTTAACGAGCGCATTATATACAACAGCTGAAGCATTTCCTGTTCCCGCCAAAGATTGCGTTCCGGCTTTGTGTCCGAGTAAGAGCGTCCGAACGACTGAAGCCGCGGCGGCTGCGTCCGACCATCCGCTGACGGTCCAACGTTCAGATGTGGATGTGACATCGACAATGAGAGAGGCATATTGTCCATGCTGGAATAGTCGTCGCTTGTGTTGAGTTCATTCATTTTTCATACGACAGAAGGCAATTGTAAGGAACTTCTGGAAATAAGCAAAGATTTAAAAGTTATTAGAATAAATCTCCTGACATAAGACGTAAGTAGTTCATGTCATCATTTAATATGCCATCTGCGTGTAAAGACTAATGACTTATAGAGTAGCGGAAGGGGATTATCAAATTGCGTGAAATTTGGAATACGAGTAAGGGTGTAAAGGAACCAGCCCATAGAAACCGTTTCATCCGTTCCGTCGACGTATTCGTCGACGTTGCCATAATGCAAAGAGGTAACCCAATAAACCGCCGTACAGGGGGCTGATTATGTATTTGTCGTATTTTGACTTTCAACCAGGGTCCGGTCCTGGCCTCCCGTAAAAAGTCTCTCCACCGGTCCCGATTTCAAGCCGATGTCATATAGTTTGGCATCCCTAAACTCTGGGCGTCCTGGTCTACGCCATACTTCCAGCGTAGGTTTGGCCGGCATCGCTGTCGTGCTCCATAAATCCTACCGCAAACGATTTTCCGACCAGGATCCTCTTCGCTCATGCGAGCTAGGTGTCCTGCACAGTTCCGCTGGGATTCCATTAGATCCCGGGGCCTTATTAATTTTGAGCCGATTTATCGTTCTGCTAGCTTCATCTATGCGTGGTGGCGGCAGCATAGTATGGTCTTCGGTCATTGGTGGATGGTCATGAAAGTGCTCTTCCCATCGCTCTAAGATGCCTTTAAGATCGGCGATCAGATTACCCTCTTTGTCCTTGCAGTATGTGCAACGCGGTGTATATTGCGTCATACCGCGGACTCTTTGGTAGAACTTCAGCGTCTGGTGCGGTGCTTTCTCTCTGTACTGTGCTAGTTCACGGACGAGATTCTTCTCCCAGGCTGCTTTCTTTCGCCGGTGAAATGTTTTTCATATCTTCTGAGCTCTTTATATTCATCTTCGCGTGCCAGCGTTCTATGAGATTGTTGCATTGCTCGGTATGCAACATTCTTACGTTCAGTCGCTAGCTTACATTCGTCATCGAACCAGTCGTTCCGATCTCTACGACTACTGCCTAAGATGGAGTCAGCAGTACTAATGACAGTATTCTTAAGGCGTGTCCATTTGTCTTCTACGCCCGACATCTCAGCCCCAGGACTTACTCTCCCTGCATTTAGTTGTTTCTGGTCTCTTCATTGCGAGGGGCAGCCGTGTTGACTCGAATCTGATTCGCGGATTCAGTCTTTCGTGATGATGCAATCCGCGCTCGGAACACCATACCAACAAGATAGTGGTCCGAGTCGACATTGGCATCTCTGTACGTTCGTACCGTCATCAGGTTCGGGTTGTGACGGCTAACTATCAGCATGTGGTCTATCTGGTTGCTAGTGGCTCCATCAGGGTGGCTTTGTGGATATTTTTACGCGCAAACCTTGTACTCACAATGTTTGCTTGCTGCCATCTCTATGACTCGTTGTCCATTGTCATTAGTGTTCTCGTGTAAGCTATGGGTACCAATGCACTGCCGAAATACTGGATCCCTATCTATTTTAACATTCATATCCCCCAGAATGATTTTTACGTCATACCGAGGACAGGCATGGAGTTCCCGTTCGACTGATTCAAAGAATTCTTCTTTTTCATCATCTGGGGAATCCTCTGTAGGTTCGTAAACGTTTATGAGGCTTATGTTTTTAAATTTGCCCCGCACGCCAAAGGTGCTTAAAAAATCACCCGGTATAATCCGGTATATATAATATAATAAGGTGTAGGTATAATAAAGGGTCCGCCATCTAAAGTTTTTTTTTTCAACTAGTGCTTATTTCGTGAATGGTAACACTTAGCTCATGTCTGATTTGACAGGTAATTAGTTGTATCCTTCCGCTGAACGAATATGGTTGTGTATACGCTTGAACAACGCTGGGAAATATTGAGACATTCCTTTGAAAATCATGGTAATATTGCAGAATGTGTGCGAAAATTGCGTACGGATTTTGGAAGAAGAGAAGCACCGTCAGCTCCGTATGTTCGTTATCTTGTGAAAAAAGTGAAAGAAACTGGCATCCTCATCGATAAACCAAAGCATGAAAAGCCAAAAACAGTGCGTACACCCGAGAATATTGATGCTGTGGCAGAAAGTGTGCGTGAAGCGCCATCAACATCAATTCACCGTCGTTCTCAACAATTGAACATTTCGGAGACATCATTGAGACGAATTTTGCATAAAGACCTTGGTATGACGCCATACAAAGTCCAATTGGTTCAGGAGTTGAAGCCAACTGACCATCCAATGCGTTTTCGCTTCGCTGAGTGGGCCTGCGATCGACTTACAGAAGATGCCGATTTTGCCAAAAAAAAATCATCTTTTCGGATGAAGCTCATTTTGATCTTGGCGGGTATGTAAACAAGCAAAATTGTTGCATTTGGGGCACAGAAAACCCGCACGCATACATTGAAAAGCCGGTACACCCAAAACGAGTCACTGTTTGGTGCGGATTTTGGTCCAGAGGCATAATTGGGCCATTTTTCTTCGAAAATGAGCAAGGAGTGGCCGTTACAGTCAATGGCGATCGTTATCGGGCCATGTTGAACGAATTTTTGTTCACAAAAATTGAAGAGGAGGATATTGGCAACATTTGGTTTCAACAGGACGGCGCTACGTGCCACACAGCCGAAGCTACACTCGATGTTTTGCGCCCTGTTTTTGAAGATCGCATTATCAGCCGCAGAGCTGATGTCGTTTGGCCACCTCGGAGCTGCGATTTGACACCGTTGGACTATTATTTGTGGGGTGCCCTAAAAGATAAGTGTTACGCCGACAAGCCAGAGACAATTGACGCTTTAAAGGACAATATTCGTGAAGCCATTGGTGAAATACAGCTGCACACAATCGATAATGTGCTTAAAAATTGGACCGATCGTGTAGGCTACTGCATGCCGAGGCAGCCATTTGAATGAAATTATTTTCCATTGTTAACCGGAAGGATTGTACTTTCAAATAAAAAAAGAAATTTGAGAAAATATTCAGTAGTTTTTTTTTTTATAGCATTTTCAAAAAAAAAAAGTTATTTGGCGGACCCTTTAATAATATAATATCGGCTCTTTCATTTGGTGCACCCGCTACTTAAAAGACGAAACGGATGAAGAAGATCTCCCTATGTGAAAGGAAGGTACTAAGGATCTGTACAGGACTCTGGAGGGTGACAAACAGCTATAAGTTTGTGTCGACTACAAAACTATACGAAGCAGCAGGTCTGCTGCCAATAACTGACCACTTGTTCCGAATGGCGAGGAAATTCGTCGACGCATTGGAAACACATCCAAGTCCTGAGATGCAAGGACTGCGAATCGAGGAAATCGAGCCAAGTCACCGGTACATACACATAAGAGGATTCACTGATGCTAGATTCGATGACATCTTTAACAATCAAGACGTCTCCTTCTACGAGAAGGCGGGCAACCAATATTACAGAGGCTGAAGTTCGCCCTGTTTATACGCCGCTTAATATTTTTCATTCTTATTTTGCTTTAAAATTATTGTTTAAAATTTAATTCCCTTAAAAATAAACATGTAGTAGATTAAGTAGTAAAAAATATTGTTTAAAAATAAACAATACCAAAAAAAAAAAGACAATGTAAATACGTCGGGCCCCTATTGTTGAGCCGACACATATTAATATTAGTTTTAAGTTTAGTTTTAAATCAAAATTGTATATTATTTTAATGTTCAATAAAAATATCTTAATCTTAATCTTATAATATCGGCTTCTGACTTCTCGCAACCATTTGTGTTGAGAGCATATGCTTATTTTTGCACACAAATGGAGGGACCTACAATTTAATGCCGGATCCGAACGACGAATTGAGAAGCTTTCAGTAACTCTCGGATGTTTGTCAAACTTTCGCGAGAGGTGGTCCACCGTGAAAAATACTTTGGTGTTACTGTGATTCGAACCATGAACCCCCTGCTCAGCAGTCCATGCTCCTATCCACTGAGCCACGGCGCCCACATTTGGTAGGTATACAGTAGCTTAAATTTTATAAAAACAATTTCTATTTTTAAATTCTCTATATTGACTTCGCGTGCCCGTGGCTGGTCAATCTTGTTAAAAAATTTTAACCCAGTTCCCAAAGCCCGATTTTATTGAAATTTTGCACACATGACAATTATAATAATATTCGGCGCGACAGACTGTTGCGGTCCAAGGCCTAGCTTCTCGCGACCATTAGTGTTGTTGTGTTGTTAGTTGTTAGTGTTGTGCATGTAAAAGCTTTCCGTGACAAGTTATTACTCTCGGAACGTTTGTCACCCATTTGCGAGTTGTGGGACACCGTGAAAAATACTTTATGGTGTTACTGGGATTCGAACCACGAACCTCTGCTCAGTACCCATGCGCTTTTCGACTGAACCACGGAGCACAATGACAATACTTTCTATTAAAATTTGGATTTACCGGATTTCCTTCAAATTTTATACGCATGGGTATCTCAGATGGACAACACTTTTTGTAGAAATTTTGAAGCGATCGGACCCCGGTGTCGAGGGGCACTCATACAAATTGTTAACAAAATTTACCCGATTTTCTTTAAATTTTATACTCATGTGTATCTCCGATGGAGAATTTTTTTGTAAAAATTTGGAAGTAGCCCCAGGGCCGAGTGGCTTCCATATAATTCTTTAAACATTAACCCGATTTTCTTTAAATTTTATACGCATGTGTATCTCCGATGGACAACATTTCTTGTAACAATTTGGTAGTGATTGGGCCACGGGGTCGAGGGGCACACATACAAATTTTATAAAGAAAATACCCGATTTTCTTTAAATTTTATACGCATGTGTACCTCAGTGAACAACAATTTTTTGCAAACATTTTGGAGTGATCGGTCACCGGTGTCGAAAGGCCCTATACAAAATTTTAAAAAATTTACTCGATTTTCGTCAAATTTTATACACATGTGTATCTGCGATGGACAAGACTTTTTGCAAATTTTTTTAGTGAAGCCCGACAGTAGCCATATAAATTTTTTAAAAATTAGCTCCATTTTCATCAAATTTTAAACACATGTGTATCTCTGATGGAGAAAACTTTTTGTAACATTTTTTGGAGTGATCGGGACCTGAGGCCTGAGGGGTGCCCTTAAAATTTGATTAAAAATTAGACCAATGGACAAATTTTTTTTTTTAAGTCTCAACTTCGCGGGCTCGTTGCTGGCTGGATGGCTAGGTAGTAGAATCTTGTTATCAATTTTAACCTACTTTCTAAAGCACGATTTTATTCAAACTTTGCACACGTGTGTATTTTGCATCACAATGACCATACTTTCTGTAAAAATTTGCAAGTAGTTCGGTCCGTGGTCTGGGGGCACCTATACAAGTTTTGTAAAAAACGTACCCGATTTTCTTAAAATTTTGGACAACACTTTTTGTAAAGATTTGAAAGTCCCGGGGTCGGGGGTCTCCCTAACAAAAATTTTAAAAAAATTACCCGATTTTATTTAAACCGCACATTGTGTATCCCCGATTAGAGAATTTAGACGGGTTGTTTTATATTATTCGAATTTACCCTTTTAGAGTCGTCTCAGTGTATTTTTAAATTAATTTTTAATATCAAGAATTCCCTTTTTTTCGTATCGCGGTTTTACAGTTTTTCCCCAGCAACCACAGAGAAATTGCAATTACTTGAAGCAAAAACAACTTTCATATTTTTGAATTTACTGATAAAAAGTTTTTCTCTCTCTTTCTATCTCTCGCGCACGCGTCTTAATAAAAAAATGTGAAATCAATTAATCTAAAAACTTGAATGTCACACACGCCCCGTACTTTACTTTCGTACTTTCGAAACCAACACCACACAGTTGTACGTTGACGACTCGCTCACCGCTAAAGTGCTCACTGCTACTGCTACACCATCGCCGTCAATGGCGATTTCAATACTGTCATTATTATTTCACGCTGCGGGTACAGCTGTGGAAAATATGGAATCAAAGCAGAAACGATAACGACCATCCACGAACCTCGAAATCAACGAGGAGCCAAGTGTTCAGTTCACACCGTACATGCGGACGAACGAACCAACGAACGAAAATGTTCAAAACCCTCTCATTCGAATCAATCAAGTTTTTGCTTTTCCCATAAACGAGGAAACAATTACTACGAGTATAACAAAAAAATGAACTAGTTTTTTACCACCACAGTAAGTACTCCATCCATCTCAGTTCGGTTTCAGCACGAAAACGTAAATCAACCGAACCGACAAGAAAAGACGCGGACACAAAGACGACGACGGCATCAGCCGGCAGGCAGCAGCGCGCTGAACGTTTTCGCTGTGCGTCCGTCTGATTTTAAGCGAATGAAAAGCCCCGTAGTCGACGGCGGCAGCACCACACAACGGCCGCTGCCACCGCTCGAAAACTCTGCAATACAAACAGACCGTCGCGATCAACAGTCAGCACATCAGTTTATAAAGTTTCTTGTCACACAAATAATTCCTAAACAGAGTTTCTGCGGTATTCAGACCAATAATATTAGAAAGCACAAAGAGCAACACAGGCACTTGTTTTTTGTCTTTTAGCCAAAATGGAGTCTGAAATGGAAGAATTCAAATTCGATTCTATTTGCTAGCAATATGCGAACTGCAACAACAACAACAACGACGACAATGCACCAACTAACAAGCTATATACAGAGAAGTATTTCAGAATTCAGAACCGGCGTGAGCGCTTATTACCACAATTTTTATGGTCATATCAGGCAGCATCATCGCATCATCCTTTTCATCGTTCGATGTGTTGGTTCCGATGATGATTCCTAAAAATCGTATCGAAAAACTTTGCGTGCAGAGGCCAAAGCACCGCTTCTTTCTGAGACCGGAGTCGAGTTGGAAAGCAAATCGTCTGTGTTTGTGTGTGAGTGGCTCAGCACAGTAGTAAAGCGGCGAAAATTCCAACCATGCGAACGAGAAGAAAATCTACTTCAACACAGACGAAGCACGTTTTGTTTGTATGAGTGGGTATCTACAAAGAAAAATACAAAACCAATTATATATCTCTGTCGCGAAAACCCACCGAGGGGCGGGCGACGCGAATGAGAAAATTCACTAAGTAACAACGCAATGGAGGAAACAGCGGTAGCGGTAACGGCAAAAACCCGATTTGGGATTTGAATTCTGACACGAAATTGTGGTCTGTCTGATCAGCACTGGATATTCGGGTGCGCTTACAATTTGGGAATTCCTGAATACTGGAGCACTGAAGGTAATTTTCACAGATTTGGATCGCCCATTAAACGAGAAATAATTTTGGATTTCGATTAGAAAACCTGCCCGGTCTCGATGATGTCAGGGCAGAACTAAAACTAACAACTAACAACCAAAAACCCAAACTGCATCAGATTCAGTACCAATAGCAGACATTTCCATAGTCAGTTATTGGGCAGAAGGACAGAGCAAACAGGGAGGCAGTGAGTGGGGGTTTACGAACTTAAATGAAAAGAAGTTTTTTTTTATTCTTGTCCTTCGTTCGCGATGAATACAATGGCTACAAATAATAAAAATGATAAAAAAATTTATTTCGGAAAAATCGTTACGAAAGTCATTACGACCGGCAATGATGTGTTTCAGCGAGAGCGGCTCATGTGCGACAAAGAAAGAAACAATGTGATAGATATGTTTTATGAGAGTGTAAACGAGATACAAAATTTCAATACTCTGCGGTGGCGAACCTTTTGAAAAGTCCACTTGAGAAATGTGCTATATATCTATGTATGTCGATAGTATTTACTTACCAATACTCAACACTGAAGCTTATGTCGAAACAAAAACACTGCACTTCGTATTCGTATTTGTTCAGGCTAACAGCGAGTAACAAAAACGACGGACCGAGCGTCAGCCACAAGTGAAATGTACTCGAAAACTGGGCACAAACTGAACACTGAACTGAAACTGGAAACTAAAAATGCCAGCAACAGCAACACGATACGGCCGACCGACGAACACGATACAATACCGATACTGAAAAACTCAACCGAACGCAAAAGCGAACACTCTGACGACTACAGACGGTAGGTAGGTAACAAGGCGCAAAGAACTTGTTTTCCAACTATAGTCGCAAGAGTGTTCGCAAGTATTGGATGGATGGATGTGCGAGTATTTCTAGGCAGTGTATGGTGTGGCGGTAGATATGGCGGCATGCTAATCCAATCGCAAACTGAATACTCTTGGCAGTAATGAGAGCTCGAATTGTTACGCTGTTTGAGCTGGAATAATGGGAATAATCAATTTTGGATTTTTCAAAAAGGTATTCAAAGGTATTATGAATAAATACAAAAGAATATATATATTTGCAGCTATGGTCTGTATGTATGAATACTCTAAGCTTTAGTAATTGCTTTTCTTTGAAATGTAGCAAGTAAGGTAAAAAACTCGTTAATTCCCATGATTAGATGATGATTAGATGAGAAAGAACTTGTTTTTCCATTCTAACTAGACTTTACAGTTCCTAATAAAAATAATTAATTTTTTTTTAATATTTTTTTGAAAAACCGGTGTAATTTTTTTAATTTTATTCTTTTATTTTTTTATTTTTGAATTCTCTATATTAACTTAGGCTGGCTGGCTGGTCAGATCTTGTGATCAATTTTTAAACCACTTCACAAAGCCCGATAAAATTGAAATTTTGCACACATGTATAGTTTTGGTGACAATAATTTATATAAAAATTTGGGTACCTTGGGGTCGGGGGGCTCCCATACAAATTATTTACAAAACTTACCCGATTTTCTTCAAATTTTATAAAAATGTGTATCTCCGATGGACAAGGGGCAACCATATAAATTTTATAAAAAAAAGTAATAATAACAATATTAAGCGCGACATACCATTGCGGTACAAGGCCTAGCTTCTCGCGACTATTTGTGTTACGCATTTGTATTTTTGGACACAAATGGAAGGGACCAACAATTTAAGGCCGTCTCCGAATGGCGAATTGAGAAGCTTTCCGTGACAAGTTATTACTCTCGGAACGTTTGTCACCCATTCGCGAGAGGTGGGACACCGTGAAAAATACTTTTGGTGTTACTGGCATTCGAACCACGAACCTCCTGCTCAGTAGCCACGCACATTTCCACTGAGCACCCATTATTTTATATGAATGTGTATCTCCGATGGACAACACTTTTCGTAAAAATTTGAAAGCGATCGGCCCCCGAGGTCGGGTTGCTACCTAATAAAAATTTTAAAAAAATTTACCCGATTTTATTCAAACTGCACATTGTGTATTCCCGATCAGAGAATTTACACGAACTATTTTAATTTTTATGGGTTGTTGTTTTTTTTATTCTATGATAAAAATCATCGAAACAGAAACACAAGCTCTTAAATAAACTGATTTCCTTTTTCCATAAAATTACCACAAACAAACCAAATAAAAATCTTAAAACTCACTGGTGGAATTTTTACCAACATTTTATGTGCAGTCCTATATTGCATTTGGAATACATTTTTCTTGTCCTTTCGTAGCAGTAGTATGTAGCTTCAACGGGAGCAATCCTTTTCTTGATGCTTAACCACACTACATGCTAATAAAATTTTTGGCGAAACCCTAGAAATAATGGCGAATCCACAGCTGGTATCAGTGGTTGATCGTCGACCGTGTTTTTTAGTTAGGAAGTCACAATTGTCCTTCGTTTTCTAATTAGCCAAGCATTTTAACAACCGACATCGAACCCAAAAGCAAAAAAGGGATACCACATTTTTTCCACCCTCATAGAATCAACATTGTCGTCGAAACGGTCGACCAATTCATGTATTTGTTTTACATTTTTAAATTTTCTATACTAAACACACGGTGTTTGTCTGTCTATCTGTTTGTCGTGGAATTTTGCGATGCATTTTTAACCCACTTCCCAAAGCCTGATTTTATTAAAACTTTGCACATATGTGTATTTCCGGTGACAACACTTTCTATTAAAATTTGGAAGTGATCGGACCGCGGGGTTGGGAGGCTCCCATAAAATTTTGCCGTATACTATAATGACTATTTTTGTGTGTGCGCCGGTGCTCTGTATGCAGCGCTTCTTTACGATCGGAGTTCTTTTAGTTGGGTTGCAGTGCTTCGCATCCATTCCATTTATAGTGAAAATTCAGTATACTTTTGAAGAAAAAAAATGGACGTGTGGGCACAACACGACTTTCGTTTACGGACGGGGCCTGAATCTTCAGTAAATATATATTCTTCTTCTTCTTTCTTTCCTTTACTCCGCGGGGGAGCATAGGGCTTCTACAAACGCCCACCAACGAACTCGATTTAACGCCTGAGGTTTCAAGAAACGCCACTCGGCCCCCTGGGATCTTGCTTCCTCTTCTATTGTCATTTTCCATGTCTTGCTAGGACGGCCAACTCGACGGCTTCCTTGTGGATTCCAGTCGAGCGCTAGTTTCGTAATATCGTCCGCTGGCTTTCTCAAAGTGTAGCCAATCCAGCCCCATTTTCGTCGTCTGATGGTGATCGCGATTGCTTCCAGCTGCGTTCTCTAGATGGTATTTACGAAATTCTTTTGTTAATTGTGCAAGCGTTGTTGTCCTGACGAGCGTGCGAATGTTCCAAGTTCCAAAAAGTGTCCGTTTCCGTGGGCCAAAGGTCATTGTTGATAAATTCAATACGTATCCGAGGCTTGTATTAGTTTCAAGAATCAATTAATTCAGCTGAGTGGTGATTGGCCAACCGCAACCTAGGTCGTCATGAACGCCGCCGACCAAGGCAAGTCAACCTTCTTATTTAGCTCCGACCCAAGCTAATACAAATCGGATTGGCTACCGAAATCGTTCACTTGATTTGACGCGACGCGGACGCATAAGATAGGAGTTGTGATGCGAGAGGCTAAGGACATGACAGTCTATAATCGCGTCATCATCACCGTTTGTCACCAAATGTATACTAATTATTTTTTTTTGTTTTTTGTTTTTTGTTTAAATTTATTTTTCTTTTGTACTTAAAAGATTTCTCCTAAATGTTATACTTTCTGAGTTATTTGCAAAAACTCGAAAAAACTGTCAAATTAAACTGTCACTTACGGTTGCCAGATTTCCGTCAAAATCAATTGGACCCTCAAAACTGTATGGGTTTTTTTTTGTTTTTTGTTTAAATTTCTTTTGTACTTAAAAGATTTCTCCTAAATGTTATACTTTTTGAGTTATTTGCAAAAACTCGAAAAACTGTCAAATTAAACTGTCACTTCCGTTTGTCAGATTTCCGTCAAAATCAATTGGACCCTCAAAACTGTATGGGTTGTTCTTTTACTCGTATAATAGCTGCGGACAGTCCATTTGTATTATGGATCGATCACACCAATTCGCTCAACCTTTGGAATTGAAAAGCCAATGTCATTTAAAACCTCAGAAATTCAAAGCCATTTATAAATAACTAGCTGATTCCGGGAGCTTCGCTATCCACACACAGAAACTTCTGCCTTCCTGTTACCACCTCGGGGCTTGGGTTTACTATAGCATACAACCAACCTCCACATGCCAAAATAGACATTGAAAATTTCATAAAAATCGGTTGGTAAATGTGACTGATATTAATATTTCACATTTTCCACCCCTATGAAGAAGGAATTCGGGTGTACAATAGCCTATAGCCTTCCTACACCTGCCAATAATATACATTGAAAATAACATAAAAATCGCTTGGTAAATGTGAGTTTCAACAAGTAACAGCCGCACAATATTTTATTTTTATTTATATAAAACCTTAACAAGCTACATAGGGCTGGATTGTAAAACCTGAAATGCTTTGTAGAGTTGGAAAGAAAGCAAAAAAGCGCAGACTTCACCTTTCACAACAATAACCTTTAACATTTAACAATTTCATGTCGGTACCATTTCACTTAACCGAATTTGAAAAGCAAATATAATTTTTTACACCATTCAATTAGTTCAAATGGAAAACTACCTTGCGAGTACCTTTATTTGCCGATTGTAGCTCAACCAGCAATGACCTTATATAGTCTTTGGCATCGATGCCAAAGCCTGAAAAGAAAATTATAACCCACATGAATCGATTTGAAAATTTGAACAGAACGAAGGGGATAACATTGATCTCGACAAATTCTGCCAAAACATTTTTCAAGAAATTCACTAAAAGATGATTTTCAAGATGACCGTTAATATTGCGCTTCGTCATCGTCATCGCATCGCATTAAACTACCGTCGTGCTGAAGAAGAGAAACCTTTTAGTGTAGTACCACCTACTTACCTTCCTAAATCTTTTTGTCATAAAATCGTTTTCTTATCTGGGACTGAAACTTTTGGCTGTGTGAGTTTGTGTTCGCCTTAGAAAGACTCCCTTGACTTCATTCCATTTGGGTTTATGTACATATGTATGTCTCATTCGCTCATTCATCTCTGTCGCACTTCCTTTTGCTGGGAAAGTTTTGAAAACTTTTTGCCGTTCTCAACATTGCTTGCTCGTATTTCCAACACAGTATACTCTACTCGTATAACACAAAATGCGATGTGGAGATGTGTAGCTATACACAGCATACAAAACGAACGGAACGCTGGAGAACGTTCTTTAATACTCCAATCCGTATAGAGTAAACGGCTGGCTGAGATACGAATACGATAGTATAGGAAAAACAGGTCAAAACCATTAAAAAATTCTACTTTTTTATATAATATGCTATATTTGGCAGCGTTTTATATGAACATTGTGAACGAATCGAACGAACTACCCCGCACAACGCCATTCCCTCTGGTAACTGAGCTTGTATAATAAAATAAAAGAGGAACATAACTATGCTATCGTCTGTGGATAGCGATACTGTTGAGTGTCTACATCGAGATTCGTACCTTCTTTGGCGCTACGAATATTATTCAGTTTTTTCGTAAAAAAGCTTTTAATCTTTTTTTAACACTGTTCCTATTAATCATATAAAAAATTATCGGATGACAGGATGCGGATGGTATTTCGAAAGTAGATTTAAGCTTGGGATTGTATTTTATAATAAAAATGGAGCCAACAAACAATATTTACCCGATTGAGCCATTAGTCACATCGTTACTATTTATTAAAAACTGGAAGAGCAGAGTTTCTGTTACACTCTTTTTGAATAATAAGGTTTTTTAAAATAGAGTTGCCAGATACCAAGTGAACATTTGAATTTTAACTTAATTTATCTTATGCGAATGTCTGAAAAACTTCGACGAATAATAATTGATCTGTAAATCTTTTCAGTTGGTCTTTCTGATATGACTTTAAATTGTAGATCCCTTCCATTTGTGTGCAAAAGTATAACATGCACAACATGAATAGTTGCGAGAAGCTAGACCTGCACCACAACGGTCTGACGAGGCAAATATGACATATTATATGTCAAACGTCAAGTTTTCGTTTACGTGATTACGAAATTCGAAATGAAGTGTGTTAGGCATTTCAGAGACAAATATGTCTCTACATATATTTGTGGTTTTTGTCCTTGGTTTTTATCACTTAGGTCCTTATATCATGTAAATTTGCTTTTCGTTAATTATAAAGGTGATTATTTCCAAAAGTTAACAGAAATATACGATTTTGTTCTGGTGTAAGTGAACCGCTAATAGGCTCTTTTTTGTATGAAAAATAGGCTAGTGGGTTATATTTTCTGAAAATTTTCAGAATTTTTATAATCTCACATAAAGAGAACTTTTGTTATGACCAGCAATGCTGGTGTTACCAATGATAAAAAACCAATAATTTTTTAAGCATAGACTCCAAAGGTATCGTAGCTCGTATTGAGCACGTAAATGGCGTTTTTATTGTTGCGCTGGAAAACCATATCATCCATTTTATTATCTGCAAATAAAGAGAAAATTAGTCTACGCTGCAATGTTGACCAGTAGCCAGTCTTGACCTAATGACAGGTTTGAGTACTGTTGTTAAATTCTCTATATTAACTTCGCGTATGTTTTTTAAAATTTTTAATCGACTTCCTAAAGCCCGATTTCATTCAAACTTTTCACACATGTTTATCTCTGGTTAGAAAATTTACATGAACAATTTTATGGGTTGGTTACGGACTAGGTTATCAGCTACTTTTCTTAAAATCAACTCTCTTACATAAAAAAGCAACTCTCCGAAGCTTTTACATTTCGGAATTGGGCAACCCTAGTACTGCCATCTGGTAACGTGACTAACGTAAAGTTTGACGTTTTATATTGTATATTTACTTGTATATATCAATCATTTTGCATTAACTGTAGACAGTTAGTTAAACTGTCTCTTAATGTAATGATCTAGAGCTATCTGCCGAACTTTCAAATTGCGCAATGTCTATTTTTCTATTTTTTTTATTCTATTACATAGGCGTTTATACTGTAAACCGACTGTTAACCAATTCAGAACAAATACAATAATCTACTTTTACCAAAATTTTTAATAATTGATATTCGGCTCAGTGGGAACTTTAACTTTAAAATTCAGCTATCTGTCAGCTTATCTATAACAACTGTCAAAGTTAACTGAAAATGAATGATAACGAATCCAAGAAATTTTAGTCTCAGATAATTTGAGAAATTCCTCAGTGAGGAATCATGTCAAACTAACAATTGGTTTTAGTTCTTAGGTGCCTGTATAACAATAAACCAATTCTAGCTATAAGAAAGGATTACTATTGCATTCGGAGTACGTGTAGAAATTTAATGCTACATTTTTACACCGATTACAACACTACACCTTCTATTTACATCTTATTGTGACAGATGGCGCTATAGACAGTTCTGGTTGAAGACCTGACTGGCCTACCTCGCAACCATTCGTATTTTGCGTGTTATATTTTGCACACATATAGAAAGGCACTTTAATTTAAAACCGTATCCAAAAGGCGAGAGAACTTTTCCTTGACAGTTATTTTACTCAGATATTTGTCGGACATTTTCGATGGACAGAACGGTGGAATAGATTTTTGGTGCTCTCTTTGGCTCTATGGATTTTAGCTTAAAGTTCGAATTTCGCTCAGAAGTCCAACTCACTAACCCCTAGAGCCACACTTAGACCAGAAATGGTCCATTGTGATACCACAAGGATCAGGAAAATTTCCCTCCACCTACTCGTTGAACCACTTAGAGCTTCGTATGAAGCGAAGGAGACTGCTGATATCAGTGTTGATAAGATCATTAGTGTCGTTGTAAAAGAAAGCTCCCATATGAAGTTAACGTTCCTGGGAGAGTGCTGGACAAATACAGAGAAGATGGATAATGGTCTCCTCCTTTTCATCCATACAGCTTCTGAAGAAGTCATTCGAGAAGCTTCCGAGTCTTGCTGCATGCCTGCCTATAATACAGTGTCCCGTAATGACACCTACAATAGCACCGATGTCCGATCTTTTTTGAGAGATCAAACCCTTGGAGAGCTTTGGCATGGGCCAGATCTACTTTACACAAGTTGTACAAGTTGTACCGGTTCACCACTTCCGATTAGTTTCGTCAGTAGCATCCCGCTTTAGCATGAGTTTGCATGTAAATATTGGTATGCCTAGAGAACCATATTTCGGTAAGATGGGTAGTGGAGTTCCTTGTTTGGCGAGTTCGTCAGTCATACAGTTTCCCGGAATGTCTCTATGCCCCGGCACCCAACACAGGTGAATATTGAATTGCTCCGCCATCTCACTAAGAGATGATCGGCAGTTGAGGGCTTAGGTTGAATTTGTGGAGATTGATTCCCAAAACCAAAACCCTTAATATATGTACATATATATATATATCTTATGATTTAGCGCAACTCTCATGCATTATCTGGAGATACAAGAAAATCGAAGACTGTGTAAGATCTGTTATGTATTTTTTATTATTCAATTGGTAATCACAATGTACTTCTGGCAACACCTATCCCCCTTATGGCTACCAACAACACTGTGATGTGTGACTCTATTGCCCTTTTCAAAAACTAAATCAACACAGTAAAAAGTTTTATATTTTGTTACCTCTGCGCTACCTTCTGTTAGTGAACTGTATATGAATAGGTAGCTAGCTAGAGCGTAGATCTTCCACAGATCCCCGTTCCGCGCCAAACTTCTATCATTCTCGTATCCAACGAAGTGCACAGTGAAAACAGCAAAAGTGTCTGTATGTATTTTTTTTAAGTCGGATCGCAGAGCTCTGACACTGCCTGATGCTGCTCTGAGGCTGAAACTAATTTCGACTTCAGACCGAATTTGTTTTTTCCGTTTTTGAATGAATTACGAATGCGGCATAAGAAATGAGCTTCTTACATCTTTCTCGGATCGGATCGGGAATTCAGTTGGGTGCTATAGTAAAGTATCTTCGACTTCGTACACCCGGCAATAGCTCTAGCAATAGGTAAATGTGCTATGTACATAACTAAGTGAACTTCTGGCAGGCTGAGCAACAACTTAGACACTTAGATACAAATAATGGAGACCGGTTTATTTTTTATTTGTTCTATAATACTCATCGTAGCTTGACTATTGGGTTATTTTTTAGCGTCGTTTGGAATACTGTTCTGCTCGTCGTCGTCGTCCGTATTTCTGTTTTATTCAATTCGCTATCATATGGACTACATACATATGGGCATTTTTCAAATACTATATGACTGTTTTTCGAATCGTCTTTTTCTTGTTTTGTTTTTTTTTGTTTAATAAATTTAATTATGAAGAAAGATACAAAATTCAGTGATTCAAACATGATTTCGTACATATTTTAAAGCCTGGTATTGGTGTGGCATTCTCATATTTGGGGCGTAAAATCGCACACTTACATGGACTTGAATCTTAAATGGAAATACGAGTATCTACTTAAAGTGAAACTCAGAGTTTCCCAAGTTTTGTTAGACGGAAATTTAAGATTTCGTTGAAATTTCATTGATTTGAAGAAGATTAGAAAATGTTATATGCGCAGAAATCTTAGGCAGATCTACAAAAACAGAAAGGATTTGTCTCATTCTTCTTATGTAACTCTTCCAATAGGTAATTACAATTAAAAAACCACTTGATTATGCTGAAAATGGACCTAACAAAGTCGTCCAAAACAAAAACAACGCATAAAATTTAAAATTTTCATGTAAATTCTCCAACAACCAAAAGTATGCTAAATTGCACTATAAATGCTGAAATATAAAAACACATGCAAAGCACTGCTACCCAGCAACAAAACAACCCCAATCGCAAAGCAAGCAGTGCTTCTTACAGTGCACCACACACACAGAACACAGTCATCATAGTATAACATGATCTGATGAATGGAAAAAAATTGTATGGAAGCCCCCCAACCCGGCGGCCTGATCACGCTCAAATTTTAATAAAAGGAATTGTCACAAGAAATACTTATGTGTGCAAAGTTTCAATAAAATCGGGCTTTAAGAAGTGGGTTCAAAATTGATCACAAGATCTTACCAGCCAGCCAGCCAGCCACGGGTACGCGAAGTTAATATAGAGAATTTAAAATGAAAATGAACTATAAAACAGAAAATCGGTTTTGTTAGAGCCGTTAGCTGGGTTTCACTATATCTTTTAGGTTCCCAAGTACGATGAAGTCAACTTTTAGTTTTCAAAGAAGAAACAATGCATTTGTTTGTTTTGATTGTTTGCTTGAACATCACTTTTTTTTCATTACAAGGCTTTATTATACATGACATTTTTGTAAGTTACTTACCCGAGGTGTTGTGTCGGTTTTGGTAGGGGGCTTTTTTCGGTACCGCAGGGTGCTAACCCACGTTACCTAGACTAGAAACGCTAGATCGTTCGCACTTGCAATGTTAGCCTACATATATAAGGATCTATACACATAGTTGCCCGGGGACCACCACTAGGAGGTAAAGCCAGCACTTGACACAAACTTGATTGTTGCGCTACTGGCTAAAACCAAGTTTTGAGGAGTCAGTTGTTTCCCGATCAATCGGAATGCAGGTCCCCAAACCAATCATCATCATCATTCATTATGTCATATATCCCATTGTGGGTCCTAGGGGGCGTCTACTATGCATACGCGCCATCGCGTGCGGTTCCTGGCAATGAGCTTCAGCTCTCTCCAACTCTTCCCCAATTACCATGACTCCTCCTCAACTGTTCTGCGCCATATATTTCTCGGACGGCCCGTTCTTCTACCATCCTGACCATCGGAGTGTATGACCTGCCACTTCTGTCGTTGGATGGTTTTGCCTATTGGTTCCTGACCCGTTTTCTGGTAGAGATGTTCGTTAGAGATACGGTTAGGCAAGAAAACCCTTAAGATGTTCCGTAGGCACCTATTTACGAACGTTTGTAATTTTTTGTGATAGTCGCTGTCACCTCCGAAGTGCTGCACCCATACCACAGCACAGATTCAACATTTGAACGGAACAGTCGCAGCTTGGTGTTTAACCTGGTCGCATTGCTTTGCCATATCATGGACATCCCAAACTAATGGAGTGAGCTTATGCGTTCTAGTTGCATTCGTGCTGGCCAAAAACGTTATCCTTTGCTTGCTAGTTTTCCTTCCCGGTAGTGTGATGGTGATGTTCAGTAGACAAAACGAGCGTTTTACTAGGATGAAGCTTCCAAAATAGACAAATTTTATCAGTATTATAGATTTGTTGTGGTGTCAAGACATTTCTCGAATTGTTGCATGTAATTTTTTTATAAACGGATTATCTGGACTTTTATTACATGACAATTTTTTTTCCGCATATTTTTAATGTTCTTACACCATGCCTTTGCTTAAATTTGTATTCCCAACCTTGGCTAGCTCTGAAATTCGGAGCTTCTTTGAATTGCAGATTGAAGTGGTTTGCTTTTTGGCGGAGTAAATCTGTTGCCTGGTTCTTTTTTAGCGACACGAAGAATGCATTTTCCATTTTCGGCATTTTGGATTTTACTCCTAGGACTGCAGCTGCATTCAAAACCTTCAAATATGTCTAGACAAATAACAGTTAATTAGTCGCTAATATCGCACGCAAAACTAAAAAGCGAAAAAAGAAAAAAAATTCACATTTAAGGGTCCAAAAACTTTAGTTGTTCACATTATAGAGATGACAATGTAAAATTTTGGCGGTTCACATTTTAGAGTAATTCTTATTATTGTAGGACTACTGTAGTAAATTTTTAATATTCAAAATTATTTTTTTTCTACTGCGTATAATCCAAATTGTGGAAATTCCACAGTCGTCACGCTCCGGGTACAAATAACAAAAAAATAATTGAAGAGATTGAAGCAGCCCGCAAAATCCCCGAAATAATTATGTCGTCTGTTCTGATGATACCTTAAACAATAGAATAGGGGTGAACTTTTATAGGGGTGACATTTTCCAATCCTTTTCCGCTCCAATCGTTACACAAATAAGTTTCAATTTCTCGTCACCGCAAACCCGGCTTTTGCTTATCGCAAACATCAACAGCTGCGCTAAATAGGTTAGTCCGTCTCCGTCTCTTCGAGATGTTTGTTATTTGTTTACAAATTAGCTTCGTTGTTGATTTTCGCGATAGTTACCAAGCGCACTGCACACGTGGTCGAGTAAATAAGACACACATGTGTTCCACAATCCACTAAAAGTTGTGTATCAAACGTAAACACAACATGTTGCCTTGCAAACAGCTGATATCTATTTATATCCACTACACGCAAACTTGTTATCTAATAATATTTCAATTATTTCAAGCAGACCAGCCATTATATACTGTGAACATGCTGCATACTGTTGCATGCTGCGTTACAACTCATACACAATTTCGGAGAGTAATGGTTGATGGGTGTTGGCTTTGGCTCTGTTGCTATCTGTTGCGATCTCCTTTCTCAATACCATAATGATGAACATCCGCTAAACAACGGTTTGGGCGGCTTAAGGCATGGGGCTGGCTGCTTTTTCTTGTTAACGCTTGTTGCTCACATTGTGCACCAGCACGCAACACTGCAGTGTATAGTTCGACGTCGCCGTCTTCAGTTGTCGTTATCGCTTCTCAGTCATTCGCTGCTGCTTTCCTCAGCGTTGTTGTTCGCTTCTTAGTCGTTCGTTGATGCGTATCGCAATTTGGTTTTTTTTTGTACGAATAGAATTGCAATTTAAAAGTTAAATCGTAGAACCGCCAACACGACTCAGTTCAACAGAGACCCTCGTACACCAAACTCCAATATCTGTACCCTGTATCACCTGTCACCTGTGAGACTTCATTTTTTTCTAATTTGCTGCGCGCCGCGTTGCTCGGTTGGTTTGTCAGAGGACTCGCCTCGCCCAACCCCGAACGCATATGCTGACACTCTGGTGTTTGCGTGCTCCTGCTCCGTGATTCGTGAATAAAATCAAAACATTTGACTACCATGCGATTTAATTATGTGACAACTGCTGCTGGAGTCGCACGCGTTCAGCTTTATCAACTTCCAAAGAATTGTCATCGCTGTTTTGCCATAAAGACAATGAAGATAACTTTAAATTAAATTTGAGTTTTTCTAAACTTCAAGTATTGTTGTTTCTGTTTCCTGGTGGATGGATGGTACTGTTAAGTGTTTTTAAATGATTTCTATTTAGTAGAAATATGTCAAATTAAAAGAAATCGCAAATTGTTGAAAATATTGTAAAAAAAAATGTGCAAATTGTTTGTGTAAAATTAAGTCTAGTTTTTGCAGATTGTATGTGATATCAGTGTTTATGCGAATTGACAGAGTTTGGATTTTGGTACAGGTGTCCAAAAGAAACTAACGCAAGTGTTGTTTACATAAGTATTTCGTTATCGAAATCACAATATATCTAGATAAATGGATTGTGTGGTTTGCCAATGCAAATTTGGATTAAAATTTTATCTCGAGCATGTAGTGAAGGTAAGTTATTCTACACTTACAATTAAAACTACATTCTTTATTTTAAGTTAAAATGAAATGTTGGTAACAAGAAAAAAGCGAGGTGGTGTAAGAAGCAATAATTTTAAGGTCGACCTCCACGTTGGCGGAGCAAAAAGTTAACCAAAAATATCTTCCTATTGTCACATTCGTTGCAAGTCCTTTTAAAAACATTTATTTTACTTGACTTTGACTGCCTGTTTTTTCCACCTATTTGTAGTACTTGAAGTACACCTTTCACACGACCTAAAGAGATAAAATTTTGTAAGCTGCTCAGTGTCATGGACATTTTCTGAGAACCTACGTGTGGCGCATGTGATGCGTGGAAAAGTGGTTTTCGACTTTTTTGGACTTTAAAGTCCTTTCTAAGCACCCTTTACAAGACATGAAATTTTGTAAGCTGCTCAGTCTCATGGACATTTTCTGAGATCCCAAGTGTGACGCGTATCGCATGTGATCCGTGGAAAAGTGGTTTTTCGACTTTTTTGGAACTTGAGGTCCTTTCTAACCACTTTTTACACGACCGATAGAGCTGATATTTCGTGAGAAGCTCAGTGTCATTGGCCAATTTTGAGATCCTGCGTGTGAAGCATTTCGCGAGTCGCATTTGGGACATGTGATGCGTCGAAGCACCCTTTACAAGACCTATAGAGCTGAAATTTCGTGAGGAGCTCAGTGTCATGGGCCACTTGAGCCCATAAAGGCAGCATAGGGTTTTGGTAGCGTTACCCTATTTTTACTCCCTATTTTATTATGCTATGCAGGTTAGAATTTAACGCGCTTTACATACGTAGTTGTTTGAGTTCCACATGTGAAAGGGAGGGATATTCTTCAATTTTATATGAGAAGCTGAGAGTGATGTCGTCAGCTAAAAAGTGAATTGGATTAGAAGTAACAGACAAAAGGTCATAATTATAAGAAGTTTTTATAGTTGCGTCTTAGTCCTACATTCCGAATTTCTTGCGAATCGCTTGAGAAATCACTTAGTTCTCAAAATAGTGACATTTAACAGTGTCTCACTTAACAGTGTGGCACTTAACAGTGTGTCATAACAGGGTTTCTTAACATTTTACTTTTTGAGCATGCACCCCCTTGTAGTGAGACGTTGTCACGTCAAAATTAGAAAGAGTGTCGGAGACAGAACAGAGCCCTGGGGACCTACTGATCGGTGAAATATGTCATCAAATCACCCGTAGAACGTTGCTCACAAAATCCGTACTACCAATCACTAAGAATTTCGTTAGTTTCAAGATATTTCATGAAATTATAGTTAATCAGCGTTTCCATGATCTTGGAAAGAATTGATGTAAGAGCTATGGGTCGATACGAGGATGGATAAGACGTCTCACCTTTTTTGTGTATAGATAGGATAGATGAAAATCTTAGGCAACGGTAATGCCAGCTTGTAGATAACAAGGGTAAAATAGAGAGGGGTTAGAATTAGTATTTTACTTTGGTTATATTTTTTCTTCAATTAAATTGATTTGGATCACATTGGATGAGCCTTTTCTTTTTATCGGACGATAGCGCGCAGCTGTCTATTTTTAGAGTGTGTGCATTTCAAGTAAAGGCTGATGCGAAGGTCGTCTGCTTGCTTGTTTGCTCGCTGATTTAGTTCACACACACACAGCTAAAATCGCCTTAGCTAGTTAACAATTTTATCCACGAAGCATCTTTGTTATTGTTGTAGTTTCTCGTTAATTGTTTCACTGCTGCGACAAATGTCTTATCCATAACTAGTTAGCAACCATCAACTGCTGTGCACTCCGTCTGAATGCCACGGCACTCTTGTGGCTGTCAGGTTAAGCGTGACTTTTGGCGCCACCAATTTTTTAAACTTTTATGGTACCACCGCGATTCGCGTAACAAATAATTGCATCTCACTAATCACTTCACTCACCAGCGCACAATCGAGCTGCGATGAATTTTAAAATTGATTTATCAAGGTGCGCACTCGTACATCACACATAAGCGGACCACTGTCATTGTCTCGGACGTTTATTGGCCTTTTTCATTATTGATCGTTGTTTTCTAATTGCCACTTTTTTTCGATCGCTTCAACAGGTAGCAGTGATAAGCGATGTTTTAATACAAACTAAGTTAACTCACAATAACATTACATACAAAAAGGTCAGAAACCTAACCAGTGGGTGGGTATTGCCGTCCTGAAACAGGCAAAAATACACCACCAGGAACAACCATAGGGGGGACTTCAAAATTTTTGGTTTTTTCTTCCTTATATCGATATGCTTCACATACGGTTTTCCATAATAAAGCAAGATACGATGCAAGTATACCGACTTCATCGACAACGGTATACCCACTGCACTGCCATAGCTTACCTACTTGGTTCCATTTTAAATACTTTTTCTTTCTTTGATCGAATTAAGTAAACCGCTCAGCCTGCTGACCTAACGAACTTCCCGTTCTTCTACTTTTCCTAGGAACAAAACTACTTTTATGATCGTCAAATGAGCAGCGCGACATACACCGCTCTCATTCGTCCCTCTTTATCACGATTGAGCGTTTTAAAATTTTGCACACCTGTTTGTTCCTTGTCGGGCACTTTGGTCTGGGGGCTCCTTGTTTTTTTTTTTATATTTTTGTTGTTTTTTTTTTCAAATCTTATTCTCAATATATATACATATACTGTTGAATGGTGAAAATTTTCTCATCAGAAAAGACAATTTTTGGAATCTCATCACGTTCGGCCAAGGCCTTCAATGCTCGTGTTCTTTCTGAATCAAATAATCAGAGCCAAAGGAGGTCATATCGAGCAGTAACATGTTTTTCATAAAATGTAATACATATTCCACGAAATTTCAATAAAAAATAATCAAAATTAAAAAAATTACATCGTTTTCATTTGGTAACACTTGGTCTCAGCCACCCTGAACATATCAATATATATATAGATATACTTGACAAAAAAAATCAATTGAATAAAATCTGCCCGGTGCAAAAATAAATTGGACTCTGTGTATATTTTTTTTCAATCGAGTGCAAGAAGCAATTAACCGAAAGCCAGATTACCAAAAGATAAAAGAATGTTTCCGTTCCAGGCGTGGCTGTTGTTATTATAGGAGCCGAATGGTAGATGAGATATTTTCTAGAAAAATATGACTTTTATCCACTTAGTGCGAAAAGTAATAAAAAGTAATCATTAATTGATAGGATAATTAATTGCTAAGCACCAGTATAGGTTCCGATTGTGTATCCGTAACATAGTCGTAGTAACACAAAAGTGATGCGTCATAGCATTTTACGATTACAAGTTTCGATTCAAAATTCGTTTCCTTTTCGATTTGATTAATCTAATGTTGATTAAAGGTGTCTGCAGTAGTTCAAAAAAAAATTGGCATTTCTGTGATTTTCTGTTCTTTGATTATTGACAACAAAGCAATGTCATATAGAAATAGCGAACTTTTTTCTCTAACAATTTAACAGTCAGCGTTGGCAATTTTGAATGTTATTTCAAGGTCCACTTTGTTTCTTCAATGTCAGCTATCTACGATTGTGTTCAATAATTCATTACTAATAGCTAATACAAATATTGTGGTCCACTATCTGACCATTCTATAACATTCGCAAGATTTTGTGAGATAAAAGATCACGTAATTGAAAATTGTGTTTAATAATTTTTTAGTTTAACTTTATCAGTACATTTTGAACTGTTCCAGTCTCTATATTACCACTTTTGGTCATTCGTAAAACGAATTCAAAATACTGCATTGTCTTCAATTCAAACGCTCATTTACAATGACATTCTAACTGTCAGCTATATAGACAAGGCCAATCGGCTTGCTTCACATTTCGCAACTAACTCTACGCTACCAGATAGCGCATTGTCGCCGCCTGTACTTTTCATGAGTTGAATCCTCTTTGAGACAGATTTACTTTTGTACTCCTTAAGTGGCTAGAGCATTAAATGATCTCAACATTAATAAATCTGCTGGCGCTGATGGCATTCCTGCTATAGTTTTGAAGAGGTGTTCCTCAACGTTGGCATTACCACTGCGCCGACTTTTCCATTTCTCTTATTCTTCTGAAGTCGTCCCAAGGAATTGGAAAACAGCCTTTATCCAGCCTGTTCCTAAAAAATCACTTTCCTCGTATCGACCCACTGCGCTTACATCCATACTTTCCAAGGTCATGGAAACGCTGCTCAATCGTAAGCTTATGCAATACCTTAAATCACGTGAAATCCTTAGCGACCAGTAGTACGGTTTTCGTAGGCAACGTCCTACAGGTGACCTGATGGCTTATCTTACTGCAAAGTGGAACCCGTCTATTCACAGATTTGGTGAAAGCAAAGTTGTTGTACTCGATATTTCTAAGGCATTTGACAGAGTCTGGCATCAGGCTCTTTTGTCGAAAATGAATAACTGTGGAATTGATAAGGCCCTGCTCGATTGGACTAGTAACTACCTTTCTGACCGTTCAATCCAGGTCGTATTGGACGGTTTCAAATCCAATGTTCACCGCATAAACGGTGGAGACTACATAATAGATATGAAATTACGCTTCCAAAACTTAACGCTGTCTTATGTCTTCCAAGCGTAATTTAAACCCCAACCTTTATCCATGAATGGATCTTGCTTGGAAGAATCTGAGAAATTCGCAATTATCGGTATGTGCGTCAACAACAGGCTTCGTTTGAACGACCACATATTTGCCAAGAATGCTGCGAAATGTTTAGGTTTCCTCAAAAGATGCAAGATGAACTTCACTCCTTCAGAGCTGGCTACTATTTACAAGTCATATGTTCGCCCTAAGCTTGAATACAACTGTATTGTCTGCTGCTCCCAAGACCATATTGCATATATTAGACAGAATTCAGAACCGCGCGATAAAACTTATTGGTGACGTAAATATCTCGAAAACAATCGAATCGCTTGAATAGCATAGGAATGTTTCCTGCTTGTCACTGTTAAATCGCTTTTTCCACAAGCGTTGCTCAAAAGAAATATCCAGATGCATCCCGCCCATTCTCGAACCCATTTGTAATACCTGTGCCTCAACTCGAGCCCACGGGTCTACCACACCAGTCACTCGTTTGGGGTGTATATTGGCTTCTCAATTGTCACAACAATTTTGCTTGTTCACATAACCACAGAGTAACAGAATGAGCTTGTCGGAAAAGATGATTTCGGATGACTTTGTACGCAAATTTTGCCAACTGTTTCAACGTTGATTCAATATTTTCCAATTTCAAATCAATTTCGAGTCATTTCGTTCACAGATGACATTCCTTGTTCCTTGACAGATGACATTAGAGCTATGATAGGCGAACTAACCGTTAGTTTTAAAACGAACCAAAAGATGCCGCATCCGCTTTATTAGACGAGACACACGGAAGAAAAAACCGTTTGCTTTGAACAATGTTTTTTTCTAAAACAAGCGCCACACATAACCATAATGGTAACAACAATAACGCCAAATGACATTGACTGACTCCATAGTGCGAGACATTATTTCACATATTCACACAAATGTCTGTCTATTGATCAACTAACGATCGACAATAGTAGTAGTTGTGCACAACTTTTAACACGAGTTTATATCCGACACTAACCGCAAGCACTTTGGATTGTTATTTTTAAATTAAGTGTTCCAACTGTCTATTATAACAACAAACAAATTACTTAAATGTTATGAAGAATTCTGTGTTTTTTTTGCACACAATCGTGCATTTGTTCAGTGATGAGATTTAATGTTGATTACTGTTAGAAAGTCTGACGTTTACGGATGGCAACAATTCTTCAAATAACTCATTATAATTGTACGACTGCTTAGTTTTTTGTTGTCGTTGTTATTACGTTTAGTTCAAAGCAATGTAATGTTATAGTCAATAACTATTATTACACAGTTTTTCACTTGAGAAATTCGGAAAAACCTCACCTAAGCCGTGAGGTTGTAGTTTGAGTGCTTGAACGGTTGCATGATTAATGGAGATAAATTTCTGCAACACAGTTAATCAAACTCCAAAAAATGTGGTCTGCTCGTGAACATGTGATTCCAACCCATGGAGACTTTTAAGTCTGTTGTTTATGGTTTTGAGATACCAACTGGCAAACATTGTCCGAGTACTAGAAGCCTGCGCAAACTCAACCACTTCGCAAGGTGGCAAACTACGAGCTGTTTACTTAGAATAACAATAAGAAATAAATCAAGGAACACATTTAAAAAGCTTTAAACACTTTTTTAGAAAGTGCGAAGCTAGAAGACAAGACACATTCAATCAAGGAAGGAAATTCCGGAAGACTTCCACTCTGTCCACATTGACAATAAGGTTGTTCAATCTGTTAATGTCTGTCTGTAAGGATTAAAAAATAAAGCGTATTTTGTTATGAACCATTTCGACATCAGATGAAAATTTAAAAAAACTAACTTTTGCCAACAATGCCAGTTGAAAAAAAGCTGAGAGATCTGTCGGCAGCAAAGGAATTTATCGGATTGGAAATAGCCGAGAAAAGATCAATAATCACGAAATAGTGTCGGGGACAATATAGAGTCCTGTGGAACACCATAAATTTTTAACTTGAAACGGTTATTGAAGTTTTTTTGTTTTTTTTTGAAACAGATTGCTGTTTGCATTTGTAATGATTTTTTTTTTTTTTTTAGATTACACATACATATATCGTAACACCAAACGTATTTTATTGGTTGGTTTTGGCTTTTTACAAGGGTGGTCCGAAAAGTTTTCGAATATACAAGAAATTTTTTCATCTTCAAATATATTTTTATTTTTCTACATAGGGTCTTACAAGGAGACTATGGGTCTGTTCTTTTATTCAACCCGAGCGAGTATAGTTACCCGGAGTACACCAAGCGAATGTTGCAAGGCGTAAAAATGTTCGGTGTGTACACTAGGTAAGTTTACGCTCTTACTCTGCCTTACGCTGATATTCATTTCAGAGTATAATAGGAAACTGTGTATACACCGTGTCGTGCTCGGTTCACAAAAAAAAAACACAGAGTCCAGAATAAAATCACCCCGGTTGAATAAAAAAACACAGTGTACATTTTTGACGTACACTGCTCGCTCGGGTTGAGTAAAAAAAAACAGACCCATAGTCTCCTGGTAAGTCTTGTAACGAAACGAAGGAACCATAAAAACTCAACTTTTTTTTATTCGCTTTAATTAAAGTACATAAAAGAACATTGGAAATTAACCCACAAGGCTACACACCAAAACAGTAGGTGGGGACGACCAAGCCTAAATAGTCCTAATTTATACAACAACAACAAGAAAATACAAAATTAACTTTAAACAAATGTTTCCTAGTATTATCTTCTTTTATTTTCTCTATGCCAAAATAATTCCCAAACGGCTGAACGAAAGAAGTAATGACCTGGAGCGCGAAAGTTAACTAAAAGTGTGCTAGTCATACTACACCAATCGGTGCATTTTGAGTACAGCCGAGTTTGGCAAGTCCCACCGAGAACTTTAATAAAAAAATTTAAATCTACTGGCCAATTTCTCCGACCGACCGCTCCATTTCCCCTGATTTTTCGATCGTCAGACTGAGCAACGTGCTTGAACACCGTTCTCGGCTGACCATCTAGCTTCGATTTACTTTCCGATCGTCAGGCAGCGTGTTTGAACACCGTTCTCAGCAGACCATCTAGCCCCGGTCCCACTTGATTTTTTTTTATCGCCAGCTGAGCAACGTGCTTGAACGCCGCTCTCAGCTGACCATCTAGCCCCGGTCGCACTTGATTTTTTTTATCGCCAGCTGAGCAACGTGCTTGAACACCGTTCTCAGCTTACCATCTGACCCCCTAGTCTATGTATATTCTTATTTTAAGCTATTTCTAAATGAACTTATTATAAACCATTACGACATTCTAAAATTATTTGAAAAAAAGGAAAAGAGAAATAAAAAGACAAAAAAACCAAATATTTTTCTTATTAATTTGTGACATCGACAAGCATTTGAATCCTGGGTATTCCGACGAGCGTAACCCAGCAAAACACGTTACAGTCTACACAGTTCTCACAGCAATGATCCCATCTATTTAACCCGTCCAAGTAGTGCTCGGCATCTTTCTCTGCAAAATAATTGTTTACGACGGGATTACCTCGTCATTTAACGGAACTCTCTGTCCTGCGAGCGAAACTTTTAGTTTTGGGAACAGAAAAAAGTCTCTTGGATATCTGGTGAGTAAGGAGGTTGGTCAAGCAGTTCAAACCGTATTTCATGGATTTTCGCCATGACAACCATGAAGGTGTGAAACGGTGCATTGTCTGGGTGAAACAAATTATTTTCTGCAAATAGGGCCATTTTTCCGCAATTCTGCCTTCAGATTATCAAGAAATGATGCGTAGTATACTCCTGTAATGGTTTTTCCTTTTTGAAGATAATCGATTAAGATAACTCCATGACTGTCCCAAAAACAGTCACCTTCACTTTCCCAGCCGAAAGAACAGTGTTTGCTCTTTTTTGAGCTGATTCCCCCTTCGCAATCCACTGTTTTGACTGTATTTCTGTTTCTTGGGTATAATGGTGTATCCAAGTTTCATCTGCAGTAGTTAATCGGCGCCAAAACTCTGATTTGTTGCACCTGAACTGCGACAACAGAGCGTTGGTTTTTGGTATAACGTGAGCAAACGCGCGGACAGCTTTCTCATGCCTAATTCTTCATGCAATATGTGACATACACGTTCTTTGGACATACTCATAGCCTTTGCTATCTCTCCCACTTTAATTCAACGGCCGTCTAAAACACAGCAAAAAGACGCTATTTGAGGACCTCGCAAGACGGTGGGGACCGCAACTCTAACTACCTTCCCCCATTTAGTGAGCTTGAAGTATCTTACCATCAGTGGTTGCAGTTTTTGGACGTCCCGAACGTTCATCGTCTGCCAAGTTGGTAACGGGACGTTTAAATGCAGCTGACAAAATTTCACGGTCGTAAATGATAGTTTCCGTACACAGCGTCCAATTCGTCTATGACTTGCGTACGCCTATTGCCTTTCAAAAACAAATATTTAAGGACTGTTCGGTACTCGTTTTTTTCCATTTTCACAAAAACAATCACATCGACTTACTCAAACGATTGTCGAACAACAACGGCGCGTCTAAGATGGCTGCAATTTTGGTAGAAGTATCTTTTAAAAGATGCGCAAACACATTCTCTAGCTATAGCTATTGTTGACGAGTGCTGCCATCTTCATGTTCAGGTC
This sequence comes from Nephrocerus scutellatus, assembly GCA_947095585.1. Classification (NCBI taxonomy): domain Eukaryota; kingdom Metazoa; phylum Arthropoda; class Insecta; order Diptera; family Pipunculidae; genus Nephrocerus; species Nephrocerus scutellatus. Next base: position 3,278,361 of record OX352761.1, on the reverse strand, counting down.
GGAAACTTTTCAGCTACCCTCGTAGAAAGTATCTTACAGAACGTCGGATTACTTTTTTTGCACTTTTCACTTACACCTGTAAACATACAACAGACACAACTGCATCATTTTGGAGAATGTGCTTCATCGAAACATCACCACAACTGGGGTCTGGTCCTGGCCTCCATTAAAAAAAAATACTCCACAGTACCAAATTTTTATGTCATCCAGTTTGGCTTTATCGAATATATTCTCAGAAAAACAAGTCGATCATGTGTGGTAGTTTTAAAAATATTTTCGTTTCTAAAGAATATAATTGCGAATAAGGGTTCAACATAAAAACAAATCAACCGCTGTATACACACACACATATAGTGCATATTTCAACAGCTAAGTAAATTTAATGACGATCGCAATTAAAAGGCAAACAGTCAAACAAATAGTTAGTTACTCAGATGATCGATCATTTGAATGTTTATATAGAATTTAATTAAAAAATACTCCAATAATAATTTATGATACCAATGACGTGACCGAGCGAATGAAAGTGTCAAGAGACGGATTCAAGTTCGATCTGTTCGATACTGCTGCGAATGAGAGGCGAATCTGTTCTAAAAGACACGTTTAAAACTTGTGTAACAAGACTTGTTTTATTTGATCACCCAATAAAATCAAATTAGGTGATAAATTAGTCCTTTACAGTAAACTAAAACGGGGCATATACAACAATAAACGTTCGTATATTTCAAAAAATTTAAAAATTTATTACACTCATATTGAACTTGACTATAAATTCAAAATGCTTACATTTTTTAAAAAAATAAAATATCTTACTAATAAAGTTGAGTACCTGCGTTAAAAATGTTTTGATTGTTACTAAGTTAATAATCTTCTTTAGTTCTTAGATGTTCTATATTTAATTGTATACTACTGGTTGCTTTAAAGCATTAAATGAATGGCTATGCACCCTTCACGTGAGGGGCAGACGTACACGCACCTACAGAGGATTCCCCAGATGATGAAAAAGAATCATTCTTTGAATCTGTCGAATGGGAACGGGAAATAATTCTGGGAGATATGAATGCAAAAATAGGTAGGAAGCCAGTATTTAGGCAGTACATTTTGTTGATGACCACACAAACGTACCGAGGTGCCAACGTTGGTCCACACCAACAAGCGCCGAGCGCGTTTTGTATCATCACGAAAGACTGAATCCGCGAATCTGGTTCGAGTCAACACGGCTGCCCATCGCAACGAAGAGACCAAAAACAACTATGATCAAGCAATAGGACTCGCCCTAAATGCCCTAAATCGGCTCAAAAACAATAAGGCCCCGGAAACACATTGTACCCAGCGTAGCTGATTAAAACAGGAGGTCCCGCAATACACCATGCAATTCATGAAATAATAATGCAAGTATGGGAGCAAGAATCGATGCCAGACTACTGGCGAAAAGGCATCCTGTGCCCCATACATAAGAAAAAAGATATCACAACATGCAGCAATTATCGTGGTATAACGTTGTTGAGTTGAGGATTTTTTATTGAACACAATCTGGTTAGCAATGTGATCCATTCCTTACCTTTACTAAAGTTTCTCTATTTCCACTGCTTATAACAATAAATGCTAATAATACATACTGACCTTGACTAGCTATTGGCTGTTTATTTTGTTTGTTTGGTTCGGTCAACTAGATGCTAGATTTGTGCTTTAGCTGAATTTTGTATGCTGTCTACTTAACAAATTAATAACTATATGTCATGTATTTGTAGAAAGATGAGTTGCAGATCCACCAATTGTTTGATAATTTCTGGTCATACCTTACTTACATAAGTAGGATGTTCTCTTTTGTAACTTAATTCCAACCGAAAAGTGACGTACTGTTTTTGATTGGGTAAGAATGGAGCTTCATCGTCAAGTACTTTCATTATATCCGAATATTAGAGCGAGATCTGATAATTCCCATTGATTGGGAAATAATTGGGCACTTTACTCCAAAGAGGGAGTACCATTCTAGGTTGTAAAATTTTCTTAATATTTCCGTTTGCACATTTACACTTGCACACACAAAACTGCTTTTGCTTTTAGGTGTGAATTACAGGAAACGATGACGATGCCAGTCAAGCGTTTATATCTCGTGAATGCGCGTGTAGAGACAACATCCCGGAACAGTCATTTAATGGCATGGCGTTTTGTTGTTATTGTACTTATGTTAATGATTCTTAAGCATTAAAGATCAAAAAGATCCAATATTGATCTTTTTTTTTGTGATTAGAGTTGATTGTTTGAAGTTGTAATGAATTTTCGTATCTTTGTATAAATGATTAGTTCAATTAGTTGGTGTTTACGAATAATTCTAAAATGAAACGAGGGCATAAAATTTTAATAAATTTTCGTTAATTAATTACTACAGTTACCGAGATTTTTTTCAATTCGATAACTTTGTAAAGTTGGCGTAGTGATCGTTACAATAACCATTACATACTTTAATATTTTGACTATTACTTGTGCAATTTAATGTTCGACTTACATTAAGCGGAAAATTGTAATTACGTTTGAAATTTGGACACGTTAACCAAAGTCTAGCCAAAAGCCAAACATATTACTAACTCAACCAATTTCCTAACTAGTTGTCTACATGAACAAATACGGGTTTCTCTTATCTAAAATATTAAAGTAGTAAAATATTCAACTTATTAACAAAACTGTAAAAAAAACTGTTAATAAAGTGGAGTCTCTGTACAGTTCATGCCTTATACTCGTACTATAGATACATGAAATGACACATGGGGCGTATTATGTTAATAAATACACAAAAAGGTGTAAACAAATTAGAACAAAAATATAAAATGTCAGACGCATTCATATATAAATGTAAATATAAGGAAAAAAACAACAATATATTACAGAAATTGGAAAAAAAAATTGACGACCGCATAAAAACACTTCAAAATGTCGGAAATGTCCAAACTGGCATAGACTTAAGAATATATTGTAACTTTGTAAAAACAAAATAAGAATTATTGTACTCTATTTCCATTAAAAGCTTTGTCAATCCGTTCATAAATAAAACAAAAAGATACTCGCGGTAAAAATCGACCGACAAATCGTACGTGCACCAAACCACTTTGCAGTACATAGTGGACAAGTATGTGTAATATAAACGCACTTGTATGTTGTATGATAATCCGATGATTTGATGCGATGCGGGGTATTTATGTTTACAGGATATCCAATAAAAAACACAAAACAGCAACACAAAGCTTAAACTGGATGAACGCGCCCAATTCGCCAAACAGGTGCCATATTATACTGATGACTCATCAGCTAACAATGATATTTTAAAATTTTGTGATTGAGTTGACAGCTCTGCCTCCAGGCGCTTAAAAGCGGGCTAAACGAACAAAACACAGCCAGGAATACATCAAAACTGAAGGGTAGTGACAAAAGAAAAGAAAACACAGAAGACTAACTGCAACAAAAAAAAATACAGAACGTTGGAGTGTCCTGGAGGGAAGGAACCGGCAAAATGGAAAATTATCCTAAAATACATAGCAACTGGTTTTACCCTGGCACTTGTTGTTTTTATCCTGTCTCTCATGAATATACTTTCCGGATTAAATATGTCTACATAAATATAAAGTTGAACAGTGCGCTTAGTAGAGTAAAGTTGCGGTCAAAAAGAAAGCAAATGAGTCAAACATTATTTTAGAGAAATTCTAAATTTATTGTTATTTTGTACAGACAGAAACATCCTCTATATACTAATTGGCTATGTCCCTCCCGCACAAAGTGGTTTTAAAACTTTTAATTTTAACAGGGACATAAACCATAATGGAGATTTAATACTTTGAATAATACAAACTAGGGGCCCGTTTGTTCGTATAACGGGCTCTAGCCCCACTCGTGTATAACCTAATTACCCCTATCACTCACGCACGCACCAATGCGACTCTAAGACTGTGATAAAATAACATCGTATACCAATTCAGTGGTTCACAAATGTTTAACAGAGACATAAACATATCCCGGGCTGCATCCACACTCGTATGTTTTTGACAGACTTTATGAGAAATGTAACATTATGAGTATGGGCCGTATCAATCTGTATGGATTGGAACTCAAAGATTGATAGAGAAATAACTAATTAATGGTCAGAATTTTGAAAGTGTTTTGGAAAATGGAAGTTATGTCAATAGTTTCACTTAAGGCATAAAAATCGTTTAGCGGTCTAGTTATGAGTAATTGTAAATATACTTATTATAACCAAAGATAATAAATACCTAGATGTCTTACGCTTATGGAGCAAAGTGATGTTCACAAAACTATTTGCTGTATTTATATGCCATCTATTTCCAAATTATGTAACTAAAAAAAATCCTATACACCTATAATTAAGTTTCAATTACTCAAATACACTATTCTTTTTTGTGTCTAGTATATTTCACTTCGACATATAAAATTTAGGTTCACACCCAACAAGCTCTTTTTAATAAAATTAATAAACAGATCTTTTGAAAATTATCAAATACAAATAATTCGAAGATGGTCAAGCGGGCAGATGAAATTCGATATTCCTTAATTCAATGCATTGGCATGCGACATATGTATATTATATTATCTGTGCGATAAGCATATCAATTACGGGGAATGTAAAATAAGTCTCTAGAATATAAAAGTAAAGTTGATGCATAGTAAAAAGGCGAGCGAGATCTTCAATAGAAGCAACAACGAAAATCCCATCACGAAGGTCATGAGGCCATGACTAAACCAAGTAGCTCAAAATTTACATCTGTTCTCAAGGTTTTACGCTTATTAATTAAACCAACTAGAGCAAAATCTTAAGGAAATATATAGTTAAGTATATTATAAGTATGTATTGTTAAAAAGAACGTAAGAAAATGTTTAAAGGGACTTACTGAAAAGCCTTGAAAAAATCTAAATTAGAAAACCATCACGATGGCCATGGAATAGTGTTAAAAAGCTGTCAAAAGCATCATAGAATATATTTGCTGAACTTTGCCCTAACAGCTCGGCTTACGTTCCATAGAACTGACTGCCTTTCTAATATGGCAAGTAAGTATAGCGCCCTTGGGGATGGCGAAGAGAATTAAAATGAAATAAAAACCGATCAGTTTGGTACAAGTGATCGGTTTTTTGTTGCTTCATAAAGCCTTGAGCTCGAGACAAATTTGTAGCTATTGGGCTGCCTCCAGAGTCCCATGCAGTTTCGGGGCAACTTTATTTCATTTCTTTCAAATAGGAAAACATTCTTCATCGTTATCGTTGTTGGTGTGACGGTGAACCATATGCCATATCCGTATGTTATATCTAAACTTTAGTCTCTCGGTGAAGTTGATTCCCAAGTACTTCGTCTCTTAGTTATACTGACTAAGTTACACATTTCAAGTTCATCGGCTCACCAACATGAAACAGATGAATTCCGTTTTGTTGGCGTTTATCTTAATATACCTCTTGTGGTAGTAACCCCAAAGATTTCAGAGGTTTTCCTCCAATCTTCGGGCAACTATCTCAGAAGAGAGCGAAAACGCATAAGTGATGAATCATCCGCGAAAAGCATGGTGCTTGTTCTGGCTGCATTGGTTGGTTGGGTCACCGTGTATAAGCTAAATAGGAATGGACCAAGTGTGGAATCTTGAGGAACTCTAGCTTCCAGACCATTTTGCAGAAATTGTTTATAATTTTTTGTAATAAAATTGATCTACAAATTGTAAAAATTGTATTCAATGCAATTATTCAGTAAGTAATCTGGCTACTCTACACCTACCTACCTACAAGTAGGCTAACCAACCGTATGTTCCTTAGCAGGACTATTACCGCAGATCTGGGTGTATTATCCCCTCTCCTTTCAAATATAGTAATCAATGCATTACTGTTGAAACTGGAAGGATAAGGGATACAAGTGGTAGCGTAATTGTAAAAGAACGGGCGAATAAAAGCGGTATGGGTTTCAGCCCGAACAAGACAGAGCACTCTCTCCTCTTTATCAGGAAATAAAAAATGCCAACAGTTTATCCACCAACACTAAATGGTACCTCCTTAGTTTTTGCTGATAAAGGAAGATTTCTTAGCACGATCTTGAACAGGAAACTAAGCTACAAACGTATTTTATAGAATGAGTAAATAAGGCGAATATTGCTTTATATACGTGTAAAAACGCCATCGGTAAAAATGGAACTTAAAACCAAAGCTGGTACACTGGCTTTACGCAGCGGTAGTGAGATCAATACTACTGCTAGCTGCTACCGGATGGGGAGTCCTATTGCGACACTGAAACCTGAGCTTCGGAAAGAGGCAGAAACAGCAACAAATGTAGGGTGGGTAAACACTGACACTTGTAATATGTATATAAACAAGGTTTGGCTAAAGCTGGACTTAAAGCTCTCAACTGCGCTAGTTTCCCTGCAAAAACGTGAACTAAAAACGGTTGTAGGGATAATGACAGGACACTGCCTTCTAGGGAAACATTCGAGAAGCCTAGGTGTCCAATATAATGACTTCTAAGGAAGCTGCATAGACGAGAAGGAAGAGGAGACAATAGAAAATCTCCCTTATTCCTGTTCGGTACTAATGCACAGTAGGTACAAACACTTAGGTTAGCGGTTAATGAATAACCTCTCAGATCTAAAAAACGGAAAAGTGCGATACATTTTTCGATTCATCAAGAGCTCAGAATGGCTGCTATGAAAAAGGGAAAGATATACGATTCTATGGTAACATAAAGGACCGCTACTAGCCTAAGTGAGCATTAAACTGCCGCCACCTAACCTTCATTCTATTTGTTATAAAAAAGTTTGTTCTGTATACGAGTGTCTTCTAGATCTACTCAAAGATTTTCTACGCAACCATTGCTCTGAACTTACTGTGTACTTAGCTATCTGCATAACTAGAGCTTATGAATTTTAATATTCATGTTTTTATTGTTTCTATTCTGTACTTTAACAGAAGAATAGATAAAGATCTCATTTCATCTACTTCATGACATCCAACCATTTCCAGTTTAAACTTCTTAAGTGAAGTAAACCAATCTATTGGAGTCATGGAGTCTTTTGTAGTCAGTCTTTCGTCTTTGGTTTCTAACTACAACAAAAACTGCAACAAAAAAAAATACAGAACGTTGGAGTGTCCTGGAGGGAAGGAACCGGCAAAATGGAAAATTATCCTAAAATACATAGCAACTGGTTTTACCCTGGCACTTGTTGTTTTTATCCTGTCTCTCATGAATATACTTTCCGGATTAAATATGTCTACATAAATATAAAGTTGAACAGTGCGCTTAGTAGAGTAAAGTTGCGGTCAAAAAGAAAGCAAATGAGTCAAACATTATTTTAGAGAAATTCTAAATTTATTGTTATTTTGTACAGACAGAAACATCCTCTATATACTAATTGGCTATGTCCCTCCCGCACAAAGTGGTTTTAAAACTTTTAATTTTAACAGGGACATAAACCATAATGGAGATTTAATACTTTGAATAATACAAACTAGGGGCCCGTTTGTTCGTATAACGGGCTCTAGCCCCACTCGTGTATAACCTAATTACCCCTATCACTCACGCACGCACCAATGCGACTCTAAGACTGTGATAAAATAACATCGTATACCAATTCAGTGGTTCACAAATGTTTAACAGAGACATAAACATATCCCGGGCTGCATCCACACTCGTATGTTTTTGACAGACTTTATGAGAAATGTAACATTATGAGTATGGGCCGTATCAATCTGTATGGATTGGAACTCAAAGATTGATAGAGAAATAACTAATTAATGGTCAGAATTTTGAAAGTGTTTTGGAAAATGGAAGTTATGTCAATAGTTTCACTTAAGGCATAAAAATCGTTTAGCGGTCTAGTTATGAGTAATTGTAAATATACTTATTATAACCAAAGATAATAAATACCTAGATGTCTTACGCTTATGGAGCAAAGTGATGTTCACAAAACTATTTGCTGTATTTATATGCCATCTATTTCCAAATTATGTAACTAAAAAAAATCCTATACACCTATAATTAAGTTTCAATTACTCAAATACACTATTCTTTTTTGTGTCTAGTATATTTCACTTCGACATATAAAATTTAGGTTCACACCCAACAAGCTCTTTTTAATAAAATTAATAAACAGATCTTTTGAAAATTATCAAATACAAATAATTCGAAGATGGTCAAGCGGGCAGATGAAATTCGATATTCCTTAATTCAATGCATTGGCATGCGACATATGTATATTATATTATCTGTGCGATAAGCATATCAATTACGGGGAATGTAAAATAAGTCTCTAGAATATAAAAGTAAAGTTGATGCATAGTAAAAAGGCGAGCGAGATCTTCAATAGAAGCAACAACGAAAATCCCATCACGAAGGTCATGAGGCCATGACTAAACCAAGTAGCTCAAAATTTACATCTGTTCTCAAGGTTTTACGCTTATTAATTAAACCAACTAGAGCAAAATCTTAAGGAAATATATAGTTAAGTATATTATAAGTATGTATTGTTAAAAAGAACGTAAGAAAATGTTTAAAGGGACTTACTGAAAAGCCTTGAAAAAATCTAAATTAGAAAACCATCACGATGGCCATGGAATAGTGTTAAAAAGCTGTCAAAAGCATCATAGAATATATTTGCTGAACTTTGCCCTAACAGCTCGGCTTACGTTCCATAGAACTGACTGCCTTTCTAATATGGCAAGTAAGTATAGCGCCCTTGGGGATGGCGAAGAGAATTAAAATGAAATAAAAACCGATCAGTTTGGTACAAGTGATCGGTTTTTTGTTGCTTCATAAAGCCTTGAGCTCGAGACAAATTTGTAGCTATTGGGCTGCCTCCAGAGTCCCATGCAGTTTCGGGGCAACTTTATTTCATTTCTTTCAAATAGGAAAACATTCTTCATCGTTATCGTTGTTGGTGTGACGGTGAACCATATGCCATATCCGTATGTTATATCTAAACTTTAGTCTCTCGGTGAAGTTGATTCCCAAGTACTTCGTCTCTTAGTTATACTGACTAAGTTACACATTTCAAGTTCATCGGCTCACCAACATGAAACAGATGAATTCCGTTTTGTTGGCGTTTATCTTAATATACCTCTTGTGGTAGTAACCCCAAAGATTTCAGAGGTTTTCCTCCAATCTTCGGGCAACTATCTCAGAAGAGAGCGAAAACGCATAAGTGATGAATCATCCGCGAAAAGCATGGTGCTTGTTCTGGCTGCATTGGTTGGTTGGGTCACCGTGTATAAGCTAAATAGGAATGGACCAAGTGTGGAATCTTGAGGAACTCTAGCTTCCAGACCATTTTGCAGAAATTGTTTATAATTTTTTGTAATAAAATTGATCTACAAATTGTAAAAATTGTATTCAATGCAATTATTCAGTAAGTAATCTGGCTACTCTACACCTACCTACCTACAAGTAGGCTAACCAACCGTATGTTCCTTAGCAGGACTATTACCGCAGATCTGGGTGTATTATCCCCTCTCCTTTCAAATATAGTAATCAATGCATTACTGTTGAAACTGGAAGGATAAGGGATACAAGTGGTAGCGTAATTGTAAAAGAACGGGCGAATAAAAGCGGTATGGGTTTCAGCCCGAACAAGACAGAGCACTCTCTCCTCTTTATCAGGAAATAAAAAATGCCAACAGTTTATCCACCAACACTAAATGGTACCTCCTTAGTTTTTGCTGATAAAGGAAGATTTCTTAGCACGATCTTGAACAGGAAACTAAGCTACAAACGTATTTTATAGAATGAGTAAATAAGGCGAATATTGCTTTATATACGTGTAAAAACGCCATCGGTAAAAATGGAACTTAAAACCAAAGCTGGTACACTGGCTTTACGCAGCGGTAGTGAGATCAATACTACTGCTAGCTGCTACCGGATGGGGAGTCCTATTGCGACACTGAAACCTGAGCTTCGGAAAGAGGCAGAAACAGCAACAAATGTAGGGTGGGTAAACACTGACACTTGTAATATGTATATAAACAAGGTTTGGCTAAAGCTGGACTTAAAGCTCTCAACTGCGCTAGTTTCCCTGCAAAAACGTGAACTAAAAACGGTTGTAGGGATAATGACAGGACACTGCCTTCTAGGGAAACATTCGAGAAGCCTAGGTGTCCAATATAATGACTTCTAAGGAAGCTGCATAGACGAGAAGGAAGAGGAGACAATAGAAAATCTCCCTTATTCCTGTTCGGTACTAATGCACAGTAGGTACAAACACTTAGGTTAGCGGTTAATGAATAACCTCTCAGATCTAAAAAACGGAAAAGTGCGATACATTTTTCGATTCATCAAGAGCTCAGAATGGCTGCTATGAAAAAGGGAAAGATATACGATTCTATGGTAACATAAAGGACCGCTACTAGCCTAAGTGAGCATTAAACTGCCGCCACCTAACCTTCATTCTATTTGTTATAAAAAAGTTTGTTCTGTATACGAGTGTCTTCTAGATCTACTCAAAGATTTTCTACGCAACCATTGCTCTGAACTTACTGTGTACTTAGCTATCTGCATAACTAGAGCTTATGAATTTTAATATTCATGTTTTTATTGTTTCTATTCTGTACTTTAACAGAAGAATAGATAAAGATCTCATTTCATCTACTTCATGACATCCAACCATTTCCAGTTTAAACTTCTTAAGTGAAGTAAACCAATCTATTGGAGTCATGGAGTCTTTTGTAGTCAGTCTTTCGTCTTTGGTTTCTTGTGTAGTTTTTACCAAATGAGGCATTGCACATGCCACGGATACATAACATAATTTTTCAATCATTTTGAGTGAGATTTTTTTTTTTTCATTTACATCGTCAACATCATGATCTCTGGCTCTAGAGCAATGGTAAGGACCTGATCTCACAACGTTTATATGATATTAAAAATTTTAGTTGGTTGCGTTTTACTAATATTTCTATTGGAAGCACTTGTCTTGCTCCACTGTGAGGGGTGGTGCTGCTAGTATGAATGTGTGCGTCATGTTGGACAATATAAACGTCAACAACTTTGTATAATGGATGAAGGTGGGAGGCGACAATTAGTCATAATCAAAGACGACACAATAATTGTTTGCCTTCCGTTGCCACCTGGGATAGACGATGTCCCTTTTTTCTGCCACTATTTTTATTGAGTGCAAAGAAAATTCCTATCGGAAAAATCCAGGAAGAAAAAAAGGGAAATGTAAGAATGTCGCTGTAGAACAATTTTGCCTATCATTATGCCATGTTCGGGTACATTTTAATGTTGTTGTTATGGAGTTCCCTTTGACGCATAATAATTAATTTTTTCTACCGTCATAATTATCTCCCCAATTTCCTTCAATTTATGTACACAATTATTATAATTGCATGGCATGTTAAAAAAACTTTGTTTACGCTATATTTAATTTTTTTTTTTAAAAAGCGGACGAATGAAGTTTAGCCGAATAAAAAATAAAAGTTCGTAAAAAAAATGTTTTATTTTTATGTCAGAAATTTTTATTTTTATTGACTGTTAACCAGCTGGGTGTATCACACAAACTGCACGCTCACGGCGGCACATGGAGCAAGTGATGGTGGCATGCGGAAGCTGTCGAGTGATAAGAAATGTGATCGCGAACAATCTGTGGAAAAAGTTTCATTTAAAAGTAAATTTTATAGACTTTCTGTTGCCCACATGAATCGAGCAGTCTTTGTGATAGCTGGTTTATATTGTACACAATAATATATGTATGTATATGTGTACAAATGCGAATGCTATGGCTGGTAGTTTAGTAACTGCTGGCTGCAGAAAAACCATAATTTTTGGACATTTCTTCTGAGGTTGTCATTTATGGTACATATACTCGTACAAGGTACATTAAGGTATAAGACTGAATCTATTTTCAGACTTTTTTATTGAAGAAAACAACTAAAGACATACATACAGCAATTAATATCCAATAAAAAGCAATAAATTGTATAAGAATATTATGTATTTGTTCAATATAATCAATAAGTTTCTGTAATATCTAAAGTGAATTTAAGAAGGTTTACATTAACCCTCGGACATATTTTATTATTTTAATTCAGGGCATAAAAGTAAACATACATATAATTGCCAGTTCCTATACCCATCTCTTCTGGTAATCCAACTTACTGGCCTGCAGATCGACATAAATTTCCAGACTTGGTGGACTTCAGCATTACAAGAAACCTAAATAGAAACAACTTCGTTGTAGGATCAAGTATAGAGTTCTCATCTGATCATTCTCCGGTTATAATTACGTGGAGAAAGACCCATGCAAATTTAAAAAACAAAAATACAAACTGGCTTAAATACAGAAAATATATAAGCGCACATATTCAACCAACGATTTCGCTAACATCCAGCACAGAAATTGAGTCAGCAGTCCAAACCTTCAATCAAGTCGTAAACCATGTCGCACTTAGCGCAACAGCTCCTAGCAAAAGAAACGTTGTGCATGATAAAAAGTCTTCTGACATTAAAGAGCTTGTAAATATAATAAGACTCGTTAGAAGAAATTTAGGTCTACAGTCCTAAAATATGAACTAACATCATGTTCAACGGTTTAAAATTTAAAAAAAAATGGTTCTGCAAAATTTCCTGATAAATCTAACACCAACAGATAAAACTGATTACTCTCTATGGTGAGCGATCCACGAAACAGCTTAAACAACCCGTTAAAGTAGAATCCCAAATTCTTTTACCTGATGGCAGCTAGGCAAGGGAAACCTCAGCGAAAGGAAAAGCGTCCGCCGATTACTTCAGTAAAGTCTTTACTCCAAACCAGTACTCAAATCTTGAAACTGTTCCCGAATCCTGTTGCCTGCTCCTTTGAAAATAGAGATTAAAAACTTGACAGGAACCATCAAAACTAAAAGTAAAAAAGGTATTAATCCCAAAATGATGAAGGAACTACCAAAAGTAGCCGTAAATATTAAATGCATCCTTCACTAGGGAGGTGGTACGTCTCTTATAGTAAATACACCCTAAGATACAATAGAATAGATCTTTTAGGTTGCAGTGTCTGCCATATGGACTAGGGTATTAATAAAAAAAAATCATAACCTACCAACGAGCCATGGACAGATTAACGTGAAGATAGATTTGAAAAGGAAAACGAGATTTGAAACATGGAACATAAAAACTATTGTATTGCACTAAAACAAGTATAACTGTGGGAGGAGATAAAGGGATTCGATTTTGGGATTAATTGAAGTAAAGAAAAATGGCAGCGATGCCCTATGCCTACAGAGCCGATATGAATTAAGGTACTCAGGGGTAGGAACAGACCAAAGGGCAATGAAAGAATGGGCATAGTCATCAAAAACCAAATTAAGTGAAAGGAGCCTCTTGATTTTATGAATGAAGTGATAAAATTTGGATTTGGAGATAAGTGTCATTAATTCAAGTATACGCGCTGACGGAGAAAAGCACGGTTCTAGACTAAACTGCAGAGCAAAGCATACATCTAAGTGCTAGAACTCTGAAATGAGAAAGGCTCTCGGAATAATTGGTAACGACGGATGGATGACAACGCTTAACGACAACGGCATCAAATGCTGATGGGTATTTTTTCCCAAAACAGTTTCTCAAAATATGGTGCATAAATTTCCATTCTAGGGTGACGATAGAAATGCGATAATCGCTTCTAAAATTTAAAAAAGGAATTGTTCCATGTTTCATTAGTAATTAATTTCCAGAAATACAATCATCCGCCCTGGAAGCGGTCAAGAGTATTAGAGTTGCAAGAGATGTAGGCGGGTTACAAACACCTGCATTTAAAATCCTCCCTCTCATAAGATTTTTCTCGTAATGAGCGCAAAAATTACCCCTATAACAACGTCTTACCCGGTAATGTATTTGGGAATTTTTATTTCCACTGTGCAATTATAATTGCTATTCAGTTGCATACGCAAATACAAAATAACAAGAAAAACGAGACTTGTAGTTATTTCCTTGTAAAATTAAATTACAATTTACAACATAAACATAGTTCTTAGCATTTTGTTTTTATCTTCGCAACAGATCAGCTCATTAAGTCAAGTACTTAGCTTATAATTGTTGATTAACGTCAAAAGGCCTGACCTACACAGAGTAATCATCGCTTGATCTTAACACGCTTCTGTTGTACGCGCATTATCTACGAGCGTTATTTTTTATGAAGTGGAATTCCTTAGTGGTGCTAATTAAATAACTTGAATAAGAAATATATTATAATAGTTAATAGTGGGTACTGTTTAATGTGTTAATCAATCAATTTGAATGCTAATCAATTACAAACATCTAACACAAATGTGTTTAACTTAAAACTTGCAACGCTATATAATGTTTTTTCAACCGCACCATCGCACGCTACACTATAAGAAACACTATTGCACCGTATTGTTTATGTTATCTTCATACGATGCAGAAGTGTATTTCATCTAATTGTTCCTGGAGTGCACATAAAAGTGTAATCTACTTACTGACAAAGGATATGTCTTGAGTCTACAAAGGTTAAATAATAGCGACAAATTTTTCCCCTTTTAGACTTTTTCACTCTGCTTGCAAAAAGGACATTTTGGAGAAATTTTCTTTGTATTTCGCTTTCACTTTAATCAAAATGAAAGTGATATAATTTCTTAAGCCTTGTTGCCTTGATGACTGACATTTTTCAATGCTCGTCATACGTGTTAGCGCAGTTCCACTTCGTTTATTATCGTTTACAGTATAGGTATGATTTATGATCTGTATATATATATATATATATATATATATATATATATTTTTTTTTTTTATTTAATTGTGTTGCTTATTACAGACGTTATTTAATTGCTTGTTTTTTTTTATTTTTTAAATTTTCATTAATTTCGGAAAAGTCAGAAAATTAATTTAAAACTTTTTTTGCCTTGAGAATAGTCAGCAATTATTGGCTTATATTTATAATATTAATATTTTTACAAACAATTAAATAAAGTCTATAATAAGCAACACAATTAAATAAAAATATTAATTAAGGACTTAATAAATTAGTATTAATCAATATAATATATGTATATTCTATTTTTGTTGAAAATATATTAAAAAACCCCTCAAGAAAACCTCAAAATTTTTCCAAAGTACCCCTAAAAAAATAGCAAGACCTACCAAACCAAAAGACCCCTTAAAGATCTCAAAAAACCACAAAGGACCTTCAAAATACTCCCATATATCCTTAAACTACCCCAAAATAACCCAAAAAAACCTACCAAGTTAACATCTCTCAATTTATCCCAAAAATAATCAGTAGTGATCTCCAATGACTGTGATAACTAAAGAAGCAGCTTCCTTTAGCGAACATGCCGTGTGATAACATGGTGCAAAAGCTTGAAATTTTACAAGAACTTTGAAATCACAATGAGTACCAAGAAGGAATTCAGATCTGGAAGTGAATGCCAAATAAATACATCCGGGAGCCATAAAGTGGTATACGTCTCACTTTAATGTGTAAAGGAACTACATGAGGTAGGAAATAGCCATCATGACAGACAATCAAGCTGCGCTCAAAGCCCTGGATACATTCCACGTCACGACAAGACTGGTGGAGGAGTATAGGGCGAAGCTAAACAGACTTGGCGAAGTCAACAAGATATGTTTGTACTGGGTGCCGGAACACACTGACATAGAAGGCAACGAATCAGCAGATAGGCTCGCGAAACTCCGCTAGTCGGGCCAGAACCATTCTGCGGTAAAGATTGCCGTACAATACGGGAAGAGATATACATAATAGGTAAGGCTTCCGTAAGATGAGAAAATCTCCAAAGATTTATGTTTATCTCTAATGTGTTCAAATCTCGGCATTTTGGTTGGCCTTGGTGGGGTTTTTCGTGGAGTGGAGGGGGTCAGCGGGTCCCGGGAAACACCGATTTTTCTAAAATGACATTAAAACAGGTAGAGAAGTGAGCTCGATTTTATACACCGTCAGACGGGAAATATGCGGAGTTTTTAACGCCATTGTACATACTTACATCACATTTTTGGTTACTGCTTTCGATTCAAGTTTTAAACTATTTGAAATCAAAAGTATTTATCGTTGCAACTAAAATCAATAAATTACGTTCTACTCCCTGGTAAAAACTGTTGTGGCCCAGATTTCTTCCGTTCTCAATTGAATTTATTTATTTGCCACCACCAACAACAGCTCTAATATGTATATTTTTTTTGCACGACGACCTACTGATGACTGCAAACTATGAGCTTAGCGACATACCCCTTTGCAGTTGAAAAATGCAAATGCATTTATCAAGATTGTCACAAGCAATTCCCAAAAGATATCTATCTCCTGGATACAATTTTTTTAATTCATTTTAATCTGAAAAGGGTTTATAAGTGTGGGGCAGGTGCACAAGCAGAAAAAGGTTTACGCTTAGAAATTTTAAACAAGATACAAACGTAATTGTCAGTCAAGCAGATAAATGTGTCAGTATCTTATGCCCCAATGGATTAATTTACATTTATGTTGGTAACTGTTACTGTTTTCCAAACTCGCGCTCGTTTTTTTTGCCACAGTGTTAATCTTAATACGTGCAGTTTCTAACAACTGATTTTGATGAAAATCATTAATTAATTTGGTATACATACTTCTTCACTTCAGTGCATAACCTGCTTCAAAAGGACTTGCTCAGAACGACACATGAAAATGGTGGTGAAACTGGACCTATGAAAATGGTGTCCACTCACAAAACTAGGTCCTTCTGGGCAAGTCGTTTTGAAGCACTGGAGTGAAGTGGTAAAAGTGCATCCATTCCACGGGTAATTTTGCTGTACTGTTGCTGCAGGAACACTAAGACGGCATGCAGCAGCAGCAGCAGCAGTAGTAGTAACACAAACCGCACTATCTCGCTCTTGTTGACCGAATGGACAAATATTGTTCCATGGGTTTGAAGAAAATTGAATAGGCTTTAATACTGCAATTGTCAAAAAAAGTATCTGATAGCATTTCTCGAAATAATCGTTTTGTAAATACAATTTTAAAATAAAATTTGACTTTGACGACCTTCCTTGTTATACTATGAGTACAATGTAATTGTATTATAGCAATGATATCAAAAATGAAAACACAATACAACAACTGCCTTAAAAATGTTATTATTAATTGTCCTCATTTTCACTTAAGCTATCGTATTTCTAGTGGATAGATGCAAACCAGTTTAGCTTTAGGCGATGATGATTCATAAACTCCTGCGAAATAAACCCAATTGACAGATGGTGTTCTTTTAAACTTTCATAAGAACATACATAATGTAATGTGGGAAAAACATTGTAAATTTTTTTGTTACTCATTCGACGGAATTTGTATGAATAGCACGCATTTACATATAGACCCATTAAGTAGACGGCAACAACGCCAATAAGCTCTACGTGTCTATCTGTCTGCCGTCAGTCTATGTTCCGAAACAAAGACTGGGAAAGTGCGATTAAATTGAGTGCCGGCAATAACAAACAAACTAAAAATAATAACAACAGCCACCCCAACCTATCAACAAAAGATAAATCAATCGAAGTTTGTGTACAATGCAACACCACCGAGGGTCAACTGGCACATTTCCATCATACAGACAGAGCACAGTACAAAAAACAGCACAAACGAGACGACATTAGTGCGAGCAGCGGTTTTTGCGAAAGGCTGACAGGCTCATCTTTTACGTATTTTTCAACGCAGCGACGATCTTTAACAGATCTCTGGAGACAAAAGCGTGACGATGCTTAAAATGATGCCAGGCATGATGATTCCCTAGCTGTATAAAGTATAACATGCGCTAGATACATTTTAAGTTTCAGTTTCAGTTTTTGCTGCACCACAGCTCACCGACGTCGTCGTTCGTTCTCCCACTCTACCTCTTTCACACACAAAGATCCGCCTAGTTTCCGACACAGTTTCCAGTGTAATTCATGAGTTTTTAATGGCAGCTCATGTATCTTTAACCCCTCTTTTATACCGCGTCTAGAAATGTCCGCGGAAATTACACGTGCAATTATAAAATTAATTAAAATGGTAACAACTACAGTGTGCGAAATTCACATTAAAGGCAAAGTGAAATTAAGGAGTTAAGCTCTACGATTTACAAGTAGTACGACGAAAAAATTGGCCAATGACAATTGTTGGAATCACGTACAAAGCTCAACGTGTTTTTTCCTCCCTGAATTTGTTCCACTGTATTCTTTTGAATATCCACTGCATTCTACTCATAAAGGTCAGGTCATCGTCCTCATTTGCTTTACGCAAACAGGAAAAAAACCGGCTAATACTGATACATTGAAGATTGTCAATGCAATCCCGAATGCAAATTGATTTTAAAAGGAATGTTATTGCACCGACATAAACGAAGTTAATTATTGTTATTATGTGTCCGTTGTGGTGGGCGCCGTGGCTCAGTGGATAAGAGCATGAACTTTTGAGCAGGGGGGGGTGGGGGGTCGTGGTTCGAATCCCAGTAACACCAACAGTATTTTTCACGGTGCCCCACCTCTCGCGAAAGTTTGACAAACGTCCGAGAGTAATAACTACGGGTGATTGACACGAAGTGTTACCAAAACAAAACGCCACAGAATTTTTATTTTTTGATGAATTTTATTGAATCAAAGTAAAAAATGTTCAAAAATATTTAAATTTTCGAATTGCACTAGCAGTTTTCGATTTGGCCACCCTTAGCCGCGATTATGGCCTTCAAACGGCCGAAAAGGCTATTGCATGCAGCACGAAAGTGGCTCTGCGGTATTTTGGCCCATTCCCGGCGAAGCGCTTGCTTGAGATGATCGACACTTTGGTGTTTTTTTGTCCCAACGTTGCTCTTCAAAATACCCAAACCGAGAAATTTAGCGGATTTGCATCCGGTGAATTTGGTGGCCATTGGGCATTGGAAATGAACCGCGGAACGTTCAACGGTCTCGCCGAGTCCTGTTGAAATGTCCAGGCTCTGCGGCGGAAATGTTTTTGTGCCCAACGCTTCAACGCTCCCTCCAACACTCCTCCTCCCGATAAATTTGAGCATTTATCCTGATGCCACGGTCCAAAAAAACGAGCGGTGAACGGCTTTCGGCAGTTACGGCAATCCGTTGTTCCAATTTTCAGTAGAACGCCCGGGCAGGTAAATCCGGTCGTTTTGTTGAACGGTGACTCAAATTCGGGAAATTTGCTCTTTCCACTCTAACTTTTTTTTGAGCATCGGTGAGACCATGAGTTTTTTGGAATTTCAAAGTCTTTAGTCCAAAATGATCTTTCAATATGTGCTGCATCCGTTCGAGCGAAATGTTCGCCTCACAAGCTATTTTTCTGCCGCTACGGCGCGGATTCCGAGCCAATTTGGCCTTCACCTTCCGAATGATATCCGGCGATGTTGCACTGCGTTTCTGTCCACCACCATGGCGTTTTGCAATGCTGCCAGTATCGTTATAACGATTTATGGTGCGATACACAAACATTTTATTCACATGCAGATGTTTTAACTGGTTAACAATCTGAGGCTGTGGTTTTCCAGCCAAATATAGAGCAATCACACTATTACGCTTGAATGCTTGAATTCAATTGCGGATAACTTTTTTCTGAATATTTCCCATTAAAATGCTTTTTTACGCTTGTAAACAATGGAATGAACTGTCATTAGTGTATATTTGAGCGCTCTGTCATCACTGGTTTGACAGCAATGACAGTCTGAAGTTGGTAACACTTCGTGTCAGTCACCCGGTAAATATCAATATTTTGAGTAAATGGAATTTTTAATATGTGAGCGCTTAGCCACATACATATAATCTAAGGACATGAATAGATATAGCTATTCTCATACTTCTAATATGCTTCCAACTTGATATATGACATTTAATAGCTAAGAAGTATTTTTTATTTTTAAATTACCCTGAAATCTCGACATCATTACTTATCATATGATGCTGATTAACTGAAGGTTGTCCACCCAAACCTCAATGTTTGCTAAGACATCTTTTACTTTTTCATTTCAAATCATTGAGAGGTAATTTAAATTATTACTGTTGGAATATCACAATTAGAAGATTGTTTCATTTTGAAAAAGGAATGATCTTTTTCGGTCTGGTACATTGCGAAGTAACACGTTAAAAGTTACTCATTAATATAATTGCTCTGCAAGGCCATTGATCTTATGTGCATTAAAACACGGGTATAAAAATTATATAAAATTCTGGTTAGCAACTAAAAGGAGAAATGGGGAAAAACGAAACGAATCATCTGCTCTGTCGTCGACCTGGTTATCAGCTGATTGGTGTCGACCTACGCAAAAAAGGATATGCTTGAGTTCTAATGCAAATAAATTTTGGAGAACGTTTATTGAAGGATTCTCGGATGTATATCGAGTACCGTATATCGTCTACCTATGGTACAACACCTGTGATATCGAAGATAATTTAAAGGAATTTAAAACCGTGCCGCGCTATAACGTTGTCTGTGATATTTTTTAGCGCTTCTCCAGTTATCTTGTTCTTTTTGTTGTAACTCGGTAGTAATACGAATGAGGTACAAACTAAATGATAGTTTATTAGAACTTAACTCTATGAAATATAAATCAAAATTGATGGTCGACACGTATTTGGTGAGAGGCAAATAAAAGAAAGAGAGAGAGTCTCTCTCTAGAATAGAAGTAGAGGAATATAGATCTGGTTCTCCACACTTTTCATTTGATGTTTTCTTGAGGAATTAAGGGCTAATTTTAAAGAGTGTAATAAGTCGCCTAATAACATAATTACCTTGGTCTGCTTGTCTGTATGGATATTATGCTTTTATGTCGCCTTCTCCCGCCTAAACCACTGAAAGTATCCAAGCTATGTTCACACTATATGTTCGTTTCGTGCTTCGATAATTTTGTGTTATTTTTGGATCCATTAGGTGGCGCTGGAGTTGAGATATTTACGAAAATGTGTCTTTATGGTTGGATTTGGTTCAAATTCACACCGTGTGTTTGTTTGGTGCTCCGATAACTTTACGTTTTTTTGGACCCATTAAGTGGCGCTGGAGTTGAGATTTTTACGAAAATGTGTGTTTATGGTTGGATTTGGTTCAAATTCACACCGTATGTTTGTTTGGTGCTCCGATAACCTTATGTTTTTTCGGACCCGTTAGCTGGCGCTGGAGTTGAGATATTTACGAAAATGTGTGTTTATGGTAGGATGTGGTACATATTCACGCCACATGATTGTTTGGTGCTCCGATAAGTTTTAGTTTTTTTTGGACCCGTTAGGTGGCGCTGGAGTCGAGATATTTACGAAAAATTGTGTTTATGGTTGGACTTGGTTCAAATTTACACCATATGTTTGTTTAGTGCTTTCTATAACTTTATGTTTTTTTTTGGACCCATTAAGTGGCGCTGGAGTTGAGATTTTTACGAAAATGTGTGTTTATGGTTGGATTTGGTTCATATTCACACTCACTAGTTATTTTATAATGTCACATAATGTTTCAAATGATGAATTGATGAATTGATCTATTTTAGCAAACAGGAATGTTTCTTATAATCTTAATATGTAATAACAAATGCTGAAACCTTCTATGAATATCTTTTCCGTTCATAGTAACCAAAATAACAACAGCTTGCCAATATGGAGCAGACGTCATTTCCTTGCCTTGTTTGGAAATAATTCCAATAAATTAACAATAAAAAGTCGCCTTGCCTAAAAGTTAATCTGCAATTCATTAGCACAGAGGGCAGCTGACGATTAAGTGTCAGAATTTCGCACGTCCATAAATTAAAATTTCGCACAGGCACTCGTACAATAATATTTATGTTTATTCATAGTTTATTATAAACGAAAACAACAAATCGCATTATGACGAACCAAACGAGAAGCTAGACGCCGGGCCTGTAATAGTACGACTTGGGCGTAAAATTCAGGGCAATCCGAAGCCGGTTAGCGCATAATATCATTTGTGAGCGCGATAGAATAATAATTATTCGCAAATGGAATCACTTTGAAGATCGACGTCTGTTCTGTTTGCTCGATTGATGGCTGTCTGCTTCGTTTTCGTGTGGCATGCAGAGAGGGTCTGTCTATCAATTCGTTGACCTTAGATTTTTAGTTTTGCTTTTGTCTGGCCGTGACCTATCGTTCCATCGAACGTACTTTCAAGGACATTTCAAATAAATCAACGCAGCACTCACACTCATCACACTCAAAATGAAAATTCGTTTGTTACTGTAGCCTTAGTGATATATGATGATGAGGGGGTGGAGTACGTTTTGGACATTTTATTGTTCAACACTCATATAGATCGTCTTGCGTTGCTAATATCAGCAGAATGCAATTCTTTTTTCTGATATATTTGTGAATCTCAGTCTATTATCATTGACTGTACAACTGGGATCTGGTTCTGGCCTCCCATGAAATCCATCCTTAGGATGTTGCTGCTACAATAAAGAAATTCACTTCAGTGTACTGCAATTAGCAAAAATGCCCACGAGAGTGTAATGAGCGAGTGAGCACTTAATTAGGTCAATTATTTACTTAATTTTCTTCAGCTTTAATGTTATATAAATATTGCACCGAATAACGATTGTTTACCAACACGTTTTTTAGTCACTCGGTGGCTTTTATTGCATCATAATTTTAAACTCACGCGAAAATCTGGTTATGACACTCACAAATAAAATAAATAATTTAATTGGAATTTAAAATCTCGCGTTTAAGCGTGCAGCAGTTTGAATGAGCAGCGAAATTACTTTTCTCTCAGGCGTGTTGCACTGAAAAGATTTCTTTTTTTTTAGAAAGCTCTGCAATAAAAGTTTTTTGTTGAGTTTTCTTTTTAATTTTTCTGAAAAATGTTCTCTCATATCAGGGCCCGCAGTCCTGCCTTGTAACATGTAACCACATTTTCACGAACTCTTCACTTTCTTGAGGATATGTATTTATATTTTTTTTGATTGGTTAATTATTTAAGTCCTGCACACACGCCAATTACGCTTTATTGTGATGGCATTTTAGTTCTTTTCAACTCTTGCAAAAGTGTCGTGATTTCCTATTCTTTGTTCTCGGTTGAACCTTCTACCAGGCTTGGTTAGTGAATCTCATGTTATTCCATATTTAGTTTTGCATCCTTTTTTGTCTGGTACATTGCTGCTCATTAATATATAATTGCTTTGCAAGGCCATAGGTCGTATTTGAATTAAAGCACGGGCATAAATTTGTTTTAATAATTCTGGTTAGCAACTTAAAGTACAAAAGGAATCATCTGCTCTGTCGTCGACCTGGTTATCATCTACGATTGGTGGCTACCTACGCAAAAAAGCATACACTTGAGTTCAAATGCAAATTAATTTCAATGACGATGATTGCTTTTAAGGATTCACGTATGTACCCGTACCTATGGTAAAACCTACCTATGGTACCTACCTATGGTAAAACAACAACGACCGGTGATATCGAGGACAATTTAAAAGAATTTAAATCAGTATCACGTTGTCTGCGATATTTTGGGGAGGGCTTTTACCAACTTAGTGTTTCCACTTCACTACCACATCGAGTTAAATTTTCTTATGGCTTACTTCTGTGGAATTTACACTACGTATTCCATAGAAATCTTTTATTTCATTCTCATTGAACCAGAACGGTCTTTCGGTGCCAAAATATTATTAATGATGCCACCAACATAAAATGCACACCATTCAGTTATTTTTAAGAGTTTATAGATGTTGCAAGATGTATGACAAGTGAATTATCTACCCGCATTTGGGTAGTAAACCACCAGCCACTACGTAGGTCAAGCCCAGAACGAAACGGGTTACTCAACCAAAAGTTTTTTCAGAATCAGCAAGGAGATCAACCTCATCTGTGGGCGGAATTACCTCCCGTAGTACCAATGCGACCTTGGTGAGACCTGAAATCAAAGGCCTCTGCTCGTTCAGTATAAGTGCCTGGACGAAGCAAAGCTTACCCTGGCAGCACATCATCCGGAACTTCGATCCCAAACATTTGTGACTAGGATGTCATGTAATCATAATCCGCCCAGGATAGTAACTATCCCAGGCACATCACAGGTCCGTCAAGTTGTTACGACTGATCTACTAAATACCCAATAAAATTTTCTCTAAGTACCTTTCTAATGGGATCTCTAAAGTACGAAGGCGTTGTCCATATTGAGCATACTCTAAGTACCCGCGGCCCCTTTATATTCCGTGGTAAAGCCCTGAACCATACCCATATATAGGGTTAAGATTAAGTTGGACTCCGCCACGGGGATAACAAAGGGGAAGAAACTCCGATTGTAGGGCCAGAACCATTTTGTAGAATTATCGCATAATGCAGAAGGAGCTACGCAGAATAGGTAAGACAGATGCATCCGTAAGATTGGAAAATCTCCCAGGCTTACGACAAGCAAATTAAATGATGGGGAACTATGAACTACGATTCAAAGAGGTCATCTCGCTCGATATTGGGACTTCGTAGAAGTAATGTAAGAATCATAACTGGTTTCCTAACAGGACATTGTAGACTCAAAGGGCACCTAAAGAAAGCTGCAGGCTTTTTGGGGAAGCGGAGGAAACCTCGTGGCACCTTCTCAATGAATGCGGAGCAACGAGTCGCAGTGCTATTGGTAGATACCCCTTTTCATCATCATCATCATAATTGACAGTTAAACTTTCATGGGTGATAGTTATTGATATCACCCATGAAAGTTTAACTGTCAAACGAATAACTACTCTACTGGTATGACTTCAACCTTATCCTTTCAATTTTTGATGTGCTGGTCCCTTCACATCACAAACACTACCAGTTGACTGAAATTTTATGATTATATTACAAATTGCAGGTTTATTATGTCGAACTATTGTTGGTGGCAATCAGGAAGAAAATATACCTGTACTTATATCTAATGAATAATTCTACGTTGTATTAATTTTGTTATTTGACTAAAAAGTGATGCTGATGGCTTTGGTGTAAGATTGAATTGAGAAGCACAGTTTTTAGAGTTGACAAACATCTTTTATTTGAAAAATTAAATTATATTCCTAAGAATGTCGTTTTTTTTGAGAGGTATCGCAAGAATTGTGTGATAATAGCAGAAGTGTTGCAATTATATTACACTCTCGCTCCCCAGCGCATTGGTCAATGCTGATGTGGTATGAAAATAAGGCCAAACCTTGCTTTTATGGTATGGCTGCCTCCTGCAACCTGTTGTTTATCAGTTTTTTAATCGAAAATCCGGTTCAAAGTAGTCTTAGCTGCTAGAATGAATTCCAGTCTGGCAACTAGCAAGTAGTCGTAAACAAATGCCAAATGTAATATGGTGCCTGCCTACGATCGATGCAAATGAATATTATCTTGTTTTGAAAATATTTTACAACAACAACAACACATCAACATAAACACAAATGTATATCGCTACTAAAGAATTAATTGCCAAATACTACGCTTGTTATGCTTAACTGCATGATACGCAACATTGCAAGGATTTTGAACCAATGTCATTAACCCCTATACAGAATGCTATGTATTGCACCAAAAAATCAATAATTTGAAAGGATTCAAAATGTTTGCCATGCATGCATGCAACACTGCAAGCAGACGGACAAAAAGTATTTCCCCTGTCAAATGAATTTCATAAAAACTTTGTGGCGCCAATGTAATGAACAGGGTTTTATCCCCAATGGGGTGAAGGACACATGCAATTTTATACATACAGTCATGTTACCCGTTTAGTGGAGTCCGATGTGTCTTGAACTCAATTCGAATTTATTGTTTGTAACTTTTTTTATTACACACGCAATCACTATTCCTGGTCACGTGTGTTTAATACTTTTTCCAGCATTGTTTTAAAGAAAAACCCAAAGGGAAGACGTTTTATACCGAGGGTGTACTGTCAAGCATTGGGGATTTGTGCATAGAGACTTTGAGAATGTAATTACAGAAAATAAAAGAAAATAAAAGTTGGAAGGCAGTTTAATGTTTCACATTAACCATTCAAAGGGTGAATTTCTTCAGTTTGCAGGTGGATGTTAAGGATTAACATTGTGCATGATTTTCTTGTACCTGTGCGTATGCGAAACAATTTCTGTGATGACGGCTTTATCTATGTATGTAGCTTAGTTTCTAATAATGATAACTGGAATTCTGCTCGCAATATTTGAATAAATGAATTATTTAAGCGATTTCATTAATGTCACATGATAGAAAATGATAAATAGTTTGCTACTGAATTAACTTACTCTCCGTAGGTTGTCACATTTAACTGTTAGGTTAGGTTAAGGTGGCTGTCAGTGAAACCGACACACCTAGATCAGTAATGGTGCATTGTGATACTACACGGATCAGGAAAAAATCGCTCCACCTACTCGTTGAACCAATTAGAGCTTCGTATGAAGTGTAGGAGACTACCAATGTCAGTGTTGATAAGATCATAAGTGTCGTTGTTGAAGAAAGCTCCCATATGGAGTTTACGTTTCTGGGAGAGTGCTGGACAAGTACAGTACAGAGAAGATGCATGCATCTATGCAGCTTCTGCAGAAGTCATTCGAGAAGACTCCAAGTCTTGCTGTATGTCTGCCTATGAGGCAGTGTCCAGTGATGACACCTAAAAAATAGTACCGATCTTTTTTGTGAAATCGAACACTTGGAGCGTTTTGTATCCAGCTTGGGCCAGATCCGATTTGTCTCTATGCAAGTTGTACCGTTTGACAACCTACTGCTAGTTTTTTCATTAGCATGTCGCTTTATCATAAGCTTGCATGTATCGATTGGTATGCCTAGAGAACCATATTCAGGTAAGATGGATAGTGTACTTTCTTGTATGGCGAGTTTGTCAGTCATATAGTTACCCGGAATGTCTCTATGCCCCGGCACCCAACACAGGTGGATATTGAACTGGTCCGCCATCACTATGAGAGCTGATCGGCAATTAAGAATTGAGTTTGTATAGACGGATTTCAGGGATTTCAGTGCAAGAATATCCAAGAATATACGGATATCCTTAGAGGATATGACGTTTCTCTTCAGCTTCACTGATCGCCATAATTTTAGCCTGGAAAATACTACACTACACTACAATACTACACAGAGGCAAAGATTTAGCTTTTTTGAGAAAACACCTCCGCGGACTCCGTCATCAGTTTGTGACCCGTCTGTGTAAGCGTCTTCTTCCCAGAATGATTTGGAGGGGACGGTGACCTCGAAGTTTTTTTTTGAAATGGAGTTGCGGAGTGGTGTAGTCTATGTTGTCTGGGATCCTGACTAAATATTCACGATAAAGTGAGGAGTGATCGATTTCTTTTCTAAACCAGTGGGAGATAGAGTTAAGGCGAATAGCCGAGCTAGCAGCTACTTTCCTGCTAAAAATGTCGAGAGGTGTAAGGTCGAACAGAATGTCTAGTTCGGTGGAGGGGGTTGTACGAAGTGCTCCGCTCATACAGAGACTAGCTGATCTTTGGACTTCGCTTAATTTGTCTAGCTTAGCTTCCTGTCCAGAATAAGACCGAAATACCTGGCTTTATTAGAGAATGTTCGGCTTATACCTTTTATAGAAGGAGGGTTAATATGTGGAACTTTCTATTTCCTGGTGATTTACCCTTAAGCCACAGCGATCTGCCCTGCAAGTTAGCTTGTTGAGACTATTTTGCAGGTGTTCCTTTATACGGGAACTTTCCGGAGACGGCATTAGCAATGTCATCCTCATAAGCGATTACTCTGCAGCTCTCATCGCTTAGTCATAACAGGATAGGACTCACCCTTGTGGGGTTCCTCTGTTTGAGTTAATAATCCGACTTGTGATCAAAAGATTAATCAATACGCCAAAGGAGTCGTCCACCGTCAAAGTCGACAGTGCATAAATAATCGCAGATGTGTTGACGTTGTAAAAAGCGCCTTCAATACGGCTGCTCGACTGTCAGCAACCCGTCAGTGGAAATGTATTCAAACGGGACTCTCGACGATCAACAACTCGTTAAAATTTAGAATACACAATACCTGTGTTATGCTTCAACAAGGGGTTTTCGGCAGTGGAGTGATGACTCGCCACAAGAAACTGTTGCAATGAAATTTTTCACGGACAGCTCTAAGCTTGACGGTAAAATCGGTGCCGGAGTTTACGGCGACAAACCTAACGTGAGCATTTCCGTTCGGCTCCCGGACCATTTCAGTGTGTATCAGGATGAGGTGACAGCGCTTGAGGAAGCAGTGATCTGGCTGAATCATATTATAACATCGATAATCGATATGGTAAACTATGTAGACAGTCAGGCGGCAATCAAATAGCTGGATTCAGTCTCAATGACGTCGGGGGTAGCGATAAGCTGCCACACATCTATCAAGGATATGAGCGAGTATTTTGACAAGCGAATCCCCGTCACCCTAATATCGTTGGGAACTGAAAGGCAGACGAACTAGCTATGAATTGCACAAAGCTTCAACAGCTACCGAAAAGGGCAGGTGTAGGAAGACCTTTATCAGCGGTTAAGATATTGTTTAGGAAAGATGCGGAAACAATACCAAACGCGAGGTGGGCGCATACCAACACATGTGCTATAACAAAACAAGTTTGGCCTAAGCTGGACTTAAATCGCTCTAGAGCACTGATATCCCTGCCAAGAAGGGATATGAGAATGACTATAGGTATTTTAACAGGGCACTGTCTTCCTGGAGTACTTGCGAGAAGGATGGCCCTTGAGTTCAATGACTTCTGTAGATGCTGCTCTGACGCTGAACAGGAAGAAACATTATCCCCCTTCCTGTGTACATGTCCGGCACTTGAAAGCAAAGGACTGAAATATTTGGGTTATTACACATTAAACAGCTTATCGAACGTCGAAAACTGTAAAGTGGAAGACATCCTAAAATTCATTAAAAGCTAATAATGGGCTTTGTGATAAAAGGGGAAAGGATTTGATTTTGAGTTATAGGGTGGGTGTAAAGTGATGACACCGCAGGGGGTAAAAATAGACCCCTCTCCCATACGATTTTTTTCACGAAATTAAGCAAGCAATCACCCCTTTACGGATACGCCCTGTATATTTTATTCTGTATATACTTCTTTGATATGGCACTTTAATTGCCTTTGCCTTCACCGTTTCATCTGCTTACCCCTTTTCCTGCTGTTGAGCAAACGTAAGGCATGACAAGCATTTCCAAGATGTCATCACGAAGCGTTCTTATCTTTTACACATTTTTATTAAACTTTTATCAAAGTTCAACATGCAAAACGGGACAATTCTTGCTAAGAGAACAGCACAGAAATTTTCTACAGCCAAGAAAATAGGTGGAATGACGTTACCTCGATGAGATCTTGACTAAACATATTTGCATTATTGTAAACCTTCCCGAGTTTGCCTTGTTCTTATTCTACGAAAAACAAAATAAATATAAAGTGACACAACCAGTCATAAGTGAATTTTTGTTGTTGCTACCTACAGATATTACTGATTTGCATATAAGATACTCTCGCTCTTACGTATGTCTGTTTTTTTCGTGACGTCAAGACAAAATCAAATAATATGCCACGATAATGCAAGTTTGCAAGTTTGTTATTAAACGAAACGTGAACTTAACAAAGTATAGTAAAGTTTGTTGCATGAACTGTTGGTAAAATGAAGATGGATCGGATCAATTCTGGAACATTCTCCAAAGTTTCATGCATTGTCTCGTTTTGTTGTGGGCTTATTCTTTACGAATTAAAGAAAAAACCACGGTCATAACAAGTCTGAAAAACTGCTAGTCCTAATCTATGCTAATCACTAAAAGGTTAGTTATTCCGGATATCGTTACATGGTTTACAACATTGATAATGGTCAACGTACATGGTCGTGTCATCAGCTTACTAGGAACCAAATTCTCTCATAGTTCTACTCTTCAAGTCTAAAAACAGTTGGTGTAGTCGTACATATAAGTCACGGTAACGTTCAGGTACTGCAATGTCCGGTGCTGAGCGAGCGAGACTGTCTCGGAATCGTCGCAAAGCTGCCACGGCATGCTCAGTGAATGACCCCGACTCCGAGAACACCTCTACCGCTGTTGTATCTTTACCAATGTATATATCGAGGGAAGATAGCACCCACACATCTGTAGAAGACGTCTCCAAACTGAAGAACATCAGTCGAAGTGAAGTGATGTTGTACCATTGTCGTGCAGCGCACGAACCCTTCAAAACGGTATTCGAAACGAATCCGTCTTGGCTGTGCTACTTGGTAAACCAGCCGATGTACAAGCACTACTACCTAAATATTGACTGGAGTCTGTTCGACAAAGATGATGATGTTAATATCAGGCTCCAGTATCAGATTTAGTCTCGACCCCGACTTTGCCCCTCAAATCGAAAATCCTGCTCGCCAGACATCCAATGGCACTAAAAGAGACTCGTTGACATAGACGTTTCACGTCAAAACAACGGCTGTGCGCACCGACATAGCCCCGTCCGATCCTTTTTGGTTTAGGTAAGTCATAGGCAAGTTTTGTACACGTAACTGTTTATGTTATTAGAAAAAACTCGTATCTTCAGAGATACTCGTAAGTGCCAACTACTTACGGTCAGTGAACTATGTAACTTGTAAGAGTGTTTGCTGTGTGACTGACACGCTCTTCGGACCGAGGGTTCGTTTCTCGGTAGTGCGTTACAAATTAAAATTTTTTTTATATCGTAATTGTATTTCCCATTGATAAGCCTGCACCGGAGAATGTCGTTTTTTTTTTTAAGCAAACACAAATTTTCTAGTGGATGGTTTTTTGAACACCCACCTCAATCGGACGTTTCGATTGTAGTCGGTGATCTTATACGTGTGACCATTGCACTGTATACAAATCGAGCGCTAATCGTGAGTTTTATTTTAATGTTTGCAGGTTTCTTTTGAAAAAAGTTTTCCCCCACTGGGGATTCGAACCTGTGATTCGGTAAGACCGACGCTTAATCGGTTAAGCACTGTGCCATGTACCAGTATTTGCTCAAATTGGTTGCATAAAGACATACTAGTTGTACGACGTATTTTGGTGCAGTGTCATGGTGTGTTATAAAGCTTCTTTGTTTATTTGACGAATAAGTGAAAATAAAATAATTAACATGCAAATCAGCGCAATGATTTAGCACACGATTTTTATTTAAAACGAAGGGGCAGACGAAGAAACGTTTGGGAACTAGTACAGTTTTTTTTTTAAACTTAGAATGACGCTTATCGAAGGAAAGTCTCAAAATTATTAATTGCCCGCTATTGTATACATTCTGAAAGAAGATGTCTACAGAAAGAATGTGTTCGACTCAATAGACAGTGCCACCAAAAGGAGTTCACTTCCTTGTGCTTCTGTCTCATGTGAGTATCCGCATTGCGCCTTATTCTCTCACCTAGTAAAACGATGCAGTGTGGAAATATCTTGCAGATTGTTACAAGCAATGATGAGAAACGCTGAAGCACCAAAGACGAATAAACTAAAACAATTCGAAAAAATGTCAATTGCATCGTTTTTATTTGTCTGTGACTGACTGTTTGTGAGCTCGCAAATAAAAATAATTTTAGACAACAATGTGTGTCATAGCGGAGTTCAGTGACTTGACCTAAGGGATGAAATGAATACAAAAGATCCTTCAGTTAGTTGTTTGTGTTTTGTTTGTTCCAAGAAACTCCCACTTAACTCCTTTCTTATCCTGCCCTGTTTTAACGA
Organism: Nephrocerus scutellatus; assembly: GCA_947095585.1. Lineage (NCBI taxonomy): Eukaryota > Metazoa > Arthropoda > Insecta > Diptera > Pipunculidae > Nephrocerus > Nephrocerus scutellatus. Next base: position 3,246,761 of record OX352761.1, on the reverse strand, counting down.
GCTAGTGGAGCAATAGAGTAGGCCGGTTAGCAAAACAAATGAATGAGGAAACGAACGATTTATTGCTTGATAAGTTATTCTGGCGCTGGTTTAACACTCGTCTTTCATTAAAGAGCCACGTCTAATTACATTAAGATGCAGTTGAATATAGGGTTGTTTAGATGTACCGCAGTAATAAAAAAAATTACATAAAAGTCTTTGCTTGCGTTCACCCAGCGAATACAATTAGAAACAATACTTACCTTACATTTGCCTTCTGCATGTCGGCACTTAGCCAGTAGTTGTCGAGTGCATGCGTCATGCATACCGCATATGATCCTTGTTGTCATGTACACTTTGGCATGTAATTGGCCATTCCATTTTCTCGGGGCATACATCAGAGCACGTGTAGATATCAAACTGTTGTGTACACCATTTTCCATTGTACGAGCCTTGGTCAACATTATTGCTGGCTGCAAGTTTGCGTGCAGTAACACACGATTCTGGTTGCAAACGCGCTAAAGCACAACTGTTAAGGATTGGAATTGTAGGGTGGTTGAGGCGTTAAATCCAATTTTAGAAAATAGCAAAAAGTTATATCCAAAAGGTAATAACATTGCAAAGATATAAATAGAAATTCCACCGTCTCCGTGTTGTCGGCCTTTAAAATTGAGAACAATTGAGGGAGATGGAAACAACAATTATAATTTTGTAATTTGTGTGTAGTTCATTATTTATGTGAATTGATTTAATCAACTAAGAACGATTACTTGTTAACTAGTGAGTACCCGTCAAAAATGACGGAATTAACTTCTTTTCACTTGAGTTCAAATATACATTTACTGCTCTAAAAAAATTTAAAGTAAAATAAGTTTTTGTTTTGGAGAAAATTAAGTTAAAAAAATAGGCATATTTGTTTATTTAGTTCAGGATTTCTTTAATAAGACTGTTTTTTGTAAACATTCGCGAGTTTTTAACAATCCGTATTTTTAATTAAAGCGACAAATAACTGTCCCTGAGCGAAAACTGGCTCAGGAAGATATACACCGACATGATCAAAAGTCTGGCCTTGATTCTTGTTGATGGTCATTGCAAAAGCCAACATCAATGGAAATTGGCAACGCTTCACTCTGAATGGCAAAGTACTTTCGCTTGGTTCCAAATCAATTCTAGGAATGCAAGTTTCTTTCCCCTTATTACTTTCTGTGATAATTTCAGCTTTTATACAGTTTCGATGAGGACTATCCTGACTATTAATCGAATTCCATTCAACAAACCCTTTTTTAGGTTTAGACTTGAAGAAGCTAGATGAATGCACCAACTTTAAATTTCAGTAGCTTGCGGTGGCATTCTCGAGGGACATTCTGCGTGTAAAAATTCAACTGGAAAATCAATCAATTGCAAACTTACGTCTAGGTAAGAACTCGTCAAAAATGACGAAATCTTTTTTCTACTACATAACCTACCTAGCCATCGACTCCAGCGCCACCTAACGGGTCAAAAAAGAACTTAAATTTATCGGAACTACAAACGAACATATGGTGTGAATATCAACCAAATTCAACCATAAAGACAAAATTTCGTAAATATCTCGACTCCTGCGCCACCTAACGGATCAAAAAAGAACTTAAACTTATCGTAGCACCAAATGAACATATGGTGTGAATATGAACTAAACCCAACCATAAACACAAATTTTCGAAAATATCTCGACTCCAGCGCCACCTAATGGGTCAAAAAAGAACCTAAAATTATCGGAACACCAAACGAACATATGGTGTGAACATGGCTTCGATACGTCCAGTTGTTTAGGCGGGATAAGGCGACATAAAAGCGTTACATCCGTACAGACAAACAGACAAACAGACAAAGGTAATTATGAGGCGATTATTGATTAAGTCAAGTGAAATTCCAATTCAATTCAATTCCAAATATAACCATATGTTGAATAGGAGTTATGCATTATACTCACGTGCCTTTATGACCACCATTAATTGTTCCACTGTTGCTATACAATTATTGCTTTTGCATTTGGTTATGCGCTGATAATTAGGCTTTTTTCGGCAAATGCAGAATTTAATGGACATTGTTTTGCAGGATATTTTCGTAATTTTCACTCCATAAATATAAGAAACTAAACATTCGCTATGTACCCTCTTCTAGGGTTTTCGTAAACGGTCAGAAGAGATGTCCAGATAGACGGACGTGATTGCATCATTCCAGATTTAAGCTCATTATGGTTTTGTTGTTTCTGTATTCCTCCTTAGGTAAACTTTTACTAAATAAGTTATTATTAGGCTTACAATGTACACGTTCCTATAGACAATAGAACCTATAGACTAATCTATTCCACTGTTATTATTTGTCTCACACATCCTTAGGTGGGGCCTTTTCGATGCAGAGATAAAAAATCTAATTTTGTCCCAAGTGTGAAAATTCCATGTTATACCCATATAATAGTAATGTCACATCACCTCACGTTACGTTATTAATTTTGGATAATATTCATCTATCGGTTCTTGAGATTTTGTTTGCGTGAAACTATTTTTGGAATAAATCTGTGAAAAATAAAGAAAGCTTAGTGCACTTGTGTAACAATCCTCACATCCTCTTAATGCATAGAACATAGCAATGACTCAATTTTGAGATGGTGGTCTACGTATACCCGTAGCAAATTAATGGCTGCATTTTAAATTTTTAGGTCGGGGGGCCTTCTTTCGAACACATTTACATTTGTCTATGGACAATTATGCCGATTTAACGAAAATGCTACACAATATGGAAATATATTTTTGAACAAAATGTATTTTTCCGAAAATTGCTTAACTGTTCGAAGTTGAGGATAGGGATTTTCAAGATCTATAAGGAGAACGAGAAAATGTTTCATGTAAATTTATTAATAATTAAAAGTAAACTGAATTCCACTATAAATGCCAAAAAATAAAATGCGAAGCACTGCGTGCGTGTAGTTCAAAATCAAAACAACCACAAATCGTAAATCAGCGTTGCACACAGCGCACTCACAGTCATTATAGTATGGCGTGATACCGCGTCTGATACCGCTATATAGCATGATTTAAAAAAAAACATTTGTATGGGAGCCCCCAGACTCCGATGCCCGATCAATACCAAATAATATTAATATAAAGTTTTGCCACCAGAAATACACATGTGTGCAAAGTTTCAACAAAATCGGGCTTTGAGAAGTGGGTTACAAATTTATCGCAAGATTCCACCACCGAACGAACGATTGAACGACAGACAGAACCATGCCGACGTGAAGTCAATATCGTCATATTTGGCTCAACAACCGATGTCCGGTCCTGGCCTCCTGCAAAAAATCTCTTCACCGGTCCCGATTTCGAGTCGATGTCATCCAGTTTGGCATCCCTAAACCCTGGGCGTCCTGGTCTAAGCCATCCTTCTACCGTAGGCTTGGCTGGCCTTGATGTCGTGTTCTATAAATCCTACCGGACTTTACGTGCAGGATCCACTTCGTTCACGCGAGCGAGGTGTCCTGCCCACCGGAGCCTACCGAGCTTAATTCCTTTCACGATGTCGACATTGCGGTAACACTCGTAGATCTCATCACTCTAGAGTCTCCGGAATCCTCCTTCATCACATAAGGGGCCAACAATAAGACTTTTCTCTCGAATGCGGCCAAGAGGATGCTTTTTCGCAAGTACCGACGTCTCGGATTCAATCCATATGTATGTAAAGGTATGACAATTGTCTTATATACCAGCAGCTTAGATGTTATGGTAAAATTCCTGGTTTTGAAGAGTCTTGACAGACTAAAGTAGGCTTTGCTGCCTTTGAGCAACCGTGCGCGTATTTCCGGTTCCATACTGTTATCGGCTGCTACAGTTGACCCGAGATAGTTAAAGGATTGGACTTCTTCAAATTCACACTCCACTATTTTAATTGAGGAACCAATGTTGGATCTTCTACTTGCAGACGAGAGATTTCGTGCCGCCTGCTCGATCTGGATGAAAGCTTTTTACATCTTTCGATGTCGTCTGTGTAAGCCAGTATCCGAATGGACTTATAGAGGATTGTTCCTCTCGCCGTTACGTCAGAGTCTCGAATCACTTTCTCGAACGTGAGGTTGAAGAGAACGTAGGCCAGTCGATCCTCTTGTCGGAGCCCGCTATAGACGTTAATTGGCTTGATAGTGATCCGGATATTTTTACTTGGCTTATAACATTGGTCATGGTCAACCTACATAGTCGTGTCAGTTTATTTCGGATGCCGAATTCTCTCATGGCTTTATAAAGTTCTACTCTGGCTATGCTATCATAGGCGGCTTTAAAGTGTATAAAAAGATGGTCTAGTTAGTTTTGAAACTCTAAACATTTTTCCATCACCTGTCTAAGGGTGTAAATCTGATCAGTTGTTGATTTGCCTTGGATGCAGCCACATTGGTATGGACCAATATTGACTTTAGCACATGGGGCTATCCTGTCTTGAAGGATAGAGGAAAAAATCTTATACGCTGTACCCAACAACGTTATACCACGATAATTGCTGCAGGTTGTGATATCTCCTTTCTTATGTATGGGGCACAGGATGCCTGTTCGCCAATCTTCGTTTCTTCCTCCCATAAATAATAATAATATTTGGCGCGACAGACCATTGCGGTCCAAGGCCTAACTTCTCGCGACCATTTGTGCTGCACATGTTAATTTTTGGACACAAATGGAAGGGACCTACAATTTAAGGCCGGATCCGAACGGCGAATTGAGAAGCTTTCCGTGACAAGGTATTAATTACTCTCGGAACGTTTGTCACCCATTCACGAGAGGTGGGACACCGTGAAAAATACTTTTTGGTGTTGCTGGGATTCGAACCTGAACCTCCTGCGCAGCAGCCATGTGCACTGCCACTGAGCCACGGCGCCCACTCTTCCTCCCATACTTGCACTATTAGTTCATGAATTGCTTGGTGTATTGGAAGTCAATATAGAGTATTTAAAAATAACGAGTTTTGTACAAACTTTTCAAAAATGATTAAAAAACTTCAATAAACTTAAGACAATAGCTATATCCATTTGCACATTTCTAACCCGAAACCAAAACTCTTAAAGGTTTTTCGTGGTGAACGGTGGTGAATTGAACGCAAATCAACATCACTAGATTGATGCGTCTTCTACCTGAAAGAGTATAAATTATGAAACCATGAGTTCCAGAAGAATATAACTTTTTATTTTATCAAGCTCCTTACGAAGGGTTTGCTAATGCTATACAAGATCACACTGAACCACGGATATGGGTTCAATGGAAATCCCAACTCTTCGCAGCAAATAGGAAGAGCTATTAAGTTCATTAGCATCAAAGCACTGAGTAATAAGAAATATCTGCCAATTTTGAGATTTATTTACGCCAATGAGACTGTCGACCCATAAAGCACATCTACAAAGTTCATTGTTGCCTCATGAGAGGAAATCCAATTTCAAACTCATTGATTTATGAGTTTTTGCGTTGTATTTGCTTTATTGAAAATATTGCTAAATAAATACTATTTTTATCGAAAATAAACGCAACAAGCTCAGTCGAAAATACTTTACAAAGTCAATCGCTGTCACACGGAGTGTGAAGAAATAAAAAGCATTAACCCCTGGTAATTTCATTAAGAAAAAACGAACATCTGGCATCTGTACTCTATGTGGTAAGCTGGTTAAGCGTTCCTTTATGTGATTTTTTAAATAAAAATATTACATTTTAATGTTTTAAATTTCAAGTTGGAAAAGATCCAATATATCAGCCAACATTGATGCGGATCAAAGATAAAAAATAATCCCCATTTGCAATCATTTTCAGAATCATTTCGTCGTTCTCATTAAAAGAGAGAAAGTCCCTTTTAAAAAACTGTTTTTTAAAGAATCTTATTACTAATCGATTCAATTTTCGAAATTGGATTCAATATATGTATATTTTGGTCTTCGTACCACACGATTACCATATCTACGAGTATATCCACCTAAACTTGTCCAGAAGTATTCCTGCTGACGTAAGACAAAAGCTGCTTTTCCATAGCCATTTAAAAACAAATTGGTTATTAAAATTTATCCTATCCGCCCGCTTGCATTTATGCATAAAGTTGCATTACCAGAAATGTTGACCGACAGCATGTTTTCTCGCAGTCGTATGGAGAACGTGAATAAAGTTTTTCATTTTTCAAAATATGCTCCACGTTTGTGACGGTTCTGATGGTTGTGTCGGTTGTGATGTGACGGCAAAAAATTCCTTTTGTTTGTGGAGGCGATAGATATTTATGGCTTTTATTAATTTAAATTCAGAATTGTGGTATGTAACCATAGTTTTACACGTGCAGGAGTAGAAAATAAAAACAAAATAGCAAATACAAATATGTGGCATGGAATGCAACGTTTCTATGATTCTAAATACAATAACGATACGTTATATAATCTGATTTTTTTTTGGCTCGCCCAGGAATAAACTAAATTCAAGTCAGAAAATAACCTTTCACGTGTTTTTATAAAACTTTAAGGCAACTTAATAAACTGAAGTCTGTTTTCCGTTTACATTTATGTGCAAAGTTTCTGTGGGAAAAATGATTGAGTTGCTTATAACTTGGGAAGAGCTGTGAATTCTTGTGCTGCTTTAAAATTGTATTTCGACCACCATTCCTTAAAATTATGACAAGTGATACAATCTTTGTGCAATAAGTTATTTCTTTAAGCTCCTGTCTTAGTATCCTCGGTAAAAATATCAATGATACGTAATACAAAAGTTAGTCCCTTCACCACACCAAGTAAAATAAATACTAATTAACAAAACTAACAACCAATCCTTCAGTAATGAGCTAAGCAAAAATTTAATGCTTCTTAAGTATGTGCGAACTAGAAAGTGGCAGTGGATTGGACACAGACTACGGCGCAACGACAACTGCATTGCGAAATATGCCATGCAGTGAAACCCGCTCACCCAGGCAGGTAGAACAGCGGGACGCCCTAGGAGGTCGTGGCGCAGAACAGTCGAGGACTAAGCAGGGTCTTTGGGAATGAGTTGAAGGCAGCTCAAACGCGTTGCAAAAAACAGAACAAGATGGCGTGTAGGCGTTGTTGACCCCCTATGCCACTCGAGGGATGAAAGGATTTAAGAGGAAGAAGATGCATATGACATACAAGTATGCGAGCACATATAGTTAGAATTTGATTATTATATAACTTTTTATCGATTCATTAATTTTGTTTATGCCCAGTTCTTGATTTTGATGTTAGCTGCGCAGTCAAACCCAGTTTCCATTAAAAATTTTGCGATTAAAAATATGTTGCGATCTTTTTGGTTATCATAATAAACATGAAATATAAATTTCGACAAATTTTTTATTAACCAGATAATACTTATCGCAGCGATAAAACTATTTTTATAATCAAGTGTTACGCGCGGCAGGTTGTATTTATTTCGCCCAAAATTCTCGTGAAGAGTATGAGAATGAATGCAATTCCAAGAAATACATCTGAAGCAACTTTTTATTTATAAATTCTGAGGCCAGGTTGTTAATATAATTACGTGTGTCACGTCTTACACTACGCTGCACTTCTCTCATTTTGCTTCGATACAGGGACTCTAGCTCAATCCTCGCTGCTGCTGGGTTATCTACAATACGAGCTTTAAGTAGCTTACGTTCTTCAATCCGCCTCCAGGTATCTTCGGTAAGCCACGTGCTGTGTCTTGCCTGGCTTCTACCAACAATACTTTCCACTCCAAATGTGAAAACATTTTTCACAGCCTTCCAATGTTCCTGATTGCTTCCACTCCTTGCGATAAATTATCCCTTAATTGTTGGCGTACTGAGGGGATCTTTAGCCGGTCAATGTTATACCCAGGCATTCGGATGATATTGCGGATTCTTTGAACTGATGCAGTACGTAACTGGACAGTAGCTACCATAAGGTGATGATCACGTACCGTACCCATGTCAGCTCCTCGTCTGTTTCGGACATCTAAAAGACAGTTCCTAAAACGTTTGCTGATCGCCACATGGTTTATTTGGTTGGATGATGATTGCCTGTCAGTTGAAACCCAGCTGACCTTGTGGCAAGTCTTATGCTCAAACATGGTGCCTCCTATGACAAGGTTGTTGGTGTTGCAGAAATCAACAAATCTTTCACCATTGTCATTTCGTTCGCCGAGGCCGTGCTTCCCAATCACATGTTTGAGTCCTTCATTGTCGTTGCCAACCTTGGCATTCAAGTCCCCCATCGCGATGACGATATCTCCGTTCGGCGTTGCGTTGAATACAGAGCTTAGTTGATTGTAGAAGCACTTATACAAGTACATTAAAAGGTATATGCACTGTACATATGCCTTCTCATTCTGAAAAGCCCTTCCAGTAGAATAGAGAACGAGCGATTTTATCACAGCGGCTGTCAGAGTCACAGTCACTCACACTCTGCCAATGCAAACTTATCTTCTCAATTACTTGCAAAAGTAAAAAATCGAAATATTATGCTGATCTTTCCGCGGAATTTTTAACGACGCGAACCGAATCCATTAGCATGGACCATAGAGTAATAAAACCAGAAAAATCAACAGATGACGACAACAACAAACAAAAAACAAGTTGGAAGATACTATAAGCTGTGCACATGATCTGTATCTTGTCGTCGATCGGTTGGGTTGGTTGGTGAATCATACAAAAAAAACTACACTAGTGCTCCTTAACTGCATTTAAAGTGGAAGTCTTTCGGTCAGTTGGTCGGTTGGTATGCCGCTGCTAGACAGAGCAATTTTTCTTATCAAACTAAACGTTGCTTTGGTGTCGCAAAAAAAAAAAACTACGATAAGATTTGTGTTTTTTGTGTTGTTTTTAGTTTTTTTTTTTTTTTATAATAAAACCCCACTGCACAGCGCTGAGCTTGTCAAGTTATTTTCAAACGATCGTCGGATAGGTAAGATCGCGTTTTTATAGCAAACAATTTGATAGTGCGCAGTGTCGATTGAAGATGTGAACTCCAATGGTAGTCTGTGCGTGCGAGCGCGAGCGGCAGCTAAAATTTTGATTTTTTAATTTCAAGGAAGAAAGATTATATAAATATTGATCACTGCTGGTAGATTTTAAAAATAAATCTCCGTTATTAAATAGGTAATTAAGTGTTAAGTTCAGTTATAATTTGTGGTATTTTTTTGATAATTTCTTTTTAATAAACTACGAGCTGTACAACCATTTTTGTGTCGTTTTTAGGTTCATATACTTTAAATTAAAATAATAAATAATTTACAACTTTTTAGTGAATTTCATTTGTGTCATAAATTCAATATAAATGTAAATTTTATAAAAAATTCAAGTTAGATCATTAAAACGAACAAAACAGTGCAGCAGTCTGGGAATAAATTAAACGAATCTAGCTGCCTCATTCAGAACTGTTGCATTAAAAAAAGCCATTTTTATTAAACTTGAATGAAATGACTAATTTCACACAGTATTCAAAAGTTCTCACAGAGCACACATTGTCTCTTTCCTTTTAGATATAAGTAACTACACCTACAAAAACTTCCCTTCTTGGCGACGTTCGGCGTGCAAACGACTGAAATCTCATATCAACGAATATCAACAAATAATTTATCCACCACCTTTATGAACGGACACATATTTTAATTTAAAAAAAAATACAAAAAATGATTGTCGATAGAATAGATCATGCCAGCGAACAAGCATGGACAAAACTCCTCGACGATAAGGATAGTACGGGAAATGGTGCTGTGATTGTGAAAATGTCAAATGCGGATAATTTAATTCATGATTTGCAAATAATAAAAAGTCAAAAAGATTCTAGTCCATCCTCGATAGATAATAGTCCGCCATTAATTGGCGATGATAGTGGTGGTGGTGGAAAAGGATTAGGAGGTGGAGGAGTTGGTGGTGGTGTTGGTGGAACTGGAATTGGAGCTTGTGTCGGCTTACAGACGCATCGCAAAGAATCATTTTTTGGAACATTCCATAGACATTTAAGACGATCACTTAAGGCCGTTAGTGAATCTCCGGGACCGATAACAAGGTGAGTTGTTCTTTTTATTTCTGTTTTTCTGTGGAGTGCTGTGAGAATAACTATATCGGAGTTTATGTGTTGAGTGATTTATTCACTGACAAACTATAATATTGACTTATTAATCTAATCAATACCAAAACATTTTGATGGTGACAATAACTAGCAACTTTAGTTGTTAATTGGACTGATCATTGTGAAAAAGTTAAAAGCGGCAGCGATCTGTTTAGGATTTCGCCATTTTTGTTAAGTGGCCATTTAATGGGCCATGTCTCGTCATGTAACACACAAGCGAACTAAGTGAATTGAAAACTGGGCCTTTTAGCGCTAGCAGAGCGGCCTGGCTGTCGGAGATCTATTGACGATGGTCTATTGACTTTGAGTTGGTTAGTTACCATGAGTGAAATGGCTCTTGCTCTTGAACGCCTCCTTGTGGGCAGCCTCTTGTTGCCGCTATTGTGATGGTTTCGTCACCAAACGAGGCCCGAATTTTCCTATCCCTTAGCATGCACATGACCCATCCTATGATAGAGGAGTCTATTCTCCTAGTTCTAGCTTGTTTACTTCGAAGTTAATGTTGTCGAAAGCGCCTTGGATGTCGATGAAGGCGCATAGTAACATCTCTTTGCTTCGGAGTGTGTCTTCGATTTCAGTTGTCAACTCATGAAGTGCTGTTTGTGTTGATTTTCCAGTCTCCTATGCGTGTTGGCTGGGGTTAAATGGATTTGGTTGGAGTAATCTTATGCAGTGATCTACAGTTTTCTCCGTGGCTTTGAGAATACATTATGTGAGGCTAATAGGCCCGTAAGACCTTGTATCCTCGTGGGATTTCTTCCCAATTGTTCCTTTTGTTGTTTCTTAGCGTAGCGGTTTATCTGGTAAGAGAAGTTCGATAGGCCGTCCAGTTGTTTGTCCGTTTGGCCTTGTTAAGAGTTTTCTAACCTCTCTTCTTTTGGCATCGAGATCATGGTTCCACAATTGAACATCTCTCGTGCCTCTGACGCGGACTGCGGGCAGCTTGTTTGGTACGCATTCATGATTGCCTCGGTGAGGTCGTTTACAGTGCTGTCTAAATCTACAATCGATCTAATAGGGGTACTGATACCTGTTAGGTTAAATTGGAGTGTGTCTAGGAAGACTTGCCAGTGAGAATGTTTAGGGATTCTTATTTGAGATTGAACCCTGTGGAGTGTTTCAATGATGAAATTGAAACTTCGGCTAAGAGTATACCATAACAATCTATAGAGCACTTTCAAGGAGTTATATTGTTGGGTAGACTTTAAATAATTTAACAATCGTAACTATCCGTATAAATAACAACGAGCTGTAACATAACGAAGTTAATTTTTCCAATTAATTAGCAGTCGGATATGGTTTTTCTACCATTCGTTTTTGCTTACAATTCAAATTATAGATGCACACGGCAACAACTAGTTTCGTGCTAAATATAAAAATATACTCGCGAATAATAAATCGATTTTAAGAAATGAACTGGAAACGATATCCATCCGAAAGTCAAAGGTAAACATTGCTGCTGTATTAATTGGAGCAATTCGTTGAATGTAGAGGAAATAAAAAAAAAGATTGAATAACAAATGTTGCCGACGAAACTTTACTCTAATTGTGTCAATCATAGGTTATTAGCTTTTCACTCTTCTCGAAATAATAATTGATTATTATTTTAATTGCGCTAAACGAAGAAAAAGTACATCTGTCGAAATTACACTGCATCGTAGAAGCTCAAGCGTATTTTTAGGCACAGAAATTTCTCACACTTGGTGTACAGTGAAATTCACTTAGCAATGAACTACACACTCACGTCACTATTGGGCCATATAATTTTTACAGTAGACAATAACTCAGTGATATTAAAATTCTATCTGCACATGCAGTCGATGCAGTTGACGATAATGACAAGCTAAGTCCACCGATGAAATTCTATTTGGCAACTGACCAAAATCCAACTAAAGGAAAAATTACTGTGAAAAGTCGAATTATAAACATCATACATACGTACCTACATATATTTCAAGATCTGTATCAAATAAATGAGTATTGTATGCTCTTTCCTAAATGCGCGCATTTACAAAAATTATTTTATGTCATTTATGTATTACACTAGAAGTAGAAAATGTGCAGTCGTTTTGAAGGAATTTCCAAGCAAACTATTCACTAGTGGAATCTGACAGTAATTGTCATTGTCACGTATTTTAAATTTTTAACAAATTCTATTATGCTTCTTCGTGTTTCATTGCCTCAGATGTTTTGGTGTATGCTTAGCGTAGGATTGACACTATAACATAGCCTCGAAAGTAGGCATTATCTACATTAATGTGTTAACATAGAAAATACTTTTGTTATTTATTGCAGTCTCGGCGAACACACATTCCCACAGTAGTTTGCTAGCAAGAATATCAGTTAAGCTTACCAATGTATCTGTTTTTTCTTTACTATCAATTTGTATGCAAGTAGCCGCCTACAATTTTCTATTGAGTACAGCTGGCAATTGTGGTAACAAATCCGAAATAAACCGTGGATTTAATCCTGAATTTTTTAAACAATTGCCTGATTTGTCTTTGTGGCATTGTTAGTAAAATGTGAGTAATGAAAAATTTCGATTATATATGAATTACTCAAAATGTTTGCACTGGAACATCAACTGATGTGAGTTCATTTACTTAAATTTCAGGAGCAAATTAATGAAAGGAAAAATGAAGCCATCGCTGCAGGCAGCATTTATTTCCGTCTGGACTCTAGACTGTTTTTCCATACACCTGTTTTTCATATGCATTCACTGCAAGTTAAAGTTAATTTAAAAATATTTTCGGGTATCCTTTTTTTATATCTAAACTTATTGCCAATTTATGGAGAATGACCTGAATGACTTGCGCCACGGCAATAAGGTAGGCTGTGTGCCCTTTATTAACATTAGAACATCGAAGGAATGTAATTTCGATATCACATTCCTCCCGTTTGTAGCCCGTTTATTTTTATCAGAATTCTCTCTGATTCATCAAAAGCAATACAGAAAACGATCATCATGGTCAATCATCAAGGCCAATCTGCTTGCTTTACATTCCGCAGCTAGCTTTACGCTGCCGGTACTTGCAAGAGTCGAATCCTTAATCCAGCCTGTTCCTAAAAAAGATGGTCCGCATTTCCGTCATGGAAACGCTGATCAATCTTTAGTTTATGCAATACCTTGAATCACAAGAAATCCTTAGCGACCAGCAGTATTATTTTTGAATACCTATGGATCGTAGCGATGTGGAAAACTAGAGCTTAGCAATGCGTTCCACATACTTGTTGTACGGTTGAAGAACAAATCCCTGAATTTACTTGTACGACCGAAAATAGACTTGAGGCTTAACTCATAAGCATTTAGTAGCGGCACGAGTATTATGCTTGAATTCATTTGGAGGTGACTTTTTTATTTATTCCCTCGTCTTTCATATTGCCTCTGGAAAGTTTTGCTAAATTGTATTATATAGTGTCGTCCGAAAATCAGAATATACTAAGTTTGGATTTAATTCAAACTGACGTTAATCAAACACGTTTGCAAACGCCTAAGTTAATTGAATACAATTCTAACAAGACGAATATAACATATTTTTTATAATTTTATTAACCGTTCTAAATTGAATTTAATACGCTGTATCTTCCGAAAGATACTCTGTTATAATATGCATTGCATATTTTATCACCATAGAAATATGTGTGAACAGCTTTCAGTTATGTATGTCCAATTCAGTTTGTTTATCGTTTAACAATGCCGAGAATTGTTGTGCAGTATACGATGTAAAACTACAATGAATCCACTGTGAAATTAACTAATAAAACGAATTTTTAGAACTTAAAATGCTTATGGCCGACAAGCCTCAAATTGACCGACTAAATGTTAACCATTGAATTGTAGATTGTAGAGTTTTTTGTTTGTCAATCTTGTTACTTTTTTATGCACCTTCTATAGCTATCTATACTATGATAAAATAATTTCTTAATGATATCACACGAAAACGAAATTAAAATCGTCTTTCAGTTGGCGATCTCGTTGTAAGGCAACGGAGATATTCGTAATATGTACTGAATAAGCAATAGATACCCACTTATATCAATGTAGATAGCCAGAGAGCAAAAGGTACTTGACTACGATTAAAGGAATTCATAATATGTAATTGTCCTCCCACTGAGTCGTAATAGGAAAATTTAATATTATTTTACGTCCAAGCGACGCGCGACAGATAGACTGCCAGACAAATGCAACAAATGGGACTTGAGTTAAATTGATGTAATTAAAAAAAAAACATAGACTCGAGTAGGTAGAAGACTGAAAAAAGTCATCTGTTTTGTTTGCATTAGTAAGACATGTGACGTCGGTTATCTTATGGTAATCTCTGCCTAGATCAATAACATACTAATCCGAAGCTGTAAATAACATTTATTAATTAAGAGATGGAGTTAATGCAGCCTTCCTTCCGACTACAAATTGCTTCTATCGTTAATAAGAAATTACAAACAATCCTATTTATTGGTTAAAAATATACATGGAATGTGTGAATGAAGAATTGTTCTCAAAACGCCACTTTTAAGAATGAAAAATTGCAAAGCTTTGTAGGTGGAAACAATTCGTTAAACTTTAAATAAGAAATGTTTGTTACTACTTCCATCGTACAAATTGGGTTACAAAGTAATTTTGATTGTTGTATCTTGTAGAACTCAGTTATTGGATAATTACACACGGAAGATAATTACATATTGGACTTTGTTGGAAGAGCGATCAAGCGAAAAAACTAGTAAACCTTTTTGCAATTTTCCAAAACTATTTTAGTGTTCTTAGTTAGGCAAGCAATTTTTGTCAGTTTTCCATTGTCACAATTATTGCGTTAAGCATCTTTAATATATAATGAAAAAACAAACAAATCAAAAGTACGTCTCTTTGCAACAAAACACTACGCAGGTGAAAATTGACCCCCTCTCCCCATGACGAGTTTTTTTACGAAATTAACCAAGGAATCTCCCCTTTAAGTATTTCCCACCTAAATAGATACACCCTGTATATAAAAGGGAACCTTAATGTGTAGGTACTCGTATGTATGTATGTTCCGTATGGACTGCCATACTCTTCAACCGATCGCGTTCGAACTTTTTGTAGGGGTTTTATACCATAATGAGCACTTAATATGCATATTTTGAAAGTGGGTAGATATCTGTCACCGTACGAATGGTTTTTACAAATTTTGAACTTTTGGACATCGATTGTCGGTAGAGTTGGGGATTGAGCCCCGCGCTTGCCTAGCTTGCGCCATTAAGCATACTCTTGAGAATAAGTACTATTTTGCAGTCCTCCCTTAGGAGCACCTAAACCATTTCTTAATATTCCGAGTTGTCCCAAGTATCAAATTGATCAGCAAAAGTAAGATACATCGCGCCCTTCGGGGAGAACTTTTGAACAGTAGTGTTCTGAAATTTTGGACTGTTTGGTATTAAACGAAAACAAGAACCGCCTTATTTTGGAAGGGGTTGGAAATTATAGTTAGGGCGAACGCTGATTTTATCTTCATATTACTTTCTTTTACATAAAAAAAGTATATTACCTAATCTTGAAAATTTTCGAACTCGGGATTTTTGCCGTATCTCCTGAGTCAGAAAAAGCGAAAATAGAAAATCTCTGTCTGTCTGTGTCCACTCTACAGCCCAGACGCCTGAACTTATCGGGATGAAAATTCATATTTAAGATTTTTACATAAATTGTGAGGGGACAGATCGAACGAACCCGTCAAAGGAAAGCGATTCCAAATACACATTTTTTTTCATATTGCTATGAATCCTCTAAATCTAGAGTCAAGAATAAGTGCAGGTAAGTGCTCTCATTGCATGCATGTAGTTGAGGGTAGCGTACCCCTGGCTGTGCAGGTAGCGAAGCGCCACCGAAATGCTAGTTATAAAGCAAAATAAAAGAAAGAGAAAGAGAACCTAAGAATCTCAAAATGGGTGAATTTAAGATGTGAAGTATTGTGCAGTAGTCTGTTTAAATTTTCCGTCATTGCAACAAAGGCTGCAGTCTCTGTAAACCCCAACACAATTTTCCAAAGACAACCGATGATCGCCCGACCGCTAGTTTAAGTACCACTGGTTTGGAGAACATTTTAAGGCTACAATGAAATGCAACATTTTGCAGAGCAATGTTGAAATGGAATTCATTTGCAACATTTGCTTAGCAACATTTTTCTTTGTTTTGCTCGGCAACTTAAGCAATAATTAGAGATAAAAGATGTTTGCAGAATCGACCAAAACTACAACAAATTAATGCACGACTCATCTAAAAATGTTTTAAATTCTGTTGCGCATTCTTCAGGCGCATATTACGAGTGAAACAATTCGTTAATATTTCTACATCTGTATAGTATCATCATCATTAGTAGATAGATTTAATTTACAGCGAATGATGGTAGAAGTCAACGTACGTAAAGAAGTTTATTGTTCGCCGATCGGCGGAGATTGAAAAGCGTGCGCCATCAATCACGCGCACTCGATGCATGTTCACAATTCATAAATTCTGTGTACACATTTCGCCAAATTATTTGTTGTTATTCGTACAATCGAAACTAATAATCCGGATACAACAAATATCCGTTCTACGATGCGGATAAGCAAATTTATTTGGAATCCTTTTTTGATGAGTTCAGTTCGGTTGGCGGGTGGTGTTTCAAATTTAAATGAATTGGCGCGATCTTTTGTAGTTGTTGCTGATATAATGGTAGAATAATTTTTGCTATTTTTATTCACGACCTCGATCATGGCACCAAAGTGTCCGGCAATCATTTGGGAGGAAAATATAATTTTCCTGCTTCTCTATTTAATAACAATAACAAAAGTCCGACAGATGCAGCAGACAGTCGGCGTGCGATACAATTTTGTCTACCCACACAAAAGATCTGAGTAAATTATTGGTCAATTGCTTGTTAAATTTAATTAAAGTAAAAGTATATAAACGTACTTGAAAGTTATCGGTTGATTAAGTAAAATTTTTACGGCAAACGATTAATTGCAAGAGTATTAAAAAAAAATCTTTTTTTGTGTTAATTAAATGATTATTTGTTTTTTATCTGTCAATCAATGTTACTATGCATATATTTTAATTGAATTTTGATAAGATTTGATAATATTTTAATTGAAAGGAAATTTCAAAATATTTCCTGGAACTTTGCATTCATGAAGGTCGGGCAGCTCGACAAGACTTGATGTTTTGCTAATGATAAATATACGAAGTGACACCGATATAAATCAATTTAGAACTGCTAGGTTTTTATTGAACCGAACAAATTTTCGATAGCAGTAACGAGGGGTATATTTTAGATAAAGGAAACCCTATTCAAAAGTAGTTAAATAAATTCATAAAATTAGAAATTTAAAGAATACTAGGATCGCCCGCCCCCTTCCCATTGTAGTTTACATCACTATTCATCGACCTCTTCCCCCTCACTAATCGACCCAAAAAATGCAAGACCAAGACCAAGACCAACACTGAGTGTGCAAGACCAAGACCAAGACCAAGACTAAGACCAAAAATATGTATGCAAGACTGCAAGACTCTTGCATTTAAAGTTATGTAATTTCTCTGTTGATATTTATTTTTAAAACCTACATATGTCGTATGTTTATTTGTATACGAATAGGTACATTTATATATAATACTACCAAACTTAAAAACCCAGCCAGAAGATCTTCAGCGAGTCTGTTTTTTTTTGTCTGTTGTGTCTGTCTGTAGTATTTACAGGCATATGTATGGATGTTCATATACACATAGATTTAGATTGCTATTTCCTCATAATTTTATATTTTTGGGTTTTTCTTGTTATAGGTTTTTTCATGCTAGACACGTCATATAAAAAAAAGACGTCAACAAAGACGTGTATGTCATGGCATCAGTTGCAAATAGAAATGTTGAAATTGACTGAGTTCTTTTGACAGAATAAGTCTAGACTTTCTTTAACAAATTTTTGTCGAATTAACCGCTAAGCTTAAATGTTGATAGTTTTGTGTGTATATGTATATAGGGTGTCCCCTTATTCGTGCACATTAATTTGGGAAATGATTCTTGGGTATATTCTAAGAAAAAAATAGTTCTACAGTAAGGGTCTATCTCCAATGTTGACATCATTTATGGGGGATTTAAGAAAAAGCTTACTTGGTGCACCCTGACCCATGTTAACGGAAATTGCTCTGTTAATACTTATGGTAGAAACTTCGTTTTGGGCTTTGTTTGTAGAATAAATACTAGGCATTGTAACTACGATAAAATATACGTTGATATCTTGTTTAAGTCTTCAGATATTCAAGTTCAATGCCTGTACCAGTTTTCTTCCCCATGCTTATTTTTGATTTTGACGTTATGCTAGAACAAAAATATGTACATACATACAACCATTTATACATACTTATATAGTTATTATTCAAAAAATACTTTATTCTGCAAGACCGCAAGACCAAGACTCAGGCTGCAAGACCAAGACCAAGACCAAGTCTAATGGCACGAATGCAAGACCAAGACTCGACTTGCAAGACCAAGACCAAGACCGAGATGAAATGGTCTTGGTCTTGCGTTTGCTCATCACTAGCTGGTGCTATTCCTACCTATATGCTATACTATCTACCGGGTCCAAAATAAGCATAAAGTAATCGGAGCACCAAACGAACATATGGTATGAAGATGGCTTGGATAAGTCCAGTGATTAAGGCTTCGACTTCAGCACCAGGGCTCAAAAAGAGATAAACTTATCGGAGCACCAAACGAACATTTGGTGTGAATATTGCCACATATATGAAAGATCATCACTTGAGAACGGCTCGACCGATTTGTCTGATTTCTTTTGTTGTGTTCGTAATTGTCAGGACAAGGTTTATATGAAATTGTCTGGACAAGTTTTGTATGAAATTGTATGCAATTTTTAGGAAAATCCACCGAAATAGTAAGTAATTTGGATGGTATTTTTGTAGGATGGTAAATCACCGCTTTATGGACGAGGGTCGGGGAAGGGATGTGGAGGGGACATTATTATTATAAAATTTTATACCTGTGCAATGCCGGGTACTCAACTAGTATCATACAAAATTGAAATTTCCACTATAGTCATCCATATCCTAAGAGCAATGTATGAAAACAATGTAGCGTATGTATGGGACGGTGAATTGGTATCTGAGGAATTTACAACATCAATGGTGGTGAAGCGAGGGTGTATATTGAGTGCACTGATATTTATACTGTTTATTAACGATATAACTGATGATGTAAGACGAGGAACAGATATCTGTCGAACGAAAATCCCTGCACTTAGGTATGCGGATGACATTGTCTTACATGCGAAAACGGTAAATGGTATGTATGACGAACAGATTCAGCGAATACTACAAATGCTGGAACCTATTCGTTAACCTCGATAAATCCAAGGCTATGGTATTCAGAGGTGATTGCGGCAGATACTCAAGAACTGAAAAATGGTCATATTGTGGCGGGGCTATAGAAAATTTACGCAAATACAAATATCTAGGAGTTCAGATATCAAGCAATTTAAATATGAATATTAACTTGGAGTCTAAACTATCTGAGGCTAAGCGAGCGGTTTCTTCGGTCTGGGGACGTTGCATTACAAATTAATTTGTCTACCAGAGCTCAAAACACAAACTTTTTCGCGCAACTGCAACATCAGTACTCTTAAATGGAGATACGATACGATTTTTTCATCAGTAGAGAAATTTCTCGAATTTTTCGATTGCCGAGTAGTATACGCCAAATTACATGTTGCATCTAGAAACTGTGACGCCACATATGTTTTTAGAAACTTGGAAATTACACTTTGACTATATAGTCAATGGATGAAAAATTATTGCCGAAAATTGTGCTTGTATATATAGAGAGATAATTGCGTGAGTGAATGGCAGAATCTTACATCCGACTGTGGCATACACCTAAACATCACACCAGGTATGCAGCCTGCGTTGATTAGAAGCTAACTTAACACTCTACCAGAAAAAACTATCTGTACGAGACATAAGCTAATAAAGCCCAATCATCCAAGTACTGGATGTACTATAGTAAATTAAGATATTACTTTCGGGAAAGTACCTATTTTCTAAACTGCAACTCAACGAAAAAAATAAGTACTTTATTTAAAAATGAGAGGAAAGCTGGTAGACTTAAATGCTATACCACACCGCCCAGAGTTACCAATTCTTTGCAACATGTGCAACGTGAACACAATAGAAGAAGTTTTCCATTTCCTTGCCATTTGTCCAATTCTAAAAGAAATTCTACAAGGAATATTTGGATCCACTACTCTGTATATGGAAGACACAATATGCATTTGAAAGGGACAGAGAGTATGGGATATATATAATAATGCACGGATTGCCCTTTATTATCATCATCATCATAATTGGCACTACAACCGGGGTCCGGTACTGGCCTCCCGGGAAAAGTCTCTCCACCGGTCCTGATTTCGAGCCGATTTTTGGCCCTTTATTATAGAAATGATTAATAAAATACGTACTTGTAAAGATGGAAACAAAGATTTTTTATAAACCTCTAACAAACCCTCAGACAAGATTATTTCGTACTACTATACTATATCTCTTATTAATGCACATGAAAAATTATACGAGTATGTAGCTGAAGTAAGTGACCTGTTGGTCAGTTAGCCTCAGCATTTAGCCTTTTGCGTAACCATACCGGTTTGGTTGGAAAGAGAGTAGAAAATAGGCGCGTTCGAGATATCTGAGGGCTCAAAGATTTTCTCTTTCGAACAATCAGTCGAACAGCATTCTCCGCTATCTGTCAGCTCAGCAACAACAATTTTAAAAGTCAACTGAAAAAGTGACAATATGAAGTGAGAGAGCGAGTCGAAAATAATTTTGTCTCAGAAATTTTGAGATAGTTCTCCGATGTCCGATTTCTCAGCAAGCAATCGTGTTCGAGTTACATAGTACACGGAGTATACAGACCCTCCAGCCTCCGCATTTCGAACGCGCCTAATGGTTTCGCTGACTGATACTGGAAATCGAAGTTTAGATACTTTCGGCACTCTATCCAACATTCGAGCATTTGTGAAAAAGCTTGATAGGAATAATTTATATATTGTTCGTCGTAGTCTGCTTACTTTGCAGTCATGTCATTATCCGATTGATTTATTCAAAAATGACTCAAATTGACTAAAATGTCGCACCATTCTGTTGCTAATCGGGTAACTTTAATATAAAACCCAACCAAAAAAAGTGAAAGATAACATACGTTCCCATAGTGTATGTGCAGATTCTGCACTACCTACCTGCAATAACCAATTAAAACAACAACACCACACAAAGGAAAACCAACTCCGATATCAGCTATTGATATAACTCAGTTACGGCGATTTGTTTCAAATAAGTAACTCGTTCTCTCGACCACAATTTCAGTCATTCATCGAACGTTAACGTAAAAAAAATTTCATTTCAACTCGGTCGCTGAGTGTTGACACAAGTGCTGTCGGTCGTTGCTGTCATCAGATTAGTGTATTATGGCCAAGTGTGTGCAGTCTGTGTACTTACAGTCAGAAACATAAAAGTTTTTAATTGCATCACATTGCATATTTTACGTCCCCATCAGCAGTCGGGGATCGTTTGCTGATCGGCAGGGAGCCATCCACTCAGCTGCCTTGTTGTTTCACGAATAGCTACAATTTTGCCCCTAATTGGTTGTGGAAAAATATAGTAACGTCAAACAATGTTACGTGAATTTAAAAATAAATGTAATTTTACGTCTCACCTACGGTCCGCTGAATAATCGTGCAAATATAATTCGATATCGCGACAACATCCAGAGCAACGCTTTACATCATCCGGATACCGGCGTGACGGACCGGTTTGTTCAAGGGCATAGCCACTGTTCCAGAACATAAGCAGCATCATTTCGCTTCTTCGTCTACTATTGGCTACTTTATTCCGTGTTTCCTTTTTGGCATAACATCAAAATTCCATCAAAATGAAAAGGTTATTGACGTGGGAGAGAGATTTAGTGGAGACCATGTACGAGTAAGTTGATGTGTTACAATTTGTTTATGTGTACTTTCTTTAAACGTGTTATTTAAAATCAAAACCATTGTCCTGTATGGAGTACTGACGGGGTGACTAATTAGTCCTGTTATCTTTTTGAGTTTCTTTATATCCATCTACACTTAGCATCCTAGAATGAGTTTACCGGACAGTTAAATTTTCAAAGAGCGTATCTAGCCGTCGTATCTATCGGCAATACCAAGTCCTTAGTCTTGAGTTCAAATACTTCCATATTTTGTATAGGATTTTTATCTATATGTCTATATGACTGTTGACGCATAACTCGAAGACCGCTCATCCGATATAGCAGAAACTTTTGATGTAGTGGTGTTTGTAGGGGTTAGTGTGGTAATGGTGTTGAGGAGGTTGACGTGGTGAGTGGCTTGACTGGAAGACCGTGCATTTTTTTTTACACATAAACTTATTGCAAGGGACTACTCACGAAACGACTTGCGGCACAAATATAAGGGAGGTTATACCATTTATTAAAATTAAAATAAACATAATAATAATAATAGAGCTGATATATAATAATAATATGTGGCTGTCGGTCGAAAAACCTATGGAGCCCAAGAGACTTCTTTTATCAGTATATGTTAGATCATTAGGGTCGTTGTAAAATAAAGCTCCCAGATGGAGCTTACGTTTTTGGGTCAGGGCTAGCCACGTTCCTCGTCCGTGCAGCTTCTGTTTGAGCTTCGTTAGAGAAGTTACCAAGCTCTTCCGGTGATAACACCTGTAATAACACCGATGTGCAACTTTTTTTGAGAGGTCAAACACTTGGAGCGTTACGTTACGGTAAGTTTCTTCGTTAGCATCCCTCTTTAACATGAGTTTGATTGTAGCGATTGACATGCCTAGAGAACCATTTTTAGGTATAATGAGTATTGTAGTTCCGTGTTTGGCGAGTTCGTCAGCTCTAAAGTTTCCTGGAACGTTTCTATGACCCGGCATGAATCAAAAGGGGAAGGGGATGGCGACTTGGAAGTTTTGATTGAATTGGAGTTGCGGAATGGAATGGTCTATGTTGCCAATTGGAATACTAACTGAAGTCCGGGTAGAGGAGAGACCGATTTCATTTCCGGTCCACTGATAGATTGCATTAAGGCGAATAACCGCGCTATCGGCTACGTATGCTATGTCTAGTCGTATAGGGTTGAACAGAATATCAAGTGCGGACTTACTGTCAGAATGTGAGCGCACCTAAAAGGTCATCTTAATATTTTACTCTACCGGGGTCCGGTCTTGGCCTCCCGCAAAACGTGTCCTTCCCACCGGAGCCTACCGAGCTTAATTCCCTTCACGATGTCGACTTCGCAGTAACGCTCGTAGATCTCATTACTGTAGAATCTCCAGAATCGTCCTTCCTCACATACGGGGCCAAAAATTCTCCGTAAGACTTTTCTCTCGACTTAGAGGTCAGAATGCTTTTAGCTGATTCTGCTGATGCTGATGAAAGACACCAAGTGTCGGATCTATATGTAAATACTGGTATGACCACTGTTTTATACACCAGCAGCTTGGACGTTATGGTTAAATTCTTGGATTTGAAGAGTCTTGATAGACTAAAGCAGGCTTTGTTGGCTTTTTAGCAACCGTGCGCGTATTTCTGGTTCGGTTGCTACAGTTGACCCGAGATAGTTAAAGGATTGCACTACTTCAATTTCGCGCTCCACTATTTTAATTGAGGGACAAATGTTGGATCTTCTACTGGCAGACGTGGCCACCATCTAGTTTGCTTTGCTCTCATTTATGTGCAGCCTCAGATTTCGTGCCGCCGGCTCGATCTAGGTAAGAGCTTCCTGTACAGCTCTTTCTTCTTTTCTTTTCTCCAACACCAGGAGAGGACGCTGGTCAGTCCATCTCCTTGTCGGAGCCCGTTACAGATGTTGATAGTGATCCGGATATTTTTACTTTGCTTATAACATAGTCGAGTCTCGTGTAAGTTTATTTGGGATGCCGAATTCTCCCATGGGTTTATAAAGTTCTAGTCTGTAGAACTGTAATTTATGTCATATTCAGATTTTTGAAAGATACCATTTCCCGTCCACCGCATCTCCTTGATTGCTGTTATGTCAGCATTATATTTGGACAGGGTATCGGCTACCTGCTGTGCAGCTCGAGCTCTATACAGTGGGCGTACATTCCATGAGAAAAGTCCTTTAGCGGTTTTCGTTGCCGTGGTCGTCGTCGTTCATCAGTGTATCCGAGGCTGATTTTGGGTTCCGTAATAAGGTTTTTTTTTTACGGGCGAGTTTATTGTCCTCCGCGCGCCAACCTTACTTTAAAGGGACTAGCCCGATCATTCAGATTTTCCTGTATTGCAGCGGCCACCACGTAATCGCACTTCCACCAGTCAGAGATAGTTGCGGCCATTTGCAATTCTGCTGATGGCTGTCCGCCCACCTTAATGGTCACGACCATTAAAATCGAAAAATGTCAGTTTTTTTCAATATTTTTTCCTTAGTACTCTATCATCTATATATATAAGAGTGAAACTGCCAAATCCTTCAACCGATCGCGTTCAAACTTTGCATTTTATACCATAATTCGCACTTTATAAACATATTTTGAAAGTAGTAGTGAAATTGTTTTTAAAAAATCTCACGTTCTTATTTTTCAGAATTTTTGTATAGTAGCGTTCTGAAATTTCGCACACCTGTTCGTTATTTAATGAAAACAAGAACCTCTATATTTTGGTTGGGGGAAGGGGGACACTTTGGACAGGGTCTCTCTGATTGTTTTTTCATATTTTTAATTTTGTTTTCGAATCTTATTTTCATAAATTGTCCAGAATTTTTATATAGTACCCTCTCTTATGAAGTTCGATCGAAAACCCGACCACTTAACTAAATAAAACATTAACATGAAAAATCTCAAATAATTCTGTTTTGTTTTTATCTGAATTTAAACTCATTGTCCGTACTACAAAAACTACTATAAAACCGACGGATACCACATATCCGGATCTGTTAGTCAAAGTTGCATTAAGAAAACAACAAAAAAACGGAAATTTTTTAATCTCAGCCACATTGGCACCGAATTACGCGATTTTTTTATTGGTGGCTCCCTTGTTTTCTTTTATAACACAGACAAAAAAAAAACAGTATTCAGAGAAATAAAAATCATTATTTATCTATTCATCTATTCTTAGCAATGAATTATATTTGCAACTGCATGTTGCCATTGGTACTGTACACTAGGCATACACATCTATTTATATGTTTGCGAGTGTGTCTGTAGTTTGTAGTTTTTTGTTATAAAATTGGTGCATTGAATGTGTGCAGAATTGAAAACATCTCTGTCATTGACCTAAAAATAGTTAGCATAAAGGCAAGCGGGGTACATTGTTCTGAAGTTCTCACTTAGGTTATTTGAGGATTAGTATCGAATTGAACAGATAAGCAATGCGAAAAAAGGACTACACAACCTGTTAGATAACAGAACACGTACTTACATAGGCACATCATTTAATTTGAGAAATGATGTATAAGAGGATGACTGACAATGGGTCAGTCGCACTGTAAGAAAATTAAAAACTTTTATTTAACCCGACTTGACCCCTTTTTTGCCTGTATTTTCGACCACTTTGCGGTTCTTTTTAACAACCTTCCACACGACCTAGGGAGCTGTGAGTGTCTTAGTCCAAAATAGCATTATTTATATTCCACGTATGAGGCGTGTCACGTTTCGCGTGTGAAACGTGTGATGTTGTGAAATCGCTCCATTTTTTCGTTTTTCGTAGTCTCTTTTAACCACCTTTCGCATGACATAGAGGGCTGAAATTTTGTGAGCGGCTCAATGTCATGGACCCATTTTGATATCCCGCTTTTGACGCGTGTTGCGAGTCGTGTGTGGCGCGTGTGAAGCGTGGAAAATAGAAAATTCTTTGATCTCAAAAACAGATATTTTGGCGATTATTACCAAATAAAAAACGACTGTGTGGCGTGTTTCGATGTTTATATAAAAGTTTGTACCCGAAAAACAAAGTGTTGCGTGTCGCGTGTGGCGCGTGTGATGGGTTAAAATTTATTTTCGACTTCTTTGAGTTCCTTTTTAACCAACTTCCTCACGACCTAGGGAACTGAAATTTTGTAAGTGTCTAAGTCCGAAATGGCATTTAATATATTCCGAGTATGACACGTGTCGCGTGTGGCGCATGTGATGGGTTGAAATTTTTGTTTTTTCGACTTCTTTGAGTTCCTTTTTAACCAACTTCCACATGACCTAGAGAGCTGAAATTTGAAATATTCTTTGACCTCAAAAATATATATTTTGGCGTGTTTCGATGTATATATAAAAGTTTGTACCCGAAAACTTTTTTACATTTACTTGTTTTGCTTTTGGTTGTCAGATTTATTGGCAAAATAATGCATTTAATAAATTATTTAAATATTGCCCAGCCTAGCCAAGGCAGCTCGTTCCACCCTAAACTAAACAGATGCACTTAACCTGCTTAACCCTCAATTTTTCTGCAATTTACGACTGCATCTGTTCAAAATACTTCGTATGCATACTAATATATATATAGATGCGAATCAGATGTTTTGCTTAATTTCTCTTTTATTTTACAAATTGTGTCATTTACAAATCGTTTCTGTGTGGCGTTGATTTTGTCGCAAATCGGTACGTCGCGTAATTCGCGCGCTACAAGTCCTAGTTTGTTAGTCGCAAATTCAAAATAGGAAATGCAGTCTGGCATTCTAGATTCTCGCGATCGGTTCATTTTGGTGTAAAAGAAAAAATTGTATTTGTGCAGTATTCAAATTCAGCTAACTACATCAA
Source organism: Nephrocerus scutellatus (assembly GCA_947095585.1). NCBI lineage: Eukaryota > Metazoa > Arthropoda > Insecta > Diptera > Pipunculidae > Nephrocerus > Nephrocerus scutellatus. Next base: position 3,219,901 of record OX352761.1, on the reverse strand, counting down.
TTCTATGTTTATATATATTAGCTTAATAATTTTACCATATATAGTAGCAATAAATAATAACTTTTCGTAAAAACCGGCATTAAAATGAATTCGAGCATTTCCTTAACCACCGCAGCATTATTATGTGAAGGGTTTTCTTACCAACAGTTACATAAAACGATAATAATAATTCGTATTCTTAGAATGTTCTATGCATTCTAGTTACTGACAGTGATGTGATTTCTAGCTGTGGTGTCGCAATTGCGAATATAGTTTCTTCAGTCTTCCGTGCATCTGTGTGTGGTTGCTGGTTTATTTATTATTTCTTTAAATTAATACCAGTACCTTTAGTATTGTATGAATATAGTGCCGAGAGACACTAACGTCTGTTTTTTTGCTGTATGTTTTTTAACAACCATCTCATATGTTGCTCAGCAGCCTGAAAATGCCCGAAATAAAACGCTGCCTCAGTCAATTGTCAATGATTGTCTTCCGGTCGACACATTCAAGTGAACAAAGCTGGCGCGAGGAATGTCTTAGGTATGTACTTACTACTCGTATAGTATTTGTCTGACCCTGTCCTAATCTACCGTGGGTATATATCATACACACAAGTTAACTAATCAAACCATATTATTAAGTAACTTATTGTTGGTGTTAAATAATTAAGTGAAAAACTTGCCTCTGTTGTATACTAAATTTAATTCAATTGGCTCTGTCTGTAAAAAACTGAAATCAATTGTATTTATAGTTTAGAGTCAAGTATTGTGGGATGATTAATGGCTACAGTATTTGCAGATCAAACTTTGATCAAAGAAGCTCAATTAGACTGCCTTTTCATTTCATTAAATGAGTAAAAAAAATTCAATTTAGTAAGATTCTTTTACTGTTTGGAAATACCCCCGTTTTCACTATACTCAATTCAACCTGATCACTATTAGCGGATTCATAGAAAACGGAAACGGAAAAAGTAAATTAATATTTCCATAGTGTATATGTTTTCAACGTATGTACTCCGCCACATTCAAATTCCTGTTAACATATTTTTCTTCCATTATACTTATATTCAATTTGCAAATAACTGATCTTCTGACTGCATATATTGTACGATTATCTATAAGCTTTCTTTTCTTTCTTTCCTTTACTCCGCGGGGGAGCATAGGGCTTCTACAAACGCCCGCCAACGAACTCGATTTATCGTCTGAGTTTTCAAGAGACGCCACTCGGTCCCCTGGGATCTTGCTTCCTTTGCTATTGTCCTTTTCCATGTCTTGCTATGACGGCCAACTCGGTGGCTTCCTTGTGGATTCCAGTCGAGCGCTAGTTTTGTAATATCGTCCGCTAGCTTTCTCAAAGTGTGGCCAATCCAGCTCCATTTTCGTCGTCTGATGGTGATCGCGATTGCTTCCTGCTGCGTTACTCTCCACAAGTCTTGGTTGGTGATAATGTCCGGCCATCTTATTCTCAGTCGCGCGCGTCTAAATTGACTCTGTGACTTTCCACGTTTCGCAGCCACACAAGAGTACAGAGAGAACGTTTGACATCCAGCTGCTCAAATAACAAAACTTATCGACTTCCTCTATCTGTAATCCGTCAATCATGAGATCACATGTTTCATTAGCGTTAACGCGAAGTAGTTTGGTTTTTGAGACGTTAATTTTGAAACCCACTTTGTTAGCTTGGAGTTCTAGTGAGTTTACTTTCGCTCCATGTCACCTAGCGATTGTGATAGGAGACGGATATCATCGGCATAGTCCAGGTATTCTAGGCGGTGAAAAATATTCCATGGCAAACCCGATGGAGTACGGGTTACTATTTTCATCACCAAGTCGGTAACAATTGTGAAAAGCAATGGTGAGACGGTGCAACCCTGCTTGACTCCCGAGTAGATGTTGAAAGGTGAGCCAAAGATGACCGTTATGACGCAGCATGTTGAGTCGCGGTACAGCTCCTTAATGATGTTAATGAGTTTTTCCGGAACACCATAGCTAGATAAAATCTGCCACATCATGTTTCGGCTCAATCTACAAAAACCATAAACAGAGGAGAGCGATACTCAACTGACTGTTCAATGATTATACGCCGGATGTTAGTTTGATCAGTACAAGAACGGTTTGGGCGAAATCCTGCTTGTTCATTCCTCAAAATTGGCTCTAACGCATTCCGTAAGCGCCTAGCTATTATAGAGGAGATCACTTTGTTTATGGTGTTTAGCAGGGTAATTCCTCTCCAGTTTTCGCAATTGCTCAAATCGCCTTTCTTGGGGAGTTTGACTCTTTAGCGTTCTTTTAACGACGATGGAATGGTTTCAGATTCCCAGATACCTTGATATATCGCATGCAATGTTAGCGTAGTTAACTCGACGTCGGCTTGAAGGAGTTCTGCGTAGATCGCAGCAACTGCAGAATACTGCACATAGACCTCAGATTATTCGCTTACAAGGAGTTAAAAGAAAATGATCATCCGCTTCGTTATCAGTTCTCTTCGTGGGCCATAGACCAGCTTAATAATGACGTCGATTTCGGTCGAAAATCATCTTTTCAGACGAAGTGCATTTCCATCTCGGGGGCTATGTAAACAAGCAGAACTGCCACATTTGGGGCCATACGTAATCGTAGAGAAGCCAATACATCCACCCAGAGGGACAGTTTTGTTTTGATTATTGAGTGGTTGCCCATTGTGCTTCGAAAACGCTGCTGGAAACGCCGTTACCGTCATTGGCGACCGTTACAGAGCTAGCTGACTAACTTTTTATGGCCTCAAATCGACGCCATGAATGTGAACGACCTTTGCCGCATGCCATAGAAGCCGACTGACAATCGATTGATGAGGATCGAAAAAGTTCTTGAAATCTGTACTCCCAGGATGACTTAATGTTAGACCAGCATATGGAGCCACATGAACGAATTTGTTTTTCATTCTTGAATCGGAGAGTCCATCCTTCACAATAAAGAAAAATTTCCAATAAAATATTGATTAATACTCATTTTATAGCGTTTTTAAAAACAAACGTTTGAATTTCCCACACTTTAGATGTATAGCCATCACTCCACCCACCACAACACTTTCTTTCCTTCTTCTGTATCCAAAATATTTCCAAGCCCACGCCTATAAGGGTGCAAATCCCTTTCAGCGTGCGCTGATTATTAAAAAAACATAACAACTTAAGTGAATCAGATCGCGCAGTTAATTACTGGTGGCACATAATGTGAACTGTCTTCTGGGAAAAAAGACACGCCTGGAACCTAACTCGGGTAAAATTCCACCCTATTACATCTGACTTTAATGTTCGTCAGAATAGCCATATTCACTAAATCTCGCGAACCAATCAAGCGAGAATTGCATACTACTAGACTGACAAACTCAATTGAAGACAACAGGTCTTTGAAATATATCAAGAAGTGCGTAGGCAATAAGGACCCTTGTCGCACGCCAGCATTGACCCCATGCGGATCTGAAGAGATTCCATTCAAAACAATTTTTATTTTTCGGTTACACAAATAATTCTCAATCAATGCCATGAGAGAGGGGTGTAAGTTGAGCGAACGAATCTAATTTATAAAACGGTCATGTCATACTCTATCAAAAGCCTTTGAAATATCGAAGGATACAACGCTTGATTAACCTTCGCTTCGCTCTCAACAATGAGTCATTCACATGAAGATCGATTTTAACGAAATCCATACTGCACATGGGATAAAAGAGCATTCGTATCCAAATAGCTTATTAGTTTGAAACTAACGATAGATTCCATTACCTTCGATAGAATCGAGAACAAAGTAATAGGACGGTAGCTAGTAGGTGCAGATTTATAACCTTTTTTTCGAAACGCGTTGAATATTAGCAATTTTCCAAATGGAGGAAAAATCCCCTGTCTTCATTGAGAGATACAACTTGGCGGTTTCGCCGGAGCTTTCGACATATTATCAATATTAATGGCGGAATACCGTCGGGTCCAGTGGTTTTATTATGGTTATGTTCTTTAAGACTCTTTGAAACAAGTCGTGGCTGGATATATATCTGCCTACATTTGGGAGAATTGGTGGGCTTTGGTTAGATAATGGAAGAGTAGACGCACAAGCAAAATGCAAAGCTATCGTGTGCATAACTTTTCTGATTCTGAAAAAAAGAAGGTGGTGTTGTGATGAAGTATCTAGATGATGAAAAAACAAATGATATCCTTTTTAGAAGTAAATCCTGCACTAAAGTTACGACCTTCTGTCAATGATTTTTAGATGAAAAAACCAATTGGCTGTCAGTTTTAGAAACTCCACTGAGGCTTAAAAAACTCACATGTACCTGATAATATCAAAGAAAAGGAATACAAAAGTGAGAAACTTGGAAGGAAGTGATTGATTAAATTTTTATATAAATTTTGGACATCTTCTCTGTTTGTCTGCAGACGATCGAACATTACAAACATTCAACAGTGATTCTTCCACCAGCAACTTTCACTCAATTTTTGATGGAATTAAGTTTTTTTGTGCAATTTGTTTGTTTTAAAAAATTTATAAATATTTTGTAAATTTAAAATTTTGTGGTTGCTATCAGACAGCAGCAGGGTAAACAATTCGTAGACACTGATGGGGCAGTGTGGCTTAGTATTAAATGCAAAGATAAATGGTGATCTTAAAAAAGAAAAATCTTCCTCCTTCAGTACAATCAAGTGATCTATTATTTGTACGATTTTTGTTTATCGCGTGCACAAAAAATTATCTGTTACTTTTTTTTGCACGTGTTTTTTATTCGCTTACGATTAAGTCCTTATGTTTTTGATCGGTTGATTTAACATTTAAGTGTAATTTATTGGGTATTTTAAGACGGCAACGCATACAATATTGCGCCGAGCGTTTCATTGACGTCATTTCAGAATGAATATTAAGTGATTTTTATTTTTAAATCGAAAATATCAAAAAAAGAGTGAGACTCGTGTGTCTCGACGTTAATCATTTTTAGATTTTTTATATCCTCCCAACATCATTTGTATATATCTATTATGAAAGCTTTCTTTTGTTGATAGAAAGCATTTTGCTTGGCTGTATAGGCCAACCCACTATCTGCAAAATGTTTCCTCGTTCTTGCTAAGTGCTCTGAAACATATTCTAGACTACCATATCAGCAATTCAAAGATACACAACCATCGAAATATCAGCACGCATACCTCAAAGGGAAGTCCACAGATACATCCCTCCATCATGCAGTGCACACGATTTTGCATCGGCGTTAATGGCGCATTTAAGAATGTTTGCATTGGGGCCATTTAAAAAACTCTCATCCAGTCAGGCGTGAAGCACTTCCAAAAGCTTAATGGATCATATTCATGCTTACTTACTTACTTATGTCCTATACCCCCTTGTGGGTCCTAGGGCCTCTATTACGCCTACGCGCCATCGCGTGCGGTTCCTGGCAATGAGCTTCAGCTCTCTCCAACTCTTCCCCAATTGCCGTGACTTGGGAGTAGAATAATTCATGCTAGTCTGGGCAGCTGCAAATTTTCAAATAAGTCAACAGAGGCACACCACAACTAGGGGTTATTTTGCCCTGGTCGCTGGTAATGCTCAATAACAAGATCCTGAAAAATACTCGACCGAGACTGGCATACAGGCTTCCTAAGTCGACTATCATTTTTCAGGCAGAGATTTAGGCGAAAAGGTGAAAATACCGCACAAATCAGGAGGTGGGATATGTGTAGACAGCCGATATGCAATCAAAGCCATTTTTGCGTCCGTCACTTGTTGAAAACTTGTAAAACTGTGCCGAGAAGAACTGCGGCTTCGATAATCCAATTTGTGAACATAATCATCGTATGGGTGCCAGAGCACAGTACCATACGGGGTAATAAAAAGCGGATAAAGGGCGTCACTCTGGACACTGGCATTATGGAAAGAGTCTAATGAGTTCAGTCAAGAAACTTATCCTCTCTTTTTACACTACTTGGTGCGCCGTAGCAAGAGGGTAATCACCTTCCTACAGTAAAAGTGAATCACTGACTGGTCTCCTGTTGACGAAAAAATATTGCCAGAGTTGTGGCAAGAAGTACGGGTCACTGAAAAATGGGTTGCTTCGCAGCTAAAATGGGTATTCCACATAATAATTTTTATTTAGAGGACCTGTAAGGGGGTTAATGAGAAATAAACTCTCGTGCACCATCTTTGTGTGTGACCCTGACATGGTCCAGACGTCCCAATCTTCGAAAATCCTTCTTTCTTGACCCCAAAGAGCTGATCTCGTACTTGAACGCTTCAGGTTGGATATAAAAACCATAAAACTTTTATTGGTTTTCCGAACACAGTGGTATCAAAATGACGCTCTCACTACCATTCTACATACTTAGTACCTACCTTGCTTGGCAGCTAAATTGCTTTTATAATACATAATTAGATTTTGTTAAAATTGTAAGCTCTCTAACCTTGAATACGTTTTTTAATCAGCAGTAAATTTGGAATATCAAACCACATCATATACCTCCGCATAGGTGTTGATAAGCATCATAAGCTGAAAATATTCCTCCGAAAAAATCAAAATAATAAATCAATCGACAGTGCGTTAAATTCATTTAATTTTATCTTATTTACGTATAATTGCCAGATACCACAAGTAGCAGTTTTCACAGGTTTCTTGTGATAAGCTTCTAAGTCTTCGCTTATCAACATGTCCACATTTTGCCAGGCGTAAGATGTGTGTTATCTGCTTTTGCCATGCAGCTTATATTCTGTAGTGATTTACAACTGAATTAAATTGTGGTTTTTACCTTTAAACCGTGTAATTTATTGCGGTCTTTGCATTCCTTGAATGTGTCGTTTGGGTTCTTCACTCATTGTCTCCACCTTTTTATGCAGAGAATATAAAAAATAAATCCATGTCACCACTGTTGTGCCGTCTGCATCATTGGTCTGCTGAAATGACAAGGTTTGTATGACATCAAAACAACAGTGAACTAAATGTTTATTACTCAAAAAAAGCTTAAACAGCTTATTATTAGCTAACAGTTGACGACACTATGATGTCACCCTTGTCATAAGATTGTCCAAGATTTAAAGATATGATAACTCAGAAAGCTTGTGGTGACTGACTTATCATCTTTGAAGAAAATCTCGGACAGAAAATAAAAGTTGAATCATAATTTTTCTTCTACAATAATTATACATCACTCAAAAGTAAACATGACATGACACGTAGGTGGATTTATTTGCCTCCATTTGGTTCCCAGCTACCAGCTCCCAGGTACGAAATCTCTATTTGATTTGTAATTTATTTGAGAGATTTTTAGATCAACATTATTTATTAATTAAATTTCAATTGGAAATTGGCGGTAGAAGCGACGGAGGGAGTCACAGACTGGTCAAAACTGAAGACACTTTTAGCAAAGAAGTTCGGAAGGAAGACGTCGAGTATCGAAATACACAAAAGATTAGAGTCTAGGAAAACAATTTCCTCAGGGACCCTATTAGAATACATGTACGAATTGTCGCAGATCCGTGGTGGTTGATGAGTTTTCACTCATTAAGTACATAATAAATGGGATTCCGGACACGGTAAATAGTAAAACAATATTATACGAAGTCTCGACGCTGCAGGAGCTAAAATCCAAGTTAGAAGTATACCAGACGATGCAACGACAGCTGCCGAAACAACGAGTTGAGGCCAATAGAACTATCATGACTGGTAAGTCAAACTCGTCCCATTGCGGACACCCGTTTGCGCTAAAACGATGTCACAACTGTGGGGCTACATCACACTTGGCGTTGTCCCGATAAGACTAAGGAGGTGCGGTGTTTCCGATGCAACCAATTCGGACACATCTCTCCCCAATGCCCGAACCAAAAGAAGTAGACATTGATTCTAGAGATGTGCGCAAAGTACAGCACATTGACTCAGATGGTAATCATGTGTCATAATCATAATGGGAGTGGCATCTCAATTGTACATCGTTCATTCGTGGAGAAAATCAGGGGAGTCAAATTAAATCAACCAGGAGTGATTCTAAAAGGATTTAGTAGTGCCCCCCCAAGAAAACGATTGGATCCTGTCTTTTGGTGGTACGAATTGGTCCGGATAGGCATTGGGCTCGGTTCAAACTGGTTCCGGACAATTGGATCTCGGATCGGATATTGCTGGGAAGAGATTTTTTTGCAGAATGTTGAACTGTTGATAAGTCACGGAAGAATTAAGCCCATGAAAAAGTTGGAGGCGGAGAGGGTGAAACGACCTAAGACCTATGATATGGAGAAGAATGATGTTTTGAGCATCGGAGTGGTTGACGATGAAGAGGATATAGACGGGAGCGGCCTGTGGGCTGGCAAAAACAATTATAGAAATGCCATCTACGACATTGTTTCGACTTATTACCCCAGAAGAGTTTCGAAGTCATGCATCGAAATGAACCTCGTACTTCAGGATGAAAATCCTATATATATCAGAAGGCCAGACGACTAGCATCACCAGAAAAGGAAGCAGTGTGCAAGCAAGTGGAGGAATAGTTGGACGAAGGTATTATCCAGCATAGTCGGTCAGACTTCGCCAGCTCTATTGTCCTGGTGAAGAAAAAGGATGGAAGTAAACGGTTGGGTGTTTATTACCGGAGATTAAATGCTCAGATCATCAAGAACCGGTATCCCTTGCCAGTAATGTAAGAAATACTAGAGAAGCTATGCAAAGCAAAAGCGTTTACCACACTGGATCTTTGTAACGGTGTTCTCCACGTGGATGTGGATAGAGTAGCAGAAAGTATACCGCGTTCGTAACACCAGACGGGCAGTACGAATTCCTGAAGGTTCCTATTGGGCTATATAACTCACCAGATGATCGTGAATACCGTTTTTCGAGATTTGATAAGGCAAGACTACTTACTTTTGTATTTGGATACCGTGATTATTGCCGCGGAATAATAAGTGAAGTGTGTCCGGCTTAAAACGAGCGCCACTGTTTATAAAACGACCACTTCAATATGAAGATTTCGATAAGTTCCACAATTTCTATTTTAAGAACTGTAATCTGAGTTGCATTTCATTGCAGTTTACGACTTTTTGCTGCGCCAATTTCTAACGCAAATTTTTGTTTGCTTTCTTATCAGTTGAAGCAAAACAAAAACAATAATAAAACCGATACAAATATGTTCGTTCGTAAGTTTTTTGTTTAACGTTCTGAGCCGAACTCTTCTCGAAATTCAATTGCTGCTGCTTTTATGTGTACTCGTCGATTACCATGCAATCAGCATACATAGTTTGGAGAATCGTTCATCATAAATCTGAGAATTTCTCAGGACTGAAATTATTTCTCTCTCATATACTGGTTACGACTAGACTGGATCCGATCAGTCAGATGAGCAAAAATGTCAGCTGAACATCCAAATGATAATGCAAGCTGATAAGACGCCGATGCATTATCATTAATTATTGGCAAAGAAAAAAAACAAAATAACTAAATTGAATTTTTTTTTAAATAACAAATCAATTCGTTTCAAACTGGAACGGGACTTATATATAATAATCTGAGCTGAAAGCTCAACGAAAGCAGATTGCAAAGCTGAAAGGAAACTGTGTTATTATTTCGTAAAAGTTCTATTAGTGTTAACTTTAAGTGTTTCGTGTTCAATTTGCTTAGATTGGAATTTAAACGAAATAAATTCAAAGTTTTTTGCACAAAGGCTGCTGCTGAAGGATCTCAAAAGGAGTATTTGGCTAAACAATTTAGTTTACAACCTGTAACATTTTCATGCTACTCCTACTCACGTTGGTCGTTTCGCTCATTGTTGTTGCATACCTTATTGTTGGAAAACTGTTATGGTAATATAGTTGGTGATCTTCAGTGATATGTGAAAACGAAAAAGACAATTTAACCCGTTTTTTGTACTGTGATTAAAACTTAAGCAGATTAATAAGTTTTGGTCAGTGGTTAGTCGTACCTTATCCCATAATTGCAACGTAAAACTAGGAAGCAAAAAACAAACCATAAAAATTAAAATTTTTAATGTAAATACTCTAATCGGAGGTACACATATGTAAAAGGTTTGAAGAAAATCGGGTAAATGTTTTTTTAAAAAACAATTATTGGCGCCATTCGGCTTTTTGGCCCGATCCTTTTTAAATTTTTATAAAAAGCTTAATTGTCGAAGATAACCATGTGTACAAAATTTAAAGAAAATCGGTTCAAAAATTTGTATGGGCGCCACCCGGCCTTGGGGCTCGTTTACATCCAAATTTTAATAAAAAGTGTTGTTACCAGAAATACACATAAGTGCAAAGTTTCAATAAAATCGCAATCTCAGGATTCGACGACTAACAAAAAACAAACAGACAAACAGATTAACGGGCACGCGAAGTTAATATAGGGAATAAAGGAACAGCTTTACACGAAAAACACTCTCTAAAATTTTTCCCTGCGGCGCGTTTTCATACAAGTAGTAGAATACAGACGCCATGGCTCTAGATTGGACTTCTGAGGTGGTTCGAATCCCAGAAAACACTAAAAGTACATTTTACGATCCCACCTCTCGCGAATCTGTGACAAACGGCCGATAGTTATAACTTCACGGAAAGTTGTTCAATTAGCCTTCGGATACGGCATATAATTGCAGGTTCCTTCCATTTTTGTGCAAAAATTCGACGTGTTATATACACGAGAACCTAGGCCTTGGACCGTTGCGGCCTGCCGCGCCATTTACTATTATTAATAGACTACCGGTGGTAAAATGTACAAGGGTGGTACAAGGAAATGGAAAAGCTTACGCAATGCTAATGCCAGCGTTGAAGAGGAAGTACTATTGCGGGAATACCAATTGGCCCAGCATATTTGTTAATATTGTGATCAAAGAATAAAAAGGTCGTCTATTTTTTTTTGTTGGACTTCTACCTTACCCCATATGGCAGACACTGCGACCTAAAAGATTTATTGTACCTTATTTACTCTTAGAGACGTACGACCTCCCTAGTTAAGGATAGTATATCCATAGTGGCAGAATTTCTCAACTCCGCTGTCGTGCATATTTTCTTTTGAAAGATGTGTCTCCTTAGCCAAAGTAATGGCAATCACAAAGAATACGCTCGGATGACTTCTTCAATCTAGTGGGCCTTATCAACTCCATAGGCATTCATTTTCGCAAAAGAGCGTGATGCAAGACTCTGTCAAATACCTTGGCAATATCGTTTGCCAAAACTTTGCTTTCACCAAATTTGTGAATAGATTGGTTCCACTTTTCAGTGAGATAAACCATCAGGTCACCTCTAGAACGTTGGCTACGAAAGCCGTACTGCTGGTCGGAGGATTTAAGGTATTACAATTGATCAGCGTTTCTATGACCTTAGAAAGTATGGATGTTAGCGCAATTGGTCGGTAAGAGGAAAGAGATGACGGTTCGCCTTTTTAAGGAACAGGCTGGATTAAATTCATTGGAACGACTCCAGAAGGATAAGAGAAATGAAAAAGCCTGTACAGTGGCATGCTAACGTTGAAGAACACCTTTTCAAAACTATAGCGGGAATACCATCAGGCCGAGCAGCTTTTTTGAATGTTGAGATCATTTAATACCTTAGCCCCTTGATGAGTACGAAAGTAAATCTTTCCTATAGAGGATTCAAATCTTGCAAGTATCGGCGGCGACAACGCGTTATCTGGTAGCGTGGAACTAGCTGCGAAATGTGAAGCAAGCAGATTGGCCTTCTCTATAGAGCTGATGGATGGAATGTCATTGTGAATGTGCGTTGGAATTTAAGACGAGGCAGAATTTTTAATTCGTTTCACGAATGACCAAAAATGTTCACTTCCTTTGGGATATTTAAGTTTTTTTTTGTCTCAGTTTGTGGTCAAAGTCGAATGTAACTCGTCTAAGGCAGGCATTGCAATCACTGCTGACTCGTCTAAATTTTGTTCGGTTTTACCGGTTCCCGGTTCCTAGTAGCCTCTTTGCAACTTAGATCATACCAATCATTTTCTTTCGGTTTGATACACTTAGTCCTGGAAGGGATAAATTGTCTCATATCCTCCTGTGATCTTTGTGATCTTATCAGATATGGCATCCACACCACTATTGACATTAGGTGGCCACTTAAATTCTAAAGAAATTGTTAAGGCCATCCCAGTCGGCTTTCTCGTGTAACCGTACTTTTCTATTAGGGGTTTTTTCATTAACTGTGTGGTTCGACCACTTCGTCTTAAAAGATGATTTTTCTACCAAAATCTACGTCATTATTAAGCTTGTCTATGGCCCACGCAGAGAACTGATATCGAAGCGGATGGTTATAGGCTTTCAACTCCGGAGTCATCTGGACCATGTAAGCGAATAATCCGAGATTTTTATGCAGTATTCTGCTCAGACTGGTCCGACTAATGGCCGGTTGTTGGGATTGATTGGGCTACAGCCGTAATATTCTCGGGCGTGCGACCGGTCCGAGCTCAAGCACCACTTCTGAACTTATGAACTTATTTTATCAATTTCACCACAGCGGGTTCCGCTTGGCGTTCTTTCACGACACATAGCTCTTTTCAAAATTCGCACGATTTCGGCTACACAAGACTGTCATTGAAAATTAATTTTCAATATTTCGAAACAATCCTCAAGTGAAAACATGATTGTTTCGTTCCGCGGAATATCAGACTGACAAGCTGTCAATTTTTCAAGTAAATCGTTCAAAAAAAGTTGTCATAGCCTATGATTTAAAAACAAATCAGTATATTGCCCACCTTTTATTTAATATCAAGAGTTTAGCTTACGATTTACGTATTTTAATCTAATTATTCCGCAGAGAAAGTTTTTATTATCAATTTCAAGGAAATAATTCATACTCTAATATTTGGAAAGAAAAAAAAATTAGTACAGACTTTCGATAATTTCTGAACTGACCTTTAAAAAGTAATTCATTTATTTAGTTTGAATAATTTTTTTATATAACATAAATATAAATATTTTTAATAAAAATACGAGCAGACGTACAAGACAGGGTTAGTTGTAATTTAAGTTGACAATCATCTGCTTAATGTCAATATATTTGTCTCTTTTTTGCTTATTTCTTCATCGTATGTCTGTATTTTCTCCTCTAATATAATATTCCATTCAAGTTTCTTAAGCTAAAGCACTTTGGCGGACAACTGATCACAGTGACCTTGTGACTGGTGATAAGAGATAACCTATTATTGTGCTTTAAAGGTTAGCCATTTTTGTGCAACCTTAAAAATATAACAGTGTTTTTTTGTTTGTTTGTTTAACTTTAATTATGTCAGTCAAAATCGAAAATCTCATAATTAAATGCATTATGAATGCATCATGAAATGCCGTCATTTCAAAATCACACAGCAATAATTCCAAAAATAAAAATCATTACAGTTTTTTATGTGCCAATAAAACATTTTGTCATAAAAAAGTGTGCAGCACATTAATGTTCTTGATGGCAGTGAGGCTGTTAAGTCGGTTGGTTGTTGATAATAATAATTTTTTAATACACAATTCGTTTGTTTTGTGATATATGCAGTTTGAGAGTAAACCGTGTTAAGTGGAGAACTCATAATCACTTTTACTTTTAGAGATATAATCACGTCGACATTGGAATGCTGATTTGTACCATGTAAATGCCATCTACAATGTCTTTCGTAGTTGTTGTTAATATGCACTTTACATTTTGCGTGTAAAACGCTACAAGTTTCGAAATCAGTTTGTAAAATGCACTCATACGAGTACCTTGCGGTTATTAGACTGAACTATACACTAAATAGAAAATCGTTTAATTTTTTTATCAATCTGCCAGGTTGTGAAACACGTTGCAAAAATTGCATCTATTATAAATACCTAGAAATATGAAATTCTGCTCCATAATATGTTTAGATTTTGTTTACATTTTTTAGCTCGCCTTACACATTAATTTACATTTATATTTACAGGTACCGTCAAACACGATTCTCTTCAAGGCGTGTTCGAAAACGTGTCATTTTTAAACATGGTGACTGCAATGTTGTACAAGGGAATGTCGCAAAACGAAGACGACGATATCTACAGGTGAGTGTGAAATTATAATGCGCTCTGTGGTGATGGTGGTGTTGTTTTATGAACGAGGGTGGATTGAAAAGTTCGCGGTCTACCATAAAAATACTTTCAATTCTAAATTCTAATTCTAAATTCTATTTCCCAACTTTCTAAGAGCTACACTGTTTGATTTTACAATTCAGGAATTGAAAAAAATGAAAACATCTTATAAAGTAACTGTTTAAAAAATGTTCTTCAAAGCTTATTCATGAAGGTATGCCAGCAACTTAAGGAGAATCTGCCCCATCGAAAATAATTTTAAAAAATTTGTAGTCAAATTCAAACGTGGCTGAGAAGGGGTTGAATATCTCCTACGTATTGGAAAACCATCAACCTAAAATACGAAGGAAAACTTTCACAAGTAAATGTAAAAAAACTTCGTGAACTAGGAAAATTCTAGACACGCCACACGCTTTACAGTCTTTTTATTTTTGACATTGTATTATTTGGTAATAACCGCCAAATTGTCTTCTGTTTTTGAGGTGGGACCAATTTCACAGTTAATCCATTTTTTCACGCATCGCACGCGCCACACACGACTCTCAACACGCGTCGCAAGCTGGATCTCAGAAACGGCCTTAAACACTGAACTGCTCACAAAATCATCTCTCTCTAGGTCGTGTGATAGGTGGCTAACAAAGACCCCAAAGTAGTCGACCAGGTCGGGTCTATTTCAAAGATTAAGCCATATTCCACGCACATCACACGCGTCATACGCTGCATATTAGAAATGTCCCTGGACACTGTGCTGGTCACAACATTTTAGCTCTCTCGCTTGTGTGAAAGGTGGTTAAAAAGGACCACCAAAAGTACGCAGATCGGGGCTATTCGAAAGATTAGCCCATTTTCCACACATCGCACGCGCCACACGCGATTTGTGGCACGAGTCATATGCGGGAATTAAATAAAAGATTTTAAAAAAAGATCTGCATATAAATTCGGTTTTGAAAATGTGAATGGAGAGTAGAGACTTTCGTATACGTATGTGATTCTTTTGGAGATCGCACGCATCAGGAATCATTGAATCTTTATGTTATTAAATTCTTTATAATAACTTCGTGTGCCCGTGGCTGGCTGGCTGGCTGGTTGGTAGAATCTTGTTATCAATTTTAAACCCACCTCACAAACTCAAATGTGAACACAAATGTGTATTTCCCATGACAACACTTTCTATTAAAATTTGAGAGTGTAGGGCCGCGGGGTCGGGGGGCTTCCATACAAACTTTTTTCCCATATAGCGGCATCAGATCATGTCATCTTATAATGACTGTGTGCTGTGTGCGCTGGTGATATGTGAGTTTGGGGTTTTACATTTTTACATGGTTTGTACTGCATGTGTTTTTGTTTTTCAGCAGTTATAGTGGATATCAGTATACTTTTGGTTATTAAAGAATTTACCTAAACAATTTCAATTTGTATGGGATTTTTTACTCCGAAATAGACGTTAGTGGATGGCAAGTCACTGTATCTAAGTCTTCTAGATTTTTTTGTGTAGGGAAAGAGTTGGTATATTCTACAGAAAAAGAAACTGTAGAATAGCTAGGAGGCTGCGATATTATCGGATTCATCAAATCTAATCGAGTTAGATGGCTCGGCCACGGTACACGGTCATAGAGGAAGACCCCGACTGAGCTGGCGTGAACAAGATCTACATGCATTAGGATGTCGAACCTGGAGGACGAGAGCGATGGACCGAGACGGATGGAGGACCTTAGTGCGGGCGGCAAAAACCCTTAATGGGCTGTGAAAGAAGAGCATTTTTCGAGTTCTTCGCGTTTGGAAATAAAATTTTTTTTTTAATTTTTTTTTACTTTGACTATCTTTATGTCGGTAAAAGTTTCAAGAATTTAAAAAATAGTATATCTTAGATATTTAATTTTCTTTAAAAAAGACCAACAGTTACCTTGCAGCTAGAAGCGTTGACGAGTTACAGGGTGTGAAGTGATGCAGGGTCAACAGTACGTTTCTTCGAATTAAAACGCTACGCACACCGTAGGGGGTGAAAATATACGATTTTTTTCTTGTAACTAACAAAGGAATACCCACCCCTTTAAGTATTTGCCACCTAAACTGATACACAAAGCAAATGAAAACGAGGAGAAAAACGGAGATATCTAAGAGCTTGCGTTTTGAATGCCTGTGGATCATACTTTACTTACTTATGTCCTATATCCCCTTTTGGATCCTAGGGTCTCTACTACGCCTGCGCGCCATCGCGTGCGGTTCCTGGCAATGCGCTTCAACTCTCTCCAACTCTTCCCCAATGACTCCTCCTCAACTGTTGTGCGCCATGTATTTCTCGGACGACCCGTTCTTCTACCAACCGTCTGAGATAACGGATTCCATTGCATTGCGTAGTTTGCTATGGAACTGTCGCCTTTTCGGAGTGTATGACCAATCCACTGCCACTGCCGTCGTTGGATGGTTTTGCCTATTGTTTCCTGATCCGTTCTCTGTTAAAGATGTTCGTTAGAGATCCGTTAGAGGCATCTATTTACGAACGTTTGTAATCTTTTTGTGATAGTAGCGGTCACCTTCCAAGTGCTGCACCCATACAACAGCACAGATTCACTTTTGAACGGAACAGTTGCAGCTTGGTGTTTATGTTGATCGTATTGCTTCACCATATCATGAACAATATTCCAAACACTAATTTTGCTTTGCCGATTCGGTTGACACTGTCCTGTTGGGTTCCACCTTCGGTCGAGACAATACTGCCAAGATATTGGAAACTCTCTACTCTCTCTACCGGTTGTCCAGCAATGTTAACTTGAGATTTTGGTTTTGGCAGCATTAATCTTCAAACCCGCAACATTTGCCTCCCTTTCCACATTTGTTGTCATTTGGTGCAGCTTCAAAATCCTGTGTGAGAGTAAAGCTGTCAGAGGAATTCGAGATCCAAAGTGGGGTACGACAAGGTTGCATTCTATCGCCGATACTTTTTTTGTGCTTCGCGCAGCTTTATCTACTGGAAACGGAGGAATTCGTTGGACTCTTATATCTCAACTCAAACAACTGTGGATCATAGTGATGTGAAAAGACAGCTTAAATTTAAGGTCCCTTCCATTTGTGCGCAAAAATTGACAAAAAGAATAGTCGTAAGTAGCTAGTGCGTGGACCAAAACGGTCTGTTGCACCAAATGTTATTATCAATGACTTTTGCAACCAGATGGAATAAGAGCTTAGAGGTTATGATTTTCTTCAGCAATTTTTTAAAAACTAAGTCTTTTGATCAGACCGCGAACTTTTCAATCCACCCTATGAATAGAAAATTAAACATGAAACATTTTCAAAAAACTAGTTTTCTTTTTATTTATACGGAGTACAACATCTCATCCCAGTTTTATCGAAATCCCTTCCTACTTTTTTCCAAGTATTCAAAATTTGCGATATTTTATAGGAACTTTTAGTTTGATTTCTTAGAAATTTTCCATATGTTATGAAATCGATTGTAGTTTGTTCAAATTATCCCAAAAGTATTCCTCAAAAGGTCAAGCTCCCGACATTCGCCCCTAATTTGCTTGAAAACTTTCCTGCAAAAGCAATATATCTCACATCACTTGCACTTGTCATTTTAGGATATTTTCACCACCCTAGTCGATGCTCAATGGCGATGGACATTGCTTGTGTTTGCGCTGAGTTTTCTCCTGTCGTGGACAGCGTTCGGCTTGATATGGTGGACGATAGCGTACGCGCACGGGGATCTCGAGTACATACACATGCGTGAACACGATCCAGACCTGGTGCAGAATATCACATTCACAATGTGTGTGACGGAGATTCGTAGCTTAACATCGGCATTCCTGTATTCCATTGAAACGCAGCACACGATCGGCTATGGCAATCGTTTCGTCACCGAGGAATGTCCGGAGGCGATATTCATCATGTGTCTGCAGTGCATCACGGGTGTATTCATTCAAGCATTTATGGTGGGCATCGTTTTTGCGAAGCTCTCACGTCCAAAGAAGCGCGCCCAGACGTTACTCTTCTCACGGAATGCGGTCATCTGCCATCGGGATGGTGTGCCATGCTTGATGTTTCGCGTTGGCGATATGCGAAAGAGTCACATAATCGAGGCACATGTTCGGGCGCAGATCATAAGAAAGAAGGTAAGGGAGGGTTTTTTTTTTGTCTACGGCTTTCCTCCTGTGCACGACGCTCTATTTATATCAATCACTTTTCTCTCAGGTGACGAAAGAAGGTGAAATCCTTCCGTTCTACCAGCAGGAGCTGCATGTCGGTGCTGACGGCGGAGAGGATCGCCTCATGTTTATTTGGCCAACGACAATAGTTCATAAGATCGATAGAAGCAGTCCGCTCTATCAGCTGTCTGCGGCTGATATGCTCAAGGAGCGATTTGAGGTTGTGTGCATGTTGGGTAAGTCGAGTACAATAGCTGTCCTTATCGCTAATATCTTGAGTGTTCCCCCGGCTTTTAGAGGGTGTCATCGAATCGACAGGTATGACGACACAAGCACGAAGTAGTTTTCTGCCTACGGAGATTCTGTGGGGTCATCGTTTTGTCAATGTCGTCACGTTCCGCAAGGAAACCGGAGAGTACGAGGTCGACTATACGCTTTTCAATAACACGTACGATGTGGACACACCACTGTGCAGTTCAAAGCAATTGGACGAGCTGAAAGCTGAGTTCACCAAGAATAACAGAAGTGGATTGGGTAAGTTCTTGGAGTTCGACTTTCAGTTCAATTTTTTGAAATTCTTCTCTCCCTCTCTCACACTCAACTAGAACGTGCTCTTTCTGCTGGACTCCTTCCCCGCGTAGCATCGGCTGCATCTCTCGATCCGGCCGCCAGTGACGAATCGATCGATTCGGATCGCCTGCAAATGCGTTCAATATCAATTCCAAATGGCAGCACACTTGGCTCCGAAATGATGAGCCTAACAAATAACAATTCATCATTTGTGGGCATCATCCCGCCCTCTCCGTCTGCGATATCAATAGTTACAGCCAATATGTCTAGTATTAGCGAAAAGCCGAAATCCAGGTCAGCGTCGTCGGGACGGCGACTGTCAGTCAAACAGAATCAACTGTCGATCGATTCAATTTGCTGATATTTTCAGTCCTTAGGTGCTGGATCACTAAATTAAGTCAAAAGCATACATGAATACGGAGAGTTATATGAGAATTTTTTTAAAATAATGAATTTTTTGAATCACTGTATCGCATTAATGTGTAGCGAAGAAAACCGCCACACAATACGTTCGTATTAATGATTAATATTTAATTATTTATTGAACTAGATTTGTTTTGCTAATTTGCTAATTTGCACGCCGTTATTGTGTTAAGTGATAATAGATGAAATGTTGAAAATGATTTAGAAATCTTTTTTTCTTGTAAAAATAATACAAGGCACACACACGCGGTGCTTTGTTGGTCTTTTCTTCTTCAAATTGTAATTTTTTTTTACCTTCAAAGCACAACAAACAACAAAAGAATCGATTAGAAGATTGTATAGAAAATATTCATATTTGGAAAATATCGAATTCTCTCGAAATTGTTGGGAAAATGAATGCTTTATGCAAATTTTTGTATTGTATTGAGTATGAACGGTGGAGAGATTTATTATTATTACGTTTAAGTATATTTATAAAAATGTAAAATCAACCAAAACAGTTTAACGAATTTATTTTAGTTTTTAAAAACAATCTGTACATAATTAGGAAAATTACATCTCTCAAAATTATTTATAATCCATCGAAAGGAAAAAATTCAATGCACGCAAGTAAATAAAAAATGATCAGTTGCTACTTGGTAGTTGATAGTGTAAAAGACAAGGATAAGCACCCGCTTTAGTAAATTTACCCTGTTGACATTTCCACTTGTGTGATAGAACATAATGTAGATACATACAAATTGTGCAGTGTATCGAGTGTAACTGAACGGACAAATAATGTGGATAATAAATTTTCATTTGTGAAACAACAATCGATTGTTTGTTCTTTTTTTTGCTTTATATTCATTTAAACTTTTAACAGTCATACCTAGTAAATGTTACAAATATAAGAGAACGATTTTTTAATGCTGATATATGTGAGGGCGAAATTTCTTTCAAAAAATAAAAATACCGTCACCGATGCAATCACAAACATCATCCTTATTGGTATGAGAGACTTTATCAGTTTCAGGAATAAGTCTGTCAAACCAAAGGAGGATGGATGGTATCACTCGAGCTGTAAAGAGGCTTCCTAGATTAGAGAGGTATGCTTTCGGTTGTACAAAGTAAACCCTACTGATGAAAACGAATAAATCTTAAACGAGCAAGAAAAATTCGCCTAAGACTAAAAATTAAGGCAAAAATACTACAATGTCCCAAAGGTAGTAAAAATTGTTGGTCATTCGTGAAAAGAATCAAAAATACAGCCTCGTCGTCGATTGCAACGCTCATTTATAATGCGACATTCCAGTTCTCAGCTCTATAGACAAGACCAATCTGTTTGCTGCGCATTTTGCAGCAAGCTCCGCGCTTCCAGATTGTGCATTACTACCTCATGCACCTGAGAGTATTGAACACAGATCTTCATTCGTACTCGTGCAGTTTCTAGAGTTTGAAATGATCTCAACACCAACAAATCCCCTGGACCAGATGATATTTCCCCATTAGTTTTGAAGAGGTGTTCTTCCAAGCTGGCATTACCATTGCTTAAGCTTTCCCATCTATCTTATTCTTCTGGACTCTTCCCGAGATTCGTACAGCCCATACCCAAAAGGGCGAGCCGTCGTCTCCTTCTTCGTACCGTACCCATAGCACTTACATCCATTATTTCCAAGGTCATGGAAACTCTAATCAATTCTCAGCTCAAGAAAATAGTTGGGCTTTCTATAGAGAGGGTTTTGATATTACTACACTACACTACTAAGAGTACATTGCACAAACATTATCTGTTATGCCGTTTCGACATTGTTTTAATTAATCACATACTTATAGGATACACGCGAAAGACCGCAGACCACTTTGAAATTGCCGCAGACGTTGCCTGCTTTTAGGTGTTATTAAATTAAAGTTCATAACACCAGCAAAGATGTAACATTTCATTCAATTATAGCAAAGTAGAGAAACTTTTACTGTGAGCTGCTAAAAACTTGGAACCTTAAAACTAAAATTTAAAGATCGTAAACGATAACTTTACAGATTGCTGAATACATATAGTCGTACGTTAATAAATTTAGTAAGACCGTTCATCCGATATAGCTGAAACTTTGGGTCGTGGTGGGGACGGTTGGGATGGATTAGAAAAAGGTCAGAAAACAGAAAACAAAAAACTAGCCAAATTATTCAAAATACATAATATATTTTCCGTTTATTGGTTAGAAACCCCGAATAAATATGAGAGGCTTGACAATTTCACACGCAAATGCCTTAAAAAAATTAAACGTGAAATTAAAAATATGTAGTGCAAAGTTTTAATTAGCTCCAGAGGAATTCCTTTACATGGGGCGAGCAAGAGTGTTCCATTAATTTTTGTCAGTAAATGTCCCAACTATCGGTCTTTGAGAAGAATACAAAATTTATTGTAGTCATACTTTTATGCTGAAAGATTTGTGGAATTCATAGCTGTCGCTGTTGAAGACAGACTGCTGTGTGGATCTATGCTAGCTCACAAGATCAGCTCGATCATTAAATTAATAAATCTTATTCTCTAGCACTGTTCTCTTTTATGATATGGCGAGCTTATCATTCAATTAGCAGCTGTAGCCGCTGCCATATGGTCGTGGTTTGTCGCATCAGAATTAAGCCAAACACTCTGGAACGACCGTTTAACCCCATATAGCGACATTGAATATGACGGAAGAGGTGACAATGAGAACATACGGCTTTGCTTTGCTTTATGTGATGCGAATGCTATGTAACATGCATTTTATTAGCATTGAGGAAGGCAAAGTTTTAGTTGCATTATATTGCATCAGAATACCGCAATAATAATTGACAGAGTCCAGTTCCAGATATAGGAAATAAAAGAGCCCGAGTCTGCATATAAAAATATGGAAAGAAAACAACTGCTGACAATTTGAGCGACTGTGGTGCAAAAAGATCTAAAATCTTTTATTTATGTGGGTAATAAAATGACGTCTGCCTCGAAAGAATTTTTCATTGAAACAGGCAGCGTGAAGTGATCGTTATTCATTCAATTAAAGGGTGTAGTGATGATGTTACAAGGCAGCCACACATCAGCAGAATAGGGAGGCATTCTGACTGGTGGAAGAGCTATTTAATCTCGACTAAGTCCCGGGTCTAGTTCCGAGTAAATTTAGGCTGGCGCAAGGCACTTAACAAAGCCAGTAAAAAATGATAATTTAGAAACCCCAAATCAGCCCCGTAAACACATATCCAAGACGACGTTTAATGCAATGCAAACGGCTAAACGAATTAGGAATTTTCTCAAGGAACGCCATCTGTTGCACAGCAATTAGTCCAAATGTTAAGCCAGACAGAAAAGTGTTCCATACATAAGGAAGGAGATATAACGTTGAGTAATTATCATGGTAAAATATTGTTGAGTACCGTGTATAAGATATTCTTCTCTAGTCTACAAGACAGGATAGCCCAATACGCTAAAGTCATAATTGTTTTCATACCAATGTGGCCTTAACGCATGCAATTCAACCCTTGGACAGTCGATGGAAGATTTCACTATACAATCTGTTAATAGACTCTAAAGACACTTATGATTGCATAACTGGAGTAGAACGGGGCAATATCATCATCATCATATTTGGCCCTACAACCGGTCTTCGGTCCTGGCCTCCCGCAAAAAATCTCCGGTCCCGATTTCGAGCCGATGTCATCCAGTTTGACATCCCTAATCTCTGGGCGTCCTGGTCTACGGCATCCTTTCAAGTTAAGCTTTTTCGGCATCGCTGTCGTGTTCCATAAATCCTACCGCAAAGGATTTTCCGAGCAGGATCCTATTTGTTTATGGGAGCTACGTTTCCTGCCCACCGGAGCTGATCGTGCTTAATATTCTTCACGATGTCGACATCGTGGTAACGCTCGTTGTTCTTATCATTGTCTCCGGAATTGTCATTCCCCAAATACGGGCCGAACAATTCTTCGTAAGACTTTTCTCTCGAACGCGACTAAAAGGTCAGAATGCTTCTGGCTAAGCACCCAGGTCTCGGATTCATATGTAAATACTGGTATGACCATTGTCTTATACACCAGCAGCTTGGATGTTATGGTCAAATTCCTGAATTTTAAGAGTCTTGACAGAATAAAGTAGGCTTTGTTGGCTTTGGCGAACCGTGCGCGTATTTCTGGTTCCATGCTGTTATCGGCTGCTACAGTTGACCCGACATAGTTAAAGGACGCGCTCAACTATTTTAATTGCGGCACCAATTTTCGGATCTTCTACTTGCAGACGTGGCCACCATTTTACTCTCATTTATGTGCAGCCCCAGATTTCGTGCCACCCGCTCGATCTGGATTAAAGCTTCCTGTACAGCTCTTTGGTTTCTACCAACGATGTCGATGTCGTTTGCATAAGCCAGTATCTGAATGGAGTTATAGTGGAATGTTCCTCTCGCTGTTACGTCACTTTCTCCAACGCCAGATTGAAGAGGACGCAGGGCAGTCGTCCATCCCCTTGTCAGAGCCCGTTATAGATGTTGAATGGGGTTGATAGTGATCCGGATATTTTTACTTGGTTTATAATATTGGCCATTGTCAACCTACAAAGTCGTGTCAGTTTATTTGGGATGCCGCTTTAAAGTCTATAAAAATATGGTATAGTGAGTTTTGAAACTCTAGACATTTTACCATCACCTGCCTAAGGGGTTAAATCTGGTCAGTTGTTGATTTGTCTTGGATGAAGCCACACTGGTATGGACCAATGATGATTTTAGAGTATGGGGCTTTCCTGTCTTGAAGGATAGAGGACAAAATCGTATAGGCCTTTTAGCATCATGTTTACATTCGTCATGGAACCAGTCGTTCCGATCTCTACAACTACTGCCTACGATGGAGTCAGAAGTACTTGTAATGACAGTATTCTCAAGGCGTGTCCATTTCACTTCTACATTTAGGGCGAGTCCTATCGCTTGACCGTAGTTGTTTCTGGTTTCTTCGTTTCGAAGGGCAGCCGTGTTGACTCGAATCTGATTCGCGAATGCAGTCTTTCGTGATGATGCAATCCGGACTCGGAGCACCAAACCAACAAGATAGTGGTCCGATTCGAAGTTGGCACCTCGGTACGTTCGTACCATCATCAGGTTCGGGTTGTGGTGGCGGTATGTCAACACGTGGTCTATCTGGTTGAGAGTGGCTCCATCAGAAGATGCCCAGGTGGCTTTGTAGATATTTTTACGCGTAAACGTGGTACTCGTAACGACCAAATTATTCCTGTCTGGCATCTCTATGACTCGTTTTCCATTGTCATTAGTGTTCCCGTGTAAGATATGGGTGCCAATGTACTGCCTGAATACTGGCTCCCTACCCACTTAAGGAAGCACTTTATACATGACAGTATATATCGAAGACTCAGGTGGCTTTGTAGATATTTTTACGCGTAAACGTGGTACTCGTAACGACCAAATTATTCCTGTCTGGCATCTCTATGACTCGTTTTCCATTGTCATTAGTGTTCCCGTGTAAGATATGGGTGCCAATGTACTGCCTGAATACTGGCTCCCTACCCACTTAAGGAAGCACTTTATACATGACAGTATATATCGAAGACTTAGGTGCTTAGCAAAAATCTCACAGGCTTCTTGGCCTCGAGAGAAAAGTCTTACAGAAAATTTTTGGTGCCGAATTTGAGGAAGGAGGCTCTATAATGACGAGTTATACGAGCTTTACGGCGATTTTGATGTTTGAAGAGAAAAAAGCTTGGTATATGCTCAGATGTAGTGTCGGTCCCCAACCTGTAAAGCTGTAAAGAGATAAATTTTTTGAACAGAAGTGTTGTGTAATAAAATGAAAAGACGGTAAAATTTTTTCATATTATATTTTTTTTCAGCCATTCATTCTGTAAAGAGCCATTTAATTATTGTGAAGCTTGTAAAACGAAAATTACAGCAATTATCATTACCACTATTTTAAGAACATGCTGCCACAGCGGGAATCGCAAATGGTGCGTTCGTGAATTGATAAAATGAAAAATTGCTGTGAAAACTGAAATGATATTTTATTTATCACTTCACAGCTTAACAGATCGGGATTCGAAAAGGACACAGCTGGAAAGGTTTTTTTGCGGTATGATATATGGAACACGATAGCGAGGCAGGCCACTTGTACACTAGAAGGATGGCGTAGACAAGGACGACCAGAGTTTCAGGATGCCAAACTGAAAGATATCGACTTGAAATCGTGACCGGTGTAAAGATAATGATGAATAGTTTCCTTGCTGCTGTTTTTTGCCAAATTTAGTAGATTTTTAAAAATCCATAAATTTTTTCACTTATCTCAGTCTATCTATACGTACATCATTTACAATCAGCTGTATACAAGTGAGAAACAATACAATTTCTCGATCCGAGGTACATCTTGAAGTATTCAATGTATAATATGTATAATGAGTGCGGAGCTCGCATCGGAAGCGTCTCATTTAGCAAATGTGTGAACTTATACCCGTCCATTTACAGCCACATGCCACATGATGTAAAATATTAGTTTGAACTTGACTTTGCTTTGTTTATAGCTTTAAGGTACACAGAATTAGATTCAATTACTTAAATGCATCCGACCAAGAGTGTGGGCTCAATTTGAATTTTACGAACGTAATAGAAATGAATTTTTAATTTCATGTTCAGGAAGAATAGTCTGCGTTTAACATGCTAATTCCTACAGTTACTTGTGGGTTATTTACGGTGAACATTCGTACAATAATTAGTGTGACAAAGTGCTGGTTGAATAAAACTTGAAATGGTTCTCTGTTGACAAAATTATTTGGAGAAAGAATTCAACAATCCAGGTAGAAGAGAAAAATTATATTTCTTATCATAATGTGAATCTAAATAGACTTCTCTTGGTAGAATAGATATTGGATATCGACTGTTAAGCAATAAGAAATGCAAAGAAAGTACATTTTAGCATTTATATCTGATACATTTGTCTACCTTCGGTTTTCGTAAACAAATTAAGTATTAGTCGAACCAACAGCCCTATACACTTAGTCGCATCGCTTCATGTGATGAGATAACTATCATATCACTTTTGGTATTTTCTAAATCGACTCATGTGATACGATAAATGACAGAGTGTATACTGTATACCTATCTGGCATGGCAAAGAGATTAATAATTATATAAATAATCAAATATTTAAAAACATGTGTGTAGTATTTTGAATCTATAAAGACTAAGAGAATATGGCGTAAAGCGATAGTTATCACACCAAACGATAAGTGTCGCTTCAATCGACTAACAGAATACCAAAATTTGATTATCACATCATGTGATGAATATCGCGACTATGGGTGTAACTTTTTAAACGATTCCACTTAATGGTTATCCGTTTTCACTAAAATTCCCCTCATTTTAGTTTTACTGTGGTTAGGTTAGGTTAAGGTGGCTGTCAGTGAAACCGAAACACTAAGACCAGTAATGGTCCATTGTGACACCACACGGATCAGGAAAAATTCCTTCCACCTACTCGGTGAACCAGTTAGAGCTTCGTATGAAGCGTAGGAGACTACCAATGTCAATGTTGATGAGATCATTAGAGTCGTTGTAGAAGAAAGCTCCCATATGGAGTTTACGCTTTTGGGAGATCGCTGGACAAGTACAGAGAGGATGGACGATGGTCTCCTACTCCTCCTCATCCATGAAACTTTTGCTGAATTCATTCGAGAAGACTTGAAGTCTTCCTGCATGCCTGTCTATGAGCCAGTGTCCAGTGGTGACACCTACAATGGAGGGGACCGTGACCGGGAAGTTTTTGTTGAAATGGACTTGCGGAATGGGATCCAGACTATATTCAGGATAGAGGAGTGACTAATTTCATTTTTGTTCCACTGGGAGATAGCATTATGGCGAGCAGCTACTTCCCTGCTGTAAATGTCGAGTGTCCAATGTCCAATGCGGCGGAGGGGGTTGTACGAAGTGCTCCGCTCATACATAGACTAGCTGATCTTTGGACTTTGCTACATTTGTCAATGCTTACTTTTCTATTTAAGCCAGTCCACCATACAGTCGCACCACCGTATAGAAGAGTAGGTCTTACTACCGTTGTGTATAGCCAATGGGGTTAAAGACCCCAAACGGCTACCAATGGCTTTTTTGCATGAGAAGAGTGGTATTCGGGTATTTTTTGGTGGGCGCCGTGGCTCAGTGGTAGTGCACATGGCTGCTGCGCAGGAGGTTTAGGTTCGAATCCCAGCAACACCAAAAAGTATTTTTCACGGTGTTCCACCTCTCGCGAATGGGTGACAAACGTTCCGAGAGTAATTAATACCTTGTCACGGAAAGCTTCTCAATTCGCCGTTCGGATCCGGCCTTAAATTGTAGGTCCCTTCCATTTGTGTCCGAAAAAATGTACATGCACAACACCAATGGTCGCGAGAAGCTAGGCCTTGGACCGCAATGGTTTGTCGCGCCAAATATTATTATTATTCGGGTATTTTCCTGAGACGGCAATAGCAACGTCATCTGATAACGATACCCTGCAGCCCTCACCTCTTAGACATGTCAGCAGTTCATTCACCGCTAAGTTCCATAGAAGGGGGGACAGGGGTTCCTCTGCAGACAGATCTTCTGGCAGACGACACGTCCAGCTTTGAATTAATAACCCTACTTTTGAGCAGAAGATTAATCAATGCGGTGGAGAGGGTCGTCAACCCTCAAGTTCGACAGCGCATCCGTAATCGCTGTATGTCTGTACGTCTGTATGTCTGTATGTCTGTATGTTTGTCTATATCCACTCTACAGCCTAGACGGCTGAGCTTACCGGGATCAAAATTCATACTTAAGCTTTTTACATAAATTGTGATTGGCCAGATGATTTTGAGGGAAATCTGACAGCCGGAAGTGACAGTTTACTTAGACAGTTTTTCGAGATTTTGCAAATAACTCAAAAAGTATAAGAAAACTGTTATGTGCAGAAAAAATTTAAAATAAAAATAAAAAAAAATAAAAAAAAAATTTGAAAAAAAAATTTATCATCGTGTTATGCCCACGCCTCGAATTTTTTGTTTTGTTTTCCACACACGCAGGGATAACCGACTTCGATCAATTGTGTATCTAAATATGTTTTTCATTTTGTTTGCTAAGGTATAGTTAACGAATAAGTTCTACAGGTTCCTCTCGTTTTTCTTCGTTTAGCTTAATCCTTTTCTTCCTTTTGGCTTCTATACTGATTTAAACACCTTATGCAAAATAAAAGGGATTAATCAATAGCTACTTATATCGTACAAGACCACACGTTGTTGTACGTAAGATAAATCTGACTACCAGTAAAGAAAACTGCTTCTTATGCTTCCATTTCCACACTTGTAATCAACTTCTAGGCTACGCATTTACCTGAAGCATTTTATTAGGACCAATTTTTGAGCTCCGGGTAATGTGCATGCAATCTCGTAAATAACATTGCCTACAAGTTCTGCCTAAGCCATTAATCTTCATTAACCACAAACACCGTATGATCACCTTTCAGCGATCATTATGATCCGGGTGGTGGGTACCTACACATTAAAATCATTTCGGACTACTTGTTCAACGGAACACATTAGTGCATTTTTCAGAGCCCGTCGTCACACCGCAGTGTTGCGGCATATTTTCATTCTGGAGTGCTACCGAACTACCTCGCTAACCACAGCTTGTAGTTCCAAATAAATCTTATAGCTCCTGACAGTTAATTAGCATACCGAGTGTTGCGTGCAAAATTTATGACTCTGGTCAGACGCGGCTGATCACCCCATCGGAGAGTTGAACCTCCCTGTGAACTCAGCTGTTCGATAATGTTAGAAGTCGAAGTGCTACTTTACCACTACACCTGCACTGCATTTACAGCAACTAGCTGCAAAATCTGTAAACACGCTTGACATTCAAACTGATCGTAGTTCTGTGGCCGTACTGATCACTGAGGTCGACAATGCCGGCGGAGCCACCCACAAGGCTTGTGGTATCTATTGCCGTCAGTGCCGCGCGATATGACGGATGATAATGATAATGATCGTTGCCGCCATACACCGAAGGTCAATCTCGCTGGAGGCTAAGGTACGAAATATTCCATCCTCAACGATCCGACTCGATATCGTCACTCGCTCGCTCATGTAATCTGTTCATGTTCGCTGTACTTACTCGGAGCTGTGCTCCGTTGATAAGCGCACAAATTGTCATCGGCCGGTGGCGCGCGTCGACGTCGACAGTGAGTGAGTGAGATCCAATCGAGTGAATGTCACTAATGTGAACGGGCGGCTGGCTGATCTTATAATTTTTCAATTAGTATTATGTTCGTTCTAAGCTATTCATTCGGAGGAGAAGACTTTGAACGACTCGAAGCGATTGCCATTCGCTGACCATCGTTCATCAGTTTAGTACTAAACTCGGAATTGGAATCTGTGCTGGTGTATGATCGAATTAATCCGACAAATTCTCCTCGACGGTAGTGTTCTCAGTTTTTGTAGTTCTACTGAAGTTTTACTGAAAATATCCCTAATATATTCAGTGCATCGACACGTGTGATTTGATATAAGATAGCTCCACTTAAAGCTCCGTTTCAATTTGTTTGTTCGGGTTGTGCGTCTGATCGGTCTGTGGAAAGCGTTAAGAGTTTTTCTTCGCGCTCTGTAAATGTGCTAAATTATTAAAGTGCGATTTTTTCAAGATCTTATTTATTTTTGTTGTTATAATTATACTGATACTGAAGGTACTTTTGAATTTATTGCAAATGAACGATGAGTGACACAACAATAGATCTTTTCAATTATACCACTTAGCGGATCGGACACAACAAAGCTTGTTTTTGAGAAAGGAGGGAAATCTTAAGTGAAATTGTAAGTCACCGACAATTAACGAAATTTTTACTTAACATAGTAAGTATTAGTACAAACTCTGGGTTTTGTGCAAAACAGTGCTTGTAATAAAAGTGACAAATTTTATCCTGTTATAATTTATATATTCTAAAAGCATTAAAGGAAGGTAAGGAAGTGAATGTCATTAAAACCGACTACAGCAAGGCTTTTGATAAAATATGACACCAAATTATTTACGTTAAACCGAAAGCTCTCGGTTTTACACCATTTTTCATTTCAAGGCTGAAATCGTACCTTGAGAAGCGCCAGTATAGGGTCCTATTCAGACCCCATTATCGCTACTTCAGGTGTACCTCAAGGCAGCCATCTCGGTCCACTTATCTTTGTTTTAACAATAAACGATGTTTCTCACATCATAAACGACTCAGATCTGTCTATTTAGACGGATGACATGAAAATAATCAAAACTATATCTATCCCCACCGATTCTCTGTTACTTCAAAACGACCTAAATTCATTCTTCACCTGGTGCAATAAAAACTTTTAGGAACTTAATGTTGCTAAATGTCAATCCATTAACTTCTCCCGCAAATGACTTGCCCCTCCTCCAGAACCTTTTATTTTTTCGGAACGAACCAGTTCACTCAGTCTCTTCTATTCGCGATCTGGGTATTATCTGTGACAGTGAGCTAAATCTCCGTTCCCACATTGATCAAATTATATATAAGGCGAATTCTTCTCTCGGTTTCATAAAACGATGGTCCAAAGAATTTTCGAGCCCTTATGTTACAAAATTCCATTACATTACCTTTTTCAGACCCCAGCTTGATCACCACTTGATTCCACGACACCCACTCCCTTAGAATTGAAGCTGTGCAGCGCACGTTTATCTGTTTTACCTTACGCTGTCGCCCATGGGCCGTCAACTATATATTAACACCCTACGAAAATCGGCTAAAATTAATTAACTTGCAAACCCTTAAAAAACGTTGCGAAGTCGCTTACATACTCTTCGTGCACCAATTATTAACTGGAACGATCGACTTCCCCGTACCATTGGAAATGATTTCCCTTGACACTAACCCACGTAACCTTAGGTCTGTACCGCTCTTTTGCCTCCCTCACCTCCAGACAAACTACTGCCATTTTTAACCAATCTCCAGATTGTTGTGACTGGCCAACAATGCACAGAACATCTTTGACTTTCATTCCAGTATATCCTCCCTTGTGTGGGCGCCGTGGCTTACATGGCTTGGAAAAGTACATAGCTACTGAGCAGAGTTCGTGGTTCGAAACCCAGCAACACCAACTATATTTGATATCGGATGCATGTATTTTTTTTTGATGCACTGGAAATCGAACTCTTTTTTTCCGATTGAGAGCCAACTGTCTAACCACTGCACCACATACTCTGACAGTGTTGCCGTGCACTGCATACAGACTTACTGTGAAAAGGGATCTTTTTAATTCCCTATACCTATATTAACTTCGCGTCGTTGTTTGTTTGTCGCTTGTCGCCAAATCTTGTGATCAATTTTGAACCCAATTTTTAAAGCCCGATTTTATTCAAACTTTGCGCACATGTGTATCAGCGTTGACAACACTTTCTTTTAAAATTTGGAAGGAATTAGGCCTCAGGGCCGAGTGACTTCCATATAAATTTTTTTTAAATTAGCCCGATTTTATTGAAACTTTACACACATGTTGTGTATCTCCAATTAGAGAATTTACATGAAAAATTGTAATTTTATGGGTTCTTTTTGTTTGTCTGTCTGTGAATGTTTTATTTGTAGGTTCCCCCCAGACTATAGTGCCACCTTAAGTATGTAAGTACAGGAAAGATAGCAGTAGTATGAGAACGCGAAGTGTTTCTACAGCGCGTGCTGTTGCGAATGAGCCGGGTAGGGCGCGAAGCTCCCCAGAACTTGTGGTTACTTAAAAGCTTACAATTTAAACAGTTTCGATAATATCTGCACACACACAGCTGTTTGTCAACAGACAACAACAAAACAAACACAACTACTTTTCAACAATGTTGTTATTACAGCGCTGACCGTTTCGCAGTCAACATCGGGCGGGTGATCATTCCCGGTAACAAGCTATGCAATGCAAAAGGCTGCTTTCAAATTAAATTCTTTTCTATACTTTTATTTACTGCATCGCAAAATAATCGAATACTCTGCAAATGGAATGTGCTTCTTTTCGACCGTGATAAAATAAACCTGCACTAAAGCTTTTTTTGTCATCTTCATTCTGGAATGGGTCACGTGATACCCACTCAAAAACCAAAGGTGTACATTGTCGTTTGTTTGATAATCAAATGATAATCCAGTTTTTTATGGCTTACAACAACAACAACAAGTTGCGGTTTTTTACAATAAATCGAATCGAGTTTAAGTGAAAATGCTATAGTGAATAATTGCGTTGCATTGTGCATAGCAATTGATACGAAAACATTCGTAAGATTCCTTATCGGAATGCAATTTGTATCACAACGCGATTATCACGTACTTGGGAGTGCTTGCTCTCCAAATGATACGTTTACACTTCCGATGTGTGATGTGTTGTTATCTTTTTCATTGTCTGCGATAGACACAATTGGATATTCTTTTCGAATTTGCTCAATGAGTAACAATAACTGCGGTATTGTAAAATGTGCAAATAAATTAGTTTTAAATTAATTAAACGGTTATTGTATTGTTGAATTAATTTATTATACGAATAATGTAACGAATGTAATAAAGAAAGTACTTTAAATTTTGTCGTCACATGCATATCAATATTCTATATAGAGTATGTGGATTGTTAATTGTTTTTTGTTTGTTTGTTAATTACGATAGTTTTTGTTATCATCTAGCCTTCAGAGTTCAGTTCATTTTCTAAAAAATAACATAAGAATCCTACATTATTAGATCAACTATTCTTGCTTGTAAGTTCTTTAAGAAACTGATCTATTTTTGATAAAATTGTTTGTCAAA
The DNA here is from genome assembly GCA_947095585.1 of Nephrocerus scutellatus. NCBI lineage: Eukaryota > Metazoa > Arthropoda > Insecta > Diptera > Pipunculidae > Nephrocerus > Nephrocerus scutellatus. The sequence goes on along the minus strand of OX352761.1, from coordinate 3,187,006 downwards.
GCAATAATAATAATAATAATATGAAATGATCTTTACGTTGATTTTTCAAAACCATCGGGAATCATTTTGAATTCGTTTCAATTAGCGTACCCATTAAAGATACGTTAAGTAAGTGGATGCAAAATATTGTACAAATAAATTATTTCACAACGAATAAAAGAAACACAAACTATTCACAAACATTCTAGAAACGAAGTTGCGTTATTGGTGGTGTAACTAATCATTAGACGATATTTATGCCACTTATAATACGGTTTACTAAAATATAAAATAAGTTCTTTGGAAAAGGCAAAAAAAAACTTGAGAACTGACTGAATTGTTCTTAGCAGTTCGACAAACCCTAGCCCAATTGGCTGATACTGCGAGTTAAAAAGATCTATTGTATCGTAGGGTATAACTAATCTAAGAGACTTCATAAGACCTTCATAATGAAGGATAGTATTTCCTTAGTGGCAGAGTTTCGCAGATCTGCCGACGAACATAATGTCTTGTGGAAAATACGTCTCCTTAACCAGATCAAACGTGGACAGTCACAGAGAATGTGCGCGGATGTTTAATCCTCCTCCAAGCAGAACCTATATTCCGTGTTTTGGCCCACATTAATTTTGCAAGCCACAGTGACCTGTGAGAAAGCTCACTAGCTTTCTGATTCTATCCTTGTCTAGACCTAGGATTTCTTTTAGAAAAAGGGCCTGATTAACCGCTTGAATTGTCTAAGCCCTTGGATTTTATCCCAGTGGGCTAGATGAAGTCTACCTTCTAATTTATTATTCAACTGTCTGCCACCACAGTAAGGTTCCGGTCCTAAGAAGGCAGATTTTGAACCAGCCCTGGCTAGTTCATTCGTTGCCTGCAATTCCCTGGTGACCCAACCGAGTTTTACCCTGTTAAGCCCTGCCAAGGGGTTGGAGTGCATCGTAGCAGCATTTAGAGTCCATTATGTTGGACAATGGCGCTTTCAGTGCTGCCTGACTATCTGAAAAAATATAAATCGTAGCGCCCTTACTAAAGTTTATCCTAACACAGGCCTCAATGGCATGGAGTTCCGCTTGGAAAACGGTGGGACTCATACTCTTTGGTATTGAGACTTTGTTGTTGGGTCCGAATACCCCAGATCCCACTCCAGAATCCATCTCAGATCCGTCTGTTTACTAGACCAGAAGTTTATTGCCCAGTGTTTGAGCACCATTAGACCTAATCTCCAATATTTTTACTTCAAATAACCTGCCGGAACAGTACTTCCTGGCCTTGGTCTCCGGGATAGTACAAAACATGTCTCTTTCAGGAATTAAGTCAGACATTTTCAGTTGTCCCACGTAGTCACCTGGCTTGTACCCATATTCTAGTTGCAGCTTGATAGCGCGGCCGTCTTCCTAATGAAGATTGGCAGGGGTGAAAGTCTTACAACAGCTTCTAATGCAGTCGTGTGGCAGGTGCACATGGCACCCGTTATACCTAGACAGACAATTCCTTGTAGCTTCTGAATCTTAATTACCGTTGTCCGTTCAAGAGCTTTCGGCCAGAATATGACGATTGCGTACGGGTCTCACCATCATGGCATACATACAATATATCATTTTTGGTTTAAGACCCCAAGTTCTTCCGTAGAGACGTCTACAAGCCCACAGGGCGCTAGTGGCACGTTCGATGGCGGACTTGACGTGACTCCGAGATATCTAACTTCACTGAAATACTCTAATGTAGTGCCTTTTATGATGATAGGTCCCAGCTCGGAAAATCTTCGTTTCGTGAAATGCACTAGAACGGTTTTGCATGTGTTGATGGAAAGACCCTTTGTAATGCACCATTCTGAGACGTGAAGTACGGCACCTAGCATGACATTTGTTATGGTCGTGATTTGCTTACCATTAATTATGATCGCGAAATCATCAGCATAACCAATGTCGATGTTGCCTGATCTATGCACATCGGTTTGTCTATTACGAGTGACCATAGAAGCGGAGATAGGAAGCCTCCTTGCGGGCCCACAGCTCACAGAGCTATTTCATTGGAACGAAAAGTTCCTTCTATCTTCAAAATTAGAGGTTGTATATTCTACATCGTCTAATCTGACACATGCGCGAGTTACGGATGGGTGTATGACAACACCGTCCGAACTTAGTGGAGACTTCGGCTGTTCAAAAACAGACTGAGGCATTGGAAGCAAATCAGCTTCTTGTGTTACAACGAGCTGCCCTACAGTAGAACCCAAGTTTTGAGATGCATCGGTCTGTTTTTGTTCAAATCAATTTTGATACCCACGCGTGTCCGAGAAAAAAGATCACCCATGACAGAGCCCGGTTTGCCATGGTAGGACTGGTTTAAACCACCAGGTATTCGAAGTTCGCTTACTAGTGACTACGCCCCGTAAGCCGTTCCACCTTGGTTTAGGATTACCATTGACTGAGGATAGGAATAGGACTAGTCTGTCGAACTTGTAGACTTAAGTCCCCGTACTCGCTTGAAACATGCACCTTTTTCGAAGTTTTAAGTTTAAGCTCAGCTAAATTAAATGTAACATTTTTACGTTTTTCTTTTCAGTTTCCCACTCGAGACTGATAACTAATTTCACTTCATAAATTAACGTCGTCAAAATGAAATTCAACTTTTTCTCGACTACACCTAGTGGCAATGATGCGGCCAAAGAAGCCGCAAGTAACAGCGATAAGTCTAGCATCGAACCACTCTCACCGAATCGCCACATTTATCGACAAGTAACCATCGAGGAGGAAGCCGACTCTTTGGATAGCGTTATCAGTAATCCAGATTCGTATCCAATAACGATATTTCCAAATCGTCCGAATAGTTTCTATGGCGTATCACCAAGCGGGAAGCCGTTTTTCAATCGTCAAAGCAGTTGCAGGTGAGTTGCGAAAGACAGCTAAGGCTAGTGATTTTTTTGCCTCGAAAAAGCACTCACTGAAATGACAAGAATTAAAATTTCAGTCTACATTGAAGGGTTGAAGGGTTGTGGTTTTTATATTTTTTATTTTTATTTTGTTGTTTTGGTGCACATTTGCATAAGTACGACCAACCAACCAGACATTAGTTCAAGTTTTGGCTTAAAACTTTGTTCAGTTTCATATCCTTTCTTTTGGTTGTTGCACGCCTTATATTCTGTTTATATTTTACAGGATTGTCTTCTTATCAAGAAGTACCGACCTACTTTAAAAATTTATTATTAAAATTAACACCTGTTCCAAATTAGATGATATAAATGGAAGTATGAAGAAATAATTAGAGCCTCTAACTTCCAAGCATGCTACAGATCAGCGCTTGAATAGAATAATATTTGAATACCATTTATTTATAGTTACTACCTTTATAGTTCTTTCTAATTAGTAGGACAAACAACTTGCAAGGTGAAGCATGTATTTAATTTTGTTTAAAATTGGCGCATTTGGATGGAATTAGTCTCAGCCACTTACTGATCGAACAAAGTCGACTCATCGCAGCTCTACAAGCCGTCTTTATTATTTCCTTGACTCGTATTCTTTCTTAAAGTCCTAAATGTTGTTCGTTGAATCCTTGTGATTTTTTTTCGAGGACTTAATTTCGTGTGCGATCTTCGACAATGCAAAAACTTACAGACGTTCGAGTTTATGACGATTTAGAGGAAGCGCCAAATGGCAGGGACGAGCACGGCATTCTGGCAAATCAGTTGCGCCGACAGTACCTGCGCGGTGTGTCGACTACAACCTCTCAAGCTGCAATATACTATGAAGCTTTGAAAGGATCAAGAAGCTCACTGGTGAAAGGGTGCGTAGTTTTGTTTTTCTTTGAATCTTTTGGATTGATTGAATTCTTGCTGCCATAATAATTGTGTATTGGTGTATGTTATGGTATTTTCCTTTTTAATTACCAATCGTTTGCTATATGAACAGTTAATTAATTCTTAACTTGACTAACGAGGAACAAAGTGTGTGTTTCCACATCTGTATGAGAAATTCAAGTCGTATGCTCATATACATCCCACCTTTACCTATCCTCACAAGCTGTGTTTAGCATTAGAAGAGTTTAAATCCGTTGAGCATGTGTATAAAAGACAAAATAAATCGTATCTTTGATGGACAGGTAACTTTGCATATAAGAACAAACTAGAAAACGTTAAGCCGTGTTAAAAAGCAAAAACTAATAATAATTGCTATCATTCAAGTGTTATCATAAGTAATCTATTCCAACCATAGATAAAGCGAAATAACCCAAGCACTGTCTCGTCTCTTTGTAGAGCGTTCTATTACGTGGTGCACCCACACACATTCTACTGTAGTAAAAACAGACAGACAGACAGTGATGGAAAACAATCATAACACTTTCCGCATGTGTGTGGAAGTGGAGTAGTTCACAACCTCCACGGCCATCTCTAACACGTTTACCAATTAAAATTCATTTTCCGAAACAAGTTTCCCTCTTTATTTTGAGGCATGCTCAACACCAAGTTGAGACCTATAATGGAATAGCATATGTGGGTGACTGACAGGCGGAAAAGCATCGGTGCACATCGAGCAAATTAAATTCATTCCAATGGTGTTAACTGTGTGTTAAGGGGTGTGCAAGATGATCACAGAACTTTGCAATAATTAATTATAAAATAAACTGACACTGGAAGTTAATAAGTGTCAAATTTAGAAACTTTTCAGAAAAATGTGCTGCGCTATTTGATACTGAATACTGAGTTTAGTTATTGTCAGCAATTATTGTTCCCTTCTGATGAACTTAAAGAGTTCGAAATGAAGGAACCCCAAAATTAATGTCTTGTAAAATTGGGATTCATACGAGCAGATTTGTTTTTTCAAAGTCATGTAGTAAGATGTTGCTCAATAAATTTAGAATGAAATGAAACGAATTAGCTCGAATGAAGTGAATGTATTGGAATCAGCTGATACTTCACTTTAACATTCTTTTATGGGATATATGGTAGCTCTATCAAGTTTATTGGTATCAGAACTAATAAATAGAGAACGATATACAGGGTGTCCCCTAATTCGTCAACAATAATTTGGAAAATGATTTTTGGGTATTTTCTAAGAAATAAATTGTTCTACAGTAAGGATCTATCTCGAATGTTGACATCATTTATCGGAGATTTAAGAAAAAAGCTTACGTTGGTTATGTTAACGAAAATTGCTGTGTTAATACTAATAGTAGAAACTTTGTTTAGGACCTTATATTTAGAAGAAATGCTAGCCTTTGTAACTGCGTTTAAATAAAGTTGATAGCTTATTTGAGTCTTCATATATCCAATTTCAATTCCTGTTCCATTTTTTTTGCCCAAGCTAATTTTTGATTTTTAGGTTAATTTTATCCAGAAAAAAGATCCGGAGCAAAGATCAGAATATTGTGTCAACTTCCCTGATTTACAACTAACACTACGCATATGTAATCTTCTAAAAATAAACTCCATGTGCAATCATGTACACGTAAATCGGACAAACCAGACGAATCGGTTTGTCAGTACATAACAGTGTAATCAGTCTACTGCTACTAAATGCCTAAAAGTATGCAATTCTTAATTCTATTTTAGTGCCTATTCTAGGCTAATACTTATTGCGTTAATAGGAGAACGTCCAGTTACATTTATACTCGCACGGAGACATCCACTACTAACTACTTTTCGTAACAATATGATAGCTTAACATAGCTTAACATTAGATTTTTAGTTCCAGAAATTTTTTTAGGCAATTTGAAAACCTGTTTAAGGTATGAAAGAGATGCAAGAATAGTACTCTACTCTTTCTTTCTCTTTTCATTTAAGCTTTTCGCCTTTCTCGGTTTTACTTTTTATTATTTAATAAATAAATTAAATAAATAAACAAAACAAACCTTATTATAACAACTAAGGACTTATTCTAAACAGATTAACGCAGTTGCTTGAAATGTGCTATGTTCGTCACGCCGAAATACATATGCGTTTTCAGTTATAGCTACGGAATTCCTCAGCAATTCAATTACCCCGTCAATATTCATAATTGCGCATGCGATCAAAATGCACCCCCCCTCACCGACTACCAAATTAGGCCCACTTGCCAGGCATCTGTACAGTTTCTCCTGCAGGCGTTTAATGCAAATTACAGGCGAGTTGGTGGCACTGGCTTCAGCCCATTAGAATAATATCGCCATTATTTGCATCGTGGGTTGTGTTACACCGCGACACAGTGACAATAGGCGACACACGATCTTGCTACCATATTGAAACGTTGGTGGGGTTGGGTGGGGTTAACTGGTAGTGAATACAGTGGTCAGACAAGCCGAACAATGTCCCATGGGCAATGCCAATTGAGTTAATTCGCAGAGTTCAAGCGTAAGCTGTGTGCGTGGGAGGTGAGTAAACACGCAGCTTGAGGCAAAGATCAGTAGGTTGAAAGTGTACATAGTGCAGCAGTTAATTGTGCGATTTGGTTACTTAATACGTTCTATAATTTTTCGCGTGACTGATCTATTTTTTATGTGTAATCGATAGTAATTTAAAAGTATTAGCAATCAAGATGATCAATTCCGCAGTTATTAGCGGTTGTTATACTGTATTAGGTAATTATGAAAATCGCTAACATTCCACAGAAGGCGTTTTAAATTCGTTCAAAATAGTGGTTGACGCTTAACATTGGAAAAGCCGACAAACAGTTAAACTTATCCTATGAATATACTGCAGTTATGCCATCAGTTGAATGCCTAGCGAAAGAAACTCTGAACTTGATCTTAAAATAGTTCATCTGATAACAATGTTTACCTGGCGATTCGGAATGGATTGTTCTGTTTTGCTGTTTGCTTATAAAGCATTTATTGCTTTCATAAAGATGATGAATTAATTTATTCTTTTTCATTGTGTTTGCCTTTTCGGGAACAATAAACTCGATGCGATTACTATAAGCATTTTTGGAAGCCTTTGTTGCCATGATTGGCTTTATTATTCTTTGTTCCGTAGACCATATAGTCTACAAATGGTAAACATATAAAAATGTCTATCACAGCTGCATGTTAAAAAAAATTTGCTAAATGGCGGTTTTTACAAATAACTCCTGTTAGTGAGTCTACGCAACTGATGAGAGTGCTGCACTACATGCTGCTTATTGGATTATTGGTTATGGTATTTATTTTTTAATATTTACTGAAATAAATAATTACATAAAACTATTTACAAATATTTGTAAATAGCCTCAGCCTCAGACACATGTCCATGAAGACTTGAAGTAGAGTGTCCATTACTTTCCAAGTTTCATTGCCATAAAGATTGACTGACTCACGTTGAAAATAGTTTGTGACGCAAAACACACGCCAAAATCTCTCTGCTCTTCAATACTCACGTCCTCCAAGAACAATGTCTTGGATTCGTTGCCTGCAATTCCCTGATGACCAGGGACCCAACCGAGTTTCACTCTGTTGTGACTGGCAAGAGATTGCAGTGCATCGGAGCAGTTTTTGATTGATAACGAGTCAATTAAGTTGGACGACAGCGCTTTAAATGCTGTCTGGCTATCTGGTCTCACCATAATTGAATACATCCAGTGTATCAGTTTAGGATTTAGACATCAAGTTCTGCCGTAGAGGCGTCTACTGGCCCACAGGGCCCTAATTGCGCGTTCGGTGGCGGACTTGATATGAGAATTACAGTCCTGCCAATTATCAAGGATGACGCTGAGTTATTTAACCTCACTGAAATAGTCTAACGTGGTACCTTTGATGACGATAGGACCAAAATTGAACAGTCTTCTTTTCTTCAAAGGCACTAAAACGGTTTTGCAAGGATTGATGGATAGTCCTTCTCTGCTGCACCATTATAAAACGAGTAGTAATACACACTAGTGTTAATTGTCCGCGTAACCAATGGCGATCTAGCCTAATCTGTTTAGATCGACTAGAAGATTGTCAAAGACGAGTGACCATAGAGGAAGATAAAGCACTCCTCTTTAAGGATAACCCTTAACTGCAGTCACATTGGTTAAGTCTTCGATACATCTGCGTCTGATTGCCCTTGTAATGGAGTCGTAGCCAGTGTTATCGAATGCATCCTCAATATCGAGGAAGGCACACTGGTTCACTCCTTGGAACGAAAAGTTGCTTCTATCTTCTTTACACGATAGTGAAGGGCCTCTTCTGTGCCGGGGGCTTTGAAAGATTTTAAAGAGCCTAACCATATTCGGTTAAGAGGAGGACTGAAGATTTTACCGGATAAACTATTTACCCTTCTGGTAATACAGACCCTTTTGTCAGATACGTTCAGTTACGTGTATAGTGTATGAGTAGACTAACCTAGGAAATGAACCTTGAGTAGGGTTTTTCTGATCCTCAACTAAGCTTATTGGATTCGTGCCGCTGCCGCATTTCGACAATGTTTTCGCAACATTTCCTCCATGTGGCACGTTTCGATTGTCTTAATTCCGAGTTGTACTCCATAAGGGCGAACCTATATTCGTCCCAACTCTTCGTGCATTTAGCAGAGTTGAAGAGTTTGCTAACTTTCTTCCTAAGCTTAGCCAGCGGGTCGTTCTACCAGGGAACGTTTCGTTTACAAAAGCTGGTTTAAGGGACACAGCTGTCATGATAGAAAAGGAGCAACACATAATTATGTTGATATGCTCCCTGTGGACTTATAAGATGTGCCAAGCATATCTACTTTGTAGAGGATAAGTCCGCGATATAGATTCCAGTCCGTGGACTTTGGATCATATCTAGAAGAAGCATGTGCCAGTTTTACGGGAAAGTCAAACGTGATGTGTTGATAGTCTGACAGCGAGGCTTCGTCGGACATATGACAGTTTTCAACCATGTTGGAGATAAATAGCCTTGTGAGACTGAGGTCAAGTACCTCTTCACGAATCGCATTTATGTTTATTTAATAAATATACATAGACTACTAATAAGATGTTCTAAAAGACCCCTTCTATTGAAGTCACTGTTACCATAGACCTAATGATGAGCATTTGCATCGCATCCTATAAGGTACTGGAGGTTTCTGTTACGGCAGTCCTGCTGGACCTCCAGTGTGGAATGTTGTCATCGCTCGGCAAATAATGCGGAAGCACACCTCGATGTTCTGTGTTTCCCACTCGGTTGGAACTTCAATCAGCAGAGCTATGAATTCTGTAATTGGAAGAAAGTTAATTCTCGTGTTAATGAAGCAGGCCGCCCTTGGTACTAATTCCCCGGTTTTGAAGATTAACTTTTTTCCCTAATTCCGTAGACCTTTAATAAGTCCGCTTATAACCCAAGGCTATTGGATGAGACCGGGGCTTATATTTTCCTCTGCGAACCGCTTATTATACTTATTCATATCAACAAAATCGCTAAGCATTTTCACTTCCTTTTACTTAGTAGTAAAGTGAAGTATAGTAATAATGACAATTTTCGAATCTACTGAGTCAGAAAAAGCGAAAAAATCTGTTTGTTTGTCTGTCTGTCTATGTCCACTATACAGCCAAGACAGCTGAATTGATGGGGATAAGAATTCCTATTAAAGCTTTTTACATAAATTGCGAGGTCCCACTTGATTTTGATTTCAATTTTTTTGAATTCATTTGATTTTTTGGTTTATGTTGAAACAAAAAATACGTAGATACATTAATCTGAGAAACAGTGAAAAAGTCTGAGAAAAAGATTAGTGTTTCAAGTAGAGTCCTGACAGGTCTCACACACGTCAACACGTGTCGCGTGGAAGTTAAGTCAACTTTCACGTAAAGGTCAACTTTTCGGAATATCACTTCACTTAATTGTTTTTTACAAAAAATTCGAATATAAGGCAATCTGTGGCTAATACACAGCACGTCATTAAAACGTGTCACATTAGAAACATAAAATATCCCAAGTTAAGTTAATAGCCAAACGCATGTCATGACAATTACTGCCGCATGTGGCTCATTGCTATGAACTCCACTCATGCTCCATTGTGATGTTTTATATCCACAACCCATTATGATCCACATTGTGAAAAGTCCAAGAATATTGTGGTATATCTTTAGGCTTGTGGCAACAAAATAAGAATTAAAATTTCCTATTACCGCTTATCTATTTTCATTGTCTACAACAGGTCTCGTAATTACCGGCCGGGAAGCATGCGCAAAATCCGTCGGCGAGCCGTTCTAAAAAATGGCGACTGCAATGTTCTACAAAAGAATTTGACTCGCCGTCGATTGCGCTTCTTGCAGGATATATACACGACTTTTGTGGACTCGCAATGGCGATGGACTTTGCTTGCATTCGCTCTCAGTTTTGTCCTGTCGTGGTTGTTCTTTGCTGTTCTTTGGTGGTTGATCATGTTCACCCATGGCGATCTGGAGGAGATGCACTTGCCGCATAATCAAGGTGAGTGAGTGATTGCATGCCGAATATTGAAAGAGTTTCCGATTTTATTTTGATCCTTGTCCGTAGAGGAAACAGGTTGGGAACCGTGCGTTTCAGCGATAAATTCGTTTACATCGTGCTTCCTGTTTTCCATCGAAACGCAACACACGATCGGCTATGGTGTACGAACGACGTCAGAGGAGTGTCCCGAAGCTATTTTCATGATGTGCTTCCAATCGATCTATGGAGTGATGTCGTCCGCTTTTATGGCTGGCATCGTTTTCGCAAAAATGACACGCGCCAAGCAGCGAGCACAGACGCTACTCTTCTCAAAGTATGCGGTCATCTGTCAGAGAGATGGATACCTGTCGCTGATGTTTCGTGTCGGTGATATGCGCAAGTCGCACATCATTGGTGCGAACGTAAGGGCACAACTGATCCGTATGCGCACCACAAAAGAAGGTGAAGTGATGACTCAACACTTCACTGAACTCGAAATTGGCACCGATGAATGCGGCTCCGACTTGTTCTTCATTTGGCCAATGGTGATCGAGCACAAGATCAACGAAAACTCACCGCTGTACAATATGTCGGCGACGGATTTGATTCAGGACAAGTTCGAGATTGTTGTCATTCTTGAGGGAACTGTGGAATCCACCGGACAGTCGACACAGGCTCGATCGAGTTACATCAACACCGAGATCCTCTGGGGACATCGTTTCGATCCAGTCGTTGTCTACAACAAGGATCGACAAGCTTATGAAATTGACTACAAGCGATTCAATGAGACAACGCAAGTGGACACCCCGCTCTGCAGTTCGCGTGAGCTCGGGGAATATTATAAAATTCAAGATGGCTTCAGAACACCTGGTGAGGATAAATGTTAATATTAAATATTGTTGTTCGTGCTGGTTTTGTTCTTTGTAATTGTTTATCTTTTGTTTTTAATGTCAAAACACAGATACCACATTCGCAATGCGTCAAATGTCTTTTAATCAATCTGAGCCTGCTTCCTAAAGTTGAACGAACCAATGGATAGAAAAAATGCGAAGGAATAGAAAATAGTTTTAAGGCTTTTATTTCAATTATAGTTGAATTGAACTTTGTTGATCAATTGGAAAAGTCATTTAATTGTTGAATGTCCCCTGTACTGTGCTGTCTACATTTCATTATCTTGAAAATGTACAAAATATTTTTTTTGTGTTGTACTTAGTAAGTGTGTCTTGGCAGTATCCTACCAATAGAAGAATTAATTTCTTTCTTTCTTGTAAATTTGATTTTCAGAAACAGGGTACAACGCGCATCAAGATCAATTCCAACATAATCGGAACTCAAACGCTTCCACAGCATCCGCCGCATCCAAACGAAGCTACACAATCGTAACAACAGGATAACCAATTTGAAGACATCTATTATCAAGAGAATGTCTAAAATTAAGCTTAGACCAAATAAAAAAATAACTTTTAAGTAATTTGGTATGAAGAGCATTCAATGCCCCTCGGAAAATTTTGTACAATTATGTGAATTAATTTTTCTATAGCTTTAATAAGTTAACTGTTATTGTATAATTTATAAGAAATTATGTTACATAAAAAGTAAGCGTATTTCACTGTTGTGCGTTTAACTAATCTTGTGTCTCACGAATAGTACGAAGAATTCACAATAAGCTTGTAATTTTAAGAAATCTCATTTTTTTAAAATGTGACCAGGAAACACGCGTCACCTATTAAATCCTCACTTTCCGTGGCTGGCGGACTGGCTGGCTGGCAGGTCAGATCTTGTGATAAATTTTACACCAACTTCCCAAAGCCCGATTTTATTGAAATTGTGAACACATGTATACTACCGGTGACAATACTTTCTATTAAAATTTGAGAGTGATCGGACAGCGGGTTCGGGGGACTCCCATACAATATTTTTTTCCATATAGCGGCATCAGATCATGTCATACTATGATGACTGTGTTCGGTGTGCGTGGTGCACTGTGAGCGTCGCTGCTTGCGTTACGATTGGGGTTGTTTTGTTGTTAGGTGCAGTGCTTCGCACGTGTATTTTTTCAGCATTTATAGTGGAATTCAGCATACTTTTGGTTATTGTAGAATTTAAATGAAAAATGGGTTTATGGGACCACGTGGTGGCCGCTGGTAATTTTCCTTCAACACAGAAAAGCTAAATGATCAGGCTAGTCTAAATTATTACGGAACCCCAAATGAGGCTCGGATACACTGATGAACGACGACGACCACTGCAATGAAAACGGCTAAATGATTTAAGAATTTTCTCGTGGAACGTATATGTATTACAGCTGTCATGCAAGACATCATGTGCTTGGGGTGGGGTTTCTAGTCAGCAAAAGAATGAAACCCAGTGTTATCGGCTTTAAAGCAGTATATTAATGGCTATGTACCCTTTGCGTTCGATGCAGATTTAAACACATAAGCCTCATAATAGCTCACGCACCTACAGAGGTTTCCCCAGATGATGAAAAATAAGAATTCATTAAATCAGTCGAACGGGAACTCCATGCCTGCCTTCAGTATGATGTAAAAATCATTCTTGGGGATATGAATGCCAAAATAGGTAGGGAGCCAGTATTCAGGTAGCACATTGGCACCCGTAGGTTATAAGAAACCCAAATGACAATGGACAACGAATCATAGAGATCCACAAAGCCACCTGGTTATCTCGTGATGGAGCCACTCACAACCAGACAGATAGTGTTGATATACCACCGCCACAACACGAACCTGATGACGGTACGAACGTACTGATGTGCCAACGTCGACTCGGACCACTATCTTGTTAGTAATGTGCTGCGAGCGCTACCGACTAGCGACTGAACGTAAGAATGTTACGAACCGAGCAATGGAACAATCTCAAAGAACGCAGGCATGCAAAAATGTATATAACGAGATCAGAAGACATGAAAAATTAGTTCACCGCCGAAAGAAAGCAGCCTTGGTGAAGAATCTCGTCCGGGAAGTAGGACTGTACAGAGAGCGATGACCGCACCAGACGCGGGAGTTCTACCAAAGAGTCCGCGGTATGGCGCAATATACAGCGCGTTTAACATACTGCAAAGACAAGGAGGGTAATCTGATAGCGGATCTCAAAGGCATCTTGGTGCGATGGGAAGAGCACTTTCATGATTTGCTAAATGGGCAGCTAACTGAGGAATTGGGGGCTCCACCAATGACTGAAGACCACACCATGCTGCTGCCACCAAGCAGAGACGAAGTTAGCGGAGCTAAAAAAAATAATTATTCCCTGGGATTAGATAGTATCCCAGTGGTGCTGATTTAAACAGGAGATCCCGCAATACATCAAGCAATTCATGAAATAAAAGTGCAAGTATGGGGAAAGAAGCGATGCCAGTAAACTGGCGAAGAGGCATCCTGTCCCCCCTATATAAGAAATGAGATATCACAACCTGCATCAATAATTGTCGTGGTATAACGTTGTTGAGCACCGCGTATACGATTTTCTCCTCTATCCTTAAAGACAGGGGTGGAATCGGCTAAGGCGATAGTTGACTGTCACTGTTTTGATTTTCAGTTTTGATTATCAACTTTTCTTTGTTCTGCGTAAAGTGATCGCTAAAAATTTAGACCCATCGGTGCAGCCCAATCAGCCCAACTTATCGTTGGCAAGCACTACCTCCAAGAACATTTTGAGTTGCAGCCAGTAAAATGATAGGTGGAATATGTGTTGATCTAATTCCTGGTGGTAAATTGAGCTACCGCAAAACACACAGAAACGTTTCTTTGTTTAGTCGAAAATATGTAATTTATATGTCGACAAAAATTAAACAAAATGTATGTAAGTGACACCTAAAAGGCTGTCACCTACAAACCATAGCAAAAAAGTGAAAGTCAATTTGATAATCAGCTTAAGTGAAGCAAAAGCATTTATTTTGATGATCAACAATCAACTATCGCCTTAGCCGATTCCATCCCAGGATAGCCCCGTACGCTAAAGTCATCATTGGTTCATTCCAGTGTGGCTTCATCCCAGGCAGGTGGTGGAAAAATATCTAGAGCTTTCAAGCTCACTACACCATCTTTTTATAGACTTTAAAGCCGCCTATGATAGCATTGCCAGAGTAGAACTTTATAAAGCCATGAGAGATTTCGGCAACCCAAATAAGCTGAAACGACTATGTAGGTTGCCATGATCAATGTTGTAAGTCAAGTGAAAATATCCGGATCACCATCAAGCCAATTCAACATATATAACGGTCTCAGACAAGGGGATGGACTGGCCTGCGTCCTTTTCCACCTGGCTTTGAAGAAGTGATCCGAGAATCTGACGCAACGGCGAGAGGAACAACCCTCTATAAGTTCATTCAGATACTGGCTTACGCAGGCGACATTGACATCGTTGGTAGAAACCAAAGAGCTGTACAGGAAGCTTTTATGCAGATCGAGCAGGCGGCACGAAATCTGGGGCTGCACATAAATGACTACATGGTGGCAACGTCTGTTAGTAGAAAGTCCAACATTGGTCCGTCAATTTAAATAGTGGAGCAAGAATTTGAAGAAGTGGAATATTTTAACTATCTCAGGTCAACTGTAGCAGCCGATAACAGCATGGAACCAGAAATACGCGCACGGTTGCTTAAAGCCAATAAAGCCGACTATAGTCTGACAAGACAATTCAAATCCAGGAACTTAAGCATAACATCCAAGCTGCTGGTATATAAGATAGACCCGAAGACTCTACAATGATTCTTGACTTCGTAAAGAAAATTAAGCTTGGTATGCTCTGATTGGCACGGTACCTAGTTCGCATGAGTGAAGAGGATCCTGCTCGGAAAGTCCGTTGCACGAGCATGACGAAGACTATGGCGCCCAGAGTTAAGGGATGTCAAACTTAATGACATCGACTCGAAATCGGGACCGGTTTTTATTACATCATTAGAATAGGTCTCATTTGGGTTTGAACTGACGAAAAATGCGCAATATTTGTGAAACGTCTTCGCAAAAATCTCACCATTTTGGTAGTGGATTTTCACAATTTCTATGCGTTGTGCGTCCGCGTAATTCTCTGTAACAAAAATTCAATGTTCAGACATGACAGCTGTCAAACAATTACGCTGTATTTCTAACACAAAAATGGTGCTAAATTGAAAATTTACGGTTTTAATGAGAGTGAGCCATTGTGCCTAATTGCACAAAACTGAGATCTTTCATTAGAGTTATCTGATGGGAAAATTTAAGAAATAGTAAAAAAAGACTCAGTGAGATTTGAACCTATGCCTGTACAAAATCGAGAAAAAATGAAATGAAGAGCCTCAAGGAAGTTTTGAACACCTTCTTCCATCCAGTTCTCTAACCGACAGAACATAGAGCACATAGCAATGGGTTGCTTTTTACAAAATCCAAGTTAGTGTCATTATCGTTCTTATTCTGTTTATCATTGGTTTTGTGTATTTTAAGCTTTTTAGAACTCACTGTCTCTATTTTTTCTATATCCCAAAGATACCAAAACGTTACCCTTTTTGGTTTATTGTGTAGCCGTTTTCGAAAAAGCTTCCTCGATTTGTTGTTTCAAGTTGGGTGCCGTAAGTTGCTACTCCATTAGTCTAATCCAATAATTTTTTTTAACCGAAGCGAAGTAAAGCTCCACTAAATTTAAGAACTGACATACTTTTCCAAGATGTCATTAACTATTTATTTAAACTTTAGGCAAAAGACACAGCTCCATTTTTTTTTGCTAAAAGATAACACTTTTTACTTTGTTGGAGTAGCTCTTAGTTGTGTAATCATTTGATTAAAAATCCTTTTAAATATTCCTTTAAAATTTCTCCAGTTTGATAGCAATAATGTGAGATCTCTGAAGCCATTGCATAGATAATAATCAACATTTGAGCAACTCTGATGCAAGCGCAAGAGGAGAAATTCTCATCATTTATAGTGCAGCATATCTGCCGCACATTTGTCGTCGTCGTCTTCGTCGAGAAGATAATAATTATTCAACTTAATGGACTACTCGCCTGTCGAAAAGAGACCGCCACACAAGAATTCAACACAATGTCCAAATAATCGCACTCAATTAAAATTGCGATTAAACCTTTTTTTGAAACATGGTATCAGCAGTTTGGATTAATGCGCTTGAAAAATTTGTTTAATTAATTAATGTGTCAACATTTTTAATGTAAGAACACGCTGCACAAGAGGTTTGGTAGGAGAGGCATGTGTGTGTGTTGCTTTGTGTTTGCCGTCGTCCAATTTAATTAAAAAAGGTGCACTTGCGTTGTTTAAACTTTTCGGGTTAAAATAACAGATTGATTTCTCCACGCATGCACTTTTTGTGTCTTTAACAAAGCTAACACTCAAGTCTCCATGGATCACTCAGAACGACCTCAAACCACTTATCAGATAAAGGCGACTTTTGAAATTTTAAAGCAACAATGAAACTCGACGGCAGGTCTTTAATATTTCTCAACAATCCAACTTAACAAGTAATTATTCGTTACATGTTTATCGCAAGGCTATTAACAACAGCTACTAATAATCATGTGTTGCCTTGTAGGAACTGCAACAAATTTATTAGTGGTTAGTTTTGTTATAAGTGATATACCCCACACAAGGTTGTGCGCGCGCACGATTTGAAATTTTTATCAGAAAAAGAATTGCTGAACCGGAACGACATTACTCATAAAAACGAATATATTGTTCAAAACGTGAACCATTTGGTGCTCCTCGCCTCGCCCAACTAAGCTGCAATAAAAAGGAAGGAAACAAACCAAAACAAAATCTGAAAAGATACCATTTTCAGGCCAAAACAAAATTAGTCAATTAAATTTTATAAACTGCGGGCATTCCCATACGTTTCATATGTATCTGTTGCGGTAAAGGGTTGTAACATGGAGTCCGTAACACAATAAGACATGCATTGTCCAGAAAGAGCCGAAAACTGAGCAGAAGTGTGCTGGAGGTGAGGTGACTTACATTATTCAAACAGACGTACACAAACTCACACACACACACTGCTGTAAACCTCTTATCATTTCGAGGTCTATCGGCTGCAGATTTTGCGGTCAGTTACCAGAACTTTCGTGCATAGAGAAATAATGGATTCACAATCTCCGTCTTCATCGGTTGCAAAAGATGAAAGGAGCACAGATTGTAGGAATAGAAGCAGGAAATAACTGGATCGGCTATATTGTCGATCAAACACCAGCTAATTAATAAACGAAAACATTGTACGGTGGGAAGGTCGATCGGTTGTCCGTTTGATATCAAGAGCCCTGTTAGCCCGCAGGCGTGTGCCGCTCAAAAGATTTATTTATTTATTTTTATATATTAGCAATTTTCGGAGGTTCCACACTCTACGCAAGGAATCAAAAGAATTAAAACCGAATCAGCCCACAGCCCAAGACGAATGGTTTTTTTGACGCAGTCAGTGAAGATCCATAATTTTTATGACAATAGCAAAAATTAATATCTCTAACTTGTATTTAATTGAAATATGAAAATTGTGCTCGTATGAAAAATGCGAGACAAATTTGACATTATCCAAGAATGGAACAGACTGGGAAAATGCCATCTTTAAGCCAAAAAGGGTAGGCTGTGTTGGATACATGGCCGTGGGTTTTGAGCGTGACTTCTGCCCGGGGCGAAAGAAAATACAACAAAGATCTTCTTGTCTGTGGGTTGAATACACGAACGGACATCTCAAAATCACAGAATGGCATAGTTCTAATATTTCAGAACTTAATGACCATATCCCAGACTTTCCATAGGAACAAATCCTATAGTCAAACATTAGTCCTACATACCGAATTTCATCTTGAGAAATTGCTTAGTTCTCAAAATTCCAGACCCTAATGACTATATCCAAGAATTGATAAAGAAGTTTACTTACAATTAACATGGGACATTACAGTATCTCACAAGAGAGTCTCATGTCGAGTGTGTTTATATGGAACATAACAGTGTAACATTTAACATTCAACTTTTTGAACATGTACCCCGTCAACCTTGCAGTGAGACGTTGTCACGTCAAAAGGTGCATTTTTCATGTGAAACTGGGACTACAAAAAGGATTTCAAGCTTGTTATGTTTATACGGAACAGCGTGTAATTTTTCTGAGGCAGAATGAAGAAATTAAATTTAACGACTGGTAATGAAGGGTCTTCTGCACTGTATTTTTCAAGTGATCGATTTCACGCAACCCATATATAGGTTCCATTTGCGATGTAATCAATGCGTTAACTAAAAGCACAAAACCCGAATTTCATGCACAGCACAGTACTCTGTGATTATTTTGAATTATTTGCATCAACGAGGTACTTAGGGTTCATTAAGTTTTTCGATTGCTTTACACATAAATTCTTGCTCACGCACTTGTCGACTTTGCAAGGTTTATTCAGAAGCGCAAATTCGGCATTGGCTCTGCGAGTGCGAGTAGAAGCCAATGGCGTGGCTAGACGGCGTTTCGACTCAAGCGGCAAATTATTGTTATTGGCGGTTCCATAATATAGTGTAGAGCTATTCCACGACGTTGGTGTTACAAGATATGAGTATCAAAACAATATTTTGAGAACATTTTTGCGTATCTATAAATATTCCAAAATCAGTCAACCAATGATTTTTGATGTTAGTAACTGGAGAGAAATCCTTTCAAGATTACTAGACAATAAATGTAAAAGGATTTTCTGCATAATTGCTGTGAAAAAAAGATGTGGTCAGAGATCTTGAATACATACTCAGGGTCACTTTGATGAATAGTGGCGGTAAGACACCGCTAGCACGACTAGGAGTTGTAGTGAAGAGGGAATGACATGTAATATTAATCTAAAACACCGATATTACTGGTGAATCTATAGTTTTTTGACTAGACAATTCCGGACTATTATCTAGTGTAACATTAAACTGTAACATGGCGCTTGTCAAAGCAAATTTCAAAAAAAAAATCCTTTGTCAGTTTAACAAAAAAAGTAATGCGTATAGCAGACAGCCATATTCTTATGATAAATAAAATAAAATGTATTCTTTACTTCTACAATTGTTTAAAGTATTACCAACTAAGTTATTTCAAAAAACAAAAACAAATAACACGAAAATGGCAAATCTTCATCAAAAACCTGAATTTGAAATTACTCCAGAGTTTTTTGTAGTTTTTCCCTGGCCATGATCCATTGATTAAAGCATATGGACTCGTGTCGTTTTAGTTTCCCGATCGTTTTCCAAATCGTTTTTTTCTAGGTAGCGTGGAAGGTTAAAAATAACCTCAAATCAGTCAAAAACACAGACAAATATGGGTCAAGTCAAGTTAAAAAAAAGTTTTTGTAAAAGCAAGGCATTAACCTGAAAAAATCCAAATTCAGATTTTAGTCATTTCCCTGCGATCAAGAAAACTATCAGCCATACTGGGTAATAAATTTAAATTATAATCATGGCGTAGTTGTTAACACCACACGAAATTGAATATCACACTGCGAAGGATATTTAATAAAATCCGAATGCACCTCCTCCAATAAATTATTGTGCCTTAGTCGTCTTCAACAACAACAGCCACAGCTAAATAATTACAACGTTTCCCGTGGACAAAGTGGAAAATTATAGAGTTCCGTAAATCGTAGTCGTCGCCGTCTTCTTCATCGTTAGAGGTAAAATAAGAGTGTTCCCGATGCAGCGCCGCTCCCGTCTGCCTCGGGCGAATGCATAATAATATTACTTCCTGATATCCATGAACGACGAGATGTGTGCGCATACAAATCATAAAGAACCAAAATCTTTGAGCGTGCGTGCATCCTAGCTTGAACATCATGTGAACATTTTTCTGTGGCGCCTTACAACCATCCGCAGCTTTTGATGGCGGCAAAAAGTTTTTGCTTAGAAATAGAAAAAAATTAAAAATCTAGAAAACCCGTAATTCTGATGGGTCTTCTCAGTTCGCAATTACGTACTCACACATCTAGTAAGCGATCTGCGCAAGCGTGCAGCTCTTTACTAATATCATAGGCTCCGCCGTTCAGCCGTTGTTTCCGTATACATATTTAGTACCCATTTGCTATGTAACATATGTGGCGCGAATATGCGAATATGCGGTTAAGCGGTTGATGCCATATATGGCGCGCCACCTGGTTGTTTCACATAAATCTCTTCTTCTGTGGTCGCGCGTTCAGTCTCTGTATGTCGAGCGGTTGGTGCAATTGGTAATTGATTTAAATGCGTTGTCGCATGTTCTGTTGGTGCTAGAGCTCTTCGTCGTCCACCTTCACCTTTGTCATAGCTATCGACGTTTTCGTTTATGTTATTGTAGTTTATAGATAGAAGGAGTTATTACCAGCAACTAAACTAGTTTCAAATTGCTTCGTTCCAATAGATATCTTCAGCAGGATAACTCTGTAGAGTCCACTTTCACTCAATCTCTAGAATCTATCACTGAATGATTCTTTATCAGAATTTGCAGTTGGATAAAGATATATATTTATATATGATCTGTTATAGTAATAATGATTTTCTCTTTGCTATAGCCTGAAAGGAACTCCTGATCTTTTGCACTTTATTTTATTAGTGAATAATTATACCTGGAAAGGTATATATACCTGTTCCCCATCGTGTGTTCGAAGATTGTCAACTTCGTTTTAGATATACCTATCATTCTTTGCGCAGAAGAGGTATAGCCGATAAACTAATAGCTATTATTAAAGCAACCTATGATGACTCTAAATGTCATGTGCTGCATTGAGGAAAGCTGTCAGAGGAATTCGAGATCGTAAGTGGGATACGACACGCCGATACTTTTTTTGTTGGTGATTAGCGATGTTCTTCGCGCAGCTTTATCTCCTGGAAACGGAGGAATTCGTTGGACTCTTACATCTCAACTCAAACATATGGACTACGCTGACGATGCTTGTTTACTCTCATACAGGATTATGGAGCTGCACCAAATGACAAAATGACAACAAATGTGGAAAGGGAGGCAAATGTTGCGGGTTTGAAGAATAATACTGCCAACACAATAATAATCAACCTTGGCACTTAATCAGTAACTCAAGTTAACATTGTTGGACAACTGGTAGAGGGAGTAGAGTGTTTCCAATATCTTGGGAGTATTTTGTCTCGACTGAAGGTGGAACCGAATAGGACATTGTCAAACGAATCGGCAAACAAAATCAGTGTTTGGAATGGATGTCCATGATATGGTGAAGCAATGCGATCAGCTTAAACACCAAGCTGCGACTGTTCCGTTTAAATTTTGAATCTGTGCTATTGTATGGGTGACCGCTACTATTACAAAAAGATTACAAACGTTCGTAAATAGGTACCTACGGAACATCTTAAGGGCTTTCTGGTCTACCCGTATCTCTAACGAACATCTTTACCAGAGAACGGGTCAGGAAACAATAGGCACAACCTTCCAACGACGGAAGTGGAAGTGGATTGGTCATACACTCCGAAAAGCGGACAGTTCCTTAGCAACTACGCAATGCAATGGAATCCGTTATCTCAGGATGGTAGAAGAAAGGGTCGTCCGAGAAAAACATGGCGCAGTACAGTTGAGGAGGAGTCACGGAAATTTGGGAAGAGTTGGAGAGAGCTGAAGCTCATTGTCAGGAACCGCACGCGATGGTGCGTGCGTAGGAGTAGTAGAGGACCTATGACCCACAAGGGGATATAGGACATAAGTAAGTAGTAAGTTCTTAAAGACAAACAAGACAGACAACAAAGAAAACAAAAATCTCTTAAACGCTAAGGAGCAAAAACCCATTCAACTGCTGTTATTTTTGGAAGTTGAGAGAACGTCAAGTTGACGTCAATCGGCAGATTGTCAACTTCCCGAAATCGAAAGTTGGCCACTAAACTTTGACTGGAGAAAATCGATTTGGAAAGCTGAACAAAATCCTTAAGTTTAAAGTTAACTTCGTGTGAACAAAATGGCCATTAAGGAGTTCATTGTGAATAGGATAGTTAGTTAGCTGTGTTTTTATTAATTAAAAATATAATCAGCTCTGGTAGAGCTCCTTACGTTCTCCTTTCCTCTATAAAATTACAAATATACTACACTTGGATTTAACGGAACAATCAGTAATAACAGAGTCATCAGAAAAACTACGAAACGGAGCTTTTTGATGCCTCTTAACGACTCAGCAGATCCTTCAGCCACGTTTGGGCGAATAAGTATGATAAGCAGTCCTGCAAGTTTGGGTTACCCCGGTGCCGATGTATTTCGCAGTTTCGAAATTGAATAATTGGCGCTTGTTTACCACTTCATATGATCAAATGACTGTTATCAATGAATAATTATGGGGAGGTCAAAAAAGAATGAACACGATGGTCAGCAACCCGCCAAAGAGGAACGATGGGGTATAGCAGGAATAAATTAGGTACTTTTATATTCTGAACTGGATTATGCAAAATTTTTTCTGTGTCCATTCGTCTGTGACTTCTCCTGTCTTCACTTTGGAGCCTTAAAAGATGAAGATGAAACACCGTTTGTCTGTACTACGATGCCGATGCAAACATGTATGAGGATGCATTTTTTTCGCTTGTGAAATACGCGAATGGATGCGATTTTCTGAGGATGTGATATACAACTTAAGTTAAAAATTATAAGTATGAAGAATATTTACATTTCGGTATGTAGTCTATGCCAACATATTATGTATTTTGGAAAACATCTGAACAAAAAACGTGCCTTTAACAAGGATCATGCAAGAGGATTTGTAAGTGCTTGTTACCCGATGGTGCGGTGTTTTCCTTCGTCGAATGCACTTGGTATGCGTACCCGGAGAGTTAAGTTAATTCCATGTGACATTATTTCTGAGAAGCAGATTAAGCACACACAACAGCCCACGGTTGTGAAATTTTAAAACGTTGCCAAGACAAAAATGACCAAATAATCAGCAAAAATGGAGAACCAATTTTGACAACGCGCAGTCGTCTTTCACTTCCAATCCACCGAAGCAGCTCACTCAATATCAGAATAATTAATCACGCATGTTATCGGAAGGCCTTTTGTGTTTTTTTTTTCATAATGGTTTTATTTCCATATTAAAATTGCAAGTTAACTCAGAGATTACTGAGTAACTCTTTCAAGAATATTTTAATTGTTAGTGCGACAAATTGTATATAGGTCTTGCATATTTTAAGAAAATCAGTTTAATGCAATTACTTTTGTTTCCGAATTAGAGACTTATGGCTTTTCTTATATTAGGTTTTCTTATAGTAAATACAACATAATAAACTTCAAATATAATTCCGAATTCAATTGGTGGCAAGCAAATTTTACTTGGCAATTATTACTCCCATATTCGGTTGTAAATTCCTTGACTGATTTATTGAGCACGAAACCTCAAACCTTGCTCAATGAAGTGAATTTCATTTGTCATTTATTGTTCATTTAAAATGCATATATGCAGACGTTTAAATGCTCTGCTCGTGATCTACTCTTTTGAGAGGCCAACACCGATAATTGGCTTTAAGGCACATAAGCGGCGCATTCATTCATCTGTATCGGTGTTGTCCATCTTGCCGTTTAAAATCAGTAAAAACAATTCGATTTCATCATCAACATCATAAATAGCAGCAGTAGAAGCAGCTTCGAGTACGTACTTTGAACTAAAGTTGCATTCAACGTGATCACACATACATACTCTTAAATTTTTGAAATTCACTTTAATTCTAAAATGCAGAGCCGGGACAATAAACTTCGCCAACGACTGGTGAGTTGGATTTCGTGTGTTGACAATGTCAACCTTGCGCCGATTTCCATAAAATCATAAACCGAAGATTCCAAATAAATCCGTAATTGGATTAGCTTGGCCCATTGGATAGATTGGAAGTATATGACTGGTTCCATGTATAAAGTGGTCTCAGCCAGCAGTGCACGGACCACAGAAATGATGAGCGTTCCCAAATCGAATAAATCATAAATTAAGCAGCAAAAAATATGAATTGGCTTTGGCAATCGTTGCAAATACATTTCGTCACAATTTGTTATTAATGGTGGTTGTTGGTAGTGTACTGTGTGCAGTGCAGCATACGCGGTATGTATCTTGTTGCTGATGGTTATCTTGACGACCAGTGAGCGTCGCGTCGCGTCGTGTCGCGAATTGAATCACTGTGAAGCAATATATTGTTCCGACCACGACGACCATTCTTGTTACATAGATAAAGAGATGCTGCCTCGGATGATGTCCTCTATCGAAATCATTTTTGTAAACGACAAACACACAACTTTAAGACAGCAATGTGATGGCATCGGTGCATTTGTTGGGTGTTATGTGGTCCAACTGCTACAGGATTGTCAAAAACATTTTTTTTTGGATTTTGGCAAAAAACCGATTCCGGTTATATAGAAGATTATAATGTATGATTTTCATAGGAGTGGTGGTGAGCTCGGTTGATATAAATGTATGTATGTAATTTTTCATGGCTTCATATTTATTTTGTTTCATTTTTTTAAGCCTGTTACCCATTAATAACGATAGCGATGATTAATATTCAGAGAGATGATGTTCAGCTGCATTACAATGAAAAAGCTTCCTTTAAAGATGAATGATTGCTGTGTTGTTATATGCAGAAAAATCAGCCGCATCTTTCTATTTGGAGTTAGACAACATTGTGATTTTTTAAATATTTGGCAAATCGAACTGAATGGTTGTTAGTTTAAGGAATAGTCCTATGGTCGAAATTGGTAATCAATGACTTTTGAGAGATTTGTTTGGATTTTATATTATTTTATCACAGATAATATAATATACAGATGTCTCATGTCCATGCATTTATGTGATTCAAATCGTATTTTGTTAGATCGGGCACGTTTGCCCAATAAGTTCGATACACCGCCATGAATGCATATTATAATTGCAAGTTAACTCAGAGATTACTAAGTAACTCTTTCAAGAATATTTTAATATTCAGTGCGACAAATTGTATAGGTCGTGCATATGGATATTTTAAGGAAATCAGTTTATTGCAAATAATTTTGTCATGCCATGAATGCAGGAATATTTTTATAGAAATACTAGCAGAAATATGCGGCGTTTCCCGGCTACCCAATTTCACTGAACCCCACTCTGCTGAACTCCCACTCACTGAACACCCGCCCACTGACCTCCCGCCTGTCAGAGTTACGCCAAGCAAAATATGCACATATGCACGTCTTATTTGTTTTGATTTAGCAAATTAGCAGATTTTTCCAACAATAGGTTGCATGTTGTTTTAGCAGAAACCCTTTCTTTTTCTAAATGTACTCCAGTATGTACACAGGATTGTGTTCCTAGTCTCCCAGGAATAACTCAATAACTATGCTAATTCCACATTTTGTAAGATGCCTTTTTTATAAGCTGACTTTAGGGCAAATACTATAGCCACAAAAACTACTCGTCCAAAGTGAATCGTGAATTCGTGTGGCTTGTTGGCTCTATAAAAATGCCTTGCTAACATGGGATGTACTGTTAAAAAACCTGATCTAAGCATCATTTTGAATGATTTTTAGTAGATTTTGAGACATATTTAATTTTTGAATAAGCGATCAGTACTAAATGCTTACACTAAATGCTTTTACTTTATGTAAACAAATACAAAAAGGACCAATAAGAGAATAAAATTTATATAGATAGTCTAGAGTCTAGAGTATAGTGTCGCAACGCCTAAGTTATTTACATATATACACATTTATTGCACAAAAACTATTCCTATACTAAAGATTTTCATACAACATATGAGAAGGTCGTAATGAGGAGACGTGCATACGTGTAAAATTATACAGCCTAATGAGGTTTCTTGTCAACAATTTTTTAAGTTTTAAGTTCTCATCCTTAGTCTTTTGTTTAATATTTCGTCATTGTTATGTGGACAATGTTCACTTAAATTAAATAGCAAATTAATGAAAACATTTTGCTGAAGCCCGCTGATTTTTCGCTTCTTAATATTGCTACCTACTTCTTAATGTGTGGTCAATTACAAGATTACCACCACTTCAAAGATAACATTTTTCTGCGGTAACACATTTCGCCAAAAGACAAGAATGCATATAATTTTTATGTATCGCACGCAAGGCTCACTGGTCGTGCGTGGCGTGGCGCGGCGCATCTTCATCTTCTCCGCTTACAGTGAAAATAAAGAAATTAAAAATCATAATGGCACGTAATGACATATCTCTGAGGAGACCCATTATTTCGTCGCCATTTTTAATTTTCACTGCAGCTGACAGCAAGGTAAGACAGGGCGCAGAAGTGCGCGAGTTAATGCATGGCGGCAAATCAACCGAAAATCGTGATGTGGTCATTAATTCGCTGTTCAATACGATTGCAGCACATGTGCCCATTGAGCATAATAAGACCCAAAATCATCGTCTGTCTTTGCAGGAAGAAGAATCCAGGCCTGATGCTTTGGATTATGAGTGATTTCGAGGTGAAAATGGTTTTGGGTTCTTCCTCCATTTGTATGGAGAAAAAACTTCATCGGGCCGTTAGTCTTACGGATAAATGCCGTCAAGCATCAACAGTGCTGTGTGGCATCTTAGTTGGGAAAACCCAATGCTATGGGAACATAAAAATGCAATTATCTTTTAGTAAAATTTATTAGAATTTAGTTGTAATTTGAGTGAAATGGGAAATAAAATAAAAAATTAGAAATATACGGGTGCAAGGTGTTTTCTGCTAATTTTATTGCCAATAGATAATGTAATCTGTAATTGAAAAGTAGTGTTAAGTGTTAAAGTAGGCAAAAACAATTTATCAACAGATCCTCATTTCTCCATCAATAGGCTTTGTTTTCCATTGCATTAACTTAGAAATTTTATTACAGTTTTAGCAGTAAGTCTAGTTTCTGTTGTTAATAAATTGGGACGATGATTTAAGTCGGAACTAACATATAATTAAACATCCAAACTAATTACTAATCTTCTGCAGATATATATATCATGCTGATTTAAATCTTAAGATAATTTGTTTTTTAAGACCTGTCGACTTTCTCAATATTAGAGAAATATAATCGAGAAATTACCATTACTTTCGTATCTAAAACTATAATACTTAAGCTATCTAATACTAAAGGATCTACAATGTGTTCCATTTCAGGAATAATGAACGCTAGCAGTGAACATGGTAACTCTAATTTTCCTATCTAGACATTTTTCTTTTGAATCCTAAATTTCTTTCAGGAGTTATATAAAAAACCAATTCAGTCTCATCTGCATTAAATACAGTTTTAGGGAAAATCCTACAAATAGATAATAAGCCACTTATTTGATAACAATTATTTACGTAAGTTTTCGGAACTTCAAAAGATTCATTATTGTGAATACGGAGTTTAAATTTTATGCTTTATACAAAGACAGTCAGAAGAATTCAATATTTCAAGTACAATCCCACACAAATACGCAGACAAACTATTTTCAATAAAAAGAAAATGAAAAAGTGGTCGTTTAAATACATCTGACTGCTACTGTATATTTCTCAATGCAGTACTTTTCGCTCTAAACATAGCGCTGATTTATGCAATTGGGAAGCAATCGTTTTTACATTTCGTAATTGCTGGGTTCGTCAATGTGGGCATGGGCTCAACAAGCCATATTGAAGGATGCTTCTTCTTCACTTTTAGCAATAAATCCTCTCATTCTGCATGAAAGCTCCCACCTAAAGAAATACCTGATGGCTATTAACAGTTTTTTTTATTACTTTTTAATGTTTTTAACTGTGCCAACTACTCCAGACCAAGACACGTTAGAGAGCGTTGTCTTTGTCAAGATATGCATCTATTCTTAGTCACTGAAATTTAGTATCCGAAGCTGTTAATTGGCTTTTTTATAATTAATTTTGTAGTTTCTTTTTTAATTAAATTGAAATTCGATTTCTAATGAATATTGCATTACGAATTTTAACGGGATGTTTTTCTACAAATTCTAATAAGTATAAGTGTGGGAAGATATGATTTATTATAAAGGTACATAAGTTACATGAATAAAACGTTCCAAGATATGCATTGAAGAACCAGTAACCAGTAATTTTTATATACATAAACCTATTGCCAAGGGAGAGCTCCATGAATGACTTGCACCACGGCAATAAAAATCGAGGAAATGTAATTAAATCCCTCAAGTTTGTAGCCGGATTCAATTTATTCTCTCGGAATTATCCGTGATTCATTGAAAAATCAATAGGGGAAAAAACGTACACGAAACTAAAACAACGAGAGTTCAAATGCTTTAATCAATGGATCATGGTCAAGGAAAACTACAAAAATGCCTGACCTAGAAAATCCTAATATATAAAAATGAAACTTTGTCTGCATGTCTGTGTGTCGGTATGTCTGTTCGCGCATAATCCGAAGACCGCATATCTGATATAGCTGAAAATTTGTGATGTGGTGGAGACGGTTGTGATGGATGTTTGTAGGTAGTTAGTGGGGTAATGGTGTCGAGGGTCTGACGTTGAGTGGCTTGACTCGAAGACCGTGTCTTTTTTTTAACATAAACTGATTAATAAGGGAATGACTGAATGACTTGCGCCATTGCAATAAGGTGGGCTATACTAATAATAGTGCTGGTATATGGGGGGGAAGGGTATCTCAATGTGGTTCTTGAAGGATGTTGTTGGTCAGTTTGGGTGAGGGTAGTGTAGTGGGTGCAACCAAGCTAAGCTGGGTATTTCAGCTAGTATTACATAAAATACAAAACGTAAATAAGTCTTCAAAAATTCTTGGTTGACGTTTATTTTACAGGCCTAAACATTAACCGTTTCGGGAAACAGGGAGTCGTGTAATTAATTCCACATCGATGTCACTCTCAAATAAAAGGAAGATTTGAAATGTTGGGTTCTACATGGAAAAGGTTTTAAGGCAAATCTATGTTGATTCGACATGAAACAAGTGTTCACGTTGCCTACAAAAGGATCTGGAAGGAAGGGAACGGGTTTCGGAAGAGCATCTACCGTAGTTAAATTTGTAGAAAGCAGTTAAAGCTCCAACATTTCCTCTATGCTCTAAACAATCAAGAAGTAATAGTTACATCGTTCATCATACGGACAACTCTATTCTGAATTCTATGAAGATAATGCAAATCAGATTTATGAATTAAATTACAAAATTGAACTAACATGGAAATCTGGAATTTATTTGTCTTAAATTCCACCCTATTAGTTATGCCTCAATCAAGAATGACTTGAATGTTCGACAGAATAGCTGTATTCATTAGATCTCACGAACCAATCAAGCGAGAATTGCCTTTTTTTGACTAACAAACTCAATCGAAGCGAAC
Source organism: Nephrocerus scutellatus (assembly GCA_947095585.1). Taxonomy (NCBI): domain Eukaryota; kingdom Metazoa; phylum Arthropoda; class Insecta; order Diptera; family Pipunculidae; genus Nephrocerus; species Nephrocerus scutellatus. The sequence continues at coordinate 3,157,513 of OX352761.1, read as the reverse complement.
CGATAGCGTAGTATCATCATGAATGGATATTACAGGTTGTAGAATGATGACGCTTGTGGCACGACAACATTGATCCCATGCGAAAATGAAGAAATACCATTCAATACAACTTTTATTTCGCGGTTCCATAAATAATCCTCAATCCATGGTATGAGAGAGGTGTGTAAGTTGAGCGCACGAATCTTTTTAATAAGACAATCATGCCATACTCTTTCAAAAGCCTTTAAAATATCCAAGGAAACAACGCTTGATGCACCTAGATTTTCAATGCTTCGCTCCCAACAATGAGTTCACCTGAAGAGCGATTTTTGCCAAATCGATATTGCACTTACGATAAAATAGCATTCGTATCCAAATAGCATATTAGTTCAAAATTAACGATAGATTCCACTCTCTTGGATAGAACTGACAACAAAGCTATAGGGCGGTAGCTATTAGCTGTTGATTTATAACCTTTTTTCGGATCGGGTTGAATATTAGCCATTTTCCAAATTGACGGAAAACACCTGTCTTCTTTGAGAGATGAAACTATTTGCTAAGAGGTTTTGCCAGATTATGATGACATCTTTTCGAAAATAGTTCACCTGACCGTATCTTTTTTTGATTTTTTGAAACAACCATTGGCCGGAAATAGATAGAGATAGATAGATGGGCCTACATTCGGGAGAATTGGGGCTTTGATTAGATAAAGAAATGGTAGACGCACAAGCGAAATGCGAAGCTAAGAGCTTAGCTTAGCTTTCTCAATACCTGTTTTATATAGAATTCCATTGTGAAATAAGGAAGGAATATATGAATTATTATCTGCAAAGTTCCTTTTTACCAAGGCAACGACGACAAACTTCGACAGTTTAAATCTGAATCCAAAATTTTTTCTCATTCGATCACCAATCCTGAGGTCATTTATTATTTTGGTCCTATTTATAATGTTCTTAACTAAACAAGGTTTTCATCTGAAGTGCAATTGACATTGTGATCGACAACTATCAGCAGCAACAGGTTATACGAAGGCCGACTAGAGATGCAGATGACAGCCTGTCTTTGGTTTCGAGGAAATAATAAATGTTTCATTTTCGCCACGAAAAGAGATTACATTTTTCGTAAAATTGTGATCTTGAATCTACCGCCAAAATGCAAAATGCGATGCAATGCGGTGCAATGTGCACTTGAATGGTTCTTTAATGACTGTGCATTTTTTTGTTTTGGCGGTTCAAGTGAAGGCGGGTAGTGAGTGTATAAAAATACTACTCGTAAATTGAAACACTCTGTTGAGAAAATGGAGATAAAATACCAACAAAAATTCGTGGCAAGACAGACAGGAATTTTTTTTTAGCAAAACTGGAGACGTGAAGATAGCGCGCTTGGTCGTCGTCATATCGTGTGTACATATGTTAGGCAACAGGAGACAAAAAATCGCACTAATGTGTTATTCATGTTGTTATTTTTTGCATCGGTAGACAGGTCATGCAGGAAACAAAAAAAAAAAATAATTTCTGTGTTTTCCCGTTTTTCTCATTATAGTTTCATACTAAAAAATTAAATTTAAAAGAAAATGAAAAATCAAAAGTGAAAATATTGAGTTTAAGGTATGTCAACGGAGAAATTAAATTTAATTTTAGGTTAACAAAAATAACTGACAAAAGATGCAAAGTCTTCCTCTTTAACAATAAATTTTTAATCTACCTAGTGCAATGCCATGCATTAATGGCAAACAATAACATCTAAATAAGAAAAAAATAATTTTGTAATCAAGTAGCTAAACAGTTGCTAGTATATTACCTCCTAACAAAGCAGCCAGAAACTTAAAACCAAATTACCAAGAAACCACATAGTGTAGTAGACAAGCAACCATGAAGTTAGCTAATCAGCAATTAATAGAGGAATAAGGTAATAAAAGAAGCGTGTAATGGAAAATAATGTAACTAATTAAAGAAATTACCAAACTGACAGATACAACCAACTATAACCAGTTTGCTTAGTAAACAAGTAAGTAAGCAAAAGAAGCAAAAACAAACAAAATTCAAATTCACAAATTTTCAGGTCTCGATAGCAACGCTAGAGTCCTGAACTATGTTATATTTGTTACAAAACAAAAGACTTAATCGCGAAACTTTTTGAAATATTTCTACCTTTTTAAAAAATTAATTCACTAAGTTGGAGTTTAATAAAAAACTTAAGTTTTGAAAAAAAATTGACAAACCTTTTATACATTTGTCTCTCTTGAACCAGTCTGTCCTTATATAGCGCCATCAAGTAATATACATATAAATATTAAGCCATCCTGAACTAAAGTTAAAATCGGCATGGACTCTGTAGATGACCTGCTTACTTTCTTCTTCTCTCAGTGTTCGTCCTCTATTTGGGACTCTCAGAAAATTTCCTTTGTGTATCTGCTGCACTGATGTTGTACCTGCCATCAACACTATATCACAAAATAAATCATCAAATACGACGCGAATCGGGACGAATTAAAATCAAAATTACACCCTAAGTACGCTTTCGTCTCGCGATGTAATTTGCGGTTATAAAACGTCCGTAGTCAAATCACAAGAAAAACGCTGTTTCTCAGTGTTGTTGTTGTAGTTTTTCGCCTTTGTATCATTGATTGCGGTTTATTTGCATTCGATGCGAGGTGCCGATAGTCAGGCGGTAAAATACCAGCACGTGTACTGCAATTGCGAATTTAAGTTCGTGTACTTCTTGTTTTTAAATTGTTGTGTTTGTTATTGTTATGCTTCGATGATGTCAAGAATTATGATTTTGGTATAATTTTCTACGGGGCTTTTGTAAAAAATTATTTCTTTTAGTCTTTCAGGATTTTTTACAACACAGAGACGCTATTTATTCTGTCCAAGTTTATTGTGAGTACTTAAATAAGACAGTAAAGCGAGCTTCTCAGCTTGCCATATGGATAGTTGTAATTCAGTCTAAAAACTGAATTATCTTAAAAGCCCAATAGTAACCATTTAATTCACAAAATTCGTAAAAAATTTTTATTTTTAAAAAAAACTTTTTTTTTATTTAAAAAAAAATAGTCGCATCTTAGTCCTACATACATGGTTTGCATACGAATCGCTTGAGAAATGGCTTGGTCCACAAAATTCCAGACCCTATTGGCCAGATCCCAGAATTCCCATAGGAACAAGTCTTATAGTCTTATCTTAGTCCTACATACCGAATTGCATACGAATCGCTCGAGAAATGGCTTGGTCCACAAAATTCCAGACCATAATGGCCAGATCCCAGAATTTCTATAAACAACTTTTTTTTTAAATTTATTTACACGCGCCACAGGCGTTACACGCGCCACACGCGACACGCGCCCCACGCGACACGCGCCCCACGATTCACAATTACTTTTAAACTAGCTTCTCTAAATTCTGAATGGTATAAGCCGAGATATACGTGTTCCTACCAAAAACTTTCCACTATATACACACGACACACGAGCTAATGTATTCTGCTATGCGAGTGGCGAGTGACTACACACACCCGTGCATGTATATTTAGTTTAAATTCAGTCTAAAGACTAATTTGTCTTAGAAGCCTAATAGTACGCAACGTTAGATAAGCGATTTCTGGAATAGACTAAAAAAACTACATTTTACTTTGCAAACGTTCAGGCCTAAAAAAAATCGATAGCGATGCGTAGATTGAGTAGTTTTTTTAGTTTTCTCAGGGTTAGTAACCTCTATGAATGAAAAAATTACGCTATCGGAAGCCGCTATCGGAGCGCTAACCAATTTTTTTAAAACAACTCCCATATAATTTTGTCTGGTAGAAGCCGAGATATACGACACGAAAAATAAACGTACAAACGTACAAATGTACACACGTTCGCTGAAAAATTTTCATGTCCTCTGAAAGTAAGCTTCGCCCTTTTTGAGAATATATAGTGATCTTTATATTAAAAGATCTGATCGCCTAGCTCAAAGTCCTCTTTGAGAGATGGGAAGATCACTAAGTACTATATGGCCAGCTAACTTAGGTATTGGAAGCTCAATGAATTACTATTGAAATGAAATGAATTGCTTAATTTAAGAGAGCTTTACATCGGCTCAAAAATAAAAAGGTCCCGGCATCAGATGGCATGTCAGCGTACCTGGTTAAATCATGAACTAATATTGAAAGCATGGAGGGAAGAAAGGAATCCAGAAAAATGGAAAAGACGATCATGTGTCTAATATATAAGAAAACAGATATAAAAATGTGTAGCTATCATCGTAGCATAACGTTTTTGAGTACTACATATGAGATTTTCTCCTCTATCTTTCAACAAATGATAGCTTAGTCATTATTTAACCATACCAGTGTGGCTTCATTATGGAAAAATCTGCCACACCTATCTAACATGAGCAAAGATGTTCATGTATTCCTTTGCGGTAGGATTAATTTTATTTACTTTGATCGTGAAATAAGCGTGTTATTGTGGTATTGCTGCGATTGATCTTGGTTTATGTTGCGTTGCTGGTTTATCATTCTTGCTATACCTCAACTTAAATTGTCAACGCGATTTATCTTGTTCTCCCCCAGTTAATGTAAGGTTTTCAAATATAAATGGCACACCAACCACAACAGTCCCAGCAGATTGTCCGTTGCCATTTTCACATACACAATACCTTGCTTAATTTTTGAACCTTTTGACCAAGAGATCACACAAAATGCAAGGAGGAAGAAAAATAAGGCGGATTTCGCAGAACAAAGATATATATCGATCGGGTTGAATTTCAATTATTTTCTTGATGATCTTCTGTTGTTGTTGTTTTGGTTTTTGTCATTTTTGTCACTGGTTACCTTTAATACGAAGCTCGGTGAAGATTTTTTTGATTTAACTACGCTTGTGGTGCCATGAATTGACCTACTTTTGACGAAATCTTCGATCGACGGTCGTTGTGTTCCCGATTCCTTTTTTGAGATGAATTTCCATTTGGTTTTTGGGTAACAATGAAACTAAATTGGATGTCCTATATACTTTACTTGGCATGAAGTCTCCACTTGGATATTGAAAAAGTTAATTAAGTGTTTGTTATGTGAAGATTAAGTAGTTATTGATAATTTTTTTCTCACAAAATTATAGAAAGTATGGATCTTTGATCTTTTTCCCAAAATTTCTGGAATTTTCCAATACAATAACTCAGATTATTCAAATCCGTGAAAAATGATCTCCTCGTCGAACAAGAAGTTTTGATTGCTGCCGAACAGGGCGCAATACCATATCATTCATATGTTTATAATTTTGCGGAATTATTCCATAAAAATTTGTGTCATTTTTCTTAAATAAACCTTTGAACCTTCTCTCATCTCTAAGTTATTATCATTTCGAAAACATTACATACACAGTAACTCCGTAAATTAACCCGATATCTACAGAACAGAAGGTTAACTGCAGCACATATATCAATTTCATTACAAGAGGCGTTCCGTTCCGCATGCTCGAATTATTTTTGAAAAGAAAAACATCAACCACTCTCACCACAATAAAGGATCAATATCGAGCGGGCGTACGCACAAATCATTTAAGAAACGAACGGCAATTTCTGATGAACTGATCAATCAAGTGGTTGATGCCAAAAATCATCATCATGAAGGAAAAAAAACGCCAACTTAAGACAACAAAAGACTGAACCGAGTAGACGCAACTTAAGTTACCCCGCAACTTCTCTTCTTCCCAAAGTAACGAAAAAAAACGGTCGCTTTAAATTCACATAAAATTCCGCCCAAGGTAAGTGCGTCGAGTGGTTTGGTAATTTCCCTCTTTACTGCCCTTTGCAGAAGACTTATACATTCATGAACTCGAAATGTCTTTTTCGGTTCTTGTGGAATGCAACAATGTACAGCCGTGCGACATACGACTACACCTTGTTAGTAGTATGTCCGTTGTATTGATATTGATGGTCTTAATGATCAACAGCATTGAAAGTTACGAGATATCGGACAATTTTAGCACAACAACAACATTTACTTTTTGTTTTTTATTTTGCTTCGATTTTAAGGTTCCTTATATTAAAAATCTGATTACGCGACACTGCGCAAGCCATACTGCCAAGGGCGGTGGGAGCCCTGTTTTCGGTGTGATCTTGAAATCTACCTAAAATCATTTGAGTATACTTTGATATGGCTTATAAGCGAAATTGAAAATACAAATTAATGTTTATGGCATAATTTAGCTGCGCCTCCTTGGATGCCTTTGTAATATTAAAGTGACTTACATACGCATTTATATCGCAGGATCGAAGTTCAGCACAGGCAGTCACGCGAGAATGAAGTACCTGTCGCAGTTGATGTCGATTCACTTTTCAGATATTATTCAGTCCAATATAACTCCTGTGGCGATATGAGTTGTTTTGCATAATAAGTAATTTTCGATAAAAGCATCAACATTTTTGCTCTGAAATTCGTCGGCGTACTAAAGTGAAAAGAAATTTTTCGATGCACGCTTAGTGTTTCTTTATTTAGTAAATGTGATGAATTTTTTCGATTGCTTTTAATTATTTATTTACACGAAATAATATAAATAAATATTTTCATAGAGGCTTATAAAAAATAATTTAAGTTCTTGTTCTGGTTGCAATAGTTCATGAAATCTGCTTTGATAAAAGTCAAGTTCTCTCCATCATATCGCATTTTGTTTGCTTTTGCAATAGCATATTTACAATGCTTATGAAAATCTAAGTCTAAACCATTGTGATACTAGGCTCAGTTTGGTCACTGAGTTGTCAAGAATGGCAACAACTTTTTTTTAATTTTATTTTACACGGGCCATACGCGTGGCTCGTGTGCCACTCGATACTTTTAAAACTAGTCTCCTTAAATTCTGACTGGTAGAAGACGAGATATACGAGTTCTTACCATAAACTTTCCACTACTGCAGGCTAATGTATTCTGCTATGTGAGTGTCATACTGCACACTCTTGTATGTATATTTAGTCTAAAAACTAATTTATCTTAAAATCCTAATAGTATGCAACGTTAAATGTAGGTTTTTAATTCACAAGCGTTAGGTCTCTCTTTCATAAGCAAAATTCTGAAATAGACTGTAAAACCACCATTAACTTGCAAACCTTTAAGCTTAGAAAAATCGATAGCGTAGATTGAGTATTTTTTTCAGTTTCCTTAGGGGTAGTAACCCATATTAATGAAAAATTACGCAATCGCAATCCAAGGGCTAACCAATTGTTTTAAAGCAAATCCCATTGACTGGCAGAATCTGAGATATAAGACACGGGAAACAAACGGTACAAACGTACGTATAAACGTATAAATGAATAAACGTACACACGCTCGCTGAAAAAATGTTCATGTCATCTGAATATAAGATTCGCCCTTCGGGCTCGCAATAAAAATTATTATTTGTATTAGATCAGCATTTTTCTATAAGGTATGGTTAGGTCATTTTTATAATATTACCTTATAAAATTGTTGATATCCAACTGCAATTTAAAGCAACCTGTCAGTTTATAGAAAAGTAAAGTATCATACTAACAGCATTCAACGTTTGCCTGATATAAAGTAAATATTAATGAATCTATAATAAGCGACCTAGATGACTTAGTTGTGGTATACCAGCGATCAAGGAGATTAATTTAAACGTCCGAGAGTAATAACTTTTAACGGACAGCTTTTCAATTTGCCGTTCGGATCCGGCATTAAATTGTAGGTCCCCTCTATTTGTGTGCAAAAATATACATGCTCGACACAAAAACGGTTGCGAGGCCCTGGACCGGAATGGTCTGCCGCGGCGAATATTATTATAGTTCTGACTTTACGCGCACGAACCTTAAGAAAATTTAATGAAACTACATTGGAGGAAACTGAATTTCTTTACATGTTTGCTCAGATAAATTGTCCTCATTACGGTAAGTTTGTAAGTCAATTATATTTTTGAATTCCACTAAATTAACCGAATTCCATTTTCTCCCTCTCGATCAACCGGATTCCGATGTTTGCCAACAGCCTAGAAAGAAAATGAGGAAAATTATTGCTGCTTTCTTAATTTCAAAATGCAATCACTTTAGAAATTAAATAAAAAATCCTAGATAGATGCTATGCTATGAGAACCTTTTAACCTGTAAGCACAACGAATAGATAACAAATTAAATTTAAAAGTAATTCAACCAAATTGTTTCATTTTGTTTCGGCCAAGATCGAAAAGCAGCATTAGCAACTGCACTAAAAACAACAGCAACAAAAAGACTCCTTAAATGCAACAATTTACTGAACTGGGTCAACATCGGCGGTAATCATCGTCATCATCTTAGTAGAGGAAAAGATTCAGAAATCAGTACCGTATCTCACCAGTTCGTTCATTCTGTTTTCTGGGAGTTTCCCCCCCTCCCGGAAATCTTCGACTTCGAATCTGAGATAAGTTGGATGCACAGCTTTCAAACAGAAAGTGCCATCCAGCAGCCGTCAAAGGTAAAATCGACCAACCAACTAACCACTCCCAAATCGAGTTTATTGCTCATTCATTGGCAATGACCATTGATCATTGGCGTCTGGTGGTGATGGCGGCGACGACGTCAGCAGCGAAAAGATGTTGCAGGGAAGATACTGCTCTATTCCGCTCGATCAATTAACTTGGCAAAGAGTGGCGTTGTTCTTAACTGATGACTACATGGACTTTTTTGCTAATATTTCGCCTGCTGCTAAGTTCATAGAGTTCACTATCACTGATCCGCAACGCTCCACATCCAAAGCGAATCGAATGGAAATGCTGTACCTATAAGGATGGACACGAACCTAAGTGCACACAGCAAGTGAAACTGTGACTGTGATAAGAAGGGCATGCGCAATGGCCACTGTGCAGATTGCAGCAATTGGCGTAGCCAGTCGAACCAGAGGCGCTTTTATAGAGCTGCAAGAAAGCGTCTGGTTCATCTTCCTTTTGTCTATCTGCCTATTGGTCTATTCATTTACCGTCATCTAATTAAGGAGCATTAATTAAATAATTTGATGTATAATCGAATTGGGTGCGGTTGGTCTGTATCGACGGAATTCGAATGCATCAGGTGTAGAGCACGGATTTGTGGAGATACTTAGCTAGAGCAGCAGCGACCGATCGATTTGGCAGCGACTTCGTGAATTCAGTTGTAATTATTTCAATTGATTACGACCGAATAGCATGGTGCATGCTCTGCTGCTAGTCCAAGCATTGTGGCAATCAAGCAAGGAGAACTGGAAGAGGATGAAGGTATAACTGCGCGAGAAACGGGCGAGTTTTTTCGTTCGTTTGCGGTGCAACTAGTCTAATAGAATTGCACTCTCCGCTTAGATGTGCCAAATTAGATTGCTGCTTCGTTTCAGGTGAAATCACGATTTTCTCTGTGGTTTGCCTTTTTGTTTATTTGTTTGGGTATTTTTTGTTTTCTTTTTATATTATTTTGTAGTTGTTTTCCTGTATGCTAGCTGTATGCCATCCGGGCACTAACTATCAGGTTCAAAGTCAAATTTCTGCTTAGTTTGCAGATTTTAAGAGCTGATTTAAGTTTCTTTGTTTTTATTCCACCAATTGCTTTTTTTTTTTTTTTTTTTTTTTTTTTATATAGAGACTTATTGCCAAGGGATGACTCCCTGAATGACTTACGTCACGGCAATAAGTTGGGCTAAGCCCTTTATTAAATTCAAAATAAAATAAAAATCGAAAGAATGTGATTTACAATATATCACATTCCTCACGTTTGTAGCCGGTTTCAATTTATTTTCTCAGAATTCTCCCTGATTCATTGGAAAAGCAATACGAAAAACGAACACGAATTTAGAACGACGCGAGTCCAAATACTTTTATCAATGAATCATGGTCAGGGAAAACTACAAAAAACCTTGACCAAGAAAATATTACAAATTATAAAAATAATTTAAAAAATACTGATAAATTTTTTTTTTTTTTTTTGTTTTTTTTTTTATATATTAAGAAACAACTTATGAATACTTTAACTATCATCCTTCAAGAACTTGTTAACGGCTAATTTGAACGCCTGCAGATTATAAGATTCTGGAAACACGTGTTCGACCAATTGATTCCACATCGAAGATACTCTAGGAAAAAAGGAGGATTTAAAGTGTTGGGTTCTACATGAAAAAAGTTTTAAGGCAAATCTATGTTGATTGCACCTTAAACGAGTGTTTACGTTACTGAGAAAAGGCCCAGGAACTAGAGAACGGGTTTCTAAAGAACATTTACCGTTGTAAAATTTATAGAAAACAGATAAAGCTCCAACATTTCGTCTGTGCTCCAAAGTATCAAGAGACGAAGTAATGGTTACATCGTTTATCAAACGGATAACTCTATTCTGAACACCATCAAGATGAACCAAATGCGATCTTGGAGCACCACCCCACACATATGACTTTTTTAGAGGCGCGTCTATAGAGTTTGCATCTCTCGCTCTGAACGAAATTGACGTGTTAGAGGTCAGCTATAATGAAGCCATTATTTTCGCTCATAACAACTATTATGATGTACACTAAAAATTTCGAATTTATCTCAAGTTTTTCAAGAGTTTTAAAAAAAGTTATATACCTTTTTATGAAGACAACAACGTTTCGAGTATTACATTTTAGACCACACCTTATAACATTGTTTATTACCACAAATTATTATTAGTTTTAATGGAGTAACTTTTCATTTCCGCATAAAGGTTGTTGTTAAATTGTTGGCATCAATAAAATTAAAAAAGAATTTCAATCCATGAAATGTTTTCATGGGTAAGTGATTTCAAACGATCCCGAACTTATGAAAAGCTCTTACGTTTATGTGGTTGTCGTTTATATCTTATTTAACATAATTGCCTGAAAAAAAACATAAACACAAATATTGTGATTTAATTAATAGGAAAATGCAATCGTAAATTTTAACTGCATCTGTGTATTGATTTCTCAAAAAAAAAAAACCTTTCAGCGATTATTTAAAATTGTTATGTATTCCTTCGTTTTTAAAATGAAATACGAAAAGATTTATTTGCTATTGTATTTGATTTGTAGCGTATTTAATTTTTTCACTGATAAAAATCACCCAATTTATTTTAGTCCTCAAAATCGGGTGCTTCGGTAATTTTCAAAGACGATGCACAGGAACGCATCATCAAGAAATCCATTGCATTGCGGATGAATATCCATCATTGTGGAATTTATTTATTGCCCTGATAACACAAAGTGTAGCAAAATTGAGATAACATATACGCACATATACGACGTGCAATTTATTTTCATTCACATCAAATGACACATGAAGTTATGAAATGCCAAAATTAATGCGATCTCGCGGTATACGACAAACCAAAAAAATTCCTATGCAAATTTAAGAGAGGGCACCAACAGCAAATCAAAGTGCCTGAATAAATTATATTGCATTTTCGGCCTTTCCATTCCACGTTCGTTGTTCCTCACTTTAGAAATTAAATAAAAAATCCTAGATAGATGCTATGCTATGAGAACCTTTTAACCTGTAAGCACAACGAATAGATAACAAATTAAATTTAAAAGTAATTCAACCAAATTGTTTCATTTTGTTTCGGCCAAGATCGAAAAGCAGCATTAGCAACTGCACTAAAAACAACAGCAACAAAAAGACTCCTTAAATGCAACAATTTACTGAACTGGGTCAACATCGGCGGTAATCATCGTCATCATCTTAGTAGAGGAAAAGATTCAGAAATCAGTACCGTATCTCACCAGTTCGTTCATTCTGTTTTCTGGGAGTTTCCCCCCCTCCCGGAAATCTTCGACTTCGAATCTGAGATAAGTTGGATGCACAGCTTTCAAACAGAAAGTGCCATCCAGCAGCCGTCAAAGGTAAAATCGACCAACCAACTAACCACTCCCAAATCGAGTTTATTGCTCATTCATTGGCAATGACCATTGATCATTGGCGTCTGGTGGTGATGGCGGCGACGACGTCAGCAGCGAAAAGATGTTGCAGGGAAGATACTGCTCTATTCCGCTCGATCAATTAACTTGGCAAAGAGTGGCGTTGTTCTTAACTGATGACTACATGGACTTTTTTGCTAATATTTCGCCTGCTGCTAAGTTCATAGAGTTCACTATCACTGATCCGCAACGCTCCACATCCAAAGCGAATCGAATGGAAATGCTGTACCTATAAGGATGGACACGAACCTAAGTGCACACAGCAAGTGAAACTGTGACTGTGATAAGAAGGGCATGCGCAATGGCCACTGTGCAGATTGCAGCAATTGGCGTAGCCAGTCGAACCAGAGGCGCTTTTATAGAGCTGCAAGAAAGCGTCTGGTTCATCTTCCTTTTGTCTATCTGCCTATTGGTCTATTCATTTACCGTCATCTAATTAAGGAGCATTAATTAAATAATTTGATGTATAATCGAATTGGGTGCGGTTGGTCTGTATCGACGGAATTCGAATGCATCAGGTGTAGAGCACGGATTTGTGGAGATACTTAGCTAGAGCAGCAGCGACCGATCGATTTGGCAGCGACTTCGTGAATTCAGTTGTAATTATTTCAATTGATTACGACCGAATAGCATGGTGCATGCTCTGCTGCTAGTCCAAGCATTGTGGCAATCAAGCAAGGAGAACTGGAAGAGGATGAAGGTATAACTGCGCGAGAAACGGGCGAGTTTTTTCGTTCGTTTGCGGTGCAACTAGTCTAATAGAATTGCACTCTCCGCTTAGATGTGCCAAATTAGATTGCTGCTTCGTTTCAGGTGAAATCACGATTTTCTCTGTGGTTTGCCTTTTTGTTTATTTGTTTGGGTATTTTTTGTTTTCTTTTTATATTATTTTGTAGTTGTTTTCCTGTATGCTAGCTGTATGCCATCCGGGCACTAACTATCAGGTTCAAAGTCAAATTTCTGCTTAGTTTGCAGATTTTAAGAGCTGATTTAAGTTTCTTTGTTTTTATTCCACCAATTGCTTTTTTTTTTTTTTTTTTTTTTTTTTTATATAGAGACTTATTGCCAAGGGATGACTCCCTGAATGACTTACGTCACGGCAATAAGTTGGGCTAAGCCCTTTATTAAATTCAAAATAAAATAAAAATCGAAAGAATGTGATTTACAATATATCACATTCCTCACGTTTGTAGCCGGTTTCAATTTATTTTCTCAGAATTCTCCCTGATTCATTGGAAAAGCAATACGAAAAACGAACACGAATTTAGAACGACGCGAGTCCAAATACTTTTATCAATGAATCATGGTCAGGGAAAACTACAAAAAACCTTGACCAAGAAAATATTACAAATTATAAAAATAATTTAAAAAATACTGATAAATTTTTTTTTTTTTTTTTGTTTTTTTTTTTATATATTAAGAAACAACTTATGAATACTTTAACTATCATCCTTCAAGAACTTGTTAACGGCTAATTTGAACGCCTGCAGATTATAAGATTCTGGAAACACGTGTTCGACCAATTGATTCCACATCGAAGATACTCTAGGAAAAAAGGAGGATTTAAAGTGTTGGGTTCTACATGAAAAAAGTTTTAAGGCAAATCTATGTTGATTGCACCTTAAACGAGTGTTTACGTTACTGAGAAAAGGCCCAGGAACTAGAGAACGGGTTTCTAAAGAACATTTACCGTTGTAAAATTTATAGAAAACAGATAAAGCTCCAACATTTCGTCTGTGCTCCAAAGTATCAAGAGACGAAGTAATGGTTACATCGTTTATCAAACGGATAACTCTATTCTGAACACCATCAAGATGAACCAAATGCGATCTTGGAGCACCACCCCACACATATGACTTTTTTAGAGGCGCGTCTATAGAGTTTGCATCTCTCGCTCTGAACGAAATTGACGTGTTAGAGGTCAGCTATAATGAAGCCATTATTTTCGCTCATAACAACTATTATGATGTACACTAAAAATTTCGAATTTATCTCAAGTTTTTCAAGAGTTTTAAAAAAAGTTATATACCTTTTTATGAAGACAACAACGTTTCGAGTATTACATTTTAGACCACACCTTATAACATTGTTTATTACCACAAATTATTATTAGTTTTAATGGAGTAACTTTTCATTTCCGCATAAAGGTTGTTGTTAAATTGTTGGCATCAATAAAATTAAAAAAGAATTTCAATCCATGAAATGTTTTCATGGGTAAGTGATTTCAAACGATCCCGAACTTATGAAAAGCTCTTACGTTTATGTGGTTGTCGTTTATATCTTATTTAACATAATTGCCTGAAAAAAAACATAAACACAAATATTGTGATTTAATTAATAGGAAAATGCAATCGTAAATTTTAACTGCATCTGTGTATTGATTTCTCAAAAAAAAAAAACCTTTCAGCGATTATTTAAAATTGTTATGTATTCCTTCGTTTTTAAAATGAAATACGAAAAGATTTATTTGCTATTGTATTTGATTTGTAGCGTATTTAATTTTTTCACTGATAAAAATCACCCAATTTATTTTAGTCCTCAAAATCGGGTGCTTCGGTAATTTTCAAAGACGATGCACAGGAACGCATCATCAAGAAATCCATTGCATTGCGGATGAATATCCATCATTGTGGAATTTATTTATTGCCCTGATAACACAAAGTGTAGCAAAATTGAGATAACATATACGCACATATACGACGTGCAATTTATTTTCATTCACATCAAATGACACATGAAGTTATGAAATGCCAAAATTAATGCGATCTCGCGGTATACGACAAACCAAAAAAATTCCTATGCAAATTTAAGAGAGGGCACCAACAGCAAATCAAAGTGCCTGAATAAATTATATTGCATTTTCGGCCTTTCCATTCCACGTTCGTTGTTCCTCTTTTGGTAACATTCGATAACAGATGGACAGACATTAACAAAATTAAACCGCAAGTTGTTTGTTGGGCTTATGATTATATTTTGCTAGAAAAATGCTTACAGCAGTTTTTGGATTGATGGGAGAAATTTATGTGCGCTACTTTTTAATCTAATTCGCTATTAATGTACACATTTTCTTATAGAGAGAGATCGCAATGAATGTTTGCAAAGAATAATTATACGAAATAGTTGTTGTTCTACCCAATATATGATACACGAGCAAGAAGGTACTTTGTGTTTACTATCAAAATTTGCGTGTCATACCGCCCTCTAAAAAATCACATTTAAATTATTTTAAAATTCGTTAATATATTAACGGAATTCTTATTGGAAATAGAAGCAGAAGAGTTGCTCAAGACCAAGACGAATATCACAAAATACTCGTCCGGATACCTTAAAAAATTATGGTTTCAATACAATGTTAGTTTTATTAGCTTCGGTGTTCCTGTGTGTAGTTGAGGTGAGGCACACATAAACAATTAAGTTTTTTGTTAGTACGCACTTTATAATGGACTCTAAATAAACTCCAGTGGGTAGTGAATCCCAACATTTTGATCCTAGTAAGCAGACTTAATAAAGCACTTCATGTTAAATAGTTGTATAAATGATGATGAAAAAGAATAATTCTTTGAATCCGTCGGACGGGAACTCTATTCCTGTCCTAAGTATGACTTAAAAATCATTCTGGGGGATATGAATGCCAAAAAAAGGTAGGAAGCCAGTATTCAGGCAGTACATTGGCATTGGTGCTTACACGAGAACACTAATGACAATGGACTCCTGATGGAGTCACTCGCAACCAGATAGACAACGTGTTGATAGACCGCCACCACAAGCCTGAGGACGGTACGAATGTACCTAGGTGCCAACGTCAACTCGGACGACTATCTTGTTGGTATGGTGCTCCGAGCGCGGATTGAATAATCAAGAAAGTCAGCATCCATGAATCAGATTCGAGTCAACAGAAACCAGAAATAACTACGGTCAAGCGATAAATGCAGGAAGAGTAAATCCTGTGGCCGAGATACCTTGCGTAAAAGAGAAATGGACACGCCTTAAGAATACTGTAATTAGTACTGCTGACTCCAGCTTAGGCAGTAGTCGTAGAGATCCAAACGACTGGTTCAATGACGATTGTAAGCTAGCGACTTAACCTAAGAATGTTGCGTACAGAGCAATGCAAAAATCTCATAGAACGCGGGCACGCGAAGATGAATATAAAGAGCTCAGAAGATATGAAAAAACAGTTTACCGACGAAAGAAAGCAGGCTGGGAGAAGAATCTCGTCCATGAATTAGAACAGTACATAGAGCGGGGACCGTACCAGGCGCGGAAGTTCTACCAAAGAGTCCACGGTGTGACGCAACATAAACTGCGTTGCACATACTGCAAAGACAAAGAGGGTAATCTGATCGCCGATCTCATAGGCATCTTAGAGTGATGGGAAGAGCACTTTCATGAGTTGCTTAATGGCCAGCTAACTGAGGAAGTGGACGCTCGCCAATGACCGAAGACCACAATATGCTGCCACAAACAAGTATAGACGAAGTTAGCAGAGCGATAAATCGGCTAAAAAAAAATAAGGCCCCGGAATCTGGTTGGATCCCAGCGGAGCTAATTTAAACAGGAGCCCCCCAAGTGATCATTGGTTAGCTTCATCCCATTCAAATCGATAACTGATCAGATTTACACCCTTATGCAGGTGATGGAAAAATGTCTACAGTTTCAAAACTCACTACACCATCTTTTTATGGACTTTAAAGCCGCTTTCAAGCCCATTCAACATCTATAAAGGGCTCCGACAAAAGGATGGATGGCCTGCGTCCTCTTCAACCTGGCATTGGAGAAGGTGATCCGTGACTCAAACGCAACGGCGAGAGGAACAATCCACTATAAGTCCATTCAGATATTGGCTTCTTTCTTTCTTTCCTTTACTCCGCGGGGGAGCATAGGGCTTCTACAAACGCCCGCCAACGAACTCGATTTAACGCCTGAGGTTTCAAGAGACGCCACTCGGTCACCTGGGATCTTGCATCCTCTTCAATTGTCCTTTTCCATGTCTTGCGAAGACGGCCAACTCGACGGCTTCCTTGTGGATTCCAGTCGAGCGCTAGTTTCGTAATGTCGTCCGCTGGCTTTCTCAAAGTGTGGCCAATCCTGCTCCATTTTCGTCGTCTGATGGTGAGCGCGATTGCTTCGTGCAGATATTGGCTGACGCTAACGATATTGACATCATTGGTAGAAACCCAAGAGCTGTACAGGAAGCTTTCATCCAGATCTAACAGGCGGCACGAATTCTCGAGCTGCATAAAACCTAAATAATTCATTTATTCAATTCACTTTAATGACACGTCCAGAAGAACACATTTGCGTATACAATATAATTTATTATGACAGGAAGCATCGTCTAACTATTACCAGAAATCATAATCTCAAGGGATGGGGTAATTTCAGTCGCATCCTTTAGTTTCTAATTTTATCTAAGGAAAATCGAAATTTTATTTTGGAATAAATATGAAGAATATGCTAAGAGTGCATCGCAGTCTCAAAAGAGCAGCACAAGAACGTTGAAAAACGCATACATAATTTATAAGGACGACATACTCTGCCACATTACGATTTGCAAAGAAGAAATAAAAGCGTAGAAGAACGTTGCACCAGCAATGTATCTGAAAGATGGTTACTGCCGAATGGAGCTTGCCCAACAGGGGAGCCACTAAACAGAAGCTCCTGCGCACACGTCCAGTTGTCGATGTCACGCAAAAAGTGGCAAGAAGACACCCAGACTTGTCGATACGTTGTAATTTATGACAATTTCATAAATAGACTGAGCACTGGTAGGTATTTATTTATTTCATTTCATTTTATATTTCAATTTCCATGCGGCGGCGTGTGGGTTTTGTTTTGATTTAAGTCTGTGTCGGACGATTGTGAGCGTTCGCGCCCTGTTGCTGCTGTTGAATCTTCCTTACAGATTCACTTCAATTCAATGGCATGAATGGTATGCCGCACAGCATATTCATGTGTCACTCACAAGTCACAACAATGAAGTTTGCAATGTTTCTTTTTTTTGCTCAATTTGAAAATTGACAAAGCCAATTGTCAATGCGTTTTGATTTTTCCTATTCTTCTCGCTTTGCGCACACAGGCAGAGTGCTGCGCTGATCATCTTCATCATCTCTGTTTTTGATTTATGAGTTATTTGTTGGTTTTTAGTTCTTGTACCTGTCACAGTAGTTGTCTTATAAACAAAGTTTCTGAATGGGTGCTCTTTATTAACAACTTTTTTAAGTTGCTGGCTGTTTTTTATTTAGACTTTAAGACTTTATACAGGCTTTGGCAACATTTTTTATCTACCCGTTTCAGTACGGTATCGACATTTATTTTTTGAAACGGTTTTGTTATCAGTGTCGATTTGAAACCGAAACAGCAACGAACTAAGTTGGAATAACTATTCTTAGCACTACACAACCAACACTGACGGCTTCTCACTCCGTTTGTAGCTATTATTGCCAGTTGTTCCCAAAAGGAATGGCCAGTTGCATTTCGTCCATCCTCCAAGTAATCCAAATTCGTGACATAACTCAATTTCACAGGTATACCATATAGCCCAAATTAAGACGTCTCAACTAATACTAGTATTAGTATTATTTGTTAGCTGTTCACAAACTTTAAAATGGGCCTTGTTTAAATTCGAATTCTCATTTTTTTGTGTGTTCTTTTGTATTTCTTTTTTTATTCTTTTGTTTGGCTCACAAACTTACCCTCTCCTTCAAATTAAATAACAGGAAATTGTGTAGTTGCAGTAAAATCAAAGTATATTACTCTTTTCTTTGAACTTTTATGTGGCGAAAAGCAAATGCCGACTAATTATATAACTTACAGAAGAAAATAAAAGATTGATTTTTTTTCCAACATAATTTCTGATGCTGATCTCCTGTTTCATACTGAAAATTACTCCAGCATCTCGAAATGCAATCTCCGAGTCACGCAATAATCGTCGGCCGATGGGCGAATAAATTATAAACGCCATTCAAATATCAACTGACAACGGTGCTTCGGTGTCAAAATGACACGTTGAATTTTTTCCCCTCTACGGATCAGATGTTGTGAGTCGTGTGTGGCTCTGTCAACTATGAAGTTGGGCCGGGCATGCTCCGAGAAGTGTGCAGTATATAACAATTTTTCGATTTCATTTTCGTACGTTACCTTGACGTTTGACACAAAAATGTCGGAATTTTTTAAGTTCACAGAAAGTCTTCCTCAGATGATGAGATGAGTACTTTCATGACAGCAACCGATTTTGATCGCAAAACTTTCTGACAGTTCGCTTCATTCTTGCGTTGCTCGAAAGTACTTCAAGCATGTCCAAGTGATCCGTAATCGTGGCAGTTACTCTGGCGCTGGGTTTATTCAACTTAGTCTCAAACAGGATATAGTTGCATATTATGGCGCTATCAAATGGCAATTTCACACACTCGACTGGAGACTGACTCAAAGGAGGACGTTACTTTCTTTAGTTGTCTGCTGAAAATGCACAAAAAAAGAAACTTAATTAGATGTTTTGGCCTTCTGGACGATGAAGTATTATGAATTTCCAGCATTGTTTGTGTGCATCCTGAAATCATCCAAATTTGGCCAGTGCGGTAAACATGCAGCAATCATCAGCAGTCGATATCGGACGGAAAAATTACTTTCGATCACGCAGATCATGCACTTGAGGTGTTGGAGTGTGTTTCTCGATATTGGCAAAAAATTATTCGGGAAATGAAAGTATTTCTTTTTGTTGGTAGAACATTGAAAAAAAAATAGGTCAACATGGTCACAATAATGAGAAATGCAAATTAGTGCGTGTGGTAGTTTTTCAAGTTATCTTAAATACAAAAAAGATCGGTAAAATGATTATGTTACACTTTTTTTGCGTGTTTTGTTAGCGTACGTACACTTTGGATGCCAAAACGTTGTAACTTTTTTCGAAATATCTGCACTTCCAATTTATCCATTCTAATCTTAAAAAAATCAAATCACTCTTCAGTCCTACTTACTGTTCTTATATATTAAAGCGGAGTAACAATAAACTGCTATGTTCGCAATCATGAGTCCTTTTGTAAGTCTGTCAAAATACATACTCTGAACAAGAGTTAGAATAACTGCTGAAAAATATAGCAATCATGTTAAACAAATACGTAATCGAGTTAAAAGGCCATTAATTATGTGGTAGTAATATGCTGTCATAATGCCAAAAACCTTTCTGTTTCAGCAAAGGAAAAAAACACATAAATTTTTAATCACGATTGCTCCAGTTTTGAGTTAATTTAAATTGAAGGTAATTATGACCAACAGTGAAAATTTGTTTTCTTCAAAAATTCATGTCATTGAGTCTGTTTTATTGTTGTTATAAAAAAGTGCATACTCGGTTCAATCAGCTAAGGTTGCTCTCTGGCAACTTAGTAAATTGCAAACAGAATTTTTCCTCCTCGCTTCATCTCAAACAAGCGGATTATCTCTTCGCGTTGACATTTCTGGATTGTACTCTTGTTTTAGGTTTTTTACGATAAACGTAGACATTTGACTTTAAAATTTTAGACTGTAGTCGTCCTTGAGGAAAAAACCGGTGGGACAAGCACAAAGCGATCTATATATACAAAAACAGCTTTTCGCTATAATCACTCATTCAGTTGTTGCCAAGGATTATGTTTGTGACATTAAAGATAATTTCGCAGCAGACATACAAGTTATAAGAGTACCCCGTTTAGCGCATGATCCAGCTGAAGTGGTTTTTTGACTAATTTAAGGCTTCCAAAGTTATATACAGATGTTTTAAATTTTTTGAAAGGTTTACAATTCGACATTAAAAAATCTGGATCAATTTAAGAAACAAATTGCCGAGATCGGAAAGTAATTTATATTACAAACAACAAAAACAAAAAAGCAACTGTGGACACGAAGAACATAAGCAAATTACATGTGTTAAAGGGATTTGTTATGGCATGTGTTGATGATATTGTTATGACACCTGCACAATTGCCTTAATTTGCTGTAAATATAATTAATTAGTGCACTACCAATGTAAAAGAAAAGCGGAATCCGATTACAAGCACTACTTACTTGCTGTATAAATAATGTTGGTAATTAGTAATTTAATGGCAGCCAACCAAACAGCTGCAAAAACAGATAAATAAACGAATACGAGAAAAATCAGATAAACCGCGAAATGGTAGCGATTTTCTCAGATGTCATCGAATAAGCTTAATTAACGCAATCTGATTTAGTTAAATTGAATCGAATAAAAGAAGAAGACGAAGGAGATATAAAGGTGGTTGGATCATAAAACCCTTGAAATGGCACAATTTTTCCGTTATATTGCAAGCTATTTTGAGTAATCTTAGGGAAAGAAACAAAGAAGAATGAGGAAAACACGAAAGATACAAAAAATCAAACAAAGACCAGATTTATTTGACATCATAAACCAAAAGGAAATAGCATAAAAAATGCGGGAAATTATACAAAATAATCTCGTAATCCTACCACAAAAAAGACAAAACCACTAAACATGAACCACGGTAATTATCATTCACCTGATCAATGTTTTGCCTTTGCACCACAAAACACCGCATATTCGTATAGGCACCCAGGTGCATCCAGGCAAAACCACAATATAATGGCGTCTCAGCCATCACTGAGAGTACTGAAATTCAACCCATGGAGATGGAAATAAACACAACTTCTTCTCTTCTTCAGAGAACAAAATGTGATCCAGTCGATTAGAGATACGCTTTAATACAGCGAGCTTACAACTACAGATAGCTTTGCAAAATTAAGAGAATATCAAGCAAAATAACGGGTTTCGTTGTAAAAACTACAAATAGAGTATTTCATTTCTTTTGTTATTCATCCGATACATCTCTCTCCGATGTATAAAGTATAACGGATATTTTAGTTCTATTTGTTTTAGTTTCGTTGTGCTCTGAAAATGACTAAAAAGAGAGATAAACAGGAAGAGAGAAGAGATAGAGAGAAGCTCCTATGGTATGCATTTGTAGCTGTAACTTGTATTTTCTTATTAAATAGCAGATCACTTGCCAAGTGTCAATATGTGTATCTCAAATCTCTCCGTATGACTCTTATGACTGAAAAAATGTATTTATACAACGAAGAGATATTTTATGAAATATTTATAGAAAGTAAGAGAGTTTTATAGCGATAAGTAATACATGTAAGACCAATTCTTCAAAACTTCCAAACTTAACAAACGTGTAGGTCTGAAGATTATAATCAAATTTCTTACGTGATCGAAGAATATTCTCTTAAGTTTTTTCGGTTAGGAATGTTATTAGGAAATTTTGATTCGGGATTCACCAAAATTTTTATCAATTTTTATCTTACTAATCCAAACTGAGCTCTTCGTTCTTCCTTCAACTGGCGTTTTACATTATCGCTAGGTTCAACCGAAAAGCGAGTTAAATCGCCGGAGCGCTGATTAACATTTAAGATGTCATCATATAGTATAACATGGTACCAAGCTTGTCCACATTGGAAGCTTTCTACAAAAGGCAGCTGTGGTCGTTTAATTTAACCATACACAACCTTTGGATGGTACATCACTTAACTATATGTGGCATGAAGGCATTGCAGGAAGAGGTGGAAATGATAGAGCTTCGTATATTTCTGCAAATAAAAAATCTCCCCAAAACAAATAAATCAGTTATGTGTTATTCCGATACTTGTAGAGGACAAAATAAAAACACGATTGTTGTTCCTATGTTTTTATTATCAATGCAGATATGCGAAATCAGCAATTGAGATTGCCAAGCGTAAATTTTGAGTTCCTGGCCTTACACATATGGAATATGATATCGATCACAATTTACAACCACCACAAATCTCGGAGGAACAGAAAAATGACATGATATCACTTCTTTCGTTAATTCCAATTACTTTTCATGAATGTATGAAAGTAAAGTAAATAAAGACATACAAAATTATTTTCCAGAATACAAAAGAAAAGAAACGAACTAAATGCAAGTTAAACAAGAACCAATATGTCAAATATTTTGAAAAAGAATGGCAAACATCTTTCCAGATTCAAAAGACTTAAAAAAACGAACCAAATTTAATAATAATTAATATGTTAAATATTTTGAAAAAGAATATCAACCATCATTCAATATTTTAGCATTTAAATTTTAAATTTTAAAATTACCTTTTTTTTAAACACTCACCTTAATAAACTGAAAAGTACAAGAATAGATAGTGATTGCGAAATATTAAAAAAGCTGGAAAATCTCTTTAATTGAAGCATGAAAAACGGTTTCGTTTATCAAACCCAAAATGAGTTAAAAAGTGCAAAAAAGAGAGACGGTGACGATTATGTTAACCACTCTACTCTCATACAAATTGTCACGTCGTTGCACCGTTCACATACACATTAATACGCTCACTTCCAATGCGAACGCATTTCCTCTTCCACTTCCAATGAACACTGTCCGCTTTTTTATTGGTTGGCTGTGGCGGTACGCATACGCATACTATCTAACTGGCACTGGCTAAATCTTATTGGAAGTGAACCGCAACTTTAGTTAAATAAATAAATACAGAAAACTAAATAGTACGTTTAAGTCGCTTGCTCTCACTATTTTTTGTCTTGGTATGGGGGAAACTCATCAGTTGGCACAGCATCGTCACCTGCCCAAGCATCTTCTGCTATTGAGAACATGAACGGGCGCTCTCCAACTAGATGCAGCAGCATAAACCTGATGCCGATTGCAGATTGTTGTTGTTTCTGGTTTTTCCGCACTGTATTACTCGGTCACTCGGTCTTTTAGAGGTTGTTAACGTGCTTATCGTTGATGTTGGTGGTAGGTGCGCGCCTTCCACACCAAGCCGGAGCTGTAACTACTGAGGCACATTCTATGTAGAGTCGTATGTTGTGTAAACGCTATCCATATGATCGCATCGTATCGCATGGCATGCCTTGGTGCGATGGTCGGTAACTTTGGCGTTGGCATCGTCGTCGAATCAACACAGCCAAATAGCAGAGCATGGCTTGAACTCACCTGGCATATCCTCTTGCAGTGTATGTACGTCTTTCTTACGGGATTGATTGTTTTTTGTCTTTTGGCAATTCTCTTGGTGGTTTGGTTAGTTAGTTGGTTGCGGATTTTTCCATCGTCATCGCATTTCGAGCACTCGCGGAAAATCTGTTGTGCTGATTGCGAATTTTCTGAGATTACGGGTTACGTCGGTGTCGTGGGTCGCGCAATTGTTGACTTTTTGAATGATTCGTTTTTATCTGGTTGCTTTTTTTTCAATAGTAATTTTGGCAAATTCGATTAACCAAAGTGCCGTCGAGTATTTTTTTAATGAGAATATATACTGCAGTAGCGTTACGATATAATTATAAAAGAACGTTTGTGTTTAATGTTTTTATATTTATTTGACATAATTGAGCTTTGCGGTTAAGAAATCGCTTCACGTTTGAAGATATCATTAAGTGTATGGTTTTTGTCGACATTGCAATTGTTTGTTATTATTTCGTTTAAAATAAAATATGTAAACATTAAAACACTGAACAATATTTTAATTATGAGCAATTTTGTTTAATCATTTCTATGTTCCAATAGCTGATTTTTTGCATTTTTAACTGCTTTTCCTTTGGCATGTTAAATAAGCGAGCTAACGCTGTTGTGTTTTGCATTTACCAAGCTGTAAATAATTGACTTTGACAAAATTGTATCAGCTTTGTGTTTAATTTAAAAATCATTACAAAATTTTTTTTGAAAAATCACAATGAGAAAGGCATCCATCCATCCGATGTGTTCCTACAAATATAATTTGCAACACCTTTAGTAAATTACTCTTTTTTTGTCATTTTTAATTAATGTACCTATAGTTGGAAAAATAATATACCACTAATTGTTTAAGCTTATGTCGTTGCGCATTATCAATATATTTGCTGAGAATAAGTTTGCGGAAAATTTTGCCACTATTACTAGTAAAAAGTTACACAAAAGTATTTCCATAGCTCAAAAGTGAATTAATGTGAAAAACGCATTTTGTGCACCACATTGCCGGCGCTTTAACTTTTTTACTTTATTAGAATTTGATGTGGTTTGCCTTTATACAGCAGCAGTCGAGCAGCAGCCGGATCGGCAACATCAGCTGCGACGGCCACTTAACTGTCCAATTGGGGCTGACGTGAAGTGTGAAGTGTGTCTGGCAATGTTCGTACATTGAAATTGAATCAAAACACATAGATATACGCGTACAATGAAATAAAAGTAAAATTTGTTTATTTATTTATAATTGAAAATTCCTGTTTATATCCCGGCAGCAACCGGACAGCTGCGCGGCGCCATTCTCGTCGATATGGCCTCATATAATGCTGGTTAATTTGCATTTTAAAACATCACCATAGCAATTAAAAAAAAATAAAATCGGAGCACTGATTATTCGAATATTTTCCTTAGAGAGAGAGAGAGAAAGTAAATCAATGTATTGCTATAAAGTTTTATTGAGAATTTCTAAGAAAGCAGCAAGAACTTTACAATAATTGAGGAATAATCAACATTTTATACACATGGTAAGTCTATTTATAATCTAATGTATATTAATGGATTTGTCGGAACAAAAGACTTAAGAAACAAACTTGAATGTAAATTGGACTCAACCAAATCTTGCATATTTATCTATACATACAGTTTTTTATCTTCATATAAAAAACTCGTAAATGTTATCTTAATTAATATGTTTTTGTTAATGCACTAAAAAAGCGTAAATTTGTGGTTTTTCTTGTTCTCGTTGTCTATTGCTAAGTCATATTTTGTAGCCTTAGAGCCGGTATGAGATATGAAATCTCTGTAGCAAATTACGCAAAAATAAGAATACCTGCCCGCAAATTTCAAAGCATAGCGGTGGTTACATATATGCTTCGGATTTTGGTAGTAAATGAAACTTTATAATTGATCTAGTATTTTTCCAGTGAAGTTACAAATTGTGCCTTGCAGTTTGTAAATATATTGGTCAGAGTGATTATAATTTTTTTGTTATGAAGTGTCACTGGTATTGCGATTTGGCCGTTCATTCAATATAAATGCTTGAAGTTTTTATTTGTGTGTCTTAGAATCATCTTCAATAGTAAAAGTATTATTTCTTAAGAAAACTTTTAATAATTCCTAATATACAGCCCAGCCAGTAATGATAGTCCAAATATTAAATAAACAAAACATAGAATAAAATTTTTTTACAATTTCTTTGTAATTAACTCTGAACTCTTAAAAAGATAAGTTTTAAATTCTAAACTATTAACTCGATATTATAGCTTCCTATTAAAAAATACCAGAAGTTTTCTTTTGTTGCTCTTTTGTTTATTTTTTTTAATGATATTGCTACTACTATTCGGATAGGCCACGGCATAACGAATAAACATACTTTTGAGTAGTGGTATATACTCGTATGTTATGTTGTATATGTGACGAAAAAAGGAGCATCTTACATTTGACGAGGTACCCAGGATTATTTTCATAATTTGTACGCAAATTAAAAATTCATTAGCTTACAATTAGGAATGAAATAGTGATACAAATATAAATATTAGAATACTATAAGTTGGAGGTTACTTAGAGTTAAACTTATCGATAGTATCCCAAATTTAAATCGTTGTTCCTAAATAAATAAATTCTTTTTGAATGAAAGATAAAGCCTTTTATTCATCTTACTTGATTTAGCTTTTCATCATCGTCTGCATGAACGCTTCACTCGATTGTCATTCACCCCAGTCAACTTCATTTGTTAGTGGATTTTCTATTCCACAGCACATTATCGTTCTCAGCTCCGAATTGTTAATGCTCATATAATTCATCACAGGGTAATAGGATGTAGTATACTTAGCTCACTTTTGCTAAATAAATTAAATTATCTGACCGTATGTGATGTGCAAAATACCTAGTATACTTGACTCGTACATCATTCTATCTGCTCCTACCATTGCCTTATTGTTATGCCATTATTTTGTTTTTTCATCTCAGCGAACATTAAATTAATTTCTGTGTTTAGTGTTAAGCTTAAGATGCTGAAAATTGTTTTCTAAGTGGAAACGTTTATGAATAAGAGTTGCTAAATGATTGCTTATTTTGCTTCTAATGGTTAACAAACGGTTGGTTGATTAGTTATTTTTTATGAGACACGATCTCTTAGAAATTACTGAATGGATCTGTTGGGATCAAAATTCGCGTTGGATTTAGGTCATTAGGAGTGGAGTACTTAGCCGCTTTAAAAAATGAAACAAATGATTTAAGTAGCAAACTTTGATATAAGTTTGATTTTGAGTATTGGCGTGGGTTTCGGTTGGGTTCGATGAGTTATGATAAAATGGCTAAAATTTGTTCCATTTAAGGATATTCTGTGCAGTTTAACATAATTTATATTATTATTTTCAAATATTTTGAAACTAAACGAACAGATTATAAGAATTGATGATTAAATAGTCTAGCAGAAGGTACTGAGTACATTCTGGGTTCGATCAAATTTGATAAATTCGTAAACCAATATTGAAACAACAACACTTGTTGCAATGTTTGGTTTTGGCATAACACTTCACAAACGTCGGCCGGACAGGATCGCAACTATTTAATCCCTTTAGTAACTTTAACATATAATTTACTTCCCTATGTCTACCGAGGCTGAATATACTTTTTTGTAGATTATACAATAGCTTATTATAAATCCTATTATATTATTAGGTACAAAATTTAATTGCATAAACATGATTTAATAGAAACACCAACAACAAAAAACACAGACAAAAACTCACACCCGCGTGTAATTATAAGTGGAATATTTTATTTACGTTAGCTCTGACAACAAAAACCAACAACGAAAACTAGAAATAGCCGCAAAAATAACCCACTCTATAATTGACGCTTGAAGTGTTAAGGCAAAAAAAGCAGCAAATAAACTAAATTAAGTTTTCTGTAGAATTTTTAATCGAAAATATATCGCAACCGTCATGCAAAAGAAATTAATGTTTCGATGTTTGTAGTTGGTTTTGTTTTTGTTTGATTCACTTAAAGTGCGCAGGAATCGTGCTCGCATAAAATTCCCAAGTATCGATTATACGAAGTGAGCTGGTTGATTTGTAATTTTTCTGTTTTCTTTTCATTGCTAAATAATGTGCGCACATTAATTAATTATAAATTAATAACAATAAAAAATCGCATTCGAATCGATTAAGTAAATGCTGTAATAAGAGTCACGAGATAGAGCCCCATTTTTGGTGGTGGTGGTGGTGGTGGTGGTGGTGTGGCAGATTAGGATTACTTGCAATTGCTAATTACAATAATAAAACTCGAATGCTGCTGACACTATTCTTCTCTTGTAGAGTCCATTGGTGGCGGTGACGATAGCGCGATGATACAACTTCAATTGATTTCATGTCGACACAATGAGAAATTGAATTAATTTAATTAGAAATTTAATTACAATGCGGTTTTTGCCCTCTCGAGACTTTTGCTGATCATTTAGCTACCTGAGAAAATTGTGCAGAGTAACAATGCGTAGTACAAATTACAAGTACATTGTTAATTTCCTGTTTTTTAATTTAATTCAAATCAGGAAATAATGAATTTGTAATAAACAAAATATTCGCCTAATATACGCAACATTATAGCTTAGAAGATGCTTTTCTTCTATTTGTACAGCAGAATTAAGCTTTTAAAATACCATACAGATATTAATAAAAACTCTCACGGTTAAATGAGTTATCTCCACACTTAGGAAGAAAAAACCAAAAAATTGTTAATCAAAAAGTTGATGCAAAAATTTGAATCATTTATGTATAATTAAAGCCACAGTGGTGTTAGGTGGTGCTGGTGGTGCTGTAGTTAGTATCAAAGTAAAGTGTTCCATTACTTTCTCTTAGTTTGCAATAAATCATTTTTTTCCTATAATATTGATTGTAGATAGCTTCCAAAGGGGTTACTATTCAATTTCTTTTCAAATTTAGTGAAAGAAAGGGGACCATGTGATATTACCGTTTATCTCTATAAGCTCTCTTCTTACTGTTTGAAATCTATTTTGACCTCTATGTAAGGTAATTCAACATCATAAATTCAGACAGATTTGCAAATGTTTATATGCACAATTGTTTTTCACGCATTCAGTCGAATTTTATTGACATTTTAAAGTCGCGTCTCTTACCAAACAAAACGCCATGGGATGAACGTTTTTTTATTATTTTCGAACCTCTTCAAAGGAATTTCCTCGATAATTTATGTGTATCGGCGTAATTCATTTGTAAAGTCATGCAATTGGCCACGAAAAGATTTCAACACCTGGTCCTTTCATCTTATTGCCTTGTATTGCTCGGAGGGCGGATGAAGGCGTCTCCCGGGTAAAAAGAAGGATGAAGGTGGCTCTCTGGTGAACATGAACATTTCGTCCCAACACAGTCAACTTAATTTATTGAATGAATTTAATGTGTGTCATTTGCGAGAGCTCAGATAACTTGTAAAGGATCAGACGAATGCAGGATCGATATTTCGCGATTTTACGAAGTTTTTGCTTTTTTATTCTTTAGTATTCCTGACCAATGACTAAAGTATCGTATTTAAACTAAAATTTACAATGTTGGAGGCTACGTAATGTAATGGTTTCGTTTAATCCAACAGCTTCCTACATCGACATCGACACCTCGACTTCTCTTCTTTCCTTCGTTTTCTTGCACATCAACACTGTTCACGCACACGTTGTGGAAAGCGCATATTTCTTGTGGATGTGAATGTTCATTTGTTTCCTGGACAAGATTCGCAAGTTGAAATTTATTGTTTCTGGAATTTCGAAAAATTGTTTCTCCAACGCATTTATCTTGAGGGATAACGTTTTTTTTTCATTTACACAAATTCGTACATAAATATTAGTTTTGTCGAAAAGTGAATTTACATTTGTAAGTTCTGTTACGTGCAGGGCGCGTGGAACAAAACGGGTGGGAAAGAGAGACAGAGAGAGAGAGAGAGAGAGGGAGAGAGAGAGAGTGAAAAAGAAACCATCTCAACGCACGCGTATACAATAATAATTATTTGCTGGTTTGGTTTATGATGTGTTAATGGTGCGGTTATGGGACGCGACCTCCTGGCGTGCGGCGAGCGGATGAATGCACGGAGGGACTTTGGATATAACCGTCGATCGTGGTAGCTTAGCTTTGACTGCATGGAGGAAATCAATATTCGATTTTTCATATTTTTTTAATTTTTTTGTAAAAACAACAATTCACATGTGTTCTTGTACTCTGCTGCAATGTCCTGTGGTGTTATGTATTATTTTGAATTAATTCAGTGATTACGAAATTATTTTGTGTCATGTTGTGTTCGTGTGCATGTGGTCGTTGTGTAATTTATACTGTCGCCGAAATGTGAAATATCATTATATCCCTTGATCATGCTTATTGGTGTTTAACGTCATATATCGTATATCATTTGATTTCTGTTTCTGTCATGTTGCAGTTTAATGGGTCGTATTGCTAAGGGATCGGAAAAAATTCTGAGATTACTTTTATCCATTTCGTCTTTCCATCATCCATGCAGCTTCTGCAGAAATCGTTGAAAAAGACTCCTAGTCTTTCTGCATGCTTGCCTATAAGACAGTGTCCAGTAATGCCACTAATGTGCAGTCTGTTTTGAGAGATCAAACACTTGGAGCGTTTCGGATCTAGCTTGGGCCAGATCTGCTTCGTTGCTATGCAAGTTGTGCCGTTTGACCATCTGTAATTAGCTTTTACTATAGCATCCCCTTTAAACACGAGTTTGCACGTAGCGATAGGCATGCCTTGTGAACCATATTCAGGCAATAGGGGTAGTGTGGTTCCATGTTTGGCGAGCTCATCAACCATACAGGACCGTTTTCGTTTTCCCATTTATAAAATATCATTAAACTGACGAATAACTGTGACAGAATATATTGCACTCTCGTAATAAAATGAGCCATAAAAAGTAGCGTGATCATATAAAGTTAAACAGGGCAGAATAAAAGTGAAAATAATATACAGGCTACAAAACGGTATTCTACGGCACAGTTTCGCTTCAACACGATAAGGAAAATTTCCGAAAATCTCGTTTGGCACGGTAACCTACAACATGGTTTAAATCTAAGACGATAACAAAATTACGGAAACCTACATAAAACACGATGAAACTTTGGCATTACCACTTAAGTCTAATTACTGCGTCCTATGCTTATCACTGGTAGATGTAATTTGTCGTGCTGGTGTTGAAAATTTGTCTGCGTGGTTTATCATGCGGAAACCTTCATATCACACGATGTCCTTCGTCGTATTATTAATTTTGTAGAGGTCTACGTCGAATGCTTAATACTTGATTTTTACTTGATAAATACATCGTTATAGCTTTTATTAAATAATAAAACAACAAATATCCCAGAAGGAGTCAGTTTAAAATGAAATAAATGAGATGTTCAAATACTATCCAAAAAAAAATCCGTAAGTTCTCTGCAAAGTAAAATACCTCATAACTAAGACCTTATACCTTCAACATTACAGTTTCGTTTTTTTATTGTTAATAGAAATTAAGTTATAGTACCAATTTATGTTTCTTTTGAATAAACAAATTTAACTTTCATATTTAATTTGTGTAAACTGATATACGATAAAATACCACACACATAACACTTGAATTGAAACTCTAGAAGCCTAATAGTTATCAAAAATAAAAGCCGCCGACAAGTGCGCTACGTCTTACCTATTGTCAGCAGTCAACTATTTCGTTTCAATCTGAAATAGTGTGAGTGGTTTCGACTGAAACATAATCACATCAACCAGCCACTCGGTTAGCTCTAATATTGATACTCAATCATTACAAAGCGAACAAAAAGGTATTTTATGAATGTGATTTTGCCGTCTGATAAATGGATGCACACGAAGATCCCTTTTGTTGTGTCGCATTCGAGCTATTTTGAATTTTAAATTAAATTAAATCCATTCTCTGTGTATATAAATTGAGTTGAAAGAAGGTCAGTAAATGGCAGATATGTGAGATTAAGAATTTTGATAGCCACTTAATGTATGCAGCACGCGAAAATTGGAGAATAACTTCAGCTATTTATATGCTAATTAGGCATTGTAGATAAGTAATTTATTAAAAATTGTACTCTCAATAGTTTACAAGTTCCAATAGTAATGATTAACTCTATTTAATGCGTATCAGTTGACCACAAAATTTTACCGCGCAGGAAATTAGAACTGCCGCATAACAAAATGACCCCTAATGGCCATCGAATTCCTCTTAGTTATAAATTTCTGCGAGCTTGTGTTTACCCCTTTTAATTTTTCCCAAACAGTTTTGCATTTGAAGTGGTCGAACTTTATTAACTCACGACGATTGCTCGTGAAACTGTAGAATGAATGAAAAATAATTGAACCTAAGTGGTCATGCTATGGTAAACTTGACCTAATCTCACTGTTCAATTTTAAAGGCAATACAGAGAGCCTTCATACAGTAGATAGGGTTCAAGGTACTCAATCATCAAGTTACTGACCAGCCATCACCAGTCTGAAGTTCAATTACTGATGTTTCAAGTTACATAATAGTCGTGACGAAGGGTTTTTCCTCATCACGATCAATTAAATTTTTTGGAATCTGAATATCCTGAATATCATTAGTTACGAATAACTAGAGGATCGCAAGAAAAAAATCAGCGTTAAACTTGGATATAGAAAGGTTTCATATAATGGCAGATGAATAGAAAATTAGAAACACTTTGGTATATGTTAAAAATTTAGCCATTTCTTACCTGGCATAATTATTTTTTCTGGTCAGTCTCCAAATATGGTTTAGCGAGCTAGTATCTCATTTTAACTTGGATTAGTAAATGAAAAAAATACATGTAGCCAAACAATGAATGAAAAATGATATATTGATAAAAAATTTGGTGTTTTGTGCCCAAAAAATTATTTATGAATTCATCATTCATTTCCCCCACTGTTACTATAATTTGTTTAACGATTTTACATAAATAACAATGGAATGGAAATGACGACAATATAGTAGCCCAAAAATTCGAAAATCTAATAAATTTGGAATTAATTTCGGGCTACCAAAAGGGGGGAAAACAAGTTCCGTTCTTGCTACTACCCAAAAAAGTATATTTGTATTCGGAGATGGAAGCTTTTTGCCTAAGAAAGTAACGGGCACTGCTTACATTGATAAATTTAATGATTTTTGGGAAGACTACAATATTCTGTACCAGATTTATAAATTAACATAAAATACCATTGTTAGCAGTATTTTCAAGTAAAACAATACATCTTTTAAATTCAGTAACCGTTTAAAAGCTTGTGACACCTAAGAAATATTAAATTAGTTAAAATAGATCATATACTATTCAGGACTCATTAATTTGTTATTGTAAGAGGTGTATTTGTGGGTGCCGTGGTTCAGTGGATAAGTGCATGGGCATGGACTGAGCAGGAGTTTCGTGGTTCGAGTCCTAGTAACACCGAAATTATTCTCACGAATGTCTGACTAATGTCCGAGAGTAATAAATTGTCACGAAAAGCTTCTCAATTCGCCATGCGGGTACGGCTTTAAATTGTAGGTCCCTTCCATTTGTGGGCAAAGATAAACATGCACAACACAAATGGTCGTGAGAAGCAAGGCATTGAACCGCAACGGTCTGTCGCTGCGAATATTATTATTATTATTAAGAGGCGTATTTAAATTTAACCTAAGAAAGTTTACGTTTAGAACTAAAACTGGAACACTCCAGCCAGAAATAGCCTTTAGATATACACAGCTATTGTAGGTCCTCTCTATATATAGAAAGATTGTCAAAGTATTGGGGCATCCTGATTCGTGTAGCATTTTCAGGAAATGATATTAATTATTAGAATTATTGCAGGCCGTTATGTGAATTTTTGGCCAAGTTTAAAATAGTTGATAGAAATTTCTATTCTAAAATCTTTGAAAAATAGCGTATCTGTATTATTTATAAGTCTATGCATATCAATGACAATTAGTAATTGTTACGCGAAAAAATCTTGTCTTTCATCGAATATAAAATTATAATCAGCCCACTCCCACTCATTTTATTCTTAATCATTTTATTTAAATCATTTTTAAATATTAGAGAAACTTCATAAAACATTTGGACAAAACAACTATTAGCAATGTTTGAAAACATATGGAGGAGTAAATGAAATTAATACCCACTTTTCCCGCATATTGCTAAAACTTTGTATGTAAATCCATTCGGCTTTCCTTCTATAAGTTGTCTCATTAAGGAGTATACTATCTTTCATTTAAATCCATCGTAGAGTAACGAAGCAAAATGTTTACTGGTTGGTAATTTTGAGGCTGTCTGCATTAACCTAGCTGTGTTTATGATATACTGCTCCTCTATGGTTTGCTCTAAAAAACTATAGATCCATATTTTATTACTTCTACTATTACAGAAAAAACGGAGTTATATCTGTTCAATAACGTGGCTCAGATTTATTTTATAATTCTCTAAAGAATTCCCACGACGATCATATAAAAAAGGATTTACTACGTTTCCGCAAAATGGGTAAAACACGCCCATAAAACCTCAAAATACCTATGTAAGCGCATACGACAAGAAAGACTAAATTCAAAGCGTTTAATAAGCACACACTCACACAAACCAGTGTGGAGATAAGAAAAAAAGATACAAAATTCGAAATAGATCTGCAGCCGTAGATAAAACTAATTTCACTACAAAATGACCCGGCGTGCGTTGAATGGCAAAAAGGTATAAAATTCGAAAATCTTTCAGTAGGTGGATCGCCAGCCGCACATCGGACACACACTTTACGAATTGTGAATATTCCAACAAAACGATGAAGGCAACATATGGATAAAGTATATTTTAGACTAATGACTTGTTAGAGATCTAGAGCTCTGATAAATAATCATAGTGATTTTGCGCGCTGAGTTGGTGAAGTTGCCTGGGTTTGGTAGATACTTGTCGTAACGTGTGTGGAGTGATTTTTTCCATTTGTTTATTATTACGAGTATTTCTTCTTTTTCTGTGCTCGCACAACTCGATTATATGCGGTCATTCAGAAGAAAGTCCTTGTTAATAAAAATGATAATCGCAATGTGACAGACACCCCCTCATATGTTGTTTATGTGTATGGTTTGGCACATAAATTATTTAACAAAAATATTTATATAAACAGATAAATGTTTTGCGGGTTGCGATGATCAATGGCCAAACGACGGGCTCAACTGACAAGAGGTGAGATAAAAGGCGATTACTCAGATGATTTCGATTGTAATTAAAAACTATTTGTGTGGACCACATAATGATATTATTATTTACTGTTTCGTTGGCGTTGTTTTTATGTCCAATTTGATTTGAATTGAAGCAACTCAAGTATATACAGAGTATGAAGTACCAAAAGCAACAAATCAATATACAACAAACGCAAAACAAACAATAAATTAACCGTAAAACAAATTCGTTGTTTCTTCGTCTTTTATGTACCCAGATTTATGTGATGGGAATAATTTGATTGTGTCTAATGTTTTTGGCTTTGCCAAAACTAAACTGAAATATCACACAAATAAAAAAACAAATCAAATTGATGAGGAAAGAAAATCTATAGAAATCATTGACTTTTTGAGTGTTAAGTTGAACTTAAACAATTTAGACGACTCTGACTCCGCTCAGTTCAGAAACTATATCATTAAGGGGCAATCCGCGCATATAAATTGGTCATTGACCCAATTACAATTTTCGAGCTG
This sequence comes from Nephrocerus scutellatus, assembly GCA_947095585.1. Taxonomy (NCBI): domain Eukaryota; kingdom Metazoa; phylum Arthropoda; class Insecta; order Diptera; family Pipunculidae; genus Nephrocerus; species Nephrocerus scutellatus. The sequence continues at coordinate 3,121,943 of OX352761.1, read as the reverse complement.
TATATAGTCAACTCAAGAGATTTGTTGTTGAAACTTTCAGTTTCACGTTTGTTTCCGAAGTCTTTCGTTTAAGTTGTTGTAGTTCTCATATAATTTGTATGAATTTATTTCCGCTATACACAAAAGATTTCAATCGTTTCAACTTGAATCGATTATAAGTTATACTAAGAGACCCAAGTATTGAAAACATAACGAACCATTTTACGAGTAATTCAAGCTTCAAATTTTTGCACGCGATTTAAGCATATTTTTTGTATCTATGTATTTGGTATGGTTTGATTTTACTGTATATAACAAGATCGTGTCAAGTAAAATTACAAACATTTTGCTTGGATGACGTTCGAATTTGAGTCCGATTCCATACAAATTTATGTTGTAATTATAATGAATTAATATAATTTAGTAATTTGGCAGCAGGACCAGGGTCCGGTCCTAGTTCGCTGTTGCAAGCTAGGTGTCCTGCACACCGGAGCCTACCGAGCTTAATTCTCTTCAAGATGTCAACATCGTGCTAACGCTCGTTGAACTCACCAATATAGAATCTCCAGAATCGTCCTTCCTCACATACGGGGCCAACAATTCTCCGTAAGACTTTTCTCTTGACCTCGACTTTTCTTTGCTTTTTCTAAGCACCCAAGTCCCGGATCCCTATTTCAGTACTGGTATGGTATTGTCTTATATACTAACAGCTTGGATGTTATGGTAAAGTTCCTGGATTTGAAGAGTCTTGACAGACTAGAGTAGGCTTTTTTGTATTTAAGCAACCGTACGCGTATTTCTGGTACCATGCTGTTATCGGCTGCTACGAATATTTGTTTAATATTTCATTCTCAAAAACCATCCAGATATAAAAGAACCAGCAACAACGCATGTTGTCCATGATAAAGAGAAATAATTCAAGATCGAGTTCTATGCCCAGGTCGTTCGTTTATCTATCATCTACATAAAATCGGTACAGCATCCACACCACAGCAAATGACACTCACACTCAATCAAGTCTTTCGTGTTCTACCGAAGACGGAGTTGTTATACTCCTTTGGCGCTCTAATGCTCTCATCTATAATATCATTGCATTAACAATTTTGCATAGCTTTTGCGTTAATAATAAATGCAGATCGTTCACATCTTTGCAATTTACATAGAAAACATTGATATTTTTCGTTAAGTATTGAGCGTGTGATGGTCGCACGCAATTCCAGAATAAATCCTCACGATGTATGATAAATTTATCATTAATTAATTCCTAGAATCAGACAGCATTTTCCAACCTCTTATGCGTTCCAACTTTAGTTTCAGTTTAGCTCAGCTCAACTCGCACGCACGTACGCATACACTGCATTAGATCATGGATGCCTCAAGCTGTTGCATCTGGCGATCGCATTAGAATATGCGCTCTATTATAGTACGCGAAGCACGTGATCGTGATTATCATTTGTTGGTGCTGCCTACCACGACTGCGACCACGACCACGACTACGATCAAGATGATGATGTAATACTCGTACCTGTTCCAGCAGCGATGTTTGATCCGCTATAGTTTTTTGTTCGCAGTTTAATTAAATGTGTTGTCACCTTGATCTAGAAATATTTTTCCCCTCTATAGACACAGTAATAGGGTACATTGCATCAGCAACACAATGTTTGTTTCGATTTTTCTGTTTTTAGTGATAATTTGCGCTTTTTCCCCAAAAAAAACTTATTGATCTGTACGTCTGTCCACGTGTTTAAGAAATTCCTCAATATAATAAAAAACCAACTAAATAAATTCTTAACTAATAATAATACTTTCTAATGATAGAAATCTGTTGTTTATTAGAGCATAAAACTAAGCTTAATTTCTTATTTCGATTGTTATAGATGGTGTGACACGTAGCCGCTGTATTTTGTAGCTTTATTTTCTATCAAGTCAATATATTATCTAAATTATAAAAATCATCCCATTGCAACGCATCTTTAAAATTATTCATATAATAACCCTATACACATACAATTCACAGTCCAACTGGCTTGTTAACACGCCGTATTAAATAATTATATCAACTGTCATTATATAGTAAATGACACATCAAGTATGATTATGAAAGAGTTGCGCATCAGCCATGGCGTAGTACACTCGATGTGTCTGCAACTACTAGTGCTAGTCAGTCAATCTGGGAGAGAATTTATTGCTATCTTCTATATTTATATCATTTGGCGTATTCAATACTCGTAATTGAAATTGTCAAACTAAATTAAATTGAGTTTTAAAGGCTTATAATTGTTAATCATTTCTATGTTTGCGTTAAAGTTAAAAAAAAAAAACTAATCACTGAAGTTTTATCTATTTTTATCAGGATATTAGACTGAGGTGCTCTAAGCTCCACATTCTCTATTGGTTTTGAGTTGAGTTTGTCCTATACGCCACGAAAATGAACACTAGTTTTCACGTCATACCTAAACTGTATGATTTACTATTTAAATTTAAAAAAAAGTCACTTTTTCACACGATAACAATTTATTTATTAAACAAACCTATATATTTAAATAAAAACAGTCTTTTCATTTTTTTTTTCTTATTCAATACTACTGACAGAAAGCTAAAAAAAAAATCTCAAATTCCCATATTCTTCAGTTCTCCTACATATAATTTGTCATAAGATAACCACTACACAAAGCACAAACCTTTTAACAAATGATACAATGATGAACTCCAAGCTTGAAAGTTACTTCAGCGGAAGTAAATGTGGTATTGGTCCTGATTATTTAAATTATATATTTTTATTTTATTTTATATTCGTTTTACAAACAAAATGCAGACAGTTTGTGCGGTTGTTTTCTTCGCAAAATTTTTGCTGTTAGACGATTAACGATGTCAGGAAATTGGGTTTATTGTTGTGCATGTTAATTAGTGGGATACAATATGGAACACATCGGTGCTTGTTTTGTGTTTTTGGCGATGCGGGTTGCATGCGAGAAGCAAGAAACGGATACAAAATTAATTCCAGAAGGGGAAGGCTATGATTAGCTTAAAGATAACGGCATCAGAGGTGAGTCTTGTGGCCAGCGTGTGCAAAACAATGCTTCTGGATGGGAAATTGCGTGACTTTCAAGTGCGCGAATAATGTTATATTGGTGCGAGAGTATGATCGCGTCCATATACGTTGCTATGCGTTTCGCTTCGCATATCGTAGTCGGCACAGCACGGTACTAAGCAGAAACGGAAAGGCACTGTTACGAAAATCAAAGCACAGCTGTGTGTTAACGCTTGCAAGATGTAGAAAGGAATGTGTTTAATTAAAATTATTATTTAGTTTTATAATCTTTCACTCTGTGCAACGAACGGTGCTGCCTGTTTGTTTGTTTGCTGTTGAAGTTAGCTTTTCATTTAATTTAATTCTGCAGCAATTTTTCACTAAAAGATGCAATCGCAGTGCGGTAAATGAAAAACGTTTTTTTTTTAATTTCGTTTTCATAAAAACGTAAATATTATCTTGCTTGTTTACAATTATTAATTGATGTGTAATTCTTGTCGAGCGTTGTAAAAGGGGATGAGAAAGAAAATGCCGCCGTCCCGCACGTAGTTATATGCTTCATGTTATGCAATATGGACAGGCATTAATACGCGCTCATTAGGCGTTTTGTTGTTTGTTTTCACAAGAAACATGAGGTGGAGAAATATGGGTGTGTTAATGTTCACTTATAATATGACTCTTAATGGTAATTTTGGAAAAAAATCGTATGGGAGGGGGAAAGGGGTCTATTTTCAACCCCTGCGGTGGACCTAGCTTTTTAATGCGAAGAGACCTTACATCACTTCATATCCTGTAACTCTTCATAGCTGTAAGGAAGAGGCATGTTAGGCATTGGCAGGGTTGGCAAATGCGTAGCCAATACAGTAGTGAGTGCCGCTGTATAGCATATTTCCTTATGAAAAATGCATTTCCTCAGGCAAAGTAATGCTGGGATTCACAGAAAATATGCTCGGATCACTCATCTTCCGAGCAGAACCTACGTTGTGTCTATGAGCCAACACCAATGTCTTAAAGGGTATACCGCAAGCCACAGTTACCTGTTAGCAAACTCACCAGCTTCCTAACGCTATTCCTGTTTAGATTAAAGATTTCCTTATAGGAAAAGGGCCTGATTAATTGTTTTGAAGCCTCAGCCCCGGGACGATTTCCCAGTCGGCCAGACGAAGTTTGTTTTCTCAACAATTTATGAGTGCTGTGGCGACATCCAAGTCGACGTCACATTAGGTTTCAGGACGTATGAACACAGATTCTGCGCCAGCCCTAGCCAGTTCATCTGTAGATTCGTTGCCTGCAATTCCCTTATGACCAGGGACTCAACCGAGTTTCACTCTGGCAAGAGATTGCAGTGCATCGTAGCAGTTTTTGACTGATTACGAGTCCATTAAGTTAGACGACAGTGCTTTAAGTGCTGCCTGGCTATCTGAAGAGATATATATTCTAGCGCCCTTAATTCCTTTACTAAGGTTAATCATTGCGCAGATCCCAAAAGCATGGAGTTCCGCCTGGAAAACCGTAGGAATTTTTCCCATTGGTATCGAGACTTTGGTGTTGGATCTAAATACACCAGGTTACCTTTCTTTCACTTTACTTCCTTTTGAGCCAAAAAAAAAAATCGCATTTGTTCGGACTAACGAAGAAGTTTCTGACTCAAATCTATATTATATATAACTATATATAACTTAAACTCGACCCAAAACTTTTTTTAGAAACACCCCAAAATTCCACTACTTTTAAAATTCCAAAGCAGCGTATTGTATGTAGTAAACACAGGAGCAGTACACAATTTTTTAAATAGCACACCCTTCTATCAGTATCAAATGGAATTCCATTAGTAATTTCCATGTAAAGCATTACCTAAGCCTTGTTAACACAAAAAACACATTGTCATCTGTTAAAATGTTATTTTTCAAGCAATACTCTGAACAGATATTGCGTTGGCAAATAATTCTCAATGCTTTGCACAAGTTCAACTTGTTCCATTTGTAGACAAAACGGGTTCAACCAACAGTATTGAACTGAAACTGAAAAGGTAAACAAAACGTCGAGTTAATCTACTGTCGAAATGTTTTGCTCCTGGCTAGCGCTAGTCAACAGAGTGCGCTATACCGCACCGAGTAAGGAAGGATTAAGGTGCTGGTGTCAAAGAAATTCCATGCAAATGACCATGAAATCATTTTTGCATTTTCTGTGGCGTACTTGAACTAGAAAACAGCGCGAAAAGAAACATTATTCCACTGAGCTGCCTCGCAGCAGCATAACTGCTTCAGTATCGCATCGAGATGTCCCATTGACATAGTTTCTGGTCTGCATGCATTGCATCTGCATCTTCTGAGCTAGAATTGATCCATATTATGTTGGTGGTGGCGTTCGTTGTCTTTCTCCTCGAATCCGCTTTGGACGCATTTTTCAATCTGCATTCGCATTCGTGCACAAATTGCTTCCTTTCCGTGGCCTTGAGTAGATTTTTTATAACTAAGGAGCACGGCTTGTGCTTCATCGTCGATTGCTTCGATAAAAAAAAGTAAAAATAATAATAAAAATAACAGCTTAATGGAATTCGTTAGTAATTCCATCAGCGGCACAATATAGCAGTGTAGTAAAATAATCGTCGAGAGAGCAACAGTAAAGGTGGTCGATGGCAATGGCGGTAAGATGAACGGTAACAACAGTGAATCGCAGCATTAGGCGCACTGTGTAACAAATAGTTAACCAAGCAATCAATAATGTGTTCATAACTCTAATATACGAGGGCAGGTCAATAAGCTTGCGACTTTTTGAAATTTCCCGCCTCTATAATGAAGAGGCAACACTGCTTCTGTCAACATGCATCTGTCAGTTGACTCCTGTCAACATTTAAATTTGGTTTGTATTTGACAGCCATTGAAACCAGACAACCTCGTAAATTTTAACGAAAATGGAAAAAAGTGAATTTCGTTTGTGACCACTTCAAAGGAATGTTTCGCGATGTTCAGCGGTATTTCGAACGAGTTTTTATGCTGTTTCGTAATCGTGGATCCATCACAATACACCAGAGACCAAGGAGCAATCAAGACAGTGGGTTTCTCCGGTTGAACCTGCGCGAAAGAAGGCCAAGGTGGGTCTGTCGGCCAACAAGGATATGGCCACAGTTGTTTTGGATGTACGTGGTGTCATTCACATCGATTGACGTAAAACGATCACCGGCAAATATTATTCAAAGCTTTTGTACAGATTCGTTGTTCATCTAAAGCAAAAATTTGGCAAAGAAAAAGGTGCTGTTCCATCAAGACATCAAGTGCTGTTCCCTCATCTGCCCTATTCTCTGGATTTCTTGTTTCCAAACCTGAAGAAATGGCTCGGCAGAAAGAGATTTGACACCAACGATGAAATTATCTTACAAAAAATACTTATTTTGATGACATCGACAAATCTTATTTTTTGGAAGAGATAACAAAATTGGGGAAACGTTGGACAAAGTGTATAGAGATCAAAGCAGACTATTTTGAAAAATAAAATGATTTTTTATCCAAAAACCTGTTTCATTCAAAAAGTCACGGACTTATTGCCACGGCCTCGTATATTTCTTTAAATTAGACAAAATTAAGGATAGATAATAATAATGTTATTAAAGTTTTACATTGTATTGGGACGTCATAGAAACTAGAGAAACAGTCTTTTTCCATTTTATTTCAGATGCATTTACTCTTAACTATTGATTAATTATTCTGAATGTCAACATCGCACTTCATCCCACTGTCGATTTTTGGAGCATCAGGTAACTCGCTTTACTATGTAGGTAGGATACAGCTTTAAATAAGCGTCGCCTTACCGCAAATGACAAGGACTACGAGTACGATCTATAGCAGCGATATAAAGTGCCAACTCACGCGGAATGTCTCTGTTGCTGTTGGTGTATTAAGTGTGCGCGGAGTTGTGTTCAACATTTCATTTCAACAGCATCCTCAGTAGCAGTTTCATCTTAATATAGGTTACTCCGGTTAACCGAATATTGCTGCTGGATGGCAGCCTGAGAACGGATGCTGCTGGTTGTTAACTTTCGGTTTTTTGTAATTTCATTTTTATTTGTCAGAGCTGCAAGAGAACGCTGAGTTAAATAACGAGAAAGGCTGAGGCCATTCTGATGATGATGATAATAAACTCATTCGTTGTCGTTGTAAATAAAGGAGAAATTCAATTACAATTGCACACATTAAACTATTAAGGTCTAATAGAAACATACTCGCATCTCTGGTGCACACCAAAACTCAGCGCTCGGCCATCCAAGATCATTAAATTTTAAAACACGTACTGACAAAATGATGCACCACCAAACCAATTTTGAAGACTAACACGATGGATGCAGTCCAGTAAATGAATCATCCGTCGGTGAAAATTCCCAGATGATGTGCGATACCAAGAGTACATCATGATTGCCATGCCATGTAGATGATGCCAGCATCTTTAGTTAGTCGTGGATACAGTACGGACTGTCATTGTCATTGAATGGAAAAGACTTCAGTTCATTGAATAAATTTCGTTGAACGCTGATTGCGTGGCTTGCGTGAATCCCTGGAGAATTTTTCGTGCGAAGCAACCCATAATTGGTTGGGATTATTCTGTTCAAAATGGGGAATACTCTGCATTAGCTGTATCTAAATCTAAATTTAATTTAAATTTTTTTTTTAATATAATTCGAAACTACAAAGGGTATCCAGGGTCTTTCTTCAGTTATTCGATTCGATCAAATGGAAGTAGGAGTTCCATAATTGATGACTTCCAAATCCCACTCAATTGAATTGCTATGAAATGAACTGGTCTATAATTAAGGTTCTAAAAAAATAAATCGTTGTTGCAATGCAATAAATCCTTTTACTTTACAAATACAATGCAGAGCAGAGTATCAAATTGTACCCTAAATCAGTACACATACAAAGTGAGATGCCCTTCGCTACAATAATCTGTCCCGCTTTCAGCGATGCTATAAATAGGAATAAATCAATTGAGGTTTTACTGCGCTTCACGGTAATTCAATCGACATAATAATTTCCTCAATCAACGGTTTGTGTGAAGGGTATCAAAAGTTATTTAAGAAGCAAATAGCATTGCACCGAGTGTGTGTGACTAAAAATAAATATACCAGCAAATGTAGCGTTGGGTCCTTTATTTATTCGAGAAAATTATAATGGAAATACCGCCGGTCGTATCGGTGGAGTCGCATTCTCAATCCACTGTTTGTTTGTCACGTACCCCACATTCGTGTTGCAAAGGCCATGTCTTTGTCGCCAGTTCATTCGCGCTCTGTTAAAGGATGGCGTTTTGAAAAGGAAATGAGCTACATTTCGTCGATGATGATGATCTATATTCCGCAGAGTTGAATGGTCGAGGGGAGACGCTGCAGATTAGAACCACCTTCAACATGAATAATGTAAATGAACAAAGTGCTGTGCTTGCCTGGCTGGTGGTACCAACGTAGCGGTAGGTAGGCACTACATATTTTAAGCGCAGATGTAGGATCGCAACGCAGTAGGCACGACCGAGGTGTATCGTATGTCGAACGACATGAATCGACTATGGCCAGTCGCCGCAAATCATCATCATTATCGACTTTGGCATCGGCATCCTGGTAAAGCAGCAGCAGGCTAGGCTTGTCAGCAATCGACTTCATTTAAAGCATGTGCAACGAACTTGTTGGACCAGATTATATGTGCAACACATAATGCGCTCCTCATACATCTAAATATCTATTGTGCTTAGACGAATGGGAATCGCGAGAGAGAGAGTGAGAATAAAGAAAAACTAAAGTTTAAATTAACAATTGCAACGAATTGTACCAAGTGGAATTGTGCCCAGTAGAATTGTGCCAAGTGGAATTGTGTCCAGTGGAATTGTGTCTAGTGGAATTGTGCTAGTGGAATTGGCCTAGAATCTTTTGTTTCTATTGTTATTTTGCAATTCAAGAATGTCAAGTATATTTTTGATCCGGTTGCTTGATGGATATTGTTCTGTTATTAGGGACCCCTATATATAATATAGGCTGGATTGAATTGAGATAAATCAAAAGAGTTTCACCAGATTTCCTTTTAGGAAAATTGGTTGCGACTTTATAAACATCTGTAACCCTAGAATTAAATTCCTCGGATTAAATTAAATTTTATTAAATGTTCTAGTTTCGTATATAGTAAAATTTCCTGAGAGGAAACACTATCGCGTGTTATTATTCTTTTCAATTGCATTCAACAAAACAACAAAATAAACTGTATGAACAGACCATTCTAAGATTCAAGCTGATCCGTTTGGTGTGATATTCTCTTGTATCTCCTAATAAATGTGATAACTTGATAATGAAAATTTCCGGCTAAACACACTCATTACATCCGTCAGTAAAATGTACTACTAAATAGTTCACAAAAGTACTTACAACAAATGTTTGCTTCGGTGAAATGTGCTGCACTAATGCCAAACAAAATACAAATTATTCATTGAATCCGGTAATGGTAATTATTATCCATCCATTGCCATTTCTTGCAATGCAGACGTGCTGGAGGTAATTTCTGAAAATCTTTGCATATAGAATCAATCTAAATGTCTTCGAACGGCGCCCAGCCCATAAACTGTAATACATGCATTTCCAACAACCAATAAGTATTACAATATGTATGTATCTTGGCTATTATTTATGACTAGCATGCTGCTTAGTCTGTGCCTCAACGAAACTTTATCCACATTACAACCGCAGCGTGTACATAAAAGCATGCAGTCGATTTATCGAACATTTTTATTTCTGGTGTCTTTTAACTGTATTGCCGCAAATATGCAGAGCGCAACAAATCTGTTGATTTGCCACAAATGCAAACCAATCTACTAATACTTAGTATTGATGTTGAACTTGTAATCAAGCCCATTATTATAATCTTCATGCTCTGCCCGGTTCGGTGCCATAAAGTTAATTATTGTTAGGTGCTTAGCATGTTTTGAGTGCGCTCGAAGTAAGGAGCACCTGCAACGGACTGACTGATTTCCTCCATCACAAAAAAAGGTGCCTAAGAACTCTGGTTTTCCACATTTGTCATATAACTAGCAGCTCATTGTAGACTGACTGTGTGAATTTGAACGATTCTCGGTTAATAATCAATCTTGGCTTCTATTTTCCACAAACGAACAATTTGCTGAGCAAAAAAAATTATGATTGCATTGTGAATATCCTCATTACTTCCATTCCCAATATATATGCTTTAATAATTTCCACTCTTAAATCCAACAAAATTCTCCGCCGTACCGATCACCAATCAAATTACTAGGAGCTGGAGCTTAGTTACTTCGCCCTGTTTATAATGTTTAAGAGTCGGTCATGCCAGCGCGACGCGCCAAGTTAGAAACCAGAGGTAAATAAACTTCTAATTTTAAGTGCAGCAGTACCGCGTACTTGTATAGAACAAATCCAAACTGAACACTCTGTGAGTTGAATAGACACCCGGGACCAGAATGCTAGAAACAAAAATTGGCTTACCACACCTATGGTACCAGCGATCAGCAGCGGTCGTGTTAGAGTCGAAAAACACAAACGATGTCCTATTAATTTCTGGGCAAATATCGAGCTGGCGCTTCGTGATGCATAATAATATATTTTTGGGTTTTTTTTTTCATATTGGTCCATGACTTGGGTATAGAAAATCACAAAGGACAAGACCGCCAAAAATGATTGCTGATTTTTAATTTCAGATAAACTAATTAAAAAACTCAGCTATATATCTATGTTGTGATTGTTACAGCTGTAGTGGTCTGTTGTTGAGTCTACAAGATTGGTGTTTGATTTTATTAAAATGGCAGCGTATATATTAGGTTAGTTATTGTACGGGTGTGTGGGTGAACACTATTCTGAAATTAATCTGTTGTATTCAAACTTAAAACATGATACGGATCTTGATGCTACAGATCCGTTGATGTATAAAATAATTAGATATAGAGCCACCAATTATTTGGAGATGAACACGATATTCTAGCTTGTGAGTTCTCGGTTGGATCGTTCAACTCCAATCTCCTTTTGTTAAAACTGTTTGTTTATAAATGAAAATTAATTTAATATATTGATTTACTTTTCAGAATAAAATGTCGAAAACGGATTAACAAGATTTAAGGTAATTCCTTTGAGTATTTTTAACTTTCAAAATAAGAGACTTCAGTTTTGTTTCTTTTCAATCTTACACTTTAATCCTTAAATATCATTTAACGCCTATTAGTTACATTGAAGAAATATTCAGGTGCATCCCCTTCATCCTCCTACCAGTCTGTAATTCTCGAGCTTCAACTCAAGCACACGGGGGTTCCATTAACCCCATCTTTGGACCTACCGACCAATAAAGGAGTTCCTTCCACAGCTGCACATTGATCATTTGTAATGAAGTGTCAGGATTTGTGTTTTCGTGCCTGTATAATACGCAGGCAATCAAAACACATGTGCACAGACATTTCCTCCTTTTATCTTTTTAACTAAAGGGTTATCCATTTCGCGGTTTCAAAAGTATAGGGCTGGAATTCGACATCTGTCAAACTAAGTTAAAACAATTTTTTTTTCAGTTGAAAGTCTGACATTTACGAAAATGGATCGCTTCACTATCGCACAACGCTTGAAAATTGTAAAAACCTACTACAAAAATGGTGATTCTGCCACAGCCACATATCGTGCTTTAAGAGGAGATTATGGTTTACATAATCGTCCAACTACGCAAGCAATTGGCAAAATTGTGAAGAAATTAGAAGAGACTGGATCGGTTACAGATATTGTAAGGCCTGTGCATCATCGTTTCGCTCGTACCACTGAAAATATCGCTGCTGTAAGTGAAAGTGTTGCCGAAGACCCGAATGTGTCGATTCCTCGTCGTTCTCAGGAATTAGGACTGTCTTACGGCACATTATGGCGTATTTTGCATTTGGATCTACACCTACATCCATATAAAATCCAGCTCACACAACAACTGAAGCCAGCTGACCATTCACAACGTCGTAGATATGTCGAATGGTTGCTTGAACAACAGGCGGTGGACGGCGATTTTTCGAACAAAATATTCTTCAGCGACGAAGCACATTTCTCACTCGGTGGGTATGTTAACAAACAAAATTGTCGTATTTGGGGTTCTGAGAATCCTCAAGTAATTGAAGAGAGGCTATTACATCCACAAAAAGTCACTGCTTGGTGCGCTCTTTGGTCCGGAGGTGTGATTGGACCTTACTTCTTCGAAAACGACAATGGAACGACTGTCACCGTCAATTCGGAGGTAGGGTGCGAATCACTTGAGCGTGCTTATATTATTCTAAAAACGAAACACCTCATGCAAAGAAAACCCGCCAATAGGATGAGCGCTATAAGATGGTGGGCGCCGTTGCTAAGTCGAAAAGCGCATAGCTACTGAGCAGGGGTTTGTGGTTCGAATCAAAGTAACACCAAGGGTATTTTTGACAGTGTCCCACCTCTCGCGAATGGGTGACAAACGTTTCGAGAGTAATAACTTGTTACGAAAAGCTTGTCAATTTGCCGTTCGGATCCGGCCTTAAATTGTAGGTCCCTACATGCGCAACACAAATGGTCGCGAGAAGCTAGGCCTTGGACCGCAACGGTCTGTCGCGCCGAATATTTTTAATGAGTTGGCACTGCTCGCTTTATTAAATGATTGTACAGAGATTTTTCTTTTAATCTTCATTCAAGAAAGTGGGTAGTTGAAGTGTTTCTTTTTCAGTCTCCCGCTCTATGATGGCATTGATCTACTCGGCGTTCTTTACCACACTGCTATGGGTAGCATTTTCCCGACAACGTTTCAGTTGCTTTGCATGTAGCTGGAGAACCAGAAAACATATCATAGTTATTTTACAATAAGAGTATTACTACATTTGTCTTTACATGAAAAATGTTTTTAACTTGCTAGAAAATCAAATGAGTTTTTTGTTAATGTTAATCACATTTCGTAAAACAATATACCATTTATGTCTAAATTTGGTAATTGAAGTTTAATCAATTTTAGATATGATAAATAGTGAACATGTATCTATAATAATTCTATCAAAGTTAGTAATTTTTTAAGGAAGGTAGCAGATAACCGAGCGTTTTATGCAATTGTTAGAAAATTTAAATCCCCCTACAATTCAAGCAAAAAATATCCTGGGAGCTTAGAAACACAAACAAGGCTCATAAATTATCACCTTTTGTTATTAGTCTTGAATGCTTTCAGTACGGAATATGTATAAACATCACGAGATCAGCATCTCCAGCACTCGGATGGATGCGTTATGGGCGATGTAGTATTATATCGAATATTATATTAAGACGAATTTGTCTTGTTGGGCTTTGGCAGAACAACTGGAATTATATTCTCAAATGAAAATTGCATTATTATTTTTCACATTAGCCAACGCGATATGCCCCACTGTCCACTTTTAGTCATACACAGTATACAAATCGACAGATATAATTCCTATAATTTTCTCCTAATTATCAAAACCACTTCATGTGAATTGCAAGCAATATTCTATCACCATCCATTTTCCGCTTTGACACGACGAACCAGTCGATTTATATTTACAGCTCGACCGATCGGTCGACTTCCACATGCCAAAGAACACCATGATCTTGAGAAAGGCGGCCATCCGAGTGAGATAAAAATGAAAATACTATGCGATAAGTTTGCAGTTTAATTTGATACTGGCAATTGTATCGGTCAGAAATCTCCCCATGGTTAACCGCGAGTGTGTTTATTGCTTGCCAACAATATGTTGTATGTTACACTTAGACGTATAGATTGCACTTTTAGTTATAATATAAAGACGTTCTCGAATGCGATGAACAGACAATTTTTTGTAAAGTCTCAAATGGCCGGCCAGTGTCAAAGCCAAGCCAGCTGCCAAGAAGGAACCAAGTCTTAGATCCGGCTCAGTTTATGCTTTTTATTTGCTATTCCTTTACGAGCAGGTACTTAGTTATATTGTTGTTGTCGCTGCCACTGCGAATGCTGCTAATGATTGCGTTGTGTTTTTGCTGTCGCTTATCGTTTGCATCGTTTCTTCATTTCTACGTTAGAAGGTTGCTGATATGCAGCACACAAACCATATTTTCTTCAGTTATGAATTTCCTCTTATAGGTATCTGTGTGCTCTGAACGAAGTGTATCGATTATATTTTCTGGTATACGTATTTGTATACGGAAAAAACGTCTAAACTATTTCAAATGTTTACACGAGAACAAATCTAATAATTTGCTATCAAAACCGGGGAAAAAAAATTACAAGACATAAAACCAAAAAAGGAATTACGAATTCCGCAACAAAAAAAACACTCCTTTAATGTTGCCACCTTTCTTAACGAAACACTAACCCAACTACATGAATTAGATATCCCGCATAGAGATACATAGCGTTTAAGTAATTTACGTCCGATTTCAAAATTTTCCTATTTGCATTTTGTTTTCCTTTTTTCAATGCTCACCATAAATAATCGTTCATATTTTGTCTCAACTTAATATTTGAAAATAATTTACCACCCAGACTCCGTGGAGACTTTGATGTGCTTTGGTTGCATGCTGTGCGGTGCTTGTAATTTGCTTTGGTATCAACTCAATGCAGTTATTAAGCATGTTCGAAACGTGCTCCAGTTCACGCACCTTTAAGGTGGTAAAATCAACATTAAATTCATGGAAAAATTGTTTATTTCAAAATGAAATAAATAAGACTGGTACTAATGGGAGCCAAACCGGTGGACTAAAGGAAACAGCGCCAATCCATGTGTGAATACTTTTCCAATAACTTATCCTTCATTTAAGAAACAAAAATTATTATACGCAATGTAAAGCGATTTATTTCAACTCTAATTAATAGTTAATGCTACAGATTACATAAACTACATTAATATGATAACGTTGGGTGAGCCAATGGCTTATGAACTATGTTTATGACTTAAATGGAATAGGTAAAAAACAGCAAAATCTAATTTAAAATATAAAATGTTCAGCTTGCAGGTATAAGAAATATGTTAGAATACTAACGACAACCTTCTGGTTAAACTAAGAGTTTTCAGATTCTTAGATGCATTATAAGGGTGCGAATCCCTTTACGTGTGCGCAAATTATAAAAAACATCATCGACATAGGTTTGGGTTTAAAATTTCGCATAGATGACAGAAGACATAAAAAGGTTTTGAAAGCGTTTAGTTCAACTCACCTATTGTGAAATCTGGAACTTGTTAAGCTGTCAAGTTCAAAGTTATCGTGTTAAGAGACACTCGTGTAGTAAGCGTGAACTTATATGAAAAGCTGAGGGTGGTGTCGTCAGTGAAAAAATCATTAATGAAAATGGTAAAAACTTTAAATGCAATTGCAATGAATAGAAAACTTATAGATTGGTAGTTTCGGCAGTCATATCAATAGAAAAAAACTTAGTTGAAGCTTAAGATTATGATAAGCTCATTAGAGAATTTGCTAAATTAAATGCTTAAAAGTTGGTGTAATGTAAAGAAATTAACTTTTTCAATATTATATATTACTTTCAAGTTTCTTAACTAATATTATTTTTTAATTGTTTTTGTTGGGTGTTACAGGTACTATATACTCAAAATAGGTATAACTGATAGTAAGTTAGTGATATGTGAAAGACTTAAGATTTGCACATAATGTAAGCTAGTCCTGTTATAAACCTTATGTGGATATTTGGTATTTACATTCACGATGATCAACAGAATGTTTGCAATTACTTTGCAAAGACACAACTCTACATGACGGTTTTTAACCTTCTCGTTAACATTGTGTTTGTATAAACGGTACTTGTAACTGAAAAAGGATATTTTTCATTTTCTTGTCGCATCCGTAGCATACAACTATATCAAGTACTTCTAGCAACCCTATTTACACAGCGATGCGTTCACCGAGAGGAGCATATAAGTTTCCTGTATTGAAGATCATAGAAAAATTCTTCATAAGTCAATTGGGAACTTTTCTCCGTACGGCAAACACGAAAGCGAACCAAAGAAAAATCTTCTACGTTGCGGGGATTAAAATAACTTACTTAAATCATTACGTCTACAATTTCTTGTATGAAAATATTGCCTGACCAACGAGCGCAGCTCGCAAACTGCTGCTTAGTGACTGCATAAAATCTTATTTCAAGATTGTGGCATAAATGCCATGAAAAATGTTTTACTCCTGCACCGATCCTATCGTACACAAACATTGAACTTCAGCAAAGTATAGAGCCGTCATTAATTTGCACCTTTGCACCGAATAGTGCCTACAGTGCATTAGAGTTTCTCCTGTTTGGTGGCGGGCGCAGTGCACTTCTTCGCACCACCTATTCCACACCTTACAACTTCAAACTGCAAACAATTGATCCAATATTTTTGAGACCAAAACGTAAAGCAAGCAGACCTCTGTATGATTCGTAAGCTATATGTGTGCATACACGTTGGAGCGTATGTTTATAGCATTAGAAATAAACTGTGCAAATCCGAATAAAAAATAAACCGAAAATACAGAAAAGGGAAAAAAAGCAAATGAATCGAAAAACCACAACCAAATGTATACTGGTATCTATACAAATCTATGAATATGTGTAAAAATGCTAAAATCGTGACTCGCCTGTCCTGGACTCGCAGTATGCGAGCAGCGTGTCTATTTGCCATTGTGTCTGAGTATTGTGTATAGGGTGTTTTTGTGTATGCTGAAGCGATCAAAATAGGTTATTAATGTTATAACAGCGACAAATGAAAACAGTTTTCCATAGAAACCGCCCGCTATTGAACAAAACTAACATCAAACTGATCCTCATAGACACACAAAATGCGATAAATACATAGTAAACTGCACATACACGAAATTGCAACAAATACCATAGCTATAATATAGACAGTATTGAGATTTAGTTTTTCGATAGTTTTTGTTCTTTGTTGTTGCTCATTTTCATGTACAACTACGGATGCATTGATAAAAGAACACTCCTTTTCTTTTGCCATCGAAGACTGTAACGATGTACCTAGGAGCACAAATGCGATTGTCGGACTAATCTAATGGAAGTTCTATAAGGTGCGAATCTTCTGTGATAAGATTTTGAAGGTTAATTGTGGAAGAGCGAAGATGAGTTCCAAGGAAGGTATTATGAAGCTTAGGAAAAATGTGGGATAATTTGTGACAAGAAACCATTGTTACAAAACGGCGATGGAACAGATTGCAATCATTTACCACTCGCACTGATGTATTTTGTCAACAACTTGAACTAAAAATACCTATATCTTTAAACCAATACCACTAAGCCTATGCTGCAATCACATAATAATCTTTGTAAACTAAGCTTCAGCCACCATCGATCGCTGTGGATAGTTATAAGGCACTGAGTCGGTGTGGTGTACAAAAAATACCACGCGAGTGTACCAACTTCTGTCACCGCTTCAAAGGAGTTGTACACGTGATTGGGTTGATAGTTTTTCTAATTGCAGTCGCTAATTGATAACTAAAGACAGTTAAACTAATCTTGTCTGGACTTCCACAGTCAGCAAAGAAAAATAATTCCGATGGGTAATGAAATGATTTTGCAACAATAAAAATGTTCTAGTTCTTAATAGTTCTGTTATAACAAAGACATAATTTGCAATTTATTAAATACAAAAAAATAATTTTAAATTTTTTTAGCGATTTTTTCTACGCCACGTCGGTGATTGTGTGATTTATTTAGGCGTTAAATATTATCACTCTACCAAATCAGCGAGATTACATTACAATGTCATTTTCTCTATTCATTAATATAGTCACTCGGTTCCTGACTGGCTATAGGAGAAAAATTTGTTATTCTTTGATCTTTCGGAACAAAATTACAATTATTTTTAAAGCAAAACTAAACGATGTTTAAAAGTATTCAATAATAATTGTCTTTCCATAAAGACATTACAACGACGGCATTGCAAAAATTCTATTAGTTGAACGTACTGGAGTCACCTTTGAGAGGCGCGTG
The DNA here is from genome assembly GCA_947095585.1 of Nephrocerus scutellatus. Classification (NCBI taxonomy): domain Eukaryota; kingdom Metazoa; phylum Arthropoda; class Insecta; order Diptera; family Pipunculidae; genus Nephrocerus; species Nephrocerus scutellatus. The sequence goes on along the minus strand of OX352761.1, from coordinate 3,103,979 downwards.
TGCTACGTGGGTTAGGCCCAACAATGCGATTAGTGTGGCATGACGTTCGCGCGGTAAATTACATGTTGTCTTCAAAAGAGCTGCGCGCACTGCTTAGTCAGCCGACAGCTTATGTGTGATTATGAAGCTATATGTCTTGTAAAATTGATGCAACATCTCTGCGCTAACGACTTGGGAATACTTTTGTGGTTATTGCGGTACACCGCGAGCGTCGTATTCATCGCTCTGTCGTGGCGTTCAGATTTTCTATTTCGTTGCCACCCGTTAATCATTTATTGATGTCTATTTCTTTTTCATTTCATTTCCAATTCCTTTTACAATGGAAGGAATTCCGAATCGAAGAAAGAAGAAAATTTAAAAAAATTAATTATAACTGTATATGTCACTTTACCAAAATTGGGTGAGCTGATTAAGTTCTAGTAAAGCGCCTTAAGCATGCTCCCAAAAACGGATCCAATTCAGTGTTTCCACTAGCGAGCGACTTTGTGCCGAACCATTTGAGCCTCCATGCGCAAGAGTTATTTCAATTTTGCAATATTTGGAAATAATGTGAAAAATCACTGACACTAATTTATAGACTAATGACTAAACTCAATGGTGGGGTAAGGCAGTAGATTGTCATTAATTTTGAGCGTCGTTGCAAAATTAAACGAAATATAATTTCTTACCTTTTGCAGAGCATTGAACGCCGGATAAAATTTACGGAATTCGTAATATTCGTACGTCGTTTGTTGGTTTTGTTGTTTTGTTTTGTTGAACTGTAGTTTGCAGCTATTTTATACACTTATGGTTCCGCTGAGAAAAATGCCGACATGACGCCGTGATGCATTTATGAATTATGAATCATTTACGGGTGCTTTGGGAGATGTGACGTGTTGTCAGTGCTGGTGACTCTATGCTGCGTCAAATATGGCAAAGTTGGTAATTGCTGGGAAAACTCTTCATGCACAATACATTTGGAATTTCAATTAATAGTGTTAATGATAATTTGCGATGCTACAATAAACTTCAATTGCAGTTAAACGTTTTTTCTTAAGGGAAACTTGTTTTGCATTGTCACCACCTGCCCCGTCGCAGTAGTACTGCTTTGAAATATCCTGCTTCAATAAATTTCTGTTTTCGATTTACTATTACAGTTGAAGTTTTTTTTATTTAAATACAAAAAAGCAATACAACTTGCTCTGTTAAAATAGGACGTAAGAGTAGTGAAGACAAAAGTAATCGTATAGCAGCGCTGGATTTAGTTCTTCGTGAGTCCATGTGCATTTTGTGTCTCTCTACCAGATAATTTAAAAGGATTATATTTTTTGTTTTTGAATAAAAGCATATGAACTATCATGTGATCATAGTAACCAATCAAACTCATCTTATGAAACACTATTAGCAAAAGTACTCGTAGTATCGATGGGCGATAATGATTAATTTATGATACCTAAGTGATGAAATTTACGACTGCGTTTAGTAATCTGGAAATAATTTATTGCCATCTCATGCAGTGCAAAAAAAATACTAATAAAACAAGAAAGCATTTTAAGTAATGATTTGCAAGGATGTTTTACGGTAAAATATTTTTAAGAACGATAACTGCTCAGTAATTTACCTCTCGTCTAAGACTTATTGAAACAACAACAAAAACGCAGAGTATACCAGCGATAATTATATATTATTTATTGTTAAGTATCATAACAAATAGCACAGCACAAAGTAATACGCACATTATCATCTGACACACGCGCCGCTTTAAGTCTATTTTATGGTACAAAATAACATAGGCCACTTCAATTCACATGCGCACCATGTGTATCGTTGTGAATAAATATGAATAAAAATCGCGATGTAGTGTACTTTACCGCTCCGTACTTATAGGCCGACGACGTTAAAAAAAAACTGGTTGTTTTCGAATTTATGATTTATTTATTTGATAGAGCATAAACCGCTAGATGCGCATACGCATCCTTTATATGGCCGCGGGACTTGCCATGAAAAACCATTACGGAACTTATAGTTCATAGTGCCATTCCATGTACTAAGGCAGTATGTGGTGATGAAAAAGGTTTTTTGTCAGCTTATCCCTTAGTCAATTTTTTAAATAAATATATTAAGATATATGCGGAATTCCATTCTCGGGAATTTCATTCATCTTAGCTCTAGCGCCATGCGCTTAAAATGTAAACTAAGGCAAATGAATTCAAATTATGAATTATGAGGTATTTTATTCCTCGCTTAAAAACCTCTATCGACACTTGAATTCCTCCAACACTGCACCTTATATGAAACTTTTCCTTAAGCTTATGTGGCTGCAAAATTTTTCATTTTTATTATGCGAATAACTCGTTCCTCTAAACTAATTGAGTTATATTTATGCTGCAGTTATTTAATTTATAAGTGAAGTATGCAAATCTACATCGCACCGCCATACTGCCATCCTGTATAGGCCAAATCGATTGTTGTTGTTGAAATATTTGGCTTACATTTTGTTCAGAGAAAAATTACAAATGTCAGCCTAAGTACTTCGATGATAAATCGTCTGGAAATTAGCATATTTCTTTCGGCAGCAGCAGCAGCAGCAGCAGCAGAACAAACTGTAATGCATCGCAGGTGTTTGCCAATTGGGGAAAACCCAGATACCCAGAAAAGGCAGTCAGTAACGAGGTAAACCTATAGATACGCCCAATCAGTTAACAAGCTATTTATTCTTTGCAGATGCAGAGCTCTTCCGAATTTTTAGCCGAACAGACCAAGGAACGAACCAACTCCCAATCGAGTACAAAATTCAATTACCCTAATGATATCAAATTTGTGCATTTTCCCGTTGAATAATGGCTGTCGCACGTGGGCGCGCGCAGGAGATACATATTTATTCTAAGACGCGACAAAAGCAGATCAGTTCACATTAAAATGACCGATGATGGTCCTCTCTGTCCGTGCGGCACTGACCGAAAAAGGCGCAATCCTTCTGCTTAGGTGGCGGCAGCCCAAACATTGAAAAGTGGGGCCCCCGAACAACGCTTTTGTGCCTATATCGATTATCATATTGATATCAGAAAGCAGAAAGTCGTAGTCCACTATCGCAATAAATCTAATTTACGTATATCCCTTTTATAGTTAACGCTAATGTGGTCAGGGTGAACTTGACACTTGAATGCCCAATTAACAATACGAAACGCAAACGCTGAATTCAATTCAATTCTGGGTAGTGCGGTGTCCAGGAGCACATTTCTCTAGAATTGGAATATAATATGGAATATGGCATTGGGGCACAGTTGGATATATAACGCGCTACAGAAAAAATGCAAATACAGCACCACCGGTATATATTTGTGTTAGAAAATGATGTATGAAAAACACATTGAATATTAAATAAATTGCGGTAAATCGGAACGGTTTAAGTAGAGCAACGGATTCAACTAAGCTGAGACTTATGAGAAACTGAAGCGAACGGAGAGGTTCAAACATAAATCAAACAAAACACACCACAATCGTCTTTTGAGTAAATTCGACTGACGGTAAAAAGTGAGCCCATTTACTTAATGCTGCTGGCAAATCAAAACACGCGTGGTATACATTTGAAGAAAATAACAAGAAATTATTTTGTTTCTCCATCTGCCACCTGCCATATTCTAATGCGCAGGCACCCAACTCCCCGTTCCACCTACACAGAAAACAATATCGCTGTAAAAATATATCTTTGATCTGTAAAATACAATAAAAACATTGTAACCGTTGTTTTTGCAACAATATGAAAAACAGCAATTGCTGTCCATTAGAGACCAAATATTTTTGGGTAAACTAACGACTCATCGACACAACTCGATCGATCACTTTGCTTGTATGCTGAAAGCACAGAAAATAGATAGCATCACAATGAATTTCAAATGCAATGCACCAACCCAGGCCCTGCCCCAAATTTATCGAATTGGCAGAAATGACAGAAATACCCCAAAAAAAAAAACACAAAACAAAAATACTCGAGTGAAATTCCATGTTGGTCAGTTGCGCACTTTTGAGTCATTCGCTTTTGTTGTTGTTTTTGTTTTTGGTTGGCATATTTTCATTTGTCAATGCTAACCTTTTCTGGCAATATGTTAAACAGGAGTGCCTGTTGGTGCAGCACCTTCGCCTCTGCACTGCCAATTGGCAATATGTGTGAATATAACATTAGGGACGCACTGCCCGAACAGAACCGAACCCAACTGAACCGAACTATAGGCTGAGCTGAGCTGAGCTGCACTGAACTGAGATACATGTAATGACTGGAAATTTACTACCAATCGCTCGGGCTGTCATGTCGTGTGGCGGTTCTTGGATTGATTAATGTTTTATTTAAACACAGTTTGACACCATTAAGTGGTTTATTTGTTTGTAATTTGCATTTGTTTTATGCGTGCGGCGGTCGCGCCAATTTGTTGTACCCTCTAGAACCTTGTGGGCAAGTGGCTTTGTTGCGGGCGATATTAATTTTAACAAATTCTCCACATGCGCTGTGGTATTGTTTGTTGGGATATTTATCTTTTTGAGTTTATGAAAGGACACTTAGATAACAATTGAGAAATTAATCATTCGTTTAGAGAAACTTGTCTAAATTGGCGCTTGAGATAGAATGATATTCTTACTGAATTTTGTTTTATTTAAAAATTTTTTTAGTGTATTGATTGAAGATAGAATTCATCTACAATACAAGTAATCATCCAGTTCGGAGCTATAACTACAGCGCTATATGTTAGTCTCCTCTTACAGAACATCTCTCCGACGTCCTGATTTCATGACGATTTCATGCAGTTTCCACTCTTAATGTTACAGGTACTAGCATTGAAAAAAAAATGCAAATGCAACTAATGTTTGTTTTTGTATCAAACGAATTACTAATGTTCGCCATTAAATTCCGCAAAACTCATCGCAATCAATATCTGACACAATATTGGCATGCATTATAGAAGTGGCTCTTATTACATGCATTAACTCTCTTAAAAATGAGCAGTGAATGATGTCTTAAAAGCTAATTTGCAACAAAACAGCATACATTGAATTTAATGTATGCAAATAACATTTGACATTTCTTTTTCTGTAGTTCTTTGAGATGTTGTTCTGCGGATATGTCCAATTGTTAAATGAGTGTCTGACTATCTGTATTCCTCTTTAATATCAAGCAACAGTATTTTAGTATTCAAGTGCACTGCTACCTTCAATCCATATTTTATATGTTTAAAAAATACCGGAAAATATCAGTGTCGGTGGTACCTGGCTAGCATAGTTGGCTCCCATCTCGGAGAACATCTGGTCGATTCCAGTATCTTATGATGTAATATATAAACATATTTGCCGTATATATGTAGAGCTGTATTAACATACACGGTTGAGTTAATTTGTAAATTAATCTACATGGAGCAAACATTGCTTCTGTTAACATTTAACTCCAGCCACCACAATACCATCTTTCCTTCTTCTAACCTAATATCTAATGCTCACTCGGTGCCAAGTCTTTAAAAGAGTGAACTTTACTTAAAGCGAGTAAAAGACATTACATGTTACGTGTTGGTACTTTCTAGGATGAATTTTGTTGTTAAAATATTCATTTCTTCCTTAATTTGGCAATGTAAACAGGACTATTATCAAAAACGGAAAATATCATTTATGGTACATTGCCACATAATAATTAATAACTTTTCATTTTGCCATGTTCAATAAACGCAAATGCTTACTTATTGTTTTTATAATTAAAAAATAGTTTTAAGTTACATGTGGATTTGGTCGACTATATAACTAAAGGAAAGCGCCCCACTACACACATACCCCATATATGAGAAAAGCATGTAATCTTAATTGAAAAGATTTGACTGATCTTTTATTTGAAGAATGTGTTTGCATTAATTACATACAAAGGTTTACTCATAAAAACAAAAGACTTAAGAAAGAAACCTTATAACGATCGCCTATAGATCAGAGTATTGCCATTGTTTCAATCGGGTTAGAATGAGTAATCACACTGCAATTTCATTGTTTTCAAATATATAACATGTACATGATGGAAGTTTAATGTCAGTGGCTGGCATTTTCATTAAACTACTCTGCTATTACAAATATATATACGTGATATGGTGATCATTAGTTTATCTTATAGAACACACGATGGAATATAATTTACGGTGTTTTGATATTAGATACAAAAACTCGATAAATCGCTTGAAAATGCCATACCATTATCACATTTAAATGCATAATGATTAGAGTCAAAAATGGGAGAGAACTACTTAGCTTCTGAATGGGAAGTAAAATTTTTGTAACAGTAGAATACAAAAATAATCTGTGTCAAATTACATAATGCGCTTGGTGAATAAAAGAATTACAACTTTTCTATAAATACTATTATATATATATATATATAGTTCTAAGATCCACGTGTTTACTTAAGTTCCAGTAATTACTATGGCGGAGAATGTTTGACATATAAAATTTTTTGAAGCATTTCCTTAAAAGCTTAAATAACATGTTCACTTTGGAAGAGTTCAATATTTCCTTAAGATTATATGAGTGATGTGAGTTAGTAAATACTTAATGAATAAAGTAAGCACAAGCATCATTTCCTTGTATGGAGAGCCGTATGCTGCTTAATTTTCTACGCAATATCAGGCAGCAATGAATTAGTAAAAAAACCTCTGAGCTTTTTGCTTTTATAAAAACTTCTCGATCATGGTTCATTTTTCTTCAATTTCTATGTTAACTGACTACATTTTTAAAGTATTCATAAATAAATTTCTATTATAATGCGATTGTTGATAAGAATTCATTAGTTACATTTTTATTATTTATCATAAATTCGCTTAGCAAAATAGCGAATTGTATGTGTCCATAAAAAAATTTTCTACATAAATAAAATTCAACTTGACAAGAAATTAATAAAAAATTTATCTTACATGCTATTATCACAACTAAATTGATTTTGGTCATAATAACCAATCCTGAATTCCTCTATTTTGTGGTGCAGTTACTGCGTTGTTAACACCAACGCAACTTCCCGGCATCAGGAATATACTATAAATATTTAGAAAAAAACCTGCAATACAGAAACGAGGAGATAAATAGATAAAATTACCAACGTCGTACATTTTTGCCTGTTAAACTTTTACGATTCTTGTGTACCGCGGTTTGTGTAGGAAATAATCCCCAACTACTGCTAAAGTTAAGGAGCTACAATTATTGGGGAGTGTCAACCGGTTGTCGTACGTTGCGCCAATTGTCATTAGTACCATAAACACAACATCATTAAATAATAACCTTGATTTCGACTGCAGTATCACCAGTGTCAGACGCGTAAGCCAACCTGGAAGCCACCCGGATGGCAGCAGGTGCTGCCGCAATTAGAATTGCTTTACGGTATAATTCACAATGTGTCGTTAATTGAATATTGGCTTTTAAGTACTTTCCACAATAATGACAGATTATTATGGTGCATTGTTAGTGGAAATATTATGTGCAACAACTCCTCCTTACATAATTGCCTTATTGGGCATAAACTGGAGGGTCTTACTTGCACATAGATAAGCAGCTGATGACGATCGCCGTTTTTCTGCTGCTTACGAGTATGTTGAATGCTATTAAAATAATTTTTGATGTCTATATTTAAAAACAGTTTTATGGGCTTAGTCGATTTCCAACCGCATACCTAACTGCAGTTGCACACAATGCAATACATGCAAAAATTGTCATACAAATAAATTCAAATTGGAATCCAACCATACACTATATGTCTTATGTTGTCGTAAAAATTAGCCTTAAATTATCAAAATTTGATTCCATATATCTTCAGATAAAGTTTAACTAATTTAAAGATGTATAAACAAAGGTCATTATCAGGCTATCTAACGAGAAATCAACTATCTGTGGCCTCATTACTGTCAAAACAATCAGTCTCGTTGAATCAAATCCGCCAAAACAATAATTTCTGACTTATCTTTGTGTTTGTACGTTTGGAAAAGCATAACAAACAATAGAGTAACAAAGCAAATACGAAATAACAATCAACGAAATGTTCCCTCATAATTTTCTTTTCAACTTCCAGAAGGTCGTTTCCGGATTTTCATTTCGTTGTTGTGCATCACAGTGTATAGTTACGACTATCGCTGTCTCACCAAGGCTTTGTTATTGACTTTGACTTTGGCGCAGATGGTACAGATAGCAAGAAAATAATCACACAGTTTATAGATATACGCACACACTTAGAGCTTCACAGAAAATCAAAACAATAAACAGACGAATTGAAAATTTATCCTCGGGCTAACTCTTTTAATGCAATTATTTTTATGACTTGCCATTTTTCCGGTACCCAGAAAAAGAGTACAAAGGAAAAACACAATGGAAAAGCCCATGAAATGGTAATTACCTTTGCGGTTTTTGTTTGTTTGAATTTCTGATGGTGATGAGTTGTGTGAGTGTGTGAAAGCAACTCCACATTATACTCAGTATGAGAAAAGTTTTGTTATCTATTTTTCTAGAAACCAAATTAAGTCAACTAGCTTCGGCCCTAAAATTTTAGTAGATAAGCTTAGCTCAGTTGTTTGAAGGATGCATTAGTATAAATAGCCTTATAAAGTTGGAACCTTGAAATTTAAGTTTAAAAGAATCCCCAATATATTACAAGGTACTCTAAAGAGAAAAATTTGTGTTAGAATTATTTATTGTCCTGATGAGTTAACTTGTTATAAAATGTATGAAGTAAAGTTTCAGAAGTTTTCATGTTATAAAAAATTATGAAATTAGCATAACCAAAAAAATAAGAGATTAATTTCGCTAACGCCATTCGAGGCAACTTAAAGTCGACTATGAGCCAGATGATTATAACTTCAGTTGTATTCAACCAGTAAGAAGGGATCTGAATCTTTTACCATATACTTTATTGTCAATATTGTTAACGGGTTCAATTCTCAGCGCATCAAAAAACGCAAGAATTTTTCTTATCTTACTGATTATCTAATTAACAAGTACATGTGATATACAGTCGCCGTATACTGCTATATTCACTTGTACGGTTGAGTTGATGTATGAAATAATCAAGATGTAGAGCCATTTATACGGATTTATTAGCACAATATTCTAGTTTGTGAGTGATTTGGTGTGCACTCAAATCCCACCCACCACAACACTTTCATTCCTTCTTCTATCCAAATATTTCCAAACCTTCACTATGTCTAGGCAATACAATGGTGCAATGGCGCCATTTATAAAAAAAATGTGGGCATACACTCATAGTAATTGGCATTATCTCCATAACGAGTATTTGTGCATTCGATATGTGATTTCAGTATCTAGAAGATTTTTCAAAACAGCAGTTTGCAAGACAATATTTTTCTGCTGTCTAGTTGACAATAAATTAACTAGATCTGCCTCGAAGGACCAAATAGTTGATTATGTTATCGAAGAGATTATCTTATTTACCATAAAATATATTTCAGTAGTAATGAAACCTTACTACTTTTAACAAGATAAAATATCGAGAATAGAATAAATGCAACAAACTAACATACATATATAACAATTATTCAGTTATTTATCAGTGCAACTACTGCCATAATATTTAGTATTATTTTCAACAATTGAGTTCTAAAAAGCACCAATAGTTAGCCAAAGTACCAAAAGTTAGATAGCTAAAATATTGCACTACCAGTGGTTAGTCATTGTCTGGCAGATGCAGCCTCATTGTAATTTGTTCTGATTAGACTTTTTTCTGATTAAAGCGCCCTTTACAGCCTTAACATTTAAAAATTTTTGTATGCAGTTGTTTAATTCGCACTCGTCCATTTGTAAAATTTTTTATTTTTAAATTTTACTATTTAATCCTAGATCACTAAACATTATTTTGCTCTCTAGTTATAAAGCATTGGATGTGAGAGTATTTTTTAAATTTAATTTAAACGGGCATTAAGCATGATACAAGACAATGATCCCGAACCAACCAATTTTCTTAAGCTCAGCTTTGTCTTTTAACTGTTCGTTATTTGCACTTTTCTACGCTTACGCGTACTTAGCAGCAGCAATCATTTTTTTGTCACAAAATATGCAATGCAAAGGCATAAAATATGCACCACAACCCACAATTAGTGCGTACGTAAATACGACACCGATAGCCTGACAAATGTAATTTTTTCTATCTTGTCCAGTGCGATAAAATAAAGACCCACTATTTTTTGAAGCGTTTTTTTCTGTGAGTATTCTACAAAAATCACAAACTTGAATTTTATCGACCTGTAGCTGCAACCAGTTACTGCAGTGCAGCCGTGCGGTAAATATAGTACCGACCGATTGGTAATTTACAACTTTATTCGTGCATTTTAGTTAGTGCAGTTTTATGGCTCAACGCTCGAGATTTTTATTTGCTGTACGCTAAAGGGAAAACCAAGATTTTAAATTTATGGCTAACCCGCCATATACATTTATCTCAGCACAATGTCTTTTTTCCCTCCCATTGAAAATTGTGAACACTTTTTTTTATTGAAAAACTTGATTAGAAATAATGGCAAAATAAGTTTTTGATGAAAAATTAATCTATTTAGCAGTTTCTTAAGAATTATTATTACTAGTGTTGCAAGTAGATTGTTGGAATGCGGTTCGGAATTTCATATGCATCCGCCACGCACTCGCAATCGCACTGACACAAAACGCATAGAAATTCTTGAACGAAATAAACTTTAATTGGTTCGATTGATTTATTGCTAAACGTTTGCTAAAGTGTATATCTAAATAAAGCTGTATCCGAGAATGCAAAAAGGCCCCAATAACTAATCGGCACTATATTTATTTCTACCAAAACATTTAATAAGTGCAGAGGCGTTTTTAGTCAGCTCGAAAAGAATGCGCAAATGCAAAATTTTAGCTCTTTTGTTACTTTCCTGGGCGTGTTATTAAGGTGATTGAAAGTTTGATATTTAGATATTTCGTACGTGTACCTGAAAACTCCTTTTTGCATCATGTTGCGCACCAAATTCGTGCGTGCAAAGGATACCACTGTGCGTACGAAAATCTCCTGGAGTCATTCATTGCCATCGAAAATGAAGACATTGAAAATTCGCAACAGCATGGAGGTACGTTGGAAGAAAAAACTGTTCTGCAGAAGTTAAGAACGTACTGCAATAGAAATCCTTGCGAAAACATGGCCGGTAAATGAACGAAAAACGAATACTCCTTCATGTATGTATATGTGTATGTAAATGTTGCGGTCTTATGTTTTACGCAATGTACATAGGCAACTCATTGGAGGATTGTACCTACGTGTATTGTCCGGATGAAGAAAGTGCTGTGGTTTAACACGCGTGTACGGTGTTGGCCGGCCGGTTAGTCGGCCGACAAGCTATTGGACTGACTATACTTGGCAATAAATGTCTAATTAAAGGTAATTCCATGTCAATTTAACAATCTTGTGTCGCTGGCTGCTGCACTGAATTCTCTAAACAGGCAGTACTAATAAAAAAGCAACATACGCGAGGTACATTGCGGAAGAGTTGCAGTATAGGTACCGTGGTAATTTGCTAGTATGTCTGATGTTAACACGGGGGGAGTGGGACACCCATCACGCAGCATTTATGCATATTCATGACGGCTATAACTAAAACTTAAAGCGGAACTTGGTGATTAACGCCTGCGGTAAGCGCCGCTTTTGTTAGCGTTAGCGTTTTAGGATTCCCCTGCCCAGTTTTCCCCCATCTAACCACGCTAGATGTTGAGGTGAGTTGATTTTTATCTACCTGTATAGTTCAATTCGATCCGGGGAGTGCCTTATGTGACTGTGGCTTTTAAAAAATTCGAAAATTATTGACTTTAATGCAGTTGTTCGCGCTATTAGCGTTGTTTGTTTTCTTTAATCAAACATTGACACTAGCTATGGTCCTATGCCACGTGATTTATGTAAGACGGATGGAAAATTAAATCATTAAAAATCCCACACATACACCCTGCAATTTCAGTTAAACTTTGGTTAATTTTTTGCTCCACCATGAGTGACAAATTTCAATTTAGATTTCGATTAAGTACGGTTTACTACTTTGTAATGGAAAATGAATTCTGGGCACCACAGATACATCTAACATATAATAAATGTAAAAGTTAAGCGCAATGGGAGTTATTGTCAACTATTTTCGTAGTACTGATCTAAAAATGTCACTAAATAATATTTCATTTAACTTAGCAGCCATAATTCTGATTCTCCTGGACTATGTCATTCACCAAAAATAGACTTGGCGTACCTCGCTAAGGTGTCTCATAGTAAGTTACTCTAACCCACAACATAATTACTTTAAAATTAAGTTGGTGCCACTTCGATAAGACATTGAGTACGTCGCATGAGAATTGAGTTTTGGATAAATATCACCAAGTGGGAGTAGGTTAGTTTAGGTTGAAATAGCTGTCGGTCGAAAGAAGACTAATACACTGAGACCAATACTGGTCCTTTGTGATACCATGTGGATCTTGAGAGAATTTTCTCACCTACTCGTTGGACCAGTTGGAGCTTCTTAAGAAGCGTGAAGATACGACTTATGTCCGTATCTTTTAGATCATTAAGGTCGTTGTAAAAGAAAGCTCCTAGATGAAGCCTACGTTTTTTGGAGACGGCTGGGCACGTACAGAGAAGACGGAGAATGGTTTCCTCCTCCTCCTCGTCCATGTAGCTTCTGCAAAAGTCGTACGAGAAGACGCCAAGCCTTTGTGCATGCTTTTCAAATCTGTTTTGTCGCCAGACAAGTAGTTCCTTTTGACTATCTATGCTTAGATTTTTATTTAGCATCCCTCTTTAACTTAAGTTTACATGTAACGATTGGCATGCCTAGAGAACCATTTTCAGGTAGCATGGGTAGTGTTGTTACGTGTTAGCGAATTCGTCAGCTCTACGGTTTCCTGAAAAGTCTCTTTACCTCGGCACACAGCACAGGTGAATGTTGAACTGCTCCGCCATCCGTGAGAGATGATCGGCAGTTGTGGGCTAGAATAGAGTTCATAGGGACAGATTCTAGGGATTTCAGCGCAGCTTGGCTATCCAAGAAAATGCGGATAGCCTTAGCGGATATGACATTTCTCTTCAGACAAGATAGAACTTCTTTAATAGCCATAATTTCATCCTGGAACACACCACTTTTATTGGGAAGATGGAAAGAGAGACTAATATTTAGCCTTTTTAAGAAAACATCTCCCCCAACTACGTTAGCAGTCTTTGACCAGTCTATGTAAAATTGAATATAATCATCCTCCAATTCAGCGCCCCCTTCCCAGAATGATCTGTTGGTGATTGTGACTTGGAAGTTTTTGATGAATCAGCGTTGCGGAGTAGTGTAGTCTATGTTACCTGGCGGAATTCAAACCAAAGTCAAGATAGACGAGTCCACTGGGAGATTGGATTGAGGCGAAAAACCGTGATGGTGGTCACAGAAGATAATTCATGATACTTGCTTAGCTTTCCTTAATACTTTTTTATATATTTTGAGGGATGTTTTGTAGCATCCCATCGGTCTCTAGTATGGTGACCTTGGCTGAGTTGAACATCTTTCTACAGCTGTTTCTAATGAGCCCCAACTCCAAAGTCCACCAATGGGGTTTATTCTTACCTCTTGGACGAATCAGGGACACGAAGCCAAAAGCGCTTTATTAAAGGCACGGGTGAGTTGAGTGAAGGTAATTTAATGCAAAATTTCCAGGATTGAACTCTGAATTCATCCCAAGTAAAATTTTCACATTTATTATGAATTTTAAGTAAACTTAATATAGAAAAAATTTCGGTCATTGATATTAGCGTAAAAAACTCTCTCTCACGTCTTTTTTTTTTTTTTTTTTCAATTTTCACTAATAGATTAATTGCAATCATCATTATAACCATCTGAAATACAAATGTTTTACCAAAGACATTGGATTTAAAATTACTGATCGACCGTTAATTGCTTGTGAATAATTTTATCTACAATATTTTTTGTGAAATTTCACACATCAAAAAAGAAAATCTAATACGAGTATAAGGAAGGAAATTATGATAAATTAATCTTGTTTGCACTACATCAGAAGGTTTCACTTCAGTGCCTCTACCTGCAATAAATCTTCTCAAAATTCCATTATTATTACAAGCGTGGGCTATAAAATTTTGTTAACCTACCACAGCGCAGCGATTGTAAGTATGCATTAATCAGCGCTTTCCCCTATATTGGCGAACGTATGGTGGTTATTAAAAGTTTCTTCAGTTCATCGCTCATTATTTCGTGTTTTATTTTATGCCTTTTAGTGCCACCTTTTCTAGTAAACTTGGCACGCTAATTTCAACTTTAAAAGCAATTTTGTGGGACTGATGATAATTGTAATGGCATTTTAACGTGCTGAGGTAGTCTAAATAATCGGTAGTAGAACGAAATCATATTTTACTAATTATATTTTTATAACAGAGATAGTAAACAAAATGTGAACAAATCATTTAAAAGCCTCACAAATAAAAATTGGTAATAAGTTACCATTTTTAATTCACTTCCACCTAAGTACTAGTGTAGTAGTCTTGCAATAATAACAACAGCAAAAGATGAGAGAAGTAGTCACTTAAATACTGTTTAACAGTTAAAATATTTATACATTTTTCAAAAAGTAAAACACTTTTAAAGAAAACTTATTGCACACACTCTTTATTTAATGCGAGTTTAGCACTTGTAATAATAAAAAATAATAGCAAACTCTTTTTAGAAACGATGCAAAATGTAAGTTAAAATGTCGTTGAATTGCAACGTTTCTCTCATAACAAAGTAAAAATTTTGTTTGGATTTAACCATATCAGTGGTTGTATATATATCACTATATAAATTAAAAGTTATATTCTTGATTCCATCTAAATGGCAAACGGTAAATCTCTCTATGGTATTCAATTCCATGTTAAAAACAAAAAATTCTATAAACCAACTAAGTTTCATTCTTAAGTCTTTCAATATTCTTAAGTTGGCAACCTCAATGTATACTCAACATCGAATTGAGTTGAAGATCTATAAAACTTTAATTCAATTCTTACATTGTAACAAAATTACAAACTAAAAACTAAAAAAAAATCGCATGTGTTCGATATACATCAAAGCTCAGCACTTAAACGACAAAGGCACTCCTTTTAAAATCGCTCGAAATAACTATAAAATCTAAAATAATTCGCCATTAATTTCGTATTCCCATAAACTGGGAAATGAAAAAATTTATGAGCATTTGTCAGATGTTGTTGAAGGTAAAATCTTAAAATTTCATTTCTGTCTCCCAATTTATTATCAAATTAATGCTTTAATTAATGACATTTTAACATGTCAACAAAGATACGACATTAATCTTGATTATGGGTTCGTTAAAGCTGTGTTTCCTATTAGACTTCCTCCTATCTCCCCAATGCAGTGCAATCTCGAGTAGTCACAAAAGAGTAAACGAAATATATCTTCTCTCTTCTCTCAACGTAATGCTGCGAATTCGAGATCAAAATCAAAATATTATTTCATTAAAACGATGATATAAATCAGTCTTCTGTCGCGCAAAGTACATTTATCGTGGTTGCAGTTGTAATACAATTGCTCAATTCATTTGGGCGCCTCACTCACTAAACACGACCTACATTCCGTATGTGCAGATGTAGACCATGCACAGCCCCTCTATCAGCCAGAAGAGAATATTCATTGGCACTGCAAGCCGTCAACAGTCGTCAGCTTTCATAGTGCAGAGCTTCGACAACTCAGCTAACATGGCGGTGGACCAACCCACCAACCAACCAACCCCAATAACAAAACTACTAATAATAAGAAAAAAACACCGAAAGCGCACCCGCAATATGACCCCATATTGTCGACGATCCGTAGCAATTGGCAATAAATTCTACATTCAGTCATTTTTCAACGCGAATATCTCTGTGAGATCTTTTAAACAAGCCCAGCAAGTTAAATCATTTAAACGTCTGCTGACCACAAGGATAAAAAATTGGCAAAAGAAAATTAAAATTGAACACTAATAGATACCAAGCTGATACCTTGCACTCCGGCTCTGCCAATGCAATTGGGCGATTGCTGCTGCTCTAGGCCAGCCATCCAGCCCGCCAGACCGCCATCAGATATTAATTTCAGTTTTGAGTGAATTGATCGGCCGGTATATACAGAACACACAAACACACACACTCAGTCGTAATTGCAAGATAAATTGCGTGTTGTACGCGAAACGAATCTAAAAAATCTGATGCTAAGGCGGGCGGACACACAAAACATATGAGTGGCCAACTAAATGAGAAAAAGTTTACGAATTAACTGCGTGGCTTAATGAAGAAATCAAAAGGTTTTGTCGCTCTGTGGACAAGTGAAGTTTTCTGTTTCCCTCATCGGACTTGCGCAACAGACATTCATATCATTAGGATATGATAACTGTTGTTTTTCGAATCTCTAACGAAATGACAAATTTGAAAATTTATCGGCATCAATTTTTGCTGTCTTGCATAAAAAAATCAAAGCTTTGCTGATATCTACGAGTATCGTAGGCTGGATTGGCAGATATGTGTCAATTTTTTCTGTTAATAAGAGGGTGTTTAACGGTTTGACAGGTGTCCACAAAAAAATTAAAGATTTGGTTAAATTTTCAACATGGAATGATGTTATGTTTGTACAAACATTTTGCGTTTTACCCACAACTTCTACATCCACATCTGCCTGCATGAAATATGTTCGGCCATATAAATAGATTGGATTAGAACAATTAGTTACAATAATTGTAAGCGTTTGGCCGATAGGATTTGTACCTTTATTCACGGAGCTCGAACTCAAATCAATCTTCTTGGACAACAATCGAAGACATTGCGTCCCTACAATGAGGCAGGTCCGCGGCCTTTGTCCTCGTACTTACACGACGTCACTCGAAATGACAGTATGTCATGTGTGACAAGTTTATTTTGCAGGTTTCATCGAAAGAGTCGTGAAAAAACCCAACTACGTGTTTCAGAGCACAGCGTTTTTCTGCTCTATTGTTTGTCACAAAAACGGACAGAAGTCGTTTGGTATTGAATTACACGTTGCCCGTTTCTGTGCAGGATTTACTTTACTATAATTATGTGGTTTACACAACAAAATTATACACACATTGAAAATTCTAACCAGCTGCCTGCGTTGTCATTGTTACCATTTTTTTATGTAAACGTTCTGATTTTGGCAGCACGACAAATCCATTACGAAGATTACAAAATCGCTGCCAAATTGGTAATAACAGTAGTATGCTGCCTTCTTTAACAATATTATAAGAAACTTGCTTTATATAATTATACAATTCAACCGGCAAACAATGTTGCGATTATGCAATTCTACTTAAGATTATCTTTTGATGCCATCGTATTATTTACAATTTTAGACCAATAAAATTGCAATATTGGTAAAAGGTTTTTCTTTTAAAGTATATTTGATCATAAAAGTTGTTTTTATATTTATGACTTTAATTTCGGTAGATCGTTAAGTTAAATGCAATATTGAAGGTCAAAATTTATCTAAAGCAATTTGAAAGACTTAATCGTGAAACTAGTTGTTCCAATGTCGATTTGAGTGTGTTACAATTATTAGAAATGGAACAATCCCTTTTTTATAACTTTCTTTTACATGATTTTGACCCTCCCTTTAAGTAACCTGTAATTTAATCCATTCGTTTTTTTCTCATCTTCTTACAGGTAAGCGTTGATGCGTGCAACACCCAGTTTGCATTTTCAGGTTTGCTGCTTCATTTAAACTGAAACAAACGGTCCAATTACTTTTTTGTAATAAGCTGAAAAGTGCAGACATAATTTTCATAAAAAATTTCAAAAGTTAAAGTCAAGTGATCAAGCGACGTAGGTATAGGTATAGTACAATTCACGGGCAGGCTGGCAACCGTTCGTTGGAAATTCAACTCGATTGCACAGATTGTTAATTGAATTGAACAGTTAACTAGGTATACTTTGGGACCGTGGTAGCTTATTCTTGTTAAGCTAACTACCATCTGCCAAAACAGCTAATATAAATCGAATTTATTTAGCTTCAACACAGTGCAGTGGCGAACAGGTCACTATAACCACACTCTTGTAGCTGGCCGGGAAATTAAGTAGTGGAAGGTAAAATTTAAGTCCTTTAAAGTTTTTATCTGTAAATATTTTTGCCCACCAAGTTGCTGCTGAAAATTGTAATTTTTATGCCAACAAACCCTCAAATTGTGTTTCAGATTTTGCTTACCAATTACTCATCATAATGATAAACAAACACAAAGAAGAAGTAATTAAATCATTCTATTCTAGTTGATTTTGAAGCTAATTTTGCATGTCTTATTTTATCTCTCTAAATGGTATTCGTTAAAATTTGTAATGCAAAATTGACAACTGTCAAAATGCATTTGTTATCTAAAGAATAAAAAAGGGGGTAAATGATTTTTTTAATCGACCTGTGTAGTTGTATGATTCACTGAAGGAAAAAAAAGTTTCCTTAGCTTATTAACGTCGCTCACAGTAACCAATCCACCTTGAAAACAGCCGCTGTCAATATCTTAGCAGACTGGCCACGACCAAGTTCAAGTTAAATGCTAACGAATGGCATAAAAAAGTCAACTAGAATAGTAAATATCGAATATCGATGACGTGAGATCTAAGCAGTCAGAACTATCGCTATTGACATTTTAATGTGCGGTAGCGAGTTGTTGCTGTATTATTATTATTTTCTTAACTTCATTCTCTATACTGCTATGGTGATGGTGGTGGTTGGGTTGAGAGGCATTTTATTCTGATTTAGATAAATTGTCGGCACGACTTTCATACCATCAGGCAAGAACTAAAGTTCTGTCATAAAAATGGAAAATGGTTCATCATAATTTCCTTCTGAACATAGATAGTCTTCATATTTTTAGTGTGTGTTCTAGATGGGTGCGCTACATGCACTACGCTTAAGCTTACGATCGCACAAGGCGTAACTGTTAGATACGCGAAAACGATGATTAGATGATTATACTACTTGTTACGATGATTGGATATCAGATAACTTCTCGGTGGTATGGCATGGCCCAACCGAGTTGTACTTGGCGGAGGCCATGACCGAGAATAAGTCAGACAGATAGATGGAGACGAAGACTGCACGACCGTTGATCAGCGAAAAAGCTTGGCCGCCATCGATCTTGTCGGACGAAAAGTAGTTGTTTCATCAGAAGACATTGCATTGAACGTGACCGATTGATTCTCGCAAGTTCAACTAGATTGACTGTTGACTGGATAATTGTTGTTTTACGTTGGTTGTTGTTCTAACGATCGCTGTTTTGCAGACGAAAAGCAATAAAACTCTCGATCATCAGGGCGCTCTATGCCAACCGTGCCGATTTAAGACGACATAACAAAAGAGTTGCTGTTGATCTTTACGCTCTGGCGGGTTCTCCAACTACTTGCTCTGTCGGAATTTCAATACATGATGGATGGATTGGTCAAAATATGATTAAATATGCAATTGAAGCAATCGTCAAACGAGACGGCCATAGCTATAGGTCGCGGTTCAATTCAGTTTGATCCGCTTTTAAATGTTTCGGTGATCTCACTCACTTACTTGCCATGAAAGATGATGTGATGGACTGCGAGTTGGCAAACAATTTAGCTGCTGCTACTTCTGCCGTTGTAAGAATAGACCACCTATTGGCTTAGTTGTTGCTAACTTGAGTGTGCTCTTATATGAACTCAATAAAAATGTAATATGAAATGTTATAAATATTGAATGGACTTTGGCAATTCAAGCAGCAATCGAGGCCACGGCAGTTATTGTGATTACAATGGGATTTTCCCCGATTTGAACGTGAGTATCGATATTGGTGTACACTAGCTATCAGATAAGATTTAGATAAAACTACTAAGGACCTGTAACTTTCTTCATTATTATTTTAATTAGTTCCTTGTATCGGAATTTTTATATTAATAAAATGATTTGCCATGGCAACTCCTGTATGGAGAAAGTTTTAATGTTTTTTAGAATTAGTTTGATATTAAGTTGTATCTCCGAGCACTATGTTCCTATATTTTCATTTTACCGCAAATTTTCTAGATCAAAGGAAAGGTGCGCTTTGTTCCTAAATCATACGTAGCTACTACTTTGAAGGTAAACAACTTTAGGCTCGTTGAGAGTAAATTACAAAGTTGGAATACATAATGTTGCTGCCAATGTTCAAATGATTTCGCGCATCCCAAAGATTCCAACGGACTTGTCATTCGAGTTCAAACGGCTGCAATGCCCCGTACATATTTATGCCAAACAAAAGCCACCTCTTTGATGGTTTAAAATCGCGTTTCATTTATAAGCTACACTCAAGTACTTAGCTTTATTTGGCACCATAATTTTTTTTTATAAATTTGAAACTGTTTGTTATTTTTATTATTATCGATTATGTAGTTTGCTGAGGTGTTCGATTGTTGGAGGTATTTCAGTGGGATGGTGGTTAGTGGGCGGGTGGTCATTGGACGAATGGTCAGTTGGGTATGGATCAGTGGAATAAGGCAAATGTCTAACACCGGGTATTTCAGCTAGTTTTTAAATAAAAAATTATCGAATTATTTTATATATTTTTAAGCCTTGCGAAACTGTATAAGATTAATTAAATCTTCAGTTATTATAACTTGGTAATATTTGGAATACATTACGGAATCTACTTTTTCATGTAAATATTACAAAGGAAATATTTGTGACATAAATGAATTTAAGAGATACAAATCTGACCCAAAGTTCCAATACACTTTTGTGTATTTGGATATTGTTGTCTATTATTTAGCCGCACCTGTGCACTGTGCACTGTGATGTACACACTTTAATCTAACTTGTAATGGACTAGAGAGATAGTTTCTATTATAGCTATTAACAAATACACAAACATACAAAATCCGACTAAAACCAAAATCCCATATAAATATGGAACATTTTTTTATTTTTACTTTCCTACCCTGCAGCACATTAGAGTCAGATTTCTTCCTTTCTTCCTTGTTTGGGGTTTCCATCACATCATACAATAAATGTTGTATGTATGCGTTTAATTGTTTTCAATACATTTGATGGCGGTTTATGTTAACAGCTTATCACTTCCTGAAAATCGCTGCGACAAAAACAACGATGCCAATTAAAACAAAATGTTCGCAAACCAAACCACAACAACTTGTATACTATGCCATTTTGATTACATTTAATTGCTGTTTGAAGTAATTGCCTTCGCCGCTGGACACATTTCCCAATTGCTTGTCTCAATGAAGCGGCATAAAAGAAATTGAAAAATTTCTCCCAAAGCTATTTCATCATGAAGATGATAATTTGTTATGTCGGTAAGGACAAGGAGAGAGATTTTTGTTCTGTACGTCCTAAAACGCGTTGTCAGTCACTTTTTTCTACATAATAAAATTGAAAAGCACTTTAAACACCAAGGTCCTTACTAGAAAAGAAAGAAAAATACAGAAATAAAATATTCGCAAAATCTGTTAATAAAAAAACAAGATGACTAGTAGTAACATAAGATGAATGAAAAGCGCTAATGCGATTACGAATTGACTTTTCATTAACCTGGTCAGATATTTCTTTCGCTGCAGACATGAAGCTATCCTTTGTATTAATCACAGTAGATACTATACGGCATCGTAGTGTGTAGTAATGTGCAATATAGTTAGGAATGTGGCAATTATTAATTTGGTTTTGTATTGTTTTGCAAAAAAAACTAATAACTTAAAGCAATTTGGTTTTCGTATCGGAGAAAATTTACAATGAATGTTTTTTTTTATTGCATATGGGAGGTATAATTATGAAAAAATAAAAATAAAGACACAACACCTTTTCCATCTAGTACAGTGTACCATCTATGAATATTCATTATTTCATAACATACATTTTTGTAATTGAAATTTTTCATTTTAAGCACATTATAAAAGATTGAAGATTACTCAAATTAACAACTGTTTTAATAATATATTATGGATATGAGTGCCGCAATGCACCTCTCATTGAAAAAATCAGAAGGCAGTTACCTTTTATACTAAGACTCGTAGTATAATCAATTATCCTGGGTTTTTCATTATCTTCTTTATACCTTGGCGAATCTTCGAATGGTGCAATTAAAAGAACACTTTGCAATCAAACGGTCGATGCGATAATTTATCTTAATATGAAAGCAGCAAATTTATTTGATCCTAATGCCCCTATAGCCTAATGCTTTACTCGTTTTATCATTAAAGAAATTCAGAGAAGTATTGAGTTAATTGAAATTGGTTTTTATGTTCAAGAATATGACGGATGGAAGGAGGAAATAATGTTAATGATAATAGGATACTTGATTTGATTAGGAAGCAACAATTTATAGGTAAAATGTGCACTTTTATTATGCAAGTACAGTAAAGAAACTGACCTGCAGTAATGGTTTAAAAATATTTAACTAGACAATACAGTATTTATTTGTAGGTGAGATAACAATTTAAAATTGAATTAGTATTATCTAGTTATTTTTCCAACTTACATATAATCTCACATTAGTTGGAGTTGAACCGTAGTGGACATTTTCCTATTAAAGTTGAAGTTTGGTTTTGACGATAGAGTTGTCTACCATGTGTTAAATTTCAGTGATTTATGTTGCTTGAATATTGCGTGTACCAAAGCGCAAGATTCTACATTTCTAAGCTTAAATAGTCCTCCCTTATGTGTATCTAAATGTCTCTCCATTTCTTACATAACAACGTGCATCAAAAATACTTCGAAGAACGTCTGAATTTTTAACCAAAAAATTGCTGATCATCATTTATATGACCCAAACACAACTTATAAGTTGTAGGAAGCAAGGAAGTCATCAATATATAAGACGGGTTGATAATTCAATGCATTTGTTACTTGTCGTTTATGAGGACAAATGTTGGTTACAAGAAATTTCTGTTATTTTTTATACCTTTTTCTAAAAACAGGTTTCATCGGTCTTGCCATGTGGATAATTTTACACTTAATGCTAAGCTTAACTTTAAAACGCAAATGTTGTTTTCACCAAATTGCGGGAAATAAAGTGTTTATGGTAGAATTCAAGTCGGAGTCGTTTTTTTGTGTTTTTACATGCTTTACACCTACGCATATTTTTTAACAGACATCTGTGTGGCAGAAAACTATAAGTACGTATGTAGTTAAACTGTGCATTGAATTAAAAATTAGCTTCAACTAATGATGTTTTAAGCACATCGTTCATATAAAATACATTTAATTTCGTCATTAGCGTGGTAACTGGCGATAACTGCACATTAACTTGTCCCAAAATAATTTTACTGCTAATTGTAATTCCAGACGTTTCATTAAAGCATTTAATACGCGCTCTACTGTTTCATTCCAATTCCCCACCAGGCTAACGATAATGACAACGCAGATTATTATCTGTATTAAATATCTTTATCGGGCGTTGTTTGACGTCTCCGGCATCTCAAGCCAATGCAATTCACATAGCACAGCCTAGTAAGAACCACACGCTGTGTAATTAGCAAAATTGTGGCAAATTGAACAACAACTGGCATTGCAAATTAAATGCTTAAAACTGGATTTTCCATATATATGCAGTTTTATATTATTTTAATTATTCTTCATAAAAATGGTGTCTTACCCCACCTGCGCATAAAAGATGTAGATGTAGATTGTCGTCTATAAAATTTTTCTTTAAGATAACGCATTTATGGTTGATTTTTAATATGTAAAGTTGCACACCTCCACACCTTGTACGACTACTTATACACAACACATAGAAAGAATACGGTGGCGCGAAAAGTGTTTAATTGAATCTCTCAGAAATGGTCATATTGATCAGTTTATATGAATCTACCTTAATCGATAACATTTATAACATTTATAGTATGAGCTCTGGTTGTTGAATTTAGCATTTTTTCATGTCGACCCCTATTATACTATTAATAAGAACAAGTGGTCAGAATTACTTTTAATTTAAAGTCAAAGAATCATGCTGGTCACTAGTCGCAAATGTCATCGTCAATCCCTCATTCAATTCAACTCAATTGAATAGAAAACAAAACTCCAAGATGAGCACATCAGAGCCCACGAACTTAGATTTACTTTTCGGATATTTTTATTTATTTCATTCTTGAAACGAATAGAATTTTAAATCCAACAGAACTGATTCCGGATATAATCTGGAAAAAATCCATTGCGGCGACCACCATCACAATCAAAATATTTTATAGTTTCATTTTGTTTTATTGGTTTGTGCATGGGGTCTGGCACTGCCATGTCATCACCGTTTCCCTACAAAGAAAAATCCAACCGGAGGTTCAACGGTTAGTCTTCGTCTCGTTTCAGCTATCATCGATAATTATGTGGCGAACATATCAGAGACAAAAGTCAAGTTCATCGCTTAAGTCTTTGGTGAACTTCTTCTCATACCTTAACCACTTGCTTTGTATTTTTTCTTATTCCTTATTGCATTGAGAACAATTTGCTCATGCAACAGCATGATGGTTAGTGATTTTCATTTAACTAAAATGAGCAAACTACAAGTGCATGATGAACAAATTTTCCAGCGCGAATAGAGATGGGCCCTGCAAGATAATAGTTCATACTGGAGGTGGACGATGCGCTGTGCACAGCAATGTTACGTCGTTCATGTTTGTTCAAATAAAGTTGTTGTATTATAATTTAAATGAAATCGTCGATTGAAGAGAGGTAGGAACCTATGTGCAGGTTTCAAAGTCTGATGCAAAACTTTCGGTGCACCACATCTGCAACCGTTAATAAAGTAGAAGTTTAACGTTGCTTTTAATTGTATATATAAGTAAATTCTTGTATTTTTAGAACTTCAAGTCCGACCAGGCTGCTGGTTATATAAAACTGTAATAAAAATCGCAGGGGTATTTATTACATTGATTGGATATAACGTTTGGGTTACTTAGATAATCTGCATAGAGTAAAATATTCCAGCTAATTGGGTGCAAATTTATGCACAAAAACTTAACCACTCTATAAAGACGTAGACAAGTTATTTTAGCAGGTCAACTGCTCTCTTGTAGTTTAAAATACTCCATTTATGATTGGGTTGAAAAAACTGAATCGCTCACAATCCATTTACATTCTTCTAAACCTTAAAAACCCACCACTTATCATTCATTACCACACAAAGTTATTTGTATATAGTTAGAAAATTGTTATAGTTTGCTGTCAAATATGATAACATTATGTTGGACTTGGTTTCAATTTTCAATTGAAGCACGTAATGTACTTTTTATACTCTGTGATTTTTCCTTGCTGGTACATAAAAGATAATTTGAGTTAACGTTAATTTTACGGTACATAACAAGTCACTTGGAGAAAATGTTTGCCTAAACACAACAATAGCAAGTTTAAAGCGGTTGACTTAAAATATGCTCAGATTTTCTACATAAGTCGACATTAAAATTTGTGTTTGATATATTTGTTACACATAAAAACATTTACTTCCTGATATTTTTACAGAATTACAGCTGGTACAAAAAGTAAAATGTATGCATTGTTTTCTTTTCTTTCTTTTCCTCTTATTTCATTGTAGCTTCGCATTATTTTTCTACATAAAAATACGGTTTGTTTTCCATCTTTAATTTATTTTAGGGGATTTAAGCCCTAGTTTTCATATATATTGGATTTTTCATTAAGAGCACCCAGTTTGTTTTCTTTTAATTACAACAGCTTATGCTTGATATTTCGGGTTAAAGTTTCATGAATGCCATTATTTATCAATCAGAAAATACTTCAAATACCTTCCTCGGAAACGCCTGTATGAGTTAATGCCTTAAACCCATTTTTTATATATATTTTTCTTTTTGATCGTGCGATAGCCGGCAAAATAGCGTTTGATGTTGAACCTGATATCACCTAGCTAACTTATTGGCATATACCGTTTATTGGACATATGCTAAAAAACAATTTCAGAGGTAAAAGAAATTTTACGAACGAGAGGGCCAATCAACTGGTCCATTCCTGTGGATAAAACCGTCATGGTCATTACATGGCTTCATATAACTATCTGTCATACTTTATCATGTTACCATCAAGATTTCAAGTCAACTTATCCCAAAAATAGTTGGTCAACATTGTTTGGTAGAGACCTCTAATTTTTGAGGCTTTGTTTCCAACCTCGTATGTGCCAACGACCCCTATGAAAACCATACCAAATAGTCAATTATTAGGTAAAATGTCATTTCATAAATGTCTTCTGGTTGACAAATTGCCAAAATGCCAACACTTTGGTCTGCTTTAATATAATAAATAATACATTCTCCATGAAAACGATGACTAGTGTTTTCACCCAAAAATCAAAATACAAAATCATAGGTCAAGCAATTTTTCTGGCTAACAGCGAAATCTTACTTTTCCCCAAAACGTTGCGTATCACGACTAATTTGCCATAATTACAAATATAGTAATTTTACTAAAAGATAAAATGTCCAACATCATCTAGGGAAAAACGTTTTCTTTTTCAATTTGTCTTCAAAGGGGTGCGTCTACATTCTTCGTCTGAAAACATGATAAACATAGTTTCCTCTACTACGTAATGATTGCGGCATCATTGACCACCTCTGGGATATGCCAAACATAACCGAGAGTCACATGTTGGCAAAAAAAATTTACTCAGAAAAATGTCAAAGACGATGGAAGTCAACAGCAGGTAATTGTGGTAATCCGGAAATCAGCATTCGAGCTCTGTAGTTTGTCTGGCCGATGGTAGGCTAGCAGGCTGTCTGGCCAACGGAATATTTGTTGTGTTGACAAAACGACAACGTGCATCTTCTTCTCAACGTTTTTATTATTTTTATGAGACGATGCTGATCATTTCAGCAGTTAGTGAGATGATTGAGGTTTTTATAAGTTCATGCAGCAAAATTTCCTATCTGGTTAGACAGTCGGACAGTCTGACCGCTTAGTCTTACAAGATTGTTAACAGGTGCACTTGTCAGTTGTTGTTGATTGAAGAAAAAAATGTCTGTTGAAGAAGAATAACTACCGCACAAAGCTAGAGCGTGTGCGTTTAGCACTAGAGACCACCAACACCCCATCATCGTAACGCCATCGAGGTGATACAAGTTTCAGCTAATGCTGCATGTGGCCAGAACAAAATAACACGAGAAATTTTTCAATTCTTATCTTATCCTGTGAGATCTCAAACTCAAATCGGTGATGTTGCGCCTGTGTCAGAGTGCCGTAGCCACACGTTTAGCTACAGAAAGCAGTAAGCAAGCAAGATACCATCAACAATAACAACAAAAACTGGCGATGGCAGAGCACGCGTCTTAATTGCCTAATGATGAACTTTAAGGTTAAATGACATAGTCGGCGCCATCGCGTCATCGTTCCCATTTTTACACTTCTTGTAATCGTTGTCTTCGTTGAAAACAGTTCCAAACTTGGCGCAGCAATAAACTATAAGTCGTTGTTCTGTTTCCAAGTTGAGAGCTGCTCTGTGTTGTTCAACACAGTCACTATAGTTTCAGTTTACTTTTAATTGGAAGCTCTGAAATCACACCACTAGCACTCATGCTGTTACACAGCATGGTTTATAAAGAGTTGTTCAGTTCAGTTGGAAGAATGAATTGTTTTTCAAAAGTGTTCTTTTACTCAATGCATCAATATGTGTATTTTTCCTCCACAAGCTGAGATCCACCATTTCCAGCCAGAGTAACTTTACAACAAGAGGTTCGAGTTAACGTGACTTTTTCTAAAATAAAATCGAATTCAAGGAGTATTTTGATTTTTTGGCGGGCGGCGCAAGCAAAAGTCATCGTGCAATAACAAAAGCGAATCAGGGACAAACGTAATCAACAGTACGTACTACACGTTCATGTTATGATTTAAACGCGTTTGAGATACCGCCGTCGCGCTCTATTGGGTCACAGACATTTACAAGGCATTTAAGATCAGATCAAAGAAAACAACCAGAAATGATTGCTGTGGTACCTTGGAGTATTGTAGGTAGGTAATGGTTTTGAGAAACACAACCATAGATAATACATCACCTCCGCTAGAGACTCTCTGCAGCACCATCATCAACATTTTGTTTGAATGTTCTTTTGAAGTTTGGTTAAATCAAATGTCAATTGAAGCTACTCGCGATCGTCGGCACCGCCGCTGCTGAAGCTATAATCACACCAATCAAAGCATTGATATTTGTCATAGTTGTCCTCTTTGTCGTTCATCATTGAATTGCTATAACCGCGGATTGAGGTGCCGCTATAGATCGTTTATATAACTTAGAGATGGAAGAGAAACCGAGAGCAGAATGAAGAAGGAAAATTAAATACACTACTTGACATCTTTTATTATAAAGCAATTACGCACCGCTATTCACTTTGCGTCAGTTTAGAAATATTCTTGAAGGTATACTTAAAGCATTCTGTGGTATTGGTTCATAATCTATTGTGTTTTTTGGAATTAAATTGAAGTTAAAAATCACTCGATAATTGCTTAAGTTTTTGTGTTTTGATAACAATCAAAATAAACATTTTTGGTTTTTAACTTTAGAAATTTAGCGTGAAAAATTGATTTTCCAGTGCTGTAATTATCAACTTCATCACTCTTAAATCTTCCAACAAAAATCTGACTTGGTACAATTAAATCAAGTTTGTGTCTTAAGTCTTTTGATTATTTTTTAATTTTTAAATATATATTGTTATATAAGAAGACGAATTGGTAATACGATTCTTAGTAATATTCGTATATATGTTTAAGGATACACTAGTACACAGACCTTCATTTCTCTAAAAATCCCTGAAGAATTTTTGCATCAATTAAAACCATCGTTCCTCTATGAACCATTTCAAATAACCACAGCTATTTCTGCCTAATAAGCCAAGCAATGATAGCAATAGAAATTCTCTGTCAATGTTCAGGTGGGTTATCTTGATTGCACTATGAAAGAGGCGAAAACTTTTGAAAGAATCCAAAAAGAACATCTCGAAACCAGAAGCTAGAACGAACAAAAACACATACTGCATTCATCTACCAACAACAATTGAACAAATCAATTCAGCTGCCAAAATGTCATTTTCAAGCGACGATTGGAATTGTTGGAGGTCCACTGGCTCTTTTTACATCTCCGAAGTGGACGAAATTTCACCGGTCATGTGTGTGGCATGTGCACAAAACTACGTGACAGCCCGGAAAAGTTCTAGTCCGGGTGATATTTGCACAACTACTGTGCACACGAGAGAGATCTAATGTAGAGTCCGCGGAAATATGTATGTACGAGCATAAAAAAGAAGAATAATTAATATGCTCCAAAGATTTTTATGACAAGCTACAAGGGCAGGGTTTTGGTTTCAGTAGTCGTTTGTTATTTTCTGTTGAACTTAGAAACAAATGCTACAGCCAACACTGCTACCGACTTCTGCTTCTTTAAGAGTCTAGCCACTAAGACTGAAAACAAGAACTGAAATATCAAAGCTATAAACAACAAGCTTGCGAAATGATTTCAAGAGGCAAGTGCCCTAAGATATTATCTATGATCACTTCATACATCTAACTGGTCGTTGCTGTCGTCGCACTCCTCGGATATGTAGCAGATGCTATTCTGCTTGACTATAGCTAACGATGAATTAAGGCTGTGTGCGAAAACACAAAATTCTACTCGATCCACAATGAATCTTATTATGTGGTCGCAAACAGGAACTAGATAAAGAAAGCAAAAATAAAGTGAATAAAAATGTTCGTGGTCAGAGTGGGATAAGGCATATTAAGGACATATGGCTACATATGCATTTTTAATCATTTAACTTTTTATGTAAAATAATGCAGTAGACTGAGAAGCAGAAATTAGCGTTTATGTAACAGTGAGTAGGATTTTATTTAAATGTGTTATGTTAAAGTTAATTATCCTGCTTCAGTTGATACAGAAAGCTAAAAAGTTTTCGAAGAAAGTACATAAATATCTGACGGATTGCGCATTAACTCGATAGGCCTGTATACAATTCCTTCATCATTATCTCCATTAGATTTCAAACCCATACGTATACATCTTTTAAACTCAATGAAAAAACAACCAATAATAGAGTTTATCCCAATTACTAACTATTTTTTCTTAATCATAAAACATAATCCTCTTTACTGTTTAATAGAAAAACACTAATAATAATAATTCAATCATAATTATACACTTTCACGCATATAAAACAACTTGCTCCCTAGGTTGCTTGGCGGTCAATTGTATTTCTATAACTTACTTTATTCACAATGTCATGTACTTTACCATGCAAGAAACTAAAACCAATCAAGGATATAATTCAAAACGAAACAATTTGAATTTTAAATTCCAAATGAATCACGTGTGATGGTCGATCTTTTGAATTCGAGTATTTATGTTGGTACAGGGAATAGATCTCTAGCAAACTGCGCCACTGATAGTTGGTTTTAGTTCTTTTTCATGAACTGAACTCCGAGAGGTGAAACAGAAGAAAAAAGTTCATTGAAGATTTACGAGCTTCTCTTTGAGTTCCCGATGCTCCATTGCGACTATTCTGGATCTTGCATTGCTTTTTAATGATTGCCCGTTGCACTGGGTCGCTGGCCTTATATTTTCAGTTTCCGTACAAGAAGTGCAACAGAGCATGCAATGCAGAGTACTACAGCAGCTTGTTGCTACCAAATAAGAACCATTTCTCCTGGTCCTTTTCCTAGGCTGAATGTGCTTTTGTCGATTGTGGAGCATTCAATTCATGGAATTTAATTTAACTCACTGCATTGATTTGGTGATAGAAAATAGTTCAAAAGGGATAGATATTTCGCTGGCAAAGTACTGAGGACATCTGCACAGGTGCAGAAACTTGCTGCCTGCCCAAATCACAGAATTGTCTAATGGCAATTCGAGGATAAATTGCTAATGTGTGCTTACTTTTTTGTTGACCTGTGCTGGATGGAGTGTTCTCGATCAACCGTGGAAAATGATTTTTCCATTTATTCGTGCTGCAATGTGCAGTGATTGTGGCTACTTCTTCTAATCTCCCATTTATTTTCTATGGGACATTTATATTATTTTGATGTTGTTAAATGCCCACTCGGCTACGGCTATGTATTCCCCTGATATGTACCGATGCAGAACCGATTGTGCGCGATGTATAGCATTTTTAAGTTTCTCTCAACCATTAGTATGCATCATTGATATGTGGCTATTGCGATTGAGCAATAAACTCCCAACTTCATTGTTCAAAGTAAAAACAATTTTACGCTGTGTCTGTAAAAGAAGTTTTTAATGGCTCTTGAACAGCTGCATTTATTTTATATAAAAGGTTATTATCTGTGGAAAGTTTGTAATATTTGTTGTTTAGTGGGCAAGTTCAATAAAATGGCATGAATAAATTCATCCAAAGGTGACATTTATTGCAGGATTTTTTAACTTTCTATCCAAATTTATAATCTATAATTTTTTTGGTATCAATCTACTTAGAGAGACATCACAGTTAAACGGCAATCATTACACTTGCTTTTTTGTCATTAATTGCATTGTAGAAATGTGATGTCAGTTACCAATATCATAAAGCGTAGTATTTAATTCTTCAAAA
Organism: Nephrocerus scutellatus; assembly: GCA_947095585.1. Taxonomy (NCBI): domain Eukaryota; kingdom Metazoa; phylum Arthropoda; class Insecta; order Diptera; family Pipunculidae; genus Nephrocerus; species Nephrocerus scutellatus. Next base: position 3,072,454 of record OX352761.1, on the reverse strand, counting down.
GTTGATGGCACATTCAGATGTTTCTAGGAACACTTTTTATAAAACCAAATGAAATGTGTGGTAAATTATAAATTGTAAATCGGTATGCGGTGTAAGCGTGCATATAACATAATTCTTATTTATTATACCTTTGTTATCATTAACAATGCATTTAACTAAACTGAGTGGCGTGTGTAGTAAGTTGTATCATTGTTTATCTCTTTCTTTAATCACTGTGCAACTTTCATAATTTTACATTGAATGTGATGTGAATGTGAAATAAATAGACTAAAACCAAACATAACGCAGCATAATTGACGTGTAAGTACGAGTATTGATAAAAATAGCAGGCCCCACATTACACCAAGCAATTCATGAAATAATAGTGCAAGTATGGGAAGAAGAAGTTATGCCAGAAGACTGGCGAAAAGTCATCCTGTGCCCCATACATAAGAAGGGAGATATAACAAAATGCAGCAATTATCGCGGTATAACGTTGTTGAGTACCGCGTATAAGATTTTCTCCTCTATCCTTTAAGACAGGATAGCCCCATACGCTAAAGTCATCATTGGTCCATACCAGTGTGGCTTCATCACAGGCAAAATGGAAAAATGTCTAGAGTTTTAAAACTCACTACACCATCTTTTTATAGACTTTGAAGCCGCCTATGCTATCATAGCATAGCCAGAGTAGAACTTTATAAAGCCATGAGAGAATTCGGCATCCCAAATAAACTGACACGACTATGTAGGTTGACTATGACCAATGTTATAAGCCAAGTAAAAATATCCGGATCACTATCAAGCCCATTTAACATCTATAACGGGCTCGGATAAGTGGATGTACTGGCCTGAGTCCTCTTCAACCTGGCGTTGGAGAAAATGATCCGAGACTCTGACGTAACGGCGAGAGGAACAATCCTCTCTAAGTCCATTCAGATACTGGCTTACGCAGACGATATTAACATCGTTGGTAGAAACCAAAGAGCTGAACAGGAAGCTTTTATCCATATAGAGCAGGCGGCACGAAATCTGGGGCTGCACATAAATGAGAGCAAAACAAAGTACATGGTGGCCATGTCTGCGAGTAGAAGAGCCAACATTGGTCCCTCAATTCAGATAGTGGAGCACGAATTTGAAGTAGTGCAATCCTTTAACTATCTCGGGTCAACTATAGCAGCCGATAACAGCATGGAACCAGAAATACGCGCACGGTTGCTTAAAGCCAACAAAGCCTACTATAGCCTGTCAAGACTCTTCAAATCCAGGAACTTAACCATAACATCCAAGCTGCTGATATATAAGACAATGGTCATACCAGTACTTACATATGGATCCGAGACTTGGGTGCTTAGCAAAAAGCATTCTGACCTCTTATCCGCATTTGAGAGAAAAGTCTTACGGAGAATTCTTGGCCCCGTATGTAAGGAAAGACGATTCCGGAGACTTTATAATAATGAGGTCTACGAGCGCTACCGCCATGTCGACATCGTGAAGAAAATTAAGTTCGGTAGGCTCCGGTGGGCAGGACACCTATCTCGCATGAGAGAATCGGATCCTGTTCGGGAAGTCCTTTACGGTAGGATTTATGGAACACGACAGAGAGGCTGGCCAGGCCTACGCTGGAAGGATGGCGTAGACCAGGACGCCCACTCGACTCGAAATTGGGACCGGTGGAGAGACTTTTTGCGGGAGGCCAGGACCGATCCCCGGTTGTAGAGCCAAATATGATGATGATGGATTACGAGTATTCGTCAAAAATAAATACTAACATGATGACAAGACAACGTCATCGCCGCGTAGAAATCTTTAAAGAGGTTGTCTTCATGTTCATTGCACCGCACCACCTTCAGCTTGGATGGCACCTAATTAATGTTGAAAATATAAAATATCATCATAATAGGGGTTTCTCTAAAAGACTTAATCGCAAAGGGGTTTCTGTATCGAGCTGCTTTTTACTGTATATTATCGGTGGCCACGGCATGATGAAGCGAAATATCAGCAAACCTCTTTCGGCCCATCCCACTGCCAACCTATTGCAATAATTATAGCGCCATCATTTGATTTATCTGCTGTCACATATTTTACTTTTCAATTAGCTTACAACGAATGTAGACGGTAGAGGTGCAAATGAAGCACTTAAAAAACCTACCCATAAAATTTTTCATTTAAATTCTCTAATCGGAGATACACATGGGCAAATTCTGAATAATATGGGGAACAATTTGAAAAAATTTATATACATAGAAGCAACACGGCCTTGAGAGCCTATCACTTCCAAATTTTTACATTTGCAGTACGATGGAATTACTACCAACAATTGCAGTAGCACCTTAAGTTATAAGAATAATATAAAACACTAAACAGATCCTCGATTGCAAGTTAATATCCTTCCGCACTCGCACTCTGGCACACTTTAACTCAACCGATAAATTTGTGATCGAAATAAAGTCATCATACCACCTGAAGGCTGTCAATATCGCAAAGTCGTTGTGTGGCATCAGTTTATACGCATGCGAAATATCGCAGCATTATTATGGCGTAAAAATATTGTGGATCTGATCAGAGACTAAGATAGTGTGCTATGTTTGTTTACTGATTGATGATCATCCTGATTGCGTGCCATTACACTTCGCTACTTTACGCATGCACACAAAATACTCGCGCATGTGATCTAGATTTCAGAACTCTGCGATTGCCACCGCCCACTGACCTTCACAGATCAACACTACGAGTTGGATCGATCGATCGTGCGGAAAGTTACACCTTCACCCTCAGTGCTCGCGGATATCCGTCAACGTGTATCTGCAGTGGGTGCGGCTGATATAAGCGCGATCAATCATAAAAACATATTAAATGGATTATAATTATGTACTCGTACAAATAATGAAATTCATTGATGTAAGCCCATGTGGTTGTGCATGTGCACAACGCCTATTAAAAGTGGTGAGTTCCGCTGCTTTGATGTTTTTTATTAAACTAACGGTGATCCATTTAGTAAGATTACCAGATTAGACTGCCACCCTGCGGCTCCTTGTGTTGATAGAAGTTTGAATGATCATGCAGGGCTCCTTCTATTATTATTTTTCCTTTTTTTGAATATCAAAATATCGTAATATTTAAATTTTGTTTTGTGTTTTCACAATAATGCATCGGAATGTGTAAGCCGCTCAAAAATAAAACAAACGTTTAACACTCGCAAACATTGAGAACGTCGCGTCGATGTTTATGATGAAGAAATATGTGTGTATGCATGCAATTTGCGTACACTCACCCACCCAGTTATGTGAAGACATTTTCATCATACCCTTAGTGTGAGAGGAAATGCGCTGCTGCTGAACTACACCGAGACATTACAACTAATAATTATTATTGCAACCACGCGCGTTGCAGACACCGCCTAGTCGATGAAAAGTATAACATACCGCTCTGCAACTAGAGCAGAAATTCTGATGTTTGCATGTTGACTGACTGAGTGCCTCACTGACTTACTGCTGAAGCTGAATGTTCGGTCTGCCGTTTCGTCTTGCCACCACCATCTAAGTGGGTATAAATTTCTCCGGCATTTCTTCATACTCAGATGGCTGCTGTTATTTGATAGGGGGTGCGGTGTTGCAGTGGCTGATAAAGGGTTGAAGCACCTGAGGCATATTAGTAGCTAAGTCGAGTGACGAGTTTGTCATGCGGTCGGTGCAATTCGAAGCGTATCGCTGCGATGTAAATGAAACCGCGTCGTGGTGGTTCGCTGATCGGCATCTTCACACAATCGAAGCGGCGTGAGTGTTTGTATTGTAGTTGTGACTCAATATAAAGTCAACAAACGAAACCAACGCTACGAGGCGATACGATCCATGAATGAAAAATATGCTGAGAAAGAAGCAGGATGCGGCAAAGTAAACGAAGTCAGCGTGCATAATCCATGCGAAAGTGGATTTTCTATTTTATGCTGTTGCGATGCATATACTGCATCTTTATCTGTGTAGGCAGTGGGAGGTTTTAGTTTATTTCATGCAAATCTCCGCGGTTGCACTTGCAAAGTGACACTTTCTGGGTGAGATCAAAGCTGAAGCGGTACGTTACCGTTCTTTATTGCCAAAGGCTGTGCTATGCTTACACACACACAAACACACACATGTATATGCAAACACATCTTAGATTCATATCTTGGGGTGTAGCCAGTTTGCTTTGTTGAATTTGTGGAAAATCCAAGCATTTGCATAAAAAGTGAGCTGCTGGCTGTTTCCAATTAATCTCGAACCAGTTTAGGAAATTTCTCTCACTCCTATGCAATGTACTGTTAAACGATGTGTACGGATGTCAGTTGCCAATTTTCAATTATAAACGAACTTTTTTCTAAATTTTCATTTTCAAGGCTACTCTTTCATTCGGATTTGGATTAATGATGTCATTTGAGGTTTCGAGGGATTTTCTACCACACAAGACATCGTTCTACAGGCCAATTTCGTTACTTATTTTTAAAATCGTGGAGAAGACATTAATAAAATGCAGAAACCCAATTTTCGAGTGAAAAAACTTGATTCCAAATAATAAGTTTGGACCTCGTAATCTGCATTCAACAAGGGACCAAGTACACAGAATAATAGAAGACGTAATTGAGAAAGCGTTAGAGGAGCAAATCAATATGCTTAACAATATTTCTAGACATTGTGCAGGCTTTTGTGAAAGTTTGGGATAAAGGACTTAACCACATAATATAAAATTTTTTATTACCAATGCAGTTCTCGTTAATACTGAAATCAGATACATACAACCAGCTTCTGCTTTATAATAATAATAATAATAATAATAATATTCGGCGCGACAGACATTTGCGGTCCAAGGCCTAGCTTCTCGCAACCATTTGTGTTGCACATGTATACTTTTTACACAATTGGAAGGGACCTACAATTTAACGCCGTATCCGAACGGCGAATTGAAAAGCTTTCCGTGACAAGTTATTGCTCTCGGACGTTTGTCAGACATTCGCTAGAGGTGGGACACTATAAAAATAGTTTTTCACAGGTCTCAGAACATGGTATAAAGGAACATCGTTGATGCCCCTTGTAAGTTGAGAAACAAGAAAGTGACCTTAGAGTAGACCTCTTTAAAAACGCAATTAGAGAAAAGTGCGGAGGCGTAAGGTAAGACTCGTGCTGGGGCAATTCAGCTTATTACACAAACTGATATAGTTCGCAGATCAAACCTTTTGAGTGGGTATTACTCTTTAATTATTGGAGCAAGCAGCGTACTGCTGTTACACATACCAGTACCTATGAAATGGCAGAGTAATGTATCCTTAGAAAATTAATATATCTTAATCTTTTTCTTCTTAATATGTAAAAAAAAAACTTTGTCTGTATGTCTGTTAACGCATAACTCGAAGACCGTTCATCCGTTCTGAAACTCTGTTAAATGGTGCGAACATTTGGGTTGGATGTTTTAAGGGGGTTAGCGTGGTAGTGGTGTTGAGGGGGTTGACGTGATGGATGGTAAACTCACGACCTTGCCTTTTTTTTAAAATTCTCTATATTAACTTCACTTGCCCGTGGCTGGCTGGCTGGCTGGCCAAATCTTGTGATCAATTTTTAACCCACTTCCTACAGCCCGATTTTATTGAAATTTTGCACACATGTATATCTCCCAAGACAACACTTTCTATTAACATTCTATTTGAGGCCCCTCGGGCCGCGGGATCGGGGGGCTCCCATACAAATATTTTACAAAATTTACCCGATTTTCTTTAAATTTTGTACACATGTATGTCTTCGATGGAAAACACTTTTTGTAAAAATTTGGAGCGATCGGCCCCTTGGGGACCCCAATATACAATTTTTAAATATCGCTATATCGCATCAGATCACGGCATAGTCTGAGCTCTGTGCTTTGTGAGCAGCGCTGTTCGCTGCCGCTGCGTCATTTGGTGAATGATTTTGCCACAAAACGAACACGCAGTGTGTGTGTGTGTATCCCCGATTAGAGAATTTACAAGAAAAATTTTAATTTTTATGGGTTGTTTTTTATATACCTACATTAACTTCAAATAGACAACTCACTGAATAACGTGCGCCACAGTAATAAGGTTTTTATTAAAATTAAGATTAAGATAAACACAATTATAATAATAATAGTGCTGATATATGTTGTGAGGGGGGGGGGGTTATCTCAAGGTGGTTCTTGAAGGATCTTTTTGGCCAGTTGGTTGTGGGGGCTAGTGTGGTGGGGGCAGCCAGGCAACGCTGGGAAAAATGAGTGCTTGCCGCCTATTGACCTTTCATATTTTTAGTTGGAAAATTTTGCTGTTCCTGCAATCAGCTAAGACACCAGCAATGAAAATTTTATCAAGCAGAAATATTTGTTCCGAAAACTGCGCAAAGCAACCTGTTTATCATTCATCATCAGTTTTGCTAACCATTTATTAACAATTATTAAAATTACAAAGTGTGACCGTGCGTTGAAGCCATCAGATAATGCAACCCCGAACAAAAAATGCTGCTTCCCCTCTCTCTTCCAACTTTCGCTCCCGCCACAAGCAAAGTGCGAGTGCTTTTTAACATAACACCCAAAGCATTCCAATCGCATACAAAACAAACTCCAACAATAAGGAAACGATACTCGTATTCTCTTCTTTGCTTCTGGGCGAAATGTGATTGAGACACTTCATTGGTAACAATCGGTTGCTGCTACTGTTGCTCATAAACGTATGCGAGGAATGTACAACATGCTTTCTGAAAAATTGATTAATTACAATTTGCACTAAATAGTAATAATACATTCAAATCAACACTTTAAAGCTCAATAACAACTGACTGCTTATAGTGAAATTGCTGCCTTACAACTACTGAGTGAGACCTCGACCAATAATATTTTGCCTGCTGGGACTAATTATCGCATTGTAAAGAAACTGTAGCAATATGTTGTAGTTACTGAAGCAATTAAAAATGCTTTAAGAAATTTGATATTAATTGCGTGTATGTAAAACATCCGGCTTTGCATTAACAAGTAATGGAAAGTTAGTAGTAACAGAAGGAATAATAAATAGAAGCGTTCTAAGAATTTGCCTTTTAAGTGCTCGGCACAATTTCTATTACGGGCTTAGGTGTTGGTTATTATTGATTGTGTGTTCATTATAAACTTTGTGCAAAATATACCTTGAAAACAGGTTTTTTTATTGCTGTTGATTACTTCTTAATAAGTGGACGTAGTTTTATTAAACAAAATCATTGTCATAATACCACAATTTGCCACATTGTTTCGTAGAAATTAAAAACTAATAATAAACAAATTACCAGTTTATTCAAATTTCCTTCATTTTACATCGTTTTTCCATTCTCCTCTTGAAGTTGTTAAATAGCCTACTACAAATATGAATTTATTAATTAATTCTACAAACCGAAAGAGCCAGATAATGTTAATTCAAAAAATATGTTCAAGCCTTAAAAATACAAATAACTTATAACATAGTATCCTAAGTCACAAAACCAAACATGGTGTAAATATGAATGCTAATAACATTTACATATAAATTTTTATACTTTTTTGTTCATTATTACTTTGTTTACAAGCATTTTGTATATATATTATGATTTAAGATTGAGCAAATCATTGACAAACTTTACAAAGGTTTCCATTGTTTCAGTAAAATCTCAATCAGACTTCCGAAAACCGTATTGTACAGTTGATAATCTAAACTTTCTGAGTTCGGTTTTTTGCCTCATAAGTACGTTTTTTGAAAACTGTGTACAAAAAAGTTGAATAAGCATGAATTTTGTTATTCACTTCTTCCCTGAAATAAAATAAATTCACTCAGAGTCAACATTTAAAATACCCAACAGACACGGGTCGTTCAAAAATCCATGAGAAAGCTATTAAGAGCGCATTTATGAATACGGAAAGCTTTGCCATAAATGAATATCAGTACCGCAAGTGGGAAATCTCTTTAAAGCAAAATAACATTGGGAGATTTCACTTTTGCCTGTGGAAAGAGCCTTCAATAAAATTTGAACCTTAACCTTCTGAAAGTTTGCAAATTTTGCACTAGCAGCTCACAAACACCAAACCATATCACATAAACAGATAAATGTCCAGCGCCATCCACCGAGACATATCAGATAAATCACAAATACAGGGCTGACCCGCAAATTGTTGTAATCAATTGTGGATTCGGTCGATTGCTCTCTGATCGACCACTACGAAATGGGGGAGCGCTTATGCGCTGTCTTACACTTTTATCGATTTGGAGGTACAGGTAAGTCATGAGCGAAATGTTCCAATTTTGATATTTTCTCGAACCGTAAGAGTTCCGTTTTAAGATCACACCTACAGCCAACGCCAGTGAAGCATCGAAACAACATTTAAATTTTAACTCGGACAGACTATCACTATAACACCCCACCACTACCTTCATCGCGTACCAATGAATCGTCCCAAGATACTCTCGCTTTGGCTAATGACCTATAACGCCTGCCGCAGTGTTGTTGCTAATACTGTTGATCCCATTCAACACCCGATGAAGCCAGTGCAACATATTAGCCCCATATAGGCTTTAATGTTCATGTGAAAATTGTGCCTACATTTGTTGGCTCTTCATGCTGTGAAACAAACAGACGCGGACGGATGGCATGGCACACGATCGCGATTCCATACGATTCACAATATGCTTAATTCCATGGTTGGAGCAGAAAATAAATTCACTCTCGTTGTTGTTGTTACTTCTTCTTGCTCCTCCTTCTAGCTTACGATGCGATGCTGATGATGATGCTTCTTTGGGAAATGTCTGCACCACAACATATGGTCGAGCATGAAAATATGCAAAGCACAAGCCGAAGTGGCTATAAGTGCAACTACGACTACAATGTGCAGTGGTTGATGTAAAGAGTGCTCTGCAGAGCATACATGAATGGACCATAAAAGAATGATATATTGCACAGTTTAGCGAGCGCGGGCAGTTTTGCTGTGTTACACGATGAACTTTTTTGGTCATCATGTGGGCTGTTTATTGTAAGTATGCAGAAATAGCTGCACACGTGAGCGTAGAACACTTTGAGTTTTCAAGCAGAAAACAAAAGAAAATTAGTGCATCGCTGGGAGCTTCTATAGTAGAAAGCTGTATTGTGATGTAATGTAGCTGTAAAGTATATTCTAAATATTTTATTTCTTTTTTTTTGTAGCGTAAATCAAGAAGCTTTTTTTTCATCCTGACTTATATTGGCATAAGGTGGAATGTAAAACTGTGCATTCTTTCTTAAACCAAAGCTTGACCATGATGACCACTGAGATCCGCTTTTTCTTGGAACGCACTTACATTAAAGCAAATCAGATTAATGCTATCTACTAGGGCGGCTGCCTGCATTAATCCTTTGTGGCTCACTCGCTGTTTATCGCTATCGAGATTTTTTACAAGAGTTTCCTTCCGGCTTTGTGATTCCATCTTAATCGTTTTGATTCATAAGCTACAATTTTCTAGACGAAGCCTTCAACATAATAAACCGTTGAACGCGTGCAACGTTGCTGCTGTATGCTGTGTGGTTTTCTATCTTTCCTTCTCTCTGTGTTAGGCTGTCTGTAAGGAGGATGCTTTTAGCGCTTAAGGGTTTACGTTTTTTAACTGAGACGATCGCTTGAATCGGGCGTTAGGTTAGGGTAGGGTAATTTAGGGTTGGACTGCTCACCTACCTGGCCTTGATCGTTTCTTCTTCTACCGTTTTCAAGCTAGCTAGCCGCCGGCAGATAAGTTTATTAGTTAGACGCAGGAAATTTGATCCAAATATACTTGTCTTCAGGGAGTAGTTTCCCTACAACAACACCACCAACCAACAACAACAACGGCAACAAAAAAACGACAAAAGAGAAGAAATGCAATTCAATTGAAATCTGAATTCGCGAAAAGAAATTACTGACATTTGATGCTATTAACACAAATAATCCGACGCTTAGCGGTGTTTTTATGATCGGCCGGCGAGCTGCGCAAACGCACATACACATACACACGTACTACTCACTGACAGAATAAAGGTGGAGCAGACGATGAAATAGATCCGCTTTAATATAAGTAATTAGGACCACACCTAGTATTTAGTTTTCATGGTGAGATTTATCTTTTTATTATTATTTGGTTCGTTCTCCTGTTGCGAGCTGGCAGTGGGCATTTTCCAAGTCATGATGTTGGAATTTAGTTTCGCGCGCGGTCGCCGCTGAGGTCAGCGATGATCATGATCAGTACGGCCGATGATACCGCCTAATGATCGTTTATGGCTTGGTGGTGGATTGCAATGTGATGGCGACTCTCGTCTCTGCACGGAATGCAAAGTCGTTTTTTCGGTTGTGGGTCATAATTCAAGGAGACGCGATTAGCCGGTGTTTTATTTTAATTTCTTATATTATGCTTTTCCCTTTCATTTTGTTTTTTACCTTCCCATTGTATAGCAAAATAAACGTAATGGAGAAAACATAGTTTTTTGAAATGTATCACTGTTAACAATGAATGACCGAAAAACGGGGTTAATACCCTTTATTTCTTGTGTGATTATTGTAAGAGACAACAAAAAGGCGTGGTTACATTGTTATTGTTTAAGAAACTTTCACGTTACCTCGAGATGAGTTTGCGGTATATTGGGTAAATTGCTTACTCATGAAGTTATTCGGATATGTATTGATGATTTCTTATATAAATTACATACAGAAATTCTGATGAGATGAGCTTTCTGTCCCAAAGAAATTTAAGGCCACAAATAGTGAAAAAATCTTAAGTATGTACGAGATGGAGCAAAATGAAAATTGACATCTTTTTCCTGAATCAACAACACAACAACATTTGCAACAATTCTTTGACTCCTTCAAACAATAGACAGATTATTAGAATTGTCGTTTTTTATCTGTAAAGAAAGAACAGCAATTGTCATTTGATCCAATATTAGATAGATGTAAGCTCCTTTCTTGTATCGCATATGGCCACACCTTCAAGATCTTAATGAGACAAACATTTGATCTCATATTTGTAACAACACAAAGCGCTACTTACTAACGTAACTAATGGAAGTTCGTTGTATTCGTTCATCAATTCAGCACACTGCACCACTCAGCTACATGCAACACACATATGATGACAAACAAAAACGGAGCACCAAACAATCATGCACTAGCTCCACTTTAAGCTTGCACATCAGCTAAGGCAGCATTAATGCCCATGAACGTGACATGAGCCGACATCGGTAAGCGATGGACGACGCCAGTTTGTCCTTTCTGCAGAATGTTCAGGTTTTGCTTCTTACGACATGGCTCCAATTCTACATAAAAACCCACTCACCTGTATGAAATGAACGGGCGAACAAGAAAATCGTGAAAAGGGTATTTTTGTTTTATGCCAAAAGTCATCATCATCGTCGTCGTCGTCATCGTCGTCGTCGTCATCGTCGTCGTCACCATCGCCGCCGTCGTATGACGAGCAAGAGGAGAGAATCATATTAGTTTTTTCCGCGTTCGGAATAATCCATTTCCTGTACATCATACCCACATACGGTACCTACCTGTTAGCGACCTATGTTGAGGCGGGCACATACCAACATGTGAACCTATATCGTGCCATAGGCTACATCTGTTGCGCTCTTTGAAACTGTTAACAGCCACAGTCAGTACAGTCACTCGTCTGGGCGCGCATAGTATAACAATAAAACCAATTGTTCATTATGGGCGTTTGTTAGGCGCAAATATAAGCACTTTAACTTCTTTAACTTCTTTAACTTCTTTAACTTCTTTAACTTCTTTAACTTCTTTAACTTCTTTAACTTCTTTAACTTCTTTAACTTCTTTAACTTCTTTAACTACTTTAACTTCTTTAACTTCTTTAACTTCTTTAACTTCTTTAACTTCTTTAACTTCTTTAACTTCTTTAACTTCTTTAACTTCTTTAACTTCTTTAACTTCTTTAACTTCTTTAACTTCTTTAACTTCTTTAACTTCTTTAACTTCTTTAACTTCTTTAACTTCTTTAACTTCTTTAACTTCTTTAACTTCTTTAACTTCTTTAACTTCTTTAACTTCTTTAACTTCTTTAACTTCTTTAACTTCTTTAACTTCTTTAACTTCTTTAACTTCTTTAACTTCTTTAACTTCTTTAACTTCTTTAACTTCTTTAACTTCTTTAACTTCTTTAACTTCTTTAACTTCTTTAACTTCTTTAACTTCTTTAACTTCTTTAACTTCTTTAACTTCTTTAACTTCTTTAACTTCTTTAGTTTCTTTAACTTCTTTAAATTCTTTAACTTCTTTAACTTCTTTAACTTCTTTAGTTTCTTTAACTTCTTTAAATTCTTTAACTTCTTTAACTTCTTTAACTTCTTTAGTTTCTTTAACTTCTTTAACTTCTTTAACTTCTTTAACTTCTTTAACTTCTTTAACTTCTTTAACTTCTTTAACTTCTTTAACTTCTTTAACTTCTTTAACTTCTTTAACTTCTTTAACTTCTTTAACTTCTTTAACTTCTTTAACTTCTTTAACTTCTTTAACTTCTTTAACTTCTTTAGTTTCTTTAACTTCTTTAAATTCTTTAACTTCTTTAACTTCTTTAACTTCTTTAGTTTCTTTAACTTCTTTAACTTTTTTAACTTCTTTAACTACTCTACGGAACGATCTCGCTCCTATACATGATATCTTCTCATAAATACGCCGCCGAGTAAAATTCACCGCAAACAGGTGAAATCAACAGATGGATTCTTCGACTCGTTGCTCTACGCAAGCGTGTCCTGATAGAATACCGCTGGCGTGGTCTCACTTATTATCTCCAAATGACTGATCAGATCCAGTTGAGTAGTTTTTTCATCAAGAAGTAAGTAAGACAAACTCGTGTCAAACCGCTTGTTCCCACTAATGGACCATATCATATTGTCCGGTAAAAAACGTTAGGAAACGGAAAGTGGAGATGTGGCATATTCTGGAGAGGATTTTTGCTTTCGCACAAATTTTACCTTTATGGTAAAATTTATTGCAAGACTGTCTCACTGAATAGAGCCAAGGAACTCATTATGCAGGTGCATTGGTTAAGAACCTTGATGAATTTAAAATTAATTCGAAATTCGAATGTCCAATAAATTAAATCTAAAGTGTACGTTGATGTTATAACAGTTTTTTGAAAATCTTTTTCCAATAGCAACGAAATATTATTGCGAGAACTACCCACTGGTTTTTTTCACAGTTCCCCTCCTGCTTATAGTGCGATGCAAAAATTTTGCAATTGAAAACGAAAACCCATAAATTCCCGAAACTGAAATCAACAGCTCGGAATTTATCCGCCATCAATGCAGTTGATTAGTATCTTGGCAAAAAAAAAATATATTTACAATAACCACGACACGCCTATTATTTCATTAGTTTGCTTATCACAGAAACTTGATCAGAGATCGCAGAGGCAGACACCAAATCTACACATTAAATGCAATGTCCAATTGTGGACGAACAGTTACCCACAAACATCTGTTCGTACAAATGCAGATAAGTGACGACAAGGACGGAATGTTTCTACTTTGCTGGTCCGCGTGTATCACGCTCGTTCTAATCGAAAAGCTCAGCGCACGCGGTTTCAAGTGTGACTAACTGCCAGCCAGCAAACCAATCAGTGGAGGGGCGCTGCACAATCTCTGATCGACAACGGACAGCGTTTCAAGTGTATACAAAAAACACCATATAGCAAAGCGCAGCCGAAGTCCAAGTGAGCGATTTTCAACTTCGATTTGGACAAAGATTTATAAGTGTACAGACGCCTGCCACAACAGTTGTCGTCAGAGTCTTCGTGGTCATCGTCGAGCTGGGACCGCACTGAATCGACTGAGCTAAATGAAACATTAAATGTCTTCGTAGCGCGCAATTGATCACCGAAGTGTCGAAGGCTAGCTATAGAGCTTTTTCCCTCTTCCGTGCAGCACACAAAAAAATTAGAAGACACGCAGCGCAGAAGCTGGGCACGCGACACAGCCCTACTTCGGATGTCATAGATTTCGCCACATCATTTATCTTGCTCATTCAAGCTCTGACTTTGACTACTGCGTCAAACACTCAGCCACAGTCGGCCTTAGCCCAGATAAAGTGCGGTGCGGTAATATGCAACACCGCACAGTTATTGATCCACTACCCCCATCATCTGCATCGTATTAGCAATCATCACTCGAAAAGTGCACACTCTCAACGCCCTAAATGCAATTCTCAAGATGACATGTGACATGATGTATTTACCTACTTGAAGCAATTACTTACGGACCTCTATATTGATATACAACGAGCACTGTGAAAAACCTTTCCAATTAAAGAAGACAAATATAAAGAATTAAATTCAAATTCTTAAATTTCGCTTGAAAGAACCATTGATCTACTAATTATTTTCTCAATAGCTATTCAGTGTACTCAACACTATTCCACCTCAATGACGTGCTTAAAGATAGAATACAAACGCGCAGAAAGCAACTATTCATTAGCTCAGCAAAACGTTAACCGTATGCTATCATTCATTACAGCTTAGTAATGTGCCGCTTAACTCGTACATCTGAGACTTTGTTGCCAACGCCAGCACAAGCTTATTTTGGAAACATCTTGACCCACGATGAAGAGTTAAGGTTTTTGTTGAATGAAGATTTTGCGGGTCGAAGTTAAATTGGTTATATTTTCTTAAGTAATGAAAGGAAAACATTAAAAAAATTGCACTATTCTGGAAAATAGTTTCTAGGCCGTTATCAGTGATTTTGTTGGAAAATTATTAAGGCGATGAAGAAAACAATTCAAAAGATCGTTTCGAAGGAAAAACCTGAATAGTTAACGCAATAAGTTACTCTAGTACTTGTACTGTAATACTGTGCGGACAAGACTTTATTAAGTTCTTCTACAAGTATCGTCACGAACTCAAGAAGAGTTTCCTTTGCAATAACAACTAAATTGTGTTATTTATGGCGGTGATCGCTTTTTATTGCTGACTTGAGTGATACAGTTGCACTCGGTCTAAGCAATTTCCATTTGCAAGAATGTAACAGCGAGACAACGTTTTGTTTTTCGATTTTCTGAGATAAGTTTTCGGACATAATAATGATAGAATGGTAAGAATTCCACTTAATACTTTCTGTATTGACTTTTAACACATTGGTTGTAACTTCCTTGATTGATAGGGGTGTCTCACTGATTTATTGACTGCTGAAATAAATTCATCGAAAGAGCGTTAATTAAATTTTTTTTAAAAGATTGTAATAATAAAAGACAAAAAACGCAAAGCAATTTGATTTCTTTAGTAAAAAAAGAGGCGATATTACCTTGACAACCAGTTGGAAAAACATTTGCATAAAACCGAAAGTACAAGAGCATGATAGCTATCATAGAAGCGTCTTTAAATCATTTAACACAAGTCAGTGACATAATCATGAAAAAAGACAGACTGGGCCAATTATGAGATTTGGCAATATTACAGATTGTTTCGCAGTCGTATTTTTAGTGACATAAATTGCAGTTCCAATGAGTTAGTAACCGAACCACACTACATGAACTACGATTGCGTGGTCATTTTGGTTGTATATATTTACAAAGCTAATTCAGGCAATTTTACTAATGTATCCTGAAGTGATTTGTGATATAAAGCAATTGTTGCTAATCATTGCCTCTTCCTTTTTTCATTTTTTGTACTTGTAAATATTTTTTTTATTTCCCAATAATTCCAACAATTAGGATGGACTATAAAAAAGAATCTCACATTGTTCCCATGCATTTCAATCATACTTAGCAGGAAATTAATATCCTTATCAACTTTCTCCGATATCCGCTTATCGCGAATTCATGTGTTTGGAAATTCTTTGAGTGCGTCCGATTTATTATAAATAATTTTCCCACAGAGCGATGCCAACTGAGATTACATCTATTTAACATAGTTTCCTCTTTAAACTCTTAACATGTTCTAGTGATAATGTAGTTCTTTCCCGCTGTATGCCGTTGGTTGCACGCTCTCATCGAATATTTAATTCCCATCATAGTGAAGGCACAGAGTGAACCTGTTCCAAGCACTGGCCACATCAATCGCGCATCAGTCTCGCGTATCAGCTCGCGCTTGGATATACGCTAATCGAAAATCGTCATGTAATCATTACTTACAGCTGACCAGATAAGCAGCTACTGAACTGATCTTCAGTCTGGTGCATTTGCGATCTACAAATTCGTCCAGAGCCAACTGCAACCGATCCTGCCAGTCAGTAGGCAACAGCCAGTGCGCTTTCTAACTGGATATAAACATAATATACTAAAGTGAGATTGCTATCGCGCGTCAAAAGTGCAAACACAAAACATTTCCATTTGCATTCGCGGCATTTGTTGATGATAACCGGGAGGCACTGCAGCGATCTGTTAGTTGTTCTGCACACCATCGAAGTTTTGCATCTTTCAACGCAACTGTGAGCGCTGACGCTGCGTAAAAAACTTGTTGGCGTGACAAAGCAAAGTGGCAAGTGGCAACTACCTTCCAAAGTTTCGCTTACTTCTTCGTTCGGCATTGCCTTTGGCGCAACCTGTGAAATTTTGCACCCCTTTATCTAGCTAGTGGTCACACAGTTAGGCCAGACATGCGAAATACTTAATCAGGCATTTGCAGCCCAGGTACTGTTAACTAATTTCCGATTAGAATGGTCAAAAGTGGAAATGTGCAATCATGGGGAGATTTTGCTCATCAGATTATGATGGTGCCGCTTGATGTTCACGCACACACAATAGTCTGCGCGACGCCGCACGTTTCATGTACAACTTCTCTTATGAAAAGAGTCTGCGTTTATCATTTTTCCTGATTGAGTGCTGCGTGAACGCTACGTTGCGTATACATCGTGATTACTGCTGTGATAACCTGTTGAAAATTTCGTTGAAATTCATTAAATTGCTGCGCTGCTGGGTGTGCGTTCTGGGAACAATGGACCACTGCATCTATGATGTATCGCATATCCGTTATATGGTAATATATACAGCTAAGAGAAGCGATTGACTTTGTGCCGAGTGCTAAAAAATTGGCAAAAATTGGCAAAAATTGGCAAAAATTGTGAAATGTCTCTATTCGCGTTTAGTTCTATGAAAAATGATGAAGATTCCACAGTTGGTACAACATGCCAATAGAAATCCATTGTTGCTGGTATGTCTAAGAAATTTCACCATCAATGCCCACGTAACAATTTGCTTACTTACATCAAGCAAAATCATAATTTAATCAGCAGGTGTTAAGCAAAAAACATAGAATTTCAAAATTTAAATCGATTTTTATTAAGTAAAAAAGTCGAAGAGTTTAAAAAGTGTATTCGATTAATTTTTATGGGAGGTACCGTAACACCTTAAAACTGTGTAAAATTGTCGGCGGTAATAAAGCACTACACAAGTAAAACATTTTTTCAATCGGAAGTTTCTTTGAGTTAGAGCAAAAATTGGGGTCTCTTTGTAAGATCTTTACTCGTTGACTCATTTCTCCCCCTTGTTCTAAAAATTATTTAAGCGAAAATATTTTTAAAATCAGACTTTTCGTTCTTCTTCTCGCCACATTCGTCCCGAAATCATTAAATTTTTTTTTTGATTTAGTCGACCTTTCGATGGGTATGACCCAAATAATTAAAAAAACTGTGGAATCTTTGATCTTAAAAATTTAATTTTCTTCCAAAAAAGGAGCAACAGAGACCTTTAAACTAGAAGCGTTCAAGAGTTATAGGGTGTGAAGTCATGTATGGTCAAAAGTACGCTTTCGTTAATTTTAAAATTTTTCAATTTTAACCCTGCTGGTGTTGACCGAATGCATAAACATTGTTAGATGGATTTGTAGAAAATTGAATAGGCTTAAATACTGCGGTTGTCAAAAAAAAATTATCCGAGAGCATTTTTCGAAATAACCGCGTTTGAAAAAAATAAATTAAAAAAATTAAATTTTTTGACTTAGACGAAGTTAATGGATGAATTTAAAAAATTTACATTTTGTTGACCTTAAAATTTAAATTTTCTTTGTTTAAGAAGCGGTTACGATAAGTTCCAGCACACCATCCACTACCTTTATTCCGAATTTCTTTTGCTTATCCATAAGATAACGTACAAAATTAATTATAATAGTTGATTTTCATAATTCTAGGATAATCATTGTCAGTAAGAGCACATTTTTTTAGTGGGCGCTGGGGCTCTACAGTTGTCTTAGAGACCCTATCGATGTATAAATTCATGAAATATCTTACCCAAGAAAAATCATGTAATTTCGACTGTTATCTGACAAATCCGAGTCAACATCCGATCAGTTAACTTTAAAGTGTGCGAGTGGGCATAACAATGCCTGTCATACGTCTATTGTTTGCACACAGTAAATCGCATAAAGCCCGTGAGAACCAGAACCTGTGTATGGATTTATAGGCAAAATGACAAAACGCAACAGGGTAACAGCGTTTATATGCAGTTAACATACCTACATAACAATAAAAACAACAACAACAACAACAAAAACTAAAACTCGATCACCTTTTTAGATTTTCATTAAGCAAGAAAAACAATAGGCAGCCAAACACACACGTATGGTGTGTGTGTCTTTATAAATAAGCTCTTGCTGCGCTAAAAGCACTGCACTACCGCACTACACCTGGTCTTAAGTCTGAGCACCAAGCTCAGGTGAATATTTATTCAACCGATCACAATAAGTCATGCCACTCAAAACGGATCTGCAACGATGCAATGCAACGGCCCGGGTAGCACATGACAACAAACATTAGAAACAACAAGGCACGATGCAAACAAAACCACCAGTTACCCCAGCTAGAGCGCTACATTAGACTAGATAAACAATGCTGCTGTTGTTTTAGAGTCAGCCTAGGCAGGGATACTCGCTCAGTCAGTTGTTATTCATTCAGTTAGTCATCTGGGAGTCAAGCAGTCGGATTGTCTGCCATTTTTCACGAGGTTTCTAACCACCGAGTGTGACATATTTTGTCCGAGCGAACCTACCAGGCAAGATAGGCATAAAGTTGACGCTAAGAAATGAGTCGCAATAATTTATTGTTGTTGCTGAAATGGAAGGTGCTCTGGTGTCACTGCTGATCGTTGGGGTCTCGTCCTGCCACACCCCCTTCACACCCACCCAAATTCTAAACAACATCAGGATTGAGTTTTAAATTAGTCGTAAAGTCGTCACATTAACGAAGCGACAATTGAACGAAATGCATTTGATTTGAGGTTTTTTTTCCTTCTCTAAAAACCTGCCGCGACATCTAAGAGCTAGTCACATACTTACCTTCTCCCATGGAAAGGACACAAAAGTTGCAGACAAACTACAGTGTCAAAAACTAGACGGTGTCACTCCTAGCTTAGAAAATTTTCACCGACATCAACTAAAGCGCCGTTCACAGACGTGCAATTTAAGTTCCTTCGTCGATAACAGTTTATCTTTTTTTTGCCGTTTTTTGGAATTCAGTTTCGCCATTTCAAAGTTACTATTCGTGCAGTGCGTCAACGTGACTGGCGATTTGTTATTGCGCTTGCATCAAATGTTGTAAGTCACACGAAAAGTCCCGTTGTCATCGCCGCAGATGGCGAAATAGCGAAAACTTTTCAATTGCAATTTGCAGCCGTCGTTAAATGTAACCTTTTGCCAACTACGATACTCGTATCACTTGTAGTGCGGTGGGTGTGGACCCGGATCATTTTTCTCCGAATGCAAACATGAAATGCATTTTTATTACACCGATATTTACATGTCAAGCGACTGCGATATATTTTCCGATCAATTACAATTCTGCTTTGTATTAGTACACATTATTTTATTACTCTGAGACGCATAATGCGTTCAACTTTTTCAAGTTCTTTGTAAATTCCTCCGTTTCACTTGTGACTTTTAGTTAGTTGCTATGCTAACATAATCTACTTATATTCCCATTAAGTTAGTAAAGCGGACCTTCTCAGCTCGCCACATGTATATTTGTAATTCAATCTATAGACTGAATTATCTTGAAAGGCTTTTAGTTACATGAATAAACCTCTTCTTTATTATTTTTTAAATTTAAAACTAAAACTATGAATAAAAACAAAATCACAATATTACGCCATCGCAAGCCGATCAGGTTTTTACCATTTTGAACGGAAGTTATAAGTAAGTTTTATTTTATAAAAATCTTGAATCTTACCACACTAACTCATCAAACAATTGAGTCTCACCATATTGACAAAAACATTTTCGCTTTTTCTAAAATCAGGTGGCCTCCGTATCCTATTAACATCGAGAAGAAAATACTATCGATTAATTTGATGCTGAGAAAGTTGCGTAAACTCCATACAAAAACCGAGAACCAAGTGGGTACATTGAGATGGTCAGAGTTGTCTTCCCTGTTAAGAAGAGTATCACTAAAGAATTGCACAACATAATGCGACCGATTACACAAAACTCAAACTATTAACAAGAGATGGCCTACTGGCGAGAAACAAAACTATAAAAACTTGTTTTTGCTTAATATGTATCTTTTAATCATCTGTCGACGATGTACGAATATCTTTAATCGTAGATCCCATCAAACCCTCCCATCGAATTGACTGTTATTCCGTGCAATCATCGCATCAAATGCGAATGCGAATTATTTGTTTCATCGTTCGAGTAGATAAAAAAAATTGCTGCATATTCATGTGCATGCACACAATCCACTGCAAAGTCAGTGAGCCGCAGTCAGTCAGTCAGTCCAAAGATTTGCCGCTGCAGCGCCGCATTCTGTCGGCGCCTTGTCAAAAACGCACCACGAGAACATCCCAGCACGCACTTTAAAATAGGTATAGTGGAAGTAGCGCTCATTGCATGCATGTTTGGATGTAATTCCATAACTCATCTTGTGGATTCATCTTACACACATCGTTTGGACATGAACAAACACTTCAGCCGCAGGCATCGTCTTTATCGACAACGCTGACGCTGGCTTCTTCATCGCGAGGAGCGAAAAAAATTATTAATCTCAATGCTTGAAAATGCCGAACGCATCTAAGCTGCCAATATCATTATTTGATGAATATTTATCATAAGGAAAAGCCGATGTCGACACTTTGAAGCTATTGACGCTTCCAAGTTGAAGAAGAAGCACACAAGCGCCATCACAGACTGTTAACCGTCCCGAAGAACATTTTCCAATGAAACTTTTAGAAACGTTAAGCTCATGTAGACGTGCATGCCCTCTAAGTAATTAAAATAAAGACATTGTTAGTTATTATGAAATGATGGATGGAATAAAGGTTGTTGAAGGAGGGGAGGGAGAACCGAGCGGCTTTTAAGAATGCACCATCTAGAAAAAATGTATCATGAGGCATACCACAAACATACACCGACACACAACATAAAATTCCATAAATTACGGGCACATGTGGATCTGAATTCAAACCGTAGAAACAAGTATTCATCGTATACTTAGCTGAGGATTTGCTGTAACGAATTATCTATTAAACCTATATCCGGTTTGTCGATTTGTTTGTTATGAAGTCGTTAGCAGTTGTCTACTTCTGGAGACTCACCTGCTGTTTTTTCCCCAAGTGGACAAACGTACGTTACATGTGCAGCTGATGAAAGAAATTGCACCAACGAATGGATACAGCGAATCTATTAAATGCGATCGGTTTTTTCTGCTTTCAAAAAAATCGTCTTCCAACAAAAGAAATCCTGCAGATGGTGTTGATCCTGGTATCTATATAATCAATTGATATGAAAAACTGGTTAAACACACATCGCGTATGTTTTTATTGTTGTTCTATATCGTACCTTGAATCAAATAAAGAGAAAATTTGAAGCTAGACTAGATATCAGTTAGAAATCGGGACCGGCGGAGTAATTTTTATGGGGAGACCAGAACCGAAACATTGTTGTAGAGCCAAAAATGATGATGATGATAGAGAGAAAAATAAAGTTCATTGCAAAAATATTTGTGAATGCACTCCTCTCACTAATACAAATCATTAGAAAGATTATCCTTGATTTTTATATACCTGAATGTATAATGTCCTACAAATCATCGCAATATATTCCGAAAATTATTAAGAAACCTTCCACAAAAAATCATTATTTTAATTTCGCATTTCCTATAAAATGAGCTGCCTTTTTATCGAGTCTCTAATTTTTCTTCTCAAGTCAGCCCAAATTCTAGTACTAGTCATTATAATTGGTTCTACAACCGATCCCAATTTCGAGCTGATGTCCATTACAAATTTCGCATCCCTAAACTCTGGGCGTTCTGGTCTCCTTCCAGCCTAAGTTTGGCCTGCATTGCTGTCGTGTCCCACAGATCCTACCACAAAGGACTTTCCAAGCATGATCCTCTCCGTTCAACTACTATATTGAACTATGTGTCCCGCCCATTGTAGCCTTTTAATTCTCTTCACAATAGCAATAGCGCTCGTATATCAGATCATTATAAAATCTCCGAAATCGTATCTCCATATATACGAGGCAATAAATTCTCCGTAAGACTTTCCTCTAACCAGCCAAGTCTTGGATGCATATGTTAGTACTGGTATTATCATTGTCTTATAGATCAGCTGTTCGGATGTCATGTTTAAATTGCTGGATTAGAAGAGTCTTGACAGACTAAGGTAGGCTTTCTTGTCTCTAAGCAATTGTGCGTATATATCTGGCTCCAACGTGTTATAGGCTGCTATAACTGCCACAAGAATGATTAAGGATTGTACTACTTCTACCACTATCCTAACTTAGGGATCAATTTTGGATCCACTTCTCGCAAACCGGGCAACCATGTACTTTGTTTTGCTTTAACAAATGTGCAGGCCCAGATTTCGTTACACTGTCTGCTCGTTCTGAATGATAGCTTCTTACGCAGCTTTTAAGTTTCTACCAATGTGGTGTCAAAATTGTCTGCGCAAGTCAGAAACTGGATGGACTTATAGAGAATTGTTCCTCTCGCAATTACATTAGAGTCTGGGATAACTTTCGCAGCGATGCAGCGATCAATCGTCTTGTCTTATCGCGATATAGATGTTGAATGGCATCGATTGTAATCAGAACTTATTACGAGCTCGAAGGGTGAATGATCAGATCAGAGAAAGGAATATTTTCAGCTTACATGTGTTTGTTTGTCAGTTTGTCAACCTCGACTCGACTTCTACCAACCAATTGTTGATGGGTCTTATTTTAAAACAATAGTTTAGCGCTCGCCTTGCGAGGATGTAAGTTTGAGTTTTTTTTTGTTTGAAAAAACTACCCCCAGTAGTTTTAAGTAGAAAAGTATAAAAAGGGTTTTTTTCAGGAATTTTTAAATTTCTACGCTGGCTCTGGAAACATAGACAGTTATAAAGTCTATAAACATATGTTGCACTGAGCTTTGGAACCCTAGAAATTTTTCTATTGAATGCATAAAAGCTAAAATCTAATGAGTTATGAGTGCGATCCAGCCACATAGATATGTGTCAATAATGACTTTAGAGAATGGGGCTATCCTGTAGGATAGATTAGAAATTTGTATACGCAGGACTCAACAATGTAAACCACAATAAAAGCTACAAGATCTTACGTCTCCCTTCTTATATATGGATCACAGGATATCTTTTATACACAACAAGAAAGGAGACATAACAATTGCAATATTTGGTTTTCCAAAAACTCAGCCATCCGATAATAAAAGTGGTTTTAAAATGCATCAAATTAGTCCTTATCCTCTCTAAATGTAGATGTTATAGAGAAACTTGTTTAAATTTTTTTCTTGGAAATTTAATTTGCAATAAAAAGTACTGTAAATGTTAGCTAAACAATTCCTGATATGATATTTGCTTAAAACTAACATTTCTTTATATTTGGACAGAGTGAGAATTATGTGGTGGAAAGATATTCATAACATAGACATTTCTTTAGGCCTTTATTAACGGAACTCATTCCACATTCGATGACATTGAATAATATACGAACAAAAATACGCATGTAACCATTTATTGACCCCAAACGAACCAATTGCTTTGCTCCAATTTGTGTTTTGCGCCTATACTCAAAGTTCTTCTAGGTGTACCCGCCACATATTACGGATTTACTTTTAATTCCCCATTGGGAGGTTACAAACTGGAATTGGATTGCCCTAAAGCACGTTATATGCTCATTTCTTACATGTGAACGCTATGCCATTACGTATTATTACCAAATGAGTTACCATGGTACTTATATCTTAAAAATAAGATCCAAAAACGTAAGTGGCTGCAACAAAAGCAGCTAATTAAAAACTCTGCCTGAGCATGTATATTTGATGTGAATTTAGTTCAGTTAAGCCTCTAGCGTTGCTGAGTAGGAAACTTGTTTTGAACTTGGAACTACGGCTTTATTGTGCGGCATTTGGCATTCATTATGATACTAATACTGGCCAAATGGATAAAAATCTGTGACCCTCACTGAAATGTAAACTATTTAGAGGCCGTTTAATGTTTTGTTGTTAGCTCTCAAAGAGTCGCGGCGGCAACTAAATTGACTTTTAATCCTCTTTGAAGTGTCTAACGGACCACTTCGGCCGTTAAGTTGATTGATCTCTTTTGCATCAGGAATTTCATCTATCGAATATTCTCTAATGTTCTGTAAGAGTAATCTTTTGCTTATTTAGAGAACAAAGCGTCAAAAAATTAACTCACATCCAAGTCAGGCTCTGTCTGATATACGATTACACGATAGAATTACACGTCATGGTAGTAACATAACTTACATGATGCTTAGGACAATAATCTTCCAATATATCATCGAACAATAGCCGCAGGTATTTATGAGTAGATATTGAGCAGAATTAAGTGGGAGTGGTAGTGGTAGTGCCGCACTCCCCGCACTATTGTAGATTTTTCTCAGAAAGACACAAAGCTAGCAGCATTAGCTGCACAATAGGCTGACATAACGTTGTAATTATTTGTGATACCTTTCAACTAGTCAAGTTCCTGTGGTGATCACACGATCAATCGTTATATGTATAGAGAGAAAAACCAGGACAGCTCGATTACCAAAAATGCCCTTAAGATATCGAGCAGCGGTGTGGTGGTTGTTGGTGTTATGCTTAACTGCTGCCGCAAGTGATAGATGTTAATTGGTATTTATGTTGGCACAGTGTCGTTCTAGTGTTGGCTATGTCAGCTGCCAGCTGCCGGAGTTGTTTTGGCAGGCTGCTGACGAGCTGACTGTATGTATGCTCAACACCCGTAAGTGCATAATTGGGCACTTTTCGATAATGGATTTATTAGCGCAAACATGGTGTGTACTCATTAGGAATGCAATGTTTCTGCCATTTTTACTGGAATCATTTTTACAGCTTACTACCACTGCTGCAATATACGAGAGAACGAAAACGAGGGACAAATATAAAAGTGTCGTTAAATTGATGAACATTTTAACAAAGGTTTCTTGTTGTTATATTTGGTTTAATTGTGATACGCTGATTCTTAAAATCGACTTAAGGCTTTCCGCATTAGCTGCAGCTTATTTAGCTGAAATACTTATTGGAAAAAAACATTTTGCATGGAGCATACAAGAAATTTTGTTCCGTTGTTCAAACATTATAAAGGCCGCGCTTTAGGAATAGTTTTGTCACATTTGGACAAATTCGCGATAAGATTCCCAAAACAAACATCTGTGGTATACGACTAAACTAAAAGATTGTGTCTTGCTTCCTCTTGAAATTTGGTAAGAAGTTACATTTAAAAATACCAAAACCAGTTGCGCTTTGGTGAGCGTATAGCACTCACGTAAATCTACAAAATAAGGTATTATGCACATCTGAATATAGTTCCATACAAATTCATCAAATAATCTTTATAAATATTGGGGTTTTCCTAGACTCGTATGTAATTAATTTATATTTATTTTCATAAAATGTGTGCACAACTTTGATAATTAACAAAACAGTATAACGCTAACGCTGCCTACTCTGCGACCAATATGCACTCGATCCTCGAATTGCGTACATTGTCATTAATAAAATTGTGATATGCAATGCACTATAGGCTATTTGCATGCACACACAAACTACTATATTATCCTGTAGTGAAGCATTTAAATTATTTCCTGCAGCTATAAAAATAGGCGTAAGTTTTGCATTATGTTAATGAAGAAATTGTTTATCCTCGACGATGCACGTTGAAGTGAAGGTATTAATCATTGTCGCCTACGGCCCTGGTCGTAAATGTACCTCACATATTTCATAACAGAAAAAAAACTAATTCGATTGCTGTTTAACTTTCATGTTTTCCACAACACAATTTGATGATGCTGATTATGCATTAAGCTAAAGGGTTAATTACTTTGAACATTCAACTTTAAAGAGAGCTTAGCTTTGGTATTTTCATATAACTGATGACAAAATGTCAATCATTTGCTTTTTAAGATTGATGCTGGGAAAGTTGCTGAAGGTGTTGATTTAAAATTTAAGTCATATCAAGCGACATTACGTGCGCACATCACCCAGACAGGTAAGGCGGCTATAAAAAATCCATTTCAGATCTAGTAACAATAATCTGTATATTTTAGCTACTTCTTTAATTGACAAAATAGAATGTCTGGCTGAGTTCTTCGTACACATTATTTCATTTAGGATTCGTGTTAGCCTTTCGCTCACCGGAACCACGCGCGCAATTTTTTACATCGCTGTTTTTCCTTTGCCAAAAAAAAAACACCTAAAGCATTCTTACCTATCCAAAGTTTATGTTTAGAGGTTTGGCGTGGTTTTGTGCGGACATAAAGTTAACAACTTTGCGCATTTGGCTGTTAATGGTGTTGCGCAGAACGGTTCATTTATGTTCACTTGCCGGGTAAATTGGTAATTTCGCGACCACTCATCACCATCACCATGATCATCTTGTAGTTTGGTTTAGTAGTTGCTTTTGCACGTACACTATACTCTTATGTATGGTCATGTCACAAGGCATCAGATATGTAGACGTATCATTAAAATTCTTTAAATGGATTTAATTAACGAAAATATTTAGATGTGTCTAGCCGTTTTCAATTTGAGGTTTGGCATTTTTTGCAAGACCATTGTAGAAATTAACAACAGTACGGAATGTGGGAAAATTTGGAAAATAATTTTGTACAGTTGATACAATAGAATAGTATATTACATAACGAGCAAGGAAAGTGGAGTTTATCGTGCGAGGTCGAAGCTTGACGACGAGGCGGGAGCCGAGTTCGGCAATCTAACGAGCACGATGATCACTTTTCTGCAAGTCATGTACGCTATTTTTCACGCGTCCAAACCGGTTTGTTTTGCTAAATCGAGAGAGAAGCAGAAATGTGAGAATGTGTGCTCGCTGTGACTGCAGTAAATAACAAAGAAATGAATTTTTCACGCGTCCAAACCGGTTTTTCTGCTAAATCGAGAGAGAAGCAGAAATCACAAACGACAAACAAAAGAGAATTCTTGCTCATGCGCAATGTGTTCGCTGAGATTGTAGTAAATAACAAAAGACGTTTATATCATAACATAACTAGTGTTGTTATGGGCTACTTTCTAGGCTAGTTTATAGCGTACGAAACAGTCACTTTCGTCTTTGGCGTGTGAAAAATACGTTAGCGACTAAATGGGTTATATCGAGTGAAATTTGTTGGTTGAAGAGTAGAATAATTTGAGGGTCATCCATTTTAATGACTGATGTAGTTGATTTTCGAAGTACAAGTACAGTAGATTCTCGATTATATGAACATTCTATTATATTTTTCGATAATAAGAATTTTCCTTATATTTTAAATTAATATAATCATGTTTCGTTTCTATAATTAGTGTGTCGTATTTGAACGATGTGTGAGTTCAGTGTTGACATCTGCAATATTCGAGGGCTTAAGTCATACCGCTAACACCTTTGACTTGTTTCTTACCTCTCATTCTAATAAATAAACCGTCAGTGATTTATTGCCTCTAGGCTATTTAGACCATTGCGTAATATCAGCCAATTTCTTGTTGTCGAACCATGCAGTTAAAGAGAAAAAAAAGGCCAGTTTGCTTGCTTCAAATTTCGCAGCCAGCTCCATGCTACCAGATAGATCGTGCTCTTAAAAGTAGAATCCTCTATGGAATTAATCTACTTTCTTACTCTGCTGGATCTGATTGTATTCCCGCAATAGTTTAGAAGAGTTGTTCTGCAAAGTTGGCATTGCCACTGCGCAGGCTTTTCCATTTATCTTATTCTTCTGAGGTCTTCCCAAGGAGTTTGAAAACAGCTTTTATACGTCATCTTCGAAGGTTTCAGAAGGCAACCTTCTACAGGTATTTTGATTGCATATCTCATTGAAATGTGGAACCAGTCTATTAACAGTATTTTGTTTTGTTCACAATGTTGCATTTTGAACATTCAATCCATATCAGATTGGACGGTTTTAAATCCAATGTATAGCGCATAAACGCCGGTGTTTCACAAGGCTCTGTTTTGTCTCCGACACTCATTCTCATTTTCATTAATGATCTCCTATCTGGTACTTCTATTGCAATTCATTCTTTCGCTGACGACCGTATTCATATAATTCACGCTTTAACGTTAAGTAACGTTAATTTTTTATCTTGCCAGCATAACAAGATACTATATACGAACACAATAGAGTAAAATTTAAAGCTTCCAAAACCAAATGCTGTCTTCTGTCGCCTAAGCATAGTTTAAACCCCCAACCTTTTCCATGAACAGATCCTTCGTCAAAGAAACTGAAAAACTCGCAATAGTATGTATGTGTGACAACAATAAGCTTAGTTGGAAAGACATTCGCTAAGAATGCTGCCAAATATTTAGGACTCCTAAGACGGTGCAAGATGTACTTCACTACCTCAGACCTGGCTACTATTTACAAGTCATATATTCGCCTTAAACTTGAATACAGCTATATTTTATGAGCAGGTGCTCACAAGACCACATTGTACCTACTAGACAAAATTAAGATCCGCGCGATAAAACGTGACAAACATATTGGGAAAACAATCTAATCACTTGAACATCGTAGGAATGTTTCCCGCTTGTTTTTGTTTTATCGCTTTTTCCACAAGCGGTGTTAAAAAATATCCACAATCATTCCGCCCATTCTTCAACTTAACCGCAATACCCGTGCCTGAAGTCGAGCTCATTAGACCTGTATTCGTACGTACCAACCAATTCAGAGATTTCTTCTTAAGCCGCACAATAATTATGTGGAATGCATTCATTTGAAAACGAAGAAAGAAACCTCGAAGGACTATAAACTAATTCGTAGGTGTTCGAAAGCTTAAATCATTGTCGATTTGACAGTTTTAATCTATGAACAAAAGTCCTTATTGTCCTATTTACTTTCCTTCAAATAATAAAATTAAATCCCGTTTTATAAAACAAACAAAAAAAAATAACTTTGTGTGTCATCCCAGAAGGAAACCATTCAAGAGCATTACTGTTTATGCATTGCGCAACTTTAATACAATGCCTCGCATATGATGAAAAAAATGAAATTATAAAAAAATTCCTATCTTCTGGAAAATGGAATTGTAATCAGCCAAAACTTGCAATGGTTTTGGTAACAACTACTCTCACGTTTGAACTACCACCATAACCGCAAGATAAAATTAAATTATTTCAAAACAACAGCAAAAAAAACGTCATCATCATTCCATGGAGCATATCACAGCATGATCCATCTCAATAAGGATTTTGCTGCGAATTTTTCGTAAACTCCCTTATGACAACATTCCGCATACTTTCTGACAGATGATCACTTTTAATGATGGACGAGGCGACGTTGTTTCGCTGATCGTGAAGAGTCGAATTTCTGCACGCCGCAAAATGCCGAATCATTCAACAACAGAAGGAATGACGGATGGCCGAAAAGCATCATTACGAAGCCTCGGTTAGTGCCAGCCACTGGTCTCTTCTTCTTATCTTTTTGATGAAAATGCATGTGTACATAATTTTTGTTTTCAACCTCAAGGAATTTTTTGTACGGCAATAGAGTGTTGACGCAAAATTTTCGGTTATAAATCAAAGGAAAGCTTTGCGACAAAAGGAATGCAGGAAAAGAAGTCTTCAAGCGAAACTAACTGAACGGGCAGAATTTATTAATATGATTCATGTGTTAATCTGAAAATCCCTAAACTGGGTCATGGTCTGGAAAAAAAGAGGTTTTTAAAACTTAATCTTGCATTAACAAATTTTGCAAGAGAACAAAAAAAATGCAATTTTCTTCACATCAACATAACATTAATATTACCAAAAAAAATTGATTATCGAATATACGATTACCACATGCAAACATTAATTCAGTTTGTATTTCAGTGCTTTACCCGGATGCGGGTAATGTGCACTTAGAATAATTTTTTAGAAACTTCAGATATAATGTCTTTAACTCCACTAATGCATCACTAAATTCGCAGTCGTTAATTTCACATCACATTCATTCACTTAAAAGGTTTTTGCAACACGCGCTTATGAAACTTTGTAACAATTGATAATAAAAAATATTTTACGATCTTTTAAAATGTGCTCAATCGGTCTTCTTTCGTTAAAACGTCTATTGGAAAGTTGTTCCTTGCAAACGTACTCAACGTATTCTGTGGGAAGCCTTTTTTTCTCTTCATAATTTCAAGACATAATGTATGATATGATGAGCAATTGCAATATCATTTCACTAATAATTACGGGCCGATTCTTCATGTGTCGATGTGTGGCTTGAAGGCATTAAACTTTATTAATGGAATTTGTTTAAAAATCAGTTTGTTTTTAGTCCATAAACCAACTGTTTTCCAATTGAAAAGTCTACTGTGTTAATGGATTCAAGATCGTTATACGATGCATTATGTACTGTAATCATTACACCTACGTTGCTTGGCTGATCGTGAAGTTGAGCAATTTTTGCCACATTTTCCAAAGAAAATATAAAGAAAGAGCGTTTGTTTTACTTTCAGATGCCAAATTTTGTTAGATTTTTAATTAAAGTTAAATATATACAAAACAAAAAAGTGCCATCGATTCAATTGGTAATTAGAGATTTATCAATTCCGGCAAGCTGATGTTAAGGCACATAATAGGTTATATTCGTCGTGAAATAAATGCTACACAAAAAACCGATGTGTTTAAAAATAGAATGTATATATATATATGTGTATGTATATGTTCACCTCCTAGCTCAATTAACTACTTGTAGCTCGTATATTTATACACCAGCTTCAAAAAGGGTTTTCTAAGAGCCATCAAAAATTATTTTACTGAATATTCGACCTCTTCATTCGTAGCAATCGGAGCTAGTTCAAAGACATGGATTTCTTGATTTCAGTTATAGTTCAACACTACGCTGTGGATGTGTACATGACACAAAACCGATTAACCAATACAATAGAAATTTAATATATATAGTGCTAGGGTGTGCTTTTTTAATATTTTCCAGTAGCTTTTTTTAACGCGTGTTTTACAGATCACCTCTTGTATTCAATTTATGTTTAATATTATGGTAAACTGATGAACCCATGTTTTTCCTGTCGTTACAATTCTGACCAAAAAATCCTCTTAATATTTGCAAAACAGCTTTAAAAACTCGGCAAAGGGAGTCAGTCGATTGTATTTTTGTTCAGAACCCATCTTGCAGAAAGCTTGATTATCCCGAATTCGTTTTCGATCCTTTGATATGACATCTTGATTACAGATATCCATTCCCGCGGCGCCAGCTCAAGAACTCACATTTAATTAATGCAAAAATAAGTTCATTTTCTTCTGGTTCCTTTAGATAATAGAAATAACGTTATTTCCATTCAAAAAAGGCTTTACAAAATATGGTGAGTGACTTGACATCTACAATCGAGCAATCCGAAATAAAAGTCAAAAAAGCTACTTATACAAATCCACACCACATCCTGCTCAACGTCATATTGGCTTCTGCGAATGGAAAAACAAATGACCAATGTTAAAGTGCAACATTGTGATTTTTCGAAACGCGCAGCAGTACGCTCGGGTGAGCACAACATTTTCTTGTCTATGGAGTCTTCAAAGAAGATGCCATCAAGCTGTTGTGTATTTACCTAAGACAGGTAACGGATAAACAATGTATGAACGTATGTACGTGCCAGAAAAATTTGCCACTTTGTCAATAGAATTTGCATAAATGGACATAGATGCAGCGAATTCATTATTCGCACAGTTGTAATAAATGCATATTTCACTTTGAATTAACCGTAGTTGATAGGGAGAATTAACTTTGACAAAACAGAGAATTTAGGAAGAGATATTGTAAATAAAGCTATAGTTGGTAGCTGCTGTCTTTGAGATAGGCTTGAATAACAATTGAACGCAAGCAATATTGGTATTATTTTCTTTCAGCTTTTTCCCGAAATGCTTTGTTGGAGCAATAAATGTAAGAAAAATTAAATGTAATTAAAATTCTAACTGGTTGTTGGACCAAAGAACAAATAAATAAATTTGCGAAAAGTGAAACGAATAACAACCATCTTCTGAAATGATTTTTGTTTTGTTAATAGATACCTGTAGTGGTAAGTTAAATTAGTTTACTACTCAAACTTCAGCTAAGAAATCAATTCAGTTACAACACATTAACACTGCTGTCGGCACCAACAGCTCGTACTGTGCGTAATTCATTCTGATTGTTGTCCTAAACCAATCAGCAATTTGTTAGCAGCGAAAATTTCCAGATTTTTGTGGATTTCTCTCTCTTAACGATGGATATGTTGTTTTTGGCTACTCTGCGAATTACTTTCTGAACATCATGTATAGTGAGTAATGTTGTAAAATTAATTACACTATTTGAGAGCCTGTCGTTTCTTTTATTTGCAATCAATTGATTTTAGTCTTTACGTCGATTAATTATCAAACTTTAATCATTGATTAATAGAATAACATGCAATTAACTTTGTTGAGTTGTTAAATGAAAATTTTCTCAAAAGGTCACCGCAGACCAAACATATTGAATGATGTGAATCGATTTGACACATCTTCTGAGATCCGATAACCGATAAGTGATAAGTGACGGTAGTTTATTGGATTTATAAACGTCTATAGAGAAGCGATAACAAGTGTGGATTTTCATAACTCAGCACTTGATTAAGGCTATGCAATTCACTTCGAGAGGTGTAATAACTCAGGTCTCTTGCTTAAGTCTTTTGAATAGAGTCGGAAGAACACTTGCCAAAATTAATATTCCTATACGTACAACATACATTAAACATATCTACAGCATACTCGAAACAAATAACTTTAGGGCCATTCTCTTAAAAGCAACACTACGACCAATTTGGAAAATTCCTGTAGGCAAACGTTTACCGCACCGCAATAAAGGACAACCTTCATGGCAGTCAGTTTTTATGCCGTGATCATCTACCTAACAAAACAAAAAGAACAAAAAAATCCAGCACAACAAGCAAAATAATGAGTTCCGAAAAATTTCGTCAACCTGTCGTTTTGGTTGTTTGTTGACTTTTTGTCACGTGTCTGCTGCACAAATATTCCAGCTATTGAAGTATTCATTGACGATTGAGGCACATCAGAGAAAAACAGCAATAGCGGCATCATATAGTGGCATGCATGAGATCAAAATTACGTCTCTAACTAACGATGAAGGCTTCGGCAGTTGATGTTTTTTTTTTGGGCAACAGCAGCAGCCAAAGTGTCGGCATCCCTTCGTATCCCTTCACTTGTTTCGCACCCGCTGCGCTTGCTTGATTTCAGTCGGCCAACTATGAGTATGCCTACTTGTCTTGTCTGTCTGTCCGTCCGTTGCATGGTTTTGTGGTTGTCACGCAATTTTTGTGGACTTTGGCGATAAATGCCAAATAAAGATCATTTTAACGAGCTCCAAATGTGATCGCACAAGCATGTATTGGTAGCCGACGGACGAATTCATCTGAAATTATGATAAACGGCGTCGTGCGGACAGACCGTTTATACAAGTTGACTTGAATTGATAGTTGTGACTATGTATGCGTAGATGTTTGTTGTTGTTGATTTATCATGTATTTATGTATATAGTTTCGGTCTACATATGAACTTAACGGACATGACCAGGTTGAACGAGGTAGCCCCTAACTGGGTAGCTACTCCCAATTCTGGTGAGCGATTATTGCTCTGGGGGACACAGACAACAGCCGACAAAACCAACGAACCAAAAATATGTTGACTACTTCCCGGTCAAAGTCAGAGAGAAACTTTAATAACGAACACATCGCTTCCAAATTTAATTGCGTAATGCTTTTGGAAATATTCCCGTATCGTGCACAACGGACGACCCCAGAACTGAATGGAGTCTGTATCATATCCTGCTGAACACAGGCGGACAGACTTAGCGACATTGCTCCTTGAATACCTACTTAGAGGGCTTACGCTGTACTCATGTTATTGTTTTTGGTTATTAATTGGGAAATAACTTGATGACAGAATAAGCATGGGTATCAGTTGGATGAAAACATAACGTATATATAAAGGAGGACTTTAGTGTAGGGCATGTTTCTCATTTAATTTTATTGGTGAGGACGGCAACTTTACTCACTCCATCTACCTATATAATTATTATGTTGTTAATGGAATATTTATTAAAAAATTATGACAACAATTTCAATAACAACATTGCGGTGGATTAAATTGCATACATAATTGCAGCACTTATATCAGTTTAATTCCTTACTGAAATGTGTAAAAGAAAGTTTATAGTTTCCGATGTGCTTTGTTCAGATTTCAACATTTGGAATATAAAAAGGGCCTGTAAATAAAATCAGTAATTTTTTATGAATGATGATGATAAAAAAACTTTAAGCTCTGATTTCGTCGGTTATTAAACAAATGAATTGATTCCCGCACAGCAGTTAAATTTGAATATATAACAGTAGCTGTAAGCCATCTCCATCACACACGTTTGCTATCCAGATTGACAAAGCACGCAATCTGAAGCGATAACAAATTTTTATGTTGATTTCCAAGGCAATTGAATAAATGTGACGGAAGTATTATTAGCCAAAATGCCACCTGACAATTTTTCACTTTCCTTTACGCGATAATCTTTGATCTGATCAACGATAAAGATGTCCGCTCGACGAAACGAAAACAACAAAGAATACAACAACTAAATAAACTTTAGGTGGACGATTTTTTCGGATTAAAGAAAACAAAGTCAGACATTAAAATTCAAACAACTGTATATTGAACAACGGAAGTTTTATGGGAATTTTCATTCAATAAATGAATGCAAAGTGAAAAATCCACTCAACTCATATATCATAACGGCAATCAAAGGGAGATTGTGGTATGTGTTTTTTTGTTGGAATAATTGGTATGCAAATGGAAATCACAACAGCATTCATAATAGATTTTAGAATATTAGTACATGCAATATTTTTTGCTCCCATCATATCGATCATAATAATGGGCGCGGTTAAAGTCCTCGGGGTTATCGCCAATTTCACACCCATCCACGCAAACACCATTGTATTTATACGTTTTTCCGGTCACTAGTAATCAACCTCAAAACGTTTTCCAAAATTATTTTCACTTTTTATGTGAAATGTAGCATTTTGTAGATAAGGAACCGATATAGAATCATACAGAATTATAGATGAATGTCTAAGCTCGAACACAACTTGAACACAATTGTGTTTACTCATAGTATTAATAAAACGCAAGTATTATTTAATTTAAGTATTTTTAGAATACCATTAACACAAACAGTATCAATAAGGAAAAACACATAAATGTACTTCATTTTATCTGACCTTTTAAAGCAAATGGAAAATTCACTTATTTACAAGGACAGAAGCAATAATACGCAATTAGTCCACTTTTGTTAGCACTGAATGAATGAGAGTCGTGCAATAAACGTTGTTTGTTTTCCATTAATTTCCCTAATTGCAATTATCTCATATCAGTAATCTCTATGATGTGTGAATACTCACCTGATCTTTTTACACGTACAATATGTTAACTGACATTTGCGGTAGCAGGTCAAGTATGCAAAATCATACGACGATTATTTGCTACTGGTGGTAGTCAACTGCAAGCTCCTGCTTCTACAAACCATTGATATCAACTTCGTCAACTGTCAAACTCCTGCTGCTGTTACCATGCATAGCAGGCACTCCTTCTTTGGTGGCAATCGAACAATACTGATACTCTTCGAATGGAAGTACATACTCATAAAAAACCGACCACCGCATGGACGTATCAGCTACGAACACTAAATGCTGGGAATGATGAGGTGAATGTTTAACCATACTTGGATGTCATGTGTACTAATTTATTGGCATTATTTTTTGTCAATAGGATGCGAAAAGAAGCGCGTAAGAACAAAGATATTCCTTCTGATATGGTGTCAACGGTGTCGTGTACTTTTGTTTCTTCCACATCATTGTCAGTGAAGCTGCTGAATGCATAGAGCGTCAATATCATATCCCATCAGCGTGCACATTGAACGCTTTTATTGGCTTCTGTGCATTACCATAGCCAGTCGCATAATGTTCGAAAAAATGTATGCCTTGATCTTTTGATTGCCTCAAAGATCAAGGTTAATTTACATATTTTTTATGTATGCGTAAAAACGCATTTGTAAGTTTGTGAATTGGACTCGAATGCAGAGAATTATGCGATATACAAATTGTTGGCGATGTGTTAAACTCACAGAAGGTACATTCCCCTAAATCCTATTGAAAGCACATGCAACATTTATATGTTGCAGTAAACAAACCGCAAATTAAAATTTCAAAATTTTTGTTTGGAGCCAGATGACACCAACGAGAAGGGAAATCGTAAATAAATTCAAAAATCTGTTATTACACAGATTTTAATTTTAAACAAGAACAAGAATCAAGAAAAGAGCAAGGTGGTGTTATATTGTGTCACGAGACTGTAATCCAGTGGCTTGCTGTAGCACACTTGCACATGTAGTATAAAGAAAGCCACCTTGCCACATGGAATACCGCAAACATATTTCTCCCTATTTCACATATACCATTTGCAATTGCAGCATATGTCACAAGAATAAGGACAGACTTATGTAAATAACTAAATGCGCAACTATGTTGCTGTAGGCATATGATGCGCGCTGACCTTAAATTATGGCACGAGATCTGAAAGTAAAGAGTGTACTTCAACAAGGCTACTGTTAAGGCCACAGACGATAGTAGCATTGTCGAGGAAGAACAATAAATAAATACACACGCTCAGTTTTGTTTAAGCGTTTGCGTCTAAGACCAGTCAGTCACAGAAATAAATTAGCAACTGTATGTAAATGCAAATATTGACGGACATTAGTGGACCTACGTCTAAGATGACAAAATGCGGCAGATGTCCAACAACAGGTAGCCGAATGAAGTGCCTGTATCCATGCTATTATACGGAGCGAGATAAGGTGAAACCAATTGCTGAATTTATGTTTATTGGACAAACAAGATGAAGCAAATATAATTTAACGGTGGGATAAATATTTGCCTTTTGACAAGAGTTTTCACTTAAGACAAATTAATTTGTTATGCGCTTGTGCATGCATCTTTGATGGCGTAAGCAAACACTCACTTGGTCGAATTCTTCCTGGAAAACGGTTGATGCTAATTTAATGGTGAAAATCATGAAACAGGAATTGAGTGAGAAATTAAGATGTTAAACTCTATTAATTGCAATGGACACTCTTGTTATAGTGTTAATAGATACAGCACAACGGGTAATGATAATTTATTTCTTCATTACCAAAATGCTAAACTTTTAACTAGCAGAGTTATCTGGTAGAGAATCTGATGAACGGGTATAAGTTCATTTGCAAATAATGGGGTAGCGCAAGTGCAAGTGCAGGTAAAGTGTTTGGTGGTAAGGAAAGTCCAGCATGGCAGTTACAAGATTTCATAATTTAACAACATGGATTTCATATAAAAAAAGGGGAAGAAATGACTATAGAACGAACAAATCATCCTTAGATTCTTAAAATGGATAGATATGAGTATGTTGTAAAAAATAATTACCAAAAATTTCAATGAATAATGGAACTAAGAGGAAGGTTTGGGGGAGTTGTACGCTAAATGCTATTTTAAGCTATCATAGGCTGATAAGAAAAACGTGGCTGAGTAGCCCAACACAAAACTATTTGGGCCACGACGCCCATAAAATGAAGTCAATCATATAGTTTTTAATCATTTATTTTAATAAATCTTATAAATGGATTTGTCACAACTATTCACCTGACCATACCATCACCATATCATTACCATAAACCCTAACTAACAGAAAATTCTACCATCAACCAATTTGTAATAATTTAATTTGATAATAATTTAAACGGCACTATATTTAGTTGCTCAAAGTTAAATAACCAAATGTTTATCGCCCTCAACCACCAATTTATAAGCAGCCGCTTACTTTCCCACAATGTCCTGGTAATGATAAAAAAAAAACGAATCCGTTTACGCCCAACTAAACACTTGCTCATATAATAATCGGTTATAGATGGAATAATTAATTAAAAATAATTAAAAACGCTGCCTACGCAATTTCCCAAATGAAATGAATGTCTCTTTACCAACCCTCACGCGTTATCCAGTCTACAGTTTTGCAAAACACGGGTATAAATTTATCGTTCACCAAGTATGGAAACACAGTTTATTCATCCAGTTATACCCAGGATGTCGTTCGTAATAGTGGTCAAAATCATTTTTACAATGATGTTGTTGGCTTTTGGGCAATCAGTCAACTCTGCCGCTGGAGAACACACAAAATTTACATTAATTGACTTCCTGGGCAATATTCAGAGATTACATAATTTCGAGAATATCCTGATTTTGCGAAATCACAACGAAACTATCGCAGAGTCCTTTGCGAGCGACGCTAATGATGGTCTGTCTGATTTTTCTCAAGTTATAATGGAAAATTTACATGTCCCAGTGATTCAACTGACTGAAGAGGTGTCTGACTATCTAAAAAGCAGTATCAGTGATCAGCTCATCACTCTGGTATACATCGAATCAGAGCACACACAAACGCGACTGCTTCAGCGACTTGTTGAGAATATACATCATATGACCACCTCAAAAGTGATGTTCCTGCTCAACTACACGATCAAGGATGATAGTGCATTGTTTGGTATTTTTAAATTCTACTGGGAGAGCAGACTTATAAATGTGATTGCAGTCTACGCTGATTTCTCTGACACTGCAACATTCTTCAGTTACACACCGTTTCCTGAATTCGCAGATGAAACTCGGAAAATTCCCGAAAAAAAAATTATATTTTGTTTGATGGGACTCTTAAGTTACTTATCTCTTATACCATATGGTTCAAATGTCTTCTGGCGTTGATGCCCTTGGCTTCGGCCGTGCCAACTAATTTTGTTGGCAGCAATAATTCAATCCGTTGACAGCGTTCGAGAACACGGTCACAAAATTTTAACTTCAATAACTCGTTTGTTTGGACAGGTGTTTCGAAAGTGGCGGCCTCTTGTTGAAACCTCATATGCTTCTATCCAACCACTTTATCCGAAAAATAATCAGTCATTATTGTTCGGTAGCGATGTTCATAGACTGAAACTACGTTGCCAGAATCGTTGGGGCGTTAATTGACCAATGAGCTTGTCAGCATGAAACCCGCACTAACAGGCAATTTTGAGGGAGAAATGGCATTTTGTGAACGCGAAGACATTTGTTGCTTTTCTTAATATATATTTATGACATATTCTCTTCTACAACCTGTAATATCCATTAATTGGCTGATGATACAATGCTATCGGCTTCCATTAAGTTTGTCAGTCAAAAAGAATGCAATATTCGCTTCATTGGTTCCCGAGATTCAATAATGCGGCTATTCTTTCAAACATCCAAGTCATTCTTGATTAGGGTGATCTAATAGGGTGGAATTTAACCCACACAAATTTCATGCTTGTCCTTTTTCTCAGAAGGTAAGTTAGTAGGTGCAGATTTATCTACTTTTTTCGGAAATATCAGCTATTTTCCAAATTGACGGAAATACACCTGTCTTCATTGAAATGAAACAATTTGCTATACGGTTTCGCCACAGAATGATGACATCTTTTCAATAATAATGGCGGAATACCATCGGGTCCAGTTGAGTCAAGTGTTTTAAATATCTTAGAAACAACCCGTTGTCGGAAATAGATTTTAGACATACCTTTAGATATACTTTAAGTCATTTATTGCTTTGGACCTGTTCATTATGGCGTTTGCCCTGTTTCCGGCTATTTTAACAAGGCTTTCTTCGGAAGGGAAATTAACCTAGCAGCGAAGATAGATCAACAAGAACAAGATCAACAAAGATAGATCAACAAGAGAAACTTTCAATATGAAAGAATCGCCAATGTTACACAAAAATATATTGAAAACATTGTAAGAAAGCTTAAGCATTCAGTCACCTGTTACCATTACAAATGTAGGGAATGCAAATCTTTAACAAGTATAACCCCTTTATTAAACCCTATTAAGCCGACTTACACACTTAAGGTAAAACAGCAATTCATTTTAATGACTTAATACATATCTAGCACTAAACAATTTCATGATTAAATGCATAAAACAATTCCTCCGAAAAGAGATTTCATTTCACAACATGCCCAATGCTTTTGTACGTAGTAAAAAAAAAGTTATCTAAACATCATACCATAACACGATGCACCGAGAAAGAAACAATTTAATTGAATATTGTTCTGGTTTGGTATTTAGATTTCCAGAAAAGTATATTAACCGACAATACCATCGCTGAAGAAGTCCAAAAAAATCCATATCAATCTCATTTCGCAGTCGGCAATGTGCTTATTCACCGATTACGGCGATTGCGAGCGACACCCCCCAAACCTCCAAGTGTAAATAAGTGGCTTCTGTTTATGAAAATGGCAATTCAAATAAAGTTATTAAATGCCCGGGCCCGATGTGCCCGTATGTTAGCCTGCATGAATGCCGCCAATTTCCTTATAGGCCACCAGCAGCGCAACGAAGCTGTCGACCGAGCGATCGGCTTATTCTTGTAAAACATTAAAGTCGTTTGTTGCCAGCTCTAATTTTCGAGCTTGTTGCCAATTGAAAATCGCGCGTTATTCCATATTCCAATTGTTCACGTGATGATAAGGCTGTGGGGGGTACGTGGTACCACACATATAGGATTTGATCTCTCCATACAGACGTCGTCAAATATGTTTTCAGCGCCACAACGATGCGAAATCCATATTAGAAATCTCACTCGCACTTACACTGATATCCAACTGATGGATCTGGTGCAGTACATAGTCGCGCGACACTGAAGTTGTCGTCACCGCTGTCTAAGAGCGAATTAACTTAACGTATCGCATTTTGCTCCTCGAAGAACATGTTTGAAATTTTCTGATGAGAAAAATTGCGCAATGACGTAAAGTATTTTGCACGCTGTGCATTGCCGTGCGGTATTGTCTGTCTGTCTGCCTTGCAGTCTAAGCCCCAACCGAGCTGTTGTCAACGTTGTGTACAAAGAGATAATTGCTCCGGCAACAATTTCTGATGTTTGACTACCCGTGGTGATATCCATTGACTCATTTGCGATGACATGACGAAGACATGACAACGTCGCGACCAATGTGAGCTTTAGTCATTGAGTCATTGGGGGAAACAAAGCGCGATACACATCGCTTAATTGCGAGAAAAATGTCAGAGCGAGCGGCGCATTTTGTGGAATGTGAACTATTGCTTCGCATTATTCAGTTCCCTGAGGAAATTTAATCGTTCATTTTTCTAAACAAACAAAACACAGCTAACTGACATTCTTCTTGTTTTAATGAGCGGTTACCATTTGGGGTGGGTCTGATATTGTTTCCATTAATAGCATTTAGTAATAGTTGCACTTTAGAAGCTAATTGCTCTGATAATTAAAAAGCAAGTTGTATTTTGTGGTGGTGGAAGCTTCTTGATGTTTACTGAAAATCAGTATAATTAAAAATCATATTCCCAGGAAGCAGGAAAGACACAAAACACATACATCAATCGACTTCTTTTTGCAAAGTTAATATATTCATTCTGCTCCTTATTGATTTTGTGTATTATACATATATTTCGACCCCAAATGATTTTTCACGTCAGTAACAACAAAATAAAATTGGAGAGCTCTTTATTTGTCCAACAATCCTTGCATAACTCGAAAGTAATCGTAAATCACTTTGCACAGTTCTTCAGCCAGTCGTTCGCCAGTATTATTCTAGAACATAAGTAATTGAGCGCGAACTTCATTTGTTTCGGTTGGTATAAACTTGTCTATTGCAGAAGAGATTGTAAATCCACTTTTGATCGTTTTCCCGCTACTGTGTTAAAGAAATGTTTAAATTTTTCGGACCTTATCTCTTACAGTGCCCTTTCTGCAGAATAAGGAAAAGAAGTTTTATATTTCCTTATCATAGGAATTCGTAAAAATTAAATGAAAAAATTATCGAAAAATCTTTTTAGATAGCTTTTTTCTAATTCCTTTAAAGCCAATTCTGGAGTCCCACAAGGCATCCACCTTGGCCC
The DNA here is from genome assembly GCA_947095585.1 of Nephrocerus scutellatus. Taxonomy (NCBI): domain Eukaryota; kingdom Metazoa; phylum Arthropoda; class Insecta; order Diptera; family Pipunculidae; genus Nephrocerus; species Nephrocerus scutellatus. Next base: position 3,030,077 of record OX352761.1, on the reverse strand, counting down.
TTTGATATTCATTTTGTCAATTTTAGTATTATGGATTGTATCAAATTTTTCTGACTTAATTTCTTTCCACACCAATTACGTCCTATTACGACTTTTCCATGACAGAGTTTGAGTCGAGTTAAGGTTTCGCCGAATTAAAAACATTGCTGCGATAACTTGTAGCTTTTTCGTGAACAGAGAACAGTTAATTTGACAGGTACGCTGTAGTTTCTTGCAAATTAAATGTTCAACAAACCTAATTCAACCGCTCTAGTTTCGTGGCGTTTTTTGGGTTTAACGAAACTCAACTCTCATTAGCGTTTTCATGCACATAAACCGATCATGTGAATGTAGAATAAATCCAAAATACTACGTCCATCGAAACAGTAAGCAGCCCTGCAGCAATTCTAGCATTAGATTTGCCCTTGTCCAACATACTTTCCCTTCTTTGCATACTTTGAGCAGAAAAATCTGTACGGTCTTAAGTACCCCTTTACAGACACATCCTTCAGCGGCATAGTTCGCAGTTTCGCAGTAAAATCCATTAAAAATGTTATAATTATTGTACGAGTGTATGATAAAAAATTATAAACCACATTGTGACCACTCAATCATCCAGATTACAACCTTACTTTTCTTCGTCTCCTCTTACTTCTTCGTAGAACGCCCACCGTCTTAAGGCGCAGGTTGAATGTCGTTATCGCCTTGTCTGACAGAATGCAAACAGTCGGACAGTCAGTTCGGCAACATCATAATTTAGAAATTTTTTGACATATTATTGCCACAAGTAGTGCGTCTCACTCACACTCACTCAGCTAAGCAAACTTCTGTCTTACCCGCGGCTTGTCATGGCGGCGGTCTTATGTCGGCGAACAACGACCAGCACTGCGATAACACAGAATTGTGTCAACTTCAAATCGCTAATCGTCCGGTGAGGTCTCTAACAGAATTCCTTTGATGCAGGCTCAGATTCGCTCGGAACTACAGCGACCCAACAAGCATTGCTGGCTGGCTGCTGTCTGCGATGGCAACCGCAAGTCGCAACCAACTTGAAACAATGCATTATAATAGATGGATATTCAAAGACATCGAATCGATATCATATTTTAGTTATCTAAATAGGACATTAAGCTGACATTCACACTAAGGTCACCTTCTGATGGTAGTGAGTTTGTGTATTTGTGAGCCTTGGGTGAGCATTCATGCTTAAAGCCATCCACTCGGTAGAGCGCGAATAAACAATGAGTTGTTTTGCTTTATTTTTTACTATATATATTATTGTTGTTTCAGTTGTTGTTGTTATGGTTTCTTTACGACGTCATCGGAATCTATGCTTACAGCATCATGGAACAACTAAACATAATTTCGCCCCATTGCACCAGCACTTTGGCCTTTGTCTCTTTTTATTTTATACAGCAAACATATTCTGTGTTTCAATCCGCAGCATTCGAAATTGCGAGTGACTCGCATTTTCGTATCTGCACTTTGGCATCGACAAGCAGGCAGGCAGGAAAGAAGATAAAATATTTCCAATGGAGCACCCAACGGAGTAGTCTTAAAGAGTCGGAGACATTTTCAATTTCACTGAATGAATTATGCGAGACCTCAAGAGGTTTCTGAACTCCTGTGATAACAACACAACACGAATGGGACAGCGACTTGCCATACAGAGTACTCGTACAGCTGTGCAGAGCGAAGTAAAGCTGGAGTTCGCATTAACCAATACGACACCGAACACACCAGCGACACTTTTTATGGACCGTTACGCACAAGATATAAAACTGATAGATTTACCGGCGACTTATGATGACGTGACTTTAAGCTACTTCCATATGGCATATTATTACTGGTTGAGTTTTCATTTGTAAACCAAAATGCATTTGACTCCTGGCAGGGCTGGAATGTTGTAAGATTTCTTTTCTGTTTAATTTTATACCCTGAGTTATGCACCTAACTTAATATTTAAACTCTACGTGCTACTCCGTAACAGTTATCAGCACCTTGAGCATGACAAAATGCGTATTATAACTCCTGTGTGTCTGTTCGTATGACAATACAAAGAGCCTCATTATATTGTATGCTCTTATTTATGAACGATTATATTTGTTACAAATGCTCTGAATGACACTTTTTTTTGTGTTGAATTATACGTGTGTACGGTTTATCTGGCTATTAAAGCAGCTTTTTTTAATTGCTCGTTCTCCGCGACGTTTGACTTCGTACTTGACACGCCCACTTATTTTTAAATTACATGCCTACCTCCATCTTATTTTTCAGGGAACTCATACCTGAACCTGATGCAAAACTCCACTCCAAAAAGCTAGAAATAATAATTATATCAAAGCGGTATATACATTTTTTTCTCTTTTAAATTTCAAGTATACTATATTATGTTATTCCAAGTCAATGTTCACCTCTTTGATCGGCAATACAATGTATTACTTTATTTTACGTGCACTCGACACCGCTGAAAAGGCAAAACAACCCTCCTGGCGGATAGCTATAAATTTCAAGATTTGCTATAGCGATAAGGCGGCTTGTTTGACACCCCGGTAATGGAATCATTACAATTTATTGAGAAGAACTAATACTGCTATGTAGCGCCGACAGTGGACGCTGGTAGGTTGGAAAAAATATTGCAAGAAGAGCAATAAATAGAATCAACCTTTTAAACGACGAATTTATCTCTCTGGAGTGGTTATTTGGTCATTGGAATTTTGTACTTTTATTACGGTTGTTGTGTTTTCCCCCCAAATACACGTTTAAGACAAAGTTGCAACAAAGTGTGGCTATCCAGTGCCATTAATTGCGAATGTTGAGGCATAATTTACTGATAATTACTTAAGAAACTACAATTATATATACATAAAGACAAATGCTACTTGCAATGTTACTTTTGGTAGACTTTTTTACATTAATCTCCTTCATATTTAGCTATTTGCAAAAAAAAAAAAAAAAAACTACCTGATGGTAAATAACTAGATTTGTTGAATTTAAACACTCAAGCAACACGAACATATATATGCTTTCAAGGAACCTTGCCAACGCAACCCGAAATTCTGCCTGAATGTCTACTAGTGACTACTAGCAGCCGAATTGTTAAACTGACGCGGTTGTTATTCCCTACATCTAATTCATCAAATAACTACTGCAAATAATTCTGAATACGAAACATTTATTTAAATAAAATGTCTATATCATAATGAAACCCTTTCCAGAAGTGTTCTGCAATAGAAAATGCCACCCAGAAATGGTTACGTTATAGGCTAATGAAATAAGTGATTACTTCTAGCTCATATCTAAAGAATTAATCCACATTCTGAAATCGTCATTAGGAGAGATTTCAATATACATAATTCTTGTTGGATTCGCCATTCTGGCCTGACAACTCCACAAGGGATGATGGTCGCTGAGCTATTTGGTAAAACAATCTCACTCGGGTTTTGAATGAGCCAACTGGAATACCCAACATGGTATGTAAGCCATCACGCTAGCACCCTTGACGTGTTTCTTCACTCAACCTAATAAAAACAAACGCCTATCTAATAGATTATGTTAGATTACAATGCAGAGGGGAAGAGACTATTGGGTTGCAATTTTCATGAAATTATGTACGATACGGGAACTAGAATCAATAATTTCTGGTATATTTATTCCAAAGCATTTATCATTACATTTGACAGCGTATAAACAATAATGTCATGGGTTTCAATAGATTTCGGACATTGCTATCAATTCTTCTCGCATGTTTCTTGTAAACACTTCATCCCATAAGCTTATTTTTTGACAAAATCATAAAACGACGGCTTCAATTTATATAGAAATAGAGACACAATAGACATAATTTATCAATAGAAATCATTCCAGTCAAAAAGTTTAACCACTTAAAGTAGAAACTAATTATTGATGACAAGTTTCTGGATAATTAAAAAGCAATCAGAAGGTTTCCGGTTTATCATAGTCTTATCAACATTTATAATCCCTTGATATTTAGAAAAATGTATGAATACAAAGTAAGTAAATTCGAGTAAGAAATTCTTCTTCAACGAATCTAGAAAAACTGTCGGCTAGTCAACACAGTTAAGTCATGGCGTCGGCCGGTGTTTTTTCGCTTCTATTAGTCAGTTTATTCGAGCTCGTCACATCAGCGACTGATGTAAGCGATTCTCAGATTGTCCTTCTAGTCAATGGCATCTACCAACAGAAACAATTTCGAAGTATTTTATTTCTCAGTAACAGCTTTTCATCCTCTGAGACAAATGATTTACACGACAATATACTGCGAGATTTAACGACAAAGCCTGGCGTACCGATTATTGTGCTAACACAGGAAACTTCTTTCTTCTTACGGGAAAAATTTAATAGTAATCTGTTGACCATTGTTAGTCTACAGGACTCAGCAGCAGCAACCGATTTCTCGAACTCATCACTTCTGTCCGCGCTTGTAAGAAATCTACGTAGCATTGCCCAAACCAGGATAGTGTTTCTTCTGGGTAGTGTTTCCTCTACAACTGAAAACGTAGCAACTAAATACCTCAGCATCCTATTCGAATTCTGCTTACGAAATAAAATGATCAATGTGCTGGCTGTGCTGCGGGACTTCACGGACACACAGCAATACTACACATTTAGTCTGTTCCCGGAACAAAAAATAGAAACTCATTATATGGCCGAAAACCCCAAGTACTTTCCGGACCGTTTAGCCGACATGAAAGGATTTCCAATTCGTTTGGTGGTTGACCAGGTAGAACCAAAAAGTTTCCTGTATTACAATGACCAGCAAGAGCTACAACTGGGCGGCAACGTCGGCAACTTGTTCAACGTTTTCGCCAAGAAGCATAACGCTAGCATCGTTTATCCGCTGCCAATAAAACTCGGCGAATCCCAGTTTATCGACGACTTGGTTGTCTTCCTTGCGAACGAGACAGCCGATTTGCTAGTGTCACTTATCTACGTGAGTGAAGGAGACACGATAAAGTTTACAAACGCCTACGATTTCTCCGACTGGTGCTTAATGGTGCCGTGCGAAGCAGACATGCCCAGCTATCTGTACTATGTGTCGGTTTTTGATGTGTCTACGATGATCCTTATTTTGGTCAATTTGATTATATTCTCGCTCAGTTTTGAGCTGATTGCAGTCGTCCAGCGAAGGCATTGCTTCCGTTACTTGCAGTTTTTGTTCAACGAGGATTGTTTTCGTGGTTTCCTTGGGCAGCCTTTTCATGGCACAGGCTCTCCATCATCTGCTGCATTAAAAATCATCTACATGCTGATTTGCATCAAGGGTCTCATTATAAGTACAACTTTCACCGGCTACCTGCAGACATTCTACACTCATGCTCCAACAGAGGCGCCCCTCAACTCCTTTGATGATGTGAAACATTCTGGCCTGAAAGTGATCATATATCGTGAATCGTTGGACCATTTTCCTAGTTACGACGATATACATCGACTATTGCCTATATTCCAAATTGTTAACGACTTTGACGTATTTTTAAACCTCAGAGACTCCTTGGATACCACATACGCTTATCCAGTGACCAATGCTAAGTGGATTATTTACGATCAGCAGCAAAAGTTCTTCTCTAAGCCGATATTTCGTTATACAAATTTATGCTTTGCACGCAGCGTTCCGATGTTTTTGGCAACGCACGAGAATTCCTTCTATAACGACATTTTGAATCGAGCTCTGGCACAAGTCAATCAAGCTGGTCTGGTCAGCCAATGGAAGTTTGCCTCATTTCTGCAATTGGTGCGTAATGGAAAAGTTAAATTGGTCGACTTAAGCAAGTACAAGGAATTCGAGCCGATGAAGTTGGCTAATTTGTATTTGGTTTTTATCCTTTTTGCCATTGCCGTGGCAATCGATTGTTGTTATTTCATCATAGAGTTATATCTGGCCGATCGTCTGAAGTTTCGCCAATGGATTCAAAGAAGATTGTCCAGAAACCGAATACCATGGCTGCAATAATATTGGTGGCTGAGTAATTGCAAAAAAACTTAAGTCGTCAACTCATATAGCTGCACGAATAAAGAGTAGAGTGGCAAATGCTTCTCAATATACCTATATGTTTTCAATTATTACAGTTTATATCCTTCATGCAATTATGAAAGAAGCATGAAGTTTTGGAAAAAATTTATTTGTTGCTTAAATGTTACACACTAACTTACTAATTTACTTAACGTTCAATAAAATTAGAGTTTCAAAAAATCACCAAATTGAAAAGTTTTGCGGTATTTTTTTTGTTTTCTGGTCCAAGGCCTAGCTTCTCGTGACCATTTGTATATATATTTTTTCACACAAACGGAAGGAAGCTACAATTTAATGCCGAATCCAAACGGCGAATTAAGAGGCTTTCCGTGGCAAGTTATTACTCTCGGAACGTTTGTCAGACATTCGCGAGTGCTGGGACACCGTGAAAAATGCTTTTGGTGTCCTGCGATTCGAACCACGAAACTCTTGCTTAAAATAGCCATGAGCTTATCCACTAAACCACGAATCAAAACATGATGACCCATACAATCTAACCCCGAAAAATTACATGGTTTGTTCTAACTCCTGACTGAGGTTCCTCAGATGTAACAAATTTTATCAGTTGCGCTTGTTACCACAGACAATATTTCACTTTTCTAAGGCCAAGTCTGGTACAAAAACTTTAAAGCGTCCAGCTTAGCATAGTCGTAAAATAAACCATAAGACACTGTCAAGAAGCTGTACATTTATGTAATTTCATATAGCTTCAAGCCATTTTTATTACGCTTACGAAATTAAGAAAATGCTAATCAAACTTCTTCAGATTTCATAAGATTCTTTTTAAGCTGCACGCTGAATGCGACCTATGTAGATTACTCGCCTTGTCCTGTTTTTATGTATTGTATGTATGTATTTGCCAGTTTCAATGCAAAAATCTTGCAATATTGTGATACAAATTGTGTGGCTATTAATAAGGATGTTATATTTCGCTCGTAATTATATGTTTTGTTTAATGTAGTTAAAACAATTACCAGTAAATAATTATATAAAAGCATTGAAAGAAACCAGTGAATTCTTTCAATAATGAATGAAGGAGCATACTGAATGCATGCACAGTAAAGTTGATTCTTGATCTGAACTATTACAAATACCTAATCATTTCCACTCCTTTTTAGCTTTAGCGCTCACGCTGTACCCATTACGCGTAGTCAAGATATAAAAAACAGGCTTTAATGAGAATTGATATGAAGTTTTTATGCAACGATACACAGTTGAGACAAGAAGTTTCCTAAAAAGCTAATTTCTATCCTACCAACCTAACTATCTCAGATCTATTTTCTGCCCTCCTACAACGGGAAGTCTTTTTATTACAATTTTAATTGCATATTGAATGAACCATCAAGACATCACGAAACATATGCCCATCGATTAAAATTATTGTCTAATTTGATGCATTGATGCACAAAGGCTGCACACGCAACAACATTAGCAGCTGGCTACTACCGAGACGCATATCGGTTATTAAGGTAATTTACAAATTACCAATTTCCATGACATTATGGACCCATCATCGTCATCATCATCATCACTGCATCTTCAGTTCCCTCAATTTCTCTCTACGCCGCTGTACATGGTCTATGCGTATGTTCGGCGAACGTCAACCACAACAGCAGCAGCCCATTCCTTTGCTCAATATGGCATTAAACTTAGCGCACATTTTATTAGAGGTTAACTGAGGAATTTATCTTTCTTTCTGCCAAGTATTTGCATTCATGTTCCTAATTTGTTATTTTATTAAGTCCGATAGATGAAAAGAGAGACGCACTTCTGAAATTCGCACTGAGCCGTAGGAGAAATTCTTCGCGTTGGCGTGCTACAATTTTGTTGGTATAACTAATATAAAAAAAAACCCTGTTTTCGTAGTAAAATACATCGATAAAATGCAATGACTTAGCAATCTGCCAGCTCTAACAGCCGTTGTCAGCTGAGAGCCACTGTCCACCGTAGAAAGACCATCAAGGAGTAATTTTAGTAAGATTTTCCTCCGCTCCGGAGAAGTATTGCTGCTACTGCTGACGATAAACTCATTGAGTTGTCTTATATGTGTGTCTCAGTGGGATTAACGTATCTATGTGTTCATATCATATAAGGTTCTGACCTTTCATGTCCGGAAACCATTTAGCCAAACAACCCACTACCAATAAGCCAAGCCAATTACACCTCAATAAACTTTCCTCTAATAATTTTGAGGTAGCGGTTGTATTGCAGCACGCGTCGCTTGTTGATGACTTCACTACAAAAGCAAAAGTGTCTGGTCTTGAGCTGCATCTATATGCTTGTGTGCTTCAGTCCATGTGTAAGCATTGAGCTTAAAGATTAAAGAGAATACCCGATGTGAGATACAGGATTTATTGTTTGTCAGTTGACTGGTGGCGATTGCAATTGTAACTTCAGCTTTTTCCTCTTTTTATCTCCTTTTCTTTAACTGGCATTTGACGAATTTGCAAAATCTACTCAAAGACCTTATAAGACGATAGCAATGTTCGAGTATGAGGTGGAACAGGCTTAGAGATATGCGTGAGTGAATGACAAGCTAGTTGGCCAGGCTATATTGAAATCATTTAGACCGGAGTAGCTGTTTTGTCATTCGAATTTTTTAAAGGCTAGCAAAGGAAGAGCTTAATTCTATGTTATTCTATGCTATACAGGTTTATATACATATTATATGCTATAAGAAAATACATTCAAACTATAATTTTTAACAAGAAGATTTATCTTCCATAGAAAGAATTTAATTTTACTTAAGTCCTGTGACCCGCTCAGGGTAGTAAAATATAGTATACCTGTATAACGTGCTTCGTTATGGTAGTGTCATATATTCGATGCCTAAGCCAATCCACGTATGGCATTGAACAATTATGGCAAAAGATTCAAGGCCTGTTCTTTGACAGAGCTGTTCATTCGATTCCATTCGGCCAGAAAATCCCAAAAATTTTACTTAAAGAGCGATTCACAAATGTTTGCATATTTTTTGTATTATTATCGCTTACCTTCCAAGTACTGCGACCATATATAAGTGCGGACTTTACTTTTAGCGGACCAGCGTTAATTTCCTTGTTATACTAATAGTATTTCAGAGGCTTATAGCATCATATTCAGCCCCTCCTTTCCTGATAAAATACTCCTAAGGTAAAGGAAAATCTCAAAACCGATTGTCCATTAACGTCTATTTGCGCATGAGTTACTTGCATGGCTAAATATCTTAAAGTTTTCGAGTTGTATTGAGTATTATAGTACCATTTATAATTGCCAACATTTTAACCTTAAAAACGTAGTAAATGAAAACTTTTCACCTCAAAAAATGTATACCAATTCTGTTTTCTGTATTTTTTTTTAGATTACGCCGACTCAAATCGCTTTTAAGTTTCGTGGCTGTAATGTTGATTAAATCCAAATGACATAAATGGACTTAAATCTCTTGCCATTAAGCCGTACACTCTTCTGTTAATTGCTGTTATAATTATGTAAAATATGCGGAACCCCTTAGTCACGCGTTGCAGTCAATAAAACCACCTCCTTCGTTGCATGAGCAATATGGCTTCACAAATTACCACATCAGATGAAGTTGGCACGATGAACTCGCATCATACGATGAACATCGCGAATTAAGTTTGCTATGTAACTCCAGTAATGCCTCAGCGCAAAATGCTTAAGATTCCTTTGCGTTTTAATCGTTGATAACGATGATGCGAAAACAACATCTGCCATGACGGATGTGGTATTTCAAAAATTATGCAAAAGTCACTTATATTGTTTTCGATGTGCATTGCGCGGCTGGCTAATCTCTCCTTAAATTTCGCCCTCAACTTTTGAGTACTGATCCGATGAGTCTGTCTATCTACATAATTACAGATGAGAATCCATCCATTTGCAAAGAGTTAGCTAGTTGGTGCCTAATGTCAAGTTACAGCGACTTCGTCGCAAAATGCACAGCACACGAATTTTCACTTTTCACAGCAGGGAAACAGGAAGATTTGTTTTTAATTTATTACTGCCGCGTTAGTGAGTTAGTGAAGTGCAATATTGTGGCCATTAGTGTACTGCGCAACGTATTCAAATATGACAATCATAATCGGGGTCGGGGGGCACTCAAACAAATTTTTGTAAAAATTTGGAAGTGATTGGAAGCATTATTTCATTTTCATAATACAGACTTCGAAATTAATTGTGTTTGCATGACAGACTGGAAAACAAGAATCTACAGAAGTCTTACGATCTTCACTGTTTACTCAAACACACATACTTCCTTCTTCGTCATTGCTCTACAAAATAAATTGGTAAATTACTCGATTGGTTTCCGCACAAACTTTGCGTTACAGAATAAATCACTTCTTCTTACCGCAGTAAATCAAGACAGATCTAACGTTTTATTAACTTATATTTACTTTTATATTTTTCCCATCAAAACAAACCGCCAGAGCATCAATATGTGTGGAAGCCGTCTTTAGAGATGTTTAATCCGCAATTGCTGATAACGTATATACTTATGGACAGGTGATAAAGTGTTGGTGGGAAAATTAGGAATACCACCCAAAGCAATGGGAATCACTTAAAAATCAGTCAACATAAAATTTATTGAAATCGAATAAAAATGGCAACAACCAACAAAGCGGCTGTGCGGTGAAACTTGGTACGTGGGCGTGCGGCACCAATTTCTTTTCAATTCTAGATTTCTTTGTCAGAATGCCGGCAGTGCACTTAATTTAATTGATACATAAAAAGGCATACAACGTAATTAGTAAGACATCCGCTGTGGCAAAATCTTAATTTAGTGTCGCTTCCCGATGGGCACCATCATGTAGTATGCTCTTTTAGTTCGTTTAGTTATTTTAGTTATTTTAGTTCTTTTAGTTCTTTTAGTTCTTTTAGTTCTTTTAGTTCTTTTAGTTCTTTTAGTTCTTTTAGTTCTTTTAGTTCTTTTAGTTCTTTTAGTTCTTATAGTTCTTTTAGTTCTTTTAGTTCTTTTAGTTCTTTTAGTTCTTTTAGTTCTTTTAGTTCTTTTAGTTCTTTTAGTTCTTTTAGTTCTTTTAGTTCTTTTAGTTCTTTTAGTTCTTTTAGTTCTTTTAGTTCTTTTAGTTCTTTTAGTTCTTTTAGTTCTTTTAGTTCTTTTAGTTCTTTTAGTTCTTTTAGTTCTTTTAGTTCTTTTAGTTCTTTTAGTTCTTTTAGTTCTTTTAGTTCTTTTAGTTCTTTTAGTTCTTTTAGTTCTTTTAGTTCTTTTAGTTCTTTTAGTTCTTTTAGTTCTTTTAGTTCTTTTAGTTCTTTTAGTTCTTTTAGTTCTTTTAGTTCTTTTAGTTCTTTTAGTTCTTTTAGTTCTTTTAGTTCTTTTAGTTCTTTTATTAGAAAAGGGATTTAAAAAGTGTTTGTTCTGAATAGAGAGCACAAGATTTTGTTCCTTTACGAGAAACGATCCTTCTCTTACGTCGTTACGATTTATTTTTTATGAACTTTGAAAATCGATAAGTTTTTATTAATTATTGGACAAACACAGAATGATAAACATATAATTACTTAGCCCACAATACTATCTCCTACTCGCCATCAAAAAGTGTTAATGCATGCCACAGGTTATGACGGCCCAGAACTCAGAACATAACGTTCTTCTTCGCCAGAAGGATTCGGTACTTCAAGGTAACTCCAAGCTGATGTGTAATTTGTGAAACTTATTTGACACCAATAAATCTCAGACAGTTAACATGCAATATGGAATTTTTCCCATCTTTTGATGTTCCATCTCGCACGCAGAATATTCTGTCTGCTGATCGCTAAATATTCGAGTCGATCCAAGTGCTGGGTTGTTGCTTGGTGCTTGTGCCAAGTTAACCATGACTTTGACACATCAACCTACGGCAACATAAAACACGCACGCATATGCATCCTCCATTAGCATGAGCCGCTGCCGACCAACACCATCCGATCACCGTTTTATACCAACGCTCGACCTTTTGGTTGCCTCGATCTTCCAAGTTCGGAGCAGCATCGCTACGTGTCGGTAATAGATTTGTCGAATGTTGGCGAAAAGCGTGAGCTTATCGATTTGCCAGCAAATTCACCATATAACTGTTAAGATGATATAATGTGTATAAATTTTCATCCAAGATTTTTCAGTTTTTTGTTGTTGTTGTTATTTTTACTTCTGCACTTTTTCATGATTCTATTGAATTCTCGAAAATTCATCAATTTATGCGGCAGAATGTAATTATGCAGGAACACATGTTTTGGCGAAGTGAACATGTGTACTTGTTTTTTGTTCGTTAGCAGTTATTGTTGTATTGCTTTTTTGTTGATCTTGGGGTTTTTTTTTATTTTAGTCGTGAATCAAAGAAATGCATTACAATGCCAGTGGATGTAAATTACTCGTATATGGGAACCACTACTGAGTCCTGCAATAGTGGTCGGGCAGATGACTTATTGTTAATGCACTGAGCATCCGGAACGTTTGACTTTTTAGGAACATTTTCTCACACGTTTCTTGATTATTTCGTATACTGCTTGAATATGTTGGTAGCGAAGACACGCTGGAATGATAAGTGGTAAATTATGCACTTGTGCACTTATGTGACCCATGACCTATGAAAAAGTGTCAGTTGAGGGAATGTGTGGTGACTTCGAATCAAGCTGATTGCAGAGTTATTGAAACTGACACTGAGAATTTACATGTTGATGCAATTTTTGATCTTTAGTTGTGATTCTTTTCACTACAAACACAGACGAAACTGACTGTACCACCTATAGCAATGAGACTTCGACTCAAGTTAAAGATTGCGCAATCCATAACAGATTCAAGTCATTAACGTAGCGAAAATATTTTTTTTTTAAATACTAGTTTTGTGGTTTAATCTTAGGATGGATTTGGGATGTTCTCGGCATAACGTAAGGACGAAAATTCTGATTTCTCCAAAAATGATTTTTAGTACAAAGCGGAAACTGCCATACTAACTTATTACAGGAACCTCTGATGTATCGGTTTTGTAGTTCACTTATTACCACGGATAATTTGACACTATTTGTCATATCTATTTGTCTATATGTCAATGCTGTTTGGTACGTTCCATACACATTGACCATTTAGATTCACTTTTCAAATTATTCTTTTTTTCGATACTGATCGCTTTTCGCAGCAGTGAATATATTTAAATCCAAAAAACTAACTTGCCCTCCGTAGCTTTCCAGTTTTTATGTTTTATATAACCTAGCTGATCCCGGGTTCTCCGCTACCATCACAATCCCCGCCTTCCTCTTACACCACGGCAGCTGATATTAAAATTTTACATTTTCATCTTTAGGGATAGCCTATAATCAAGAAATACGGCCAAACTAACTTCTCAACACTTTGCTTGTGTAAAATATAAAATAACTAATAACCAAGCAAATGACAAATGATACGTCCAGTGGTTTAGGCGTGATGAGGTATATATGTACTACCAAATTTACAATAATATCTCGAATCCAACATAACCTATGGATTCGATTCAATATGTCTTATAGTTTAGTCGTGATTAGTTAACAAAAATATGTACCAACAGACCAAACCACATTTTCGTAAATATCTCCACTTCAGCGTTACCTACCGTGTTCAAAAAAGGACGAAATTAACGGAATATCAAACGAACATTTGGAGTGGATATGACTTCGATGCGTCCAGTAGCTTAGGCGTGAAGACGTCTATTTGGGGTCATGACATCTTGATTCCAGCTCAAGCTACCGGGTCCAAAATAAACATAAACTTATTGGTGCACCAAACGAACATTTGGTGTGAAAGTAACTCTGTCTTTCTGTTACCTTTTCACGGCTAAAAGACTGGACCGATTTGGGTTATTTTTCTTTTAAAATGTTCGTAATAGTCCGGGAGTAGGGCGAGTAGGTGGGGATGGGACTCAATGGTGTGCGGTTGTTTCAGTGGGGGAACGATCTGATTGGTTGGGTCAGTAGGGTGTGATGAGCAGCCAGACAATGCCTGTTATTATATGTTATGTTATATAAAACACTAAATGGTGTCTTTGGTGTGGGGATCGGCGTGTCCTGGGTAGCGCCGAGGCTAACAACTAGTTTATATATATATATATTTCTAAACGATTTTATTCACAGTTCATTAAGCACATTGAAATATACATATTTGGAAAGTTTGGAAATACTTTGTGGAAAGACATCATCCACATTGGCGCTACAAAGCATCTGCAAAACACTGTTCAGTATCCTGTTTCACAATTTCCGTATACGTCAAGGAAATAAAAATATATTCAAGCCAAGCAATAAAATTTGATTGGTCAAATAAAAATCCCTTATGCTAGCGATGAGAGCAACATGCGCTCACGATTTTACGCACGGACTTTTGGGCTGTTTTGACTGTGGACACATTCCCTGCATAAGAAATTTACATAATATCCGTTTGTCTTGTGTGTGAGCTGATATTTGCAGCACATGTGTTGAAAGGAAAAAACATCTGGGACGACATCATCGACAACGGTCAGCATGTAATTTAAAATCCATAATGATGCAAAGTCTGGGCAGCACAGATACGCAACAAATCTTCAGGTACACATACATAAATGTGAGCGTTATAAGGTTGCAAATTTAACTCATGTCGAAATATTTGGAAAATACAATTTCTTTGTTCGTTGTTTTGTGAGTAACAATAAATGTTGTCAGTTCTTACTCACAGTGGCATGCCTTTGGCAGCCTCCTCCTCATCGTCAACATCATAGTTCTTGGCAGAACGATCTTTTTTAGATGAGATTTTTTTTGGAAAAAATTGGTTGTTTTGAAGGAAATTTTCAAAACCTTTTTGGAACATGGTAAATATTGGAGCATACGACAAATGCTACAACTGTCACAACGTTATATGTTTTTTAAAAGAATGTTTCTTTAATTTTAAATTTTACAATTTCTAGAATAAGTAAATTATTAACATTTCAAGCGAGCCACCATTAGTGCAGTTTTAAGTGACCACAATTTGTTGCCTAATTGCCATCGTGCTTTATAAAAATTTAGCTTTAACCTAAATTTTGGTAAGAAAGAAAAAACTATTTCCGTAGAATTTGTTTTTGGAAACATATTTCTTTAAATTTGAGGATATCTTGAGGGAATCTTAAGGGAATTTAAAAGGGGTATTTAGAAATGTTTTGGGGGTTTTGTATTTTCTTTTGGTTAAAACGTGGAAAGAAATTAAATATAAATTTGTACACCCATCAATTTGGCTTATTCGATGTGAAATTGCTGCTCAACAGCCATTCAGCATAATCTTGACACTACCAATTTTTCTTCCTCAACAGTTTTTTTCATCTTAGTTTTTCTTGTTGTTGTTTTATTTAGATTTTTTGTATTTTACTGATCATAAAATCAATCAAGACGTGAGATTCGTCGATTTATTTCACATTTATTTGCATCATTCTGCATATATTGCCACTTTTGCGACATGTGCATACGAGTCTACGAAACCCGGCCGCCACAAGCCCCTCAGGAGGAACACATTTCGTGTCATTTCGCATGATTTGTGATGCACTTTTGTCTCTCCACTGCGACTGGATATTCTCACGTCGTACGTAGTACGAGATTGCGATTATGTAGATATCTTCCTCACTTCTGACTGAAGACGAGTAAGTGAGCAGAGATGTTCTTCGATATTTTAATACTCATCTTCTTCGCTCATATGTAACATCAGTAACTCCTCCACATTCCTGAAATCCATCCTGAGTTCATTTGAAATGGAGATGAATTTTGAGATGATTTTCGAGGTTTTTTTTTGTAGCAGTTGTTTTATGTTTGTGTCCTTCTGCCTGTGTTGATTGTTGTCATTTCATTTGATTTCTGGAAGTTGTCAGACTTGGTGTACCATGAGGGTTTGTTGACTGTATGGTTGGTTGGTTCATTGTTGTTGGTAGGTGCAGGTGTTAGATAAATGTCTAAATGGTGCAAAATCGTGAATTGAAATTTGTACGTAACAAGACGCGGTGTCGCAGTTCGGGATATGTAGGTGTACTTAGGTAGATTGGTAGGATGCTATGTGAGTTGTAAACGAGCCCGATGAGCATACTCTGGGTTACTTCCTTTCACATTGATAATTTCAATTCGTTTTCTTTTTTGATATTTATGCATTTTCGTGCATGTAGATGAGTTTGGGTTTTGCATAATTTCTTGTTTACCTTCTTGCTGTATTCATTTGTTGTGAAAAATTTCGAATTATTTGTGGTAGTTGCTGATACAACTATTCGGTAGCACACAAAATAATTGTAATCTTACTTAACATCAACAGAAGCAGTAATTAGAGAATTAAAAATAAAATGGAAGTTAGTTATACATTTTCTTCCGCATGATTTTGCCTTTATTTTGTCAGAGTAATGAAGATGATCAGACGGATATAAACAGAACCCAGGTGCGGATAATAATAACCCCACATCGCATCCTCAGTGCACCTGGTGTACGTAACTTTATCTCTTCATTTGCATTTAATTGTCTATATTGCAGATAGCGTCAGTGTTGTAAACCAGTTGACAGGGAACTACGTCTACGCCGATATATGCGCTGGCCAAGAACAACAAAGATAAGGATTTCAAAATCCACCGCCTACTTTCCAGCGTTTCCGGTATTCTAATAAGTTCTTCATAACTTTCTAGGCATCTTCCAAGTGTATAATACATCTAATACTGCCTTTGTAATTATCAATGAAACAACATTGATAACATATCGCTCTTTTATATTTATAGCAGCTCATATACCAACGCAGTTGGTTGAATGCAGTTTAAGGTGTTTTTTTAACTTAGAAATACTGACCTGAATGTAGATTCTGAAATGCTTTTTTATTTCTACGTTAACTTTATATTTATATATATTTAAACTGTTAGTTTTAATCTACAATGTTGAAATTCACAAAACGAAAAATGTTCGTAAAAATGTCTAATCAACTTAAACAGGGCTTCACTGGTCACAGCTAATTTTAGTTAACATTACATTGAAACAAGATACACCGTACATCAGAGCTTTCTTTGGCGGATTATTTGCCAATGATCGTTACACTTAAATCGTTCCACAATATCGTTACTTTAACAGTCTTCCATTTGACGTCCGCATTTACACACTTCTTATAGGTTTGTCGTGACCGCAGTTGAGAAATTTTCGCTTATTCTCCGGTTAGACGGAAACAACATAGCAAATCCAAACCAATGCAAAGTTCGTGTAATTTTTTAACCATTGCCATTGCTGTTGAAGTTGTTCCTTTATAAGGCTCAGCAACTGAGATAATTCGTCAGGACTCTAGACGCGGCTAAAGACTAATGGTTCGGGTACATCGACTTGGTGGTAACAAACGAGGTTAACTTACTTAGATAATTCCCGCAAAGTACACATTAACTTTACTACTGCCACATACCGCCATACGACACATACCGCAACACAAATACACACACACATGGGCAAATATATTATGATCGCTCGCAAAAGGAATGCTCACGTTTTGTTGTTACATTAATTCGAGTACTCGTGTAATAGTAAACCGCAGACTGCACAACAGGTGCCGTGCCATTTGATCGTTCCTGTTATGCTTGGGTTGAACGACGAGACTTCCTGAACTTCCTGTGATTTATGACAGAAATCGAAATTTGGTGCGTGATTTCGTTGCTTGTCGTCGTCGTCGTGTCGCACTATGCCGCCATGATCTGCCGTCTTGTTGTAGTCAGTTGCAGTGTAGAAGAATCATCCAATAATTTATGACTTATTGAGCAAATATCCATGTTCCGTATAATCAAAAAAATCACAAGAAATTTAGATAAATAGCAGAACATTTTTTTAGGAATTTTTTCGTGAACATTTAGCGAAACTTTTGCTATTCGTATTAGTATTCGTGGAAATCCAAATGTGAATCGTAATAATTCAGGTTTTTGTCTTAAGTTTTCCGTTTAAGTCAAATTGTATGTGTATATATATAAATATATACTTTTTTGGGATTCTACTACAACAAATCTAACCAGTCATTGGTAGCGAACTATTTTTCCATATCTGCAAATAGCAAATAGAATAGCAAATAATTGCACAAGGAATTTATTTCTCATTTTTATGTTTGGAGCCCACACATTGCGCAAACCAAAGGCACACCATCTGCTCGGCAGCATAATAAACCTTACCGAAAATAAAATCTAAAACATAAATCAAAAGCAGGCCAAACTGTGCGAAGCCAACCAATCCACCATCCCACCAGTGCAATTGGTTTTTGAATAAATTAAATGAACGTTTTTCACTATTTGGAAGGGTCAAACCTCTAGCCCATTATCCTATGAAAGAGATCAAGACGTTCAGTCGGTGGATCCCTCAGTCAAAGTCCCATGAAACAATAAATAAAATTGCTTTAGCTTGTATCCCAAAACAATTTGCAGAAATCCACTAAACGTAGTTTACCATTTCATCCTCATACTGAGGGTCCGGTCTATGAACTTTTGATCCGTTTAGTGTTTGCATACAAAAAGCAATTGTGTCTCATATATCTAATATCAATACTTACTCAATACAAGCATTTTAATAAATACTCGAACGATCGATTGATCTCGAATGTTTATTGGTTTGATTGAATTATTCTTATAATTAACAAAGATAATGCTTAGCATCATACATTGGTAATAGCATCATACATTGATAATAATAATATTCGGCGGAACAGACCATTGCGGTCCAAGGCTTAGCTCATAGCGACCATTTGTGTTGAGCATGTATATTTTTGTACACAAATGGAAGCATCATACATTGGCTTGCAAAAAAATAAAAGTCATTGGTACTCATAGTGATGATAACTAAAGTACTAACAACTTATTTCATTAAATGGAATAAAATTGAAGGACATCGCCCGAATGCATTTTAGCTAATATTATAGGTCGAAGAAGCCCACTAGAGTGACAACAAACACTACTGAAAAATGCAGCAAGCAAACATTTTCCAAACTCATAAAATTTAAATTGTTTACGTAAATTCTTTATCGGAGATATAGTTGTGATGTGTGCAAAGTTTGAATCAAATAGGGTTAGCTTTGAAAAAAAAAATCTGGGAATTC
Source organism: Nephrocerus scutellatus (assembly GCA_947095585.1). Lineage (NCBI taxonomy): Eukaryota > Metazoa > Arthropoda > Insecta > Diptera > Pipunculidae > Nephrocerus > Nephrocerus scutellatus. Next base: position 3,011,034 of record OX352761.1, on the reverse strand, counting down.
TGGGACTCACGACAATTGATGTGTAAACATGTTAGCTTATATGCAAAATAATTTTGATAACGACCCCACTCAAAGCCGCCTCAAGACCACTTTAAAACTCACTCAAGACCGCCTCAAAATTCTCTTAAAACCCTTTCTTAACTTCTCAAGAGCCCACTCAAAGCCGCCTCAAGACCCTTTCAGGACCATCTCAAGATCCTCCCAAGACCATCACAAAACCCCCTTAAGACGGCCTCGAGGCCCCTCAAGACCCCACTCAAACGCCATCAGGACCCACTCAACATCCTCAGTACCCCTCTAAAAACGTCTATAAGACCCCCTTATGCTTAAGCTTATGACCCCCTTAAGATCTCCACAACACTTTACTCAAAACCCTCTTAAAAACCCTTGTCAAGACACACAAAGACACCCTGACCCTGACCCTGACCCTAATAATGTTGGCGAGTGATCATTGCGAGTTATTTGACGTTTTAATAAAGTTATTAAAAAATTGCCGTTGTCGTTCAAATCTTGGGTGGGGGGGTTGGTTGGTTGTTTTGGGGGTAACTTGAGAGTGTCTTGAGGGTGTCTTTGTGTGTCTTGACAGAGGTTTTTGAGAGGGTCTCGAGTAAAGTGCTGTGGGGAGTAATATGGAATCTATTAAAACTGAAAATTACAACAAAAAGCAAGAATTGTGCAAGAGGAGCTGACAAGAGTCAGTATTGCTACAACAGTTGAACTTTTGGTGCCTCATGTACCTTATGCTTAAAAAGCGCTTGTTGGATTGATAACCAAATGATTGAGCCTATGATTTCTACTTCCCTTTTTAATAAATAATAATAATATTCATGGCGACAGACCATTGCGGTCCAAGGCCTAGCTTCTCGCAACCTATTTGAACGGAGAATTGAGAAGCTTTCCGTGAAAAGTTATTACTCTCGGACGTTTGTCAGAATTCGCGATAGGTTTGACACCGTGAAAAATAAATTTGGTGTTACTGGGATTTGAACCACGAACTTCCTGCTCAGAAGCAATGCTCTTATCTACTGAGCTACGGCACCCACTCTATTTTTTAAAGAGTAGTAAGAAGGTACTTGCAGACTAAAACTTTCACAAATTCATCGCCAGTCAGATCTCAAGAAATATTTTAGGAAATTGTACCAGCAGTTTTAAGCTACTGTAAGTGCGAGAGGTAATGCGATACCAGTTATTTTCATAATTTTCTCACACTCCAGCTTAATTCGGTCAACGATGAAAAGAACCCAAATAGATTCTATCGTGGGAGCAGATAATCAACGGGATTGTTAGATTCAAACCCTAATGAGAGTAAAACGCAACACTTCTACATAAATCCTGCAGCAGAAGGAACTCATCGCGTTTGTGCCAGGTGAGGCGGTCTGCTCTGGCACCACTACGATGGTTCAGTACGGTCTAGGTCGTGATTTTATCATTCATTTCATTGTGCATTTATGGATATATAAACGAACTTCTGTCGAATGTGGAAATGTTTTTTTTCGGCGGCAGCAGGAGTAGCAGCAGTAACTTCTCGGGGGTGGGAGATGGACGCTCTACCAAAAAAAAACCAACGTGTGCAGACATAACAACAACCACATGCATGAATGATGGCAATGATGGTTTATTTATTTATCACGTGACTTGTGCGCATGAAGGAAATCGCTTAATGCACAGATTTTCTTTCACGTATTCACGGTATTTTATTACATACATATATGTGCACATCTATATATTTCAAGTTACGGGAATGCTTTTACCTAATGATACGCTGTGTACGATTTCAGATCAGCTCGATTTCTGGATACTGCTCCAGCCGAAAGCGCAAATCTAACTGACTCTTCTCAGCTATGAAGGCGACGCGACAGAACCATTGCTAAAGGTCGTTTAAACGCAGGTCATCATCATCGTTATCCTGAAAAAGAGCACGCGCTGCCGCACAGTCAAAGCGCACGAATTGGAAACGCAAAACTGTGAGCAATTCGTGGTCGATGCGCATCTCGAACGGAAAAAATGTTTTTTATTAATTGCAATCGAGTGGTGGAGCGGAGTGAAAATCGTTACTAATCGATTCATGACATATCACTATATAGTGAGGATATCACCAGCGGTATAGTCAAGGATACATGCAAGATATTCATGCATCATGTAAGCAATCATGATGCGGTTGCATGCTTCTATAGAGTGTACGAGAGTTCAAAGAAATTGGCCAACAGCTTAAGAGATAATGTAGTGTTGTGACGTGCATTCTATAACTGGCGGCATTTCTGCCTACACGAAGTAGTTACAATTATTGGTTTGTACTATATTTTGGCGAAGGGCATCCAGCTGAGCAACAATAAATAATGTTCTCATGATTGTTACTTGTTACATGTAATGAATCAAAGTCTCCAGTATTTTTGTTGTCATCTAAATTACAACAACTTTGTCAGCAGCCAAATCTCTTTTTAATTTTCCAACGAAGAAATAGCTACACGCTTTGTAATTCTTAAGAAAAACATTTTAATTACCTCCAGCCCCAATATGTATATATGAAGGTGCACGGTCGCCTTGTCATCTTGCCTACCAAAAACAGCTATGGCATAAGATACAATCTTATAAATGTCAATCAACGATAAATAAAAACTACATAAATCATAAAACGCGGCCAATGAGATGATTGACACCCACATGTGTGTCACATGCCCTACGCACTAGACACACAGCCATTGCGATCCAATTATTACTCAGCTTAGATATAGGGCCAATTATAGTTATTTGCCAGTAGCGCGGCAACGAGTGGCATAAATAAAAATATTTTTAAATGCCCCATACTATGTTGTTGACAAGTTTAAGATACATAGATACGAGTAAACTGCTGATTTATTTAATGATGTTGACTGAATTGTGTTGTCTTGTCGTGTGTTACGTCTTTACATTTTGAGTTTAGTAAGAGGGGTGAAATATATTTGAAAATAATGTTTTGTTAAGATTAAAAATTGGATCCGAATACATTGAATTATCCTAATTGGTTTAAATGATGACAACATATTTATCTGGCATAATAGAATCAAAAATCGGCATGGTTCTGTTCGTTCGTTCGTTCGGAGTTTTTTGTTTTAATATTGTTAGACTGAAATCCTGACTGTAATCAGATGCCTAAGATATTTTAATTAAAAAGCGCAAGAAAAAATGTATTATATTATAGATACAAACTATTTTGAAGTGCAAGAGAAGTTGTGCAAATATTTTGAAATTTGACGAGTAATTTGACGTTGTTTGAAAAAAATTAGTTTCGAGGGAAAACTCGCTGGATTCAAAATTATTGGATCGGACTTGCTTGCTTGCTATTATAGTCCGACGATTCTATATTTTCAATATGTACTTTATATGTTCTATATATATTCGATAATTTCTTCTATGATTTCCTATGCAATATTTTAAACGTCTCCTTAGACATACTTTCAACATTGTGAATTTTAGTAAAAATTTTGCACACAACCCTTAATTATAAGAACACTAACTAAAAGACAATAAATAAATTTATGAAAATAGACACAATTATAAATCTAACAAGACGATATCATCTCTTATTGAAATATTAAGAAAATTCATGTTACAATTAAAATCGACATAGTTTATCATCAAAACATCAAACAAAGTTTCACTCTTAAGTCTTTTGTTTATATCCCAACCCAACTTAACCTTGTTTTCCATGTTATTTCTTTACAGACATATTTTTCAAAGCTGCCAAGCCAAAAACCAATTTCAGCAGAAACATCCTGCTGCGTGCAGTGGTAAGTTTGACACGTTATTCATGTCAAAATAAAAAATAATTAACTTCAAACTTCACTGGTTGTTATTGTTATTTAAGCTAGTGAGGACTTACACACATGAACCAACACAACATGAACTGATCTCTTTCTTAATCTGGACAAAGCCTTCGCTCCAATCGCACTCAATTAATTAATAATTTATTTGATGTGACCCGATGTGGTGTGAAAAATATCAACCGCAATGTCACTCACAACAGCTCGGCGAGAACACCTGGAATCGAAGCACCTCGCTGAAGGCACAAGTACGTCTGCGTTTGTTTGAGTGTACCAGCGTTCTGTTGGGCCCACTCGGGCTGACACTTCAATTTGCAACAAATAAACCCTGACGTTCATAGTGATGGTAGTAGTGGTCACCGTTACCCCGATACATGTACTCGTATCTTAAGAAATTAAATCAAACAAATGGCTTAGTGGCAGCTCACAAGCCACTTTTGGTAATTTATGATCGTCCGGTTGATAGATCCAGTGGTTGCGATTTCGACGGCAGCCTCATAATCCCACATTATGCAAATGGTCATGAAACTATAGGTTACAAGCTGGGCACACTGCTGGACGCCGGCCGCTGGATGTGGAAACAATGCAAAGGCATTGTCTCTGACTGACATTTCCAGACTGGACAAAAAAGGCTCTGAAAATAATTTCTTTTTTTTGCAAGTCGACCAACAAGAATATTTCTTACTTTTCAACTTTTCGCTTTTTCTATTTTTCGCTGTCAAAGTGTATTGGACTTGATCGTTGTACCACTATGGAATTGGCCACGTAAACATATGACAATAAAATGATAGGCATGAAGGATAGGCCTCAGGCCTCTGGAAGTTTACAACGGTAGTAAGTACCTAGAGATATTGAACGCCTTTATAGTTTTCCACCACCAGCAGCAGGCAAAGTACCATTTAATTTTCAATAAACCACGAAGGTTTTACCTCACACCGCCCCATTCATAGGTTCACTCGGCATAAATTTGAAATTTTGTAGTCGTTCGTCATCAGACCTGAAGATTAAATCACTCTACAAGTCCGATGTGATTTCTGATTGATTTATATCGTGGTGATTTATTGCTCAATTGAATTATTTGCCATTTGAGCTGCTGAGGTCTTCTAGTACGCGTAATTTGCATTGAATATCGAGCAGCGCCTTGTTAGGGCGAATGTAAGTTACGAGTTAAATATCAATCGGCGATGACATTTTGTACAACTCACATTAAATGCCGCATACGCAGCAGTTGCATAATTTGCGATGAATTATTTTCACCTAATTGGCATTTCTTGATGTGTCAATAAATGTTTATTTGTTAGTTAAGTAAAGTGAAAGTATAGAAGAAGTAAAAATTACAATTAACGAACATGTCTTTGGATTGTTTGAGTTTTCAATTAGTTTGACTTAGTTTATTTATATATATGTTTATAGGTACTCATACAATAATTAACAAGTGCAATGGTAAGTAAAGTGGGCGCCGTGCCTCAGTGGATATGAGCATGGCTTCTGAGCGGTAGGTTCGTGGTTCGAAACCCAGAGAGGCGGGACACCGTGAAAAATACTTTACTGGGACTCGAACCATGAACCTCCGTGCGCATTTTCACTGAGCCACGGCGCCCACAACGTGTACCTTGAATGACATTAATAATGGTCTTGCTGTGCTTATCGCTAATTATGATCGCCAAATCATCAACATAACCAAAATGGCGATGTAGCCTGATCTATGTAGATCGGCTAGAAAGTTGTCTATGACGAGTGACCATAGAAGGGTAGAGAGGACATCTCCTTGCAGACAGACCTTAGCTGCAGTCACCGACATAGACACACCCACTGCGGAGGTAGTGATGACTCGAATTTCAAGGATAAGTGAACATAGAAACGGAGAGTGGGCACCACCTTGCGAAAAGCCCTTTGCTGCAGTCACCGACACAGAACCGTGAGGTTCAAATTGCAGCATAATATCTAACCGTTATGTTGCAGGACCTAAACACGGAATAAAAAATAATGGATTCCAAAAAGATACGAAATACGAGTATGCTTAATGGCGAAAGCTAGGAAAGCGCGGGGCTTAATCCCTAATCTCCACAGACCACGTCACCGACACAGACACACGACCTGAGGGGGATGTGATGACTCGACATTCAAACATGGGCCTCGATACCTCTGCTACTGTTTGCTCTTGTAATTGAGTCGAAGCCAGTGTTATTGACTGCACACTCATTGTCAAGGAAAACACACAGAGAGAAAGATAAAATAGAATTAGAAAGCTAAAGATCCAAAATAAGCTAAATCCTAAACTAGCCTAAAAATTTTTTTAAGAAGATCTCTGAAAATACTGAAAATATGGTGACTCGGTGCATATAAGATTTATTCCGAACAATTTTATTGCTTGATTTGTTGTAGATCATTTTTGTCATATGACATTTGCTACTCGTCATTCCAACCGCGATGCGACGCGACCCAAAGAAAAGTGCATTTCGCTGTATACCATCAGAGATTTTCGTTCTGCATAAAACAAGTAAAACAGTGGCGTAGTTTACAAAGTCCATTTTTCGGTGTAACTGATCTGGTTGTTTTTTTGCATCAAAATATTGTACTAGAATTCTACGAGTAGGAAAAGATTTGACAGTTTTTGGATTAATATTGTAACTGGTAACATTACATTTGATATATATTGCTGCTTTTTGAAATTTATGAGATAGCACAATAAGGTTTAGGTCATTATACGGTCTTTCCCAATGTTAATGAAGTATGCCGGAAGTTCATATATTAATTAGAAAATTTGCCAAAATCACATAATAAATATTTTACATCTATTACTCTTGACACAAATGAACACGATGAATCACACAAAACGATTACGTGCGATAATTGAGTATACCTTATATATATTATGACCTCCTTGACTTTTTGACCATTTACTCAATTTTCAGTTTTTCTCACCTTTTTCCATTAATATTAACTTAAATTAATTGGTTGATCTGGGCCTGATCTTATTGTACTTAGTTTTTTTGAAAAGTAATAATTGGAAAAATTACCAAATTGACTTAATTTCTTGCTTACAATATTTAGATTTATTCGTTAACATTTTAATTAAAAAAAAATTTCATAAATTGTTAACAAACTCCATAAATAGCAACTGGTGCCCTAAATAGCCCCCACGCTGCATGTTCTATCCAGTAACAAATTCCATTTATTTGATAAATTTATCAGACTAACATGTACGGCTTGTAAGCCGTAACTTATGTATACCCCAAGGCAGCACGTGTAAGTTCCGGGAACAACTTCAAAGTAAACTTAACAATGACAAATTGTCCTTGAAACATAAAACTGCAACAATGAACGAGGAGCAATGGTGGAAATAATAGAACAACCGGAGGATAGCACAACAAACCATATCTTTTCTTTAGACACGAGTATATGTAGTGCTGTGAATATGGAGCAAATGCGTATAATGAAAACGGACGACCAGGTGTTCAATGAAAATTCTTTTCGCCAAAGTAGTCCACCGTCGTTATTCATCGGTTTTTTGCATTTCCTTCTCGAACTGGTCGTTGTTTGGTCTAAATCATGCAGTTTCATATTCCTACTGATAATGCATTACTTAAGACGACATTCCATTCACGTTGTACATTCTGTTCTCGTCTATTCTTGTAAAACTTCTTACCGGACAGCTGACAACAACGACGACGTTGAAGATGACGCTGACTCTCCTCTCTGTCTATCTGTATCTGGAAACAAATCTGCATATGCAGTAGAGCTGATGACGATGTTTGTAGGTGGTACAGGAACAGAATGTAGTTTGCCCTGTCCAGTTTTGTCCAAAGAAATGGTTTTGTCGCCCACAGAGCCATGAAACTCTTCTGAATTGGTAACATAGATCTAGTCCGGGGGTTTAAATGCTCATTGTACACGAAACTTGAACGGAACATATTATTTGTGTCCCATCCAAGTGTGGAGTTCAAAGAAGTTATCTGATTAAATTTAGCTTTAAAAACTTTTGTGAATTTCAAAGAATGTTTTTTTTCTTTACTTTGCACCTCATTTAACGAATTGTTTCTTCGTGTCAATCGTTTTCCTTAAAAATAATACAACTGCCCATTTCAAAATGTGTTTTGCATGTCTTTACTTTCATTTGATAGCTGGGCCAATATTAGATAATATTCTGCATGTCACACGCAGGCATAACACATAGACATACAGTTTTTAGCGAAAGCGCTTATGTGAAGATGATAATCGGTTGATAAGCTCATATCAAAAATCCTTTATAATATCAACAGCTGCTCAGCCATCTGCCACATCAGCCAGAAGTCAAATGAAATCAATCAAAGAAACCCAATGCAACAAACTCCAAGCACTCACCGCCGAAAATACTTTCCGTCTTACTGTGTGGATCAGAGATGTCTTCAAAGCATCTGTAGATGCTGCCGCAACTGCCGTCGCCTGTCAAAAGCCGCCTATCAGCTGACCCCCAACATGTAACCATTTAACGCCTCCGCGTTCTGAAATGACGCGACCAACACGACGACGCCGATGACGACTCATTTTGGATGCTGTGCCATGCGACGTTGTGCCATGTGCCAACCGGCAAGATATAGCACAATAGATTGCTGCGAGTCGCCTTCAATAGGATGAAAATGGGTCGATTAGTCGCTTGAATGACTTGGCTCGGCCGGTTAGCCGGCTCAACATTTTTTAGGCTGCGATCCATCCAAGACGTCCGCGAAATGCGATAGGATTGATCTTCCATCGGAGATAAGCCCGACGTGTCAGACTCTATTGTCTTCGCATGTCAAAAATGTTGTTGTCCCACTGATGCTGCTGCGAAGCATCTGACAGTCTGTGTCTGACTGTGTGTGCTGTCTTCAAGCTGCGCCAGCCAGCGGTTTGTGACTCTGACTATCCAATGCAATAATTAAGCTTTCACTTCATCAATCCGTCATCGCGAGCGCGATCGCCAGCCGTTCACGGACAGCGGTTAGTCGGCGGTGCCCATAACCTCACAGATAAGACGTTTGTGGTCGCAAGAGGCGCTTAGCTCTTTTATCCATGCCGTACCATACGTACTGCAAAACATTTTCTGTATGTGTAGGCTGACTCGTCTATTATGCAAATGCTCTAACATGTCACATTGTGAACGAGCGCGCGCAGAATACCTCGTTGGCGTACCACATTTGCAATCAATTAAGTGCTATCAGAGTACACTGAGCATCGGAATGCTGTGCTGTTTTATTGTCGCACGGATATTTTCTTCTTTGTGCTATGTGCGACATCGGGCGACACAGACAAAATGTGACCACCCAAAATGTTTGCTCGTCGATCGATTCACAAAAAGTGATCTCGTGTTACGAGTTTACCTCTTGCCTCAGTGAAATCTATAAATCGATTTGGTTTTGGGACGAGGAAAGCTAACGCCACCGACACGGTCGGATTCGTTCAGGATGTTGTCGGTTGTTGTATTCGGTCGTGGAAGAAGACTCCCACGCCATTGTAAACCTTCTAAACGGTAAAAATTTTTACTCAGCTGTGCTCCAGAGACATACTGACTCAGATTTGTAAATGAGGACAAGAGCGAAAAGGAAGAAACTTCAAAAAAAAAAACCTAAAATGATTGACATTTTCTGTTGCGTGGAATTGCACAGGGAAAGCATCTTTGCAAATTTTTCTTTAATAGGCCACATAGAGCAACTTTACGAGCAGACATTTCTTGGCCCACATTGCAATGAATAGCGAGAAAGCTTAACATTTTAGAGGCCGTGATAGTTAATATTGCTACAAGATTCAATACAATTTGTCACTGAGAATAACAAAAAAAGTAGATACTTCTAAATATGTGAGTCACTAAAACAAAACAAACTCTCGTTTGGCATTCACCTAAGTGCACGTACGAGAAGTAAAACTTCTATGGCAGCATTTCAAATAATAATGTCTTGGTTTTCTAGACTAGATCGAAGACGGAAATAATAGTCTGATAGCAAAAAGTAAAAAGTAGTAAAAAGCTTCAAATCAGAAACGTCTTAAGTAAGAAAAATGATCTCCAACAATGTCTGCGTGGTTAGTAGTCAAAACCACTGAGTACATCTACTTCATTATGGCATTATGCGAGTTCTGTGTCTTATTATAATCCAAAGCAGCAACACTCCATTAAAGTAGTTTCCTAGTAAATAGTTGTAAGCAATGCATTTGCTTATGACCATATGTGCTTAATTTATTGTAATTAGTTATTCGGAACTAATGACCCGTGTTTGTCTTTTCCTTAAGACTCTTTTTACTCTTTCTCACTCTCTTTCAATCATGTGCTTTGCTTGCCAGATTTACTGAATGGGTTAGTGTTCATGCTATTATTGCAAATATTATTTCTTACAATATCTAGTAATTTATTAGAACGAACCTTGTTTATTCGGTACCCCTTTGGCTGGAGCGCCTCACACATATGAGTAACACGGGTATGCCCATCTGACTTGTCTGTCTCGTCGTTAGAATACATACAAGCATGCTCAGTGGGAATATCCAGGAAGCCAAGATGTTCAAACGCTCAAATGCCAGGCTATCAATAAATTCATTCGCATCCCGCTTGAAGATCGATTGGAGATATAGGTGGTTTGAGGTTTGAAAAGAAATTACGAAGATTTAATTCTATTGGATGTTACTATTGTTGTTGTTGTTGTTGTTGTGTTATACCTTCTCTTATTGCCCCTCTGTGTGAAATGCTGATGAGAGATCAGCAATACGTACGATTAGATGAAATTTTCCTTTAGCGCGATCTTTTTTGAGGCCGCCATACAGATTACTGCAGCACGCTTAATGAATTTCCTATAAGCCACTTTTTTGCGCCGACACTGCAACTCAGCTACGAGTAAGTCTTTTTACTTAAACTCAATGGATTCATGGCACGGATTCTAAATCACTTTAGGTATTTTACAAATTGCAGAGATCAAAGAGATTAGAGAGTTTAAATAATTCCATTGGCTGCAAATTGAGCCAACGAGCGAGCTAAATACTGGTTACAGTCCTAGCTAAGCGATGCGTACGCAAGTAAAATTGCATTATACAACATTATTGTCATAAGTCTAACGCAACTGTTTACTGTTAAGTAGGTGCAGGTCTATGTAAAAAATCAGTTAGTAGACAACAAGGGTGTATAGGTTTTTAATTTGAAATACAACGTGAACGTTGCGACGATTTTCACGCACAGTAGATCCTCGTAATAAGCGTACAACATCGATTATCGATAATCCGGAAAAATAGTGGAAGGGAAAAAGTTACGCTTCGCTGCCACCTCGTCTTGAAGACAAATTGAAGACATGCAAATTCGCGTATGCGATCATTATCAACAACGGACAAGTGAGATCTTATTTGCCACCAGTTGGAACTGCCAAGCAGCAGAGGCGGAATTAAATACACTGGAAGATTGAGTTTAGACCGCTTACTGGCCCGATCGCTCCGCAGATCATAATCTCATGATTGAGAAGACTAGCTACGGTGCGTATCAATATGTTTTCCACTTTACAATGACGTGACTTTAAAATACGGGCGGAGAGGAGCGGCAGTTTATGACCCAGTTGGCCAAAGCTATATGCTGTCTAAGCTGTGTTGCTGCATAACATACGAGTCAAGTACTAATGTATTGTCAAGTCACACAAGAAAGTAGTTGACCAATTTACTTGAGACCGCTATCAGATTAGGATTAAGTCTTGGTTCTCATTGAGAGTGGTTTTATTATTTTTGAAACATAAAATAAAAAAACGGATAAAACCAACTGTAAAAACAGTAAAACAGAGTATAACACTATTTCCATTACAGAAGCCAAGTAAGAAACAACCATATACGAAAGCGAAGTACGTAGATTAGAGTAGCGAACTGCCACAAGGGGTACAATTTTCAGAAATTAATAGATAAAAAAAATAGAAAGAGTGTGCGTAAAAAAATTGAGAGATGATCAGGGTTTCCATAGATTTATCGCCATAATTGTAAGAAAATTTAATTATAAACAAATGTAAAACACTTTATGTAAAATAAAACAGAGCTGGCCCTACACTAGAACTCTGGGTAATTCCATAACTGTAGCCAAAAATCAAGAGTTCGAAGGACATCCAGTATACCGAGGCACTTTGTACTTGAAAAGCCACAGACCGCAAAATCTTTAAATTTCCATAACTTAACGATAATATAGAAATTAGAAAGAGCTAGTGGGAAAAAGAGAAAGAGATCAGGTATTCCTTTAATGTTTTCTGTTTCTTACTATATTTAAACTTTCTATAAGCTTAATCACCACATTTGAAAACAAATTTCATTAGAAACGAATATAACACATTTTAAACGTAATTGAACAGAGCGGGTCCAAAGCTAGAACCCTGAGTAGTTCTATTATCCAATTCAAGTAAGAAGCGAAAAAATCTGAAAGCGAGGCGCTACATGAAGGAAGAGAATGTCTGAAAAAAAATATTTAGGTTAAGAAATAGTGATTAATATCCAAATTTCAGAAAATACCAAATTTGGATTATGAAAATATTTGCTCTAAATTCAAAATTGAAAAAGAAATTTATTTTAAGAGACATACCGCTTTAATTAAATTTTGCGGTTTTATGTATATAGGAAAACTAGAACACATCTTCCTACGTCTTCAAAACAAACAGTCTGTAAATTTTCTTAAGTCTAACTCAGTGTTAAACGATAATACTCCTTGCAGGCAATCTCACATGTCACTCTGTTACTATATAGGTCTTCTTAGACTAGCCATTCTCATTTTCGCCACAAAATGTTTGTCTGGCACTATTTTATGATTATTGCGACAAACCAGGTGATTAAAATACCTAAGAGGAAGGTTTGTTATATTTATTTTTCTTATCTGCCTTCGGATACCGCTTGAATAGCCACTTTAAACGTCCCACTATAATGCTTATTTGTTTGTGTTTCTACCGCCGTGCGACATGAATCCCAATTCTACATGCCTTACCATGACGTGCGTACTATCTACGTAACTATCCCCCTTGTGTGATAGCGTGCATGGCGCGTGGTCCACTTAACTTGGACTCGGTAAGCCCCCCTTAGCTGTGAGATATCATAAATTTCCATCGATTGTAAAATATTTGCAATTAAGCCAAAAGGAAAAATAAAAGAAATTACATATCTTGCACCACAGAAAGAGAGGAAGAGAGTGATCGAGCGATGTCAGCTGTTAGCTGCCATCTGCTCATATTGTGTTGTATTCAAGATGGCTTTTACCTCGTGGATGTCACTAATATATACATAAAGAGAATTACTTCACCGTCGATCTGCAGAAGCAATTCAAGCAAACAAAATCCTCGAGGCTCTATTAGTAGCTGGCTTGTTGTGTCTTAGCGAAATTATTAGTTTGGCTAAAAGTAAGATAATTGACGAGAGAAATCAAAGCAAGAAGCCTCCGGTTGATTTAAAGACACGATAGCAACTCCAGACGACATTCGTGAATTAAATTTGAAATTTATTACCAACCACCTGCAGGGGTAAATGCAGCGGCAAATTCTAGATTTATATGCACATATGTGTATATTTATATTGGATAACTGGCTGTGCCTAAGTAACTAACCAACTGACTGACTGACTGAATAATAAAAATACTTGCCGAACTGTCTACAATAAACTAACATAACGAAGTTGCCGCATGATTTAAATTACTAAGCAAACTGCATGAAATTGTATGAGAATTTTATGTAATTGTACATAAAAAGAATCTTTATGACTTTCAAAGGCAACACTTAAGAGTAAGTGCAGTATTATAACATCGTTTGAAGGTCTTAAATAGAGTAAAAATAATCCGAAGCTTATGTTTTCTCAAAATTTTTGTTGCGAGGACAAAGTTTAGTCAGTTTTTCAACTGACTAGCAGGAAGACGTTCGTAAAATGCCTGAATTGGCTGTAAACTTCGACCAATGTACAAACCTACGTTAGTTAAAAAATAAAACAATAGTTGCAAAGATCCAAGGAGTCAATATGTTGGTGATGAAAAGATGATAAGTTGTGAAGTTCAAGGAAAGCTTTGATGACTGTAACGGGCTCAAGCAGCGTTTACAGTGTGTTTGGAAAACTGTATTTTATAGGGATTACAAGACAAGTAAAGCTATTCAAAATATGTCAGAAAATGTGTTAATAGTGCGAGATTAGTATGGCTCACTTGAAGATTAATGGGTGGAAAGAAATAAGAACCTGTTGTATCACAAGGGAGTTTATTTTTTTAGTTTTTGGTATTCGTTTGAGAAAACCCAAAACACCGACTGTCAATTTTTTATTGTAATTTCTTCAGGAGTAGATTTATATGCACGTTCGAAATATAATTTAAAGTACGTTGCCATATGAGGGAGACACCACTTTTCAAGAATGTTTTGAACGACTGGTGATGGAAGTTCCTAACGCCTCTCACCAACAATGAATTTTCATTGCATAGATTTTAGATCTCTGAATTTATTTTTCAAATTTTTTAAAATATTTTATTTATCAATCATTTTCAATGATACAATTAAACGCAAAAACGTAACGATAAACTATAAAGTATTACATTGACTTTAATTACCTATTTATTGCAATGTAGAAAGAATTAACTGAGAGCTGTTGATCCTGCTCGAAGAATACCTATGAATATTTATGACACACTCAAACCATCATAATTGTTTCGAATTAAAATGGTCGATCACACCTTCATCGCGCAATCACTATAACTATAGACTGGGATGTTTATAGTCGTCGCACAGCGTGCAACAAACTCATATATCTCATTAGCCAAGCGAATCACCTTACGCTTAAAGTATGGATTCAGATCCAAAATCGTAGTAACCGCGATGCTGCCACATGCTGTACAAATCTGCGGTACTTTAGATGCTTTGCTGTGCTCTGGTATCGGGCAACTTAATCTCAGTCATTTAACAACTTAATAATGAAGCCTGTAATGCAGCAGGCCAAAATTACTGATCTGCCCATATCTGCAATCATTTTTTCTTTATCGGTCGAGCCAATAAAGAATCTTCAAAGCCGGCACCATATTCGAAAGGTTGAACGAACGCATTTTGTCACCTCACCCCTACTGAACGAACTACAGTAATCAATTGGTCAACTTGAGTAAACTCTATTTCCGCCTAGGAGGAAATGAAATCATTTCCGAGTGAATAAAAAAAAATCTGGGGCACAGCTGTGTGGCGTAGTTTCGTTGGCGGTGGTAACATGCGTGTGCACACTACCACTTACCACAAATGGTCGTCAAGAGTTTTGTGCAACAGTGCCCGACCAGATTAGCTCATGTGTATTTACATCTTCTTTAAGGCGGACTATGGGACAAAACCTGGATGACATCGACTCAAAATTGAAACCGGTGGAATTGAAACATGATGATGTTCGAGTAAAAAAACTATCGGTGTTCAAGTCATAAAAAAAATAAAAATTTTCATAAAAATGCTTGGAAATGAACCGTTTTGCATATCAACATTTAATTTGCAACATTAGCTTAACTTTATTTGTTTTGCAATATTTGGAATGATCCTAAGAATTGCTTTTTAACATTTTGCTTTTCAACGTATTGCCTCGCGACTTTCTGCAATGACGACTCATAAGCATACAACATAAGAATTATTTCTTACTCTCTCTGTCCAACATTTGCTATAGTAAAAACTATAATCGTAATATTATATGTCGGTGAACGAACGAAAGCATTATTCTTCTTGCAATAACATCGTCATCGTCGTATATCAGTAAGAAATAAATCTATTCTTTCTATTTGATCTGAATTGCCTGGCAATTACTAGGTCATTACGCTTAGCTGCTCATGAAGACATTTGTAATGAATTGCCAAGGCATATAGGGTTGATTTAAATGACAAAGTTAATTCATTCGAGAATAAGTTAGTCATATTCTTGGTTTTTAGCAGAATTTTTCTGAAAACACTTTTGAACTAGCTCTTCACTTCCAGATTGTGTGTTACTTCCGCCTGTGCCTCTGTGTATCAAACACTCTATAGTACAGATCCCCTTTCCTGCTTTTACAGTGTTTTAAGTGATCTTAGCATTCAAAATCCGCAAAATCCGCTGAGCCAGATGGTATTTTCCTATGAAGAGATGTTCCTTAAGCTGGCATACCATTGTATAAGCTTCTCCATCTATCCTATTCTACTGGATTGTTTTGAAAGCAGCCTTAGTATAGCCTGTAACTAAAAATGTAAGCCAACATCTACTTCTTCGTACCAACCGACTTACGTCCATTCTTTTCAAGGTTTTAAAAACGCTGAGGAATCGTCAGCAGTTTGAGACCAGCAGTATGGATGTCGTAGACAACGTTATACTTTGATAGCAAAACTTAAATTCAGTTTATTCTCTGTCCCGTCTTCTGACGTACTGTTGAGTTTTTTCCAATCTAAGTACATATCCTTGCATCAATACGAACTTCGCAGACATTCAAAACACAAGATCAAAGAAATATCCTGTCCCTCCTTAATCTTAACTTCCAAGCATGTGCGAACATTTCTTCTCTTCACGCTCTGACATATAAAGTTAGCATAAGTTAACAAGTAGCGATTTTGCATTTATATCTGCGTTTTTTTTTTGTTTTGGATTATAGACAAACAATGAAATGAAGAACTGAACATGAACTGAAATGGACGAGTTTAATGAAATGTACGTACAGTTTAAAACACTTATTTCATGTAAAAACCGCATAAGACAGCTTGCAACGATTTCTTGTATTCACATATTTCTGTTTTTTTTTTTAAATTAAGAAGTTTAACTTTTCTTTACTGCACCAGACCAGACACATTTTTAATATTCAGTGGTTTTTTCTATACAAAAATTAATACTTTTTGAGGTGCTTTCATCTTATAACGATAAATTAGCGGCTTTTGTCCTACTGTGCAGTTTTAAAAATCATTTGACAGCATCTTCTTAAAAGAAAATCCGTCTGCTAAATTGACTTTATTAGGGAAGTTGTTTAAAGCTAATACTGCAGTTTTGCAAGATTACTATACACCACATCATCAACCACTTCGATAAACGCAAATTTTACCAACCAAACATTACCTTAGAAGTTATGTATATGGGAATGGACTTCATGTTTTGTTTAATTGAGTGAGTATTATAATATTATTACTTAACCTCTCTGCAAAAACACAGACAACTATGAACAATTAGAAAAAAACAAAAAATAACGCAAAAGTTAACGCCTTTTAACCGATTTGGGAATTTTCTTAACAAGCTTATTGAAGTTTTGTAGAATTATAAGGTATAGAAATATTTTTAAAACATTTGTGAATGGCCTTAAGTTGATTTTAGAAGCTTTCCTTCTAATGGGGTTTTAATGATATCTTTTGAGGAAACGCAACATTATATGCTGTGTACATATTCCTCATTCAAATGATCGATTGTTAGATATACGATGAATAAATAAATTCACTTTGATGTAATTTAATTGAATTAAAATTTAGGCTGAGCATATCAATTGGGATTTCGGAGTATGTCTATCGCAAAAGTCGCCACACTTTATTGGGACAAAAGAGTTTAATTGGTTGCACGCAACAGTAAGAGTGGCGGGCAAACTGAAAGCATTTATGGCCCCAATGGATAGGTGTGACATGTTGGTTGGTTACGGTTGATGTTGAGATTCTACGATCTGATAGCGGTGGTGGCAAGATGTTGTAGATGGCCATCAGTCGATTATTTTCACTGCACTGATAACATCAGACCAGTATAGAGTACACAAAAGCGGACTGACAGTAACTGACTGACATGCGCTCCTGTTCACCCAGGTAATCTGATCGATTGCTCACGTTTGACGACTGACAGAAAGGCAAGTGCGGAGGGAGATGCAGTGACTCTTAACAACATTGATCCAGTTTGTTTGTGAAGGAGATATTTTCACGATTCGATTTAAATTCCTCGAGTAGAGGAATTCTCTGTGGAATTTCACTTTGTCGTGTGTAATGTAGATCGCGGGTAGCAGCTTTACTTGCACATTGTAAGAATATCTTTTCTTCTTTTATAGAAAACTGCTAAGCGAACGGTTCCTTATAAGAGCATTGTTAATTAGCTTAAACATTACATTGGGTTTTCAGTGGTAAAGAGGAAGAAAAATTAAAAGCCATACTACAGTAGAGCCGTTAAGCTTCTCTGATCTAACAATGCAGTTAAAGCGGGGAGCTCAATTTAATGGGTGTGGTTAAATATTTCGTTACAACACAATAGAGAGTTATAGTGGTTGGAAGCGGTGCAAAAACAAAAGAATTGACACACCAACTGTTAATATTGAGATCACTTTGCTGGTGAGGTGAATACTGATCAGTTAGACATATAACTGCCGGCTAACGATGTAGCATATATGGAGGTTTACATGCGTAATTGGTTTTGTTTTCAATATTTTTATAATCAACAGAATATGATTTTTGGCTTAGAATGCGGGGGAACTACGAGTGTAATCATAATTCGTTGAGTTTATAGGTGTGTTTGCTAAGAAAATACTATTGATTATGATGTTGTGTGAATTTGTTGAGGTACAAAACAAATCCAGTTTTTCCCTTTCAGACGTTTCCAAATTATTTCACAATATCATAAATGATCTTTATATACTGTCTAGAACGAAAATGGTTGATATAACGTTTTAACACTGATACGTTAACCTTCTTAAGTCTAGTTGGCCACCCACCACCCTAAAAGGCTTGCTGTAAATATTAAACCAATTACTGCATGCAGTAGGAGTGATAATACCTATGCTTTCAAATGACAGTATTACGATGAGACTAACGGTTAGTACTATCGTTTAAATATTATATTTCATTGAAAATATGTACGTGCATAATTTTGCCAATATAAAGAAGAGATTAATATAAAATCGACTTGTGCTAGAGATTAATTAAAAGGGATCAAAGAACCATCTGAAGATCAGCTTTAAGTCTACAAAGTAGGAACCGGGTATCCGATTATGGTGGTATGGATTTCAGCCACCGAAAAGCCGAAACTCTAATTTAGCGTCCAAAGACATCAGCATACAGTTGAGATTAACAGTTGATAAACTATTGGTCAGCAACCTATATTACCATCAACGCCATTAATTACAAAAATTTAAGATATCTCTTAACATGGATATTGATAGTTATGTACCATCAGCTGAATGTTTAAACCTACTGCTATACATCTATGATACGGCAATATATTTAAAAGTTTATCTCTTAGATGTTTGTTTAACTTTCACTCACACTCATTCAGGTATCTATTTATTCTTGTGACATTTATAGGCAATCTACAAAGAGTTGAGCTTTTTCCCAATATCCGTGTAATGAGTAGATAAAAAGTAATCAAACACAAAATATACTGCGCATTTGTGATTGCGTTGCTGCTTTGTATTTTCACATCGAACGTCATTTGCCGAGGAGCTATTGAAGTACTATTGGATTAAAAAAAAGCCATAAAAGCAAATAAATAAACATTTTTGATATTGCAATTTCTCATTAAGATTATTTACAGTAATAACTATTGCAACAAAAATTACCTAACAACCTTGATTAACCCAATTTCAACAAAATACAAAAAAATAAAAACAAATTAACATACGATGGCACCAACGTCTGACAACACACATCGTCTTATAGTTATTAAAAGTGGTAAAAATGCTATTTTTATGGGAAATGGAAACATAAAAATATAGAGTTTGTGTGCAGATAAAAAATGGTTTTAAATCAAGTCTTCGTACAGGCGAAAACAAGCTAATTGTCGGAAGTGAAATGTTATCAATTAATAAACTGCTGTCTAAAATTTAATAGCTAAGAGCTACCAATTGTGGGATGACAGAAAAAAGTTATGATGTGCAATAAACTAATATTTTATGCTGTGACCTCCAATGCGTTATTTGAACCGTTACTTTATATGTTGTAGTGCATGGCTTCTGAGCAGAAAGTTCGTGGTTCGAATCCCAGTAACACCAAAAGTATTTTTCACGGTGTCCCACCTCTCGCGAAAGCCTGACAAACGTTCGAGAGTAATAACTTGTCACGGAAAGCTTCTCATTTCGCCGTTCGAACTCAGCATTAAATTGTAGGTCCCCTCGATTAGAGTGTAAAAATTTACTTGCTCAGCACAAATGGTTCCGAGAAGCAAGGCCTTGAACCGCAATGGTCTGTCGCGCCGAATATAATATTATTATTTATATGTTGTATCCACATTTTAACTTATATTCAAAATAATTCCACAAAGTGTTAGTCAAATTCAGTGTTAGTCTGGCTACGTTGTTTAGTTTAAAGTTTATCGAGAAACCAAAAACTACATATGATATTTAGATGTACAGATAGAAAACGGTTAATTTTGTTCTCAATGTAACAGTAGTTTCTACCACGCCCTAAAAGTCAGGCCGATTTATTACCTCATATCTCGAAAATTCTGCTCTATATCCGACATGGTTAAAAAGCCATCAATCATTGTAAAAAAAAAAAATTGGAAATCAATTTTTCAAAATATGCCTACGTACGTTTTTTTCTTCGCTTGAACGGTTCGATGGTACCTATATATTAACCAGCTTTAAGCAATCAACTCAATTGCCTTCATAAAATTTGTATAATTTAAAGCTTATAACAGTACAATATCAATGAAGAGAAGCAAAGCGCTAATTGACTTGCCTTTAACGTTTAATCTCTTTATTAACAAAAATTCCCGTGTAATTTATTTCAATTTTTTCAGTTAAGTAGCAATAAAGATGAAGATAATATTGAAGTAAGAAATCGAAGTTTACACATAATCAATTAAAATATTATTTAACATATCAAGCGAGGTAATATAACAAACAATGCAAATTCAGATTGACTACTTTCGTACTTAATATATTAACAAGTAGTTGCATTACTTAACGGCGTGCTTTATTTAGCTCAATATAAGCGAAAGCGATTAACTAATGATTTAGAGATGATTAACACATTAACTAATCAGTAATAACATATCAGCAGATTAACATGTGGTATCTATGTACGTGACGAACATATTCTGTCTGTTGGAGGTGCGATTGAGACTCCTCGTGGTAGTTCTTAACAAAATACTTTGACCCATTCGCCCTTATCGAGAGGAAAGTTGATAAAGTAAAAAGGGTATCAATTTCGGTAGGGTCCGGTAAGCTGAACTCCCAGTTTACATTAACAAAGAATAGTCATGCTCGGAATATTTGTTATGTTAGGATTTATGCGACACGGGAGTTTAGCAGGCAAAGCCTAAACTGAAAAGATGGCGTAGACCGAAAATTTAGGGATAACATCGGCACGAAATCGAGAACAGTATAGAGATTTTTTTTTCGGAAGTCCAGGAAGGTTGTGGAGGTAGACAAGTTGTTAATGAAATTAATGAAAACAAAAGACTTACAACAGAAACTTGAATTGAGTATTTCCAAATTATCTTCTAAAAGAGTATTCTAAAAATAGTAAGGCTGCGAATTTCTTTCGGCGTGGATTACTTATAATATATATATATATATATATATATATATATTTTTAACGCCAATATACCAATGAAAACATCGTCAATTGTTCTCTTAAATAATCCAAACATTGAATTTAATTTAATTATTTTGTCTTGGAAATTGGAAATGCTCTCCATGTTTACTTTGAATTATAATTTAATTTCATTATTTGTGTAGAAAGAAAACCTTGAAGAGTAATAACCATATAGTTTAAATTTATAATTATAATTTATTGGAAAATGTTGCGCTGCATTGGAAGCGTGCGAAACGCTCCACCAAAGATGAGGGCCACCCAACGAATCAACGAATCAACGAATGATCAAAAAAGAGACTTCGTGTTGAAAACGCATTTAACTGATTTAACTGCTTACTCAAGTGCCATATGTCTTGTAAATGCTCTTCAAGACGACACTGCTTCATTTCTCAGAGGAAGCATCATAACTCGCTTCATTCAACACAAGAGCTATGTCCAAGTACAGCTGACAAAACCTCACATTGCTCAGAAGATTCAAATACAGACCAAACCTTTCCTTCAACTCTAAACACTGCAGTGACCGTAAGTATTATTACACACTGCCCTAATAAAGGTATAGGACGCAATTAAAAGGTATCACTATTGCCGAACACTACTCAACTCAGGCTCCAAAACGTTCCTAATCACAGAAGCGTGCATGACCAAAGTGCAATTAACTCGTCACAACTGTTAACATTGACCAGACTCTACGTAAATTTTGGGAACTTTATGAACTACCGATCCACAAAGTTTTAACTCCAGAATAAAATTATGGTAAAGACTTTTTCCTGGCTAATCACACAAGAAATCAGACAGGTCGATTTGTTGTGAGATTACCCTCCGCCAAGGATTCTGCACCATTAGGAAGCTCACTGCAACAGACCACATTCAGATACGGAATAAATTGGATTTTCTTCAGAAGACGAAGAACTGATAGATTTTTCCCTGCTACACTGAATATCTATCAGTTAAATAACCTCAGAATTTTTACGTCATTGTTAAAAATTTTGATTATTTTTGAATTCCTTCAAATGAAATTTTTATTAGAAATATTGTCAACTGACTGCAACGGAATATCGGACAATATTCTTCTAACTTTTCATACGTTTATTCAATGACACCGAAATGTAAAATAAATATTATTCATGACTATAGTGTGATGATGACAAATGCCAAACCATCAGACATCAGGTCGTCGGTGACGTTTCATTAATGAACACAATGATCAGCATGAATATAATTCATCAATAAAGATAAACATGTTTCTCGATGTACACAAAAACACACCTTAAATATCATATTGCGGATTAAATTATTCTTTATAATAATGACATATAGTAGAGCTATAAATCTACTTAAATAAACACCGACTGGCGAGAACATTGATGATAATAATCATCTGGCACACTGATGGGTCGAAAGAAGTTGATGTGAAATGATTCTTTACCATCTCGCTTTGGTGATCTGTTATCAGTAATTTCCTTGAGTAGTTGGATCTATTTTGTTCCCGTTATATCGCCATATCTGCAGAGTCACCACACATATGGCTGAATAAAAGAGTGTGATGATGCTGTCAAAGAGCATGATTGCGCACCGAATCAAGCAAATCAAAAAAACATTTCAAATCTGAAATGGGGAACAACAAAAATTTCTTCGATACAAATGAGAAGAGAGTAACCAGTTAATAACAAAAACAACAAATTATAGCATTGACGACCGCACTAAATAGAGGAGCAATTTGAGAATGGAAAATAAGAGAATAACCAATGACTCACAAAAATTATTGTTACTCTTGTATCGCCTTAAAGACTTTCGGTATGTTTCGGATATTTGGTCCGAATGTTGCTCCAAACAACCCGCTAACGCAACTTTTTGCCGAAAAAAAAACACACGAGGAATAATTTTTTTCCTCGAATTCTTAGTCTGATTTAGTTAGTTTCTAGTGTTGTGCGTTGGCAGACGAAGTTTTTTTCGATAATTTTGTGCGTTTCGTTTCGATCACTGGAAGTCCGACGAATTACCTACGGCGAAATTTTTTATTTTTTTCCGTTTACCATCGGTAAAAGTGATCATTATTTTTATACCATTTTTTTACTTTATTGTAATACTATTTTGTGAAATATTAAGTAAATCCCATAAATTATAAATTTCCGCTTAAGTTTATTTTAAAATATGGTGATCATCAATTTTTTGTATTTTAAAGTATTTTCAAGTAGAAAATTAGTAAGAATCATATGTGAAAAAATATGGGAATGACAAAATCAAAGTTAATTAAGGGATAAATAATAATTGTTTAAAGATATTAATTTAATTCCTACATTTTATGGTCCATTGTATAGCTATTGCATGATAGTGACCTCAAAAGTTTATTAAAATAAAGGATATTTTCTGAATTTACACAATTGGAAGACTGGATACCAAAGAACCTTAATTGGATTACCTCGGCAGCAATACATTGGACTCTAATAACATATATCTCTTGGATTATCGAAATTCTCGATTCATTATAAAAAAGGTACTAAATAACAATTACTTCAAAATAATATTTGTAAATCTGATAAAAATTTAAATTAGAAAAAACTATTTTTCTATGCCAAATAAAAGACTTGAGACAGAAACTTGTTAGAATTAAGAACCACAAAGTTTTAATAATAATTTAAATGATGATCGTAATGCAAAAACTTTTTGCATTTTCCATATATATAATATTTCTTTTTGTAACATATCTAAGTGCAGTTAATATTTTTGCCGCAAGTTTGACTATTGGTAATATTATGAACACTTGCAACTGAAAATAAACCAGAAAACCTTTTTGTTTTTTGCCGTTGATGATCAAATTCAAGACGAAAGTTTTAATTCCTACTAACGTGGTTTTGAAAGCAATTTTCTTTTCTATTTCGTATACGAAATTGAAATTGTTTCCCTTCTTAAGCGTCAAGTTTATTTTACCGGCGGTGAAGAGTAATAGTGTCATTTTTAGTATTCATTGTGCTTTAAAAACTGGCAACTTCATTTAACTTGACAGTCTTCTATTTAAAGAAAGATACTTGTTCAATAGTTGATGATTAACAAAATGCATTATTAACATTACAATAAACGGATTACAAGAAACTTGCTTAGCTTAATAATAATAGGTAAGGTTGAGATTCCCACAAAGCTCGGCTATATATTTCAATAAATTTTAAATCACAGGTAAAACCTTCAGCATTATGTAATATAATGAATCTTGCTCTACCACAAAAATATTTGCCATTAACCAAATTTTACCTGTGAATTTAGAAAAATATTTTACTAACTGCAATTAACTAGAAGCCAGTACGTAGCTTATGTAATAGTACAAAAACCAGAAACCTACTGACACTTTTTGACATTTTTAATGTTAACCATTTACTGTTGGGCCCTTTCGTACATAAATCACCATATGACCAAGTTGTTTGTGTGATAAATTATCTTTTCTTATAAATTGGTTGAAAACGTGCCAAATACAGCTATCCATTATGTAGATACAGATGGTATCTCAGTTTTTTCGATCTATTTATAGCACTCATATTCCAATGAGTGGTTCGATTTACATAAATCTCTAAAAGCAGTCATTGCTCCCATATAAGCAGGTATCACAATGAATTTTTTTAATTCAATTTATATTCAAATTCAATTTAAGAAGTGAATCAAAGTAAAACCTAGTGTCAGTTAACTAAGCTTAGCTTGACAATATGTTGGTGGATTTTTTTTTATCTTTTCACAGTTAATACAAGAATTTAAGAAGTATCTTTCAGTTAAATAAAAAAAACCAACAGGATCGCGTTTGCTGTGAAAAAATTACTTAACTATTTCGCCATAACTTATCTTTGTTTCTTTATGTGTTGATGAATTTGAAAATTAAAATTTTTACTTAAACCTAGAAGATCTTCCTCTGACGTCAATGAACTGTGAAACCTCATTTTCACAGTTTTATTCCCTCAGTGATGATAAAATGCAATAAAAGCAATAGAGATAACGCGCAGCTTGTGTGTGGAAACAAAAGAAATCTAATCTGCGTGAAATAGATGAATGAGATGAAAACAATGAATATTTTGTTATATTTAGTTTTATGTTTATTTACGTTTTGCACCGTTCGCAAAAACTTTGGTATTTATGTTAAACTCATCAATCAAACCTCCGAACTCTCTAGAATTTGATAACAAATTTACTAACTTGCACACTAATTTAACTTAATATTCTAAAATGTTGTTCAAGTTAAAAGCATTAAACACCTAATGCCCATTCCTTATACTTAGCAAGAGATTAATAAATCAACTCATTGGGGCGTGTTTCATAACTTCCGGCAACACCTTCTTAGAAAATAGAGCAGCGTTTCTAACAACAACAACAACACCAACAGTAACAACGAGGTGGTTTAGGTCTTTTTATGCGTTTCTCATACTCAAATTTTAGGTCGCTACCAACTAAAATTGATTTGCGAAAAAAGATAACATAACTTCATAAAAATTTAATCTGATAAGCTCGCTAAATAGTCAGCAACTCAATAACAATTAATGCAAAAAATGAGCTTGGTTCGTAATAAGTAATATATGTATGGCGGTATGGATTGACGAATGAACCAAAACGTTATTATAAAATTTAATTAACACTTAAATTAAAAATAAAGTCAGATAAGCTAGCGATATTCTAAAACTAGAGCATGTCATTAAAATCATTATAATCCTTTAATTAAATTACATTTATTAGCTTTTAACTTAATCTAATTAACTAAAATCTTTCTCAGAAAGCTTCCAAATCGAATTTTATAGCTGCTTATTCAAATAGCTAGAGCATGAGTCAACTTTTATGGAAAAACAATTTTTATCATCCATATCACCATTAATCAAATTTTTTTAGAAGAAAAACTTGAACCATTTCAAATCAAAACTCAACTTAAAAGTGAAGTAATTCATGTAGAATTTTTATCGAACGCTCCAAATGAATTAATCTGCCACAAAGTGCCCCAATTTGCTAGAGTTTTATGTGAGTTTTAAGTGACATCAGCATTCGATGGGTCAGATGATATTCCCCCATTAGTTCTGAAGGGGTGTTCTTCATCTCTGTAATTACCACTGCGCTAGCTTTTCCACCTGTCCAATTTTTTCAAACTCTTTCCGAGTAGTTGAAAAAAAGCATTTTCTGTCTGGAACATTCAATCCAATATATTTCTTCGCTAAATTTCTAACTAGGTACAAGAATATTTCACTTCCTCTGATCTGACTGCTATTTACAAGGCATTAATTTGCATCTGCTTGACAGAATACAGGACGGTGCGATAAAACTTATGGGTGACAAATATATGGGAAGAACAATTGATTAATTTGATCATCACCTGCTCGTCTCATGCTCGTCAATATTTTACCGGTTTTTCAATCAACGTTTCTCAGAAGAAATAGCCAGTTGTACTCCGCGCTTCCATGAATTCAACCGCAATACTCGTGGTGCTTTGAATGCTCATCAGTTAAGTTAAGTCCATCTTCGGACTGATTGTTAAGTTTAGAGACTCTTTCTTTTACAACACAAATTTGGAATCATTTGCCAAGTTCTGTATTCCGGCAACACTATGATCCGCAGGAATTTAATATGCATGCACGTCGATATCTCCTCTTTTCTTCGTTGATACCATAGTGTACACTCTGTGACTTTCATCGTGAGGAAGCATGTGCCATTAGGGGGAAAATACTTGTAGCGTATACGCACTCTAAATTTGGAAAAGAGATTTTCTCATCTCTCTCGGCTTTCATAATACATCAGATTTTATTGGAATGCCACCACCTTATAATAAATTTAACAAAGCCAAATATTAATCTTTTATTCGGTTAATTTTGGAAATATCACCACCGACTCCAACTGATTAATTGATTAAAAGATACTTGTGTTAAATTTGTAAAGAAGAACGGTACTCAAATAGAGTATAAACTTTTTAAACATTTTTTACTAGATCGTCATTTTCAACATCTACAGGATTAAATTCCAAAAGCAACAACTCGAAATAATTACCGAATGACCAGTCTGATTAGCCACCTCTACGTGGAGAAGTACGTTATATGTATATCCTTAAAAATTCGAATGATATCAAAATGTTGGAAGATTTTCAACTGTTTGTCTTTACTTTGGCATTGATATAACCAAGAACTTTGAAAGCAATATTTTTCATCATCTTCATCTTGTATTAGGATTTTATTTATGAAGTGTAACTTTTTAGGCACGTTTGGAAGTATACTGTCAATTGCATACTAGAATGAAACAAATTTTACAGATAAAAGAGGTTATATGAAGTTAGTAGAATATTTACGAATCATCATCATCGACTTATCATCGATTCTCAAATATGCAGTCTAACTTTTTTTATTAAAAGTTAGAAAAATGTCAACATAAAATTTTGCCTTTATTAAAATTTAACTATAAATACGACCTGCACTTAGAAAAAACATGAGATCAAGCAGGACTATAGTTGGGTACAGTAGATCTCATGAAATAAATGATGATGAATTTACCCTTAAATTAAATAAAAACCTTAAGTTCTCTTATAATTTGATACCGCCAACTGAAGTGTTTTAATATCGTGTTGAGAAATTGGTAGCAAAATGGTATGACCAATTAACATACTTCGATAGTGGGTAAAATTATCATTTTAATTAAAAAAATACTTTATCAGATTTCACTGTTAATGCGATCCGTAAATGAAGGAGTGTTATGTGTTGAAAACATTAGAAACTTAATGTCGAAAACATTAACGATCGCTAATCATTACGGTTCCGCATTATTTAAGTCTCTGTCTGACGGTCCCGTCTGTCCGCGAAATAGGTTAAGGAAGTAATTGCTGCTGAAATATTAACACATTTGTCTTAATAACCATTAATAGGTGAGTTCATTAAAATTTCTACCGAACAGTATGTATAAAGTATTTTCGGAATACTCATAAAAACAAAGATCCAATTTAATAAGGCAAAGGATTGGTTTAATGAGACGAATTTTTAATTGGCTTTACTTTTAGCTTTATTTTATTTTATCAAATTATCTGATTGAGGGCGCTGTGGCTTGAGTGGTTAGTGGGTTGACTGCTGACGAGGAGGTTCGAAGTTTTAATTCCAGAAACACCAAAAGTATTTTTCATGCACCCACCTCTCAGAAATATCTGACAAACGCCCGAGAGTAAAAACTTGTCAGGGAAAGCTTCCCAACTCAACTTTCAGATACGTCATTAAATTGTAGGTCCCTTCCATTTATGTGCAAAAATATAACATGCAGAATACGAATGGTTGCGAGGCCCTGGACTGCAACGGTCTGTCGATCCAAATATTATTATTATCATTATAATTGTTATCTGAATTACTCTTAAATAGCGAATTCATTCATTCATTCTTTATTTGCACATTTTTTAAAAATTATCTCTTAGCTACTTTTCTCACCTACAATGAATGGCTAATCAGTTCCCGAAGTTGGAAAACAATGGCGGTCTTTGATGGGTCTTTTTGGGTCTTTCGGGGGTTTTTTGGGGGCCTTTTGAAGGTCTTTTCTGGGTCTTTTGTAGGTTTTTTGGGAAGTTTTTCAAGGATATTTTGGGGGTCGAACAAAACAAAAAAAAGAATTACGCAAATCCATCGTGAGTTATGGTCGCAAGTTCATATAAAAATCACATTTTTCCCGAATTTTTCAATTTTTCGGGCAACTTGTCCATACAAACATTATTCACACTATGACGAACATCTAAAAATAAAAATGAGCCTAATAGGTCCAGCCGGTTCTCAAGTGATGCGGCTACCAACGAACAGCATTTTATTTTTATATATATAGATATCGGGAAAAATATATAGGTTTTCGAATCATTAGTTGTGTTGGCGGGTTCAAACAAAAATCCCATGAAAAATAGTACCTTCAGTTTTTTTCCGAAATTTTCAAGTTTCGGGCAAATTTTCCAATATTTTTTTCCGAGCAAACCTTACTCAGACTATGACGAACACTTTAAAAGCCAAATCGGTCGAGCCGTTCTCAAGTGATGTGGTTACCAACGAAAAGCATTTCATTTTTATATATATAGATAGAGAATTTAGTTGTTTGTTTGTTTGTGTATGCCTTACAAACTCTGGAACGCCACGACCATTTGCAACCAAACTTTATACACGTATTACTTACCACCTGGAATCAACCATAGTGTGTGGGTGGTTGGTCGAATTGGGCGGGGGGTTACAAATATTAGTGTAGATCCCATAGTTTTCTAGGTCGCTGTAATAAATAGTGCTAGTAAGTCATCGCTACAAGTAGGGAGTCAGTGAAATTATATTACTGTCAAATTTTACAACCGCGCAGCACCGAGAATTTAGCTAGTTTCTTATAAACGCTTAATATATACTTTGATGTTACACTCAAAGAAACTCCCTTCATAAATATTGGATAGAATTTCTGCAGTGTCATCGATTACCAGCTATTTCCGTAGGGCAAAACAATCGAACCTTCGTCCTTCTGATCCCAACTGAGAAAGAAGAACCAGCAGACCATTTACAAAAAGGAGGGGCAATGAAAAATCATAAGAATCTATTGAATGACCATACGCTAGTCCTATGGGTAACTAATAAATTCGGACGTTGCAAAACTCGATACCTGATGAGACGAGAGAAATCAATCAGCGTCTTACCTGCTGTAATCAGCGCAACCACATTTTTAATGAGCACAACTAGTTGAGCTCTGTTGCTATAAAATGAAAGAAAGACTTTTCGCTTTCGCAATTGATCCATCTTCAAAATTATACAAAAGACTCAATTTTTCATACCGCAATGTTATTGTCTTCTTGTTTTTTGTTTGTTTTCAAATTATATTAAATAAACTCTTTCGCTACAAAGTTTCTCTTAGCGGTATGCCTTTTCAAGCGGATGCGTTTTTTTAAAATTAATTCCCACTAAACTGTTGTTCAATTTGTTTGTGAGAACTCCCCCTTTTTTCCTATATACTTCGATTAGTTGTTTTTTCTCCTCATAAAATGACTCATCACCGTGGTTTTTTGAGAGTATCTTTTTTTTCCACTAGCAAGATTCAAACATCATTGATCAGATTCAGTATCAGTCTCTAACCATGATCATTTGTCCTCATTTCGTACACATTTATTCAGAAAACTCACACTGACTCCGCATCGCTCCAAACTTGACTCGTGCAACATTTTCTTGCTTTTTACGCGTTGTCAAATTTTGCATTGTTTAGCATTTTTATGATTATAAATAAATTATTATGCCTGGGTCGAAATTCTCGTATATATTTTTTGATGAATAATATTTACAATTTTTTTTTTGCTATAATTAATGAGATTCACTTTTAATGACTGCATAAGTGGTTTTTTAACAATCATAGCTGAATAAGTCTTAAGTTTCAGTTATGTGAACAAATAATTACGCCCACAATTTCAGTCATGATTACCATTCAAGCTTCAAATTTTAAAAATAAATTTGAGAGCTTGCCAGTAATACTTTTCTCCCAGGAATTCATAGATTTTTTAAGCAATTACATTAGGTATACAGGGGATTCCTTAATATTTGACAAATATTTAAAGGGTGATTCATAACGATTGTGTGTGTCCTTTTTAGAAAAAAAAAAATACTAAAGATAGAATAATTACAATTTGTAAGATTATCAGTTTTTATGGCATTTACGATAATGAGAAAAAAAAATGAATTACATTCGTGGTTAATTCACGTCACTTTCGCCGATAGCACTTTGGAAAGTAATAACACCGGCACGACAGACCATGCGGTCCAAGGCCTGGCTTCTCACAACCATTTGTGTTGAGCATTATTTTTGCACACAAATGGAGGGACCTACAATTAAATGCCGGATCCGAACGGCGAATTGATAAAGCTTTCCGTGACAAGTTATTACTCTCGGACGTTTTCCAAACTTTCGCGAGAGGTGAGACACCGTGAAAAATACTTTGGTGTTACTGGGATTCGAACCACGAACCCCCTGCTCAGAAGTCCATGCTCCTATCCACTGAGCCACGGCGCCAACACACTACAAAAATAATGCTGCAACAGAAATGGTTGCAGGAGTTACGTTAAGAGCATGTTAACGACTCGTAATAAAACCACCTTCGGCATCTTTTTGGTGATGGTAATGTTGAAGATTCCAAGTGCTACCATTAAGCATCACGTCTACCATAATGAATAATTTTGGTATAATAATAATAATAATACTAACATAATAATAATAATAACACACTAATTTTATCAATATCAATAAATCTTTCAAAAGTGAAGCCCAGTGGTCTCACCACAAGTGGTTCCATTGATCGACCGCACGGATAGAGCGAGTTCAATAGTGAACAGTTGTTTAAGATGTTTTCAAGTCTGTGTCACGCCGGCTTGGGATAAGCTGACTTCGAAACGAATTATGAAACGAATATGGAATTATGGAGTTAAATGTAATTTTACACTTATTCCGCATCATTATTGCTTTTATTGTTAAATCATATTTTGAATACTTAAGATTAACAAATTCGAACATCGAAGATATCATAATGGAAACACCAGAATAGCTGTCCATATTCACATCAGTCATCATCTGTAAAAGCCCACAAACTACCAATAAATTTTCACCGCTCAATGGAGCAACTGATTTTATTCGTGAACTACTTGAACTTATTTCATAATCCAAATGGAAGATTTTTATTAGGAACATTTATGACGTGATCAATGCATTTGTATTCGTAGATTGGAAAATGAAATGACTTGGAAAGAATCGAAGAGCAAGATTGTTATGCATTTGCAAAGGAAGAGTTGTCCGTCGTCTGTGTCAATAAGAATAACAAACAGCTATCCAAAAGGAACTGTCAGAAGGCTTTGATACATACTGCTTTGCAACTGTCTCGGGGACGATGGCCTGCTACCTGACTCAGCTAAGCGCAGTAATACCAAAGTTGACCTCATTCTGTCGCTTTTCTAGTACAATCACCTGAGGCTTTGCTTTGCTAGGCACGATCATCCAAAGAATCATCACACGAGAGCAGTCGAGTTGGTTTTTATCATCAGCAATGCTTGCTGTTTATGGCTGCTTATGGT
Organism: Nephrocerus scutellatus; assembly: GCA_947095585.1. NCBI lineage: Eukaryota > Metazoa > Arthropoda > Insecta > Diptera > Pipunculidae > Nephrocerus > Nephrocerus scutellatus. The sequence goes on along the minus strand of OX352761.1, from coordinate 2,978,731 downwards.
GGTTCCGTCTGTCCGTTTGGTTGATGGGTTTTTTGCATTTTATAAATACGCACTATTTATCGTTTAATTTAGAGAATTGGCATTTTAATAGTTTTCCTTGCAACAGTTATGCACGTACTCGTTTGCACATAAGAGATACTGCTTAACGTCGTTACACGGCGGGTGGGCAAGCGTCGCAACGCACTTTGCCAGAACACTTCGGATCAATAATTTGTTGTTTGTTCTTTCGACTTCCATAAAATATGCAGTTCTTGTTAACAGGTTTTTTGTTATTTTGATGAATACGCATTTCTGCTCAACACTTTTATGAGTATGTACGATTATATTGCATAATGCAGTTGTACTACTTTTTTATTACGATGCATTTGCTACTAATTTTTATTGAAGTTTTAAAAACCAAAGTTTGTGGCGTAGTTTTGAAATTCTGAAAACAAGTTTGTAATTACAGCAACACGGTTTTGAAAGGTATAACAAAATGCCTGCTGTGATGGTTTGTTTTTTAACAATACCTTACGGAGCATAAAGGAACTTTTAATTAATTTATTAATTTCTTAAATTTTATTATTTTTTTTCTCACCACTGCTTTACTCTTATACAGCTTTTCTTAACATAAAAGCAATCGAAGCATTTATAAAAGTAGTACAGTTAAGTCGAGCCAATTTTCTTTACTATCATCGTGCTGTTGGAGCATCTACTTTATGATGTAACAAGACAGACAGACGTTTTCAAAAGATGTTCCCAATGCTTGGATGCTGTAGTGCTGTATGTTTCTTGAACAAGTTGGACTAAAATCTCAAATATTTTGGATGCATTTACAAAAAATGAATAAACAGACGAGACGAGACGAGACTGACTGTGCAACAAGAGATAGCTTAACAACAGCAAGTACAGCTCAGGCAACTATGCCACTGAAAATCAACAATGAGTAGGAACGAAGTACATGATTCTTTGATTTGATTGCCATTGCACGATTGCCGCAGAAAAGAAAAGTTAAACTAAATACACGCAGAGACACAAAATCAAATGCCTCAAAAAAAGGTGCAAGAAATGTTTGACTGTTATTGCTCACAGCGCAATGGCGGTACTGGTGATGACGACGAAGAAGTCAGAAGACAGACAGGCAGACAAACAGAATTAACATCAAATGTGTGATTGTGACGCATTGGCGGTGGCGGCCTTCCCCTGCTGATGCAGATGACTACTGCTACGACTGATCTGCTGCTAATGCAATGCATGGATTAAGAGCAACATGTTATGGTGCGCATGCGCACATTGAGCAAGCGAATTTGTGCACACTTAATTTTTTTATATCTACATATGTATATGAAGTACTCATAGAATTTAGTTGTTGGTGGGAAAGGGGAAGCAACTTACGAATTAACATTTTTTCGAGGCCTGTAGTTGTTCTATCCATTCGAATGGATTCGAAGATCACGTTTTTTAACTAAATTAACATAGAATCAAATATTTGGAATGACTTTAATTTTGAGAAATATTCTCACACCTGCCAGTATTAATGTGATTGTGCAATGTCCTAATTGTGGACATAAGTGTCGTTAAGGCCATTTGTTAATCCATTCACCCTATAAATATCAGTTTAAATGATGCGTAAAACGGGTCGCCAAAATACATTTTATTGATATGTGCAACCATTTTTTGCGAAATTTGCAAACGCCATTCCGAGTACGTTAAGTTGATGCTATGCAATCCCCATTAGTTGTGTGAACTGGGTACAGTTTTTCGTAAATCTTATAACATCAAAATAGAATGTGTAACATAAGAAAATCTAATGACCCGCTGCAAGAGCCATAAACTCTATAAAGCAATGCAGATGTTTAGAAAAACATTATTACAACTTTATTGGTTAATGGATGTATCAGTGTTCTTTTCTGCGTAGTTACTTATTAATTTCAGTTCTCTTAAATGGGTCTTGTTATCGGCTAGCGCTAAAAAAAAATATATGAAAAAGATGTTAATTCCATAACCATGTTAACTCAGAAATTCCACTTCCCTGATTTGTTTAATGTTTATGAGTATGGCTTGTGTTGAGGCAAAGTTCAATCTCCCCTTCCTCCAAATTGTTACTAATTTTATTATATAAAATAGAGAATTAAAGAACTTGTATAATTGTAAGTTTGTGCGTAAGTAAATCTGGAAGTTCCTAACTGATTTCAACCAAACTTGGAATATTATTACTTACACCTGGAATCAAACATAGATGTTGGGAGGTAACACTTTTTGCGCTGATGGTGGCGGGGTTGTCGATATTATTTTCCAGCCCTCCGTTTTCGCGGTCGCTGAGATAAATTGTGATGGTAAAGTCAACGCAATTGGAAAGGGATCAGTGGATGGTCGGGGTGATATTAGTGTCAAATTTAACAACCGCGCAATGCCGGGGCAAGTACTCAGTAATAAACTGTTGTATGCGACCGATTGTAAGGTCCCATATTTCCAACAGTGATTCTCGGCTATGCGTTAAATAAGCTGTAGTTGGTTTGGCTTTTCAAATCGCTTATACTTGTCTTTTAATCTTGGAAAATAATACCCTTAAACATAATTTCCAAAGTATCCAAATAATTGTATATCAAAGTTCGCCTTCAGTTGCACAAATTTATGTGGTGCTAATTATACTTATTCCTCAACGGCCTCGTTAATAAGCAAAATTGTTATATTTTGGACAAATTGGCAACCAGAAGCTAATCACAAAATGCCATTACACCTAAAAAATTTACAGTTGGATGTCGGTTTCATGATTCATGGTTCATTGGATAATGCGTACTATTCAATAATGCTGGCAACGCAGTCATAGTGAGTTGAGTTCCCTACCGTACCATGTTGACTGAATATTTTTGGGATAAATTGGAAGGCTGTGTGATTGTGAGCACTCTCTTGCTGAAAAACAAAGTTTTCAACCACCAACCATGGACATGTATCGTCCACCATTCATTCTGGTTTGTTTGGTGTGTGCCATGAAAGCCAAAACCATCCCAAGTCATCGCATTTCCACCTCTGGAAAGCCGGCTCATTTGACTCTTATCCTTCTTGCAATCGCGTCAGTAAAAGCAAAAGATATCGGAACTTCAAAACTAATTTTTGTTTTCATCGCTAAAATTCAAATTAATGCTCCATGTCTGGCAAATATAGCGGCATCAGATCACGCCATACTATAATGAGTGTGTGCCTGTGTGCAGCGCTACTTTAGGATTTGAACCACAAAAGCACGCCGTGCTTCGCATGTGTTTTTATTTTTCAGCATTTATAGTGGATTAATTTTAGTCGCATATTTTGGGCTATTATAAGAGAATTTACATGAACAATTTTATGTTTTATGGGTTTTTTTAGAGTATTTTTTTTGTTTCAGTATAATGTATTTCAACATATCTCCATATTTTACAATATTCTTACCACGGAATAATCACATATTTTTTGTTTTGAAGTGGACCTATCTTACTTATTTCTTTTTTTCTATTAATTGCAAATTGTACTTTGATACTCTTAACAAATGTTATATCTTTGGTATATTTTTTTTCGCTATAAAATAACAAAAATTTTTATTCTTTTATATATTCATTACATACTTGTATACTCATACTCAAATAAAGTCCAAAATAGACTAACAATCAATTTAAAACAAAAATGTAAATTTGTCCATTAAAACATTTATTTATATACATATATGATATATAAATTAGATGCATATTAGAAAATAAATAGAAATGTTATTGAATTGTTAATGTATTGTTAAAAATAGTATTATCTTATATGCAACTGGAACGATTTTTATTACTCCATAAAATTGAGTGATTAATTCTAGTGATGTCTTTTCGAAAATGTTTCGTTTGAATTTGCATTGCAAATCGATTTCCTGACATTTTTTCCACTTTTCTTTTTGTACATTTCCTTTCAATCACTGAAATTAAAACTTGTTGTCTTGCTTGCTATTTATGGTCTCATCTCAATAATTTACGAATTAAAATACATTTAGATCACCATGACAAAAATAGGAAAATAACTTGCTTCGAACTAAGCGCTGTTAGTTGTTGTTCAACCACTACTTATTTAGTTATTTTAGAGCCTTTTGTATTAGACACTTCTTATTGTGATGTTTGCTTTCCTTATTCTATCAACTAAATCGTCGTTAATTAAACATAATAATTTCGAAATAAACACATAAAATTTTAATTTTACCTAAAAATCCAGTCTGCGTACAAATCCATTTTTATTACCTTTTAGTTGGAATGCGAAATCGAAGTAACAGTTTCCTATCAATCAAAACACTTAAAGTTAGCGATAGATTGAGTTTATTTTTCCTGAAATTAGCAATATACTTAAGTTAGAGTTAGCTTTTGCTAATTATTTATGCTAATTATATACATACTTGGCGTGTTTTGAATGCCTGTTTTTGCAAACAGACAGATTTGTTAGTGCGATGGTGATCATCTCGTCATTCGGTGAGGTATGCATCAATCTAGTGGCAAATTCGAGCTAAAAATGGCTAAAAAAAAGAATTAGTAGATAAGCAAAACTATTTATTATTTTGCCCATATCAAGCCCAAGATGGAGTTGTCGTGTTTTCATCAACAATGTAATTTAAAAATTAATTTCTTCGATGCGGCTGCACATATTCTCTTCTTCTTCTGTGCGGTTAATTGCAGCCGAATAAAGAATGTGAACAGCGAACGTTTCCCCTTAAGAACGGTCATCCAGGCAAAATATATTTGAGAGGGTATGGAGAAACAACTTCAAAAGAAATATTTTTTAAATTATTTCTGACTGTATGATCCTCAAAAATAATTTCTAAACCTCATTACCAGACAAGTTTATGTTTCTGTTTCTTTAAATACTTGCAATGTGAACCAAAGATCTGAAAGCCTAATCGACAAGCGTTTAAGTGCACACCATAATCATTTTAAGCCGCCTATAATAGCATAGTGAGAATAAAACTGCAGCTGACTTCATCTACTAATTTCATTTACTTTAGATGTCCTTTCAGTGTGCAATGTCCTGTTTGGAAACCCGTTATGATTCTTACATTACTTCTGCTTAGTCCCAATATCATGCGAGAACTTTTTGGGTTATAGTTCCCAAGCATTTTCTTTCCTTGTCATAGGCCTGGAAGATTCTCACATCTTACGAAAGTGGCTGCCTTACCTATAATGCGTGACTGTTCTCGCATTATGCGGTACCCTATACCACAGAACGGTTCTGACCCTACTAGACTTATACATTAACTACAAATATTTTAATGCACTTGAATCATAAAAATATGTAGGTATGCATCCCTCTGTAATTAGTTCAATTTTGCTCCTAGTATGGAAAAAACTAGCTGTCATTTTTACTTTTTATAACGATTTCCAGCAATCGTCTGTATCTTACTTGGTGTATTATCAAACCAACTAAGCCATTCTTAGATGGCATCATCAACAGCAATATCACAAATGTTGAAATTTTTTATTAAGATTATTAGGTACAAATGTGTTGTAATTTCGTGACAGAATCCACAAAAAACGTATTGCATTATAATTGCGTGTTGGCTGGTTCTAGCTTTTCAATGCAGAATCAAAATTTAAGGCGTCATCATTGCTTCTTTGTTGGCTACTAATCCTCATTTTCGTAATTTTGCCAACCAAGAACATTAGCAATGTAATAAACCAAGTTAAGATTTTTGGTTTAGCCTAGTAATAGCCTCAGCTAGATTATTAGATCTAATAGAACCAATAAACGAAACGTTGGTACAAGTCAGACACTATAACGAATCTTTGGCCAATGGAACTAAAAACACGCACACGGTTGCTTAAAGCCAATCAAGCCAACTTACAATATGTCTAGGACGCGGATATTCGGAAGAAAGATTCCGGACTATTTTAAGGCGATTTCTTAAATCGTAACTGCAATATCGACGTCATGAAAAGAATTAATTAAACGATATGCTCCATAGACGAGATACATATCCCCCATGAGTTAAGAGAATCCTACCTGTAAAGTCTTTTGTGGTAAGATTTACGGCGCACCACAGCAAGGTATGCCAAGTAGTTGTAGGAGAAAATGCCAACTGTATAACATCGACTGAAGGAGGTTTTTTCGGTAAATCCAGGTTGTACAGCCAAACATGCGTGTTGTTCCTTATGATAAAACAAAGGAAAATGGAGAAAAACTAAAGCTAAATGTTTCTAATTTTTCCTAGATCTCTCTAAATTCTATTAAATTTTCAATTCTTACTTAATTTCGCAGCTCACCTACTCTATTTCGTTCTACCAAAATGCAGGATAATTTCGCTTTTTGTGATTGTTTTGCATTTCTATAAATTTGATTTAAGTTTAAATTTATGTAAACTTTCTCTTCTTTTTTTAATAAGATAATTTCTATACCATCATGTTCCAAATTTTAACAATATTGACACTGCCACTACTGTGCTATAGTCCAACTAAATACGACTAAATTCAAACATTTATTATTACGACAACTAAATCACTTTTTAATCATTGGTTGAGCACATTGATCACTTTCTTACTTTGTTGTACCAGAAATACCATTTATGCATATAAAGCCAAATGACCATAAAAACAATTAAGACTGGGTGGCAAGCAGCTTGATACCATTACAAAATGAAGAATATCGAACTGTTGAAATATTTTCCGTTTGGTCATAAATAAGCATGAAGCATCTAATTATCTCACTCAAAACCTATTTGTAGAATTTCTTATACAATACGTACGTATTTAGAAATTAATTAATTAATTTTAATGTAGAAAAAACTCTAAGTCGATGTTGCTGATATTGTACAAGAGTTTCGATCGCAATTTCGAAATTTAAATTATTTTGCTGTAATGTAGTTCCTTTTGTTGATTGTTAGCTTAGGTATATGTGGATTTTCTGTTGAGACAAATATTTTATCTATCCATCCAATGCAGGTAATGAATAAAATAATAAATTTCAAACCAATGCTTTAATAGATGTGGGAGTATAGGTTAAATAGAGAATTATCGTGCTATCGGGCTATCGCGAACGCTCTGCTTGTTTGTAATAAATCAATATTGCTCCATGATTGTCTGTTTAAATTTAGCATTCGGTTTGATGGAGCGGCTGCTGACGACTCTCTGATACCGGCTTTACTGAACGGCCTTTAATGGAATTCAAATGCCGTAGCAACTAGTTGCGATGCCGTTAAGTTATCATGATTTGGAATATATGTGTGCTTCAGCGATTAGTGATGGAATAACAATGCAAAGCAAATACCTAAACTAGGTTGATAGGGGCTGCTATAGACAGAGATCACTAACTTGATTTGATACCGGAAAGTTGCTTGACATTCAGTGAGTGACTAGGAAATTCTGGATTTTATGAAATGTTTTTACCTTCGTATTCCGCTTTACCACTTTTAAAATATAAATAAATGAGATCACTGTTAGCGTATACACGACTTTTGTTCTGTTAACATAGTAGATAGTGGATTGTGACATCTTTTAAGCGCTAGGTTTTAACTGCATTTCTAGATAAGATCACCGAAATTTAATAAGAAGGATCAAATTCGATATACAAAATGCATCGACTTGAAAACTTTAAAATCTTATTTTAAAATTACTCCAATTAAGTGAACCATTATTCTCACTGCGCCTTAGTTTCACAGTACAATAGGAAAAATATTTAAACTAACATGCTAACAACCCGTACTTCATCAAATGCTCATTTAGTTTGTTATATGTATAAAAGACATGCAGGGCAGACAACAGTGGTTCTGTTTATAAAAAAATACAATGAATATCTGCATGAATTTTATATTCGAAGAATTGCAAAACAGAACTCATATGTTCCTGTTCTGTTCATATTGCCGTGTTGTTATCTATTTGGCGTTGTTGGTGGAGTGCAATAAGTTGATCAACTAATATTGGATTGAAATTTACTCCCTGTTCCTGTTGTCTATTGTCTGTTTGCATACATATAGGTTCATACATATACCATTACTAGATCTGCAAACTGCAAATAGGTATATGGAAACAAACTCGAAACGCGTTAAACCAAACAAACAGTATTAATTCTGACAACTTCCGCTTAATCTCATTATAAAAGGTTTTCTCATGTTCAGCCCACAATAGTTAATGCTGTTCTACCGCATTGTGGTACGAAACAATTTTTGCATTTATTCATAGAGAGTTTTTACCCGATTCTGAATTTCTATTCATTCAATTGTTGCAACATGTCAGTTTCTATTTTGCACAATTAAGCTAAACACTGATGTGGGCAAGATTTTCTCGTAAATTGATTGTATGTTAAATAAAAACAAAAGACTTAAGCGACAAACTTGAACGTTTAGTTGAGACTCTATTGCGAATAAAACAACAAACAGCTCGTTTAGGTGGAATTTTTCTTTGCTCGCCACCCGCTACGTTATTTCACCAGAAGGCATTGCCACCTTAAAGTTTATATATTGCTTTTTGCATGTGATACACTACTTCAACTGCAAGTAGGTGTCACTTTGCTTTTGTTTTATGTCCTCAGATATGCACAGCTATGATTTATTGTATTTATTTTCTACTCTGGCGTTCAGTTCATAATTCATTGTTATGCTAATTTTTGTCATTTTATCAAATTACATTTACTATATCCTCGTTAATGACAGAGAGACAGGCAATACACTTTTGATTAACACGAAATTTATTTATTTTCTCAACCAGGTGCCGTCGAGTTTCTTACCATTTGCATTATAGGGCAGAGAGGGCCTGACAGTTTTTTTGTTGTTGTAAAATTGTACTTCTGTAATATTTGCTATCGAAAAAATTGCCTTTTGTGCACTTTTTGCAATTGCTGACTAACAATTTCAAGACTCAGACTCGATCTTGCATGTTCAAATCAGATCATTCAAGCGCATTGATTTCGATATGCAAGATCATTTAAAAAAACATCAAAAATAAAAACAATAGTCGCTGTGCGACGGTTGCTTGTTCGTTGACTTGTCTTACAGAGAATAACTACTTATTGTTCTAGCTGAGTTGTAAATTATATATTTGTAGCGGAAAATCGTATATTTGTTAGCCAATTTTGGATGCAATCAACTTGGCATCTTAATCTCTGAGTTGTTCATTTTTGACGCTACCTCAACTTGCAGCATCCAACTTGTATCTATGCTATGCTTGGTGTTATGGTAAATACAATGTTTTTATAAAAATGCTTCTTGCAATACAAATAGCAAGTCAGTATTTTCATTCATGAAAAATATAATACTATTTTCTATTCATTTCGCACTGTGAATGACCAACGGAATGCGAGCGCAATTCAATATCCCAGATAAAAATCTGAGTTTTGTTTATTGAATCATACAACTGGTGTTGTTCAGTTATTTTAATTTTTAATTAATAATAGCACATCCAACTCTTAAGATGATAATCGGTAGTAATTTTTCGCTGTCAACGAAGCGATTTACGTGTTTCTTTCTTCTTCTCATCAAAATAACGCGAGTCATTGGAGTTGTTTTTATATTGATGGATAATCTGCTGGTTGCATGCACGTACGCGTAGTAGTCATCCAAGGAAGAATTTTTTGCTCAAGAGGTGATTATTATTATTCGCTTGGATTTTTTAATATTTTTTACGCCGAACCTGTTATTGTGATTTAAGAACTATTTATTTACTTTATGAAAAACTATTGAATAAACATAAGAATATTTATTATCAATTGGTGTCAACACTGAATTTATCAAACCGCTGGTAAAATGATGATAATTAGAAAATGCAAATTAGATAACTGTAAAGCTCAAGTTCAAGATCTACACAAGTTGCCAGTTTTCAATCAACTTTGTATTCCTCATATTTCTTATTAAATCAGTCGTAAATTGCTGATTTTCTTTTAACTCATATGGACACCTCATATGAATTCGTTTGGATGAGAAATAAATCACAGACAGATGCTGTTGTCATGTACAGTAAAATGTCTTCGAAGAAAATGTTCAATCAGGATTAGATGGGTTGGCTTCTCTTTGTATGCCCAATAATGGAAAACTTTCCTATACCATCGTCTCCTTGATTGACAGGATAATTATAATATGAATTAATTTCTCATTTCACTTCACACTGTTAACAGTGCATATGTTTGTGCATATTTTACACATAAACATTCAGGTTTGAATCTGCCATCATCATTGGAATTGTTTTATTGCATAGAGAATGTTCTGTGTAAAAATCAATGATGACACTCAAGAGTTTTGTTAAAAGATCAATGCATCGGAATAATCTATGCGACAGGGAAAATTTCAATAAGCATAGCGTAATTATTTTTAATCCTCAGTTTAAGTATTTCCCGTTTGAAGCAACATAAAAATACTCATACTGGATTAACTACTCACTTTAACCTCAATTTCAGTTTATCCAATCGTATGTGAAAATCCTTTGGAAAAAATCGCTAAGGTGAGTATGCTTTGAGCAGCAAATATTCCGCAATTTTACCACGTCGTGCATGTCTAATTGAAATATAGAAATTTTTTCCAGTAAATTTAGAAAATCCGCATCATAGGTACAGAGAAAAATGCAGGGGGAGAGGGAAAATCATCAACGAAACGACAGAAAACTAATAACGAAAGTTGCATAATTTTTTGCTTAGACTCTCACTCATTAATTTGCATACACTTCTCAGTTTGATAGACTATTATGTAGTATGTACTAGTAAGTTGGCCGAGAGTAGCTATATCGTTATCATTTCGCTACAATGCAAAGAAACAGACAAAAACTAAACAAAAATTCAAGCGTCCGTTAGGTAATGATAATTATTAAAGAATTCCCTCATAAGCGCATGCAAATGCAATGCCAGATATTCAGAAAATACAACTTTAACATATGACTTGTTGTGGTCAAATGTTTTACTCGATTATATGCAAAAATAGTGGGACCAAGAGAGTAAATTTTCATTTAAATTTAATATATTTTAAAAAAGAAACAGTTTACGCTATATATTAACGCTGCAAAGCTTCTTTTAACCACTCGTCTAATAACGAATTAGAGATATAGATATTGTTTTGAGTTTGAGTCCTAACAAATTTTTATTGTGAGATAATCAAAAAGGGGTTTTGTCTTATCAGTCTGTCTACACAACATACGATATGTTCCGTCAGTGTAGCGATACTTAGTTTTGGAACTGACAAAGTAGCATATAAATAATGTTTTATGATTGAGTTGACTTTGTGTCGTAAGAAAGTTACTTAATTGCGACTTTACTGAATTGTTTTTTTTTTCATTAGTCTTCCCATACAATAGACGATATTTTTGTTTGTTGTTAAAGATATGTAGTTTCAAACTGAAAAGCTGCTTTAAAAACACTTTCAAAATAATTAAGCAGATTGTAAGTAGTGTTTTGGGTACGTGTTGACTTTATTTCGAAAAAAATGTCCATGTTGTTGCATTATAAAAACGGTGGCTTATTTCATTAGTCTATCTATGTAATAGACGTAATGTTACGTAATTAGTTTAGGAACTGACAAACTTTTAAAATAAAAATGCCGCGATACAATATTTCGTTAAGGATTGTGTCGACTTTGTGTCGTAACAAAGTTTTTTAATTGTGTCTTTATCAAAAGAGGTCTTCATTCAATTAGTCTGCCATACAATACATAAAATAGACGTGTTATTTTACGTTATTTTAAAAAATTTAATTTTTACTTCAATGGTCTTTTTATAAATTGGTCTCCCTGATCAGTGTTTACCTCATATCTGCATTTATTTTAGCTAATATGAACAGACACGAAATTTCCTTCAACTTATAAATAATTGTCCCTCGTTGGCATACTATTTTGTTCAGTCTAAGAAATACTAAATTTTCCATGCAAACTCACACTAAGTCGTTTTTGCTTCACTGTGGTTTAAGAAATCATATAGTAGAATAGTAATCCTGGAGTTAACTAAGAGCATCCAGAGAGCTTTTATTCTTTTTTTCCATTCGATTTTTGTTTCTGACTTTTGCCTGAAGGGTGTCACGTTTGCGTATGACTTTGGGATTTTTCATATCACACACATTGGATGCAAAAACAAAAATAAATACCTCCGATTCGATCTGATTTTACATAGGTTCATAAAATACCACCAACACTATAACACACTACATACACACGAATATTTCAGTTCAATCACGATTTTCAAAGTTGGAATCGTTCGTTACTGTGGCATGATTTGATGTTCACCTTAAAGCGAGATTTTGAATTTGTAGTACGCTATAGCGTATATTTGGTTTACTCTACTGACTGGAAGTGAACCAAAGTGAAAAATTATTTCATTTTCATTCACTTGCTTATGCGGCGTTTTCACTTTTCATGGCACTATAGGTAGGACGACGAAAAAAAGGCCAATACTACAAACACAATAACCGCTGCCTACAAGCGAATAATGTAGGTTAGCGTAACACTGGTCGCGCATGCTCGAAGAGATGATGCAAAAATATAGCAAAATGTTATAATACTGCATATAAAGCGGGTGGTATTACGAATGAATATGAAAATCGTGCGCTACTGTCCTCCAGGGACGAAATTATCTCGTTAAAATGGAAATTTTCATTTTTTACTTTGTTGTTGCTCTTGGTATTTTAGTTATGTATTGTACTGTAATCGTACTGGCATATACGCATGAAGGCTGTTATTCTATGGCGTTTTGCCCCTTTGATTGGGCTGTTAGTTGCTGTTGAATTGATTTTGAACCATTTGTGGATGCTGATGGCTGTATATAGTTGGCAGATTATTTCCAATAGGTGCCTGGGGAGAGCGATTTGGTAATTTTAATGCATTCAAATTATTCGCCGAGCATAACTGATGCATGACGAAATATTCTTCACAGATTTGTTGTAAGTTTATTGCTGCCCCCATTTTGATTTGTCGGATTAATTCCACAAGAATGTCAAGCTTAGTATTACGCTTAAAGGTTTTCACTTCTTGTCCGTTTTTGTTGAAATGGATTACTGTATGCCATAGCAAAATTCAAGATTCCTTCATCAGCTTTCTATATGAAGTCGCTAATCTATACATAATTCCATAACGAAAAGCAAATGACAGACTATGGATATATAATACGGTCTTGGGAGATGTTTTATTTAAAATAAAAAGTTTACGGAATGCTCGAAAATATCCTTTTTTATCTAAATTGTTTGATTTTTTATTGCCAGTAATTAACATATCTTGTATCGAGTATGCATTGCATTTTAAGTGCAATGCATGGAATGAGGGTATTTTGACAAAAAACTTAATATACAATTAGCATAGATAAACACACATTATTTTATTTCAATCGAGTACACTAAAAGCAACTTGCTGACATAGAGGTTTCACATCACGTGCAGCCCGGAACAGCCACATATGGTTGTTAGCAACATTTTTATACATTTATTAAATAGTTTAACTAAATACATTTTCTGTCTAGAAAGTTATTGGATATAAAATGATAATAAGTCAGCTCAAAAACGATGTGGTCTTTCCATCTTGCTATCAGATGCTCTCTAGCAGTCAGGTGTAATAATAAATGCTTGATTAGCCGATCTATATAATAAGCCTATCTTTGGTGAGGTAAATGTGACAATGTCCTGACCTTTAATAAATGGATTAAGTTCATCATTGTCTCTTCTTTCGTATTCGCAATTTTCCAGCCTTCTTCCACCAAAATCTTTTTATTGTATTTTGCGTATGAATGTTCTTATTTCACTTACATCGTCTGTATTCAAGGTCCACACTTCACAGCCATATGTCACTACTATAGCAATATTATTGCATAGGAGTATAAATTCTCTACGTCTTATCATGTGAGAGCTATAAAGCTACCCAAAAACTAAGTAATCTCTCTTTGTTGTATGACAGCGTCATAAAAGGAGATGTCATTGAGCTGGCAGTTTGATAGGCTAACCTAAATAAGTCGGTATTTGATCTCCAAAGGGTCCAGTCATTGGTTGTCTCGCTAGTGCGCAGTGGTGGAATAATAAAACAGTATAACACTACGTATAACATATGGAAGTCTTGTACATTATAATCTTATTTTGTCTTGTCAGAAGTTTAGACTGTATTCTCCCCTTATCTCATTACAGTTTTCGTGTCAAACTCTGAGTTGAAGCGATACTTTAGCCTTGGAGTTAACCATTATTATCATGGCTTGCTGAGCTAGTTTACAAGATATATGTAGTTAGATCACACGCAGTTTCGATTTATCCAATCACATGATAGTTTATGGTTTCCGAATAGCACGTGTAAATCTAAATTATAGTCACAGCACTTTTCTATATACCGCTTCTGTAAATAATGCGACTGATGTTGATCTTTCTGTTTCAAGTGCATACTGGCACTTTCCAATAATTTTCAAAAATAATATTCGATAACATTTTATATGCACAGCCCAGCAGCATTAGCCTCCATATACTAATAAGCTATGTCCCTCACGCATAGTGGTTCTAAAACTGTGATTCATTGATCCAAACATTTTAACAGACACACAAACCGTAATTAGGGAGCAACCGTTTTTAATGAAATTGAAAAATATTTTAATTCTAAGACAACTGACATTAAGATCAATAATACAAACTAATTGTCCGTTTATTCGTGGAACAGGACAATTTGACATATATCTTGTAAATTAAACATTATCAGGTTGGTATTCTATTTATCAGTCACTATCCTCCTTTCCCAGATCTTAGATGTAAGTTTCTGTAATTGTCTATGCAGGAAAGTTGCACAACATCGTAGCAGTTCATATGTTATGTTGTCTTTTCCGGGTGCTTTGTTATTTTTGAGCTTATATACTACCTTTTCAGCTTCCTCTAAAGATGGTTGGCTGTTATCCTCGCAGTCTGTTGCTGATTCTTCGGTTCATTTAGTAGTTCTTCCGCCCACTTATTCAGAACTTTCATTTCCTTCTAGGTAATTCAGCTCGGTTTCACAGACATTAAGTTAAGATTTAAAGACACTAGCTTGATCTTGAATGTACTTGTATAGCCTGCGTGCTTTTAAACTCATGTTAGCGTGCAAAATACATAAAGTCATTTTGTGGAATTGCCAGCCGCCTTCAAAGTTGATGTTGGATGCTGCATAGCATAGAAAATCACTCACGATAACCGTTATATAAGTTGTTGGTACAGATGAATTTCAAAAATCCTTCCTAGATCAGCCCATATGACAGAAAACACACGATATGCAACCGAATGCTCTTTGGAAAATAAGGAGAAATTCAATAAAAAACCATTACACATGACAGGGCACATCAAGTTGCTGTGCAACCGGCGTGCAACTCCTGCTGGCTGTAAATTTCACATCACATCATATCACTGTAGATCTCAGCGATGCGGTCGATAATTCTACATCCAAAAATTGCCATACAAAAGCGGGGCTAGCAGTGGGCAGTGGGCTATGTAGCAAGTGGAACTGTAACTGCCACTTTGGCTACTGCTGATGTTGATGTTGATGTTGCCGATGACGCTGAGGATGATGAGCATTTGATGGTACATAAATCTGCACAGCATGCTCAAGTTCAGTAACCACCTCCACCTCCTGCAGTTCCAGCATTATCATCGCAGTGCTCTTCTTCTTTTTTCAAATCGGAAAGGCAATCTGCAACGTAGATAATGGTGTTTACTTTGCAGGTTGTGAATTTATATTTTTTCGTCGATGCAGATAATGCATTTCTGAAAGCATCCGTGTTGATTAGCATTTTGCTTCAGTCTTTCTGACAGAAATTGAAACAAACAAGTTTTGCAAATAACCAGACCAGCGAAACGCTGACAGATGATGTGAAGAGGTGTAACATCTGAGGCTGAAAAAAAATTTTCATTTATAAAAATCCGATTAATGTTCGAAAGACATATATTTCTGCTTTTAAGCTGTAATATCTTGCAACAATAAAGCCAGTTCGTAGTTTCTTGTACTTGTCAAACGCCCCATTAGGATGTTTAGGACGCAAACATTTTTAATACAACTCGTCAAAAAGTTAGCGCATTTTTAAACCCAATTTTTGCACTATATTGCACCGCAATTTGACTTGACCAAATAATATTTAGTATGCCCATGCCGCATAGTAAACTAGAATGAAGAGGCTAAGTCTTCGGTAGTGGTGCCTTAAGGCAGACGGGCGCACACGAAACACACTCGTATAATGGAATTTTTAGTGATAATTTTATGTTTCGAAATGACACAGGATTGTAATTTACAAGTAAATTGGTGGCCACACGTTTTATTTTTGTATATTGGCCACAGAACAGAGTTTGTTGCTCCTGGTGCACAGTAAATTTATCCATCGGCATCAGCAGTGGCAATTTTGGCAGCCAGGGAAAAGTGACTTCGTTTGGGAAGAGGAGTTTCTTTTCTGTTTGACTTCATATTCTGTTGGCCATAACTTATGCGGTGCTCTATGAGTTGCTTGGTTAGTTGCTTGATTGGCTGGGTTAGCTGTGTTTGTTTTTCGCCAGCTGTATAACATTGAGTAAGTTATTACAATTTCGTGATCAAATTAGCCATTATTTGTGCAAATATATGAACATAAATGAATAGTAGTTGTGTGTTTGGGTTAGCTTGCGCGGTTACTGTGCTTTTACCCATTGCCTAGAGATACACTGAGATTAGACAGCGACATATATCATTTGGAACATGCTATAATCACAATATGTGAGCACTTTATTCGTTCGTCGAAGCGAAAAGCATCTTTTTCTTCTTCATTTACTACTTCGTCGACATCATCAATTGGCAATTTATCTTTGGCGAAAAGACGACAAGGAAATCAATTATTTTCATTTCTTCCCGTTTCTCTGTGTATCTTTCTTCACGAAATTTCATGATATTTCTTGCATCATCTGCATTCTTACCACTATTATCATCATTATCACCATCATCATCAACATGAAGCTAAGTGTCCGTATTAGTGTGGTTAAACGATGGATAACCAAAAAAATTATAGTGGTAAGCGCAAATTTATTAGCAAAGTACACAAAGTTTTTAAGCTGCTATTAAGGGTAACAATTTCTTTGACTGCACGTGAAAAGTAGGTCAACGGAAAAAAATTGTTTTTCTTATAATTGGAAGTCGATTATGGGAATTTGCAAAGCATTAATCTAAAAGGTGAGAACACTTAACTCTACAAAAGCACAAGCTACATAAATAGACATATAAACTACTTCTTGATTTGTATTGAATCCTAATCTTTAAGTTTGTTGTTGTTGTTTTGCATTAGTTTTACTTATAATATTTTATAGTATATTACGTAGTATTTTCAGACGAACAAAACAATTTCCCTTTTAATGCGTTAAGTTTTTTTACGATTAAATGGCAAGTATAGAGGAGTTGAAATATCAAACAAGCTGCAGCTAACCTTACACACAGCCGAGAACCTCTATTGAAAAAACAGGAATTCCCAACCCTTTCATTGATTTATATCTGATGTCTAAAGTAATTCCAATCTTGCGCCGAGGCATAGGTGGTGAGCGCTTTGCGCTAGTGAGCGGTCCAAATATTATTACTTATAACTTAAACGTAAAGTTAGCAATTGGTACACCGTATTAACTTTACGTCTAAAATTTATGTATTCGAAAATGAAGAAATATAACCATTTTTGGTATTAAGTTCGCAGCTTTTAAACTGCTCCAAGAGGATCAATTCTACAACAAGTACTAAATTAAGCTACAAAATGCTCTAAAATTTTTTCAATTATAGACGATTTTTAGCAAATTACAGATAAGCACGTGTGCACAAAAGCTGCTCATGGATCATTAGATTCGATTTAATTAAATCTCACGATGGTTACTTCCAAGCAGGACAAAAGCGAGCAAATGCTCTCAATTTCACTTAGTGTTGATCTTAATGATATCTTGCCTCATAAGTAGATATCCTGAATGTAGCATACTTGCGACGAGTGAAACAGTCCCCCCCCCCAATTTCGATCACAACCATCCACCTAACGTTATAACAATTTAATTAATCATTTACTTCATATGTTATGTCAAGTATGCAGTTTGTAGCTTGTGGCCGCTACCTGTCAGATTTGATGGCACAATTATGAAATGTTTCAGATGCAGAGATACGGGTTAATCGCGTTTAATGGTCAAAGAGAGAACTAGTTTTTATTTTTCAGCAAAACGCTATCTCATCTAGATTATTTATCAATCTGCTGATTAATACAAAATACCAGACTTTATTTTAACAAAATGTTTCCAAATTGCATTGCGGTCGCCTAATGATAGCCAAGCGCAAGCAATATAGACGCTTTGGGTGATGTTTTGAGGAAAAGATATTAATCTTGGGACATAAATTATTATAAAATATTTTGGAAATCTATTAAGGTTTTTTGTGGCATACTTATTAACTTGAAGGTAAAAATGTTAACTACATTTTATCAGATTGTCATATATCATAAATAATTACATCAGAAAACATTTTCTGATAAATTTTCCCCAGGACGTCCCTGTAAACCTTGTCAGACCACTTGTCCAAAATAGACAGCTGTACAACTGAATTCGTTTAATTAAAATAATTTATCCGATTTGACTATGGGTGTAGATGAGATGATGGTGATGAGAAGATGATTAAAAATTGCAATCGTTATCGAAAATATTACTTTGTTTCTTTCAGTTGACTTATTTTTAGCTTTTCAAATTATGTTTGCAGCAAGAAAATTTAGAGATCTTTGGAGAGATTTTATCGCATTACATGCTCTGTAAAAATTTAACACAGTACACAGATGCTTTTCCATTACGACGTTTATAAGTGGAAATATTTTAACATGATGCAAAATACTGTCGTAGCACCTTATAAGCTAAGCCATGACAATAACAATTATCGACGAGTTTAATCACCAGCGGTTCACCTAAATTCTTTCTATCAAAACATACGACCATATCGCAATGAAAATTTATGTAATTCCATTTTTAAGTATCGCGTCGTCACTCACGTATTTTACAAAACTAGAAATTTAAATAGGTACACACACATACATGTTAGTGGAAAAAATCATCATCAGTGAAATATCTAACTGCGTTCAGCTTGTTTGCATCTAAATCTATTAGAGCCAGCGTATAAGATCGTTACGCATTTCAATTCAGCTGAGAATGTAATTGCGATAACAACTTTGCACTCTTTTGAAGTGCAAATTGAAACGATCAAAGGGGCAGCACGACGACGCATCTCGTCAGATATATCCAACGACGATAATGTGCTTTAGATATTGCGTTATCTTGCGGTTGCATTTCGACGACCACAAATTATTGCAGTCGCTTTTCTCATCAAGTGTTGATGGTCGATCGTTTAATATTTCCATTTTGCATCTGGGAATTAGTTAGTTTAAATTTAACCGGCCAGCTGGCGGAGCGCAGTGATTCTGAGCATAGGTAACTGACGAGTTGCATTTGATATTTATAACGAACCAAACCACTGCGCTGGTAAGAAAGCATCGCAAGAATTTTGAAAGATTGCCAAACTTACTCACACTTGAGCTAACGGCTCGTAAATATTAAAATAATGTGTGTATGCAGTTTATGCAGATGTGGGCATTCCTCACGACTTATTTTTTAACTATGTTACTTGTTTTAAATATCTCGTTACGAGTAGGTAAATTATGGCAAGAGGCGAGACAAAGAAACGTGGATATGATCCCAATGAGTGATGATTGGTAGTTTTATAGTCCGCATTCGAATGTAAAAAGTTAAATGTGCAACACGAACTCTAGAAGATAAATAAGGCAAAATGGTAAGTATAACAACACCTTCAGACTTCAGGTGTAGATTTCTCAAACTTCACTGGATCCAAGTTGAGCATCATCATGTGTGGTGTATTTAGCTTAATTCGACCGGCAACTGGTTATAGTCATTTTGTTTTAAAATTACATTTATTTTAAATATATTCAATTGTTTCCAGCAATTTGATGCGTGCTGCTTATAAACTATAAATGAGTATCTCAATATGCTAATCAATGAGTTGCGTGCGCTGCGCTTCTGCTTCACGAATTTATTTGTAATTACATGGGACAAACGTACCTCAACATTAATTGGTTAAAGCGAAATTCGATATAAATAAAGATTCATTAACACAGAAGTCTTTATGGCGTTAAAGAGCAAGCTAAGCTGATTATCGGAGAAGTAATATGGAAATGATGGATAAACTGATGCTGACTGGTGGTCGCGTATTGCCGCCGATTCGAACAGAAGAAGGCAATGAAATTTGTTTGGCAATTGTGGGAATCTATGTTCTGGTTGTCGGTCTTCTAGGCAAATTCAAAGTAAGAAACTATTTGGCGGCAACTTGAAACGATTAAAAGTGGATTAATGAATACTTTGCAAAACGATTTGCATATTCACGCTCTTGAAATACACATGTAAGAACAATCTGCCATATCTAGTCTCGTTTCTTTGCCATGTAAATTATTTCCAAGCATCTTCTGTTATGTAGAGTTTTTGGTTACAGAAATTACAGAAAACTTATATGTATGTATGTATGTATGATATGTGATCGGGACGAAAATAGAGTCAAAAGGGGGAGTTTTTAATAAAGTATTTTAAGTATAAAAGGATAAAACTAAGGAAACCTAAAATAAAATCATCCCATAATCCCCATTTTACTTACTCTTTAATCTTCCCATACTCGTTTTATGACCATCCAGTAGCTGACCTATAATTATCATATAACATAACAATACTTTGCTCATCCTTTAGTGTTAAAATCTTTCTATAAAAATTGACTTACTTATCCTAATCAAAACTAACCAATTCAAACCCCTCTTTACCAAAAATTCAAAAAAATGAAAGCCGAGATCTTAAGTTAAGTCAAAAGCAATAGAAATAATGTCTAATAATTGCATATTTGCCAAATATTTCAGTAGGGAATTAAATAAAAATTAATCGAAGTCCACTTTGCTTTAAAAATATAATTTACAAACCAAAGTATGGGAACATTTGGACTAAAACACCAAGATACGAATAAATAAGGCTTATCTTCTACTGCTACCAGACAATCCATAATAACCCAAAACGGTCATTAGTTATATCTTCTTGGCTAACAATTAATTATCTTGTATTGCCACCACCACGCATCAGCGCGGCGTCACATTCCTTTTTATGCCACAGAGACCATCATAGAGCAATTAATATGCTACTTAGTTTCTGGTTAGTTAATTGCATCCATGGCACATACTGTCTGATGCGTAGTGGCATCTACTACAGCTATCAGATCAAAGAAACATAATTTGCCCCGTTTATTCGAGTACATCTCGTATGCTGTACGCATATTAATGCCGCATGCATGCCTTAAATACTTTACTTTAAACGTTTTGCCTGAGCCGCCGAGTTGCTCAAGTACGCAGCATCAGCATCAGCTGCTGTTCCTAATTGAAACAACTCGATAGAGACGATGATGACGACGACGGCAACGTCTTCACCTACTGACGGGGCATTCATATTACGAGTATGATCGCGATATCGCGTGAGAAAATCTCATTTCATTTTCATTCGAATACCAATCTTTATGTGAATCTTATTATTAAAACTTGAATCTAGTTATTCTCGAGATTATCTTGCATTCGGAATTTCCCATGTGATCGATGGAAATGATGAAATTCAGGTCCTAAAAAGTTTTGATTCAGTTTAATGACTTTTGTGTATAAATATTGAACATTTCCTTTATTTCTCTCTC
Source organism: Nephrocerus scutellatus (assembly GCA_947095585.1). Classification (NCBI taxonomy): domain Eukaryota; kingdom Metazoa; phylum Arthropoda; class Insecta; order Diptera; family Pipunculidae; genus Nephrocerus; species Nephrocerus scutellatus. The sequence continues at coordinate 2,957,121 of OX352761.1, read as the reverse complement.
TCCCTCTATCTATATCTCTCTTTATCTCTCTCTATCTTTCAGTAGAAGAACAAATCGAATATCGAATATCTGCGCTAATCTAGCTACTGTTTGCTTAGTTTGTATCGAATTGTGGAAATTTTGCATCAGCGTTTTTGCAAATGAAAGTGCAATGACGATACGTAGCAGCACGCACGCGATGTTTTCCATCTGGATTTGCTTTTTGAAAGATTGATCGGACAACTGCCTGCTATTGCAACCAAAGCGGAATTACTTTTCGACGTGACCAAACATAATTCAGATTGATTTCATGTGGCGCTGTATACATCTTTTCGCGTCAAAATTTCGGCCTTGTCGAAATTGCGTAATATAAATTAATACTCAAAACGAATTGAATTGTGTTTTTAATGTGTCCTGCACTGCAACCAAATTTACTACAAAAATGCAGATACAAGTACAAAAAATGTTAAGCAGCGACAAGAAAAATGGTCTTCGATTAGCCAAACCCTCGACATCATTTTAGTATGGGTTTCGGGGTTTATTTTAGGGGAGCTCTAAGACCTAATCTTAGATATATTTTCCACGTTCGTAGACAAATCCATAGTAGTTTCTATAGTGCATCTCCAATAAATACATCAGCGCCAATTTCCATATATGTGCGCCCTAGAACAAATAATATAAAAATTTGCACCATAGTAGATACTTTAATATTTTAAGCTTTAGCATATATTTGCTGAAACTCAGCCATACGAGCCGTATTTTTAATGCAAAAAACCAGATGTTGCATAATGGCATATGAAACTGCGAGTAAATTTCTAGGAACTTAAATTATTGTGACGAAGAAATAAATTAATGTAAGAGAAAAGATTGGCAAATAGGGTGACCTTAACAGTGTATCTCTGATATATGAGAAACTAACCAGTATATTTATTAAACCCTTATGAGCACACTGAATATTAATGGCATTCCAGCTGTCCTTTAGTGTAGCGGAATACTATGATACATCAAAGAAATACAGGTTGCCGTTTATTGTAGTAATATTGCGGTAATTCTAAATACATGTCTTTTCAAAATACCATCGCCCTTGTATCCACTTTGTCTAACAAAAAAGTGATTAACTAAAATATCACTATATTAGCTTATAAGCAATTAGTTCAGTGTTCCGCTAATTGTCGTAAAATAGTGCACTAATAATAATTGGACATCGTGAGATCGTAAGATATCCCTAATATATTTACATTAATATAAGTATGCATCCCTTCTAATGATAAACCTATATTTACATATCGTGAATACAGTCTTTGATATCTTTATTAAATATTCTACCAAAAATATCCCCATCCATAATATAGTCGATAAGATAATTGCAGTTTTCAAAAAATATTAACAATACCGCAATTTTATTTTTCCCACCATGCTAAGATCAATTTCTGTTTAATGAGCCAACTCCAAAATTTGTATGATTTGCCATTTTTCTGTGCGCTATAATATGATGAGGCATACCATATGAAAACGTAGCGTGTGCGACAGCATGTCCAACTAGAGTAAGGAATTCAATTTTAATTTTTAAAAACAGAATTTTAATACATCGCACTCCCCCATAAACCATTCGGTTGATGATAAGCTTCCTACTACGGGTGCCAACATCATGTATTCCGAGACAAAATTGCTACATAGATCTCCCCTGCCTACTAACACTCACTTCTGCATTCCTCCTCATGACTGTGAAAGCTATTAATCAAATTGAAACTTAGTTAGCAGCTAGTTAAGCGGGAATCACGTAGAATTGCATGTCAGGTATTTGCAAAATATTCACCGGTAGACAGTCAGTCGCAAAGCTTGTAGCACTCTTGGCTTCTTTTTTTGGTCAAAAGTCGATGTTAAATGGCCAAAGAATAAGTTTTGTTGTTGGGTGCGCGTCACTACCACTATTAATGTCATCATAATGATCCACAGAGTAACATCGTTATATAAAGTTATACATTTGTGATGCCAGATGATCTGCTGCTTGTTTTGACTGAATATTTTGCAACAATTACAATATCAACAATAGGAGCGATTTCAATTTCGATTAAAGGCAATTTTATTACCCATTTAAGGTATTTGTAGCATTTTAATTTACAATAATTAAGCGGATCAATAACTAATGCAAATATGTTGAAGGGTGGAAAACCTTAAAGAGCTTTAGTCTGCAAATGTTATAATATGTTCAATATTATTCTCCATTCTTACAAAGTTTTCGCCTGGTAGATTTCTTCTAACAGAATTATGTTTATAAAATCATACAACTTTTAACAAAATGTCGGTACTCGAATAAAAATGTGACTCGCTGGTCGATAAACAGGTATAGATTCAAATTTAATAGCAAATTTTTGAAAAGAAGGTTGTTACCTGTTCTACTGGAACAACAAGAACTGGTGCAATACTATATAAAAGTCTCCACATTATTGTATATACAAGTTTCCAACAAAATATTACTGAGCCTAGAGATATGCAATGGTTTTTCGTAATTTCTTAATTCTAATCCAATTCAAAACAATACTTATTCTTATATACGAGTAGCACAGAGCGATAAATGATTTCTATTTACATTTTCATAACAATATTAACAGTGAAATAACTACAAATTTTTGCCCTTTTACGGCAACTGGCCGAAAGAGTTTTGGCAATTAAAATCTGCATTAGACTACTTAGCATATAGGATTGCTATAGCAATTTAAACTGGTATTTTCCAAAATATTCGGCAATACTGGAGGAGTCATATCTTTTTAATACCTTCGTATCAATCAAGATGATTCTTATTCTCATCTCAAAAAAATTAATGCTGGATTCCCACAAGGAAGTATATTAGAACCAATTCTATATTTGCTCTACACAAATGACTTACCAGTCATACCAAATATTATCTATTGAAAGATGTCAACCATTTGACTTTTGCCACAAACTAAATAATTATATATTGGATCCAGACATCAAAATTTTTGTTAGAAACATTTATTTTTCTCCAGCCCAGTAATCTTGCAAAAACTAAAGGCACCTGTGTGTCTGCTTATGGTGTTTAAGAACTTTTATTTTAAAATAACTTCTTTTCGAAACTGAAATTCTTCTAACGATGCCTCTAACTGTTACTTCCTTGCAGACTCTTTGAGAAAAGTGATGTTCGATATAATTATCCAATTGCGGCTTCACTTATTCTGAGTTCATTAATGCTCACTACATACATACGACAGCAACATGGACGTACTCATGGATAAGCTCGTAGGAAACCGCTAGGAATCAGCATGCATAGCGCACACATGCGTGAGGGAAAATTAAATGCGACCAGACAGATAAGACAAAAACCAAACCGGCTGCTCTTCAGATCATAGCTGCACTACACAGTCTGTGTGGCAATAAACGCATGCGTGTTTATACAATATCGAGTAAAACGGAGCACATGCGTGCACACTCACTTCAACTCTTTATAATCGGATTTAGATAGATGCACAGCATATTTTATGCTATTTTCTTACAAAAAAAAATTAAAGAAAAAAGAAAAGCAAAACTCTCAACCATGCAGTAAAGTATTAAGACTTAAATTTCGATTCGCTTATGTCAGATGTCGGAAGATAAGACTCAGCTGGGTAGGTAGGTGGGTCCTGTTAGTCCAATCTGGTAAATTCAATCTTAACAGCAAGCAAGGCGGCCGCTCGTCGACCGACAAATACAACACACAGACGGTCAAACTGGCTAACTAAAATACAACAGACAGACGGATATTCTGGCTAGCTAAGTGAGTGCGAGCGCTATAAATGAACTTAACTACTGACCAAAGCAGGCGTCGACCATCCATACAGCATGCATCTCTCCAGGAAATACGGGGCATATTCTTCTTCTTCGTTGATGTCGTCGCTTGCACAATGTTTTCTCTGACCTCATCTCAGGGCTGGGCTAGAGCGCAGCGCATCACACAGCTGCATGAGTCTCCGCCACCACCGCCGCCCCATTCCGAATAATACATTTCAAATTTGCACTCTGTTCTTGTGTGAAGGTGCGGGTCTAGCACAGCAACTACGAGTATCTGCACTACACCAACATGCCACGCGCGGTCAATTGTGGTTGCAAGTTGATTCTCGGTACACTTGAAATTTGTAGTTTCAGTTTGTTCGGCCTGCTGCTGCTTGTCATTTTTGCAGCTGTTTGACATGGGTGGACATGCAGAGCTGTAACTTGGGCTTCTTGTAGCTCCTGCTGGAGCGGAGCCATGTGGCGAATAGCTGAGCTCTCGTTTCTCTCTTTTCTTCACGCCCACCGTGACTTTACAACAAAATTGGATTTTGTGCTCGCTGATGGTCGCTTCAATCTCCCGCAAGTTCAGCACCGAGGTTAATTAAGTCTTCATAAGTGCAAATATTCGATACACTTCACTGTCCTGTTCTAGTCCAATGTGAAAAGTTTGCTTCGGCTAAGTTGTTTGGTAGGTAATCTGTACTGGGTTTATGAAGTCAAGTCACGTTGATAATATGTTAGTGAGGAAAATATCAGATTGTAAAGCAGATATAGAATTACAAATTTCTCGCGATTTTATTTTGATGATTTTTGTTGTAACATATTGTAGATTTTTCGATGGCCAATGACAATAAAACCAATGAGAGCAAGATTTGTTACAAAAAACAAATTGTTATTTTGTATTTATCCTGATCTAAATTTTCTACCTATTTATTTTGTATATTGCTATGTTAACTTACCCCAGCTAACCATAGTTTTAAAACTTAAAATGTTATGCACAAATGTACCTGATCAAAATGGCGCCACACAAAGTCGAAACACATTTTTGTTGCATTAAACCACAATAGAAACAATTTCCTACTAAATTTAGAAATTTTTAAAATAAATCCTTGGAAAATATTTATACCATAAGATAATGACGCCTATTCGTCAGAGTGCAAAATATCTATAAGCTGCTTAAACTTGCTAGCATTAACGTTGTTATTTCCCAATAAACTCAGCTATAAGTAGGCAAGAAATTGCTCTTAAATCACCAGAAAGACAACAAACAACTACATTATCATACAACACTGCGCACCTGACTGTTCGGAAACGTGATCCAAAGTGGGCCTGACTCCGCAGTCATTTGGAATAAATTTTGTTTTTCGACTTTATATTGCACTTAAAGTGCAATGAGAATTGTAGTTTTTTGCTTTTGAATTCCGTTATTGTTGTTGTTTTTGCTTATCTCCAACCTAACATTCCATATTATAAATGAATTAGATCGGTAGTCATGCCACCGTTGTGTATTCGTCCCATAGTAGTCCAATTGAGTAGCAAAATCACAGATTTTTAATCAAAATGAATCACCGCATGCACCGGACACGCTTGCCAAGTACCTACACAATGGCACACCTAATTTTAATCGATGGCGGCCTAGCAAATCAGTTGTTTTTTTTGATACCGAAGTCACAAGTTAATTTTCAAAATGTGTCGATTGTGCTTTTGGTTTTTGTTTAATGTTTGATTAGTGTTAAAAACGTGAAGATTAATGTTTTTTGCCTGCAATTTGCTTGTTGATCTTGATTTTTGATTGTTACGGGAGTAGTTTTAGTACACTTAGCAGCGCCACCTCAGTATCAGAAATATTGTATACAAAGTTCCAATCCATCACTTCCATCACCCCCATCAATACCCATCCCACCCACCGCCAATTTCCTATCCACTGACCCACTCCCCACAGTTCCTGTCCCCAGCGACCTCCCACCATACCGATCACCATCCATCACTGCCATCAATACTATTAGGCATAATAATCCCACACACCACTCTGACCACCCCAATCGGCACACACAACGGCAATCTCCCACTATCGATCCTCAGCGTCATCTACACCCCCGACATCACACCACTCAAAAAAAATAAAACCCCTTCATCGAATACTTCACCAGTCCATTGTCGGAACCCGTAGTACCCCTACCACTAGTAGTGTCATACCATAAACATTCACTATAAGACTATGGAATTAACACTAATATGTAAAAAAGGAATTGTACGGAAAATGGATCCATCACTACATGCAAGAGGTAAAACAACAGTCGAAAAATTGACTTCTCCTAGCGAATTGGCACCGTAAAAGGCAAAAGATACCTATATAGCTGGAAATATTATGCACAATTTTCTGGAGTACTAGGGGCATAATCTACATCAATTACCTTGAAAGGAAGGAAGAACAATAAAAGGCAAAAAAGTTAAAACAAATTCTTACATTTCAATGTGTACTTTTAGGGGTATCAGCTTTAGGGGATACTTCATTTAAGATGATTCCGTACAATCGTTCAGCTTTGGAATCTTTTAATAGAACGTGTTTTAGGGTGTCGTATTCTTACCGCATAAATTGAGTTTACAGGTCACTGGCTACTGTACAAAAATAAATAGATGAATATAATTTTCTTTTTGATTATTTATTAGCAGTCGATTATTTATTTTGTAAATCGTATGGTAATGCAATCTTAGTTTGGAAGCTAAAAATGTCTTCAAATACATTCATGTATTTATTTAGGATTAAAGCATTGTAACTATCGCAATGGTTAAATAATGTTGTAAGCTCTTATCAATTTTATGACTAACTGACAGATTAACAACTGGAGAATGATGGATTCGCTAAAATATTATTTCCAAATTAACAACGGTCTGTTTAGGAGTACCATTAAGAACTTAAAGCATGCAGATGAACATCTTTTATTTGAACATAAAAAACTATTACTGATAATTTGCTTATCCTTTACTGCTAATAGCAATGGCCACTATATAAAATTTATGCTTGGTACTATATGACAAACAGCCCAACTAAAACGAACGTCAGATTTTAAATGCAACAAATATTTTTTGCAATATACATTAAAATCTGCATATACGTACGCAAAAACCACATCTAATATTAGTTTATGAAATCTTAGTCTTATTTTTGCATTATTTTAATTACATTCCAAAGTCAGCATTTACATCGTAATCAGCACTTAATAGACAACAATAAAAACGTGTGTGCTACAACTGTTTTTCTGGCAAAGTGAAGAAACAGCCGTTAAATACGATTTAAGTACGTTTGTAATTCTTTTGATGATGCTGCAGAAATATGTACATTAAAGGCTTTCCTCCTTCTGCTGCTTTTTTGTAATTTAATTTATGTTTTTTCCCCATTTCATTTAGAAATAATTAAAAACAATCTTCACAAAGCGATCTGCTCATGCAATTGCTGTTCGAATATTCATTACTGTATGATGAGTGATTGAGAAATTGAGATTGTGTGTGTGTGCACAAGTCACGTGTACTCTAAGTGAGGATAACAGCCGCCAATACTGACAACAAATCAAAAGACTTAGGTAACAAACTTCATAGGGTTAATATATCGGTGGTTGGCTGTGGCTTAAAGCATATTAAGCTATTCATGCAATCATTAAGGATTTGTCACAATTTTCATCAAAAACAGGAATTTTTCTCAACATTAGTATGTGTGTGTGTGTTTCTGCCTAGGAAGACTCCGATGCATAATCACATAATTTCTTGGATAGGCAATTATTCGGTAGTCATTAAAGTATTGAAGTGTCACGATTTTTTGATGGCTTTTGATTGCATCATCCTTTGGCTGCAATTAAAATTAGGATTTTAGTTCGATGAGAAATGTCTTGAAAGTTATTTCCTGTCGAAGCTTTTTTATTGTCTTTCAATTCAATAGTCACATATAGATTACGGTCAATTCTCCAATTAAATAGCTCACTGCCAAATCAAAGTCAAAAAATAATTTGGTCTACCCAATTTTTTATGATATAAACGTAAGTTGTCTGCCAAGCATTTCACACATTTGCCCGCAATTCAGAAATGTACATTGCTACTTGCTTACAGAAATAAAAAGACTACCATTCGCATCAGAACTGAAAACCATTAATTAACGTTTACACGAGCTGAACATGGAGAAGACGAATAATGTGGTACACAATCGCCTCGTTTCATGTAGACAATTACCATTATACTAATAGCAAATATCATTAAGTCTAATAATCATAATTAATCTCAGAGTGATCATCACGATTGGCAAACACGACTCGGCATCCCACAGCTGTAACAATGAAGCTGAAGCTAGTTTAGCCCGTTGACTATATGGACGGGGCACCACTGAAGTCTCTAACATTTTATCTTCATGCACTGCGCAAGGTGGAAGTGGGAAACGAAATTCTTAAAATTAATCGGGCTCCAAATGAAACTCCCACGGAGCACAATGCACACATAGAGAGTGAGGGAGAGAAAGAGACTTCCGCTTTCAGCGCTTTATGGTGCATGTTTTTCCCTTCCAGCCGGTACACAAATAAAAACAAAAGAAATTTTCAAATTTCCATCCATTTAACCAATCAGCAATAATTGGATCAGTTGAAGAGGACGTATAAGAGTTCACTGCGCAAGAATGCTAAGAAAAGACCAAGAAGTTGCTGAATTGCTCACACACGCTTTTCAAATTTAAGAACTGTTAGTTAACCAGCTCGTGTCAGTCAGTCTGCATACCAGAATATATCTTTGGGTGGGAGAAAAACGTCCCTACTGTGATGCGCTACGTCAATCGCGGCGACCTGCAATCCACCATCATCATCGTCATGTTCCAACACCACCACACTGATATCCAGGTTGCGGCCTCGACATAACGAGCATGATGATGGTTTCCCGAAACATAATTAACAGCAGAATAAAAGCTGTGAAAAATTCGAGACACGACCTCCTTGTAGACTTTCCATGTATTTGTGCGGAAAAATATGTTATGGAGTCATTTGTAGATAGTATGAAATACAAATATTTAACTACATTTTTTTTTTCTACATTATTAAGTAACAGCAAAATATATTTTCTTGATTTAATTCCAGATGACCCACACAATAATGATGTCATCTGATAGTTATCACATAACGAAACTTCCAGCACAGAAGAGAACATAATCAAATTGAACTTTTGAAACATCACAACAAAAACAACAAGGAGGTCTAAGCTGAGTTTAAGTTTTTCACTGTAACAAAAAGAACCGTGTCACTTACATTGGTATACCAATGATGAAATGTCATCGACTAGCATGGATATAAGTGAATCATTTCGACCGGAGGATTTGTCAAAAACGGATTTTTCAATTTTGTCACAGGCATGGGTATAGGAATTGGTGTTGGAGTTGAAGTCAGTGTGCACGGCCATGGTCATCATGGTCATGATCGACCACCTGGTTCAAACGATGGTGGTGGCAGTGGTGGTGTTGGACCGGGCGATGCTGATCCAGCATTGCAAGGCTATGATCAAGTAAGTAATTTGGTTGATTTTGTTTTGAACATCGAAAAAAAAAACTGTAAATATAAAAATCGTGTTTTATGAGCAATTAAACAAAAGACTTACCAAACAAACTTGATATGATGTTACTTTTTGTTTGCTGAGATTTCACAATTAGTATGGTTCTTTACATGTTAGCTCAAAGTTAAGACATATCGATGTGAAGTTGTACAAAAACGAGAAAACAAACTTAATAAAACTGAAAAGACTCCGAGGATCATAAAGCGCTCTAACCATATAGCATCACGGAACCCACAAAGTAGCAAACCGACTGTTTGCTAACTTGAAGATTTCATTATTGTCTTGTCTTGTCTTCTCACATAAACTTAATCTGCCAAAGTCATACAGGCTTTTAGATTTTGGCATTAATGCAGGGGTAAATTACCGCAAAAATCGAAATTACTAGAATTTGTGTGGGTAGTCAAATTTCATATAACTCATGTCTCCCAAACCAGAAATCGAAATTTAATAAATTACGAAATTTCAAAATTTTCATATTTTTCAGTCATCGCGTGAAATACATAGTTACATAGTAATTTTCTTGCCCGCCCATAAAGGCCAGCATTACAAATAAATTCAGCAAACAACACTGACTACGAATGGCGCACAAACAATCTCTGTCAAACACCTCGCAATATACAATACAATACCCGTACAAAACAACAGGCACCTGAAAAGTATTTCCCGGGCCAAAGAACAACCGAAGCAAATTGACCCGAACTACAACCTACAAGTACACTGCGCAAAAATTATTGTAAATTTTCAATTTTATGCTTAATTTGCCAAGGTAAATAAATTATCAATTTCTTCAACGTTTATTGCTGGATGAGCAGCATTCTGCGGGTGAATGTAGTGTAGATGTACGAAGGTATATGACCTGGCCGCGATAATTTTCAGTTTACACGCATACTACTCTGCGTAAAATAATGCCACGGCAGTCTGCTGTGAATTCCATTCAGTTTGCTTCTCACCCTTCAATCATAAAAAATAACAACTTTTCGTACCTCACGCTGTGCAAAAAATTGAAGGATTCCAGATGTGTTCCTTCTTCTTTAAAATTCAACAAATCATAATTTTTGTATCGATTGGGTTATGTTATTAAGTTTTTACCATGATAATCAATAGATTAGCACACGATACTCACTTATTTACTAGGTGGTCATCATCAGAGTTGTGCTTTTCTTTTGATGAGTATGAGTATGTGAGATAACCTCAACGTGGCACATGGGAACTCAACGATTCAAATGATAGACACAATCATCCACCGCCGCTTTGCATCCTATCCCAACTGACCAATCGAGGAAAAGTCTAATATTACTCATGTAACATTGTTCCGTGTCAGACCTCACTCCGACTGACAGCGGTCATCCACCACAGAGATGACTTAGCGCATGACCCGCACCACCTCCAGAGACGCATCGTAAATCATCTGCTCGAAATAATGACACAGCGCGACGAAACGCGATGATCAACTAGTCAGCGTTCTCGTCAGATTTCAATCATTCGCACTGTCAATTAGGTGTAACCATAGGTTGTCTCGTCTTAGCCTCAGTTTTGCAACAACGCGATACTCTCATATCTTTATGCAAAGGATTATTGTTATTATTATACCACAGTGGGCGGAACAAACTTGTATCATGGAACAGGCTACTTGATGGGATACATTGGGACATTGATCATGACACATCATCATTGTCATTATCGTAAAGTAAACTAGCTTCCGACCTTTTTACCGGACCATCATCTTGCACGTTCCATGAAAAGCGTGACCGAGAGAATGACTTAAGCTTATGGATATTTTTTTGGTTGCGTTGTAATCATGCAACAAATAAAGTTCCATGTCTACATGATTTTGATCATTTTCCACACAGCCTGCTTATTATAAAATGATTTATGAAATTTTGTTCTTGTGTGGGAAATCTCAGAGGCAAAAATCAGCAAAAGATTGGTAAAGTGCATTCGGGTCTTGATAGAGGGGGTCAATTTTTCACGTTCACTAGTGATAGGATCAAAAGCTATGATTCTTTGACGTAGTTTTTCGCAAGTGAAATTGTTATTGTTTCATGGTACATAGTATAATGGTGATAAATTTAACAAAAGTTGTTTTAAAGTACATAATATTACATTAGAGGGGTTTAAGTTTATCTGCAAGCTATTGTGTCTTCGAAAAGCTTTATTGCTTGACTCAATCTATATAAATAAAAATTAAATATTGTACCGTTGTTAAATGTGGAAACTCACATTTAACAACCGATTTTTATGAAATTATCAAGGTATATTATTGACAAGTGGAGGTTGGTTATAGGCTATAAAACACCCCATTTTATCATCTTTCCCCTCCCTGGAGGTGTGAAATGTTAAATGTTATTTGGCTATTCCTCAAAAACCAATCGATGGAACCCAATTTTTGATCTGACCTCTAACAGATCTGTATATTTTGGGATATTTACCTGGGTGAGCAGATTCCACTAGGTATAACTCATATTTCACAATGGACTTGTCGTCGTAGTGTGTGTCCATTGCCACTTTCTCGGTCACACAACAATGTCTAAAGGTTCTTGGTCCGTTCTCAGATAAAGTTCTTCGTTGGAGATACGATTGAGCCAAAACTAATTCTAATAATACTAATTCTACGTTGGAGCGGAACAGTCGCAACTTTCTTGTTAAGCTGGGAACATTGCGTTTTCAGACTTTCGATAGCATTCCGAAGGCAGCTTTTGCATTCCCGAATATGATGCACACGTCTAGTTCCGTGCCACCTTGTTCAGCCGAGACCACAGTTCCTAAGTATAGAAATATATGAACTTTCTCGACAGCCTGTCTAGCAATGCTGAGGTGAGTGCCAGTGTTAGAAGTTACCATTGTGTAGGACGCGAAACTTAGCAATCAGTTAACATAAACTTGTTATTTCATTTCGGAACTTATAATACATATAGATAACTTAACGTTAAGAAACTGCATTTTAGGATTGATGGTGTGATTGTCGTCTTGAAGTTCACAACTTTAAGTATTGTTTTTTAAATAGACTTTATTGATTTTGTATGTAACTTAACTCCGTTATATTATGCGTTATTTGGAGTGGAGCGTTAATTAATACTTTTTCCCAATCTTTAATGTTATTTTTATAGTTGAGTTAGCTTTTAACTCTAGACTTCATATTGGCAAATTGATTTTTTATTAATTCGTTTGTTTTTCATCGATGTCTGCACAAAATTTTATTTTATATAAAGCTATGATTTTCAGCACAGCATCTCTTGCATTAAACAATTTCCTTTCTTTAAGTTCGTTTACAAAAAACTAATTAAGTTGTTTTGTGAGTGGACTGCTAAAAACAATACTTTCGTTTTTACTCTCGGATGAGAGTTCTGCTGCTAAAGTCTACTTGCTGCACAGATTTGCAATAATATGTAAAACCATCTCGAACCATCAAGTCAAAGCCGCTGATAACGATCTATTTTTTTGGATATGAACCTGAGTCCGAGTTCCGCTCTGTTGAATCGATTTCACCATGTGAGTTAGTTAAGATTCCGAGATATTGCTTACCATTTTGTATACGACCCTTGCAAATGTCAATTTGAGAGAGAATTGCAAAATCACAATGTTTAAGTAAAATTGCTTACAATCTATTTGTTTTGTAACAAAGCAGAAAAGCGCGACAGTCATAAATTGAATTTACAATTGTTAACAAATCAAAAAAAAGGACGACTGTAGTTAAATTCAAATTGTGGTTAGGCAGAAGAGATTGACACTACGAGAATTTTATAGTTATTTTATAAATAACATCTGTTGAATTATTGTAACTTTTATAAATATACTATTTCTTCCTTCATTTTTTCAAGAATGTCTTTAGTGTAAATCTACAATTATCTTCGTCCTTTGAAAACACAATCACAAAGGATCTTATTATGGTGAATCACAGTAAACCTTATTATTATATATTTACGTTGTACAAATTCTGTGTACAAACTAACGGTTTTTTACGTATAATAATAACGTAATTTACGTAGCACTAAGCTTGTCCTACAGAAATAATGTGCAATGTAGCTAATAAATATTTTCTCCAGACGTTACTGTAAGTCTCTGGGTTTATAAAGTGAATCAAGCTCAAACACTGCTCTTTCAAAATCCAAAATAGTTTCCTATAATAACTGTAAGCCAAACATGAATCATAAAGCACACTTTTGACAAATTTATGGTACAACACCTAACGAGCCGATTCATTTTATTTAATTGAACTCCGATAGATTGTAAATCCAATTGTCAATACTGCTAAGACGCCATCATACACCAACCCGTTTCACATTCGTTCATTCGTCACATGTCCTATAATAATAACAATAATAATAAAAATAATGGTTAATTTTAATATTGTCATCAATTTGAGTTAATTAACAAGAAACATAACAATAAATAATTCTTCTGTCAAATTGGTGCAGCAATTGGCGGTGGCGACGGCGAAATCACTTCGCATACGATGAAGACGATGACGAGCAACGGCATTACGCGCTTTTTGAGGACGATTTGTCGTCCAAGAACTAAAATTAAAGCTTTTGTCAGCACCTACTTACGGCAGAGCATTTGGGAGCATTTTCTGGACCGAACTGAGCTCGTAAACCAATTGCGCAAATCATTTTTTGTCTGCACCAAGAGGTGAGGCAGATATATGTTCCAGAAATTTGTAAGGTAACATGCCGCCAGCCGTGAACATACGCGCAGATGCGCTATATGTAGACACCCAGACATACGGGGTCTAATGGATTCCTTAATGTGGACCATGTTCAGATAATTACATATTGCCTGCACTCATATGTATGTGTGTCGCACTACGCCGCAAATAAGAAATATAAATCCATTAATTTGATTCTGTGTCAGTTGGGCTACGGCAAGGCGAACGCTTGGCAACTATGTCGTCGTCCGTACCGTAGTTGTGCGGCGCGACGGCGGCGATGATACACTCTTGTTTTGTGTTGAATCTGTTCCAGATTCCAAATTCTTATGTTCATGTTTCGCCGAGAAGGAGGACAAGCAAAAACATGCTCCTTTTTTACGCGATCGCAGGGGTCGTCGATGGAGCACAACATTAATAGCAACAATTGCAACAATTTGAACCAGAGTGCTCGGTATGCTACTACACTCACAATGGTCAAAGTAAAATGTAAGAAATAAAAAACAAACAAAAATAAAAACAAATTAACAGCAACAAAAAATAATCGCAGTCTGCAAAATACAATTAAGTTTTAGTTTTGGCGACCATAGCCCAGTCATTGGTTTTTATTGTAATTTGGAGTGTAATATTTTTTGTTGCATTTTTTGGTTGTTTTGTTATTGTTTTTGTTGTTTAACAATTTTTAGGTCCCTGCTGCAGTATCAGTGTTCGACGACGAATGGATAATTTCCGTGTCAAGTTGTCGCAAATGCAAATATGTACACTGGTGTTATTATCTATATTGTTATTATATTCGCGTACTACAACTACTTATTGCCATTAGTATTTGTGTTGAACATGCAATTGTTGAGAGTGCCGTCGCCACATTGCCATCTCAACATGATGTGCTCGGTGATTTGCTCCTTAGTTTCATACCATTGCTGAACTGCTTGGCTCTTGGAGTGATCTCGTTTACATTTTTTTCGTTTGCTAAATAGGTGTTTATGTTGGTATCTGTGTGCGTCTGTGTTTTGGTTTTGGTTAATTGGTTCTTGTCACCCGTAATATATTTATTGTCAGCCTTGCTATAATGATCATGTCAGCTGCGGTTACCTATTAACCTATGATGCAATGCAGAGCAAAGAGCATGTTTCAGATTTTTTTGTTGTTTTTTTGTGACTTTTCTTTCTGTGGTCCATTATTATAATGAGTGATAATGTTGCAGTAGATAAATTGTCCTGATTATATTATATTTCTTGTCATTGTTGTTTTTGTTTTTTATTATGTCAAGAAGTTGAAAATCAGTACGACCTGAGTTAAGAGATTTCCCGGCACATTAACTATTTAAAAATTAAATAATAAATAAAAAGTGCACCTAAGAAAGTACACATTCTTTAACTTGGCCAGCAACTACGACTTACTCAAGATCCTGACTTGCACGACCATATCTTCCTTCCAAAGACCCAAATCTACTACCACCGCGCTATTTCTTCGTGTTTGGAAATAGATGATGGCCAAGTCTGCATAATAAGATGGATAAGGCACCAATTCGTATCACAATCCATGCCCTGCGACTACGACTTTTGTCCCGGAGATTTTGTATTGGCTTAAAAGCATTTTTTCTTCGCCACATGTGGCCGCTTTAGCTTCAGATAGGCGTCGAATCGATAGAACAGCTCAGTATGATCCATACACCGTTGATTGCTTTGCTCATTTTAAGATAATCAATGTAAATGATACCGCGTGCATCCTAAAAACGTTGGCATTGTTTGCCGACAGACCAACCTTGACCCTTTTCGGCTTTGATTCGTCATGAGCATTCCACTTTTTCGACTCTGGGCTGTTGCGATGGATCCATGTTTCCTCCAGGGTTACGAAATGGCGCAAAAACTCCACTTGGTCGCGGTGAACATCGCCGAATACTCCATTGATTTTGCCACACTGTCACTTGTTGTCATAAGAAAGCAAACCCGGCAAATATCTCACAGCGAATATTGATGCAATATATCCTCCGCTCGTTCACCGGAAATACCCACAGTAATTTCGTGTACCTTTACTCGTCGATCGTCAGCTACCATACTATGGATTTTATTGAACATTTCTTGTGCGGTGCCCTCTTTTGAACTGCATCATCAAAACTGCTTTTACGACCGCGCTTAAATTCAGCTATCCAATATTTTATTGTTGATATCAAAGGTTCAGAGTCCCCATAAAGATCGTCCAATTTGGTGTTGATCTCATCGTTCGTTTTCTTTTTTAAATGCTCTATATTAACTTCGAGTTATGGAACACGACAGCAAGGCAGGCCAAGCCTACGCTGGAAGGATGGCGTAGACCAGGACACCCAGAGTTTAGTGATGACAAACTGGATGACTTCGGCTCGAAATCGGGACCGGTGGAGAGATTTTTTGAGTGAGGCCAGGACCGGAAACTTGTTGTAGAGCCAAATATGATGATGATGATATTAAGTTTGGGTTGGAATGTGTCAGTGAATGGCTGCCTGGCTGGGTTGCTGGCTGGTGAAATCTTGTGATAAATTTTTAACCCACTTCATAAAACCCGATTTTATTCAAATTTTTCACACATGTGTTGGGTGACAACACTTTTTGTAAAAATTTGGTTATTGTTATTGGGCCCCAGGACCATGAGGCTCCCATTTAAATTTTCTAAGAATTGACCCGATTTTCTTCAAACTTTGTACACATGTGTATCTCCGATGACAACACTTTCTGTATAATTTTGGAAGTGATCGGTCCCAAGAGCCTAGGTGCTCCCATAACATTTTTTTAAAACTTACCCGATTTTCATCAAACTTTGCAAAATGCGAATCTCCGATTAGAAAATTTTAAGTTTTATGGGTTGTTCTTCTAACAACAATTATCTTATCGCTGCACGTTTTTAAATTTTATTCTTTTTTGTCAAAACACAAATGCTGTGCGTTTTCAATGACTGTCACACACAAACTAAATGATGCAGCTGACAGAAAATTTGACAGAAAACATTTAAAGCATAGTATGTACGAAAGACAGCATTGCTTTGAAACTGGCATCGCCATGCCTTGGCCGATTACTCTTCTGCTCACCCTCAAAATTCGAGGGTTGTTCGAAATGTGTTGCGTCAAATTGTTAAATACTTTATATAGCTGGGAATTTATTTATTGATTAATTGAAAAACTCGTCTTTGCAGGCTGTCTGCAACATCATCTACATCTATGTGACCATCTACTCAACCCCAACCAAACTGACCGCCGACCCAGTTATTCCTACCTTGACCCCACCACCACTGACCGCGATATGTTCACGATATGTTACATGCCAATCTTATTTTATCAGTTCAAGCACAGCATTGATGTTTAATAGGACAACAGTTGATTTCGGAAGTCCTTTGAACTCATAAAACCCGCGAAATGCAGGCTATGTATGTAAAAGAGCATTTGTGCAACCATTTCAAACACTCTGCAAACCTAAATATGTAAAATGAAGAAAATTGAAAATTCAACCGCAAGAAAAGAACACTACGCTGATGCCTTCAAGCAAAGCCGTTCAGAAAGACACACGCGATACTATAAACTTGACAGCTGTTATGGTAACAGAACTGCACCTCAAATGATAAAATATCACTGAGCAAATAGCATAACAGAAAGTTATTATTATAAATAAAAAAGAAAACAATTTACTATGTGAACAAATATATATTGCGTGCACTATCAGATATGACAAAATAAAGTTGTTTGGTGGAGAGCAGTGATAATCGTTGAATGTGGGCACGAACTGTGCCCCATATGGGTGCATATGGGTGTGA
Source organism: Nephrocerus scutellatus (assembly GCA_947095585.1). NCBI lineage: Eukaryota > Metazoa > Arthropoda > Insecta > Diptera > Pipunculidae > Nephrocerus > Nephrocerus scutellatus. Next base: position 2,939,372 of record OX352761.1, on the reverse strand, counting down.
GAAGGACAACGAGACGTCAAGCGTTTGCTCTGCACACTTTGCACACCTTGAGACTGCGACTACGACTGTACTATTTATTATGTAGGTGGATTTAAAATTTTAAAATGTAGATCACAGGGACGCTCAGCTAAGGGTACATAAATAAGAGCAACTTTAACTTTTAAACTATTTCCACCTTTTTAGAAACCAAAATCAAAACCAAAAACAAAAACAAAAACCAAAATTAAAACCAAAACCAAAACCATTCATTTCTTCAATTTTCCAAAATTTCATTACGTTTTAACTTTAGTCCTCCTGTAAAAGTATCTATATGTATGCATATACAAGTATAAGAGTTTATAAAGTGTAGTGAGCGCAATAAATTGGACGACACTTATTTCAAGTTAATTGCGTTGCAGCCATGCATCCAACACTTCTGGCACGCAACTAGAGATTGCGAGCCAATTGCTAATCAGTCAACCGCAATGTAAGCGAATACGTCTGGACTATATCACTACGTCTGGACTATGTCAGCAATATTTTGCAGAGCTCTGCCCCAGAAATGTATTTACTCGTAAAACTAAATACAAAAGCCCCCCACAGCAGGTAATAGAAAACATCGACGACGACAAATATGCAGCACAGCACGTGATGAGATTTCCAGTCCTCGCGTTTAATTCTTTGTCATAGAAGAGATTGCTCCAGTGTGATAATTATTATTATTCCTACAGAAACAGAAAAAGCTCACAAGGAACTGTAATCGTTTCGTTTTTGCTGCATTTTCATGCTATGCATTCGGGCGGATTATTCATCCTGGCAAATGTATATATAGTATATATATATTGTATTGGGCATTGGGCAAAATCTATAAGACGACAGCTAACATGACAGGTATATTTTTTTTCTAGATAGTCAGTTCCAGTAGTGGTGACGGTGATGGTGCTGGTGCTGGTGGTGTTGGTGGGAGTGGTAGTGTTTCGTATGAATTAAACAGCATAGGCAGTGGACTAACTGACAGAAAGGCATACAAACCGAATAAAATTGCGCGACATCTTTACAAACGTGAACGCGACTACAACTGCAAGAACTGGCCATTGGATTTATTATTATGAATGATGGACTGGTAAGTACAATTGCATTACTACAATTGGTTTTGAATACCTTTCATCAAGGAATGAAGCCAGTTTATTGACGCTATTGCTACTAGCACCCGAGATCCGATCTGCCAACCGGCGGCAATACCTTTTGGTAGCATAAAATGCACAAAATAGAGTCGCTGACAGGAAGACATAATAATAATCATTATAATCATCAATATTGTAAGGTAATGCAGCGTTATGTAGGTGAGACTCAGACGAAGGTGGCTTCTGTCGGCATGCGTTCTGTTGGTCATAAGAAAATAACGGTCGGACTCGGACCTCCTGCGGTGGTCAACGGTGCAGTCGGAATATGGAGGGACCTAGACAAATAGCCACCTCTAGTGATACAGGCGACTTAATTGCAATACTTCGCCACTGTAGGTCGTTATGTGTTAACCTAGGAATTTAGCTTGAAAATGTTCCTATAATACCCAAAATTTAACGATAAGAGGTGATGAATTTGCAGAAGAGTCTAGTTATGAATTATTGTGACAGAGAACTATGCTTGGCAAATCTGAACAGTGCTTGAATATTGTTAGGAACGTCATCTCTGATTTTCCTAAAATTTTCCTAACAATCCGGCTTACGTTCCATTGTTTTGACTGTCTGTCTCTCTTTGACTTCTGCTATGGCATGTACGTGTCGTGCCCTTTGGTATGGCGACTTGAATTGTGATTTGAATATCAGTTTGGCTATTTAAAAAAATTCTAATTTTATTGCGAGACCAAAGAGCAAATAATCAGATTAAAGTAATCTTTTTATCAGTTTGTGGGTGTGTCCACTTGTATATCTCGACTTCTATCAGTCAGCATTTGATAATACCTATTTTAAATCAATTGTCTAGCGCTCGGCTTGCAATGGCGTAATTTTGAGACCTTTGCTTTTCTTTAAGGACGAAGGAATGAAATTTTTCATTCCTAGCAAAATGGTTGACGTGATAAGTTGAGATGCTTGACCAGCATTATTGTTGGAAAAGCATATTCACTAATTAAATGAGCTATAAAATTGATTGAGGAGCTCCCAGTTAGCATTTTTAAAGAGTAGTCTTTTACGATTAGGATCTACAAGTGCTGGGGTAATTGATATTGGTAGTTCTACATGTAAAGCTAACAGGCTCTAGGCCCTTTGGTTTCAAACAGTTGCAGCTACAATCTATTTGGTACCTAAAGCTTGTTCTAGGAACGAATATCTAAAATATCTACTTTAAGATATCTTACATGTAAGATCTATATAGTCACAAATCAAGGGCACGTAGAGTGTTTCATCTTACTGTGGCTCAATTTTATTCTACAATTGTTTAGAATCGACGATCAGCCAGTGCTCTGACATTAGTGATTCATATACTATTTTATGTGCACATCAATGTACACAACAGTCTAAACAAGATCGCATAGATAGAGGCAGGTATCTTCATGACAATTTAAAAATCCTATGCGAGGTGGAACATTCAAGCAGTACATAGATCTGGCCAGCATTCCAGTTTACTTATACAATTAAAGTCTCATTCGAGCAAGAACATTGCAATTTATATGTACAGCTACATTATTACAGAATATTGGTCAACAAAATTATCTTTACCTTAAAAATGCGCACCGATTTGGTTTGCTTGCCCCAAAATTTTTTTGACATAAATGTATTAGCAAATCTATGAAACCAGGTCAGCAGCTTTTACCTTCTCTAAATAATAAATTCAGGCTTTAACACACGCCTCCTCCTAAAATTAATTCCCCTTCATTTACGACACCAATAAACCAAAATGTGAAGATCAATGCAGAAAATATTATTTATCCATCACCACTTGGCGCGCGATAAAATAAAATAATAATCGCGGCCTTTATTTATGGTGATGTAAGCCCAAAGCCCATATACCTTCTCGAACAGTTGTTACAAGAAACCTTCATAGTTTTGAAATTGCTAATTTAATTAGTAAAAATTAATTGCACATAACGCTGGATGTTTTTGATTATTTCTGCTCTTTGTTATATGTCTTCTATACGTATAAACAGCAAATAACGGACGAACAGACTGACAGATGGTAATATGATTTGGATAGATGAAATGATCTCTTTCATCATCACATAATAAAATATGATATTAACCCTGAAGGCATGAAACTTAAATAAAGAAAAATCAAAGATCATCAAGAAGAATTGCCTGATCATGTATGAATTCATGTTTATTTTCATTTGATGATATAGCGTGTAATTTTAAACTCAGTGCCCACTTAAGACTACCACACAGGGTTTTCAAAAAATTAATGATAATTTTGTTCTCTTAATTTGTTCTTTCCATAGCACACTCACACAGGCAATATTAATTGTTTTATTACAAATAATTTCATGATCCAATATATTTGACTTCCGTGGAGTTAGGCAAAGTTAAACCTTTTAGTTTTGGAGGAATAAGACCATCAAATTTACACTTACGAGTAATCAAAACAGAAGTAATTTTGCTCAGATTTTCCGTTAGTCCATTTCTGCCACACCATTTATCCAACCGATTCAGTCTATAGATTTATACGGGCGGTCTTGAGAGATTTGTTGAATAAGATAAGATATACATCATTCGCATCATAAAATTGTATGTGTATGTCTAATTGACCAATTTCTTCGAGCAAATAATCGACGACAAAGCACCACAGAAGTGGCGAAAGAACTTCCTATGCTTCAACTCCATGCCTTTTAGCAGAGTTCCACATTGAGCCATAGGTAGCGTTCTCAAAAGCTCCCATAATATCAATAAATATCCCAATGGTGAAGACCCCATCTGAGCAGTAGATGAATTGCTTTGCTTTAAGTTAATCTGTGTAAAAATTATAGACGTTTATCCAGGATTTTTCGCTCCTATCCACATCGCTCCATGAGTACTGAGTCACTACCAAGGTAGTACTACGGACGTAATTGAAAAGTTCGCAGTCTGCCATAAAGTTTCTAATCTGAATTGGTTATTTTCCAATCTCTTAAGAGCCACCATGTGAACTTTAATTCCTCTGCTGCATTCAGTTAAGGAATTAAAAAATGGAAAACATGAAAATGGTGTTGTTATAAAGTAACTTTTTAAAAAAATAGTTTGGAGCAGTTTCAAACCAATCCAGAGGATTCTTTGGCCAATCCTGTGATCATAACTAAATATTAATCAAAATAGTGGAAAAGATCTGGATCACCGGCGTTTACGGAAGCTAAAATTTAACTAAATAAGGAATTTTTGTTGAAGTACTTGTTGAATTACTATTTCGGTCTTAGATTCAGACCCGGGCGGAAATAAATAACCTATATCTAGAAAAATTGATGAGTAGTTAGTGCGTTGGACATACTGAGCGAAAGGTTCGGAGTTCGATTCCCAGAAAAACACTAAGAAGCTTTTAAAGGTACAACCCCTCACGAATGTCTAACAAACGTCTTAGACTAAAAGATAGATTCTCAATTCGATTTTCAGTTATGGTATTAATTTCTAGGTCCGGTCCCTTTTGTGTACAAAAATTTGTCACAAACAAATAATAGTCATGAGAAGCTATGACGTGAAACAAAATAGTCTATTGCGGTAAATATTATTATCAATGGCCTTAGCAACCAGGTAGAAGGAGAGCTTTGAATTTAGAGGTGATGATTATGAGAAATAAAAAACTTTTAAAAACGTCTAAGTCTACTCGTTCTTCCTTGATCAAACCAATAGCTTTTCAATCCGCACCAATAAATAATTTTTCCCAATTTATCGTTATTACTTCCTACTTTCCTACCAGTATTTACAATTTTCTTTTATTTTATGTGAATTTTTAGTTAGATTTCTTACAAATTTTCCATATATTACGAAATTGATTATAGTTTATTCAAACGTTCATAAAATTATCCCTTGAAAGATAAAAATCCCAACCATCTCCTTTTATTTGCTTGAAAAATTCTCACTTTCTGCAAAAAGAAAAAATATCTCACAGAGAGTTGTACCAGTAATTCACTTGCACTATCACTTGTCATTTTAGGATATTTTCATCACCCTAGTCAATGCACAATTGCTGTGTTTGCGCTGAGTTTCCTCAATTGTTCTTCTTGTTATGGTGGACAATAGCGTGCACGCACGGGGATCATTAGTACATACACCTGCGTGAACACGACATATTATTGGCAGGTGTTCCATTGCAAATCAGCCCACCATTGGCTATAGCAATCGTTTTGTTACCGAGGAATTTCCGGAGGCGGTATTCATCAGGTCGACTATACGTTCTTCAATAACACATACGATGTCGAAACACCACTGTGCAGTTCAAAGCAATTCGACGGGCTGAAAGCTGAGTTTACCAAGTATAACAGAAGTGGCTTGGGTAAGTTCTCAAAGTTCGACACTGTCTTCAATCTTATATAATCATTAACTCACCTTTTGTCCCACTATCCTGTCTTTCTCTCACTCACTCAACTAGAACGAGGTCTTTCCGCTGGACTCCCCGCCTAGATTCGGCTGCATCTATCGATCCGGCCGCCAGTGACGAAGCAATTAATCGATCAAATGCGTCCAATATCAATTCCAAATGGCAACACGCTCGGCTACAGAATGATGGGCCTAACATATAAAAAATTCATAATTTCTGGCTATCATTCCGCCCTCTCCGTCAGCGACATCAATAGCTACAACCTATATGTCTAGTATCAGCGAAAAGCCGAAATCAGGGTCAGTGTCGTCAGGACGGCGTATTAATGATTTGTATTTAATTATTTATTGAACCAGATTTGTTTTGCTTGTTTGATATTATTGTATAAAAAATATTTGTAGTTGGAAAATATCGAATTCTCTCGAAATGTATTAAGTATGAACGGATTATTACGTTTAAGTATATTTGTACAAATTTAAAATCAACCAAATCTTTTTAAGGAATTTATTTTAATTAAAATTCATACTGAATTTCTTTTTGTGCTGCTTACTCCGCTCTGTAAACTTGAAAAATTAAACAATTAATATTTAAATATTTAAGTGGAAAAGACAAGGATAAGCACCCGATTTAGTAAATTAACCCTGTTGACATGTGCACTTATGTGATGAAATATTAGATATATTTATATTTATAAATTGAATGGATAAATAATGTGGATAATAAATTTTAATTTGTGAAAAAATCGATTTGTTTCTTATTTTGCTTTATATGATTAAACACTTAACTCTCTTGACTTGTAAATGGTAGAATTTTGAATACATTTTTTTTTAATTCTGACAGGAGAAGGAAATTTCTTTAAAAACATAACTTATAGCTGTCAGAATTACCGGGCCATACGCAGTCATAGGCCCCATACCCCCCAAGTGAAAAGCACGTGCCTGCTAAACACATAAATGAACTCACGAATGAACAACTGTTGCTCGCCAATTCATTAAAGTCAGATATTAGTGCTTTCTAAATACAATTCTACACAAAGCTTTTTATAAACGAGTATGTATAGTGCAATAACTGATTTCTATTTACATTTTTGTAACAAAGTGATAGATTGTTGCCAGGAGTTACATAGATGATCGTTACGGATGAGTCGCAACACATTTTTGGTATGAATTCTTAGCAATATGGACAATTCCTTGAAAATAAATTTTTGCAGAGTCCAGAAGAGCTATTATACTGTAATTGTTCAACTGTTTATTTATTATTATTTTAAATGCTTTTTTATTAACTTGCCAATGTCTGTCTTAAGAGGACTTGATGGTGGTATTGAGGGGGTCAGAGGGTCTTGAGGTGATCTTGAGGGGATCATTAGGTGGTTTTAACAGGGTCTTAAGTGGGATGTTGAGGGGGATTTAAGGTGGTATAGAGGTGGTATTGAGGGGTATCTTGAGTGGGGTTTTGAAGGCGTCTTGAGGGGGTCTTGAGGTGCTTTGAGGTTGTGTTGAGGGGGATTTTAGGGGAGTATTGAGAGGGTCTTTAGTGGGGTCCTGAGGGACCTTAAGAAGGTTTTGAGGTGGTCTTGAAGTGGTCTTGGAGGAGCCTTGAGGTGGTCTTGAGGGGACCTTAAGGTGGTCTTAAGGGTCTTTACGGGCATTTAAGATGGGTGTTGGTGTGTATTTTCAAAGGGGACTTGAGAGAGTCTTAAGTTTGTGTTTAAAGGATCTCCGGTGTGTCTTACGCTGGTATTGAAAGGGGTCTTAAATGAATCCCGAGTGTGGTTTAACGTAGGTCTTAAGGAGGTTTTGGAAGAGTCCTGGGTGGGGTCTTCAGATGGTTCTAAGGGAGTCTTAAGGGGGTCTTGGGAGGTGTCTTGAGCGGGATTTTAAGGGGATATTATGGAGTTCTAGATGCGGTCTTAAGTGTGGTCTAGAGTGTTTTTGGGCGGGGTTTATAGGTCTTGAGGTTGTATTTTGATGGGGGCTTGAAGATGTCTTGAGAGGGTCTTAAGGTGATCTTGGGGTGAGTCTTGAGGGCAGTCTTGAGGGGTTTAAAGAATCCTTAAGGGGTATCGAAGGAGTTTTGAGAGAGGCCTTGAGCGAGTTTTGAGGGTCCAAAGGAGGCCTTGATGATGCCTTGATGAAGTTTTAAGAGGATCTTCAGTGGGGTCTTGAGGGGCCTTAAGAGGATCTTGTGGATGGTACTAAGGGTATCGTAAGGTGTTCTTGGTATCAAGTGGGTCTTTAGCGGGTCTTTGTGGAGGGGTTAAGCAGGGTCTTTGGTGAAGGAGTTTCTTGAGGTGGTATCGAGAGGGTCTTTAGGTGGTCTGGAGACGTGCTCATGGAGTTTTAAGTGAGTCTTTAGTGGGATCTTGAAGGTGGTTTTGAGAGCGCCTTAGGAGGGTTCTAAGAGGTCTTATGGAGATCTTAAGGGGTTTTGAGTGGTTTTAAAGATGTTTTTAAGGAGATCTTGAGGGAGTTTTGAGAGGATCTTGAAGGTATGTTTGGGGGGGCCTTTGAAATGTTTGGCGGGATTTTTAAGGGGGTCTTTAGGTGTTCTTGCGGGTCTTTCTTATGTCTTGAGGGAGTTTTGATAGGGTCATAGAGGTCTTAAAAGGGTTTTAAGGTGGCGTTGAGAGAGGGTATTGAGGTGAGTCTTGTGGGAGCACTGAGAGGGTTTAGATTGGGGTCTTGTGATTATTTTATGAGCGTTAAGTTGAGAGGATTTTGAGGGGGTTTCGAGAGGAGTCTTGGGGGTTTCTCGTGAACTCGTGATAGGGTCTTGAGTGAGTATTCAGGGAGGTCGTAACGTGCTTTTAACAGGGTCTTAAGGGTGTTCTTGGAGAGTCTCGATGGTGCTTTGTGGAGAGTCTTGAGGGGTCTTAAGGTGGTATTGAGGCTGTTTCGAGAGGGTTTGTGGCGGTTTGGAAATGGTCTTAAGTGGAGTCTTGAGGGAGATTTTAAGGGAATCTTGAGGGGGATTTTAGGGAGTTTTTGGAGGGGTCTTGGTTAAACTTGAGTGGTGTATTGAGCGGGGTTTGAAGAGAGTTTTTATGGGGTACGTTTGAGAGATGGTTTTGGGAGGGTTCCCCTTATTGGTTCCTCGGTGTTCTTAAGTGTAGTCTTAAGCGGAGTCTTGAGTGGGTGCTAAGAAAGTCTTTAGGTGGTATTAGGGCTTGAAGAGAGTCTTTATGGGGGAATCTTGAGAGAGGGTTTTCAAATGGGAAAATATAAAAAATTAGACTCAGTGAGATTTGAACACATTCTAACATTCAATTCTCTAACCTGTAACCACGGAGCTACATAACAATCTGTTGCTTTTTACAAACTTCAAGTTAGCGTCGTTCTTCGTTTTTCGTTGGTTTTGTGTATTTTAAGCTTTTTAAACTGACTGTCTCTCTTTTTTTTCTATACTTTGAAGACACGACAACAATACCCTTTGTTATAAAATAAGTCACACAAAATAAAATAGTTGGTGCCACTTACACTCAATATTTGAGAATAAATTGTAGGAATAAAAAATAATTCTTTTTTAAAGAATCGAAGAAAGTTCAACTTAATTTTAGCCCTGGTATATTATTCCAAGATGTCACTAATTGAAAAAATTTTCATTTTCTCGTCATCAATTTATTCAATCTTTAGGTAAAAGCCACTGCTCCCTTTTTGTGCTAATAGATAACATATTTCACTTGCTGGAGTCGCTTTTAGTTGTGTTATCAATTGATAAAATTCCTTTTATATAATTCTTCAAAATTTCTCCAGTTTGATAGCAACAATTTGAGTCCTCTTAAGCCTGTGCATAGGTAATAATCAGCATTTAAGCAACTCTGTTTCAAGCGGAGAAATTCACTTTAATTACACTGCATCGTATTTGCCCCACATGGTTGTCGAGAAGATAATAATTATTTAACTTAATGGACTACTCGCCTGTCGAAAAGAGACCGCCACACAAGAATTCCACAAAATGTCCAAATAATCGCACTCAATTAAATTTGCGATTAACCCTTTTTTTAAAACATGGTATCAGCAGCACGAGCATATAGGTTCGGATTAATGCGCTTGAAAAATTTGTATTATTAATTAATGTGTCAACATTTTTAATGTGATAACATGGTGCATAAAACCTTTGGAAAGACTGGCATGTGTGTGTGTTGTTGTGTGTTTGCCGGCTTCCAATTTAATTAAAAAGGCAGAACTTACGGTGTTTAAAATTTTCGGGCTACAATAACAGATCGATGTCTGCCTCTGCATACATGTACTATTTTGTGTCGGTAACCAAGCTAACACTCAAGTCCCATTGGGTCTACCAGAATGACCTTAAACCACTTATCAGATAAAGGCGTCGACATTCGACTTTTTGAAATTTTAAAGCAACAATGAAACTCGACGGCAGGTATTTATTATTTCTCAACAATCCAACTTAACCAGTAATTATCCGTTACATGTTTATCGCAAAGCTATTAACAACAGCGACTAATAAGCATGTATTGGCTCGCAGGAACTGCAACAAATTTATTAGTTGTTGGCTTTGTGATAAGTGATAACTCCCCCGAACGATACGTTCCATACACAATCGTGTTCGCAAATGATTTGGAATTTTTATCATAAAAGTAATCGTTGAACTGGAACGGCATTACTCATAAAAATACGAATATATTGTTCGAATCATGATCATGAACACTTGGGTGCTCCTCGCCTTGCCCAATTAAGCTGCAATAAAACAGGGGAAAAAACCAAAACATAATCTGAAAAGATACCATTTTCAAGCCGAAACGAAATTAGTCAATTAAATTTTATAATTTGCGTGCATTTGCATACGCTACATATGTATCTGTTGCGGGAAAGGAGTGTTACATGGAGTCTAAATCATACCCATGCCTTTAAATTAAACTCCTAAATGCATAACACAAGAAGGCATGTATGGGCCGGAGATAAAAAGAACCGAAAACTGATCAGAAGTGAGCTGGATGGGTGGTGATTTACAGAATTCAGACAGACATACACAAACTCGCACAAAATTTAATACAAACCTTTTACAACTTTGAGATCTATCGGCAGCAGGTTTGGCGGCAAGCCACCAGAGCTTTGGTGCATAACAGCTAATTAATAAACGAAAACATTGTGCGGTGGGAAGGTCAGTTGGCCGTTTGCTATCAAGAGCCTTGTTAGCCCGCAGGCGGATGCCGCTCAAAAGATTTATTTGCAATTTTTGGGGAAGAATTACACAAGAATTAAAACCGAATAAGCGCACAGTTAAGACGAATGGTTAATAGATTATTTGACACAGTCAGTCAAGACCCATAATTTTTATGACAACTCTAACTTTTATTTAATTGAAATGCGAAAATTGTGCTCAGATGAAAGATGCGAGACAAATGACCTATGAAGAAACTCGTGGTATTTTAAAGGTATTCCTGGAAAATATCATCCGTGATGCAGTGACATACACGGAACACGCAAAGCGAAAGACAGTCACAGCAATGGATGTTGTATATGCTTTAAAAAGGCAAGGACGCACCCTTTACGGTTTTGGCGGTTAAATTCTAATCAATCATATTTGCGTTCTATCAGTAAAAGATCAATCGGATAAGTTATGAAATTAATTTGGAAGGTTTCAGTTATTTATTTAAGATATGGTGAATATATCAGTAATTTAAACGGGCTCCCAGATTGTATTACTCACTATAATGTCAATTTTATGGTTTGTGTCTCTTATAAAAATTACAGTGTTAGAGTCAGTTTGTCACGGACATAGTCAACTTCTTGCATGCGTTAATATATATTTCACCTGTCATATTTTTTATATATTTTTACGAAAATGTAATCTTTTCTCGCGCTGTACATACTCGACTATAAGCATAAGCATTGTAATGAATTGTTTTAGAATTAAGAAATTATTATAATATGAAGACATACAATTAGGTTTAGTAAAATTATATATACAAGTTAGGCTCAGTAATATTGTGTATTAAAGTTTTATGTTCGGCTCATATAGGAACTTGGATAACAGTTTTACACGTAAAACTCGTATATAATCTCTTATATTGGGACATTACCAGTGTGTTCTGTAATTTTCTAGGTGGTTCGAATATAGTATAGACAAGACTTGAACCATCTTGAAAATGTTGATTATATATAAACAAAAGCAAAGTTAATATTTGGAAGTTAACCAGACTACTTGAAAAGTTGAAAAGTAAGATATGTGAACAATAGTACTATAAGTGAATAATAAGTAACCCCCGGTGTAAATTTTTGAACTTGCTATTTGGTAATTAAAGTTATAATTAGAGAATAAACGAATTTGTGTTGTGTTTTTATTTGCAAAATCCATTACGAACTCTAGAAAGCCTTAATTTCGAAAAAATATTTAATTGGTATGTCAGTGCAAAAAAGTAAGTAATGCGTACAGCAAGAGGGGTGGACTGCGGACAGCGGTTTTTTATAATATAATAATACACCAAAAATGTATTCTTTACTTCTACAATTGTTTGAAGTATTAACAACTGAGTTGGTACTGTCAAACAGAAAAATTCAAATTCCGAATTTAGTCATTTCCCTGCAATCGAGATAACTTTCAACCATACTGGGTAATAAATGTAAATTGAATATCACACTGCGAAGGATATTTAATAAAAACCGAATGCACTTCCTCCAATAAATTTTTTTGCGTTCTTCGTCTTCAACAACAACAGTATCAGCAAAATAATTACAATGTTTTCGGTGCACAAAGTGGAAAATTACAAAGTTCCGTAAATAATAGTCGTCGCCGTCTTCTTCGTCGTTAGAGGTAAAATAAAAATGTTCCAGATGCAGCGCCGCACCCGCCTGCCTCGAGTGAATAAATAATAATATTACTTCCTGATCTTCCTGATCGAAGAGATGTGTGTACACACAAAACATAAAGAACCAAAATCTGTGCACGTGTGTGCTCACATTGAACATTTCGCCGAGAGAGCAGCAGCTTTTGATGGCGGCAAATTATTGTGCTTAGAGGGGTAGGAAAAAGCGAAAAGTTTAGAAAACGCATCTTTATACATAATTCTTATGGGTCTTCTTAGTTCACAATTACGTACTCACACATCTAGTGAGTGAGATGCGCATGCGTGTAGCTCTTTTCTAATACCATAGGCTACGCCGTTCAACCGTTGTTGTCGTATACATACTTAGTACCCATTTGCTGTGTAAGATATGTGCTGCGAATATGCGGTTAAGCGGTTGATGCCATATATGCTGCGCCACCTGGTTATTTTACACAAATCTCGTCTTCTGTGGTCGCGCGTTCACAGTCTCTGTGTGTCGAGCGGTTGGCGCAATTGGTAATTGATTAAAATGCGTTGTCACATGTAGTTTGTGCTAGAGCTCTCTGTCTTCCACCGTCATCATAATTATCGACGTTTTTGTTTATCTTATTGTAGTTTCTAGATATACAAAGCTATCACCAGCGAACAAACTAGTTTCTAATTTCTTCGTTTCAATAGATATCTTAACCAGGATAACTCTACTGTAAAGTTCACTTCCACTAAAGCTCTAGAATCGATTCAGAATTTGAAGTTGGATGAAGATTAATGTATATATATATATCGGAGTAATTTTAAAAAAAATTATATGAGAGCCGTCGATCCTTCTTTTTAATTTCTACACAAAATTTTACATCGGAGATACAAGACAAAAGCCCTAAGCTCTAAGGTTGAAGCCTGCAGGGCCAATGAACTCGCCAAAAATGCTACCACGCTGCCCTTTCTTACTGAAATTGGTTCCCTGGGCATACCAATTGCTACATAAAATACATGTTAAAGCAGGATGCTACTAATAAAACCAACCTTAGATAGACAAATGGTATAACTTGTGTATCGACAAAACAGATCTGGCCAAAGCTGGATCCAAAAGGCTACAAGTGTTTGATCTCTCTAAGAAGAGCGCACATAAGCGATAGTATAGGTGTAATTACTGGCACTGTCTCATAGAAAAGTATGCAGCAGGGCTTGGTTAATTTTCCTTTTTTTTCCTTTTGCTGAAGCTGCATAGATGGGGAAGAAAAATAAACCATTCTTCACCTTCTCTGCACATGCAGAGCTCTTTCACTAAAGAGTTAGCTCCATTTGGGAGCCTTCTTTTAAAACGACCTTAACGATTTTTCAAGAACTGACATCTAAAGTCTTCTACGCCTCATTCGAAGCTCAAACTGGTTCAATTAGTAGGACGAGAATTCCTCCTAATTTATATAGAGAATTTAATAAAAATAAACATTCAATGTTTCAAGTCTTCATTAGGTACTAGCGGAAATATCAGGTGCTTCCAGGCCGCTACACAACACTAAACACCAACTAACTGACCACTCATCTACGCCCCTACAACAACTGGGCATCCTAAACTCACTGATCCTCCTCCACCCATCAACCACTTCAGCCACCCAGAAAACTGTAGAATTGACAATACACGGAAACAAAAAGAATTGTAAATTCTACAGCTCAAAGCGAATCGGTAAATATTTTCTTTCAAAAATACCAATCAACAGCAAAATCTGCTGTAATCGCCAATTTTAAGTAAAATTAGCCGACCAATTGGTTGATTTGGGATATTTTTTTAAACAAGAGGTTCTACTACTATCGGTGCAAAAAATGCGCGGGATTATGCGTAAAGCTCCAAACGTCAGTGAAACATTCGAAAAAATATGATTTGATACGATCAACGGTCTAGAGTTGTATAAAAGCCATTAAACAAACAAATAAACATGCTTCCAAATTTATATATAAGCTTATTTGAAGTGTTATTTGCCTTGGTAAGTACTTGTATTTATATTTTGTTTGTCATTTGTGTGGTGTTTAGTGTTAGGAGGAGCTTTTGTGTTGTTTCATTTTCATTATTTGTATCAGACAGACCCAACTAGATGGTTCCGAGCGCATATTAGTGTAACAGGATTAGCAATTTATGCAATCGTATCTATAGTGTAGCGCCAACGAAGTTGTTAACTTCCCGAAATAAAAAGTTGACACATAAGCTTTGACTGGAAAACCGATTTTGCAAGTTTAAGAAAATCCTTAAGTTTAAAGTCAACTTCGAGTGAACAAAATGGTCCTTAAGGAATTCATTGTGAAAAAGTTAAAAAGTTGTGTGCTAATCAATAAACAATATAATTAAATCTGGTGGAGCTCCATACTTTTCCCTTGCCTCTATAAAATTACTTATATACCACAACTAGTTTTAATGGAACAATCAGTAATAATAGAGTCGTCATAAAGCAACGAAACAGACACAGTCTTAACAACTTAACTTCTGCCACTTTTGGTCGAATGGTTCCTTTGTGCCAAGGCAAATTAGTCTGATAAGCAGTCCTGCATTTTTGGGTTTCCCCGTTGAATTTGGCAGTTTCGAGATTGAATAAATCGCGCTTGTTGGCCACTTCATATGATCAAATTACTATTATCAATGAACAATTATGTGGAGGTAAAAAAGAAATGAGCACGATGGTCAGCAACCAGCCAAACAGGAACGATGAGGAATAGCAGGAATAAATGATGTACTTTTGTTTTTTGAATTGGATTATGCAAAGATTTTCTTCACTTGGGAGCATTCAAATATGAATGTGAAACACCGTTTGTCTATATGACGATACTCATGCAAACATGTATGTATGCGATTTACAACTTAAGCTAAAAATTATAAGTAATACAGAACATTTATATTTCGGTATGTAGTCTATGACAATAAAAAAACCCGCTGTACTTATAGTTTTTAATTTTTGTATTTTGGAAAAAATCTGAACCACAATAAATGAGATTGTAATAAGGATCATGCAAGGGGAACTGCATGCACCCGTAAGTGCTTGTTATCCGATGGAGCGGTGTTTTCTTTCGTCGAATGCACTTGGTATTATGCGTACACGGAGAGTTAAGTTAATTCCATGTGACATTATTTTTTAGAAGCAGATTAAGCACACACACACAACAGCCGACTCGGTAGTGAAATTTTAATCCGTTGCTAAGACAAAAATGTCCCCCTTCATATAATCAGCGAAAATGGAGAAACAATTTTGACAACGACAAAATGCTTTGGAACGTCAGTCATCTTAGCTTCCAATGCTGCTTCGAAGCATCTCACTAAATATCAGAAGAATTAAACAGGCATACTATCGGAAGGTTTTTTGTGTTTATTTTTTGATAATGCTTTTATTCCCATATTATAATCGGAGTTTACTAAGTTACCCTTTCAAGAATATTTTTATTATATTTTTATTTTTTATTTTTATTTATAATATTCAATACGACAATATTTATAGGTCATAGGAAATCAGTTAATGCAATTAGTTTTGTGTCCTAATTAGTGATATTAACTTTTCTTATATTAGTTTTGCTTATAGTGAATACAACATAATATACCTTAAATATAATTCCGAATTCAATTGCAAATTTTACTTGGCAAATATTACTCCCATATTCGGTTGTAAATCCATTGACTGATTTATTGAGCACGAAAGCTCAAACCTTGCTCAATGAAGTAAATTTCATTTGTCATTTATTGTTCATTTAAAATGCATATATGCAGACATTTGAATGCTCTGCTCGTGATCTACTATTTTAAGAGGCCAACACCGATAACTGGCTTTAAGGTACATGAGCAGTACATTCATTCATCTGTATCGGCATTGTCCATCTCGTCGTTTAAAATCAATAGAAACAATTCGATTTCATCATCATCATCATCATCAATAACAGCAGAAGGAGCAGCTGCGAGTACTATAATTACATTCCACGTGATAACATTCGCATACATTCACAAACACAAATACGTACACTCAAATTCATTTCTGAAACTCACTCTAACTCTAAAATGTACAGCTGGGACAATAAATTAGATACAAAATATTTTTTTAGTCGAAAATCCACCAACGACTTCTGAGTTGGAAATTCGTTTGTTGACAATGTCAACCTTGCGCTGATTTCCATAAAATCATAAACCGAAGATTCCAAATAAATCCGTAATTGGATTAGGTTGGCCCATGGGATATATTAGGAGTATGTATGATGGCTGTGTCTGGTTCCATGTATCAAGTTTTCTCAGCTAGCAGTGCCCAGACCAACAAAATGATGAGCGATTCCAAAACAGCAAATCAAATCGAATAAATCATAAATTAAGCAGCAAAAAATATGAATTGGCTCTGGCAATCGTCGCAAATACATTTCGTCACAATTTGTTATTAATGGTTGTTTTTGGTAGTTTACTGAGTAAGCATCTTGTTGCTATTCTACTGATGGTTAACTTGACGATCGGCGATCGTCGTATCGCATCGCAAATTGAAACAATGTGAAGCAATATATTGCTCCGACCACGAAAACCATTCTTGTTGCATAGGTAAGGAGATGCTGCCTTGGATAATGTCCTCTACCGAAATCATATTTGTAAATGACACAAAACAACTTTTAGACAACAATGTAATGGCATCAGTGCATTTGGTGGGTACAATGTGGTCCACTTACTACTACATGATTGTCAAAAATATTTGTGTTCTTTTCTTGAATTTTGGTGTTATTGGTTATAGTGCATTATTTTCTTAGTTATTATGTATGGAGAGGTGGCTGTCTCGGTGGATATATGTATGGATGTAATTTTTCATGGCTTCATATTTATCTTGTTTTTTTTTAATCCCACATTAACAACGATAGCGATGATTAATTATCAGACAGATTTTCTGTTGAATTACAATGAAGGAACTGCCTTTAAGAGTGGTTGATTGCGGTGTTGTGATATTCCAAAAAACGATATTAACATCATTGGTAGAAACCGTAGAGCTGTACAGGGAGCTTTCTTCAAGATCGAGCAGGCGGCACGAAAACTGGGGCTGCACATAAATGAGAGAAAAACAAATTACATAGTAGAAGATCCAACATTGGTACGCCAATCTAAATAGTGGAGCGCGAATTTTAAGTAGTGCAATCCTTTAAAAATCTCGGGTCAACTGTAGCAGCCGATAAAAGCA
The DNA here is from genome assembly GCA_947095585.1 of Nephrocerus scutellatus. Taxonomy (NCBI): domain Eukaryota; kingdom Metazoa; phylum Arthropoda; class Insecta; order Diptera; family Pipunculidae; genus Nephrocerus; species Nephrocerus scutellatus. The sequence continues at coordinate 2,921,930 of OX352761.1, read as the reverse complement.
TGGAACCAGATATACGCGCACGGCTGCTTAAAGCCAACAAAGCCTACCCTAATCTGTCAAGGCTCTTCAAATTCATGAATTTAACCATAACATCCAAGCTGCTGGTATATAAGGCAATGGTCATACCAGTACTTACATATGGATCCGAGACTTGGGTGCTTAGCAAAAAGCATTCTGACCTCTTAGCAGCGCTCGAGAGAAAAGTCTTACGGAGAATTGTAGGCCCCATATGTGAGGAAAGACGATTCCGGAGACTCTATAATGATGAGATCTACAAGCGTTACCGAGAGATATCGACATCGTGAAGAAAATTAAGCTCGGTAGATATGATGATGTGCCAAAAAACCTTCCGCGTGTTTCTATTTGTAGTTAAACAATGTTGATTATTTAAAGGTATGGTTTGGTAAAGGAAGAGTGCTATGGTCGAATAGTTTAAAAGTGGCTTTGTTTATATTTTATAACTTTTTATAAGAAACTGAATTGACTACTATTAGCATTAAGGTAAAATATTGCGACATATATTCTTTACGTTTGATAAAGCAACGGAACTGAGCTTCATCAAACGTAAGCTTAGAGTAAAATTATTTAATTATATTGCTGATTCGTTGAATGAGTTCACTTATTAATTAGTTGACTATTTAACAATAAAAGCGTGGTAGCGTATATACAACCAACAGGTAGAATTTTGGTAAGTTCTGCGTTTATAAAATAGGATTACTTTTTTCCAGCTCTCGTGAAAATCTAACAGGCATGGAGTCCCCGTTCGACTGATTCAAAGAATTCTTCTTTTTCATCATCAGGGGAATCCTATGCAGGTGCATGGAAGTTTATGAGGCTTATGTTTTTTAATCTGCGCCTCACATGAAAGGTTCATTTACTGCTTTAAAGCCGATAACGATGGCTTTCATTCTTTTGCTGACTAGAAACCCCACCCCGAGCATACGATGTCTTGCATGACATCTGTAATATATGTCATATTCTGATTTTTCTAAGACAACATTCCCCGTCCACCGCATCTCCTGAATTGCTGTTATGTCATAGTTATAGATAGTTACGGCCACCTGCATTTCTGATGTATTCTGTGTTATTCCCGCTATTCTGCTGATGGCTGACTGACTGTCACTGGTCTCTTTGTTGCGAAGGGCACCCATGCTGACTCTTATCTGATTCGCGAAAGCAGTTTTTCGTGAACATACAATCCGCGAACAATTATAATGAAAATTCTTGTCAAACATTTTTACCCTTACTATTTTGTTTCAAATTGGTTCCTCCTTATGTGGACATTCTAACATTCACTTAAATAAAATAGAAAATGTAGGAATTTAACTCCGCAATCACTTTGACTTTATGTTTAGCCTGGAGCCCGCTGATTTACGCTTCTAAATATTCCTGCCAACTTCTTACTGTGTGGTCAATTACAAGATTACCAATCTCAAAGATATCATTTTACTGCCGTAACACATTTCGCGAAAAGACAAGAATGCAGGTTAATTTTATATATCACGCGCAAGCCTCACTGGTCGGCTCGGCGCATATTCATCTTCTCCGCTTGCAGTGGAAATAAAGAAATTAAAAATCGTAATGGCACATAATGACATCTCCGAGGATATTCATTACTTCGTCGCCATTTTTAATTTACACTGTAGCCGGCAGCAAGGTAAGATAGGACGCAGAATAGCGCGGCTTAACGCTTGCATGCGAATGTTGCATTGCGGCAAATCAACCGAAAATCGTGATGTGATCATTAATTCGTTGTTCAGTACGATTTATTGCAGCACATGTACCCATTAAGCGTAATGAGACCCAAAATCCTCGTGTGTCTTCGCAGGCAGTATCATCCAGGGCTGATGCTTTTATCTACATTTGGGTTATGAGTGATTTTGAGGTGAAAATGGATTCGGATTCTTCCTCCCATTGTATGGAGAATAAACTTTATCAGGCGGTTAGTCTTACGGATCAAGGTTGTCAAGCATCAACAGTGCTGTGTGGCATCTTAGTTAAGGAAAATCAACGGTACGGGAACATAAAAATGCCATTATATTTTAGTAAAATTTATTAGAATTTAGTTGTAATTTAAGTGAAATGGGAAATAAAATAAAAATTAGAAATAGGTGAGTGCAAGGAGTTTTTTGCTCATTTTATTGCCAACAGATATTGTAATCTGTAATTGAAAAGTAGTGTTAACTGTTAAAGTAGGTAGAACAAATTATCAAAAGAGCGTTCTTTAACCATAAATTGGCCTTGTGTTCCATTGCAATACTTTAGAAATTTTATTCCACTCATGTACTTAACTTAATCTAGTTTCTTTTATTAATTTATTGCGATAATAATTTCACTTAACATCAAATCTAATTACAAATCTTCTACTGATATTAGTAGATGAACACCACGCCATCATGCCAATTTCTTGCTAAAGTTAATTCGTTTTAAAATAACCGCTGATTTATTATAGAGCATTCAAGAGTGCAACATTGGGGAATTCTTCACCTGGAATGCTCTTAAATGTTAAGGGTATTCAGTAGGGTTGGGTGAATATATGGTCAATATAAACGATAATATCTTTCGTGACAATTTGAATACAGTAAAAGGGACACCATAAAATACTATGTTAAGAAAAATACAATCTTGTTATGCGAAGAGAAAGAGGAAAATGAAAAAAACATGTTGTTTATTGAATTGAATAGGATTTGTGTGTAAATCTGTGACAAATACTAAATGGTGATTCCTGAGTTTATTACGTTAAAATATCTTATTTGTTATCAGCACCTGTAGTGAACGTATCTTAAAAAGGGTAGGAACGTTGTTTTGACATTAAATAACTCCACGCTGTACGACTAACTACTAAACTCATTCACCTGCAGGTCTGATGCAAGTTTTTAGAAAGATAACTTAATTTTGTTAACCATTATTGAATTGAAGTTCATTTCAAAAATGCGTTTTTTTTTCTAAATAATTCACTTAATTATAAAAAGAGTTGCAAGTCGTTTTCATTTTCATTATACAAGAATGCAAACGGGCATTACAATGAAATGGATGTTTCCTTTTACCATTTGACTCCAGTGCATGATTTGATCTAATTTTTAGAGTAGATAACAAAAATTGAGAATTGATAAAATATTTTCGGCTTGATTTACGTCGATTTTTAGAGAAATGAAACATAAATACCAGCTTTCTTCAACCTTAAATGATTCACCATAAAGAGGACGGTGTTAAAACAGTGTTCTTTTTTATGCTTTATCCAAAAGCAGATAGTCAGAAGTATTCACCTTTTTCCCACAATCTCACAGAAACACGCAAACGAACCATTTTCATTAAAAGAAAAAAAAAAGTAGTAGTAATGATATATCTGATACCTACTGTATATTACTCAATGCAGCACTTATTTATGCAATCGTGCAGGATTCGTTTTTACATTTCATATTCGTAATTGCTAGGTTCGTCAATGTGGGCATGGACTCAACAAGCCATAATGGAGGAGGTTCTTTCATCACCGTTGGAGGTAAATCGTCTCCTTCTTCATGCAAGCTCCCACCTGAAGAGATAGGTGATGGCTATTAACAGCTTTTTTATTGCTCTTTAATGTTGTTAAGTGTGCCAACTTCTCCAAAACTAGACACGTTAGAGCGCCCGCAGGTTGTCTTTGCCAAATTATGCATTTGTGCTAAGTCACTGAAATTTAGTATCCGAAGTTGTTAATTAGCTTTTTTATAATTAATTTTTCAGTGAGATTAATTTCTATTTTAATTAAATTGAAATTCGATTTATCATGAATATTGCATTACGAACTTTAAAGGCATGTCTCCTCAAAATCTAAAAGAAAATATGATTTCTTGCAAAGTTACATAAATAAAACGATAAGATATGTATTGAAGATTGGAACCAGTAAAATAATAAGGCTATGCGATTATTTTTTTATAATTGGTTAACTGATCGACAACTATCAGCAACAACAGATTCTACGAAGGTCGACTAGAGATGTAGATGACAGTATGCCTCTGGTTTCGAGGAAAGAATAAATTCTTCTTTTTTTGCATTTACATTTTCGCCAAAATGTGATCTTGAATATACCGTCAAAAGCATCAGCACCACAATGATGCGATGCGATGCAATGCGGTACATTGTGCACTTGAATGGTTTTTTAATGACTGTGCATTTTTTGTTTTGGCGGGTCAAGTGAAGTGTACGATGGACAAAAATTCTTCTCGTAAATCGAAACACTGTGCTGAGAAAATGGAGATAAAAAACCAACGAAAATTCGTGGCAAGACAGATAGGATTTTTTTTTAGCAAAACTGGAGACGTGAAGATAGCGCGCTCGGTCGTCGTCATCATCGTGTGTACACGAGGTACTCACAATGTATTTTGTGCTATGCAACTGGAGAAAAATCTCACTAATGTGTTATTCATGTTGTAATTTTTTTGCATCGGGAGACAGGTCATGCAGGAAAAAAAAAACAAAAATTAATTTTCTGTGTTTTCCTGTTTTTCCTTAAATTAAAATTAAATTTAAGATAAAGAGAAAAATCGAATCTGAAAATATTGAGGTTTGTCAACAGAAAAATTAAATTTAATTTTATGTTAACAAAAATAACTGACAAAAGGTGCAAAGACTACCTCTTTAATAATAAATCTTTTAATATACCTACTGTAACATGGCATTAATGGCAAACAATAAATAACATTTAAATAAGAAAAACTGCATTTTGTAATCGAGTAGCTAAATAGTTACGGGTATATAACCTCTCCTAACAAGGCAGCCAAAAACTAAAAACCAAATTACCAAGAAACCACATAAAATAGTAGACAAGCAACCATGCAGTTACCTAATCAGTAATTAATAGAGGAATAAGGTAATAAAAGGAGCGAGTATTGGAAAATAATGTAACTAATTAAAGAAATGACCACACTGATGGATAATAACCTACTGTAACCAGTTTGCATAGTAAACTAGTAAGTAAGCAAAAGAAACGAAAACAAACAAAATTCAAATTCACAAATTGTCAGGTCTCTATAGCAACGCTAGAGTCACAAATGTCCTGAATTATAAATAGCTATATAGTTGTAACAAAAACGAAAGACTTTATATCGAAACTTGTTGAAATATTTGAACTTAATTAAATAGCAAATAATAAATCCATTAAAGGTGCGGTTTAATAAAAAGTTGAGTTTTTGAAAGAACAATGAAAGACGCTTTAAACATTTGTCTCTCTTGACCCAGTCTGTTCTTATATAGCGCTATCAATAAATAGAAAGGAAAAATATAAAGCCATCCTGAACTAAAGTTTAAAAACGGTGTTGATTCTGTGGATGACCTACTTACTTTGTTCTTCTCTTAATATTCGTCCTCTATTTGGGACTGTATTTACTTTGTGTATTTTCTGCACTTTTGCTGCACTGCCCATCAACCCAGCATCATAAAATAAATCATCAAATACGACGCGAATCGGGACGAAATAAAAACAAATTACACCCAAAGTACGCTTTCTTGGCGGTGTAATTTGTGGTTATAAAACGTCCGTCTGTTTCTCATTTTTGTTGTTGTAGTTTTTCTCCTTTGTATCATTGATTGTGCGGTTTATTTGAATTCAATGCAAGGTGCCGATAGTCAGGCGGTAAAATACCAGCACGTGTACTGCAATTGCGAATTTAAGTTCGAGTATTTCTTGTTATTAAATTGTTGTTGTTGTTATTGTTGTTATTTTTGTTGTGTTTGTATTGTTATGCTTCGATGATGTCAAGAATTATGATGTTGGACTACTTTTTTTTCCACCGGGCTTTTTAAAAAAAAAATTCTCATAGTAGTTCTGGATTTCTTATAACAGAGAGACCCTATTTCTGTCCAAGTTTACTGCGAGTACTCTGATATTAATAAAAGTGTTAATTTAAGTTTTTAGAGAATTTAAAGTGATTTTTATGTAAAAAGTTCTGATCGCCTATCTCAAAGTTATCTTTGATCCATGGGAAGATCACTAAGAGCTAAATGGCCAGCTAACTGAGGTATTGGAGGACCGGCGACTAAATAACGCTGCAGCCACAAAGCATAGACGAATTTAATAATAATAATATTTGGCGCGACAGACCATTGCGGTCCAAGGACTAACTTCTCGCGACCATTTGTGCTGCACATGTTAATTTTTGGACACAAATGGAAGGGACCTACAATTTAAGGCCGGATCCGAACGTCGAAATGAGAAGCTTTCCGTGACAAGGTATTAATTACTCTCGGAACGTTTGTCACCCATTCGCGAGAGGTGGGACACCGTGAAAAATACTTTTGGTGTTGCTGGGATTCGAACCAGAACCTCTTGCGCAGCAGCCATGTGCATTACCACTGAGCCACGGCGCCCACATAGACGAATTTAGCAGAGCGATAAATCGACATAAAAAATAATAAGACCCCAGGATCAGTTGGCATCCCAGGGAAACTGATTAAGTGCGAAGACCATCACGGCACCGGCATGAACTAAAAGCGAAAGTATGAGCGGAAGAAATAATACCAGAAAATTGGAAAAATTAATCCCCTATCCCATACATGAAGAATAGAGATACAAAAAACGTGCAGCAATCATCGTGGCATAACGTTTTTGAGTACCGAATATGAGATTTTTTTTATATCCTTCCAGAAATGTTAGTCCCAAATGCTAAATTCAGTACTGAAGTCTTTTACAGTAGGATTACTCTTCGTTGAACTTAACATTGTTTTTATTGACCTTGGTTTATGTTGCATTCGTGGTTTCCTTCCTTCTGCTTTACCTCAACTCAAATTATAAAGTTTAATTTCTTTTGTCCTGCCCCAGTTAATGTAAGGTTTTCAAATACACATGGCACACCAACCACAAAAGCCACGCCAGACTGTCCGTTGCCGTCTTCATATACGCAATACCTTGCTTAATTTATGAATCTTTTGACCAAGAGATCAAGAGAAAAAATGCAAGGAAGAAGAAAAAGAAGGCGGATTTCGCAGAACAATGATATGTATCGATCGTGTTAAATTTCAATTATTTTCATGACGATATTTTTTTGTTGTTGTTTCTGTTTTTGTCGTTTTTGTCGCTGATTACGTTTAACGTGAAGCTCCGTATGGATTTTTTTGATTTAACTACGCTTGTGGTGGCATAAATTGACCTACTTTTGGCGAAATCTTCGATCGACGGTAGTTGTGTTCCCGATTCCCTTTTTTCTTTGCATTTTTGAGATAAATTTCCGTTTGGTTTTTGGGTAACAATGAAATTGAATTGGATGCCTAACACATACTTTACTTGGCGTGGATTCTCCCCTTGTATACTGCAAAAGTTAATGAAGTGTTGTTATGTGAAGATTAAGTACTTATTGATAAATTTTGCGCAAAAAATACGAGAAAGTATGAAGGTGTTTCCACTCTTTGATTTTTTCCTTAAATTTCTGTAAAATTCCGTTAAAATAACCTTAAACCGTTAAATAGCCTCTTTGTCGAACAAGAAGTGTTGATTGCTGCCGAACAGGGCGCAATTGATTGATATATTTTATTATTTTGCTAAATTATTCCATAAAAAATTATTTCATTTTTCTTAAATAAACCTTTGAACCTTCTCTCATCTCTTTTATTGTCCTTTCGCAGACATTTCGTACACAGTAACTCCAAAAATAAACCCGATATCTACTGAACAGAAGGTTAACTGCAATACATATATCAATTTCATTACAAGAGGCGTTCCGCAAGCTCTAATCATTTTTGAAAAGAAAAACATCAACCACCGCAAACATCTCACCGCAATAAAGGATCAATATCGAGCGGGTGTACGCCCAAATCAGTTAAGGAACCAACGGCAATTTCTGATGAACTGATCAATCAACTGGTTGATGCCAAAAATCTACACAACGTCATCATGAAGGAGAAAAAATCCCAACTTAAAACAACAAAGGACTGAACCGAGTAGTTACCCCGCAACTTATTTTCTTGCCACAGCAACGAAAAAAACGGTCGCTTCAAACTCACATAAAATTGCGCCCCAGGTAAGTGCGTCGAGTGGTTTGGTAATTCCCCTCTTTACCCTTACCAGTAGACTTATTCATGGATGATCTCGAAATGACTTTTTTTGTTCTTGTGCAATGCAACAACGCAGCCATACGACATACGAGTACACCTTGTTAGTAGTGTGTCCGTCGAAATTACCATGACCGTCTTAATTATCAGCTTTGCAGGCAGCATGGAAAACTACGATATATCGAACATTTTTAGCACAGCAACCAGATTTCCTTTTTTTTATTTTCCTTCGATTTTTGTGAGTTAAGGTTCTTAATATTAAAAATGACCTGATGACGCTGCGCCAGCCAGACTGCCGAGGGCGGTGGGAGCTTTATTTTCGAGGCGATCTTGAAATCTACCTCCAATAATTTGTGTAAACTTTGATATGGCTCATAAGCAAAATTGAGAATAAAAATTAATGTTTATGGCATAATTAATCCGTGCCACCTCGGATGTGTTTGTAATATTAAAATGACTTACATACATGTGTATATCGCAGGATCGAGTTTCACCATAGTCGGTCACGCGAGAATGATGTAAGTGTCGCAGTTGATGTCGATTCACTTTTCAGATATTATATAGTCCAATTTAACTCCTGTGGCGATATGAGTTGTTTTGCATAATAAGTAATAAGTCGATTAAGGCATCAAAAGAGTTGTTCCGATATTCGTCGGTGAACTAAAGTGAAAAAAGTTTCACCAGAAATATTTTTCGATTCATGGTAAATGTTTCTTTTTTCAGTAAATGTGATGAATATTTTTTTGATTTCTTTTTATTTATTTATTTACACCAAATAATATAAATAAAAATGTACAGAGATGTACGAGTATATAAATAATAAGTTAAGTTCTTGTTCTAGTTGCGATAGATCATCAACGTCATGAAAGTCTGCTTCAATAAAAGTTACGTTCTCCCGTCGTATTGCATTATGTTTGTTTTTGCAATAACGTATTCGCCGAGCTGATTAAAATCTCAGTTTGAATCAGAGTATACACCAAAATCGCTGGTAATCCTCACCCTATGCGAAATAGAAAATATGGCGGCCCCATCCAATTATTACCATAACTCTCTACCACTTCAAGGTCTGTTATAAGATCTTTAATAACAATGATGGCTGATCTTGTCTGTAGTGGCGCAATGAGCTACTCAGATAAGATGTTATTACTGTGCGCGTTAAGAAACTTTTCCCCACATAAGCCGCCGATATTAGAAAATTCAAGATAATACGGAAAACCATCCACAGTTTTTATATTCGATGACTTATTCCAGAAATTCTAGACAGAGAACTTCAACGTCCAAATCCACTAATAAAGATAGAATATCTCCGGGCTACAGCGGGGTAGAGCTGTTACCAACTTAATGCACATATCCACGAGTTCTTGTTTTATCTTGACCTCACTTATGTATATTGAATAGAAAACAAAATATTCCTGCAATATCATTCAACTCTGTACGCTGAGAGTTTAACAATTCCAGTACTTCGGTTAAATATCGAAAGAAAAAGCAAAAGAGCTTGAATAGTAAATTATTTAAGTCAATTTTTATGGCAGGTAATATATCTCAGAGTTGAAGTGTCGGTGTGCACTACACCTTAATAATTACCCAAAACGTCAAGAAAACATATTTTTGGGTAACCCTAATTTTTTTTTGTATTTAGAGTATTTGTTAACTTTTTTAAAAATCCGAAGTTATCATAGTGTTCAGCGAAATGATGTATGTTCTGATTCCGACGTACACATTTTCCATTTGCTCCTTCTAAACTCTGGCTGGCAAAAAATTGGCTCAGTATTGATTTCTAGATCAACGAAAACTCTCACAAATTGCTCTCCTTATGTTAATTTTATAGTTTACACCTTATGAATCGATTTTCATATATAGCAAAAAATTACGCAAAATATTTAATGGGGAGTGAAATCGAGTGCTAACTTGTTACGCGTTAAGTGAAGTCGTTAGCTTTTGACCTTTCACACGACCTAGAGAGCTAAAATTTTGTGAGCAGCCATGTCTGATAGAGCATTTTTGATATACCGCATGTGACGCATGTCACGCGTAATGTGTGACGCGTGTAATGCATAGAAAAGTGGAACTGGTATATATCGGCCTCTATTAATCAGAATTTGATGACACTTGATTTAAAACAATTGGTTAGCGCTCGGCTTGTGATGACATAATTTCATAATTTGTGACACGTGTGACGCGTGGCGTGTGGAGCGAGTTATATATGAAAATCGATTCTTAAGTAGTAAACTATAGTCGCGTATCGGAGCTGACACGCACCTTTTTTTTTAATAATCCTCCGTATTTTGAAGCCCATTTACTATTTTCTGAAAAGAAAAGTGCAGCAGTTTCGAATTTATTCGAAATAATAATTTTGTTTCCATTGGGTCACACTCAATGTGCTTAAGTCCTTATGATGATACGAACAGAGTGTGCACCAAGGTATCAAGGAAAGAAAGAGGAGATGTCGTTGTGCAAGCATTTTGAATGCCTGCGGATAATCATAGTGATGCGGGAATACAGAGCTTAGTAAGGCATTCCACATTCGTGTTGTACGACTAAAGAAAGTGTCTCTAAACTTAAACAGTACGTCCGAAGATGGGCTTTTACTTATTGAACGGACAAACTTAAATTAAGATATGCTTTTTATAGGACCTTCAGCATCTACATTACTCATGGTTTATACTTGACTTTGTATTTATACTTGACCATCGAGTGGAATTCAGGCATTTTAGAGTCAAATATATTATATGACGTTTAAGTACAATCCATTGACGTGAAAAAGTTCCAAAGAATACACATACAGTCGTTATATGATATCAAGAACGGCTATTGCTTCAGTGCAACATACAGCAGCGTCATTGGTTACGATGTCCAGAATTTTCTACTGCAGTCCAATTTCCTTGCTCTTCATAGGGTACTCTTTCTGATCAGAAGACTCTGTTTCTTAAGAATACCCAATATCCGCATAGTATGTTAAAAACGTCCTTAGTGAGTTGTTCTATATCATTATAATAATTATTATTTTTATCACATCAGCATTTTCCTCTAAGGTAAGGTTAGGTCATTTTTATAATACTAAGCTTACAAAATTGTTGATATCCAAATGCAATTCAAGGCAATCTGTTATTTAAGCGAAAAGCAAAGTATCATATCAACAGCATTCAACTGTTGGATACAAAATAAATGTAAGTGAATTTATGAACAACACAAATAATAAGGGACTCAGATGACTTCCTTGTGCAATTCCTTGTATGCAATTAAGAAGAATAATTTAGAAAAAGTTGACCCAATGTTAATTACTTGCCTCCTGACATACCATATATGGGTAATTCTAGTTATATATAGTTCAGGCTATACGCACATATAAACCACAAGAAAATCCAGTGAAACCACTTTGAAGGAAACTGAATTTATTTGCATGTTTGCTGAGATAAATTGTCCTCATTACGGTTAGTTTGTAAGTCAATGATATTTTTGACTTCCATCAAATTAACCGAATTCAATTTTCTCCCTCTCGATCAACCGGATTCCAATGTTTGCCAACAGCCTAGAAAGAAAATGAGGAAAGTTATTGCTGCTTTCTTAATTTCGAAATGCAATCACTTTAGAAATTAAATCAAAACTAGACAGATGCTATGCTATGAGAACCTTTTGACCTGTGAGCACAACGAATCGATAAAAAATTAAATTGAAAAGTAATTCAACCAAATTGTTTCATTTTGTTTCGACCAAGATCGAAAAGCAGCATTAGCAACTGCACTTAAAACAACAAATACAACAGCAACAAAAAGACTCCTTAAATGCAACAATTTTCTCAACTGGGTCAGCATCGGTGGTAATCATCGTCATCATCTTAGGAAACGATTCAGAAAGCAGCTTCGCATCGAAACAGTTTGGTGTGTGTCTGATTTTGGAGCATCATTCATACTGTTTCCCGGTAGTTTTCTCCCCGAAAACTGCGATTGATTGCGGTACTGAAATGAGTTGGATGTGAAGGTTGCAACCAAAAAGTGCCATCAGCAGCCATCAAACTTGAAATCTACCAACCAACTAACCACTCCCAAATTGAGTTCATTGCTCATTCATTGGCAATGACCATTGATCATTGGCGTCAGTTGGCGGTGTCGATGGAGGCGACGACGTCCGAAGCTTGCAGCAGGGAATAGTTGTTGCGTTGTTGTGCAATTGAAGACTACACGGATTCTTTTGCGCCTATTGCCAATCTGCCAAGTTCACAGAGTTCAATATCACTGATCCGCAACGCTCCACATCCAAAGCGATTGAAAATTCTGTACTGTAAGGATGGACACGATCCTAAATGCACACAGCAAGTGAAACTGTGACTGTGATAAGATGGGCATGCGCAATGACCACTGTGCAGATTGCAGCAATTAACTTAAACTTAAACTTCTTGTGGTATGTGGTGCAAGAACGCTCCTGCTTCATCTTCCTTTTGTATTCGCATCGATCGGTTTCTCTATCTGTCTGTTTGTCTATTTATTTACCCTCGTCTAATTAAGGAGCATTAATTAAATAATTTGATGTATAATCGAATTGGGTGCGGTTGGTCTGTATCGATGGAATTCGAATGCATCAGGTGTAGAGCACGGATTTGTGGAGATACTTAGCTGGAGCAGCAGCGATCGATCGATTTGGCAGCGACTTCGTGAATTCAGTTGTAATTATTTCAATTGATAACGACCGAATAGCATGGTGCATGCTATGCTACTAGTCCAAGCATTGTGGCAATCAGGCAAGGAGAACAGGAAGAAGATGAAAGGTAGATCTGCGCGAGAAATGGGTGAGTTTTTTTGTTCGTTTGCCGTGCAACTTCTCTAATAGAATTGCACTCTCTGCTCAGATGTGCCAAATTAGATTGCTGCTTCGTTTCAGGTGAAATCACGATTTTCGCTGCGGTTTGCTTTTTGTTTATTTCTTGGACTTTTTTTTTGTTTTATTTATTTGTTATTTTGTTGTTGTTTTTCTGTTTGCTAGCGGTATGCCATCAGGACACTTAGTATCAGGTTCAAAGTCGAATATCTGCTTAGTTTGCAGATTTTAAGAGCTGATTGAAGTTTCTTTGTTTTTATTCCCCTAGTTGCTGACATTTTTAGAGGCGCGTCTATAGAGTTTGCATCTATCGCTATGAACGAAATTGACGTGTTAGAGGTCAGCTATAATGCAGCTATTATTTTGAAGCTATTATTTGCGCTCCTAGCAGCTTTTATGATGTACACTAAAAATTAAACTCAAGTATTTCAAGAGTTTTAAATAACTTATACATCTTTTTATGGCCTGTGCGGACGACGTTTCGGGTATTATATTTTGGACCCCACCTTATAACATTGCTTAAAACCAAAAATTGTTATTAGTTTTAATGGAGAAACTTTTCATTTTTGCATATAGGTTGTTGTTTAATTGTTGGCATTAGTAAAATAAAAAAGCATTTCAATACATGGAATGTTTTCAAGGGTAACTGAATTCGAACGTTCTTCAACTTATGAAAAGCTCTTAGGTTTTTGTAGTTCTCGTTATTGTCGATACCGTTATTGTGATCAATTGAATTGGAAAATACAATCATAAAATTTCACAGCATGCCGTGCATAGATTTCTCGAAAAAAAAATATCTTAGCGATTATTTAAAATTATTATGTGTTCCTTCGTATTTAAAATGAAATACAAAAAGATTTATTTGCAATTATATTTGATTTGTAGCGTATTTAATTTTTTACTGATAAAAATCTACAAAATTACTTTAGTCCCCCAATTCGGGTGCTTCGGTAATTTTCAAAGACGATGCACAGAGACGCACCATCAAGAAATGCATTGCATCCATCATTGTGGAATTTATTTATTGGCCTGATAACACAAAGTGTAGCATAATTGATTTGCGAGAGATAACATATACGCACATATACGACGTGGAATTTATTTTCATTCACATCGAATGAAACATGAAGTAATGAAATGCCAAAATTAATGCGATCTCGCGGTATACGACAAACTAAAAAAATTCCTATGCAAATTTAAGAGAGGGAACCAACAGCAAATCAAAGTGCCTGAATAAATTATATTGCATTTTCGGACTTTCGTTGTTGTTACTCTTTTGGTTGCATTTGTCAACAGATGGACAGACATTAACAACATTAAACCACATGTTGTTTGTTGGGTTTTTTATTACACTGCAAGTAAAATGCTTCCAGGAGTTTTTGAACTGATGGGAGAAATTTATGTGTGCTACTTTATAATCTAATTCGCTGTTAACGTTAACATTTTCTTATAGAGTGATCGTAAAGAAGACTTGCAAAGAATAATTATACGGAATAGTTGTTCGTCTATTGATCTATGTTACAAGAGTTAAAGGAAACTTTTTTTTTTAATAACAAAATCTGTATGTCACAGAAAATATTCTTCTTTAAAAAAACACAATGAAAAAACACAATTATTCGTTAATATTATAACAAAATTATTATTGAAAATGGAGGCAGAAGAGTTGATCTACTCTCAAAACCAAGACGCCTTACAACACGACAGCCTTTCAGTTGCCATGCAATAAAAAAATATTCAAGTTAACCCTGTTGCGATTACTGTTGAAAGGGGAATACCACAAAATAATTGTCCGGATATCTTTAAAAATGACGGTCTCAATACAATGTTAGTTTGGTTGACTTCTGTGTTCCAGTGTGTAGTTGAGGTGAGACATACACAAACAATTAGGTATTTTGTTAAAAAGCACCTTATAATAATGAACTACAAATAAACTCTAGTAGGTAGTGAAACAAAACATTTTGATACTAGTACGTAAACTTAATAAAGAATTCGGTGTTGTGGTCAGTCTCAATATTAAATCTCACTATATTATCATCAACTCAGATTTCAATCGGCAAAACGATTTAATTTATACTTGACTTCAACATTCAATAATGGAAGCCAAAATCGATAAACAAAACGATCCTAGTGATACAAGCTGGCTCTGACAACAAAAAAAGAAAAACTCGTAGTAAAGTTGGGTATACTAATTCTCATTATACAATTATTTATGTTTTCTTCAGCTCAGTGCAGAAAAGAATACCTACTTTATGGAAAACTAATTGTCTACCAAAGTTCATTAATTTATTAAATTCATTTTAATGCAACGTCCAGAAGAACACATTTGCGTATACAACACAATTCATTTATGACAGAAATCATAATCTAATGCAATTCAAATTCTAAAGGGATGGGATCATTTTAGTCGCATCCTTTAGTTTCTAATTTCATCTAAGGAAAATGTAAATTTTATCTTGGAATAAATATGAAGAGTATCCTAAGAGTGCGTCTCAGTTTCAACTGAGGTACACAACTACGTCGAACAACTCATACATAATTTATAAAGTCGATATACTATGCCACATTACGCCTTGCAAAGAAGAAATAAAAGCGTAGAGGCAAGCAAAACGAAGCAGCAGAAATGGATCCAAAAGATGGTTACTGCCGAATGGAGCTTGCTCAACAGAGAGCGACTAAACAGAAGCTCCTGCGGACACGTCCAGTCGTCACTGTGACGTAGAAAGTGGCAAGAAGACACCCAGACTTGTCGAAACGTTGTAATTTATGACAATTTAATAAATAAATTGAGCCCTGCTAGGTATCTATTTATTTCATATTTCAATTTCCATGTGGCGGCGTGTGGGTTTTTGTTTGATTTGAGTCTGTGTCGGGCGATTGTAAGCGCTCGCGCTCTATTCATATGTCACTCACAAGTCACAACAATGGATTTTGCACTGTTTCTTTTTTTTTGCTCAATTTGACAGTTGACAAAGCGAATTGTCAACGTGTTTTGATTTTTCCTATTCTTATCACTTTGCGTACACAGGCAGAATGCTTTGCTGATCATCTTCATCATCTCTGATTTTGATTTATGAGTTATTTGTTGGTTTTTAGTTCTTGTGCCTGTGACAATAGTTGTCTTATAGAGAACATTTTTGAATGGGTGCTCTTTATGAGCAACTATAGTGTATACTTCTTAAGTTATTTGCGGTTTTTAATTTAGACTTTAAGTGATTTATACAGTTTTGTATATTTTATCTAACCGTTTCAATGAGGTTTCGGCAGTTATTTTTTTTAACGTTTGTGTTATAGCTCGCTTTGTTGTATGTCTGTTAGGATAGAAATTCTTAATTTATTTTAAAGTAACTTCCTAGTGAGCTAGAGAATTGAAACCTTAAACACAGATCTGAACTGTTGAAACTATTGAAAAAATGTTTTTCAGACACAAAAGACTAAAAAGAAGAAAATAATATAAAATATATTTTGAATTTAAAATGTTTGTAAAACGAAATAAAAGTGGATTTTTACTTGTAAGATTTAAAATGAAAAACGTGGGACGCATGCAATAGATAATTGATGCATGAGTAGTAGTACAGAATAATTTTAGAGAGAAATATTCTACTGTTGAACTGATGGCATATCTCGCTTTAAAGTGGAACCAGCTCATCACAAATTTGACGAAACAAATCTATTGCACTCGATACTTTCAAATCATTTGACAGAGGGTAGCTTTTTTGTCAAAAAAGAGTTTCTATGAAATCGATGAAACCCTGTTTTATGGACCTAGTAACCATTTTTCAGACCGTTTAGTCTAGGCATATTGGACGGTTTCAAATCTTCGCATAAACGCTGGAGTTTGCCAATGCTCTGTTGTGTCTCCGATACGCTTTCTCATTATATATATATATATATTAAAGAATTATTGTCCGTAACTTCTAACCTCCCCGGTTTTCATGTCCCCCGCTTTATAAGTGAAACTTAGATAAAACCAGCAAACAACTATTCTTATAAGCAACACTGACTGCTTCTCGCTCCTTTTGTAGCTGTTATTACTTATTGTTCACAAAAGGAATAGCCAGGTGCATTTCGTCCATCCTCAAACTATTCTGAATTCGTGACATAACTCAAGTTCACGGGTTTATCATTAAGCCCCTCTTAGGACGAATCATCAAATTATGCAGAGACTAAGTTTTAGATAATTTAAAAATAGAACACATGATTGTATTATTCGTTAGCTGTTTACAAACTTTAAAATGGGCTTTGTTCGCATTAGCATTCTCGTTCTTTGTGTGTTTTTTAAATTTTTTTTTATTCTTTTGCTTGGCTCACAAACATACACTCTTCACAATGTCCTTCACACTAAATAACAGGAAGTTGTGTAATTGCAGTAAAATTTAATTATATTACTCTTTTCTTTGAACTTTTATGTGGCGAAAAGCAAATGCCGACTAATTATATAACTTACAGAAGAAAATAAAAGAAGTGATTACCTTTTTGATTTTTTTTCCAACATAATTTCTGATGCTGATCTCCTGTTTCATACTGAAAATAACTCCAGCATCTCGGAATGCAATCTCCGAGTCACGCAATAATCGTCGGCCGATGGGCGAATAAATTATAAACGTCATTCAAATATCAACTGACAACGGTGCTTCGGTGTCAAAATGACAATTTGTGAGTTGTGTGTGGCTCTGTAGACTGTGAAGTTGGGCCGGATATGCTCCGAGAAGTGTGCAGTATACAAAAATTTTTCAATTTCATTTTCGTACGTTACGTTGACGTTTGACACAAAAATGTCGGAATTTTTTAAATTCGAAGCAAGTTTTCCTCAGATGATGAGATGAGGACTTTCTTGACAGCAACCGATTTTGATTGCAAAACTTTCTGACAGTTCGCTTCATTCTTGCTTTGCTCGATATATGAAAAGTATTTCAAGTTTAATGCAATGTCCAAGTGATCTGTAATCAAGACAGTAACTCTGGCGTTGGGTTTATTCAACTTAGTCTCAAACAGGATATATTGCAATTTCACACACTCAACTAGAGACTGACTGTAAGGAGGACGTTACTTTCTTTAGTTGTCTGCTGAAATTGCACAAAAAAAAAATATTTAATTAGATGCTTTTGCCTTCTGGACGATGTAGTATTATTACTTTCCGGCATTGTTTGTGTGCATCCAGCAATCATCCAATTTTGGCCACTAAGTTAAACGTGAAGTATTCATCAGCAGTCGATATCTGATGCAAAAATTACTTTCGATCACGCTGAAAAATTTCACTTGAGGTGTTGCAGTGTGGTTTTCGATATTGGCAAGAATTTTTTCGGGAAAAGAAAGTATTTCTTTTTGTTGGTAGAACTTTGAGCAAAATGGGTCAACATGGTTACAATGATGAGTAATGCAAATAAGTGCGTGTGGTAGATATCAAGTTATTTGAAATTAAAAAAAAATATCATATTGCACTTTTGTTAGCTTACGTACACTTTGTATGCCAAACCTTTGTAAAAAATTTCTAAAGACCTGCACATCTAAGTTTTCCATTCTAATCTACCTAGTTCCTAAAACTTAACAAAAAAATAAAATCGCCTTTCAGTCCTGTATATAAAATCGGAGTAATAATAAATCACTGTGTTCGCAATCATGAGTCCTTTTATAAATCTGTCAAAATACCATAATAAGTAAAATATACCAATCATGTTAAATAAAAACATAATCGAGTTAAAAGCCATTGATTATGTGGCAGTAGTATGTTGTCATAATGCCAAAAACCTCTCCATTTCAGCAAAGGAAAAAAACACATAAACGTTTAATTACGATTGCTGCAGTTTAGTGTTAATTTAAATTGAAGGTAATTATGACCAACAGTGAAAATTATGTTTTCTTCAAAAAATCATGTCATTGAGTAGTCTGTCTTATTGTGGTGATAAAAAAATGCATAGTCAGTTTACACAGCTCCAGCTGCTCTCTGGTAACGTAAACTGCAAACATAATTTTTCTTCCTCGCTTCATCTCAAGTAAGCAGATTAACTGTTCGCGTTGTCATTTCTGGATTGCACTCTTGTTTTATGTTTTTTACGATAAACGTAGACATCTGACTTTAAAATTTTAAACCGTAGTAGTCCTTGAAGGAAAAACCGGTGGAACAAGCACAAAACGATCTATATAGAAAGAAGCTTTTCGCTATAATCACCCATTCAGTTGTTGTCAAGTCAATTTCGCAGTACCGCGTTTAGCACAGGATCCAACTGACGACTATGAAGTGGTTTTCTGACTAATTTAAGGCTTCCAAAGTTATATACAGATGTTTTAAATTTTTTGAAGGGTGTTCAATTCGACTTTAAAAAATCTGGATCGATTTACGAAACAAATTGCCGAGATCAAAAAGTAATTTATGTAACAAAAAACGAAGAAAAAACAACTGCGGACAAAAAGGACGTAAGCAAACTACATACATGCGTTAAAGGGATTTATTGTTTTAAGGCAGAAGAAGAGCGATAATGGCTGTTCAATGAGCCCCAATTAAATATATTAATACATTACCACAATTGCATTCATTTGCTGTAAATTTAATTAATTACTGCACTACCATTGCAAAAGAAAAGCGGTTGATTACAAAGAAAGAATCTGATTACAAAAGCAAGTAAGTCTTGCTGTATAAATAATGTTGGTAATTAGTAATTTAATGGCAGCCAACCTAACAGCTGCAAAAACAGATAAATAAACGAATACGAGAAAAATCAGATAAACCGCGAAATGGTAGCGATTTTCTCAAATGACATCGAATCAGCTTAATTAACGCAATTAGATAAATTGGATCGAACAAAAGAAGAAGAAGGAGATATATAGGTGGATGGATCATAAAACCCTTAAAATGGCAACTTTTTCCGTTATATTGCAAGTTGTTTTGAGTAATCTTAAGGAAAGAAACAAAATTTCTCATTTTTCCATTCGAAAACACGAAAGCTGCATCCACAAGTATGCAAAAGATACAAAAAAATTAAACACATAACAGATTTATTTGACATCATAATGCAACAGCACACAAAGGAAATAGCATAACAAATGCGAGAAATTATATAAAAAATCCTCGTAATCCTATCACAAAAAAGACAAAACCACTAAACATGAACCACTGTAAATATCATCCACCTGATCAACTTTTTGCCTCTGAGGCACAAAACTCCGCATATTCGTATAAGTACCCAGGTGCAGCCAGGCAAAACCACAATATAATGGCGTCGGAGTGCCGACTGAGAGTACAGAAATTCAACCGATAGAGATGGAATAAACACAACTTATTCTCTTCTTCAGAGAATAAAATGTGATCGAGTCTTGCAGCTACAGATACCTTTGCAAAATTGACAGAACGTCGAGAAGAATAACGGGTTTCATTGTAAAAACGACAAATATAGTATTTCCTTTTGTTATTCATCCGATACCTCTCTCTTTGATGCATAACGGATAGTTTAGTTTTTTTTTTTAGTTTCGTTGTGATCCGGCAAAAATAGAAAAATGACAGAATAGAGTGATACACTGAAAGAGAGAAGAGAGAGAGTCCTACTGTGGTAGTTGTATTTTCTTCTTAAATCGCAGATCGCCTGCCAAATGCCAATGTGTGTGTAACAAATCTCTCTGTATGAATCTAATGCCAGTAAAAACGTATTTATGCGACGAAGAGATATTTCTTTAAATATTTATAGAAAGTAAGAGACTTTTATAGTGATAAGTAATACATGTAAGACAAATTCTCCAAAACTTCTATATTTAACAAACGCGTAAGTCTATAAGAAATGATAAACAATTTTCAAGAAAGAACAATTTTGTTCGGTTCTCTTTGAATGTTATTTAGGAAGATTTGATTCGTTTTATACCTTTTTATCAAATTTTATCTTACTAATAAAAGTTAACACTTCGTTCTTCCTTCAGAATTTAACTGGCGTTTTACATTATTGCTAGGTTCAACCGAAAAGGGTATATCGTCGAAATTTATCTTAAGCGGTGAGCGCTTATAAGCATTTAAGATGACAGCATATAGAATAGTATGACGTTTAGTATTTAAATAGATTTAACATAAATTGATTGTTGTAGTGCCAGGGATTCTGCACAACATTATTCGCTGCAATATAAAAGAGAGTAATGAATTGGGATGTAGTGTTAAATACAGCAGTTGCTTATGTTAAAACCGGAATAATAATTTACAATCCGCAGACTAAATATTGTGTAGAAAGAATGAAAGGTTTAAGAAATTGTATGAATAAAGTTAATAAAGCCATACAAACCTATTTTCCAGAAATCAAAAGACTTAAGAAGCGAACCTAGTTTTGTTTTTGAATATTTTGAAAAAGAATATCAAACATCATTCAATAATTTAGCATTTCAATTTTAAATTATAAATTCAAACGCTCTACTTAATAAACTGAAAAGTACAAGAATAGAGAAAGATTGCTAAAAACTTTGCAAAATTGAAAAAAAAAAAGTATAAAATATTATCTCTTTAATTTAGGAATGAAAAACGGTTTCGTTTGTCAAACCCAAAATGAGTAAAAAAGTGCAAAAAAGAGACGCGGTGACGGTTATGCTTAGCATTCTACTCTCATACCAATTGTCACGTCGTTACACCGTTCATATACACATTAAAGCGCTCAATTCCAATGCGAACGCATTTCCTTTTCCACTTCCAATGAACCGTCCGCTTTTTTATTGGTTGGCTGTGGTGGAGCGCATACTACCTAAATCTTATTGGAAGTGAACCGCAACTTAAGTAAAATAAATAAATACAGAAATCAAAATATTACGTTGAAGTCGCTTGCTCTCACTATCTTTTGTCTTGGTATTGGGGAAAATCATCAGTTAGCACAACATCGTCACCTGCCCAACTATCTTCTGCTATGGAGAACACGAACGGGCGCTCTCTAACTAGCTGCTGCAGCATAAACCTGATCACGATTGCAGATTTGCTGTTGCTGCTGGTTTTGCCGCACTGTATTACTCGGTCACTCGGTCTTTTAAAGGTTGTTAACGTGTTTAACGTTAATGTTGGTGTTTGGTGCGCCTTCCACACCAGTTGCAGTCTATGTACACTCGTATGTTGTGTAAACGCTATCCATATGATCGCATCGTATCGCATGGCATGCCTTGGTGCGATGGTCGGTAACTTTGGCGTTGGCATCGTCGTCGTCGAATCAACACAGCCAAGTAGCATAGCATGGCTTGAACTCACCTGGCATATCCTCTTGCAGTGTATGTACGTCTTTCTTACGGGATTGATTGTTTTTTGTCTTTTGGCAATTCTCTTGGTGGTTTGGTTAGTTAGTTGGTTGCGGATTTTTCCATCGTCATCGCAATTCGCGCACTCGCGGAAAATCTGTTGTGCTGATTGCGAATTTTCTGAGATTACGGGTTACGTCGTTATCGTGGGTCGCGCAATTGTTGACTTTTTGAATGATTCGTTTTGATCTGGTTGTTTTTTATTTTCAATACTAATATTGGCAAATTCGATTAACCAAAGTGTCGTTGAGTATTTTTTTTAATGAGAATTTATACTGCATTAGCGTATCGATACAATTATAAAGGAAGGACGGAAATATTTGTTTAACGTTTTTATATTTGCTTAACATAATTGAGCTTTGTGGTTAAGAAATCGCTTTACGTTTGAAGATATCATTGAGTGTATCTTTTTTTATCAACATTGCAATTGTTTGTTATTACTTTGTTAAAAAGAAAATATGCAAACATTAAAATACTGAACAATAATATCATTATAAGTAATTTTGTTTATTAATTTCTATGTTCCAATAGCTGATCTTTTGCATTTCAAACTGCTTCTCCTTTGTTGAATAAGCGAGCTAACACTGTTGTGTTTTGCAATTACAAAGCTGAAATTGATAATTAACTTTGACAAAATTATATCAGCTTTGTATTTTTTTACTGTTAAAATCATTATAACAAAAGTTTGAAAAATCACAATGAGAAAGGCATTCATTCATCCGATGTGTTCCTACAAATATAATTTGCAACACTTGTAGTATCTTACTCTTTTTTTGTCATTTTTAATTAATGTACCTCTAGCTGAGAAAAATATATTACCACTAATTGTTTAAGCTTAAATCGTTGCGCATTATCGGTATGTTTGCTGAGATTAATTTTGCGGAAAGTTTTGCCAGTAGAAGTTACTCAAAAGTATTTCCATATCTCAAACGCGAATTAATGAGAAAAACGCATTTTGTGCACCACATTGCCGGCACCTTAAGTTTTTTACTTTATTAGTATTTGATGTGGTTTGCCTTTATACAGCAGCAGTCGAGCAGCAGCCAGATCGGCAACATCAACAGCGACGGCCACTTAACTGTCCAATCTGGGGCTGACGTGAAGTGTGGAGTGTTTCCGGCAATGTTGGTACATTGAAATCGAATCAAAACACATAGATATACGCGTACAATGAGTAAAAGTAAAATTTGTTTATTTATTGATAATTGAAAAATCCTGTTTATATACCGGCAGCAACAGGAGAGCTGCGCGTCGTCTTTGTCGTCGATGTTGCCTCCTATAATGGCTTATACTAGTTAATTTGCATTTTAGTGGATTAAAAGCATCAACATCGCAATTAATCACGCATATATATGCACAAATAATACACATAAAGCATATTTGTGAGGTGCAGACAAAACATGCGGGTTAAGTTGTGCCTGTTTAATGCAATCTAATAAATTTATATGTTTCTTAGAGAGAGAGAAAGTAAATTAGTGGATTGCTATAAAGTGAGAATTTCTAAGAAAGCAGCAAGAATTTTACAAGGATCGAGGAATAATCAACATTTTATACACACGGTAAGTCGATTTATAATCTAGTGGATATTTGTCGAAACAAAAGACTTAAGAAACAAACTTGAATGTAAAATACAAAGTGTCCCCTAATTCTTTGAAAAAAATCGTTCCACAAGAAGGGTCTATCTCCAATGTTGAAATCATTTATCGGGGATTTGAGAAAAAGCTTACTTTGTTGTACCCTAACACATGTTAACGGAAATTGCTCTTTTAGTACCAACGGTAGAAGAAATTCTAGCCTTTGTAACTACGTTTAAATAAAGTTGATATCTTATTTGAGTCTTTAGATATCAAACTTCTATGCCAGTTCCTGTTTTCTTGCTCATTCTAATTCATGATTTTGAGGTCAATTTTCTCCAGAAAATCTGTAATCAACATAGCGTTTTACTATTTTGCTTCTTTTGAACTTAATAATAGTAAAAATAAAAATCACTAACAAGTTTGCGAAAAAACCCATAGATTTTATGATGCTTGTGAGAACCGGTAGCAGGTAAAATTTTTTTAAAAAAAGGTTAGTAGCTCCAAAGGCTATGACTAAAAAATTAATTTGTATTGTTTTTGATAATTTTGTCTAAAACAACAGTTATAATAGGTGTTCAAAGTGTTCTCCTTGGTTTTTGTATGCATGCTAGATGGATTTCACTGCGAATACTAATTGATGCCAACTGCTGCCTCACTTTTATTGGCGCTTTAAGAATACGCTTTTCTTATTCACTTAAAGTTGCTGTTTCGGTTGAATAAACAAGTTCTTTTATTCATCCCCAGAAAAAAAAATCAAATACTGTCAGGTCAGGAGATATTGCAGGGCAGTGAACTGGTCCATTTCTTCCTATCCACAGTACTCTTCATCCAGACAAATCTTAACATCTCGACTATAATTGGCTGGAGCGCATTCCTGTTGGAAATATGATGAAGCTAGATAAATAAGTAGAATGCGTCCTCCAATAGTTCTTGTAAATCATTTTACAAAAACTCCAGATAGTCTGTACAATTCAGTCTGGGTGGTATCTATAACTTTATCTATACATACAGTTTCTTATCATCATATTAAAAACTAGTCAATGTAATTTTGATTAATTTGTTTTCATTAATGCACTAAAAAAGTGTAAATATGTGGTTTTTCCTATTCTCTTTTTCTATTGCTCAGTCATACTTTGTAGCCTTAGAGCTGGTATGAGGTATACGTAAAAAAATTATTAAAATATTTATTATTATAAAGATAAAGTCTTTTATTCATATCACTTGATTTTGCTTTGCATCACGCCTGCATGAACGCTTTACTCAAGTGTCATTCACCCCAATCTGGTTGATTTTCTATTCCACAGCACATTATATCTTTTTCAGCTCATATAATTCATCACAGAGTAAAAGGATGTAGTATACTTAGCTCAATTTTGCTAAATATATTTAATTATCCGAGAGTGTGATGTGCAAAATACCCAGTATACTCGACTCGTACATCATTCAATTACGCTACCTGCTCCTACCATTGCCTTATTGTTATGCGAATATTTTGTTTTTTCATCTTAGCGGACTTTTAATTAATTTCTGTGCTTAGCATTAAACTTAAGATGCTGGAAATTGTTTTCTAAGTGGCAACGTTTATGAATGAGTGTTGCTAAATGATTGCTTTTTTTGCTTCTAACGGTTAACAAACGGTTGGTTGATTAGTTTTTTTTTAATGAGACACGAACTATGAGAAATTACTGAATGAAGCTATTAGGACGAAAGTTTGTGTTGGGTTTAGGTCTCCTAAGAGTTGATATATTAGTGGATATAAGTTAGGAAATACACATAGGCTTTAAAAAACGAAAAATATAAGTTAAGAAAGAATCCTGAAAAAAAAAGTTTCATTTTTAATATCTGCGTGATTTTGGGTTAGCTGAGTTCTGATAAATGGATAAAATTTGTTTAATTAAATGATATTCAGTGCAAATATATATTATTATTTTGAAATTAAAACGAATTAAAGTAATAAACTGGGAAAAAAGTTTATTTTGATATTTCCTTGATCAATAATATAGTTTTGAATGTCTATGTTATGTATGTATATATGAAGCGCTCTATCTAATGAACGATAATTTCGATTGCCAAGCAGTTTTTTTAATGGGTAGATATAAGGCTGTAATTTTGCAGCTTATACTTTCAGTTGGACTCATCGTCAATTGTGGAAGCTATGAGGTATAAAATTCTAATATTAAATTTTTTGCATTAAATGATCAGAAGTACGATAAGTATGGGTGAAACAATTTCTATATTGTTGCCGTGTATCAACTTTGAGAAAATACATACAATTTTGTTTTCATGCTCTTAAGATCCGATCAAATTTGATAAATTTTCATCACGTCGTAACCTATATTGTAACAAGTTTGGAAATAAATATATAAAGTATTCTTATTGCAATAATTGTAGATACAAGTGTGGAAATAATAACAAGAATATGTTATTATTATGTCCACATGTTGCAATATTTAGTTTTTGGCATAACACGACACAAACGTCGGCCGGTCACTATCGAAAAAAAATTATTCCATTTTGTAGCTTCAGCATAAAATTTACTTCCCTATATCTACCGCGGCTGTATAGACTTTTTTGTGGATTTTACAACTGCCTGTTTTACGTCCTATTATATTATCAGCCAAAAAAATAATTGCATAATCAGTATTTAATAGAAACAGCAGCAACAAAAAACAGAAAAAACTCACACTCGCGTGTAATTATAATTGGAATATTTGAGCCAAATTAGCCCTAACAGCAAAAAAAAAACGCAAAAACTAGAAATTACCGCAAAAATATCCCACTCTATAGTTGAAGCTTGAATTGTTAAGGCAAAAAAAAGCAGCAAATAAAATTAATTAAGTTTTCTGTAGAAGTTTTAATCGAAAAAATATTGCAACCGACATTCTTTCGTGCGAAAGAAATTACTGTTTCGATGTTTGTATGCAGTTGGATTTGTTTTTGTTTGATTCACATAAAGTGCGCAGGAATCGTGCGCGCACCAAATTGCCAAGTATCGATTATACGAAGTGAGCTGGTTGATTTGTAATTTTTCTGTTTTCTTTTCATTGCTAATTAATGTGCGCACATTAATTAATTATAAATTAATAACAATAAAAAATGCATAACATCGCATTCGAATCGATTAAGTAAATGCTGTAATAAGAGTCACGAGATAGAGTTCCATTTGTGGTGGTGGTGTTGTGGCAGTGCCGGTTGGTCGGCGGCTACAGCGGATTACGTGTAATTGCTAATTACAATAATATAACATGAATGCTGCTGACACTATTCTTCTCGTGCTGAGTCTATTGGTGGCAGTGATGATAGCGCGATGATTCAACTTCAATTGATTTTCATGTCGACACAATGAGAAATGGAATTAATTTAATGAGAAATTTAATTACAATGCGGTTTTTGCCCTTTCGAGAATGCTGTGACTTTTAGCTGATCATTTTGTTACCTGGGAAATTATGCTGAGTAACAATGCGTCGTACACATTACACGTATATTGTTAATTTCCTGTTTTTTTAAATTTAATTAAATTCAGGAAAAATGCATTTGTAATAACAAAATATTTATCTAATATACGCATGTGTGCAGCAGAATTAAGCTTTTAAAATTCCATACAGATATTAATAAAAACTCTCACGGTTAAATGAGTAATCTGCACACTTAAGAAGAAAAAAACTAAAAAACTAGTTAATCAAAAAGTTGATGCAAAAATTTTAATGATTTATGTATAATTAAAGGCACAGTGGTGTTAAGTGGAGCTGTAGTTAGTATCAAAGTAAAGTGTTCTATTTCTTTCTCTTACTTTGCAATAAAGCATTTTTGCCTATAATATAGGATGTAGTTATCTTCTAAGGGTTTTACTAGTCGATTTCTTTTCGAGTTTAGTGAACTGATCGCAAGAAAGGTGACTATGTGCAATTACCGATTACCTCTATAAGCTCTATTCTTACTAATTGAAATCTTTATTGACCTCTTTGTAAGGTAAACATCCTAAATTCGGATAAATTTTCAAGTCTTTAAAACTTTAAGCGTTGTTAAAAAAATTTGTTCCACTGTCCAATTAATGGAAGGTTATTATCCAATACACGTTTAGCAAAATTATTTCTCGTCTTTAATTTACTATTTTCCACTTAATTCAGGCAAAATTTCTCATTAATTATTTTGGCATTTTAATTATACCTATTTTGCTCATAATTTAAAAACGAAACATTCAAGATGAAAAAATTAAAAATATGATGAGGAAACGGGGCGATGCTCTTGCAGAAAACTTTTGGTCCATCCCAGTAAATTGATGCACTGAAACTTTGAAACATGTAGTGACAGCCGAGTTTCTCTACTTGTAGTCGAATCACCTTGTGTTGAATCAAAAATTGTTATTAAATAAAAGATGGAATCATGTCATTCTTAGTTGGGTCCCAAACCATATATGAATAGAATGCAATAAATATCCTGTTTAGTTTGCAAGATGTTATCGTTCGCTGTTCCCACTGGTCTGAAATCAGTGTTAGTTTTGGGTCATGTGCAAGCTGAACAATTAGTATTGGAAAATGTATGGAAATTCTAAGAATATCTAAGGAATTTCAATGCCCGAGAATATTTCCGCTTATTTCCTTTAAGGAATATCTCTAAAGGACTGTCAGGAGGAAGCTACTCATATGTTCAAGTTCATACACATACTGGACCCAATATGTAAATCCTGCCTGGAAGAAGAGAAAACTACTATTTATTACTTATGTAGAAGCTATCGTATTATCTCCTGACTAAGAAAAAACATTCTGGAATGAGATATTAGATTTAGATAAGAACCTTCGATATCGAAAGTTGTCGAGGACGTTTGAATTGTTAGTTCTTAGGTTGAGTACAATAGACGGAAGCTCTGAAGGCTTGGATGTTTATTTTTTTTCACGCCTACCCAATATACCTTGATAAAAGTAGAGATATATACATAATGAGAAATATTGTTTTCAAAATATCCCTTCTAAGTTAGATTTCCGTGATGCTTATAGTCTCGCCAGGGAATCTCTTGTAAAGTCAAGAGCAGACACGGTTTTTAGAGCGATGATGTAGTTTTCGGACTTAATTTAATCCAATTTTTAATTTATGAGTGCAGTTAATCGTACATTTTGATTATTTCGTTTAAAATTTTTTTTCTTTGTGAACATTTTTGCTAACTTCCCAAGCAAACCATATTAATAAGTTTTCCTTTTGCTGGTAAAACATACAGACACACATATAATTATTGTACTAATACAAAGTGATTGTTGCCCGTTTTTAATGCTCCTCAGAGTTTATTGTCAAGCGTAAGTCATTGTAAGTATGCATGTTGCAAATTTCATAGCCACAATAAATTATTGCTAACTTATATTCCTTCAGCACAAACCCACTTAAGTATTTTTTACTTTTCTTCATGTTGCTTATCCTAAGTGCTTTGAGCGTACACTTTGTAGCTACTAACATGAAAGTGGATAGTGTGTGTGCAATATGATACGTGTGTGTTTTCTTATAATCTTTGTGCAAGAGTTCCGGTTAGGAAATTAGAAGAAAATTAATATGTGGTTGTGGCATTTGAAGTGTTGATTTTCTTAAGAGGGTTGTCAGTTACTCTACTGCAATGCAAGCTGTAACAAGCAATGTAATTCCTCACTGATCTTTGTGCATAAGAAGATTGCGAAATATGAGTTGAAAGGTGATTACAAATGAAATAATATTCCTATGTACTACGAGCAGAAAAATTTTTGTTGGATATTTTATGGATATTCTGAAATTTTTCTTAAACTCAAACAATGAAAATTTAAATTAATTCATTAATTTTTAAAAAATTAATTTTTTTTATTTTATATTTACCTTAATCAAGTCATGTAAAAAAATAAAAACCAAAAAACCAAAAAGGCAAAAAGGCAAATCTGCATTCCAAGCCAGAAGTGGAAGTATTCCAGAAAACTTGGGCAAACTACGAAGAACCACACACCATCGTCAAAATTTCCATTTGAATCCAACTTGGTACAATCTTTGGCGTATTGCTATTTTGAATGAATCAGGAAGAATTCTGAGAAAATAATTTGAAACCGGCTACAAACGCAAGGAATGTGATATATTGTAAATCAGATTTCTTTGATTTTTTAATTTTAATAAAGGGCTTAGCTCAGTTTATTGACGTGGCACAAGTCATTCAGAGAATTTTTTATTGGCAATAATGAATGAATATAAAAAATATGTAACTATATTAGAAATAAAATAAAAATTGGCAATTGAATCCCATGATTCACGAGTAGCTCTAAAATAGTCTCCAAACATAACTCCTCAAAGATCCATCTGCCGTCTAATACACCTCGATAATCTTCAATCGAAACCGCAAAAAAATTA
This sequence comes from Nephrocerus scutellatus, assembly GCA_947095585.1. Lineage (NCBI taxonomy): Eukaryota > Metazoa > Arthropoda > Insecta > Diptera > Pipunculidae > Nephrocerus > Nephrocerus scutellatus. Next base: position 2,891,925 of record OX352761.1, on the reverse strand, counting down.
ACAATTGTTGTTTTACGCATTCAGTCAAATTTTATTGACATTTTAAAGGCGCGTGTCTTACCAAACAACACACCATGGGATGAACGTTTTTTTTTTTATTATTTTCGATCCTCTTCGAAGGAATCTCCTCGATATTTTATGTGTATCTGCGTAGTTCATCACCATGCAATTGTGAAACGAAAAGATTTCAACACCCGGGGCCTGTTTGTTTAATCTTAATGCCTTGTATTGCTGGGAGGACGGATAAAGGCGGCTCCCGGGTAACAAGATGAATGAACTTAATTTATTGAATAAGTTAAAAATGTGTCATTTTCGTTAACTCAGATAACTTGTAAAGGATCATGAGAATGCAGGATCGATATTTCGCGATTCTACGAAGTGTTTGCTTTTTTATTCTTTAGTATTCCTGACCGATGACTAGAGTATCGTTTTTTAACCAAAATTTACAATGTAATGTAATGAATTCGCTTAATCCAACAGCTTCCTACCGATTTGACATAATTTCTTGTATTTAATTCCAATTGTTTGCTACCTCGATTTCTCTTCTTTCCTTCGTTTCCGTCCTTCGTCAAAACAACAATGGTCGCCAAACATGCTGTGGAAAGCGCATATTTCTTGTGGATGTGCAAGCCCAAAGGTGATCTCTTGTGCTTTCATTTGTTTCTTGGACAAGATTTGCAAGCTGAAATTTATTATGTTTCTGGAATTTCGAAAAATTGTTTCTCCAACGCATTTATCTTGAGGGATAACGTTTTTTTTTTTCATTTACACAAATTCGTACATAAATATTAGTTTTGTCGAAAAGTGAATTTACATTTGTAAGTTGTGTTATGTGCAGGACAAAATGAGAAGGAAAGAGAGAGATATGGAGAGAGAGAGATAGAAAATGAAACCATCTCAATGCAAGCGCATACAATAATAATTATTTGCTGGTTTGGTTTATGATGTGTTAATGGTGCGGTTATGGGATGCGACCTCCTGGCGTGCGGTGAGTGGATGAATGCACAGAGGGACTGGTTGTAATCGTCGATCGTGGTAGCTTTACTTTGACTGCAAAGTGGGAAATCAATATTCGATTTTTCATATTTTTTTAATTTTTCTGTAAAAACAATAATTTATTCACATATGTTCTTGTATGCTGCTGCAATGTCCTGTGGTGTTATGTATTATTTTGAATTTATTCAGTGATTACGAAATTATTTTGTGTGCGTGCGTGTGGTCGTTGTGTAGTTTATACTGTCGCCGAAATGTGAAATAGCATTCTATCCCGTGATCATACTTGTTGGTGTTTTTGCAAAAATTGAATTAAAAGTTGATTGTTTTAACGTCGTTTAACGTACTATATCATATATCATTTGATTTCCGTTTCTGTGATGTTTTATCTGTTAATCGAAAATTCCCCTATATGTACGTAGTGCAGCTCGCGAAGCGCCCCCAAATAATAAAACTTAAGTTGATTATATGGAAGTAAAAAAATTAATCTGGCTTGTAGTCTCATACAACACGGCATCTTGTAGGAATCTATCTACTTATTACTTAATAATTACGTCATTATAGCTTTTATTAAAAAAATAAAACAACAAATGTACCAGAAGGATTCGGTTTAAACTGAAATAATTGAGATGGATTTTCAACTACAATAAAAAATAAATGCAAACTACAAGTGGATTTGTTATTTTTATCCCCGAAATAATTCTTAAGTTCTCTGCAAAATAGAGTACCTCATCTCTGATATCTTACCTTCAACATTGCAGTTTTGTTTTTTTATTGTTGCCAGAAATTGAGTTATAGTGCAAATTAATGTTTCTTTTGAACAAACAAATTTAACTTTCAAATTAAATTTGTGTAAGCGGATATACGATAAAAGACCACACACACAACACTTGAATAGGAGCTTTACCAGACTAATAGTAATCAAAACTAAAAGCCGCCGACAAGTGTGCTCCGTCTTACCTATTGTTAGCAGTAAGCTTATTGCGTTTAAATCTGAAATAGTGGGAGTGGTTCGGACAGAAACATGATCACATCAGCCAGCCACTCGTTAAGCTCTTATACTGATACTCAATTATTACAAAGCGAACAAAAAGGTATTTTATGAATGTGATTTTGCCGTCTGATAATTGGATGCACACGAAGATCCCTTTTGTTGTGTCGCATTCGAGCTATTTTGAATTTTAAATTAAATTCGAGCCTTCTCTGTGTGTATCAATTTAGTTGAATCGTTAAAGAAGACTGCCAGTAAATGTCAGGTATGGGATATTAAGAATTTAGCTTGCCACTTAATGTATGAATCACGGGAAAATTGGAATGACTTCTGCTGTTTATATGCTTATTAAGATTTTGAGTAAGATAAAGTGTACTCTCCATAGTTCCAAAGTTCCAATAATATTAATTCCATGCAACTCTATTTAATGCGTATCAGTTGACCACAAAGTTTTCTCGTGCAGAAACTAGAACTACTGCATAACCAAATGACCATTTAGGCTATAGAATTCCTATTAATTATACATTTCTGCGATCTGGTGATCCCCCCTTTATATTTTATCCCAATCTGTTTTGCTTTTGAAATTGTCAAACTTTATTAACTCACGACGATTGCTCGTGAAACTGTCGAATGAATGAAAAATAAATGAACCTAAGTGGTGATGTCATGGTAAACTTGACCTTATCTCTCTGCAAGATCTATTCGTTCAATTCCAAAGACAATACAGTGAGCCTAGATACAGTCAATAGGGTTCAAGGTACTCAATTATCAAATTACTGACCGGCCATCACCAGTCTGAAGTTCAATTACTGACGTTTCGAGTTACATAATAGTCGTGACGAAGTGTTTTTCCTCATCACAAAGAGGAATTATTAATTCAATTCTTTGGAATCTGAACATCCTGAATGTCGTTACTTACGATTAACTAGAGGTTGATCGAAAGAAAAAAAATCATCGTTAAACTTGGATACAGAAACCTTTCTTATGATAGCAGATGCATATAAATTTAAAACTCTTTGATACATATTTATAATTTTGCCATTTCTCATCACCTGGCATAACTATGTCTTCTAATCAGTGTCCAAATATGATTTGGCGAGCTAGTATATCATTTTAACTTGGGTTAGTATAAGAAAAAAAAACAGAAGTAACCAAACAGGGAATAAAAAATGATACATAGACAAAAAGTTTGGTGTTTTGTGCCCAAAAAATTATTCATCAATTCATCATTAATTTCACCCGCTGTTACTGTAATTTGTTTAACGATTTAACATAAATCACAACGGAATGCCAATGACGACAAATGCCACTCAAGATGGTATCCAAAAAATTCGTAATTTGAATAAATTTCGAATTTATTTGTCTAACAGTAGCCAAAAAGGTGGTAGGGGGGGAGGGAACAAGTTCCGTTTTTGCTACCCAAAAAAGTAAGAGAAAAAATGATTTGTTTTCGGTGATGGAAGCATTTAGCCCAATAAAATACCTGCCTCGCCAGGGCTTACATCGAAAATTTGACGTTTGCTGGTAAAACTACTGTTCCCTCTAGCAGAATTATAAATTAACATAAAATTCCATTATTGGTAGTATAAATTTCATAACGGGTTAATAGCTTGTGACACCCAATGACACATTAGACAATGCATTTGTTAAATTAGATCATATTCTATTCAGGATTCTTTATTTATTATTTATTTCGTAAAAATCGATCTTCAGGCGAACTAATGACGTGCATGACTCATTGTTTGGAGCGAAGCATTGAAAACCTAGGTGAATCAAGCGTTGTTTCCTTAGATATTGCTAAAGCTTTTGATAGAGTATGGCATGATTGTCTTATTAATAAGATTCGTGCGCTGAATTTACACTCCTCTCTCATTACATGGATTGAGAATTATTTATGGAACCGTAAAATAAAAGTTGTATTAAATGGTATATCTTCAGATTCACATGGGATCAATGCTGGCGTGCCTCAAGGATCATCCTTGTCTCCCACGCTCTTCTTGATATATATCAACGACCTATTGTCTTCTACAACCTGTGATATCCATTCATTTGCTGATGATACAACACTATCGGCCTCCATTGAGTTTGACAATCAAAAAGAATGCAATTTTCGCTTGAATGGTTCGCGTGAAAAAATGAATTTGACTATTCTGTCTAATATTCAAATCATTCTTGATTGGGGCATTTCTAACAGAGTAGAATTTAACCCAAATAAATTCCAGTCTTGCCTTTTTTCTCAGAAGACAACTCAACATTATGTTCCTCCTGTTAATAATGGTACCTCTATTGCGAGATCTGATTCACTTATGTTGTTAGGTTTAAAAGTATCAAGTGATCTTTCTTGGAAAGAACATATTTATGAAATTTCAAAAAGAGCTAGCCAATGTTTAGGCTTCATAAGACGTTGTAACTTCTACTTCACTCCCTCTGAAGTGTTAAGATTATATAAATCTTATGTTAGACCAATTTTAGAATTTAATTCATATGTGTGGGGTGGTGCTCCAAGATCGCATTTGGTTCATCTTGATGGTGTTCAGAATAGAGTTATCCGTTTGATAAACGATGTAACCATTACTTCGTCTCTTGATACTTTGGAGCACAGACGAAATGTAGGAGCTTTATCTGTTTTCTATAAATTTTACAACGGTAAATGTTCTTTAGAAACCCGTTCTCTAGTTCCTGGGCCTTTTCTCAGTAACGTAAACACTCGTTTAAGGTGCAATCAACATAGATTTGCCTTAAAACTTTTTTCATGTAGAACCCAACACTTTAAATCCTCCTTTTTTCCTAGAGTATCTTCGATGTGGAATCAATTGGTCGAACACGTGTTTCCAGAATCTTATAATCTGCAGGCGTTCAAATTAGCCGTTAACAAGTTCTTGAAGGATGATGGTTAAAGTATTCATAAGTTGTTTCTTAATATATAAAAAAAAAAAAAAAAAAAAAATTGTTTATCAGTATTTTTTAAATTATTTTTATAATTTGTAATATTTTCTTGGTCAAGGTTTTTTGTAGTTTTCCCTGACCATGATTCATTGATAAAAGTATTTGGACTCGCGTCGTTCTAAATTCGTGTTCGTTTTTCGTATTGCTTTTCCAATGAATCAGGGAGAATTCTGAGAAAATAAATTGAAACCGGCTACAAACGTGAGGAATGTGATATATTGTAAATCACATTCTTTCGATTTTTATTTTATTTTGAATTTAATAAAGGGCTTAGCCCAACTTATTGCCGTGACGTAAGTCATTCAGGGAGTCATCCCTTGGCAATAAGTCTCTATATAAAAAAAAAAAAAAAAAAAAAAAAAAAAGCCGTAGGAGGCGCATTTAACTTTAACTTTTATTGTTACTAGAAAAAATAATTTCCGGAACAATTTGTCACTTCGTCTAGCATTTTCGGGGAAAAATAGTAGCAATTTCAGACCGTTATTTCAAAGTACCACACAAATTGAAATTACTGACGGATGCGTTGACAGCCTAATTCATTTTATTTCCAAATTTTTGGCAAAGTTTAAAATATTCTATATCAATTTCTATTCTTAAATCTTTGATAAAAAGCATATCTGTATTGTTGATACGTTTACGCTAAAGTTATCATATCAATGACCCAATGCCGGTCATCGAATATTTAATTGTTATCAACCCACCTCCTCCTTTATTGTTTATTATATTTGTATGCATAAATATTATTTTTAAATATGTACTTGAGAAACTTCATTGGCAAAAAACTATTAGATAGGCTTGATGAAATATACAAGACTACACTTGTCCGAGTTATTTTCCAGAGTAAATGAATAATTTATCTAATAACCACTTTCTCCGCACAATGCCGACAGTTTCTGTATATAAATTCGATCGGCTTAACTCCAAAAAGTTGTTTAATAAAAAAGGAGCATAGAAGTGACGTGTGGTGCCGTTATTAGTAAATATCTTTAAATAGAAAGTTTGGTGTCAACCAGTAAAGTGGGAATCCAATATAACATATTTTGCCGGTGCTGCAAGTACCTAAACTAAAACCAAACCAAAGATACTAAAAAGCTTGTTGCACAAAGCGATAATGTTCTAAATTTTCACAAAGAGATTTCCTTGCTAAAAGTTTGCATGAAAACCCAGCTGCGTTTATGATATACTTCTCTTCTATTGTTTGCTATAAAAAACGTTAAGCATAAAAAAACTATAGATCCTTATTTTAATACTTCTAGTATTACAGCATTATTCTTATAATACTCTAAGCAATTCCCACGACGATCCTATAAAAAAAGAACTAATACGTTTCCGCAAAATGGGTAAAACACGCCAATAAAACCCCAAATACCCACGCAATCGCACACGACAAGAGAGACTAAATTCAAAGCGTTAAATAGGAACACACTCAGACAAACCACTGGGGAGATAAGAAAATAAGACTCAAAATTAGAAACAGATCTGCAACCTTCGATAAAACTAATTTCACTACAAAATTACCCGGCGTGTGTTGAATAGCAAAACACTGAAATAGTTATCGAGTGAGTAAAAAAAAGTATAAATTGCGAAAATCTTTCAGTAGGTGGATCGCCTGCCGCACATCGGACACACTTTTACACACTTCACGAATACTGGATATTCCAACAAAATGATGAAGGCAACATATGCATAAAGTATATTTTAGACTAATGACTTGTTAGAGATCTAGAGCTCTGATAAATAATCATAATGATTTTGCGCGCTGAGTTGGAGAAGTTGCCTAGGCTGGGTAGATACTCGTCGTAACGTGTGTGGAGTGCTTTTTTCCATTTGTTTATTATGACGAGTATTTTCTTCTTTTTCTCTGCTCGCACAACTCGCTTATATGTATAAGCGGTCATTCAGAAGTTTTTATTAATAAAAATTATAATCCCAATGTGACACCCCCTCAAATGTTGTTTGTGTGTATGGTTCGGCACATAAATTATTTAACAAAAATATTTATATAAACAGATAAAGGTTTTTTGCAGTTGATAGTTGCGACGATCAACGGCGTGTTCAATTGACAACAGGTGAGATAAAAGGCGATTTCTAAGAGGATTTTGATTGCAATTAAAAACTATTTGTGTGGACCACAATGACTAAGGATATGAATGATATACACATACGAGGAAATTCATAGGGTGATCCATGAAAATGAAGCGAACTTATGTAAGATAATTTTCTGAATCTTTTTAAGCAAGCACAGCATGCCTCAATTAAATGACAGACATTATTTATTGTTGGCGTTGTTTTTATGACCAATTTGATTTGAATTGAAGCAACTTAAGTATATCATGAGTATGCAGCACCAAGAGCAACAAATCAATATACAACAAACAAAAAATTAACCGTAAACCAAATTCGTTGTTTCTTCAGTTTTTATGTACTCAGAGTTATGTGATGGGAATAATTAGATTGTGTTTGCTTTTTTTGGCTTTGCCAAAAGTAAAATGAAATATCACACAAATAAAAAAAAAACAAATCAAATTGATGGGGAAAGAAAAACTCTACAAATCATTGACTTTTTCAGTGTTTTGTTGTACTGCAACAATTTAGACGACTCTTACTCCGCTCAGTTCAGAAACTACAATTCATTAAGTGGAAATCCGCGCATATAAATTGGTCATTGACCCATTTACAATTTTCGAGCTGGTTATAGTCAACTCAAGTGATTTGTTGGTGAAACTTTCAGTTTCACGTTTGTTTCCGAAGTCTTTCGTTTAAGTTGTTGTAGTTCTCATATAGCTTGTATGAATTTATTTCCGATATACAAAAAGATTTCAAGCGTTTCAGCTTGAAACGATTATATGTTATACCGAAAGACCCAAGTATTGAAAACATTACGAACCATTTTACGAGTAATTCAAGCTTCAAATATTTACACGCGACTTAAGCATAATTTTTGTATCTATGTATTTGGTATGGTTTGATTTTACTGTCTATACCAAGATCGTGTCAAGTAAAATTACAAACATTTTGCTTGGATGACGTTCGAACTTGAGTCCGATTCGATACAAATTTGTTTTGTAATTATAATTAGTTAATATTGTGCATTAATTTGGCGCCAGGACCAGTGTCCTGCACACCGGATGCTACGAGTTTAATTCTCTTCACGATGTCGACATCGTGGTAATGCTCGTAGATCTCATCATGAAAGAGTCTCCGGATTCGTCCTTCATCACATACGGGGCCAACAATTCTCCGTAAGACTTCTATCTCGAACGCGGCTAAGAGGTCAGAATGCTTTTTGCTAAGCACCCAAGTCTCGGATCCATATGTCAGTACTGGTATGACCATTGTCTTGTATACTAAAAGCTTGGATGTTATTGTTAAGTTCCTAGATTTGAAGAGTCTTGACAGACTATAGTAGGCTTTTTTGTATTTAAGTTCCATGTTGTTAGTGGCTGATACGATTGGTCCAAGTTAAGAAAAAGAATTGCACCACTTCAAATTCGCGCTCCACTATTTTAATTGCGGCACCAATGTTAGATCTGCTACTCGCAGACGTGGACACCATGTACTTTGTTTTGCTCTCATTTATGTGCAGCCACGGATTTAGTGCCACTTGCTCAATCTAGATCCTGTACAGCTTTTGGGTACCTACCAACGATGTCAATATCGTCTGCGTAAGCCAGTATCTGAATGGACTTATAGAGGATTGCTCCTCTCGCCATTGCCTCAGAGTCTCGGATCAATTTCTTCAACGCCAGATTCACGAGGACCCAGGTCAATCCATCCCCTTGTCGGAGTCCGTTACAGACGTTGAATGGGCTTGATAGTGATCCGGATATTTTTACTTGGCTTATAACATGGGTCATAGTCAACATAGTCGCGTCAGTTTATTTGGGATGCAGAATTCTCTCATGGCTTTATAAATCTTGCAGCTTCAAAGTCTATAAGAAATGGTGTAGTGTGTGTTGAATCTCTTGACATTTTTCCATTACCTTCCTAAGGTAGAAAATTTGATCATTTGTTGAATTTCCTGGTGAAAACCCATGTGTAACGCGGTGCATATTGCGTCCAATCGCATACTGTTTGGTAGAATTTCCGCACCTGGTAGGGTCCTCGCACACTGTACTGTTCAGGTTCATGAACGACATTGTTCTCACAGGCTGCTTTCTTTCGCCAGTAAACTGTTTTTTAATATCTTCTGAGCTCTTTATATTAATCTTCGTGTGCCCGTGTTATATTAGACCGTTACATTGTTCGGAACGAAAAATTCCTATACTTAGTCGCTATCAAATACCAAATACAGTATTTTTAAGGCGTGTCCTTTTCTCTTCTACGCCCGACATCTGAGCCCCAGGTGCTACTCTCCCTGCATTTAAGGCGATCCTATCGCTCAACGGTAGTTGTTTCTGTGCCCTTAGTTGCGAAGGGCAGCCGTGTTGACTCGAACTTGATTCGCGGATGCAGTCTTTTTGATGAATCTATCTGCGCTCGGAGCACCATACGAACAAGACAGTGGTCCGAGTCGACTTGGTACCTCGGTGCGTTCGTACCGTCATCGATCGGATTCTAGCGGCGGTTTATCAACACGTGGTCTATTTGGTTGCGAGTGGCTCTATCAGGAGAAACACAGGTGGCTTAGTGAAGATTTTTACACGCAAACTATTTACTCGCAACGACCAAATTATTGCTTGCTGCCAACTCTATGACTCGTTCTTCATTTTCATTAGTGTTCTCGTGTAAGCTATGGATGACAATGTACTTCCTAAATAATGGTTCCCTACTAATCCCCCAATCATATCCTCCAGTATGATTACTATATCTTACTGAGGGCAGGCATAAACTTCCCGATCGACTGAATCATCTGGGGAATCCTCTGTAGGTGCATGAACGTTAATTTAGCTTATGTTGTTAAATCTACCAGCACGCGAAGTGTGCATAGCTATTCATTTACTGCTTCAAAACGGATAAAGCGGAAAGCCGTTTTGCTGACTAGAAACTCCACCCCAAGCACATGATGTCTTGCTGTAATATATGTCATATACCGATTCCATTCCCCGTCCACCTCTTATCCTGGATTGCTGTTATATCAGCATTATATCGGACTTCGTAAAACGTGCACGCGGTGTTCATGCAAAAGAAATCGAATTTCATACTTAAATGTATCATATGTAAATGTTCAAATTCGTTAATAAAAAAAAAAGTTAGTTCAAAAGTCGAACAGTTTGTGTTTTATTCAAAAAAAAAGTTGAAGTACTCTTATTGAAAAACCCTGTAGTTGTACGGCATGTCGGCTAGCTATAGCTTGATCTCTATACAGAGAGCAAACTGATGAGAAAATTATTAATCATTTAGACGTTTTCGTTGCTGTGGTCATAATCTTTGAAATGTACATTTAAAGGTTTGGTATCGACACTTAACGATTTTATTAATATTTAAGATATTTTAAAGGCGATGAAAAAGAAAATGTTCACCAAATAATTTAAGCCATGTGTCACACACACGCACGAAAATAATCGAACACAAATATATGTATATTGACGTTCATTATACAAGTAAGTCAGGAAAAACAAGAGGATCGTCAAAATAAGAATAATAAATTAACTTTTAAATTTATTCTTTTTCGTGGATTTTCGCAACAAATTTGCAAAATAGTTCAGTTTCCGTGATTTGAATGAACATTTGTTTCATTAATCTGGTTTATTATTTCATTCATAAAAACCACCAAGACATAAAAGAACCAGCAACAATGCAAGTAGTTGTCCATGATAAAAACAAAAATTCAAGATCAAGTTTCATGCCCAGGTCATTCGTTTGTCTATCATCTACACAAAATCGGTACAGGCTGGCCTCCACGCCACAGCACATAGCACTCACACTCAATCAAGTCTTTTGTGTTCTACCGAAGACGGAGTTGTTATTCTCGTTCGGCGCTCTAATGTTCCCATCCATAATATCATTGCATTAACAATTTTGCATAGTTTTCGCGTTAATAATAATTGCAGATCTTTAACATCTTTGCAATTTACATAGAAAACATCGATATTTTTCGATAAGTATAGAGCCATCACACGGTCGCATGCAATTCCAGAAAGTACATTCATCATTAATTAATTCCTAGAATCAGGCAGCATTTTCCAAGCTCTTATGCGTTCCAACTCAGTTCAGTTTAGCTCAGCTCAACTCGCACGCACGTACGCATGCACTACATTAGATCGTGGATGCCTCAAGCTGTTACATCTGGCGATCGCATTAGAATATGCGCTCAATTATAGTACGCGGAGCACGTGATCGCGATTATCATTTGTTGGTGCTGCCGGCCACGACCACGACCACGACTATGATCATTATGATGATGTAATACCTGTAACACCAGCGATGTTTGATCCGCTATAGTTTTTTGTTCGCAGTTTAATTAAATGCGTTGTCACCTTGATCTAGAAATATTTTTCCCCTCTACATCTAAAGATTTAGACACAGCAATGTGGTACATTGCATCAGCAACGCAATGTTTGTTTAGATTTTTTTGCCTTTAGTGATCATTTGCGCTTTTTTCCCGAAGAAAAACTTATTGATCTGTACGTCCGTCAATGTGTTTAGGAAATTCCTCCATATACTAAAAAACTAATTAAACAAATTCCTAACTAATAATAATACTTTATAGTGATAGAAATCTCTTTTTCATTAGAGCATAAAACTAAGCTGAATTTCTTATTTCGATTGTAATAGATTTTGTGACACTAAGCCTCTACAATTTGTAGTTTTGTTTTTTTATCAAGTCAATACATTTTCCAAATTATAAAGATCATCTCATTGCAACGCATCTTTGAAATTTTCCATACAATACACATAAGCGATTCGCCGGCCAATTTGGCTTGCACACACGCCTTTTAAAGCTCGTCTTTATTCATTTTGCCGGCGGCTATTATACCACCTGTCGTTATTAATGATAACAAATGACACATCAAGTATAATTATTAATGAGTTGCACATCTGTGAGCCAAGGCGTAGTGCACTCGATGTGTCTGCAACTACTAGTGCTGACAGATTTTTATGGCTATCTTCTATATTTTTATCAAATTGCGTCTTCATTAAACTTGTCAAACTAAATTAAATTGAGCTTAAAAAGCTTATAACTTTTTTTTATTCGATTAGCTTAAAAGTGTTTTGATAACCTGTATTTGATTCTGCTCCTCGGAAAAGCCCAAGATTTGTCGTCTTGAATCACATCTTCGCACGAGAATGGTTTTGTTGTACGTCAGTAATTGTGTGGCCGAGTGTAGGGAAGGTGTAAGTTAGTGTTGGGTCAATTTGTTGATGCCAGTTTGGATGGTCACTATGGGGGGAGGCAGTCAGGCAAGTTCTGTTGTCTTATATATAAAAATGATTGTGGGTATATATGTAAGTGAATGCCTCCTAATCCACTAGAAATTTATATCTTTTTTGATGCCGGACGCATCGAAGTCATGTTCACACCATATGTTTGTTTGGTTCTCCGGTAAATTCGTAATTTTTTGGACCCGGTAAATTGCGTTGAAGTAGAGATATTTACGAAAAAGTGGTTTAGGGTGTTGGTGCATATCATTTTTATAGCATCACGTCTAAACCACTAGACATATTAAAACCATATTCACAACGTATGTTCGATTGGTGCCTCTAAATATTCGTCAATTTTTTTTATCCCGGTAGGTGGCACTGTAGTTGAGATATTTTATAAAATGTCATTCTGCATCTATATCTAACCTCATCTCGTATAAACCATTGGATGTGTCGAAGCCATATTCACACTCTTTTCACAATTCTATGTTTATTTTGGATGCGCATGGTGGCGCTCGATAGCACCTCAGTTATCAGCTAGTAGAACATAAAGTCAAATTAACTTATGAACTTATTGTATTAGGTAGATCTTCAATACTTATTTTACTTGATTAAATAAAGCTTCGTAATAGGCTTGTTGCGCTATAGGCATGAAAACAAGCAATACATTTACATCATTAATTTCATCCTTCGATATGAATTTGGAATTGCTTATATTATTGCGATTTTGGCTGAATTACTTAAGTGGAGCTGCTAAGTTTGTTCACGTAGATCTTTCCAATATTTTTATAGTTCCGTTTTTTATAGTTCAGTTCTATTTCACTCGTTTGAAAATCCAATGTAAATGACAACTGGATGAATATTTCAAAAATTTTATACAACTGTCGATGGAGCTGTTCACACAGTCTACCTCTTGAATCAAGAAATGTCCACCTGGCTCTGAAATTTTTGTTGCATAACCTTCAATCTAGGAGCAATTTTAAGAAGAAACAGTAACGCTGTCGACCTTAACTTGTTTTTGTTTTGGAAGACACAAGAGTCACTTCAAAATGATTGATTAAATATGTTTGAAGAAATGGAAAGACCAACTTCGTAGTTAAACTACTGCATATCACGCTCTAAACTACGTTTTTACACTATCCACTTGTCATCTCCAGTCACCATGTGGTGCTAAAACTACTGATTTGAAATTCATATTTATCACTCAAAGGCTCAAATAGAAAAAATCAAACTGTATAAATCTAAAATTCCCACATTCTCCAGTTCTCCCACATATATCTTCTCAAAGGAGATAACCGCTCAACAAAGCACAACCCTTTTAACAAATGATACAAAGTAGTTGTCTGATGAAATCTAAGCTTTAAGGTTTAAACGGAAGTAAATGGGGGATTAGTGCTGATAATATTTGTTTCCCCTTTTTAATTGACATGGCCTTTCTGATTTGACTTCAACTCTCAAAAAAAAAAGTCTTTTCAATGTATTTTTAAACCACCTGTAACATCTACATACTACTTATAAAAAAGTTTTCCGTATTAACCAATCAATGTGAAAAATTGCTCAAACAAGTAATGTCATTCCAAGATACTCTTTTCCTTCCTTAATATTTCCTTAAAATTAATTTGTTTGAAAACTGACACCAAATTTCAGAAATTAACAACAAAAAAACGCACACACGCTTGTGCGGTTGTTTTCTTCGCAAACATTTTCCTGATAGACGATTAACGATGTCAGGAAAATGGGTTTATTGTTGTGCATGTTAATTAGTGGGATACAATATGGAACCCATCGGGGCTTGTTTTTTGTTTTTGGCGATGCGGGTCTGCGTGCGAGAAGCAAGAAACGGATACAAAATTGACTCCAAAAGGGGAGGGCTATGATTAGCTTAAAGATAACGGCATCAGAGTTGAGTGTTGTGGCTGATGGCCAGCGTGTGCAAAACAATGCTTCTGGATGAGAAATTGCGTGACTTTGAAGCACGCGAATAATGTTATATTGGTGCGAGAGTGTGGTCGGTGTGTCCATATACGTTGCTATACGTTTCGCTTCGCATATCGTAGTCGGCACAGCACGGTACTAAGTAGAAACGGCACGGCACTGTTACGAAAAGCACAGCACAGCTGTGTGTTAACGCTCGCAGGACGCAGAAAGGAATGTGTTTAATTAAAATTATTATTTAGATTTGTAATCTTTCACTCTGTGCAACGAACGGGGCTGGCTATTTGTTTGTGTGCTGTTGAAGTTAGCTTTTCATTTAATTTAATTCTGCAGCAATTTTTCACTAAAAGATGCAATCGCAGTGCGGTAAATGAAAAACGTCTTTTTTTAATTTCGTTTTCATAAAAACGTAAATATTATCTTGCTTGTTTACAATTATTAATTGATGTGTAATGCTTGGTGAGCGTAGCAGAAGGGGATGAGAAAGAAAATGCCGCCGTTCCGTAGGTAGATATATGCTTCATGTTATGCAATATGGACATGCATGGATACGAGCTCATTAGGCGTTTTGTTGTTTGTTTTCACAAAGAAGAAGTGGAGGAGAAATATAGGTGTGTTAATGTTCACTGATAATGTATCATTTAGCGGTTATTTTGGTAAAGTTTAATTTCTTCTGAGTTGATTTGTGGATTAAATAAATTACTTTTCAAGCTTTTCTGCTAAATTGCCAGTCTCTTTTGTTATCGAAGTTATTACTTTGATTAAATGTTAAAAAACTGTTGGATATTTTGTTGGGTGTATTGTATGTTACATTATTATTGAAGGAGCAAAAATAGGAAAGAGCTTTTTTAACTTTAAAGCACAAGCTAATGCATTAATGTTTATACTCTTTTGTCTCTGCTTTAAAATTGCAAGATACGGTAAACGTAACAATGTTCTATATATACGAGTATTGCTTTTTGTTAACAAAATTCTTCGCGTTTCGTCACACAATCACAAAAACTAATTTGTTACGCGATCATTTAGCGAAAATACTACAATGTTAAATAACCATATAATTTTTTTATCAACGGAACCCACTTAGGGGTATATATCTCCCAAAGAGGCGGGCTGATATCGCCCATGCTGTTACATGTTTCTGTGAGGCTGTGGCTGTACACAGCGCCCTATTCTCACCTATGAAGCGCTGGTACGGTGACCGGCAGATAACAAAACATACAATGCGAGCAATCTTAGCGGAGTATAAAGATCAACAGTTGTTGGCATACTACGGTCCTGTCTCACCGATGCTTTCAACACAATCCTCTAGTTTTTACCTCACCACCTATTTATTAAATACGTCGCCACTTAGTCTCAGAGAATCTGGGTTGTTTATCACCAAACCATCCGGTCACTGCAAAATACTGCAGTTGTTACGAAACGAGATGCTACCTTCTTCAACCGGCAACTGCATTCCTAATCTATACTTCAGTCCTAGCTTTTCCGTGGAGATTCCGACTCGAGAAAGTTGGAAGGATGCGAGTGTTTTGGGAATTTTTGATGTAATTCTATTCACCGATGGATCCAACAGGACCACCGACTCGCCAATCAAAGCCATTATTGCGACAAGCAACACTTCTAAATTTCTCAGGCAGTGCCAAGCCGAACTGCCTGTAATAAGCCAAAGCATAGACTTAACCCTAGTCTGAGTGACCGGGCATAGTGCACATGGACTACACAGAGAGAATCTGCAGCCATTTAAGCTGAGTGAGAACGTGTACTCACATTCATTGCACTCAAACACTGCTTATTTGGAATCTATGAAATTGCACCAAGTCGAGAGCGTGTGGCCTTCATATAAAAAAAAACAAATCCACCGACATGATGTCCTGATCACGGAAAGATATTTCCAAATTGATTGCCATTATCACGGGCCGTTGGCCGGTGGGTAGCCACGCAGCCAAACTGGGAATCTCTCATAATTCCTTTTGCAGAAGAAGAAAAGAAAAGAAGAAGCAAGCAAGAAACTCTACTTCATTGCAAATGTCAAGTATTAAACTCAACTCAAGTATTTTTTATATACCCAAAATGCCACTACATTATAAATTTCAAACCAGCGTACTAACTGCACGCAGTAAACACAGAGGCAGAACAAATTACTTTAAATACTCGTAGCATACCATCCTCTCCGTATCAAATGGAATTCCGTTAGTATTATCCATGCAAAGCATCACCTTAGCCATACTAACACAAAAATCAAATTGTCATCTGTCAAAATGTGATTTTTCAAGCATCAAGCAAGCCAAATAATTGTCAATGCTTCTCTAGTTCATCTTGTTCCATTTGTAGCCTAAAGTCAAAGCGGCTTCCACTGTGTTTTGTAAACGGATTTCCAAACGGGTTCCACCAACAGCACTGAACTGAAAATGAAAAGGTGAACAAGTAAAACGTTGAGTTAATCAACTGTCCAAATTTTTTGCTCCTGGCCGGCACTAGTCAACAGAGTGCGGTATACCGCACCGTGTGAGGAAGGATTAAGGTGCTGCTGTCAAAGAAATTCCACGCAAACGACCATGAAATCATTTTTGCATTCTCTGTCGCGTACTTGAACTAGAAAACAGGGCGACAAGAAAAATTATTCCACTCAGCTGCCTCGCAGCAGCATAACTTCATCAGTATCGCATCGAGATGTCCCATTGACATAGATTCTGGTCTGCATGCACTGCATCTGCATCTCCCAGGCTAGAGTTGATCCATATTATGTTGGTTGTGGCGTTCGTTGTGTTCCTCCTCGGATCCGCTTTGGTCGGCTTTTTGAATCTTTAGTGGCATTCGCGCCCGCGCATACAAATTGCTTCCTTCTCGTGGCCTTAAGTAGATTTTTCATCACTAAGGAGCGCGGCTTGTGCTTCATTGTCGATTGCTTCGATAATAAAAGTAAAAATAATAATAAAAATTACAGCTTAATGGAATTCGTTAGTAATTCCATCAGCGGTATAATATAGCAGTGGAGTACATACAATAATCGTCGAATGAGCCACTTCAGAGGTGTATTGGTAACAGTGATCATGGTAGATGGCAGTGTCGGTAATATCAAGTGTAACAACAGTGAATAGCAGCATTAGGCGCACTGTGTAACAAATAGTTAACCAATGCGATCAATTATATGTTCCATCTCATAACTTGAATATTGATTTTTTTAAAAAGAAAAAATTAAGGTTAGATAATAATAATTCAATAAATAAATAAATAGATAGATAGATAATAATGAAGTTTTACATTGTATTGGGACGTCATAGAAACTAGAGAAACAGCCATCAAAAAGTCTTCTTCAATTTGATTTGAGAGCATTTACTATTTGCCATTGATTAATTATTCTGAATGTCAACATCGCACTTCATCCCACTGTCGATTATTGGAGCAGCAGGTAACTTGCTTTACTATATAGGTAGGATACAGCTTTAAGTACGCGTCGGCTCACCGCAGATGACAAGGAATACGAGTACGATCTGTGGCGGCGACATAAAGTCCCAACTGACGCGAAATGTCTCTTTTGCTTTTGGTGTAGTAAGTGTGCGCGGAGTTGTGTTTAACATTTTATTTCAACAGCATCCTCAGTAGCAGTTTCAGCGTAATATAGGTTACTCCGATTAACCGCGAATGTTGCTGCTGGATGACAGTCGGATGTACGGATGCTGCCGGTTGTTAACTTTCGGTTTTTTCGTGACTTCATTTTTATTTGACAGAGCTGCAGAGTTAAATAACGAGGAAGGCCGAGGCCATTCTGATGATGATGATAATTCGTTTCCGTTGTAAATAAAGGAGAAATTCAATTACAATTGCACGCATTTAACTATTAAGATCTAACATATGTGACATATGTGACATCTCTGGTGCACACCACAACTCAGCACTCGGCCATTCAAGATCATTAAATTTTAAAACACGTACTGACGAAATGATGCACTATCAAATCATTTTGGAAGACTAACACGATGGATGCAGTCCAGTGAATGAATCATCATCGTCGGTGACAATTCCCAGATGATGTGCGATACCAACAGTACATAATGATTGCGATGCAATGCAGATGATGATGATGGCGATCTTTAGTTATACTTGGATTAACTTACGAAAAAGTTGCGGACACAATTCGGCTGTCATTGTCATTGAATGTCAGTCCATTGAATAAATTTCATTGAACGCTGATTGCGTGGCTTGCGTGAATCCCGGGAGAATTTTTCGTGTGAAGCAAGCCATAGTTGGTTGGGCATATTCTATTCAAAATGAGGATAAATGGAATTTAAAAGTCTGCATAAGATGTACCCATCCAAGTCCCACACAGATTTTTAAATAATCTAAAATTTTTTGATATAATTGGAAACTACAAAGAGCCAACAAGGCTATCCAGGGACTTACTTCAGTTATTCGATTCGATCAAAAACTGTACTCGTACTTCAATAACTGATGACTTCAAATAGGAGATCCTCTCAATTGAATTGCTATGAAATGAATTGGTCTACAATGAAGCTTGTAACAATAATAAATCGACGTTGCAATGCAATAAATCTGTTTAATTTACAATTGCAATGCAGAGCCGAGTATCCAATTGTACCCTAAATCAGTATACATACAAAGTGAGATGCCCTTCGCCAGAATAATCTGTCTCGTTTTCATCGATGCTATGAAAATGAATAAATCAATTGAAGTTTTACTGCGCTCCACGGTAATTCAATTGACAAAATAATTTCCTCAATCAACGGTTTGGTGACGGGTATCTCAAAGTATTTGTGAAGCAAATAGTATTGCACCGAGTGTGTTGACTAAAAAAAAAATACCAGCAAAAATGAGTTGGTTCCTTTATTTATTCGAGAGAATTATAATGGAAATACCGCCGTTCGTATCGGTGGAATCGCACTCCCAATTCACGGTTTGCTTGTCACATACCCAACTTCCGTGTTGCAAAAGCAATGTCTTTGTCACCAGTGCAGCACCCTGACTTTTTGAAAAAGAAATGCGTCACATTTCTTCGATGATCTATATTCCGCAGAGTTGACTGGTCGAGGGGAGACGCTGCAGATTAGATCCACCTTCAACATGAATAATGTAAATGAACAAAGTGCTGTGCTCGGTTGGCTGGTGGTGCCAAAGTAGCAGTAGGTAGGCACTACATATTGTAAGCGCAGATGGAGGATAGAAACGCAGGAGTTACAACCGAGGTCTATCTTGTGTCGGACGGCATGAACCGACTGTGGCTGGTCGCCGCAAACCTAATAAAAATGCAAAAGGAGGAAAAACTTGAAAATCAAATGTGGCCGCAATAGTGGCTGAGTGGCACCCATGCGGCCTATAAGCCGGCCCGTCATCATCATCATTATCATTATCGGCATTGGCGTCGGCATCCCGGTGTAGCAGCAGCAGGCTAGGCTTGTCAGCAATCAACTTCCTTTAAAGCATGTGTAACGAACTTGTTGGACCAGTTTATATGTGCAAAACATTATGCGCTCCTCAGACATCTTATTCTCTATTGTGCGAAGAAGAATGGGAATCGCTCGCGCGAGACAGAGAGAGAGAGTAAAGAAAAAATTAACTTTAAATGAAATAACAAATAAAAATTCCATAACTATTTGGTGAATTTACTTTTTAAGTCTAATCAGTCACGAACCAGCCTAACACCAGCTGTCAGGTGTATTTGAGCAATCTTACAAACAAAGTCATCATCCACTTTTCCAGTTAAGTTATACGACGCCGATGGGCCCAAATGGAGTACAAGATTTTGCGTGTAAAGTAGAAAAACGGCTTAACTATTGCACTTCCAAAATGTTAGCCCTTAATTTTTTGTTGTCCAATATTATTCTAAAGGTAAAAAAAAATTAATTCGAATCGCTAAAGTCAATTTAAGGCTATGAGCCGGGATGCGGGATAAGGTTTTATTAAAAACTAGCTGTTTCCGTGTGCTTTGCTACCCGCCCACTGACGCCACGCCCACTTACACCCGCGTTTCCCGGCTGCCCCATCCCACTGGCCCCCGCCCACTAACCTACCGCCCACTGACCACCCACCCATTGACCTCATACACACTGACCCACCGCCCACTTAACTCACACCCACTGACCTCACACCCACTGGCCCCCGCCCACTAACCTCCCGCCCACTGACCACCAACCCATTGACCTCATACACACTGACCCACCGCCCACTGAACTCACACCCACTGGCCTCACACCCACTGACCTCCTGCCCACTGACCTCCCGCTCACTGACCTCCCACCCATTGACCTTATACACACTGACCCACCGCCCACTGAACTCACACCCACTGACCTCACAACCACTGACTTCCCGTTCAATCCGTTCAATTCAAAATGTATGAGAAAATGAATTTTCTACATCATTTTTTTTGTGAATTGTGAATGCGATGTTTTAATAGTTATTATGCTATTCCTGGCGGAGACAAATCCAACAAAACAAAAATCATAATAATCGGTCCAGCCGTTCTCGAGTTATAAATGGTGTAACTAACCCGACTTTGTTTTATATATATAGATACATATGTATTGTAAAATTTTGTGAATTGAAAAATGATCTAAAAATACATTACTTGAGAAAATGTTTGCTTCTTAAGGGCTTCCACTCAATTCAGTGTGGAATTAGAAATATAATGTGCATTATTTCTAGTACAACTTTAATACAATTAGCAATTTGTTTTAGATACGTAACACATCGGATGCAATTATCTCATCACTGCCATTTCCTCGTTTGTTTACAAAGAAATTACAAAATTATAAGTGCTTGTTTCGATTGTTATTTTGCAATTCAAGAATATCAAATGTTTTATTTATGCTGTGTGTGTTATCACATATTCATCAACATCATAATATTTGGCTATACATCCAAGGTCCGGTTCTGGTCTCGCGCAAATAATCTCTCCACTGATCCCGATTACGAACTGATGGCATCCCTACACTCTGGGCGTTCTGGTCTACGCCATCCTACAAGCGTAGATTTGGCAGGTCTCGCTATCGTGTCCCATAAATCCTATCGCAAGACTTTCCGAGCAGGATCCTCTGCACTTATGCAAGCTAGATATCCTGCCCACCAGAGCCTACCAAGCTTAATTCTTCTCAGGACGTCGACATCTTAATAACACTCGTAGATCTCATCAATATAGGATCTCAGGAATTGTCCTTCCATACACACGGGGACAACGGGGTTGCGTAAAGAATGTTAATATGCATTTGTTTCACTTTTTATATCCTTGGTCATGCTGCTTCTTATCAGCAAATTTAGTTTTAAGACTGGGATTTTTTACCTATATGTAAAGCTAGATGGTTGCCACCCAAGCGCTGATTAATAATTTTGAGCACAAGCTTCTTCTAGCTCATTGGGAAAATATCTCAGGGCTGAGACAATCCAAGTGATTAACCAGTCTGTAGTCTTTTAAACAAATCCTAAACCTAGACAAGAAAGCTGGTGTTTTTTTTTTTCACATGTCAGTGTGGTTGTATTATCACCTAAACAAAATTAATCTAGGCTCAGAAACGGAATGTTGTTTCTGCTGGGAAGACTAATCATCCGAGAACATTTTCTGTGTATGTCCAAACAAAATAGAAATAATTCATTGAATCCGGTAATGGTAATTATTATCCATCCATTGTCATTATTTGTAATGCAAACTTCCTCCAGGTAATTTATGCGGCGCCCAGCCCATAAACTGTAATACTAATTCAACAACCAATAAGTACAATATTTAGGTATGTCGGCTATATATCTAGCATGCTGCTTAGTCTGTGCCTCAACGAATTTTTATCCACATTACAACCGCAGAAAATACATAAAAGCATGTAGTCGATTTGGCGCATTTGTCAAACATTTTTATTTCTGCTGTTTCTTCGCTATATTGCCACAAACATTACCTCGACCATGCAGAGCGCAACAAATCTGTTAATATGCTACAAATGCGAACCAATCTACTAATACTTAGTACTGATGCTGAACTTGTAATCGAGCGGACTGTTACAATCTTCAAACTCTGCCCGGTTCGTTCCCATAAAGTTAATTATTGTTCGGCGCTTAACACGGTTTGAGTGTGCTCGAAGTAAGGAGCACCTGAAACCCTGCAACGAACTGTCTGACTTCCTCCATCACCGAAAAGGGTGCCTATCTCCACTAGTTTTTGCACATTTGTCATATAACTAGCAGCCCATTAAAGACTGATTGTGTGATTTTGAACGATTCTCAGTTAATAAACAATCTTGGCTTCTAGTTTTCCACTAACGAACAATTTGCTGAGCTACTACAAAACTTACGATTGGTTTGTGAATATCCTCATTACCCGCTATAGCTGGGGATAATAATTTCCTCTTGAAAATCCAACGAATTTCACCGCCGTACCGATCACCAATCAAGAAATTACTAAGAGCTGGATTGTACGAATATATGCAACTTATTATGTGGATCGACCGCAAACAAATTCGCTCATGCCAGCGCTACGCGCCAATTTCGAAACCAGAGGTAAATAAACTTCTCATTTTAAGTGCCACAGTACCGCGTACTTATATAGAACGAATCCAAACTGAACATGAGATGTGAGATGAATAGACACCACAGGACCAGAATGCTAGAAAACAAAATTGGTTTACCGCACCTATGGTACCAGCGATCAGCAGCGGTCGTGTTAGAGCCGAAAAACACAAACGATGTCCAATTAGTTTCGGGGCAAATATCGAGTTGGCGCTTCGTAATGCATAATAATATGTTGTTGTGTTTGGTTTCATGTTGGTCGATGACTTACGTACAGAAAATCACAGAGGAAGAAACCGCCAAAAACGATTGCTGATTTTTAATTTCAGATAAACTAATTAGAAAACTAAGCTAAGCTTAGTTGTGGCGGCTGTAGTGATCTATAGTTGAGTCTATATGATTGGTGTTTGATTTTATTAATATGGCAGCGCATAGATTATTGTTAATAGAGGATAGTTGCTGTACGATGTGTGGGTGAACACGATTCTGAAATAATTCTCTTGTATTAAATTTTAAAAACGAAAATGTTCATTTCGTTTGCAATGATTATTTAATATTTCAATCGGATCGATTTGATAATAACTTAATGTATGTTCTCGTTTTTTAGATATCTCTTTTAACTATTCTGATACCTTTGGTTAATTTAGTGACAAAAAACGAATTAAAACTGAAAAATTGTATAGATTATACAGAGAATTTTCGAATTTCTATTTGCTTAGTGTATATGATTGGAACGAATTCAGTTCTGTAAACAAATTACTCATTACAAAACAAGTGTACAGACTTAGCAAGTCTTTTTTTTGTACTACGTTAGGACAACCGACGAACGGCTAGATATCGAGATCGAGTAAATACTCTTCATATTTGTGTATAACAAATTAGTATTTAAATAAAAAAAATCGCTTTGAGAGACAATAATATGCTCAAGATTTTAAGAAAATACAAACCTTATGTACAATACAATAATAATACAATTATTATACAATAATAACTTAATGTATGTTCTCGTTTTTTAGATATCTCTTTTAACTATTCTGATACCTTTGGTTAATTTAGTGACAAAAAACGAATTAAAACTGAAAAATTGTATAGATTATACAGAGAATTTTCGAATTTCTATTTGCTTAGTGTATATGATTGGAACGAATTCAGTTCTGTAAACAAATTACTCATTACAAAACAAGTGTACAGACTTAGCAAGTCTTTTTTTTGTACTACGTTAGGACAACCGACGAACGGCTAGATATCGAGATCGAGTAAATACTCTTCATATTTGTGTATAACAAATTAGTATTTAAATAAAAAAAATCGCTTTGAGAGACAATAATATGCTCAAGATTTTAAGAAAATACAAACCTAAGACTACTCGAAGAACAAAGTAAAAATAGGGAAAGGATTCCAGCTAGATTTACATTCATAGTCAATAAATATTCCTATTGGGCTAGTTTTATCCGTATACTTTTTTTACCAAAAACAAATTTGGGTAAAAATCGTTCAACTATGTTCCCTTAATATATTTAGCAGCCGGCCTGGCGAGCCCTGTAACCGTTAAATGTCATTCGAGCCACCTCTGTTACAAGTATTGAACCGTTTATAACACAAAGTTATTAGGAGCCTTAAAACAGTAATTACTCTTAAAAGTTTTGTTCTCATTGCTTGAATACTCACTTATAACGACAGATGAAGAGACGCAGGGTATAGGTTCCTAGTAGTGAAGATAAAGCTTGCTCATATCAGGAGTACTTGTGAGAAGTAGACGGAAAACCCGCAGTACTCTGGAGGAATATGTAAGTGTAGATGAGCAGCTTATTATAATTACAATCTTTTGGAGTGACCTAACATTGTGCCACAAGTCGAATGTTTGTCTTATAGAGAGGTGAGACTGTGAAAAATACATTTGGTCTTCTCTGGGATTTGAACCTTGAACCTCCGGCTCATAGAAATCCATTCACTTTCCACGGAGATAAGCAGCTTACCATATGGAAATTATTGAGTTAAATTTTGGCATCAGATTCTTCGACTAACTTCTGTTTGAATTGTCAAATATATCTTGGAAAAGAGTACCGAAAGGCTGCCTCTGAAATGAAACTTGAGCGATTTCTTTAAGACGTTAGCCTTAACTATCATGGGTAGCAGTGTGCTTATATCGGAACCGAACGATAAACTTTTAACGAAACCGACAAAATCACACTATCGTTGGTCACAGTATAGATTTGCATGTAATGACAAATGTCTACACAGAAGAAATTTTTATATATTTACTGGGGTTGTGTTAAAAAACAATTTATTGTAACAATTTATAGTGAAAGAAAAACATAATACAATATATAATAAATACCACATTTTATAGAAAAGATAATTTTATTGAATTCGTGAAGGTTTTTCAAAGAAATTTAAAGGATTTTTTTAAAAAAAAATGTTGGGGGAACAGCAAGAAAATTTAAATGGACTCTTCAAGAGACAGTATATTTCAGAGCATATGAAATATTTAAATTTTCAACTAAGAAACACCTGACACTCATATGCAGTTAGAAGATCCAACCGAAAATTAAGTTAACTCATGCATGATTGATCGAATGATTACGTTAAGCATCGTTTAGAAATTCATGAATTCTTGCAGCAACAAAGAGAACGTATTTTTGTCACATTTTTTATCATTATATTTTGAGTTATTATCTACTTAAGTTAATCTTTTAATGGGTTTCAGTTAGCTAATTTACATACAAAATACACACAAATTTAATTTAAATTAATTATTTATTAATTTTCTTGGTAAATTTCCACAAAATAGCATTTGAAACAAGACTTTTTTGTTTCAAAATTATCTAACAGTGTTGGTATTTAGCATTGTTGGCTCCCACACCGGGTTCGATTCCAATAAAACACATGATCTCGTACTGCTCATCTGATCATCTAGATTTCAAATACACATGATACGGATCTTGATGCTACAGATCCGTTGACGTATGAAATAATAAGATGTTGAGCAACCAATTATTTCGAGATGAACACGATATTCTAGTTTGTGAGTTCTCGGTTGGCTCGTTCAACTCCAATCTCCTTCTCCTTTTGTAAAAACTGTTAGTATATAAATGAAAATTAATTTAATATATTGATTTACTTTTCAGAATAAAATGTCGAAAACGGATTAACAAGATTTAAGGTAATTCCTTTGAGTATTTTTAACTTTCCAAATAAGAGACTTTAGTTTTGATTCTTTTCACTCTTACACTTTACTCCTTAAATATCATTTAACGTTACATTGAAGAAATATTCAGGTGCATCCCGTTCATCTTTCCACCAGTCTTAATTTTCGAGCTTCAACTCAAAGAAACGGGTCTTCCTTTAACCCCATTTTTAGACCTACTGACGAATACAGGAATTCCTTCTGCAGCTGCACAGTAATCGTTTTGAATAAAATTCAGACTTGTGTTTTAACGTCTGCATAATCCGCAGGCATTCAAGACAGATATGCATAGAAATTTACTCTTTTTCTCTCCTTAACTACTTAATTCTCTAACACCCAAGCTGTGATTAATATCAAAAGGGTGCGAATCCATTGTGCGTGTATATATTGTTCTAAAAACTAAACACCTTATGCAAAGAAAACCCGCCAATAAGATGAGCGCAATGAGATGGCACTGCTCGTTTTATAAAAATGAGTAAACAGGGACTTTTATTTTAATCTTCATTCAAGAAAGTGGGTAGTTGAAGTCATCCCAAATTGTATAAGGGTGTCTCTAATTTTCCGCACTTCCTCTCTATTACGGCAATGATCTACTCGGCGTACTTTGCCATACTGATGTAGCTATAAAACCAGAAAACATCTCATATTTATTTTACAAAGAGAGTTCTACTACATTTGTGTTTACATGAACAATATTTGTAACTAGCTATGAAATCAAATGAGTTTTTGTAAATGTTAATCACATTTCCTTTGATTTTATCAATTTCGGATATGATAAATGGTATAATAATTCTATGAAATTTAATTATTTTTTAAAAAAAGGCAGCAGAAAGAGTGTTTTATGCAAATGTCAGAAAATTTAAATCTCGCCACAAATCAAGCAAAATAAATCCTGACAGCTTAGAAACACAAGTAAGGCCAATAAATTATCACCTTTTGTTATTAGTCTTGAATGTTTACAGTACGGAATATGTATAAACAAATCAATCACATGATGTACGGACCAATTATCATAGAATCAGACACGAGATCGGAGATTATCTTAACACAAAACACATACAGGCTCTGGAGCCAGCACTCAAATGGATGCGTGATGGGCGATGTAGTGTTATATCTAAACTCACTCGGTCGGGGTATTACCGTGCTCTTGATGTGGATCTGACATTTTTGGGACAATTTTGTATTGTTGGGATTTACCAGAACAACATTAAAGTCTCAATTGAAAATTGCAATATGTATTATTTTTCATATTAGCCAGCGAGATATCCACCTGTATTCGTACACAGTATACACATCAACAGATATAATTCCTATAATTTTCTCCTAATTACCAAAACCACTTAATGTGAATTGCATTCAATATTGTATCGCTATCCATTTGAATTTGTCCGCTTTGGCGCGACGAATCTGCCGATTTATATATACAGCTCGACCGTTCGACCAACTTCTATACGCCAAAGAGATGCTATGCGCTGTTTAATTGTAGTTCAATTTAAAACTGTCGGCCAGAAATCTCTCTGTAGGCACACCGCGAGTGTGTTTATGTTTACATGTATTTTGCCAACAATATGTTGTGTGTTTCACTTCGACATATAGAGTGCACTTTTAGATGTAATGTAAAGACGTACTCGTACTCGTACGACGAACAGAGAATTTGTTGCAATGCTTCAAATGACCGGCCAGCGTCCAAGTACTTCGGCTGCCAAGATTTAACCAGGTCTTAGATCCGGCTCGGCTTAGGCTTTTTGTTTTTTTTTTCTTTTTTCTTTACGAGCAGGTACTTAGTCATATTGTTGTTGTCGCTGCCACTGCGAATGCTGCTGATGATTGAGTGGTGTATTTGCTGTCGTTTATCGTTTGCATCGTTTCTTCAATTCTTCGTTAGCAAGTTGCTGTGCAGCACAGAAACTATGTTTTATTCAGTTATGAATTTCTTCTTATAGGTATCTGTATGCACTGAACGCAGTGTATCGATGCTATTTTCTGGTTTTTTATATACGGAAAAAACTTCTAAATTATTTAAAATGTTTACACGAGAACAATTCTAATAATTTGCGATCAAAACTGTAAAATAAACCAAAACTTGACAAGACATATAACTCATAAAAGGAATTACGAATTCCTTTAATGTTGCCACCTTTTCATAACTAAATAGTAACCCGAATACATTAATTACATATCCCGCATAGAGATACATAGCGTTTTTGCAATTTACGCCCGATTTCAACATTTTCCTATTTGCATTTTGTTTTCCTCTTTTTAATGCTTAGCTTAAATAATCGTTCATATTTTGTCTCAACTTAATATTTGAAAATAATTTACCACCCAGACTAGGTGGAGACTTTGATGTGGTTTGGTTGCATGCTGTGCGGTGCTTGTTATTTGCTTTTGTATCAACTCAATGCAGTTATTAAGCATGTTCGAAACGTGCTCCAGGTCACGCACCTTTAAAGTGGTAAAATGAACATTAAATTCATGGAAAAATTGTTTATTTCAAAATGAAATAAATGAGACTAGTACTAATGGGAGCCAAACCGGTGGATTAGAGGAAACAGCGCGCCAATCCACGTTTGAATACTTTTCAAATAACTTATCTTACATTTAAGAAACACAAATTATTATACGCAATGTAAAGCGGTTTATTTTAACTCTAATTAATAGTAAATGCTGCAGATTACATATTTTACGTTAATATGATAATGTTGGGTGAGCCGATGGTTTATGAACTTCGTTTATATACTTAAATGAAATGTGCAAAAAACTGCAAAATCCAGCTAAGCAGATAAAAATTTCAACTTGCAGGTACAAGAGAATCGTTTGAATATTAATTGCAACCTTTTGGTTTTTATTATTTTCGGTACACGCTCTATTCATCGAGATATATTTTTTGGTTTTAAATTTTGCTTAGACACAGAAGAAAAGATTTGCACATAACGCAAATATACTTAAGCTGGTCCTTATGGGGAATTTTGGTATTTTCAGCAGCAGAATATTTTCAATCACTTTGCAAAGTCACAACTCTACTTGACGGTTTTTACCCTTCTTGTTAACATTGTGTTTGTATAAACGGTACTTGTAACTGAAAAAGGATATTTTTCATTTTTTTGTCGCATTCGTTGTATACAACTATATCAAGTACTTCTAGCAACTCTATTCATACAGCGATGCGTTCACCGAAAGGAGGATATAAGCTTCCTGCATTGAAGATCATAGAAAAATCCTTCATAAGTCAATTGGGGACATTTCTCCGCACCACAAACACGTAAACGAACCAAACAAAAATCTACTACGTTGTGGGGATTAAAATAAGATACTTTGAACATTATGTCTACGATTTCTTGTGTGAAAATATTGCCTGACCAACGAGCCCAATGCAAACACAACTGCTGCTAAGAGACTGCATAAAATCTTATTTCCAGATTGTGGCATAAATGCCATGAAAAATGTTTTACTCCTGCACCGATCGTATCGTACACAAACATTGAACTTCAGCAAAGTATAGAGCCGTCATTAATTTGCACCTTTGCACCGAATAGTGCCTACAGTGCATTCGAGTTTCTCCTGTTTGGTGGCGGGCGCAGCACACTCCTTCGCACCACCTATTCCACACCATACAACTTCACAACTTCAAACAATTGATTCAATATTATTGAGACCAAAACGTAAAGCAAGCAGACCTCTATATGATTCGTAAGCTATATGAGTGTGTACACGTTGGAACGTATGTTTATAGCATTAGAAATAAACTGTGCAAATCCAAATAAAAAATAAACCGAAAATACAGAGAAGGGAAAAAAGCAAATGAATCGAAAAAACCACAACCAAATGTATACTGGTATCTATACCAATCTATGAATATGTGTAAAAATGCTAAAATCGTGACTCGCCGCCTGCCCTGGACTCGCAGTATGCGAGCAGCGTGTCTATTTGCCATTGTATCTGAGTGTTGTGCATAGGGTGTGTTTGTGTGTGCTAACGTACTTTATACAAGAAGCAATCAAAATAGGTTATTAATGTTATAACAGAGAAAATGAAAACATTTTTCCAAAGAAACCTCCCGCCATTGAGCAAAACTAACATCAAACTGCTCGTCATAGATAGACATACACAAAATTGCAACAAATACCTTAGCTATAATATAGTCAAAATTGGGATTTTGTTTTTCGATCATTTTTGTTCTTTGTTGCTGCTAATTTTCATGTAGAACTACGGATGCATTTACGAAAGAACACTCGTTTTATTTTGCCATCGAAGACTGTAAAAATATACCTAGGAGCACAAATGTCGGACTAATCTAATGGAAGTCATATTAGGTGCGAATCTTCTGTGATAAGATTTTGAAGGTTAAATGTGGAAGAGAGAAGATGAGTTCCAATGAATGGTATCATGAGGTTTAGGTAAAAATGTCGGACAATTTGTGACAACACACAATTATTACGACACGGCGACGAAACAGAATCAACCATTCACCCACTCGCACTGATGTATTTTGTCAACAACTTGTACTAAATATACCGATATATTAAAACCAATGCCTATGCTGCAATCACATTATAATCTTCTTTGTAAACTAAGCTTCAGCTACCATCGATAGTTGTGAACAGTTAGGCACTGAGTCGGAGTGGTGTACAAAAAATACCACGCGAGTGTACCCTGCTTTTTTAATTAACGCACGCTTCAAAGGAGTTGTACACGTGATTGGGTTAATAGTTTTTCTAATTACAGTCGCTAATTGATAACTAAAGACAGTTAAACTAATCTTGTCTGGACTTCCACAGTCAGCCAAAAAAAATATTTCCGATGGGTAATGAAAAGCTGAAGAGCCCTTCCTGACGAACAACATTTACCACTCGTTTGTATGAGTTCTGAGTTATTATATAAATATTTTGCAACAATAAAGATTTTCTAGTTTTTAATAATTCTGTTATAACAAAATATATATTTTTATATAATTTGCAACTTATTATTTTTTCCCAAAAATAATTTTAAATTTTTTTAGCGACGCCAAGTCGGTGATTGTGTGATTTCCTTAGACGCGAATATTTAAAGGTTAAATATTGCCATTCTGCCAAAAACAGCAAGATAACATTACAATGTCATTTTCTCTATTCAATAAAATTGTCACCCGGTTTCCGACTGGCTACGGGAAATAATTGTTATTCTTTGATCTTTGATAAAAAATGGTAATTCATTTTAAAGCAAAACTAAACGATGTTTAAAAGTATTCAATAATAATTGTCTTTCCATAAAGACATTACAAAGACGGCATTGCAAAAATTCTATTAGTTGACCATAATGGATTCACCTATTTTCGACGCTACGTGCTACGTGGGTTGGGCCCAACAATGCGATTGGTGTGGCATGTCGATCAGGCGGTAAATTACATGGTGGCTTCAAAAGAGCTGCGTGCACTGCTCTGTCAGCCGACAGCTTGTGTGTGATTATGAAGCTATATGTCTTGTAAAATTGATGCAACATGTCTGCGCTAACGACTTGGAAATGGTTATTGTGGTACACCGCGAGCGTATCATTCGTCGTTCTATCGTGGCGTTCAGATTTTCCACCACCCGGTAATCATTTATTGATGTCTATTTCTTTTTCATTTCATTCCCAATTCCTTTGACAATGGAAGGAATTCAGTAAAATAAATTCAACAACAGATGAAGCGAATCGAAAAAAGGAGAAAAATAATTATAACTGTATATGTAACCTTACCAAAATTGGGAGAACTGATTTAGTTCTAGTAGTGCGCGTTACGCACCATCCAAAAATGGATCCAACTAAGCGTCTCCACTAGCAAGCGATTTAGTGCCGAACCATTGGAGCCTCCATATACAACACTTATTTCAAATTTGCAATATTTGGAAATAATGTGAAAAATCACTGAAATTAATTTATAGACTAATGACTCAACTCAATGGTGAAGTAAAGCAGTAGATTGTCATTAATTTCGAGCGCCCCCTTGCAAAATTAAACGAAATATAATTTCTTTCCTTTTGCAGAGCATTGAACGCAGGATGAAATTTACGGAATTCGTAGTATTCGTACGTCGTTTGTTGGTTTCGTTGTTTTGTTTTGTTGAACTGTAGTTTGCCGCTATTTTATACTCTTATGGTACCGCTGAGAAAAACGCCGACATATGACGCCGTGGTGCATTTATGAATTATGAATCATTTACGGGTGCTTTGGGAGATGTGACGTGTTGTCAGTGCTGGTGACTCTATGCTGCGTCAAATATGGCAAAGTTGGTAATCGCTGGGAAAACTCTTCATGCACAATACATTTGGAATTTCAATTAATAGTGTTAATGATAATTTGCGATGGAATAATAAACTTTAATGGCAGTTAAACGTTTTTTCTTATGGGAAACTTGTTTTGCATCGTCATCACCTGTCCTGTCGCAGGTATATATGTTGCTTTGATATATCCTGCTTCAATAACTTTCTGTTTTCGAACATTTACAATTGAAGTTTATTTATTTAAATACAAAAAAAACAACCCATAAAAATTAAAATTTTTCATCTAAATTCTCTAATCGCAGAAATTGATATGGGAGCCCCTCGATCCTGGGCCATTTTTTTTTATTGTAGAAGAAAATCATCGAAACAAACATTTGACATCAGATGTTAAAATTAAAAAAGCTCAGATCATTTTATTCTGAGCACTTAGAGCACGCTCATACTCTGAGCAAATAAGAAACACGAACATTTATCTTGAGAACTCTTTGACTGCTCTGAACTAATTTATGAAAACGCCAAATGACAGAATATTGTGAAAACTTGTTGTTCTATCTGTAAGTTGATATCGACAACAAAAAAAACGACATCAATAAAAATACAATTCAG
Source organism: Nephrocerus scutellatus (assembly GCA_947095585.1). Lineage (NCBI taxonomy): Eukaryota > Metazoa > Arthropoda > Insecta > Diptera > Pipunculidae > Nephrocerus > Nephrocerus scutellatus. Next base: position 2,859,221 of record OX352761.1, on the reverse strand, counting down.
TATATAATAAAAATGTAAGTTGAAGTAAGCATAAAACATTTATGTCTCGTTTCATTTGCTGGGTTCATTTGTGCGTGCGCTAAGATTTCTCTCTCTCTCTCCACCACCAACAAAACCATGCAGCGCAGCCGACTGCGCAGCACACACCGCACAAAGTCCATAAAGGGCGACGAATATCTGATGCCAGTACAGATATTTAAAAAATGTATAAGGGCCTTGCGGCCGAACCCGGGACCCGATCACTACCAAATTTTCGAAAAAGTATTGTTTATTGGGTATACACATGTGTGTAAAATTTGAAGAAAATCGGGTAAATTTTTTAAAATTTTTGTTTGGGAGCCCCCCGACCCCGCAGCCCGAGGGCCCCAAATTTAATAGAAAGTGTTGTCTCCGGAAATACGCATGTGTGCAAAATTTCAATAAAATCGGGCCATGGGAAGTGGGTTAAAAATTGATCGCAAGAATCCACGACAGACGACCGACCGACGACCGACCGACGACCGACCGACCGACGACCCACGGGCAAGTGAAGTTAATATAGAGAATTTAAAAAGCAGTCTTGCTCTGCTAAAATGGGACGTAAGAGTAGTGAAGACAAAAGTAATCGTATATCAGCGCCGGATTTAGTCCTTTGTGGGCCCATGTGCTTGAAGGGACTTTGGGGCTCTCTAACAGATAATTTAAAAGAATTATATTTTTTGTTTTTGAGTATAAGCAAAAGATAAGATATATTAATTAGAATAATATAAAAATAATATAATTTACAGCTTTTAAACAATATCAATACTAATATTATAAATGTGAATGTAACTCTGTCTGTCTGTTACCTTTTTACGACTAAACGGCTTTACCGATTTGGCTTATTTTTCAGTGGAGGAGCGGTCAGTTTGGTTGGTCAGTAGGGTGTGAGGGACAGCCAGACAACGCCTGTTATTTTAGATTTTGGTGGGTCTAAATGGTGTCTTGGGGGTCGGCACGTCTCGGGTAACGCCAGGGTTAACAACTAGTATCTCATAAAAATAAGTACAATAAACTGATTTTGAACAGTCTTAGAAAGGTCAAGGCTGTTGTTAAACTTACGGCCTACGTTAGGGTGATTTCAATCCTATTCAATTAAATCAAAACATAAGAAAGAAACAGAAATAGTTGTTCTTAAAATTAACAATAATGAAATTATAATTTCATAAAATTAAAAATTACATTTAAGATAGTAAAGCGATCTTCTCATCTCGCAATATGAATAGGTGTAATTCATACTGACCTTGTCGCAAGTGGAACTTGAATAACAATCTTTGTTAATAATAATAATATTCGGCGTGACAGATCATTGCGGTCCAAGGCCTAGCTTCTAGCGACCATTTGTGTTGCGCATTTATATTTTTGGACACAAATGGAATGGAACAGCGTATGTTAGCACGATAAATTTTAACCTTAACAGCATAAAATGGTGTCGACTACATAAAATATTTGAATTTAACACTTTCAAAACGCAATGCTGTCATCCATGCGTAATTCCCAATCATCCATCATCCCAATTCAGAGATTCCTTCTTCAGCCGCACTATAGTATGATCTGCTTCAGACATTTAAAACACACGTGCATGGAAATCATTTCATTTCCTCTCCCTAATTTCCTAACGTCCACGCTGTGCTTAACATTAAAAGGGTCAAATCCCTTTAGTGTGTGTACATTATAAAAAAGAAGATAAATAGCTAATGATCAACCTTCTAATAAACCTACAAAGCGTGTCATGCCCTGAAATATAGTAATAGTAAATTACTGCTATTGGGTGGGTGTCAGGGGATTTTACATCCGTGCAACGCCCGGTTCTCAACTATTATCATAATAATGATATTCTAGTAAAAATCAGCTAAAACAGTAACGCAGTACCCAACCACTACTACAACATTCAATATTAACACCAGAAACTTATTTAAATTCAATTTCAGCCAAATCTAGGAATAAAATTTTCTAGGTTCTAGAAAAAGCCGTTAGAAAACGACCCGCTAATGTAAAATTGGTCGATAAATACTAACGATAGTATTAGGTTAAGAGACTACAAAAGTATGATCGATAAAAATGTTCCAAACAATTGCGATCATAGGAACCCATCAAACTCATCTTATGAAACACTCTTGGCAAAAGTACTCGTAGTATCGATGGGCGATAATGATTAATTTATGATACCTAAGTGATGAAATTTACCATTGCGTTTAGTAATCTGGAGAGAATTTATTGGCATCTCTTGCAATACAAAAAAAACTAATAAAGCAAGAAAGCATTTTTAGTAATGATTTGCAACGATGTTTTACGGTAAAACATTTTTAAGAACGATAACTGCTCAGTAATTAACCTCTCGTCTAAGACTTATTGCAACAACAAAAAAAAACGCAGATTATACCAGCGATAATTATATATTATTTATTATTAAGTATCATAACAAATAGCACAGCACAAAGTCATACGCACATGTTCATCTGACACACGCGACGCTCTAAGTCGATTTTATGGTACAAAATTACATAGGCTACCTCAATTCACATGCGCACCTTGTGTATCGTTGTTAATAAATATGAATAAAAATCATGATGCAGTGTACTGTACCGCTCCGTACTTATAGCCCGACGAGTTAAAAAACCTGGTTGTTTTCGAATTTATGATTTATTTATTTGATAGAGCATAAACCGCTAGATGCTCATACGCATCCTTTATATGGCCGCGGGACTTACCATGAAAAACGATTACGGAACTTATAGCTCATAGTGCCATTCCATTTACTAAAGCCGTATGTGGTGATGAAAACGGTTTTTCGTCAGCTTATCCCTTAGTCAAATTTTTAAGTAAATATATTTTGTTATATGCGGAATTCCATTCTCGGGAATTTCATTCATCTCAGCTCGAGACCACGCGCTTAAATGTAAACGAAGGCGAATGAGTCCAAAGCTATGAGGTGTTTTATTCCTGGCTTAAAAACCTATAGCGACATTTGAATTCCTCCAACACTGTATCTTATTCGAAACTTTTCCGTCAGCTTGTGTGGCTGCAAAATTTTTCAATTTTATTATCCGAATAACTCGTTACTCTAAACTAATTGAGTGGTATTTATGCTGCAGTAAAATAATTTATAAGTGGAATATGCAAATCTACACCGCACTGCTATACTGCCATCCTATATAGGCCCAATCTACTGTTGTTGTTAAAATATTTGGCTTACATTTTTGTTCAGAGAAAAAGTACAAATTTCAGCCTAAGTACTTCGATGATAAATCGTCTGGAAATTAGCATATTTCATTCAGCAGCAGCAGCAGCAGAACAAACTGTAATGCATCGCAGGTGTTTGCCAATTGGGGAAAACCCAGATATCCAGAAACGGCAGTCAGTAACGAGGTAAACCTATAGATACACCCAACCAGTTAACAAGCTATTTATTCTTTGCAGATGCAGAGCTCTTCCGAATTTCTAACCGAACAGACAAAGGAACGAACCAACTCCCAATCGAATACAAAATTCAATTACCCTAATGATATCAAATCAAGCATTTTCCCGTTGAATAGTGGCTGTTCCGCGCGCAGAAGATATATATTTATTCAAAAATGCGACAAAAGCAGATCAGTTCGTATTAGTATGACCGACGATGTTCCTTTCTGTCTGTGTAGCACTGACCGCAATCCTTTGCTTAGATGTCGGCGGCTCCCAACACTGTAAAGTAGTGCACCCGCTCAGCGTTTTTGTGCCTATACCGATTATCTTAGTGTTATCAAAAATCCAAAAGTCTTTGGTGTCTATCGCAATAAATCTAATTTACGTATATCCCTTTTATAGATAACGCTAATGTGGTCAGAGTGAACTTGACACTTGAATGCCCAATTAACAATACAAAACGCGAACGCTGAATTCAATTCAATTCTGGGTAGCGCAGTGTATACCAGCACATTTCTCCAGAATTGGCATATACAGAAAATGGCATTGGGGCACAGTTGGATATAGTACGCGCTACATAGAGAATGCAAATACAGCACTACCGGTATATATTTATGTTAGAAAATGTATGAAAAACACATTGAATATTAAATAAATTGCGGTAAATCGGAACGGTAGACCAATGGATTCAACTAAGCTGAGCCTTATGAGAAACAGAAGAGAAGGGAGAGGTTCAAACATAAATCAACCAAAACTCACCACAATCTGTCATTTGAGTAAATCAGGCTGACGGTCAAAAGTGAGCCCATTTACTTAATACTGTTGGCAAATCAAAACTCGCGTGATATACATTTGAAGAAAATAATAACAAATTATTTTGTTTCTCCATCTACCACCTGCCATATTCAAATGTACAGACGCCCATCTCTCCGTTCCACCTACATAGAAAACAATATCGCTGTGAAAAGATCTCTTTGATCTGTAAAATACAATAAAAACATTGTAACCATTGTTTTTGCAACAATATGAAAAACAGCAATTGCTGTCCATTAGTCCACTAAAATATTTTGTGGGTGAGCTAACGCCTCATCGACACAACTCGATCGATCACTTTGCTTGTATGCTGAAAGCATAGAAAACAGCAAGCATCGCAATGAATTTCAAATGCAATGCACCAACCCAGGCCCTGCCCCAAATTTATCGAATTGGCAGAAATGACAGAAATACCCCAAAAAAAAAAAACACAAAACAAAAATACTCGAGTGAAATTCCATGTTGGTCAGTTGCGCACTTCTGAGTCATTCGCTGTTGATGTTTTGGTTTTGGGTTGGCATATTTTCATTTGTAGACGCTGAGCTTTTCTGGCAATATGTTAAACAGGAGTGCCTGATGGTGGAGCACCTCCGCCTTTGCACTGCCAATTGGCAATATGTGTGAATATACCATTAGGGACGCACTGCCCGAACAGAACCGAACCCAACTGAACCGAATTATAAGCTGAGCTGAGCTGCACTGAGCTGAGATACATGTAATTGACTGGAAATTTACTACCAATCGCTCGGGCTGTCGAATCGTGTGGCGGTTCTGGGATTGATTAATGTTTGATGTAAGCACAGTTTGACACCATTAAGTGGTTTATTTGTTTGTAATTTGCATTTTTGTTATGCGTGTGGTGGTCGCCAATTTGTTGTACTCGCAAGAACTTTTTGGATAAGTAGCTTTGTGCGAAAATGTTGCGGGCGATTTTAATTTTGACAAATTCTCCCCATGCGCTGTGGTATTGTTTGTTGGGATATTTATCTTTTTGAGTTTATGAAAGGATACTTAGATAACAATTGAGAAATTAATCATTCGTTTAGAGAAACTTGTCTAAATTGGCGCTTGAGATTGATATTCTTACTGAATTTTGTTTTATATAAAAAACAAAACTTTGCTTCGAAATTTCATTAGTGAATTGAATTCTTTCTTAAATCAATACAGTCTATGCTGGTGCTATAATTACAGCGGTATATGTTAGTCTCCTCTTACAGAACATCTCTCCGACGACCTGATTTCATGCCGATTTCATGCAGTTTCTACTCTTAATTACTAGCATTGAAAAAAAAATGCAAATGCAACTAATGTTTGTTTTTATATCAAACGAGTTACTAATGTTCACAATTAAATGCCGCAAAACTCATCGCAATCAATATCTGACACAATATTTGCATGAATTATACAGCTGCCTCTAATTACATGAATTAACTCTCTTAACAGTGAGCAGTAAATGATGTCTTAAAAACTAATTCACAACAAAACAGCATTCATTGAATTTAATGTATGCAAATAGCATTTGACATTTCATTTGTTATAGTTCTTTGAGATGTTGTTCTGAGGATATGTCCAATTGTTAACTGACTGCCTAACAATCTGTATTCCTTTTTAATAACAAGCAGCAGTATTTTTGTATTCAAGTGCAGAAGAAGAAGAAGAAGCAGATTTTTAAGTCCATGTTTTATATGTAAATACCGGAAAATAAAAGTTTCGGTGTGGGTGGTGGCTCCAACATTTGGAGAACATTTGTTCGATTCCAGTATCTTATGATGTAATAAATAAAAATATTTGCCGTATATATGTAGCAGTTGTATTAAAATACACGGTTGAGATGATTTGTAAAGAAATCTACATGTAGATATGTACAGCCAAAAATGTGGGCTTATGAGCAAACATTTCTTCTGTTAACTTTCAACACCATCTTTCCTTCTTCTAACCTAATATCTAATGCTCACTCTGTGCCAAGTCATTAAAAGAGTGAACGTTACTTAAAGCGAGTAAAAGACATTACATGTTAAGTGTTGGTACTTTCTAGGATGAATTTGGTTGTCAAAATATTCATTTCTTCCTTAATTTGGCAATATAATCAGGACTATTATCAAAAAGGGAAAATATCATTTATGGTACATTAACACATAATAATTAATAGCTTTTCTTTTTGCCATTTTCAATAAAAGCAAATGCTTACTTATTGTTTTTATAATTAAAAAATAGTTTTAATTTATATGTGGATTTGGTCGATTATAAATATAACTAAACTAAAGCGCCCCACTACACACATACCCCATATATGAGAAAAGCAAGTAATCTTAATTGAAAATATTAGACTGATCTTTCATTTGAAGAATGTATTTGCATTAATTACATACAAAGGTTTACTCATAAAAACAAAAGACTTAAGAAAGAAACCTTATAACGATCGCCTATTGATCAGAGTATTGCCATTGTTTCAATCGGTTTAGAATGAGTAATCACACTGCAATTTCATTGTTTTCAAATAAATAACATGAACATGTTGGAAGTTCAATGTCAGTGGCTGGCATTTACATTAAACGACTCCGATATTACAAATATATATACGTCATATGGTGATCTTTAGTTTATCTTATAGAACAGCAACTATCACACGATGGAATATAATTTAAGGTGTTTTGATATAAGTTACTCGAAAGCTCGATAAATCGCTTGAAAATGCCAAACCATTATCACATTTAAATTTATAATTAATAGAGACAAAAATAGGAGAGAACTACTTAGCTTTTGAATGTAGTAGTGGAACACAACAATAATCTATGTCACATTACATAATGCGCTTGGTGAATAAAAGAATTACAACTTTTCTATAAATACTATTATATATATATAGTACAACTTGCAAATTGCCAGTGCAATCGTTTACTTTTCTCAATTGAGCATTTTGTTTTTACCACTCAGCATAAAATTCATATTAATCGCAATATTTTCTGATATATTTAACATTGTAATTTATCGATGTTTTATTTTACTTTCAAAGATATAAATTTTTTTATTCGTAGTCACTAAGGTCAAAATTAAACTCATCACTAAGACTAATTTTTTCTTCAAAACAACTTTTTATTCACTCACTTTATTTACACAACATTTGGTTTAGTTCTTGAAGCAAATTTTGGTGTAATGGGTAAAAGATTTTGATATTTAGTTCGTAAATCAATGCTGCAATCAATTGAGGAAGAATTTGCTGAATCGCTTTTCGACTACTTTTTAAGCCGGAAATTTTTTGAAATATCTTTTATTTATGAAATTTATCCACAATTAGTTGAAGTATTCATAAATCCATTTCTATTATAATGAGATTGTTGGTAAGATTTCATTAGTTACATTTTTGTTATTTATCATAAATTCGCTTAGCAAAATCTCGAATTTTATGTGTCCATACAAAAATTTTCTACATAAATAAAATTCAACTTGACAAGAAATTAATAAAAATTTATCTTACATGCCATTATCACAACTAAATTGATTTTGGTCATAATAACTAATCCTGAATTCCTCTATTTTGTGGTGCAGTTACTGCGTTGTTAACACCAACGCAACTTCCCGACATCTGGAATATACTACATATAAATATTTAGAAGAAAAAACGTGCAATACCCAAACGAGGAGATAAATAGATAAAATTACCAACGTCGCACATTTATGCCTATTAAACTTTTACGATTCTTGTGTACCGCGGTTTGTGTAGGAAATAACCCACAACTACTGCTAAAGTAAAGGAGCTGCAATTATTGGGGAGTGTCGACCGGTTGTCGTACGTTGCGCCAATTGTCGTTAGTACCGTAAACACAACAACATTAAATAATAACCTTGATTCCGACGGCAGTATCACCATTGTCGGACGCGTAAGCCAACCTGGAAGCCACCCGGATGGCAGCAGGTGCTGCCGCAATTAGAATTGCTTTACGGTATATTTCACATTGTGTCGTTAATTGAATATTTGCTTTTAAGTACTTTCCACAATAATGACAGATTACTATGTTTCATTTTTAGTGGAAATATTATGTGCAGCAACTCCTCCTTATATAATTGCCTTATTTGGCATTAACTGCACGAACTTCTTTGCGATTCCAAGTGCACATAGATAAGCTGCTGATAATGATTGCAGTTTTTCTGCTGCTTACGTGTAAGTTGAATGCTATTCAAATAATTTTCGATGTCTATATTTAAAAACAGCTTTATCGGCTTACTCGATTTCCAATCGCATACCTAACTGCAGTAACACACAATGCAACATATGCAACAAATGTCATACCAAAAAATTCAAATTTGAATTCAACAATACACTATGTCTTATGTCGTTGTAAAAATTAGCTTTAAATCATTTAAATTGGATTCTATATATCTTCAGATAAAGTTTAACTAATTAAAATTGTGATCAATCGAATCGAAATCGAAATCAGTATGGGCACACAATCAAAAAAACATCCTTCTCTACGAAGCAGCTCTAAGTTTACCTACATTTTTTGAGGCGTGCCTTTTCGCGCGGCCTTCTGTGTTATTTTGCAAAATTCGTCGAAAATTGTACCGGTACCACCAACTAACCAGCTTAGAGAATACTTTAGTGCTTTTTTTCATAGGATTTTTAATGAGAATTTTAATTACATTAATTCGTGTAGAAGTGTCTTCAAGTAAAAGAAGAAACAAACTTACAACAACAAAAATATCAAAGTGATCTACATTTATCCATTCAATTAGATAATAAGCTTAAATATTAATGGTAGCATACTTATCACAGCTTTTCTACTATTTTAGGTTTGAAATATACACACACACATATACATAAGAAGCGACTCCCGGTATTATTATTACTATTTAAGTACTTTCACCTTTTAACATCTCCTATTCATCCCCAATTCATCCACCAAAGCTATTTTGTTTGTTATCACAGAAAGAAAAACAAATATGTATAAATAAAAGTCATTATTAGGATATTTAATGAGAAATCAAATATCTGTGGCCCCATTACTGTCAAAACAATCAGCCTCGTTGTATCAAATCCAACAAAACAGTAATTTCTGGCTTATCTTTGTGTTGGTGTATTTGAAAAAGCAACGCAAACAATAGAGTAACAAAGTAAAACAAAATAACAATCAACGAAATTTTCCCTCATAATTTTCTTTCCAACTTCCAGAAGGTCGTTTCCGGATTTTTATTTTTCTGTTGTGCATCACAGTGTACTGTTACGAGTATCGCCGTCTCATCAAGGCTTTGTTATTGACTTTGACTTTGTCGCAGATGGTACAGATAGCAAGAAAATAATCACACAGTTTATAGATATACGCACACACTTAAGAGCTTCACGACGAATCGAAAATTTAGCTTAGGGCTGACTTTTTTAATGCAATTATTTTTATAACTTGCCATTTTTTCGGTTACCAGAAAAAGAATACAAAGGAAAAACACAATGGAAAAGCCCATGAAAATGGTAATTACCTTTAAGGTTTTGGTTTATTTGAATTTCAGATGGTGATAGGTGTGTGAGTGTGTGAAAGCAACTTCACATTATACTCTAATGCAGTATGAGAAAATTTTCGTTATCTACTTTTCTAGAAACTAAATTGAGTAAAATATCTGGCTGTGAAATTTTAGTAGATAAGGTTGCTAGAAGTTGTTAGAAGGTGCATTGGTATAAATAGGCTTATAAAGTGGGAACTTCAAGTTTAAGTTTAATAGAATCCTATGATTCGGCACCCCGATATAATGACTTTGAATTATTTGTACACGGTACTTTCGATAAGATTTGTGTATATTTTATTAACATCTACTTGAGTTTAGATGTTATCTGAAACTGAAATTTTAGCCGGCGAAGTGAAATATACTAGTTATAACAACAAAGAATTTAACTCCAGAGTAGATGTTATATGGAACTTAAATTTGAGTTCTGTGTATATGGCTAATTCAGTCATACTTAACTCGACAATAGATGTAGAAAATAAATTTGTGAACATAGCATCGCACCATATGTGCAAGACATCTAGGTATTGCCTATGCAGAAAGGTTACCGGCTACCAGTGAAAGAAGTATTTGCTCATTCTTAGTTCGTATTCGTTCTTTCTTAAATAATTTTTATTAGTTTATTGCTTCGGAATTGGTATTATGACTTGGTCACATAGAATAAGTATAAATAATTGGAAATGGAAATGGTATTTTATATTAAAACTTTTAAATACTGAATTAAATCCCATAAACAACAAAGTATTTCTGACTTTTTTTGAAGTAAAAAAATTGACAAGATGTGCCAACGGTCAAAAATCTTGCAGATTAAAAAAAATTCATTGAAATAGCTGATACTAACCAAAGGTATTTTTTTTTTAAATTTAAAAAACAAAATAAACAAAAAGTTTATTAACTAATATATTTCTTTAAAAACTGGAACAAATAAAAAAATAAGTTTTTTTAACAAACAAACGAGTAAAAAATTAAGTAATTCTGTTCTTAAAGTTATAAGTTTGATCACATGCCGATACATTTTATAGATAAAAGAAATTAAAAGTTATAATTATGTTTTATCTTTTAAGCTAAAAAGTGTTCTTCTTCTATCTAAATATGTCCAAGTACACACTATGCCTAGGCATTATAAGGATCAAACTTAGTAGTTAACTTTATCCCCATAGCGAATATGTATTCGAAATGTGATTTCAGTATATAGAAACTTCCGTTCCCGTCCGCAAGGCAATTATATTACATAGCGAGCTAGAATTGGACGTTATCGTGCGAGTTAGAAGCTTGAAGTGGCAATCAAACCATCACGGTAAGCTCTTTTCATACGAACAAAACATTTTTTCTGCTAAACTGCTCATGAGAAATGCAAAACTGTTTGATCGATTAGACTGCAGTAAATAGCAAAAGTATTTTCTCCACACTAGTGTGGTTTCAAGGAGGCTAGGTTATAGTATAGGAAGCAGTCACTTTCGTCTATGGTTGTGTGAAAATAATTTAACTAGATCCGGCTCGAAGGACCAAATAAAAAATTTCCAAATAATATTTGAATAATATTGATATGCTCTGCTGCATTTAAAAACAAAATCGACTATCGAAAACAGAATGAGTGTAGAAAAAATAACATACATATATGACAACTGGTCCTTCAGTTATCAGTGCCGATAACATTTGATATTATTTTCAACAATTGGTTTATAATTTAACTTTTAAATTTTTACTGTTTAACTCTAAAAAACTAAATATTTTCTGATCTGTTACTAGTAAGCCTTGACTGTGAGGCCTACTTTTTAAATTTAAATTTTCTTAACTATCAGTTATTTACACTTTTCTATGCTTACGCCCGCTTAGCAGCAGCAACAATTTTTTTTGTCACAAAATATGGAATGCAAAGGCATAAAATATGCACCACAACCTATAATTAGTGCGTACGTACACACAACACCGATAGCCTGGCGAATGCAATTTTTTTTCTTTCTTGTCCGGTGCGATAAAATAAAG